>JAZHAC010000018.1:7410000-8715000 GCA_039707435.1 Actias luna | reverse complement strand
AACATTCATAGGTTTTTTCCTACCCTCCCAAATAAGATGTATTTTCCTACAATCGATAGCATAAAGAGTAAACAAAAAATGAATGGCATACAGCATATTTGTTATAACATTGTAGACACTAAAACGTTTACATATCTCAACACTACATCCTGTGATTAGAGCAAGTTAAATACTTAAAAATTGAAATAAATCTGAAAAAAATTATATTTATCAATGCGATTTGATTTCATGATTTAGTCCGAGATATACCGTTAAAAGCTACACTTTTAGTATGTTATGTCATACAGAGCCATATATTGAAGGAAAGGACTCGCGATTCTATTCGAACACAATTGTCTTGATATATTTATTCCTAAATAAAAAGTTAAAATTAAGAAGCAGAAAAGAACATCTAAATTGTATGAAATTAGATTTAAGTTGACATCATACATTAGTTGAATTACATAATGAAAACAAAAAATTAATAAAACAGTTTTGAGTGAGTTCCTTTGTTACGCTTTCACGCTTACACACCTAAACCGCTAAATCGATTATGTAGAAGTTCGGTATAGAGAATGACGGGAATCTGGAGACAGTTACTTTTTCTCGCGAAAACCATATTGGAAATGGGATAAAAAGAGGAATAAACTTTGTATGACACTGTTTATTGCGTCATCCGATTTGTTTGACAAAATCAATATTAACGTGAGCGAAGACGGACGTAAAAGCTAGTAAAATAAATAAATTCCTAAAAAAAACAAAATGTTACGATCCTTTTCAACTTCCACGAAACTACATTTAATAATTAATCTCAGGACCAGAGCGTGGGTTGAAACCGGATCGAAAGGGAAGGCCTATTACCAGATAGGCCAGAGTTAAGCTTTCATGGTCAGACTTTTATTACAACCAGTCACGTAGGCCCACGATACGTGGACTGAAATAACTTTTTTATAATAGTCCAATATCCGAATGAAATAAGCATTTAGAGCTATATTAAACCCAGCTGTACGTATGTAACTTTTTCAGGTAACATATTTATTACAAGATTTCAGTAATATATGTAGACCTTATTGAACAGGAAAATTAGATACTATTGTGTACTGCTGGGGTATTGATATATTATATTTCTATTTTTAGATTTGCTTTTTTTTTAATGTCTAAAATTTACTTCAGCTTGTTACATGTTAGGAAACAATATTACTAAACATGATATTATACTAAATCTAAACCATTAGTTTCACTATAACTGCCACAACACACTTATGTGTTACAGGTTGAAAGTAGTAGTAGCCAGCCCTTCTAGCCAAATCGTTTTTCTACAATGGTAAACGTAAATACTTGGAATTTTATCGAACGCTCTGTAAAGCTAAACTTAAACTTTTCATATATCAGCATTGTTGAATGAGCGTTCAGCACAATCTTGTCAACTTCACTTGAGCGATGATAGCTCAGTAGTAGTGTATACGACTTCGCGTCAAGGTACGTGAGTTCGAATCCAAGCACCTACAATGAGCTTGAGCTTTCGGTGAAGGAAAACATCGTGAGGAAACCATAGCATGGTGGTAGGGCTTTTTCTAATGCCCGCCTGGGTAGCTACCATCCTCAAGTTGTAAACCTGCCGCCAAATACCAATAGGTGTGTTCCGGCAGCAGCACTTGAGAGCCAGTTCCTCCACAGTTTTAGCGTGTATACCAACTTGGGTCGTATCGTCACTTAAGTTCAGGTGAGATTATGGCCATAACGCTAAACCTTAACTATATAAAAAAAAAAAATAGCACTTATAATGTTCGTTAACACTTAAACAATAATGTTTGTAGCAAGAGTGTAGTTTAAGGATTTTTAACAATTTATAAAATAACTAGTCGTGCCCA
This sequence comes from Actias luna, assembly GCA_039707435.1. NCBI lineage: Eukaryota > Metazoa > Arthropoda > Insecta > Lepidoptera > Saturniidae > Actias > Actias luna. The sequence continues at coordinate 8,713,150 of JAZHAC010000018.1, read as the reverse complement.
CGACTTTGTTAGCACGGAGCCCAAAATAATTGTAATTGTAATAATTTTTCTCGGTTTTGTATTTTTGTTCAATACAGCTATGCTTCTATTGGTAATAGCGTAATGTTGAATAGCCTCAATTATTGCTCTATCAAAAACAATTGATTTTTTAATTCGACTGAGCGTTCCTTAAATTAGCGCGTTCAAAAAGACAACCAAACTTTTCTGTTTTATATGAATATAGACTTAGACATAGTTATATCTGAATAGCGTCCAAATATTTACTTAGTAAGTATAGAGACATATCTTAAATAAAATAGGAGTATAATGAAAAAAATAATGAACATAAAAAATCAAAGGCAAAAATCATGATTGGTATTTTATTGGAAACCTAAATGGAATTACGCTGAGTTAAATTTAAAGATTGATTTCTAAGAAGCATATAAATAATAACCTTACTGGAAAAAGCTATAAAGTCGCTCAATGCGGTTAAATATTTATTGAAAGTATGAGGTATTTTTTTCTTTTTAACTCAACACCGCAAATTGGTTACATACTCAGTAGAAGAGAAAATAAAAATGTATTGACGATAATGGAGAGCTAGCGAAGCATCGGTGGTCACCATCTCATGCCGGCTTGCAAGCGTCTAGGTAGGTATATGTCCATTGAGTAATCGAATTGCGGATTATCGTATACGTACGTTAGTCACAATACAGTCGGATACAAAATGCTATCACCTCGTTTGATTATTGTATATACAGCGCCTTTTTTCTGATTGTTTTAAGGATTTAGTATTATGGTCACAAGTGACGATGTGGCCCGAGATAGTGGACACGCTGAGCCTATTTTCGAAATGACACTGTATTAATACCTTTTTTCAATGCTCAGCAAAACCAAAATCAAACTTTTTATAATTCAGCACTGTAGAATAAGCGATAAGCATAAGTTTGTCAACTTCGCTAAAAACTTTTCACTTTTGATTTTGTTTAACGTTTAAACAATAATATTTGTAGTAAGTGTATATTTTTTTATTCCTTGTGTTTCTCTGCCTATACCATAACAATTTATAAAACAGTAGAACCTCGTTAAGTCGCACCTCGATAAGTTGAAAACACAAAAAATGAATCACAAAAACAAAGTTTTATTCCCTTTGCTTCAAGTAACAAAACCTCCATTTTCTATATGTCGAAAACTCTATAACTCGATTTTTTTGGCGTATTCTTGATGTTCAACTTATAGAGATTTTACTGTAAACTAGCTGTTCCCACTACATTCACGTGCAACTAAATATTATTAAATATTTATTGCCCATTTTTGTAACTTTTTTAAATACTGCATTGCTCATTTTGATACTACGGTGATGTCAAAAAACCTAAAGGTTTCTTTTTTTATTGTTCTAGCAAATACATTTTTTGTTTTTTTTAGTTCGACTGATAGTTCCTAATCATCGAAATAAAACTAATTTTAAATGGATTTTATAGCGGTTATTTATTAATTTTGATCCAGACGTTTCGAGAGCTTTTTAGCCTTCGTGTCTAGACACAGTAACATGAACATTTTTGGACAACATACATCTCAGTCCGCCCCGTGACACGAAGGCTGAATAGCTCTGGAAACATCGGGATCGAAATTAATAAATAACCGGGATAAAATCTGTTTAAATTACTTTTATTTTGATGAATAATAATCGCGTAAACATAAGACATCATTATAATAGTTCCTAAGATTAGCTCATTCAAACAAATAAACTCTTCTCTTTATAATATTAATATAGGTGAACCACTTTTTAATTACCTATTATTCATCTATCTTTGGGAAAAATCTTCATTAAAAATGTTGACATTCCAAAGCCAAATACACAATATTTCCAGAGGTCACCTATACCTGATTTAGATCTACAAAATAGAGCATATTAATCACGTAAATCATCAACAATACTGAATTAGCGCAGCCTTATGGAAGCAATCTTCCAGTTAACCAAGTTTGTTTATATTTAAACATTGAACTAAAACAAAATAAACTTCTAGTTTACTTATCTATATTTACCTCTCGTAATGTTGTGGTAAGTAGAAAAGATGACCCTAAGTGGTACGTGCTTCACTGAGGACTTTTACTGTGGAGGAAAGTATATAAAGTACATTCGCCGGTAATACTGTTGCATCTAATGGAAACAGGGACATTACGAGCTGCACGCTGTTTTATTTTATTCAAGGAATATAGTAACATATAATAGACATGTAATCTATACATATAATAGGAATGTAAGTTAACGCGTCTAAGCTTTTTACATTTATATGGAAAAAAGTATTGCAATAGACTAAGAATAAGTAATAAAATATATTTACATCATTTTAAAAAATGCCTGGTTATCTGACTGGTAGTTTGTGCACACATCACTGCTAAAGTACAGCGTTTATAATAAAACTTCATCAAGGAAATCAAAAAACTTTCGTTTCGTTTCGTTTTTGTTTCGTTAAAATCGGTTAACTCTATCAAAAGTTATTGTAATTTGAATGAAGGCGTAAGATTAAATAAATGTAGTTTTACGCGAATGAACTCGCAGGCACAGCTATTTGTATATATACTAATTGATTCGGCAAACATTGTTGACGTGACAAACAATTTTACCGATATTTCTGTAAATCTCCCCATGGAAATTCGATGTTTTCCCAGGACAAAAAGTAGTCTATGCTACTATACATCTTTTTAATTATGTCTATACCGAAAATTAAGTCGATTGGTAACATAATTAAATCGTGAAGGAAGGACAAACAAACATATTTTTGCATTTATAATATTAGTATAGATTTCGAGTGAATACTTTAGTTCTATTAAAAAATAAGAGGATAAGGAGTGTAAAAATTTATTGTTGTATATATTTTTAATACCACATTATAAATAAAAAGTTTTGGGTTGGACCACCCATATCACTTAGGGGTATGAATAATAGATTACGACCGATTCTCATACCTACCGAATATACATTTAAAATTTCGTAAAAATCTGTCAAGCCGCTTCAGAGGAGTATGGCAGCTAACATTAAGACAAGATAATATTATGTATATGAAAATAAATCTGTTCATTCAATATTTTAACTACTAACAAATAATAAGCTAACCTTGTATATTTTTATTAGACTTTTAATAGCTTAAATATATTTGGGCGTTACTAAATCCATTAACTTTAAGTGTAATAAGTATTCTTAGAGGCGATTAAGGATTAGTATTTCGTCATTCTTCTTGGAAAATAAAATATAAAAATACAGTTATCGTTTACTGAAGTTAAAATGTGCTTTCATAGCACTCTAATTTATGAGCTATCATGAGTTGGACTGCTTCAGCAATTACATGTCAAATTCAATCTTTGCTATAGCATAGCCACTTAAAATATTACTTCAGCCTATTAAAAAATCTAGTCACCAAAATATTATGCTAAGAAGTCTACCAAATAATCTATATTATAAACCTCGTCACGGCAATTACGTTAATTGAAAATAACATAGTATTCCATTATAAGTATTACATTTTTTCCCTTTTATATCCAAAATTATACGTCCATCGCTAACAATCTCTATTTAAACATGGGATCTGGCAGAACATACAAGAAAATCCGCTGGAAACATTAAAAACAAGTTATATATGTTAATAATTGATGCTTTTGATTCATATAACCTATAACCATGAAACTATGCCATAAGATGCAAAATTGGACACGTAAGTCACACCAGAGTGCACTTGGAGCATTCAGGTAAGTCAGCAGTCGCCATAACCAACATCGTATGAAATCAATAATCAGTTGTTTTCTATGATGATAGCAATTAATAAATCAAAATGTGGATTAATCAAATCACGACAAATCTCCAAAAGGTTATTCGTTAGGCTGAGGAAGGCTAATGTAAAAATGGATAGAGTGTATGAGTTGAAGAAGAGTTGAAAGAAAAGGGAATACATGAAGAGATTATGGCTAATAGAAATTTTTAGAAGAAGAAAACATACTGCATCGATCCCAAATAGGTCAAAAACTAATATGAAATTATTTAGTCCTATAGGAAACCAAAATTATGCAGAATATCACTAACAGTATTTAATTAAACAAGATTCTTAGAAGATAATATTTAAAAACTACAAATAAAACTGCTTAAAAACAATGGTGCCCTGACAAATAAAACTTCATGATAAAAACAGTGAAGAAGGACTATTCAAACACTGTAAAGCAGTGAATGTCTTCGATAAGGCCAAAATAGCTATTATAAATGAGAATATACTCAAAATAAACAGTCTTAAAAAAGCGGCCAATGTTCATGCGAGAGTTAGAATATATTCCCACGTATGAATTGCCCATTTATAACAACTTCTATGATATGCATACATAGGAGTATATGTTACCTTTGGCATTCAATACATTGCCTAACAGGTGTTATCATGAAATACTAAAATGTAGTATTAACAGAGTTAGACAAGGTTTAGTTGAATATTTAAAAAAAAAAACTTTTTAATCTCGTCTAACTGTAAAGTGTTAAATGTTCTGATATAGTTATATTTTAAATGACGATGTCTCTTCTCATATACACCGCGGTGATGATTATATCAGGACGAGTTTTTTATATGAATAATGAATCTAATAGTAATAAATAAATAAAAGTATGCATGAATAAGTTCGCGTGAATTATAAAAAAAGACCCCAGAGTGTTGATAATTGATGCCTTTGATCCGTATACCCTATAAGAATGAAACTATTCCATAACATGCAAAGTTAGATTACGCTATGAAATTAATATAAGCAAAAATTTAACACACAAATTAGAAATGGTCGCCCGATAACAATTCCCACAAAGTAAATTACACACAATTATAATCGACTAGTAACACTGTGTCATTAGTTGGGAAAGCCCTAAATAATTGTAGGTGACATTATCATATTGAAATCGGTGCGGGAGGTATTATAAATAACTAAAATTACCCCAAGGGTCGTGAATAAGGGCCGTTTGTTAATGAACCAGTTATATAATGGTAGACGTGCTAAGAAAAATTATTACAACCCTATTCTTAAGGATCTATGGAAAGTTCAACTGTTACCACCACGACTACAAAATTGTTCGGCATAATTAATGGAAGAACGTTCCACTTCAAACGCACTGTTATCAAAACCCAGTGATTCTATGCTTTTCAATATAATTGTCTTCCTAGAATATGCGAGTACTTCTGTATTCACTTATTAACGTAACTTTATCAAGTTTAAGCACAATAAAAATAATCTTTCATTCCACCTAGTAACTTCGAATTTTAGATCATTTTTGCATTGTGCGTTTCAGTTAACGTCAATTATTTTCCATGTTATATAAATGTTGAGATAAATTTTTTATGTAAGTTTAATTCAGAACATTTACTGAAACTTATCCACTCGATATTCATTCAACAAAAATATACGTAATTTACTTTCCTCAATTTTTCAAATTAACTTTTTTTTCAAATTGCCTTGTTTATGTTCTAACATTGGATTAGAAATAAAGCCATGATAGCTCAGTGGTAGTGTGTACGACTACGCGTCAAGGGACGTGAGTTCAAATCCACCGACAATGAGCTTGAGCTTTCGGTGAAGGAAAACCACAATCGTGAGAAAACCACAGCGTGGTGGTAGACCTTTTTCTAATGCCCATGTGGCTAGCTACCACCGTCAAGTTTATAATCTGTCGCCAAATACCAATAGGTGTGTTCCGGCCGTTGCACTTAAAATCCAGTCCCTCCACTGGTCAAGCGTGTCCACTTACTTGTGCCGTATCGTCATCTTAAATCTTGTTACATATGTAAGCCTTAAATATAAAGAAATAACACACAGTTCTGTTTCATAACATAAGTAATTAATTAAAATTAGTACAAACTTATGTTAATAATTCAAAGTATTTAAATGTGTATTTTTAATTTAATTATTCTGCCCTGCTATTGAAATGTATTTGAGTATTTGAGTATTTGATTAGTACCCCAATTAATATCTGTTGATTTCTTTATACCTCTGCACATAATAATTAATTGTTTATCGTATATTTGTAAGAAATGCTTAATTTATTTTACAGTATTTTATATTTGTTTTTGTTGTTATTATCCATAATGTTGTTACGGTTAATGTAACAAGTTTTAACGCACCCCAACTAAACTTGGGATCCGGCTGAAAATCAGCGCTGAATGTTTCAGACACCTCAGCAAACGCTGAGTTGGGCGCCCTATGCTGATAATAAGATATGCACTATAATTATTTATATCTGCATTCTCTTTTATTTTTTGATGTTTTTATTGATAGTTTTCTTTGTTGCATGCATGTATTTTATTACCATTAAAATATTTCTTACTTTCTTTCTTGATCGACTTCATTCAACATCGATACTTTAATAAAATTACAATTAACTTTCCATCAGAAAAACTACACGAACTATCGATAAAATTATTAACTGAAATATAATTAAAATGTTATCTTCGTACCTATATAGTAGATAAACATCAACACTGTTATTATTCCCGTGATACAAAAGAAAAGATATTAAAATGATTACATTGTAGCAAGGGACGATGACATCGACAGAAACTTTTGTGGGTAAGCGAAACGACCCGCTTCGATAAATGTCGATAGAATTGCAAAGAGACGTCGTTCACACAATACCGTTTCTGCGTTTTCTACAAGTCATGCCCCAAGGCTGGTTTTATAATGGCTTTTAGGTTATCTGTATTCGAAATGTAGACTGATTTGTATATTTCGGAACCTAATTTATTATTCAGCAATATTTATGTACTATGAAATGACAGCTGAGATTTCACGATCGAAACAATATAGGTGTGGTCGCAATTGACGCCTGACCGAAGTAATTTCTATCAAAACTACTAGTTGGCCCGTCAAACGTTGACAAATTATTTCTAGTGATTACTTTGGTGGTATTAAATCCTGATTACAAAATGAGAGGGTGAAGGTAGGAGCGTTAATATTTGAGTTTATACATATTTTTTAATGCCACATAAAATAAAAATAAATGGCAAATAAATTGGTTTGGTTTTTTTTTGTATAGGGACATCCTAAGTACCTAGCGGCATGAAATATACTTTACGGCCTAGGCTCATAACTACCAAATTTTCGGACCTACCGGAATTTCGGAGTAGTTAGACCATAAACAGCGTTACATGAGATTTTTAAAGATTCTCTATATTACTAACCTACAATGAGCTTGAGCATTCGGTAAAGGAAAACAAAGTGATAATATACCATGGTGGGTATTTCCTAATACCCAAGTGGCTATCTACCACACTCAAGTTGAAAATCTGTACCTTTAGGTATATCCGGCAGATGTACTTGATAGCCAGTGCCTTCACTAGGCTTATCGTATACACGATATTAGGCCACATCAACATCAGACGCTAAACCATAAAGACATGTCATCTATCTCTGATATTATTGCAAAATCTCTTAATGATCTATCCTGCTTATTCAGTTTATCCACAATATAAAATAATTCTTCCGTTGTTAAAGTTATTTAAACTTTATTGTTACTAACGAAAATAGGTTAAAAGCAATACAATGTTTTGTCGGAGACAACGATCTACTAACCAATAACATCAACAAATGCGAAATATAGATATTCACAAAATAACTTACAGTTATTTTTAATTTTTAACATTTAGCTTATGTTAATGTATATTGTATACTATTTATAAGATAAACAAATAGAAATTTAAACATATGGGAGCTGTACAAATAAAAATGTATATTTTTAACAATCTTCAAAGTGGGGACATATTCTATTATAAGTACTTTTGTTAAGAATGTGGTTATTAAAAAAATTCTTGCAAATAAATCTCGTATAGAGCGATATATTAGTTTCAGTAAGAAAGTTATTTACTGTGAAAATTCTAGCCCTCATAAAGAATTCTAGTTACTCGGGTTTCAAAATCATTTAGGTATTACTTAGTTAAATTTTATTGTATTATTAAAGTGAACAAGACTAATGTCAATAAAAAGTTTGATACAAATTATATCCCTATGTTTTTACGAGAAATAGTAGCCCATCACCTTTTTTAAGGACCAAATTTTCAGTAGGAGCATGTTCATAAATATTTCGATAATTATATCAAAAATAAAACTAAAAATAAAAGGCAAACTATACACATACACATTTTTTTTTGGCGCATGACAATGGCGTGCTTATATGTGGATGTGCGCGTGTATGTATTTGTTAGTGTGTATGTTTTGTCATGTGTGCAATTTAATTACCTTATTGGACTCATAAAGAAATAACAGCAATAACACATCCTTTTTGAACTAAAACCATACTAACATTATAACTGCGAAATTGAGTTTGTTTGTTTGCCGTTGTGCCTCCTCTACGTAACCCCTCTTGAACTCCTCGTGAGTGTGCGCCCATATACTGTACATTTCATTGCTTCTCTGTATGAACTGTTTCAATTTCTAAATATATCCTTATCTGTACTAATATTATAAATTTGAAAATGAGTTTGCTTGATTGTTTGTTACGCTTTCACGCATAAATCGATTATGATGAATTTTGGTATAGAGATAGATGGAAACTTGGAGGCGCTGAGAGGTTACTTTCTCTCGCAAAAACTTTATTGTCATTGGCGAGCGAAGCCACACGTAAAGTCTTTTCAAAGTAATAAACAAAACCATAGATTCTTTTCTATTTGCAAATGTTTTAACATTAATTATCGGGGGCGTTTGTAACGAATTACTCAAAGTAGTGTAATTCCATCACCTAATAACAAAGCCAGAAATATGAAAATTTATTACTTAGTAAAAATTGGTTCACTCCTCTACAAAAGACTTTCTTTTTAGTAATATTTGTAAGTTAATGTATTGCTGTATACTCTAATTAGAAGCTATGTATTATCATTTCAACCTGAAAATCTGCCGCGAAATACGAGTAGATGTGTTCTGGCAGTGGCGGTTGAAAGTCAGTCCCTCCAATATATGCCGACAACGCACTTGCGATTCCTCTGGTGTTGTATGTGTTCATGGGCGGCTGCGAACACTTACCATCAGAAGACACGCGAGAGTGTTGCCCCCTATTCCATAAATCAAATCGACGTGTTTTATAAAGATATACCTCTTTCTGCAAACCTCTACTCCAAAAGTTTTTCTAATACATAATTAACAATCCTCTAATTATATAAGTGGCACCCTTCGGTTAGACATATGTCGCTAATAGTTTCGCAAAATAAGGTCATTATTTATAAATCAACTAGTTGTGCCTGCGACTTCGTTCGCATGGAACTGAAAATTATTTAACGAATTTATAGCCTATGTTACTCAGGAATAATATAGCAATCTAATGGTGAAAGGATTTTTGAAATCGGTCCAATAATTTTTGAGTTAATTCGTTACAAACAAAAATACAAATCTTTTCTCTTTATAATATTAATATAGACTAATAAATATAAATTAAAAAACACTGAATAATTATTTGTGGATCTCACAAATAATTGTCTTGTGTAGGACTTGAACTCATAGCATTTCAGAACGGCTTTAACCGCTACGCCGACCGTGCAGTGTGTAAGATTACTAAATGCAGGTATGATACAAAAACCCGGAACATCCCATGGAAAAAAAACTTTTAGGTTTGACTACTGCAGATGTATGATTGAATATTACGAATATATCACTCCATTTTATAAAATAACAATGTCCCTGACCTATAACAAAAAGTACTGCCTAAGATATCTAAAAACGCTACATTTATTCTTCCCCCGATGTAATAATTCTTAATCTTATCTGATCATCCTTGGTGATTTTACATAGTCACATTGTACCTTAAATAGATATAATTAAAGTTTTTTGCTTCATGAAATAAACGATTATAATTGGAAAGCAAGTCATGGAACTTTGGTTTGTTCGCAACGGATGATAGTTGAGAAACTGTGTCGTGAAAAGACGTCAACTGTTCGAAGTGCAAACTCTAAATTACGGTAACGTTGACAAGCATAAAAGGTACAGGGTGGCACTTTAAGACTTATTATTTTTGTTATATCCCAACTAGAACTCTTTCTATCAGATTGGTATACGATATACATTTGATGTGAAACATTAAACCGTTTTTTTTTTATTAACGTGGTGTTTAAAATCCCAATCTTTACGGACTTCTGCTTTCATAACTCTTCTAGTCATACCGTGGTGCCACCTCTACGTCACCTTTCTAGATTCCCTCGTGAACGTGCGCCCATATACTGTACATTTTGTTGCTTCTATGTATAAATTGTTTCTATTTATCCTTACTAATATTATAAATTGCTTGTTTGTTTGTTACGTTTTCACGACCAAACTTCCAAAATCGATTATGGTGAATTTTGATATAGAGATAGACGGGAACCTCGAGTCAGTGATAAAATACGCGATAAACTTAATGAAAGCTAATAACCGAATAAAGTTTGTATGAAACTTTATATTGCGTAATCCAATTTGTTTAACGAAATTAATATTAAAGCGAGTGAAGCCGCAGGTAAAAGCAAGTATCCTATAATTGTCGTTGTAATTATAATAACACGAGAGATATATCGACTCTATATTTTCTTTATTGGTTTTTATATATTATTATAAATCAATGTTTTACATCTGCCAAGGGTCCAGAGGCGGTCGCCTTTTTACTTACACCAGTATACAGTCGGCTGTCTTGCCTCAGATAGTTTACTTAGACACATGAAATGATGCACGGATAGATTCAACTTACTTCTCAGAGATACTACATTTATATCATAGTTAAATTATGTAAGATTGCTTTAAATACTGGAAGCATTAACGTCTTCGTAGTTTTAAAATACCTAATAAACTTAATATTACCTTATATATATATATATATACCTTATATACCTTAATTATTTGAACTATTAATCTAGCTAATCTACAGAATAACTAAATCGGCGATAACTTGTTGGCAATCTGTTGGACTCTTACTCAGTAAGACTTCTATTCAAAATGTATCATATTTATATTAAAAATTATATGATAGTAATTCGTTCTCATCCGGCTATCGATTTTCTTCGTAATCTTATCACAAATAACTAATAGATTGTTTTAAGTCCAAATCAATTACGTCCTTACATATTAACATGCGATCGACGGTTATTACAACGACGTGAAAATAAGCAGATGGGATACTAAGAACATACAACATTTGTGAATATATAAGACACACGTATAAAGTTCTTTATCAATCAAGTATCTTGTTATTCGCTATAATATCACTATTTAACATTAACGTTTAAAATACCAACTAAACATTGAGATATAAAGGAATAAACATTTTGTTTTGTTAGAAAGAAATATACATTTTGGTGTGTTGTAAAGTTTAAAGATCACTCCTGAATCCCAATAACCAACAATGTTATTAGAGAAGTTATTAAAATTGACAATTATAAGTCCCTAACTAAGTCTTGAACCAATTTCACAAGTTCTACAATAGCTAAATTTGACGTCTTCAAAATTTCGCAGTCGGTTGTTAGAGAAATGAATGAAATTCTGCTATCGATCATAGTTAAGTTTTATTCAACACTATTTGATTGATAAACGCTGCTCTCCGCCTGCTCTCTAGAAGAATATTTATATTATTTTATTCAATCAATTTTTTGTTTCAAATCAGCTAAGATTAAGCTCCTTTTTGAGAATCTAACCTTCGTGTCTATTTATTCCAGTTGTACGACTTACTTTTATTCTTTTTATTTTATATTTATATTTAATATTGGAATTATTTTTCTATGTCAGTCTTTATGTATTCATTATAACATATGCACCAAAGTTATAGTATTATTCTTGTTTTCTCATTAAATAACTCAACACCTAATCTGAGCTATTCACAACAATCCTATAGATTCTCTTTTTTTAGATATACCTACTTTGATTTAGAAGTAGCTAAAATCACTTCAAACAAAAACTTTAACATTTTCTAGATATGGTAATTATTCAAAGTAATTAGAGGAAATGTAGATAGCTGTCAGTGGCTTGTACAATTTTCTCTAAGAGTACCTCATATATATTCCAGATATTCAGGCTCTTTGCTACACGTACCTTTTGCGAAGACCAACCTTTTACATCATGCTGCTATTGGAAGAATACGTAAACGTTATAACACTCTCATTGCAAATATTGAAGTTTTTAAAGACTCCCATTCTAGTTTTAGGGCTATGTTACTCCCATGATTTTTCACCGATTGATAATTTATCGTTGTTATGCTATCTTTTCAAATTACATTTGTTTTTATTTATTGTTTAATTTTACTTTCTTTATATTTTTGTTGTCTACCAATTTGAATGTCATGGGTGCCTTAAGAGGTCCAGTGTATTTTATTCAGAGTTGTCTCAATTGTAATGTTGTAATGCACTGACCAATGGCGGTCCTAAATAAATAAATATATTTACGACTAATTTATATTATGTATTCTCGAGTTTAAATCATAAAAACCCTGCCTGTATAGTGTGCAGTAACTACAGTGGCTTGTACTAAATATAATTTAATTTTTTTTAAATCAGACTTATACGTTTTTAATTTAAATATGTTTATTACTATCCTATAGTATAATTTGAATGTCCAATTTAGCTATGTATATTTACAGTGGCGACAATATGGCCATATCAAGTCTCGATTAAATTTACCGATAATTAAAATACAAACTTAGTATAAAATCTAAACAGTATTCGCTAAAGAGACCTGTTATATAACTCAAATTAATATTCCAATGGAATATATTACCGGGATAATAACTATTCTATGTGCTAATCCAGGAAATGGTTTATTTATGTGCCAATTTTCGTCCAAATTTGTTCAATGGTTAAAGTGTGATAGGGAAACAAATACACTTTCGCATTTATAATATTAGTATAAATGGGATTTTACGTGCGGCTTTATTTGCATGATAATTGGAAATACTTTGCCAGAAGGAATAAGAAACCGACCATGTATACACAATAGAGCACTATTTAAGGACTAGCGTCTATTTAAGGACAATGATGTGTGCCTTTACATTAACCGCTAATAAATGTTTAATTCAAGAATCGGACACACACGGACACGCCAGATATAGCTGCCCATTGGAGAAGCAAGGCCTTTCAGCATAATTGAAGCGATGATAGCTCAGTGGTAGTGTGCACGACTTCGCGTCAAGGGACGTGGGTTCGAATCCAAGCACCTACAATGAGCTTGAGCTTTCGGTGAAGGAAAACATCGTGAGGAAACCATAGCATGGTGGTAGGGCTTTTTCTAATGCCCGCCTGGGTAACTACCACCCTCAAGTTGTAAACCTGCCGCCAAATACCAATAGGTGTGTTCCGGCAGCAGCACTCGAGAGCCAGTTCATCCACAGGTTTAGCGTGTCTACCAACTTGGGCCGTATCGTCACTTAAGATCAGGTGAGATTATGGCCATAACGCTAAGCCTTAAGTATAAAAAAAAAAAATCGCGGCCCATCTAAATTAAGCATGAGCATAACCGTAATGCCTAATTTCAATTTCAGTTTATGGGAAGGCACACCTGACAGCTTTTGGAAATTCAAGAACTCAGCAGGATATAAAGTACTCTTTTCTGTATCCATGACGGTGTCTACTGACAAATACTGATTACTCACAAAAAGTAGCCTATGTTACTTAATCTCCATCTCTTCAACTATCTCTATGCCAGAAATCTAGTAGATTGGTTTCTTAGTTACGGCGTGCAGGAGGAACAATTTACCGAAATTTCTGCAAAGCTTCTTTGACAATTAACCATGAGAAAAAAAGCCTATCTTTTCATCTATCTTTATGCCAAAAATCAAGTCGATTGGTTGCTTTGTTAATGCGCGAAGGAAGACCCATCAAATAAACAAACACACATTCTCATTTATTTATTTATTTCACACTCTTTATGTGGTACAATTGTGGACTTAATGACATAGACATTCTCTAACAGTCAACCTTGAGGTGGTCCAGAGATAAAAGACGGTAGGTGTAAAGCAAACAACAAATGAAAGACAAAACTATCTGTTAAAATACTAAGTTAATATATAAACGTACATACTATTTATATATAAAGAAATACAATAAATAATATACTATTTAATTTTGTACATAATTACCAATATAATACATATAAATATATAATTATCTTAATACTCGTGAAACATAATGAAAGAGTTTTTTCAACTAATTCTGCCAAAAGAATCTTATAAAACTGACGTAGTTTGGTTTTGGAGATCAAGCGATTAGTCGACATCCTAATATCTAGTAGGAGCGCGTTTCATAGAAGAATATATTGGGCATAGAGAAAATAGCTTACAAGACCAGAAGCTTGAGCTGGACTGTGTAGGAGACAATTATTTGAAGGACGTAGATTTAAGTAGTAATTTGAACATAAGAATTAAAAATGAAGTGTTAAATAGGAGGGTACATATTTTTAGGGTGTCCACTTAACATTAAGTGAGACTATGGCTATAACGCTAAGGAAAATCACTCCTACTAACCCCTAGCCCAAGGTAATCTAGGTATGGTCGGCACTTAAAAAATGTGTGAAAATTGTCCCTGGTATCTGAAAACAAGAGACATTGAAGTCTCGCCGTGATAGGGATACAATCGAGGCACCAATGGCCTGTGACACGTGTCGGCAACATGTCAAGCGAAGCCGGGCTACTTCGTGAAACTTCGCTCGACATGTCTGACAACATCGTGCGATACGTGTCGTTAACAATGTCGAGTGATGCGAAATGTCACCAGATATGTCCGGCGAAGTTTCACGGAATCGCCCGGCTTTGCTTGACACGTCGGCGATACATGTCGTGGGACATTTGTCTCCTAGTGTATCCCAGGCTTTAGTAGGTAGTTTAAAGCGCTTGTAACCCGATGAGTCGCCACACTCATCTCTCGCTTAAGAATTGGAGTAATGCGTTTACGGATTGTAAAGAATAAAAAGGTATGATCGGCACTATGTTTTTTTTGTTATATAGTTAAGGTTTTAGCGTTATGACCACAACATCACGTGACGTTAACTGACGATGTGGCCTAAAACGGTCGATATGCTAAATCTAGTGGAAAGACTGGTTCTCAAGTGCAACTGCCGGAACACAACTATAGGTATTTTCAAATCAGATCCTCAATTTGACGGTGGTAGCTAGCCAGGCTGATATTGAAAAAAGTCCTACCATCATGCTATTGTTTCATCACGTTGTTTTCCTTTACTGAAAGTTCAAGTTCGTTATAGGTGGATTCGAACTCAGATCCCTTGATGCAGTGTCCGATATACAATCAACTGAGGTATCATCGCTTCGATATATATGTTTTCTTCTTCAAGTAGACTGTCAGCCATCATCTCAATATTCACACCTTTCATACACGTATCATTTCTCACACCGTACATCGGTATCTTTATCGCTCTTACTATACGCATACACCTTAGTACTCAACAATGTTCTAACTATATGGTTTTCATCCGAAAGAAAAATTACTTCACTAAAGAAAATATATAAGCATGAAATGTGTAAATTCCAATTCAAATACAGTCATTTTTGTGAATTGAGCGAGAAATTCTCGGTAATCTAAGCTACATTGCTGCACTCAAGCACAGTCTTGTCAAAGAAATATGTAGGCCACTTGTTGCGGTCGCTCGTGACGAAAATGATAAATAGCATGGACCCGACCACGATACATTGTGGACGGTGGACAAGAGGCGTGATTTACGCATTTCAGACGCACAACTGTGAAATTGCGTTCGCAGTGTATATGTGCAATCATAGAATAGTGTAATATATATTTTTTATATATAAATTCTTATGTACGTCTGTTCTTGATGGTATAATTTGAAAACAAATTTAATAGTGGAGAACATACTGAATGAATTGTACATTTCATTTATACTATCAAGACTATGGTTGATGAAGTGACGAAGCCAAGAGTTTATGAAACTTATTAATCATTTCTAAATATAAAGTAAATGAAATATTAGGGTCACTCTTTAGACTCTAAGACTAAAAACAAAATGTGTAAGTGCCCTGCAACACTCGGTTAAAACGAATTTGATTTCGTAGTATTTATTATTGATAAACGTATTATGTTATTGATAGACAAAAACAAATTTATTTATTTCGACAGGTAAAAACAAAACAGCAGTGTATAATGAGTACATTAAAAAAATTTAATGACATGAACAATGTGTATATTCCAATGACATGACCCACGTTTCAGTAATGGTAAGTAAATCGCGTTAGTACACACGAACTAGAAATATAAAACAGTATATATAAAAATTAAATTAAATAAAAAAGACGAAGAAAAGGACAAGAGTATTATAGGCTAATTCTAGCAAAAACTACGTGTAAATCATTACGTTTCATGGGCTAAGCGGTGTGGTACATATAATTAGGTATGCCTTATTGTTAAAAAGACAAATATAAGATATTTTGCTGTGAGAACAGATAGTTAATGACTTTCTTTTTAAGCTTGTGCTCGTTATGACGAAATATATCAATTTGTGCGAAGAACTTGTTGTATCGAGTAGTAATTTTCGTAATAGGACTACGTAGGCCCGTAATAGTGCAGCATACCGGTACATGAAATAGATCATGTAACCTGGTGGTACGAGGTGGGATGTGTAGTGCGATTTTACCTACTAGTTCAGGAACGTTTAGGTAGTTGTTAAGCAGCTTTTATAAAAACGTTAAATCATGTTGAATGAGACTATTTTCTAAACAGGCATTTCTAAGGCAGTGTAACTTATTATTACATACCTGAAAATAACTGTATTAACCGTTATAAAACCGGAAATGAATGATTTTCAAGAATTTTCTCTGAATTCTTTCTAGCGTCTGTTTATAAGTTTTATAAAAAGGATACCAAGATACCAAACTATATGCTGCAATAAGTCGAACTAACATGATATATATAAAATAAGTGTTTGTGGGTTTCTAAAATCCGCCATATTACGAGAAAAAAAGCCTAGCAACTTAAAGGATCTATTTGTTATGTTAATTATATGATTTTTCAGAAGCAATTGAGTGTCGAGAATGATTCCCACGTCACGGATAGAATCAAAAATTTCTAGTGGTTTATTATCTATACATTTATTGACTTCAACTTTTTAGTAAAAGATTTAACCATGCATTTGGAGGTACTTGAGTTAGGTTCGTTTGATTTGCAGTATTGACTAAGAGCATACATATCACTTTGTAGGAGTGTAGCATCATTTGAGTCACGAATGATCTTGAATAACTTTACATCATCAGCATATATAATCACCTTTGAGTGTTTAATGTTTTCAGTCATGTCATTGATGTACAGAATGAATAGAAAGGGACCTAGGATACATCGCTGAGTCACCCTAGAGGTTATGAAAAAGGAATCTGATTCAAAACCGTTAATAACAACTTTCTGTTTCCCGTTATGGCATAATTATATTAATTCCATTCTCCTTAAAAATATTACGTCATCAACTCTGTCAAACGCTTTTTTGAAATCAGTGTATAGAGTGTCTGTTTGTTTTCCCGTATCTATAGATTCGTATAAAAATGTAGTGTATAAAGTTAAATTTGTGATTGTTGATTTATTTTTAACGAATCCGTGTTGGCTATTTGATATCTGATTTTCTATCACAGGATAGAGATTATTATGTACCAGCTTTTCAAAACTTTCGACAGAATCGATAGAATGGAGATAGGCCGATAATTATCAATATTATCTTTAATCGCGCTTTTATATACAGGAGTAATATTGGCTGTTTTCCAAATGATTAATTATTAGCAGCGATAACCATTGAATTGATGGAATGGCAGAAAATTTCATAATTATTATATTTTTCTAGTAGTGACAATAAACTTTGTATTATACATAGTTTAATTGGTCTAATTTATTATAATATAAACTAAGAAGCAGCTGACGCGTATGATGTGTATAAATAATACTTGCACAGCCGTTAAGAACTTACTGGCTGTCTTAAGCCAATAAGCGCGCACCTATGAATGAATACAGCCTATAGTAAACGTGATATGAATAACAGTCTAAACTATAGAAATATAGTGCAATATAAAACAAACTAAATAAAACGTCGTAACGGAAAAATATCAAATTATATTTTACCAGCATCTACCCGTACCGTGCGAAAACGAATTTCTTGCCAAAAAAAACTTATTCGTTGTAATTAGAACAGAAATAAAATATAAATAAAAAACATCTACTTTAAAAGTTATTAAAATTTATAGACAGAAGGGTCAATATAAATTTAGCGAATTTTCCCACCGCGGGCGTGACCGCTCGCGTAAGCTAGTGAATATAGAAATAAATATTGAATATCAAGTCTGGGATATGCTGTGTACTTTTTTGAGTTCAATGATATGAAAAATGGAAATTTTTCGTGAATTTACTTTCAGTAGTGCCTTTGATTTATAAACACTGAGCTGTGATTTTATGTGAAGGATAAATCTATCACGAAGCCAATTTTACGTGTTATAAATAAAAATATTTTTGTATCAACATTTTTCACTTATAAAATTTCTAATATTCAAACGTGATAATTTAATAAAGAATCTAATAGAGAATAAAGAAACGTGGTTGATTTACTACATTGAATACTGTTTTTTGTAATAAACATTTTACTTTTCATTGAAAAATTAACTTATAATTAAATAACACATTGATTAGTATTGAAATAAAATTTCTTTGGTTGTAAAATAATGCTGAAGCTTCAAGCAAATTTTAGTATTCATCCACTACGCGATGAGTGAGCACAATGAATTATTATGAATCAGAATGTCAAACAATGCATGTTTGGAGTTAAGTAATATGGCTGATACGGTGTGAACTTCTAAAGGCAAACCAGAATGAGCAAAATGTACGTTGCGCCATTCTTTTGAAAGCTATGTGGTGGTCCACTAACATAACAATACCTTTTGATGGTAAATCAGTCGGTAGCGTGAACGAATGCCACGTCAATGGATGTGAATTCGACTCCCTACAGTAAACCTAACCTTTCAATAAAGGAAAACACCGTGATAAAACAATAGCATGGTGTTTTCTTTGTAATGTCCACCTGGCTAGCTATCACATGGCTATAGGTGTGTTGCGGCAATTACATCTGAGATCCAGTACATCCATTAAGCTGAGCGTATCCACCAGATTCGACCAATTCGTAACTTAACATCATGTGAGATTGTGGCCATATCACTTAAATCTTTAAAGAATAAAAAAGATGCCAACGATGTTCTCTTTTAAAGTTCTTATTGAAAAATTATTAATAACTTTGAAACTAAGTTTTTCGGAATTGTTCCTGCTGAAATTTCATAGCCACAAATATGAACAGAAAATCTACGAAGAAAAATACCATTTGTAGCTTCACGCGTCAGTTTTCCCAAAGGAATTACAAAAGAAATAAACGTTCGTCCTATGGTGCACAATATTTCTCATAATTTTCCCGTGACTATAGCACTGTGATATTCGGTTGATTTATTCGTGTCTGTTATTTATGATTTCCGCTGGCCAAAGACGAGCCGCGCTCAATTACTCTGTGGTCCAAACTTTTCCGCAGCAACTTTTTTCAGATCGTTGTAAAAGGGGTTGGCCCAATTATGGCTAATGGACTAGTCAAGTTTACAAAATGGTACCAATTATAGAAAACTGCGGTTTTCATGTAAATTAATTATAACATATATATTAAATAGAATAATAATATACTAATATTATAAAAAGGAAATATTTGTATTTTTGTTTATAAAGAAAAAAACTCTAGAAACTACTGGACTGATTTTAAAAACTATTTCACCATTGGAATGCTACATTAGCCATTGGTATGGTTGATATGGTTATTTGGTAAATAGCATTGGTAACATAATTTATATAACATTTTTTTAATAAAAGTGATTAAATATAATTTTAGATCCAGGTGATCGGAGTCGCGGACACAGCTAGTTTCTTATAAAATTTCACAAAAAATTGTATAATAAATTTTTTTTTTTTTCCAAATTTGGTAAGCATACACCAAAAACCATATCACCGTAAAAACAGTCAACCTAATGTACCTTTACCCTCTTATTTATTTCTTTCAATATTAACGTTATGAATTATGTATTATTTTTTGCAAATATAGGTATCTACAAACACCTGTCTCAGTGTATGATGCAAAACAGATGGCAATAAAAATATCTACCTAAATTTGTCTTGATAATGGAAATATTCGTTTTCTCTGTTTACATTTGCATTGCATTTTAAACGCTGGAGTTTGTACATTAGTCCACAAGTTGTCCTTTAATAATGGTTGACAAGCCGCAACTCTTGATAGGGTTCCGTTGTAATAAGTTCCAGTTGGTGGCAATTAATTGCATAAATTCAGAATGACATCGTTTCTCACCTCGTTATTTTAATTGTCACCGGAAACCCTTGATACTTCAGTGATGATTCTTTGATATTTGGCATCTTCAAAGACTTCCTAATCTTTAAAACCAAATGGCAAAGTAGGTAAGATTTTTTTGTTCTATTTTATTTAATACTCGAAACTAAATAACTCTGTCACGTTTTGATATCAAACGGAGTACTGCGAGCGATCAAGCAAGCTGATAGACATTTATACTTGATTGAGTCGTGAAAACCGTAGACATGGTGGTAAGCTTACCTCATGCGGCGATAGTTATGGTGGTCTATGCATACGTTGCGAGGGGCGGATGAGAATATTTTACTCAGAATTAGCGAAAGGAAAGCGTTAGCAGGGCGGGTAATTCTTAAGTGTAAAAATCTGTTTTAGCGCCACATGACCAGATGCAAAATTTATCGATTGGAGAGCTTTGGTCGATACAAAAGTTCAGCACTTTGAAAACCGGAAACGTATCGAATTCGATGCCAAATGCAATAAGTTAAAAGCCCGATAAATAACGACTATCAATTATAATAATATAAATGGTGCACTCACATGTCCCTCATGTTGGAGAACCTGCAATAAGAAGATTAGGTGTGTAAGTCACACCAGAGCGCAGTTAGTGCAGCATTTAAGTTAATAAAGAGATCACCGTATCATCAAACTTATTCTTTATTAACTTCGTGGGTTTTTTTTTTTGTGTGTTCCAGCCGTACACATTAAAATAGTAAATGACACTTCTCATCCAGAAAAAGTCAGAATAAACGAATTCATGGTCACAGCTAGTATTAATATAATTTTAGTGGAAGTGTTTTATAAAAAATCCTGGCTATTCCTAAGAATTAATACTATTGAATTAATTATATCAATGTTATGAAAAAAAAAGAAAAACAAGCAACAAAAATACGGCAAAAATATGAGAGCAGATATACTACGAAGGGAGCTTGAAAAGCGGGTAAAATAAAAGCCAATTAAGTCGGTAGCGGAGTTTTTCTCGTGTTCCGTATTTTCTCTTATTTGCTTACGTTAAACGTGTGGTTTGATTCGGAATGTGATCAACAGAACTGGCTGCATTTTGAATTTAGAAAATTATTATAGACATACATGAGAGAAACTAATTTTCCGAATAAATTTTGTAGTGTAAGAATAAACAAAAACTCACTTTGGTAGCCTACACAACTAAAAAGTAAAATAATGTTTAAGTATCCGAAGTTTATTTCATAGCGATATAAATTTCATTTAAATAAGGCGTGCAGTACTTTGTATAATATTTTAATAATAACTTTAATAAACAGTTACCACTAAACTATTTTTAATATTCGATGTCAAGTACACCAAATTACAAGTTAAATTAAATTTGTATCATGTCAAACCAAGTAAGCCGAGTGTAGTAGTTCGAATTGACAAACTTCTTCACCACGGCACACGCTTTGTTTAAAATGTTCGATAATACGAAATAATATTTGTTCAGATACAGAGATATTATTCTTGCTGTTCTTACCTGTAAGTACATTCGTTGCCATAGTCACCTACTACAGTGCCGTCACTTTGCCAAGCTACTGTAAAAAGTCAAACTCCTTCACACAATCACTTTGGCCGAATATACATAAAATCTAAATAGACTTTTATATTTTTTTACATTGTACCATCATAATAAATGTGTCATGAAAACGTTAGCTAAGGAGAATAATTGTGGAATATGCAAAGAGATAATAATACTTTGTTATTTAGAAAAACCCTCGAAGCAAATGAATGTATCAATGGTACTTAATTCAGAATTTTTTATTATCAAGCTCTCAATGCTCCGTGAAAAAGGTTTTGGTTCGAAGGCGCGCCCCAAATTTCCCGTCGGGCTATTTACACTTTTAACGTGATAAAAAATGTTTCCTTTATCCCTTTTGTCCTCACTGCAATTATTTAAAAGGCCGGAATTTTGTCTCGAAAAAGATACAGTCATTTATTAGTGTACAGAATCTATTTTTAGCTTAACTGTGTTTTTTCTTCAAGTTTTATTCTGTTGTCATTTTATTCGTTAAAATTTAATATGCGTAGATTACGTTACGGTGATTTATGTTATATGAAGAAATCTTCTTATAAAATTAGAAGGTCAGTAATTCATAATTGTTCTATTAAATATCAATTATTATAAAGTTCTGTCATTTCAATAGACGAGTTCAAATCCTTGCAATAAGTTTGAGCTTTCTGTAAAGGAAACATCGTAGTGAAATCTTAGTATGGTGGTAAGGTTTTTCTAACGTCCGCCTGGTTAGTTACCTTCCTAGTTGGAATTCTGCTGCCAAATACATATAGCTGTGTTCTGGCAGTTGCACTTGATAGCCAATTCCTCTACTACGCTTAACGTATTCACCTTCTTGGATCGCATCGTCACTTAACCTCACATAATGCTGAAAACTATAAAGTGTATAAATAAAACGTACAAATGAAATTCAAACTCATCAATAAGTACATAAAATGTATCATTTAGGTATTGATTTGACAACGACGATATGCCAATCAAATGTCATACTTCACTAACACCGATATATTTTCTAGAATAAAATGAGGTTATTAAGTTCGAGTATGTCACGTCGCGTGTCCACCGATGCTTTTAGCTCAGACAAGAAAAATATTTACTTTATATACAGCAATGTGAGACTTATGACCCTCTTTATAACACCGTAGTTTCTGCTGTCACTGATTAAAAACGACAAGAATATTAGTAATCTTTTAGACCAGCTACTTTACTACAATTATGTTATTTTATTATTAACTAGATCCCGGAAAACGTTGCCATTTCCAGTAGACAGTAACTTTTTCCGTGAAACTACATGTACGTGTCATTAGTATTTTATCGTCTATTCCGGAAGAAACCTTTTGTTTTATTGAATACTAGCTGACTTGTCAGAACTTGTTCTGCCTTTTCGAGTCATCAATCACATCGACGACAGCGACACCTATTACTTTATCGAAATAAAAAGTATCGTATCTCTCAGGTTAGATAAAACAGCACACAGTGTGCAAAACTTGATTAAAATCCGTTCTTTTAAGATATCTTCTAAGATAAGATATCTTCTGATATTTTCTAAGATTTAAATGACAATCTACTTAAAATACACAACGTATCTAAATAATTTAATTGAGTAAGAAATAATACTACATTATTGCAAGTACCTTATGTTAACCATGTAAAATTTGAAATGTTAAAAATGTTATCCATGGGTTATCCTTAAGAGATAAACATGTACAATTGTGGATTTTTTTATCCATGTTTTTAGGATATAGAATTCCGTAAATCATTAATTCGATCCGTCGCGTAAAGTTTAGCTCGCACTTACAATGTGAGAGACATAAATTAGGTTTTTTACGACATTACATTACACATTTTTCTATTTCTTGGTTTTTTTTTAAACTGTACTATGCATGTATAGTGTGGTGGTGTGCATATGTGCATGTATAGGCTAAGTATGTAGCTATATACGCTTGTCAATCATGTCAGACGTATCATTTTGAGATCCTAACTACCACATGACAATAGGTACCACATATAAACTTTTCTCTTGAATCGCTCTTAACTATTTTTGAAAGCCCTTAAAATCCGTTTTGTAGTGTAAAAGATCTAAGCGTAGAAATAACTCGTGCGACTTGTACTTGTACTTGACATATATGAGATTAGACGTTATGGTCACAAAGTCACTTGATGTTAAGTGATAATGTGTCCCAAGATAGTGGATAAGTAAAGCCTAATGAAGGGACTGGCTCTCAAGGGCAACTGTTAGAACGCATATATAGGTATTTGGCGGCAGATTTTTACCTTAAGGGTGGTTGCTAGTCAGGAAGGCCTTAGAAAAAGCCCTACCACCATGCTATGGTTTCATTACGATATTTTTGTTCACCGAAAGCTCAAGCTCGTTGCAGAGATTCCAACTCACGTCCTTTGGTACGACGTGCGTACTCACTAACTCTGAGCTATTCTGGCTTCAAACATTTTAATTAATGAAGACTGTGACTAATCGTAAACTCAAGATTAAAAAGAGAAATATAATTTTTAATAAGCATTTCAAACGGTAATATTATTATGGTAATGAAAATTTCATAAATTAACCGTGAAACTCAATTACCTACTAAGTAAAGTGACTAATGTTTTTCCTCAATTCCTATTTCGCCAATTTATAGAAAAAATGTTTTTGCTCGGTAAGGAAATCTTCCTAACATAATTTGATTTCAATCGTATTTATTTTTAATATTATTAAGGAAGAAAATTACAAGCGAATTCATCAGATTTTAACTGTGTTTAATATAATTCCATTAATCTAGGTCTATATATTTATTTAAATTTTGTAAACCTACTGATTGTATACTGCCGTTTTGTTTTCACCTGTCAAAATAAATAAATAAATTTGTTTACTTTGAGTAAAGAATACCATACTGCTGACTATAAAAAACTAGTTGCGCTCGCGATTTAACTTGGAACTAAAAAATGCTTTTCTATGTCTCGCTGACAATACTCATATTTGGTTAAAAAGTACCATATACCATATTAATCAGGCTATCATATACAAATAATTTTGTTTTATTAATATGACTGGTAGTTTCACAGGTTAACCTGTTTATTAAACAAACAAAAAAAAAAACTATTTAATTTTATTCTTTTTATTGTTAATTTATATCTGCATAAATATATAAATATTATGAACTGTTTTTTATTAATGACTCTACGTTTATGACAAACGGAAAAGCATTGTTTCTAGAAGCACTATTTCCCATGACTGTATAGGCCAATCTGAGATCGGCACTGTCGGCCACATAAAGAACATAAATAAGCAGAGTGTCGCCTAATACTTTTCAACCTGATCGTGTTGCATTGTTTTTTTTATGACAAGACATAGTTTTGCATTGTAGCTCTATAAATTATTATGAACATTTTTTTTTCTATACAGCTGTGCATCTATTAGTAGCGTGATATTAAATAGCACAAAGCCTTTCTCAATGATTCCTCGGATGGAACAATTTTGCTATTTCTTTTATTGTGTTAGTTATTGTTACAAAAAGGTTTTTATGAAATGGAAATGATTTATGAGAAAATAAATAAAAAAAAGAAAAAATTATATAACTCAGAAAACAAAAAAAAATATTAAAAACAAATACAAATTAATTAGTTATAAAAAAATTATTATTGTATCTTTGTATATTATACATTTCGCAATCTTCACGGAGTGGTGCATTAGTTTTACTTTCAGACTATGTAATAATAGTAAATAGGTGCGATGAGCTGCCTCACGTATCAACCGAGCTAATGACCAGCGCGTCATATATATTGAGAATAGTCGTATTGGTATGTCCGTATTACGTTCGAGAGTTACTGACAATAATTAAATGAGTTCAGATTGTGCTGTGCCCTCCATTCCTTAGACAACATTAAAAAATAAAACAGTTGTATTAAAACAACGTCGTTAGGCACAACGCATAGTGTAAAGGACAATTTCATTACCAGGTATATAACCGCTACAATTTAGAAAGTATGGTGGCGAAGAAAATTAAAGTCAGTTATTATTCTCCAAATCAGTCATCACAGTTATCCACTAGAATTATGTAGTGAACTATTCCACAGAAATTTAAATTAACTGGCATTCTTGGCAACAGGCTATCACCTCACAATTTACTAATAAAAGTAGATTTTGATTCATGTACCCTGTTTGGATGAAAGGTTACGTGGTTGCTAGGGTTCACACCATCCCAGGACCCACTTCACCCCACCAGCAATGGACCCGCCGCGGGGGGCGGCGCCGCCCGAAGAGGAGATACCGCCGGTCACGGCCGAGGAGTTTCGCGCGGGGACTTTACGCCTCCGCGCGAAGAAGACGGCCCCTGGACCGGACGGTGTTTCCGCACGGGTGGTGGCCATCGCCGCCCCCAAGATGGAGGGAAGGTTTCGGGACCTCTTCAGTTCCCGAAACTGTGGAAGGAGGGGCAGCTGTGTCTCCTCCAAAAGCAGGGTCGCCCCGCGGACTCCCCCTCAGCATACCGACCCATCGTTCTGCTCGATGAGGTCGGTAAGTTGTTCGAGGGGGTCGTCGCCACCCGGCTGAACGGCCACCTACAGATGGTTGGGCCGGATTTGTCGAACCCCCAATTCGGCTTTCGAAGGGGGCGTTCGACAATCGACGCGCTGGCCCTACTTAAGGGCCAGGTGCGGGAGGCCGTCGAGGCGGGGGACGGGGTTTTGGCTGTGTCATTAGACATAGCCAACGCCTTTAACTCCGTCCCCCACTCGACCATTTTGGAGGTACTCCGGTATCACGGGGTGCCTCCGTACCTGCGCCGACTCCTGGCCGACTACTTGGAGGACCGGGTGGTCCTCCTCGTCGACAGCGAGGCCAGGATGAGGCGGTACGGCGCAGAGTCCGGTGTTCCACAGGGGTCGGTCCTCGGACCCCTCCTGTGGAACATCGGATTCGACTGGCTCCTGCGGGGCGCCCTCCTCCGTGGCACGAGTGTCATATGCTATGCAGATGACACTCTCCTCACAGCCTGGGGGAGGGACTACAGGGAGGCGGCCAGTCTGGCCTCGGCGGGCGGATCCTTGGTCGCAGAAAGGATCCGCCGCCTAGGATTGGGGGTGGCGCTGGGCAAGACCGAGGCCGTGTTCTTCCACGGGCCTCGGCAGCGCATCCCCCCTGACGCCCACATCGTGGTCCAGGGCGTCAGGGTCGAGGTCAATGCCCAGATGAAGTATCTGGGCCTTGTGCTCGACAGCAGGTGGCGCTTTGGCCCGCATTTCAGCGGGCTGTCGCGCCGCCTGCTAAAAACGACGGGCGCCCTCGCATGGCTCCTCCCAAATCTGGGGGGGCCGAGGGCGAGATGCCGGCATTTACATGCCGGCATCCTGAAAAGTATGGCCCTGTACGGGGCCCCCATCTGGGCGGACTCCCCTTCACCGGAGGGAAAACGCCACTGCCCTACGGAGGCCCTAAAGGGCCATAGCCCAGCGGGTGGCGAGAGCCTACCGCTCGGTGGGCCTCGCGGCGGCGTGCGCCCTGGCTGGCACCCCGCCTTGGGAGCTCGAGGCGTGGGTGCTCGCCAGGGTGTACGAGTGGACGGCGCGGCGGAGGGCTCTCGGTGAGCACCCCGCCGCGGAAGAACGGGAGGCCGTCCGCCGCGAGGCGAAGGAGGCCGTCGTCCACCATTGGACAGCGGACCTCGCCACCGCCGTCTTCGGCCGCTGGACGTTGGACGCGATCGGGCCGGTCCTGCAGGACTGGCTTGGGCGGTCCCACGGTTTCCTCTCGTTCCGTCAGGTGCAGGTGTTGTCCGGACATGGATGTTTCGGATCCCACCTGCACCGAATACGGAGGGAGGAAACCCCAGCGTGCCACGACTGCGGCGCTGCGGAGGACACGGCACGGCACACACTGGAAGTGTGCCCGGCCTGGTCCGAACAGCGCCGCGGTCTGACGGCGGTGGTTGGGCAGGACCTCTCACTCCCCAGCGTGGTCAAATCCATGCTGGAGAGTGAGGAGGCCTGGGCGGCTTTCGCCTCCTTCTGCGAAGAAGTGATGTCGCAGAAGGAGGCGGCGGAGCGGGCGCGGGAAGACGATCCTCTCGCGGCGCCGCTCCGCAGGCGGAGAGGGGGAGGGAGGCGGCGTGCGTACGATCGCCGTTTCCCACCCCCTGGTGGTGGATAGCGGGGAATAGGCGCGGGGGCGCCTTCTCCCGCACTTGAACTATCCACCACCTCGCCGGGCGGGAATGACTGGGTACTCGCAGTCATTCCCGCGGCCCCTCCCTGTAGGGGGGGGCGTGAAGGGCCCGCCATGAGGGCGGGCGATCGTCGGAGGGGGACTGGAAGTTAAGGCTAGGCCGGTATTCCCAGTCCCCCTCCCTGAAGACGATGCGGGAGTACCGGGGGGTTTTTAGCCGGTAGAAGTCCGGCATAACCCGGTTGCGCCCCCGCGCGGCCGGGTACCCATGAGGATTTTCCCCCCGTAAAAAAAAAAAAAAAAAAAAAGGGTTCACACCATAGTAAAAGTTAGCTGTCAGCTCGCTCAACTTACGCGCGCGAGTGCGGTGTCCAACTGCCGCCAGGGTGGGATTGAAAACCTCGACCGCTGGCGCCGGGGTAGCAGAGAGTGTGAGTTGTGTTCACCGCAGCCACTGCTCGTGGTAACATATAAATTAAGAAAAACTTGTCATTAACTTTGAGGTCGGGTTAATTATACTTCAAAACGGGTGTAAAGGACTTATATGCCAGTGAAGTGCATGGATTTATGTTCTGAATGTGGGTTTTGCCAATTTGCGACACTTGTGTGAGTCGCCGGCCGGCTACAAGGTGCAGCGCGAAGAAATATCCAGGCGAGTGGGCTTTAATGCTTGATTATTGCTAGGCTAGGTGACTCGGTAGCCACGTATAACAGTATATTCAGAACCCCAGGCGTCTAAGTTGGGAATACTTTACCCAGGTTCTAATACCATTCCGTGAACCAGTTATTTTTGGCCGGTACATACCATGTTGAATGGTAAAACATAGTATTTAACGTGTGAACATTTTATTGTGGTTAGTTGACAAAATATGACCGAATGAAATTGATTCCATTGATTGAGCCCACTTACCGTAGGGAACGAATATGCCAAAAGACTACACTATAAAATAACTATAAAGTACTAAGACCTACTAAATAACCTGAACAGGTAAGGCTACATAGTTATTTTATACGTGGTCGAAGTGGGAGCGAGAGCTATACCATCAATATCTGTACATACTAAAAGATCTTGGCCTGTCTAGGACAGCAGTAAGTTCTAAATTAGAGAGTGTCTCTTAAGATGTGCTAGCAGGCTACTACCAAATATGACTGGCCAGGAAGAGAAACACGAATAGTGAAGATGACTGTGGATACGCGTCGGAAATCGGCTCTCTTAAGCCTACTGCCTTTTCACAAACCTTGGGAACTGATTGGAGTTTTCCTTTTTGCCACACGTTGCACTTTACACGTACATGTCACTTTACATGCCATTACACGATTAATAATGGATACCCAATGTAGGCGATCAATTGCAGACAATAGTAGTGAAGTTAAAAGCCATGATGTTCGTATGAGCAATAGGGGATTACGCCGTACTCTCCAATATAGTCTAAGGCTTATGGGGGTCACATCAATGTAGAATACTTTAACACCGTCAAATCAATAAAGTGGAAATGTAAATAGGTAAAGCAAGGCGTTTATATGGTCATTTTCGCTGCAATAAATTGCAAATGACGAAGTATCTCAGTATCTATCAACATTACTAACACGACTATGCAAAGTAACGAGAATGGCTGTAAAAAATACTAATGAATAACGTCAAAAAAGCAACGATGAAGGTATAATATAAAGGAGAGGTTGTCTTGATTTCGCGTATACGGATGATTTCAACGGATTCGCCATTCGATTCTAAACGACTATAATTTCCTGTACGGCTGTCTATGACGTAGACAATAAACATATGACAAAACCAGTCGTTGGAAGTTTGCGTACTCAACTTTGAGTAGTCCAGATTCGTGAATAGAGCAGTTGATATGGCTCTTCAGATAAGAAAATATATATTTATACACTCAAGCAAAAAAAAAATGCAATAGGCATCATATTAACTGTATTTAAATTTCATATAATTTAAAGACATTTAATTAAATGGGTTTATAAACAAAGTTTTATTGAATAACCAAAAGAAACGATAAACGGAAACGATATAAGACACAGCCAGTTCTATTGATCTTCCCGAACTGAAGTTGGAAGGTTAATTAGGATTGATCATAACTAATCCAAATGTTTTTTTTTTATAAAATCCGGTTAAACCGTATTTGAGTATTAGTAAGAATAAAAAAGATCGATTCTAGGTGATACGAAATTCACGGGGTCAGCTAGTCGGTATAATTAAGTTCATCATAATCAATTCAGCGGTTGAAACGTGAAACCGTAACAAACAAACAATAAATATCACTTTCGCATTTATAGCATTAGTATATATTATATTGGTGTTAAATGTACAAATTAAAAAATAAATAAAATAAATTATCACCAAAAAGATATATAATTTAAGTGGTTGAATTCGTTTTAGCAACGCTTATGTTCCACTTAGTTCAAAACACCGAGTCTTGGTGGCAGACGATCGATGACTTCCCAGTTTTGGGTGAACTAAGCTGCAATAATTGCGAGAGGGTCTACGCTCCTGTATGCGCTAACGACAATAAAACCTATACGAACGAGTGTAGATTGAACTGCCGTAACTTATACCGAACTAATAAAGTCACTATTAAGAGGTAAGTAATGGTCTAAGCTATCGCCCTGAGCATCAATGTTAAGTTTTCTAACAAAGTATAAAAGCACATTACCGATTTTCGGATAGTAAGTTAATGCAGTATGTCAAGCGGGTTTTGATGTCAGAAGGCTTTTACAGAGTGGGTCAATGTGTATACGATGGTGAAGTTTAAAATTGACACTCCTGTATGTACATCTGCAAATAACTATTATAAATATATTTGAATTTATTACTTATTCAAATCTGTACGTACCTAAAAAAGGGTATGTACCCAGATTAAGTTATTTGCAGGTACTTCGTAATGATGAGGTTGTTAGGAACCTGTGGTAGCTTTGACGTTCATAAGAGTCTTCTCAGAGCCTATATTTTATTTCATTTGATTTACCTCGACGCTACACCACCACGCTGAGGTCTATAGGTTTGAAACTTAGATAAAAGAATAAAGTGTCTTTGTGATCGTAATATATCTGTAAAGTCATCAATAATAGGGAGATTCATTTTAAACTCTTTTAAAATAAATAAAAGTTATTTTGAAGTATCGATACCATAGATGGTAAGGTCTATGAACGCTGCACCTTAAGACCTGAGTTCGAATTCACCTACAATGAGTTTGAGCTCTCGGTGAAGGTAAATATCACTATGAAACAATACGGTGGTCGGGCTTTTTCAAATGCCAAAAGTTGAAAATCTACCGTTAATTTCCTATGGGTGTGTTATGGGCAGTTGCACGTCAGGGCTAGTCCCTCTACTATGCTTAGCATGTCTACTATTTTGGGTCACATCGTTTCTTTAAATCAGGTGAGATTTTCGCGATAACACTGAACCTATAAAGTATACAAAAACTTTTGTTTCTTTATTGTGATTTTGATTGTTGTTAAACACTATGTGGTATAGAAAAACTTATATCGATATGAAGCGGCATTTATCAATTAGTAATATTTCCCAACAACCATCATGTGTCAGATATAATCTAATTACAATTTAAATTTAATTAACAAATACGTTCTTAACATTCTATTGCTTCAAAATGCTTACACTTTTGTTTTTTCGTATTTGTAGATACGGACGCTGCATATTAGGTGAAAGAAGATCAAACCATATATATTATAGTATTGGATATAATAGCAAAATATTTGTGTGGCCTATGATGAAGTGATTCTTAGAAAACAATGACGACAAATAATATTTCTATACTTTTTGTATTAGTTAAAGCTATACGTTATAAATAATAAACCCGCGTCTTAAAACTATACGTTCTTAGCTATAAGAAGCCGCATTTTAAAATATAATCCATAACTTAAAACTGTGTGTTTAATATAAGCCGCAAAAGACACACTAGCACGCTAACTAGGCTGCACACTAACACGGAGACGGAAACGCTTGGCTGCACATCATGCCTAAAGCAGAAAAGTTAAGTTAGAACTCCACCTTAGTGGCTTCGACACCTCGAAATTACCGGAGAACGTATTAACCAACACGGGCATCTAGACACTCGGCTGCACTCGGATACGCCCCTGCCTCTACGGACGCGATTGCCCGGACGGAAAAGCGTGTCATAATGCGGGAACCAATTTTTTGTCTAGTGGAATAGTAAGAGCGATAACAACGTAACAATGAGGCCGAACTAACCGCCCTTACTACTGGCCCTCATACTGTCACGCTTTAACATAATCTGTCTCGTTACTGAGTAGTATGGATTTATATACACCTTCTCTAAATAAACATGTGGTGTGCATCAACTTCCGTTTTAGATCTTTAATATGTTTCTATAGTTGTTTGAATATTTGCCGAATGCAAATAGTTTGATTGGTAGGATTCGCGAAGATGTACAGAATTTTCTTATAGGCCTACAAATAAATGAAATTGAATTAGGTTTTTAAAATTTTCTTTGTAAAAAAAGGTAGATGGACTAAAATGATTAGTAATGCTATAATAAGTGCATACACCATGCACGTATTCACATACTATTCTTGGTTATAATTACATTACTAAGAAACAAAGTTCCTTAGAGCTGGGCCACATTCCCAAGACCTGCTAGTATTAACTAACTGCGAAGATCGCCACTGCAGAGGGCTAAGCCCTGACCAGTTTCCTCGCCACCCCGCCCCAGGGGGGGAGGTAGAGAGGACCCCTGCAGCAAAGTTCCTTATCTTATGATTTACAGGTTTCTTCCATTGTTAAGAAGTTTACATACTCGGCTATCTATGCTCGGCTGTACATTGATTCATAAACTAAAAA
This sequence comes from Actias luna, assembly GCA_039707435.1. Classification (NCBI taxonomy): domain Eukaryota; kingdom Metazoa; phylum Arthropoda; class Insecta; order Lepidoptera; family Saturniidae; genus Actias; species Actias luna. The sequence goes on along the minus strand of JAZHAC010000018.1, from coordinate 8,680,306 downwards.
TTGATATGTGTACAACGAAATAGATGAACGAAAAACACACTATATCGAAAGCACACACTACTCCCTTTTAAATTAAAATATATTTTTTACCAGCGCGGCAATACAGCTATTATTTCTGTCACAATTTAAAAATCAAACTTACACATGTTTGGAATTTATGATACAAATCCGTTAAATTATTTATTATGTTAACATCGTTATACTTGAGAATTTTATTTAACCTTAATTTAACATTTAACCAATGTTAATCTGGAATAATGTAGCTTTCTAAAGGTGTTTTTTTTTTTAATCGGCTCCTGAGGTTGTTTTAGTTTATTCGTTACAAACATATAAAAATACAAATCTTTCCTCATTATAATATTAATGTAGATTACCGATTTCCTTGTAAATGAGTTAAATATGATGTCTAAAAATAAATCTATGTGCTTCCATGTGCTAAGTTATAATAACCTTACTAATATTATAAACGAGAAAGTTTGTAAGTATGGATGTTTGTTACTCTTTTACGCAAAACTACTGAATGGATTTTAATAAAACTTGACAATAATATAGTTTATGCATTAGAATAATACATAGGCTATAATTTATAAAGATATTATGTATTTTGCTCAAAATGTATCGATGTGTCAAGTAAGTACGAAAATATTCTACCATCTGCGAGCTATTCTGGTGTGCCCTGCTAAAACTGTTAGAGTTACACGTATATAATGTACAATGGAAATGTTTATCTTAAGAAGTTTTACAAAAAAACGTGGGATAGTATATATCTATAAGTCTTTTATCTGTAAGTCATTATCTCCAAAATAGTGAGCGGTCCGTGTACAAATGACTACTAGCATAAATGTTCTTATACCAATCTAGTTTGATATAATTTATTTAAAACAACGGGTACTGAAACCAGAATTGTTTGATAAAATCAACATTAACGTGAATAAAGCCGCGGGCAAAAACTAGTTAATTATGAATATATATATATACTATATAATGAAAGACAACTTTATAGTTTTTTGGCAGTTGTTCTCAGTGCATGAGAATTGTTTTCCGAACCAATAATAGTGTTTCGATGTTCACAAGTGTACTTTTAGAGCCTAATTTGATGAATGAGTTATTAAAATATTTTGTTTATATATTTTGAATAGGGAAAACAGATACACAACAATACGCGTACATTACTTTATTCTTGATCATTTTACGGTAAAAGCTTGTCGGCGAACACTTCCCTTCATATTAATCTGCTGCGATCTACGATTTATCTACGTCACCGCATGACGGAAGTTTCGCAAGGCCGTACATTTACGTGCAACGTGGACACGCGGCCACTTTCTATAGACTTTTTTAATATTGCACGATGTCGCAGGATGAAATATTAATCTATTATGGAACTGTCTTTTAATTATCGGTTCAGCTCATGTTTTAAAATTAGTAACGATGCAATGATAGCGCAGTTGGTAGTGTGTATAAATGCCGTGTCAAGGGACACGAGTTCGAGTCCACATGCAATGAATTTGTGCTATCGGTGAAGGGAAACATCATGATGATGTCGTGGTCGGCATTTGTGGTTTTTAGATTTTATGAAACTGCTCGTGTGTATACAACTCGTGAACTGACGTTCCGATACACGTAACAGATGAGACCTAGCAAAAAGGTAACTAGGTAAGGCAATTTCTAATACCTGACTAGGTACCACCATCAAGTTGAAAATCTGCTACTAAGTATATAGGTGTGTTCCGATAGTTGCACTTGAGAGCCAGACCCTTAGCGTGTCTACCATTTTGGATCTTATTGTCTCTTAACATCAGGCGAGATTGACAGGAGAGACATAACACTAAACCATAACCTAAAAAAATGTCGTTGATTGTGTTCTTGAAGTGACTTTTGATTAGTTTTTTTAAATTCCATCTAAATTTAACAGTTTAATCATAAACTTATATGAAGTTTAATATGGCGGCGGATGGCAATGCGCCAAGTCTAATCGGAGAACTGATTTTCGAATCAAGCTGCCAGAACTTATCGATAGGTAATTGGTAATTGATTTTAAGCTTGATGTAGGTAGGTAGCCTAGGTAGCTGAGGTTCATTGTGATATTTAGTTTTAAGTCAACGGTTCTAAAGTGTCCAAAAATGCTACAACTGAGCTTTTATCGCGTGATACAAGTCATGATAAGGAATTTAAAACCACCCCTTTAATTTCTCCTAAAAAATAACAGCCGTGCTAAAAATTAAATCTTTTGTTGTGGAATATTTACAAATATACAATTAATGGACTCAAAGTACACCCAGACAAGACCCATTTTTATAGTTACACATATAGTTGTCACCTTAACTGATAGGAAAATATGATAAACTGGCCTGCGACTTTGTTTACATGGAACTATCGAGTATTTATCTAATTTATAGCCTATATTACTCAGAGATAATATAGCATTTCAATGGTGAAAGAATTTTTGTAATCGGTCCAATTGTTTTTAAGTTTATTCGTTATAACAAAAATACAAATCCTTCCTCTTTATAGTATTAGTATAGATAAACAATCAATGTAGAACATTTTTAGTATATTCCTAGTGGAGGGTTGTTTAATAATATAAATAAATTTGTAGCTGGGCATATTTACGTCAATAAGTCAGTTAGCTTCCTATCTGGTAGTAAAGTAACCACTCTCAAGTTAAAAGATTAAATAATTTAAACTGACAAACTCTTCATTCTAAACTTATAAAAAAATATAAAGTATTCAATCTTTTCACAAACACATTAAATTTTATAAAGCAAAAAAATTAAGTCACGTAGACCTACAAATGCGTCACGATAAGTGAATGTTCTATTTCTTTATAATTGTTTTCCCTTGTCTTGCATCTAAATAAAATATTGGGCGATTCGAAGAGACATTTTCCGCTATTGAGAAACTCGTTGTGCCAGTTTCTCTTGTCGTCTGAAAAGGAAAATTGCGAATCAGATTTCACGGTTGGTATTTTAAAGTTTAAACATTATTTTCTTTTCATCGAACATTTGTTTTTAAATAATATAAGTACACGATGCCATATATGATGAATTATTATTGTAATGAATTATTTTAGGATATATAAAATAACTAGTCCAATATTTTTCTACCTTCATTCTATTTTCAACTTCATTGATAAATGTTTGAACGGATTGAACGGTGTAGGTTTAAATCTCTAGCCATGCTCGGCAGCGAGAGTGTCTGATAGAAGGTCACCTCATTTTACGAACAGAGAATGTCGCAGGAGGAGGTCTTGAAGAGGGGCATCTTCACGGGCACCCTGTCCACTGCAGATGAACAGGCGGTTGGAGGAACCGATACGGCCTTGCTCTTCCGCCGCCTTAAGCTGGACTAGGTTCCCATTGCACCAGTCCGTCCATCCGTTAGGGCAGCTCGCCTGCCTGCCCAAAACAGCCTGGCGGATCGCCGGGTGACGCCATGAATTCTAGATCGAACCCCTTTTTATATATATAGATAAGATTATTGTATTAGATCACCTTAGGAATAGGTCAATAATATGTTTATCTTTACTACTATTATAGGTGCGAAAGTGAGTTTGTTTGTTAGTTACGCTTTCACGCACAAACCGTTGCATCGAGTATAGTGAATGTTGTTTTTTTTTATAGTTAAGGTTTAGCGTTATGGCCATAATCTCAACTGATCTTAAGTGACGATACGACCCAAGATGGTAGACACGCTAAACCTGTGAAGGAACTGGCTCTCAAGTGCAACTGCCAGAGCACACCTAATGGTATTGGGCGGCAGATTTTCAACTTGAGGGTGGTAGCTAGCCAGTCGGGCATCAGGAAAAGCCCTACCACCATGCTATGGTTTCCTCACGATGGCTTCCTACAACAAAAGCTCAAGCTTATTATAGACGGTTGGATTCGAACTCACATCCCTTGACGCGAAGTCGTTCTTACTACCACTGAGCTATCATCGCTTCAAAAATAAAGATGAAAACCTGGAAACGATGATAGGCTACTCATTCTCGCAAAAACTTATTAGTCGTAGGGTAAAGAGTGATATAAACTTTGTATGAAACTTTACATCTAATTTGTTTGACAAAATCAATATTAACGCGAGCAAAGCGGCAGGTAAAAGCTAGTCACTTTATAATTAAGAATATTAATACAAATGTTGTTAATGCCTGAGATAATAATCAAATTAACATAATTTACTGTGTTCTGAAAATTATTAATATTGGAACCAGATGAGATTAGGCACAGCAAACAATTAAGTGATTTTAAACCAAGGAACATTGTTTAATAAGGCACATGAATATCCAATTGAATTACCTGAGAATATAGCCGCTGACTCCACTACCGAAGCGTCTATAATTTGCTAAATGAAATCTCTCGGGGTGCGAACTGTATATTGCTGAATTTGCACAAGCCGCTATAATTACAAGGAGTTACGTTTTGGGGAACGGACAAGTGAATACAATCTGTACATGTAAAATTACCTGATGCCTAATGCAAAGCATGTTCTGGGGAGTAGATTATATAGCCAAAGAAAACTTATAAGTAACACTAGTTTGGTTTTTAAAAATCTTTATGTTACGATAGATAGTGAAAAGTCTCAGAAGAGGTTCGTTAATGAATCTCGTATTAATAACACTCCGCCTTATCCATGCAATAATGGCACACTAATAAGATATCGATAATTAAGACAAATGTCTACATTAAATATTTTATTAGAATTATACTTCTTGACTTTATTAATTTTACAATTGCGAAAGGGAGTTTGTTTGTTTGTTACGCTTTCACGCCTAAACCACTGAATCAATTAGAATAAATTTTGATATAGAAATAGCTAGGACTTTGGAGACGGTGAAAAGCTACTTTATGTCGCAAATAACTTATTGGAAGTGAGGTAAAGAGAGAGATAAACTTTGTATAAAACTTTTTACTGCGTCTTCCGATTTGCTTAACAAAATCAATATTAATGCGAGCGAAGCCGCACATAAAAGCTAGTCTAGTTATAAAGTGGCTTATCAAGACTAAGGTCAGGTTTTTTAATAAATTTTATTTGCCTGTCTCTTTATACATTAACCTGACACATAATTGCAGATTTATTGCAGTAAACTGAAGCCAATGGTGGTGGGGGTTTTAAGAGCAGTTTTTTTTAATATTACACAAACTAGATCATTTATATTTATAATACTTAACTGTAATTAGGTCCACATAAGGAATTCAATATGTAATTTAAAATCTACGAAGCGAGTTAGTTGGTAGTGTGCAAGGACGCTGCATATAGATGCGGTATCCATTGGGACGTGATTTTGAATCCCTGCAATGAGCATGAGCTTTCGGTTAAATAAAACATCATGATGAAACCATAACATGGTGGTAGGGCTTTTTATAGTGCCCACCTGGCTAGTAGGAAGTTCCAGAAGTTGAAAATCTGCCGTCAAATACCTATAGGTGTGTTCCGGCAGTTGCACTTGAGAGCCCGCCCCTCCATCCAGTCCGTCGCCATCATCACTGAACATAGTACTTTTTAAAAAACTTCTTGCATACTGGATTTCACAATATCTACCATGAGTCCTTAGGTTTTAATGAAATAATATATTATTATGAAACGAGAACATATGGTAAGGCATTTCTAATGCCTTACTGACTAAGACACTTTACTTTAAAATTTGTCAGCACATTCACGTATGTTTTGGTGGTTGTACTAGAGGTCGATCTATACCTAACATTACAATTAACAATGATACAATTTGTATATTAAGTTTTTTAAGTTATATTTTCAATTACCGCATCCAACCGACCTTTTTGTTTCTAAGATCTGACACAATTAAATTAGTGCTCATTATAATTCAATTTTACCATCAAAATTGTGCCTATTATATAAATATTTCTGATTTATAAGTTCACGGCGTTATTATAAGGGATAAGAGTCATGGTGTTTTAGATTACATTTTAAATAATAGTAATGGGAAGTAGTATAGAAGTAGTAGTGAAGAGATATACGCGATCGTATGCATATCTTTACATATAATATCATAAAGCGGAAAAAGTTTTTTTTTTTCGACTTGCTAATCTTAGAACTTTAAATTAATTTTGTAGTTTATAGAGCAACCATTGAGAAGGTGGTTTAACATCACGCTACCACCAATAGGAACAAATCTGTATTGGAAAAACTTACAAAAAGGGGCAAAAATTATTAAATAAAATTTTGTGTACGCGAACAAAGTCGCACCTACAGCCGATATAGCAGCAATTTTTGTACTACTTATTAAGGTAAAATCGGCAAAGAATACGGCTGAAAACTAAAATATATTTACTGCTCCAACAAAAACTTGTTTCCGATATCTAAATTTTAATCCAAACAAACCTTCCACGACTACATAGGATTTCAGGTTCCTCATAATAAAAAACGAAGTTAGCTTCATTATACAAGAGAGTTTATAAAACCATAAAAATTAATCAAAAAGTTTCTTTAGAGAATTTTTATTATGACTGGAAACAAGCGATATCATATTTCACAAACTTGACAATTTCAAAAGATTGCTCGATGACGTCACATGTTGTACTTTGCAGACGAGACGTATTTATATTTATCAGTCTAAGATTCTACTCAAGTGAACTACAAAAGCGGTAATGGACGCTTTGTCAATGGACATAAGTTCGAATCTTTGCAATGAACTTGACCTTTCGATGAAAGAAAAAATCGTTTTATAACCATAGCATGGTAGTTGGTCTTTTCCTTCCTATCTGGCTAGCTACCACTGTCAGGCTAGTAATCTACGCCAAATGATTATACATGCGTTCCGAGAGCTGCACTTGACAGCCAGTCCCTCCACTAGGCTTGGTGTATTCACAATCTTGAGCTAAATCGTCATTGAAAACCAGTGGAGATTGTAGCCATAACGGACGGATGGGCAGATAGATTAATAAATATTTTACTGCACTTAAAATATATACACTGACGAGCTTAATCCCATAAGGTATTTTGGTATTTTGGTAACCTAACCATCAGAACTGTAGTATTCATCTTTCCTAATCCAGCGGTATTGAGAAAGCATGAACTGAAGAATATGAACACTCTAAAATCAAACCAGCTCGTCTACAGTATCCAAAGTGAGAGACAACTTTCGTATTCAATAGAGGGGGAGCTAAATTTATTTTGGAAAGTTGATAAAACAAAGATAAATTCGAATCGAATACGATAAGATTAATGTAAAAAGTTTAGATGGACTTACGTGATGTGTACGAGTGTCGCAATTTTCACAAGTATGGGATAAATTCACAGAACTATTTGAAATTAAATAATTGAACTATTAAGGCACAAAGTCTGAAATGTATTATGATAGCTAAACTTCTTGTTAAAAGGATTAAACAACTTTTTACTGATTATTCTTCACTTTTGAGGTCGATGAAAGGTCAAGGTCAAGGGACGTGGGTTCGACCCACCTACAATGAGTTTGATCTTTCGGTGAAGGAAAACATCGTTAGGAAACCACATCATTTTGGTAGACCTTTTGTAATGCTTGCTGGGCTAGCTACCACCCACAATATGGAAATCTTCGGTCAATTACCATTACGTGTGTTCCAGCAGTGGCACTTGTGAGCCAATGCCTCATATAAAGACCGGCAACGCACTTGTGATTCTTCTGGTGTTGTAAGTGTTCAGGGATGGAGGTGATTACATACCATCAGGTGACATTCTTGCCGGTTTGCCCTCTATTCCATAAAAAATATATATAACGAGAGCTGTCTTGGAAAACAAATATTTAAACATAAAAATATATGGTTATTTTTTTGGATTTATAAATCATTATGTTATCAAAATTAAGAGTTTTTGATTTATATACGCAAATAATTAACATTACCTATTATCTTCATACCTATCGTTAATCGGAGTAATAGTCGTTTACATTTGATAGGACTTATTTATTAACAAAACATATATGAAACATAAGGTAAAGATATAAATAAAACTTAATAACATTTTTTCTTTATTTGTATCCTGAGACGCAAAAATGTCGGTATCAAGATCTTTAAGTGTCTACTCATCTAAACATCGCCCAAAACCTTTGGAAAGTTATAATTCCCAAACAAAGTAAAACCTTGATCCTAATGTACCGGAATGCCATAAATTACGCGAATCAGTTAAGCATACATTTTAGTACAAATAGGTTTTCGACTGGAATAATATAATGGAAATTTACTATATCCTGCAATTAATTATTAATAGAATAATTAACTAAATCAGTTATTTTGATTACTAGTTATGAGAGCAATAAGTAACATTTGATATAGCTCCTTTGAAAAGAAAGTTTTAAAAATTGAAATAGTTATTAATAATAAACAAAAGTGTCATTTGTTTCTAAACAATAAGAAAGTAAAAAATTACCGCCGACAGGACGTAAGAAATTATAGAATCTTGAATAGTAGAAAGAAAAAAATATAACCAAAACAAACCGTAATGCCCGTAATGCCCGCTCAGAACTGTCATCAAACGGAAGAGCAGACATTTAATTTAAATGGATATGCGTCTAACTTCTAAATATTGGTATCAGTCACATGGATTATCGAAATCTAGTTAATAGCTTTTATTATTCAGAATTATTTTATTTTATTATTTATTAGATTATTTAGAAAAAATATTATATTATTTAGAAACAATTTGAAAGCGGTTCCAGATTTGTAGTATTAATCTCCATACCTCGTACATCTCTTCGTAGTCGAACCCAGTTACAAGCGAGAGAGATATTCGTAAACGTACTTTTAAAAAGCAAATTGTTACTATACTTACTTATAAAACGTATATTATAAAATTATACTAATTCTACAAAATAAGCTCTACAAAGAAATAAATCAGAAGAATACATTGATTCAAAAATTTTGATTGGTGTAATTTATTTGTTTGATCGAGAATAAAGGTCAATACTAGCATTATTTGTTCCCACAGATGTCAGTCATAAATTCTCGACACCGAGTCGTATAAGTGACAAGCGTATAAAAAATTTACTAACCTCATTGCGCACTCGATCATGGATAATAAAATTTTGACGATGTTTTTATGCGAGAAGCGTTATGTTGATTCGTAAAGTTTTACTAAGTTGTAATTCTGGCTTGATGTTTATCAAGAGCTATTTCATAATATATCGCAACTTTGCGAAGGAAATAAATAGCATGTTATTAATTGTTCCTGCAATATACTTCTTTGAATTGTTTTTATTTTCAAAGGGTTAAAAGGTTCATACAGCTAGTACCGTAAATGTCGATAGATTTTTAAAGGTAATAAGACTCTATTATATTAGTTAACAATATTTTTTTTTACAGTCCTTAAGAGATAAAGAATAGCTTAAATGTCATAAAGCTTACCTTTAAAATTTCGCAAATCGAGTGTAAAAGGCTAACTTTGTAAACGTCAAGGTAACATATGCAAAGCCTCTAGCCACGTTGCATTTTTCTAAAATCGTTAATATAAAGAACAACATCTCGTACATTTGTAAATTTCTCTTACGTTAACGGTTGTAGAGAAAGATAACTTGGCTTGGGGATCATCATCACAACCTATACAGCGGCCTGCTTACTAAAACGTTATAATAGAAAGGCTAACTAAACAGTTGTTCAAATCTTACTAACCCCGCCAGGCATGTTTATGTTGATTTTTCTCGGTTTCTACCACGAATTCCGTTTGCCACTGTGGAGTGTTCTCAGATCCGCAACGTTACTTCTGTACTACTTTTAAGTTATTTTAGACTTTTTAGTTTGAACTCTTTAAGTGTAACTTATATCGGAGTTCAAGTTTACTACAAAATGGTCTTAGTAAAATTTAATTTAATAGATCTGTCAATATTTTTATAGATCATATCCTATATTTTAACATTGAACTGTTCCGTTTCTACTATCAAATCAAGAGAGTCGTTTATGAACTACTTCTACCGAGTCATACACCATTTTAAAAGCATTTTCATTCACCAAACTTTATCTATTGTTTTCAGATAGGGTAATAATTGATTTAGTAAGTAAATTTTCCGATAGCGAGATCAAGTAGTTTTCATAGGTCGGAATCTACAAAGGCTTATTAGTTCATTTGACAATATTGACAGTGTCTTGGAAAGCGGTCGTGATTTATAAGCACCACAGGTGACCTAGTTATAATGTACGTGAAACGAAGTGAGACCCGTGCATGTAATGAGCTATTAGCGATAATATTATTTGTTTTCTCAATATTGTTAGTTGTGCATGCTTGGTCAAAGTGTTAACACAATTATTGGCTTCAGTCTTGTGCCCTCCTTTTTATTTTTCTATATCTGAATATTGCCTACTAGCTTTTACCTGCGGCTTCGCTCGTATTGAAGCAATTAAATACATTTTTTATCTTTCGTAAAAAATCTTTTTTTTTTTGCAATAAAATGTATCTTATGTTACTTTTAATACCGAGAAGAATATGTGTACAAAGTTTCATGATGATCGGTTAAGTAATTTTCGAGTGAAAGCGTAACAAACAAACTTTCATGATATTAGTAGGAATTGTTTGCCGTAGTTATAAATAAATGTATTTTTCAGTAAAGCTTATCATCATAAGTTCTGCCATTCTATTTCTATGTTGACAATAATATGTATAGTTCACTCCGAGTCTTAAAAATATTTTTGTCTATATTTCTCAATTGCAATGCGTCATGAACACTAATGACGAGCTTGACATAAAAACTGCCTGTCTGTTGTACGGATTTAGCTCAAGAAGAGCTTTGTTGATTTTAAGACCTTAAAACAGCATATAATATAATTATACATAAGATAAAAATATACACATAATTCTATTATGTCTCAACTAATTTCAATAAAATTTTGCCTACAGAAAGTAAAGGTTATTTAAGAATTGACATTCTACAAAACTGTTAATAGCAAAATAAAATGTATGCGTATTTTCTTTGAATTTTCCAGAGATTTTAATAAACGTTTGATGGTAAGGGATTTTTCTACTGCCTGAATGACTAGTTACCACCATCAAGTTTATAATCTGCCGTCAAATACCAAGAAGTGTGTTCCGGCAATTGTACTTGAGAGCCAGTTCCTCCACAGGTTCAGTGTATCTACCGACTTTGGCCATTTGGAGATTATGGCCATAACGCTAAATCTTAAGTATAAAATAAAAGTAAACCTCTAATTTATGTATATTAAAACTTGATTATTATTGACAAATTATTTTTGTTCATCTAATAATTGAATAGATTTATTAATTACGGAATACATTTGCTGTGATAAAATAATAAATTAAGCGTATTAAAGTGGCAATAAATAACCCCTCGATGTGTGTATGTACTATACCTATGGGCACTAAAACAGAAGGACTAATATTGATTAAATGATTTTCAGGTAATATTCACATTAACTCAGTGAGTGATCATGTCAAAATAAAAATAAAAAGTTTTAGTCTTGCGGGAACAAAGTCTCGTGACAATGCTAGTATACTTTATAAACGGTATTCGCCAATTAGAGGTTTAATACCTGTAATTATGTAATTAAAAATATACTTGCTCGCTCTATCTTGTGAATTAAATACTAACTAATACCGTTTCCCCCGGAAGGCTGCCTAGTTCTCTCAAGGGTGCTACTGTATGCTTAGCTTACAATGAGTTATGAACATCGGCCAACAGAACTTTTATAACACCATAAGGTTTGCTGAAATATTCAGTGTTTTTAGGCTAAATACTGTTTAAATATTGTTTTAATTCAATAAATATCTACCCACAGAAATTGAATGAGGAAAGCACCTTCAATTACATTAGACATTAGAAAATAATAATGCGAAAGATTTTGCGATGGGTTTATAGATGCCTCACACGGAAACATAAATCTTTCTCGCAGTAAGCCACAAGGATAATTATCATGTTAGCTGACGAAGTAATGATAAATAAAAAAAAAACTACTAACTATATTGTAGGAAAATAAAGTCAACCAGGAAACGTACTCTAACCCCACTCTACGAAAGAAACATAATGTTGCCTCAGAGATGTTGTTTTCTTACTAAACAATGGGTTACAAGAACATTTCTTAAGTAAATTACAACAGTAACATACACTAGACATTATATTTCATGGGAGATAGAAAGTACCCTGAGTCTCGTACAATGATGTAACGAACTTAAATATCAAATTTTTTGGTTGAACGTACGTTTTTTTTTTTAAATGATCGATGATTAACAAATCAATTTGAAATATAGACACTATAGATGAAAAGTACCAAAGATTTGTTTTTCATAATAGTCATAGGTATATGTTTAACTAGTTGTGCCCGCGACTTCGTTAGCGTAGAACTGAAGGAGGACTTTCTATCCTTTGGCATCAGCACTTCTTAGTGACCCTAAAGTTGTCTGTACAAAATTCAATGGCGGTCGGTGGCGTAAGTACACCGTGCGAATTTACATTCGCATTTTCTATGTCAGCTAAGATTTGTATTTCTAACACGACTAGCTGATGGTAAGGGAAATATCATGACGAGGTGTTATTGTAGTACTACTGAATTTGAAAATAGAACTTAGTATTGACAGACTTCTTAAATATGTTAGTGAAGTGATAAACTCCGTGTCTTTCTTCGAGAAACAAGGAGACGTTTACAGGGTATAATTATTATTTATATTTATTAGTTACTCTTCAACTGATATAAATTAGTATTGATAGCATAGTGATCATAAGTTTTATTCTGATCGAATTAATTTCTGAGAACGCTGTTAACATTTATTAACATTAGGTTTAGGCTACAATGTTTTCATTTTTAACATGAGAGTTATAACTAGCCATGCAAGCATTACAAAATGGACTACTAAAATGGTTTGGTTTCATCACGATGTTTTTCTACAACTTAAGTTCAGGTTTATTATAGGCATTCGAACTCATATCCATCGACGCTAAGTTCTTATACTCTAACAATGAGGCATCAAAGCTTCAAATCGCATCATGACTTACGAACTAAAAATACTCACTGCAGTCCAACTATCTCCTTGTACATGCCAAAATTTTGATACCAGTTTTGCACCGCTTTCAGTAAAACATGCTAAACCTAGTCTGGTAATTAACCCACAAATTAATCCTCCATTTAACCAAATATATTTATGCTTGAATTATTATACATTAATGAATTAAACTCGATATTAACATGGGATTTGTATTAAAAACAAACACGAAATAAAACAATAATATGATGAAAATACAGCAATTTTGCGGTTGAAAACTCGTGTGCGTTTGGCGAGACATGTCGCGCCATTAGTCCCGATGCGTGCTTAACAACGACCGACATTACCGGCTTTCCTGTTTTGTGGTTAAAATTACACGACAGTGCAACATTAGAAACGCTATAAGATATGTCTACCATATAATATTCATACTAATAATTTCAGACTTGAAGCAAAATAATGGCATGTTGAAATAACTATTGAACTCAATCCCCACTATCCAGACGTGTATCTACAATCAACGGGCGATTGTACAGATCTGTACCCGAGTGTATCGCGGGAACCATACATGATTAATAAAGTTGTTACACTGATTGTTTAAACTTGTGATTCGGAAATAGCTAGTAAAAGGTTTGGGCATCAGATTGTAAATTACAGACACCGATAGTTAATAGATATATACACAAATACATTGCCCTACCACTAAAGCGTTGAATAAAGCGCTACTCAGTTGTTAGTGTGTACGAACGCCGCGCCAAAGAGCGTGACTACTAATCCACTTACAATGAGCTTGAGCTTCCAGTGAAAGAAAACAATGTAATGAAACCATTAGCATAGTGTTCTGACTTTTTCTAATGCCCGCCTGGATAGTTAGCACTCACAAGTTGAAAATCGGTTGCCAAATACCTGTAGCTGAGTCCCGGCTGCTGCACTTGAGAGCCAGTCCCTCTACTTGCCTTAGCGTGCCCACCATTTTGGGACACATAGTCACTTAACATCAGGTGAGATTGTATCTATAATGCTAAACCTTAAAAATATATATTAAACTCTTACAACGTGAAAAGGTATTTTGTATAAAGCAAAACAATTATTTTTTATGTCAAAATGTCAACGCTTTCTCACTTGGCACGACATTAATCTTTGCCGTTCGAAAGGTAACCTACTATATATTCTGAACTTGTCTCATAAAAAATTCATTTAAGTATAACCTCCTGCAGAATTCCAGACACATAAGAACGGGTATTGTAAGACTCATATGATACAAATCGTTAGTAATAAATATTATAACGACTCCATATTCTCCCTTATTGCCATAGACCAGGGACTACTTTGACTATGCTTCTTCGTGATGTGAAGAATCCCTTTACGGATTTCTCAGATGATCATCGTCGCATGTGGACAGCTGCAACATCAGAGGTGTTAAAACCATGTTGTAGACCTTGGTGGAAAGGACTGATTCTCGTTCACTATGCCGGAACAAAAAAGCTCACACTGAACCTTTATTTTGCGGCAGTGTAAGCCCGAGGATACTAATCAGTCAGGCTGTAACCCTACCATCAGGCTGTGACGGATCAAGGATTAAAAGGTTAACCGTCATGAACAAAACCAAATGTGAGACCAACAGTCGGCAGAGTCTCGTCGGTTATTCGGTAGGGTGTACCGTTTGTAACTTAGGTAACTCAGTTTTTTTTTATCCTGGTTCGATAAAATGACAGTGCTTCATCTGATGGTAAGCTCAGTACGGTCTATGGACAGTAGCGATTGTCGAAAGAGAAAATGACCTCCGTCAGTCGCGGCGCCATGCCTGCTTGCTATTCACCTGCTGATGGTATTCGATACCCTTTACACCCAAAAAACTCTTCGAAAAGTTTGTAAACACTTAAATTACCAGATTGCCCCTGTTGCCATATACCAGACACTGCTTTTGCAGCACTTGTAGTCTTTGGCGGGAGACAGCGGTAGTCGTAAGCCCTACATTAATACTCAATGATTTAAATTGCACTTCTCTTACTATTTGGAAAGTGTAAGTATATACTCAGTTTCATTTAAAACGCCGCATTACAAATTAATTATCCACCAAGATTCACGGTAAAGTAATTTTACGTCCAATTATTAACGATTACAAAGTTTTAATTAATTCAATTAACATTGTATGAGAATTGAAACATTTTAATGGTAATTCCGTATTATAGTAACATGTGCTTTTCCCCTTTTATTGGTTTAATTAACATATTATTGTGGATAAGATTATGCTTTCTCCTTGTTATACTTTTGTTTGTTATTCGTGAGTATTTTTATAAGTAAATAAATTACTAGGCTGTAGCGTTTATTTATTATAGTCGATCTGAAGAATGGTGCAAAGAAAATGGTGTAGTAGAGTTGAGAGTGTACAGTGTATATTACAATTGGAATTAATTGACCGCTGGCGTATTTGGTTAACTCGTATTTAGAGCTATTTTTATAATTTCTCTGCGATCTATATTAATTTATCAGATTACAAGGTTCTAGTACGTAAAACTAAACAAAAGAATTAAATTAATAATATAAAATGAAATATAATTTATCAGTATATTACAGTTTCAAAAATAGAAGCTAAATACAATGTATAAACATATACCACATATAAAAAAAAAACACAACCCGACATTCTCATATGAGGATTGCCAATGTTTTTCTTCAATTTCTTCGTTGAATAGCCAATGTTTCATAAAAGGACTGTCATACAAACCTATGTGTGTTTTCATAATTGCATTAGAACTATCCCAAAAACTACTTTCTACAAAGGTAATTATCTTACGCCTAATATCTTAAAAACCAACGACACAGGTAAACCCAAACACAAAAAAGGCAATACAAAAACGTGGAAGTCCTAATTTTTAACTAGCAATCAGATCTATTATACATATGTGTTTTGAACTTTTATTTTAAAGTCTAAATTTACATGTATATGATGCGCCACCCATAATTTAAAAAAAAACTTACAGTTCAGGCAGGTGGAAATAGAAAACACCGTTATGACGAAGTCAAGAACCTATTCAGCCTCCAAGACCCATATCAAGTACCTTTAAACCGTCCGCCGCAGGATTTGGAGAACATTCATGACTGCTACTGTCCTCGAGTGTATTGGCCGGCGTGTGGCTTCGACAATATAACATACTCTAACACTTGCATATTGAACTGTCTTAACCGTACAACTTTGAGAAGATGGGGACCGTGTATTATCTACAGAAGAGCAAACGAAATAACGTTTGAAATCAGTTTGCCTGTCGATTCGAAGAGCGATAATAGTAATTTTGTTGAAAGTACAGTAAATCTTCAAAGATTTTAGGTTGATGTTGACGATTAGTAACAAGTGTGAATTGTATAATTAAATTCAGTTCTAGAAAATACCCATAGGTTCTTGGTTACACTATTTCAAATTGTGCATGGTAACTAGTCGGACGATGATTGTAAAATGTATTTCCTCTGCAATATAATTATTTACTTTATTTAAAGCTTTGTTTATTAAATATTTCGAACCAATTATTATCATATCCAAACTCTACATTTGTGGACATGGTTACAACTTATTTTGATATATGAACTAACAGTTAAGGGCACATTATTACATAGATAGTAGACCCTTTCCTCCGTCACATACATGATAAATAGCAAGTTATAGTCGTACACGAATTTCAATATTTTTAAATGTTTATTGCTGGCAATAATAAATTAATATATCTAATAACATATAAAAATTAACAAAATTGTTTTATGATCTGCAAACGTCCCGTTTCCTTAGATTTTCGGCCCCCCCTGTCACATTTTGTCACAGTAAGTGACACCCCGTCACCCCTAATAATGGGAACGTATTTCATGAACGGAATCTTGTGCCAAGATGCTAAGCATACATAGGCTAAAAAGATCAGGAACCACACATAAGTAATTTAAAAAAAACTATCCTCAAAAGTCTAGTCTAAATTGATTAGATTGTGACACATCAGCTAATATTAAAGTAATTAGTCTTAATTAATAAACAAACAAAAAGTTTAGTTAAGCTTGTAATTCTATTGTTTGCGTGGGCTAGAACTTTCTGAGATTTGATACTTGGAATCCATCTGTGAGTCTAAAATTTGCGTGCAAATAGACTAAGGATTAATCTATATTTTAATCCAATTGAGTACACAGTGGTGTGTTAGATTTGGCATACTTATAAAGTACATATATATAAAGAAACAACGTATAAAATAAAATTTATACAGTTATGTATCACAACTATATTAATTATGAAGAAATAAAAACATCAGTTGTCTACGTAAAATACTGCGAATAAGTCCAATAAGTTTTATACTCAAGCAGAAAAAATAAACATATAAATAAAATTATATGTAATATATGCATGGTAAAAGAAACGACATAACGTTCAATAAATAAAAATGGATAAATCATGCTCATATTTCGTCTAGTAAGTATTTATTTTCTAGAGTTTCTACTTTATTTCAGAATAAATATTACCCATTGTATCCAGTTTTAATAATCTACAAATAGAACGCATAAAAGATAGGTAGCAATTTTTAAAAATGACCCAAGTGTGGCACGTTCTACTCATAGCCCGGTTATTATGTATTGACCCGGGTATAAAAGGTCAAAAAGGGTCAAAATGCGGAAAGGTTAAGGGATTCCTAACATAAGGCGTCGTCGTTATGTATGAATATCTGAAAGGCTGACTATGACACCATTGATTATATTTCCCATATAACATATAATGTATATAAGGAAGCCAAAATCATTACTAAAAGTAAGTTCGATTTACTGATTCTTTGCAATATTAGGCTAAAATTATTTCAGTGATATATTTCAGAAAATGAATCAATATTGTGCTACTAATGTAAAATTAAAAAAAAATGTTTTTTTTTCTTTATATAATGAAGTTCCTCGTCGCACGGTACGGATGAAAGCTAGGCAAGTCAAAATTTTACTATCACGATCCTTACTTTAGTTTGTTCTATATTGCACCATATTTCCAAAATGTAGACCATTAACTATAGCGCGTATACTATTGGTTATGCCCAGTTGTAGGTATGCTCCTATTGGTTCAAAACAGCCAGTAAATTCTCAAGAGCAGATATAGTTTGAACACGTCATACGCGTCAGCTGCTTCGTAACGTATTATATGTATTATAATATAATGAATTAGATGAATTTAATGCTGTACAATAAAATGTTTACTTTAGCAACTAGAAAAATATGTATTACGACAT
This sequence comes from Actias luna, assembly GCA_039707435.1. Taxonomy (NCBI): domain Eukaryota; kingdom Metazoa; phylum Arthropoda; class Insecta; order Lepidoptera; family Saturniidae; genus Actias; species Actias luna. The sequence continues at coordinate 8,662,157 of JAZHAC010000018.1, read as the reverse complement.
TTCCTACTTTCAATCATTATTTACCCCTGTATTTCATTAGATGCTCTCAGATGTTCATAATTTATTTATATGTATCCATTAATCATTAATATAATATGTTTAGCAAAAATAATATACTACCAAAGGAAAACCGTTCCAACCGAGTGTCCCACGAAACTTACGCATTTTATTTTATTATTATTTCATTAGCACGACAAAGAGACCACTGTGAATGATGGTAAGCTAACTAAAACCAAAAGCCTTGACCTCTTTGAAATAGAATTTCTTTGCTTGTGGTCACTGTTATTCTAACTTATATGCTGCTTAGTAGATCAAGATACACTGGATATTCAATAATATAACTAACGCAATGGAAGCCTCTACAACAGACTTATCGCAATATACAAACAGCGTTACCACTAGACCTTGCAACGTGGTAAACCTGCCAATATATCGGTTGTTACACCAGTACGTTTAAACTGTCTTCTTCTATTATACAGTTAGCGTAGAATGAAAAAAAAATATGCCTGGAATGGCATTCTCGATACCAAAAATCGATGAAACTAAACTTAAAAACTTTATAAAAACTGAAAACTAAAGTAGGAAATTATAATCTATTTTAAGAAATACGTATTCGAATTTTTAAAATACCTATTTTAATATTATAAATATCTGTCTGTTACGTTTTCACGCCAAATCAACTGAAGCCGTTTGGATAAAATTTGGCACAGAGGTAGATTAGACCTTGGGAAAGGATATAGGCTACCTAGTATCGTGAAAAAAGGCTCATATGGGTTAAAATACGGTATATTAGTTCGTATGGAAATTAGTTATTGATGCAGATAAAACCCCGAATTTTGTTATTTAGGAACTTGATAAGAAGTAAATTAACATTTGTTCCAACGTTATTGACATTTCGACCTACGCGGGAATGAAACAGGAAACGGAAGTTTGTATGTGTACTAATTGCAAAAGAAGTAACCTAAAAAAATGCCACTCAAAGTTACTATTCAACTCGGACAAAGTCGCGGGTACAAGCTAGTAACAAAATAAAATCAATCTATAACTACTTACTCAACAGTGTAAATTCGGTCACATGATACGTGGGAGAATCGCTTCTCGGGGCCACGTTTGAATGACATCCATACCCTGGTAGTTGTCCCTAAAAATGACCGGACTTGATTTCAAGGTGAAGCCCATTTTCTGTAGATAGTTTTTTTCTGTATTACCACTGTTAAGATAAAAAAGTAATCCTCGAAAAGGGAAAATATAAAAAATATAGGTATAACCTTTGGTCTCATCTGCTCTTAAGATATGATGTAGTCGACTTACTCGCAAGTGCAATATTCTATCTATATTTAATTAGTGTAAAACTTTAATCTGCACGGTTGTCATCATGATTAGTAGCAACAATATTTGTACAATATTCTATGGTTTGATCATTATTATTTCCTTTACCGAAAGGTCAGATTTATGGTAAGAATTAAATCAACGTACGTGTAGTTCTTTTATTTTATTATATTATAATAATGATATATGGCTACAAAAGTGAGCAGTCGTTATAAAACCCATAATATTATAATTAAAAATACGTAAATCCAAAAGTGGCACGCTTTTTTTGTGTTAGTTGACACACTCTAGTATGTACCGTAACGATTGATATATTAAGTGTTCCAAAACAAAAGAAAAAACCTTCGTATGTATTGCAAATATTATACCAATACATATAAACAAAACTTCTTAAGATCATGGGATAACATTTTCATTCGGAATACAATATATCCAAACGTAAAATTTTCCATTACAAATAGCAATGTATATATGTATGTTGTTCGAGCCTCTGAGATTTGTTACATAATTATTATTTAGAGCTTTTCTATATGTTTAATGTTTGAAAATAATATTTTGAAATGTTTTTAGTAGCTTTCCAATTCGTTTATATAATACCACAGTCAAAATTACGTTTAAAATCAAATAAAACTTAATTGGCCAATATTTCAAGTTATTAGGCGGAGTGTCATAAAATACGCAATTAAAATTTTAATGACCTTATTATTTGAGACGTAGCTTTGGCCCTTAAACTTGTAAGATACTCAAATGGGGGTAATAAATTTCAGAGAATTTATATCTATACGTAAGTTTTCATTTTGGTAATATATCTTAAAGTAGATAAAAACGGAGCCATCGTGGTACTGAGAATCAAATTATATTTGTTAGCTTTATAAATTAATCCACTTAATGACAGCATTCAATCAAAATATTAGCACACATTATTCTTGTCAGTATATACAGAAAGTACCGTCTATTCTTTCTTTTATTTCATTCCTATTCTGACTTTCGCTCTTATTTATTCTTATTTATTATTATTCGCTCTCTTATTTACACTAGTCTTTTTCTAGACTAGTATAGTAGAGCTAGTTTATTTTTAATGTACATATTAAATATTAAGGTTACTAATATATTTGCCGAAATTTACTTAATTGAAATGAATTCTTCTACTATCAATAGAAAAATACCAAATAACTCATTTTATGCACCAACTATAAAAAGTTTACCATTTTATTTTATTTAATATATAAATTTGGAAGTTTCTCATTTACTGAACCTTATCTAACCTTGTATAACTTATCCAACCTTAGGTATTTAAGTTAACGAAATATTAAAAAATATATGTTTTTTTTTCAGTAATAATATCGCTCCCTGCAGCTAGCGTGGTCCCGCATCGGAGATTGGACACATTTTTCGATTTCTTTAACCCTCTCTCGGTGGACGTAATAGATTTGGACAAGTTCGATGTTTACAACAATTGTGGCGTTTGCCCCAAGGTGTATCTGCCGGTTTGCGGTGACGACAACGTCACGTATATAAGCGAATGTAAATTGCATTGTGTTAATGTTAACAAGTATCAGAAGATTAACAAAACTGTACATATGGTACGAAGGGGGCCTTGTGGAATTTTCCCAGAGGATATATAAGCTTTAGTACCAGCAACCATAGTCAAGTTGCTTTTGCTACAATTGTTAATGTAAAAAAATATGTATGAAATGATATTTTAAGCACTAAATCGCTTGATCAGGGCGTTTTAAAAACACGTTGTCTTTACTATTAGCTGTCAATTTTTTTTTTTAAAGCGATGATAACTCATTTGGTAATTGATGAAAGTGGAATCCACTTACATTAAGCTTGAGCTTTTGTTGAAGAAAAACATCATGATCAAATCATGGCATGGTGTAGGGCATTTTTTAAAGTCCGCCTGGCTAGCTACTACCGCCAAGTTGTAAATGTATCGCCAAATACCTATAGGTGTGTTGCGGCAGTTGTACTTGAGAGCCAGTACATCCACTAGGATTATCGTGTTCACCATCTTGAGCCACATCGTCATTTAACATCAGGTGTGATTGTGGCCATAATATTAAACCTATTAAGTATTGACGAAAAGCACAGTATAATCTATATACATGAATGTTGTTTGAAACATAAGTAATCCACTAAGGACAGACGCTGTCATGAGAACTTCTTACAAGATTCTCAACAGGATAAGCACTGGATAGAGAAAACTGCCGTTTATTATTATAAAATATCAATATTTTGTGTCAAATGTATGTAAATTTTATATATTCTAACACGGTCTGATCATAAGATAAATTATTGAGATAAATCGTCCATTTATTGTTAACAATTTCATTCTGTTCATTTTTTGTTTTCTCTTTATGCTAACAATTGTAAAAAAACTTAGCTAGGGGGCTAATCTTACAATGCATCATTGAATTGTAAAACTTTATACTAAATCTGTAATAATATTATAAAGAGGAAATATTTCTATTTTTATTTGTAAGAAACAACCCAAAACTGCTAGACCAATTTCAAAAATTCTTTTACCATTACAATGTTGTAAAAAAAATCCCTGAGTAAGCTATAAAATAGTTAAAGAATTTTTAGTTCCATGCGAATAAGTTCGCAGGCACAGCTGGTAATGAAATAAATATAATTCAGTCAATAGAAAACTTAAATGTGCTTCTTTGATATCTATCTTCAGTATTACAGAAGTTACTACACAAACATAACTATTTGTCTCGAGAAACAAACGTAAACTAAGGGTAAATGTCAACCTTAACCATCAGAATAAATACGAATTTAGTTGGCATTAGCAGCAATTAATCGTTAATTAAAAAGTAAATTCCTTTACAAATATCCGCCTGTAAAAGTCGGAGCGGCTATAAAGAGCACCTGTAGGTACCTAAGTACCAAGTAATAACCCCTAAATTCCTTCCTTACTACATAGACACTGCAAACTGCTTTAGTATTACTTCCTGACAATTGTTTGACTTACATAAGAGACCACAGAACTATCATGAAATGAATAAAAATATACTTTTCAATAAATATATCCAGTAAAATCAGTACATTAAAATGATCTATTTCACATTCCTTTTAAATACCTACATATATTTACTTTAAATCAGCGATTGTGTTAGTAGTTACTAAAATATTCTCATGGTCAATCTAGCAAAACTTTTATTTGATAATAAATGATGTATGTGTAAAATGTAAACACATTCCAAATAACAACAATTGTAGAACCAGACGTATGAATGCAAAACGTTTTACGCCACAAAATTCAAGTATCAATCACGTAAAGTACATTCGTGATTATAGAAAACTTTTGTAAATTATTCGATAAACGTAATTGTTATTTATCTATACTAATAATTACATATATTACATTATAAACATACATTTATTTTCTTTTCCAGTTTATCCGTGGACATAAACATATAACAGCAATAACAAATATGAGATTTATTTTTACTGTTTGTATTATGTTTGGATAGAATTTTAAAATGGTTTAAGTATTTTTACGAAATTTTTAGAACGGCATCTTTGCTCAGTTGACAAGCCATTATTTACATTATTGTTGTTGTACTCAATTTTACAACACTCTGTGTTTTGGTATTTCCTTGTATATATATGGTTTCATCACCATGGTTTTCCTCCACTGAAAGCTCAAGCTCATCGCAAGTGGACTTAAACTCACGTCGCATGTCGCGGTGTCCGTACACGTAGTGAGATATCATCACTTTAAAACTGCAATGTCACTACAAATATACATATAAAACAAAACAAAAGCATGTTTGTGATTGTGTCAGCTCTGACACACGACTAGAACTTACTCTTTGGGTATGATTGTCTTGATGAACATGATTTTAATGAGAAAATATAATGCTTTTAGATAAACGCTTGTATTAATTTCACTCGTGATAAAATTTCCATACCAGAGGCCTTATATGAAAAAATATTCTTAAGGAGCTAACTCCAATAACTATTTCCTAATAAACGTTAAACGTTGCGTTAAAAGATTACGTGCAAAATATAATATTTTATTTTTCATTGTTTTTGCTACACATTTTGATAGTTAAACTTTGTATAGTTTTATATTAGTTTGAAATAAACCTTTTATACATATATTATTATTAAAAGGAACTTTATCGTTCGTCCATAAATGCACGTTCTCGATGCAAAATAAACGACATTTATTTAATTCGGCAGCGTATAATCTTTGATTACTTTGATTCAGAGTTTCGTGTGGGGAAAGCACAAATATTCATGTTTTGTAACACTGCGTATGGCTTCGTCGGAGTTTTGTCTCACACAATACGAATTTATACATAGAAAAACTAGGGTAGACCAGTTTTCCATTCTCATTGGACTAGTATTTTTAATTACCACAGAAGCCCAATACTACTTAACATTTCTTAGTTTATAAAACCTAGTGTATGCCCTACATGACAATATTTCTACATTATTACGAATTTCAAAAAAATATCTCCCATATTTTAATTGTAACAATACACGAATAACATTCCCTGGGCTTATAGATTAAAACGCAATGTTTCCTTGAACGTTTGAAGCGATTAGTGGCGATACGATTAGTGTTAGCGTGTAGGAACGCCGCTTCATGGGACGTAAGTTCGAATCCAACCACTTACAATGAGTTTGAGCTTGCGTTGAAGGAAATCATCGCGAGGAAAGTATAGCATGGCTTTTTCTAATGCCCGCCTGGCTAGTTACCACGCTCAAGTTGAAATTTTTCACCCAATACCATTAGGGGTGTTCCGGCAGGGGCACTTAAGAGCCAGCCCCTTCTATAAAGGCCAGGAAAATACCTGCAATTGCTCTGATGTTGTGGGTGTCCATGGGTGGCGGTGATCACTCACAATCAGGTGATACGCTAGCTTGTTTGCCCCCTATTCCTAAAAAAAACATAAACTGGTAATTTTCCTAAATAAAAATAGAACAGTCTGCATGGGCAAATTTTCAATTATTCGTTGACCACATCGCTTCAATACAACTCTTTGCCACTTGTCCATTATTGGTCACAGTTTAATAGTTATTATTTATAATTAAAATATAATTGTAACAAACGATACTGAATCCCTGAAACCCATGTCAAAGCAATCAAAAAGAAAAACAACGCACAAAGGGAACATAAACGGATCCAGAGAGTCACAACAAATCTTCCTAAAGAGTCGCCGTATCGCGTTCGAAGGAAAGACTCGAATTTATTTCCGGGCCGTTTCTTTGTTATCGGGCCATCTATTTGTTACATTACTTTTGTTTATACGCAACAGACATTTATGTAAATTGTTACATCACCGTATTTATAAGCTGGAACGTCTCTTTGCATTTCTCTCTGTTCTTTTAAATTTTTATAAATATACTTTATCTTTATAGATTTTTTTTAATCCTTACTAATATTATAAACGTGAAAGTGACATTGTTTGTTTGTTACGCTGTCACACTTAAACCACTGAATTGATTATATTGAATTTTACTATAGAGATAGATGGGATCTTTAAAAAAAGTATTTATTATTATTATAAGATATATTATTCTACATGAAGTAAAGATAGGTATTAAAGGTTTGTATTTCCGATTTGTTTGACAAAATCAATATTAACGTGATCGACGTCGTGCGTAAAAGCTAGTAATTTATATGTTAACGTTTGATCACAATCTTACTTGCTATTGAATGACGATGTGGCTCAAGATGGTGGACATGCTAGGGCAGTGGAAGGGCTGGCTGACAAGTATAGTTACTAGCCAGGCGAGCATAAGAAAATGACCTACTATCATGCTATAATTTAATCACAACGTTTCCTTCACTGCAAACTTAAGCTTTTAAGGATTTCAACTCACGTCGATTGATGCGGTGTCTGTACACATCACCAGTGAGATATCATTACCAAATTATTTTAATGACGTATACTTTCGTTTTACTAGCTTCATAACGTTAACTTTTTCCGGCTGTTTTAATTTATAATTAAACATCACTTATATTATGGAAGCCAAATGTTTATGTGTAAAATGCAAAAAATATGTGTATTTTAATGTCCAGATTAGACAATTAAGCACATCACACAAAGTCACACATGAGGAGGTGTGGAACTCACGACTCCACATTTTAATAGTGGGATTTACTACTACTACACAACTATGGCATATAATTTTCAAATGCCCAACCAGCTAGCTAGCAGCTAGGACCTGCATTTCAACTTTATGGAGATGTCATTATCGTGCTAAGTATAACTATTACTATAGCGGGGTTTTAGTACACCTATCGAAGTTAAATCAATTTGTCAATATTTATAAATAATTAAATTTACCTACAAAAAAAAATGTTTTCTTATCACGATGGAACTCTTTCTTTCAATGAATAATAACTAACCTCTGCAAAATAATTTATATTTTAATTATAATGGTTTTAAAATTTCATTCAAATTCTTCCAAAAATTTAATAGTGATGGGCGTCCAAGGTAAGAGATAGGTAGACATAGAAATATATCGTCAATAAACTAGACTACTCAAACTTGTACAAACTGTCAAAAATATGTTTGGTGTATGTATATATATTTTGACCCAGTTACAGATGCGTTTCATGTTTAGACACCAAGATATAGAAAATACCGTTTCAAATTTACAAAGAATAATTTGCAATGTTCTTTGTTTAAAGCACTAAGTATCATTGCAAGTTGTAATGGATTAGACACTTAAATATATACAACTAAAGATATTCTCGTATTTAATTTTGAAATACTAAAGCTTTCTTTGCAAATTATTCTATTACTTAGAAGTTTTGAATTGATGTTTTTCTTGAAATGATTCGTGCACTTCATTATTTGGATATCAGACGAGGGTATTCACCAGCACTGTAAATCATAGAACCGTCTAGACAGTTTGCTTTTTATTTAAATTAAGTGATTCTGTTACGACCAGTTTTGTTCGTAGAAAAATTACTACATATGTACATAGGTATATTTACTTTTACAGTAAACTGAGTCAGAGTACAGAACATTCAAAGTTTTATCTGTAATTGGAGCAGCTTAACTGATAAAACCTCAACAGTACAGGTTTGGCGGCGTGTCTACCAACTTGGGTCGTGTCGTCATTTAAGATCAGATGAGATTATGGCCATAATGCTAAACTTTTACAAACTATAAAAAAAAGTACAGAGCAGTAATTTTACAGTACCCAGACATAAAAGAGTCTCTGGACGCAAGATATTTTTTTTTTTCTATAATAGCATCTGCCTAAGTAAGCAATTTGGCCAATGTCAACTGTGAACAAGCAATGTACAAAAATACTTAGAACGATTATTTTTCGATCACACAAATACTACCTACAGTATGTTATGTTCCTGTCTTTTCTTGACGAAGGAACTTTCAAGGTCGGCAAAGTTCTATGAATACACTGACTTTACAAGCGCCCAAGTGCTACGGAAACATTACCTTTGACAAACAGATAAGCCGTACGTTAATTTGCTACTTGTATAAAAATGAACCCGACTTTAAGTTTATTAGTTTATTTTTAGTTCTATACTAAATTAACACGCTCACTGCGAACACGTTATATGTAAACTTTAAACTGGTGCGTTATGGGGCAGTTCTGACCCAATCAGGACTTATTTGCAGTGCGTCGTGAGGTCAAATTAACCTCTCCTAAACTTCTGAATATAAATATTTTTTATTACTACTTGGTACACAGTATTTGGAACTAGCATTCAGGAATGCTAGTTCGACATCCTGGCAACTCACAACTAGCAGCGCTTTTAGCTCGCATCTTTAGTTTGTCCTAAACAGAGGGTACAATTTGTGGTGTCATATTGACCCCATAACGCACTGAAGTTATCGAAATACTAGTGATGGGAAACACTAAAATGTATACTTGTAAGCGGTAGGTATTGAAATAAAATACTCATTTACAATTAATGACTGTATTTTATAAAAAGTTTGTTATTAAGTGCGGTAAAGTTTTACAATCGCCGTCGCTATCTCTATCATAATCGTCTTTCTGTTGACATTTTAATTTTGGTGGGGTTTCTATACAATTACGAATGCTCTGTTCATCCAAAGGCATACTTAGCTTCATAAGTTTATCCTTAGAAATGTCGTTTAATAATACACTTCTGCTTAAGTCTCCAAAATTCGTAAACGATCCAGCTCCAAGAGAACTAGTACACTTGTTTTTTTGATGACTCTGTTTTATAGATTGCCGCAGTATAGGTGAAGCAACTGGAGAAAACCTAACCTTTTTTAAATTTTGAAATGTGCGGCCAGTATTAGGACTAACATGTATACCTCCATCTTCTTGAAAGCGACGTGACGGCCTCCCACTACACTGCACAGCGCATCACTAATGGCGCGGGCGCACCATCCAGTGCGGGTGTGGGGTGCAGAGGGTGGGGGGTCATACTGACCACACGCCGCACTGGAGAGAAATATTTATCGTTAGGTGCGGGAGAGGTCAAATTGACCCATGATTGTACTTAATATTCTAAAATGTGCCTATTGAAGTAGGAAATAGCGTAGTCTATTTGTCTTTTTCTTTCAATAAGAATTCTTAAAGTTATACACTCCGCACCAGGTGAATAAGAACTATTTAATTCGCCGCACGGGATGTAAGTTAAACATGGGTCAATAAGACCTCACAGCGCAGTGAGCGTGTTAATAATCAGAATTATTTAGTACCGGTTATAGAAAAATTATTTTTATACAAATGAATGTAAAACAAGTTTGGACCTAACCTAATTTAGTCACCACTTAGGCTGTTTAAAATTTACAATTAGTTCTTAGTCTTCGGAAAAGTTGTATTAATGAAACATTTTAATTATTTACAGAATAAAGTAACGGACCTAGAATTAGTCGAAATTATTGAAGCCTCTTTTTAGGTTCCGAAGAAAAGCTTCTTAAGTTTTTAATTATAAGTAGGATGTTTATAGAAATTTTTAATGAGGACATTAGAACTTTAGTTAAAATAAATCATATAGTTATTGGCTTAGAGTGTTTTTTAATAGTTTTAACGTAATGGCTATTATTTCACCTGATCTTAAGTGACGATACGGCATGCGTTGATACATACGCTAAACATGTGGAGGAACTGGCTCTGAAGTGCAACCGCCGGAACACACCTATTGATATTTGTCTGCAGATTTTCAACTTAAAGGTGGCTAGACAGGCTGGCATTAGAAAAACCCCTTCCACCATGCTGTGGTTTCCTGACAATGTTTTCTTTCACCAAAAGCTCATAGTAGGTGGATTCGAACTCACGTCTTTTGACGCAGAGTCCGTACTCATTGCCATTGCAATATCATCACTTCAAGTCCGCAGTTATTTTGTCGTCAGTATTGTCTTTCTTAACATGTTTATGTATGACATACTTTTTCTGTACTTTAAAGATTTATCGTTATTGGCTATAATCTCACATGATGTTAAGTGACGATGTGGGCCGATGTGGTGGGCACGCTAACCCTCAGGTCGAAAATGTGCCACCAAATACTAATAGGTGTGTTCCTATAGTTGCTCTTGAGTGCTAATCCTACCACTAGCCTTAGCATGTCCACCATCTTGGGCTACATGGTCACTTAACATCAGATGAGATTGTGACCATAACGCTACATCTTAACTACAAAAAATATTAACCTAACTTCCTTTTCTGGATTATTTAAGCATTTATTGTTTAGATATATATATTTTTATATTTGGAGAGATTATTAGTGAAGGTATCTACATCCGAGATATGGTAGGTTTGGCATGGTAAGCATGGATATGAAAACGTTTTGCATGTACTAATTGTCATCGCTTTTCTTAAAAGTAAGGAACAAGCTTACCTATTTAGTCCAGACTCTATATCGTGAGCTCTTCTTAACTCTTGCGCGGGTGAATTATACCACATGTATATCCATACTAATATTGTAAAAAGGAAGGACTTGTAAGTTTGTTTGTAGCAAATAAAACAAGAACTAATAGACCGATTGGAAAAAAAAATCACTATCAGAATATTACCTAATATTTTTTTTAAGAGATAAGGCTTAGCGTTATGGCCATAATTTCACTTGATCTTAAGTGACTATAAGGCCCAAGTTGGTAAACACGCTAAACCTTTGAAGGAACTGGTTTTCAAGTGCAACTTGCGGAACACACGTATTGGTATTTGGCGGCAGATTTTCAACTTGAGAGTGGTAGCTAGCCAGGCGGGCATCAGAAAATGCACTACCACCATGCTATGGTTTCCTCACGAAGTTTTCCTTCACAAAAAGCTCAAGCTCATTGTAGGTGGTTGGATTCGAACTCACGTCTCTTGACGCAGTCGTACACACTACCACTGAGCTATCATCGCTTCAGTTCTACGCGCTTGGAATACTACGCCGAGTCGCAAAAACAGCTAGTTTATAATACAAAGCAGAAAATTCTGTTTGTTTGTACGCGCTTATATTAGGTACTAAGAATAGGATTTCTAAAAAATATTTTTGTATTTTATAGAGCAAACACCGACAATGCCTATAGACTATTTAACAGCACGTTATCACAAATAGGAGCAAATCTGTATTGAAAAAAATATTAAATAATTTTTACTTTGGTGCAAACGAAGTCACGGGCATAGCTAGTAAAACATAAGGCCTATAACTCTCTGTTTTTTTTTATTTTATCATCCTAGCTCGTTACAATGACTGTATTTCATCTGATGTTAAGTTACAGTACAGTCCAGTAACATTAGTCACTGCCGTACGGGCAAATGTCCTTCATCAGTAGTAACTGTCTTGGCGGCCCACTTCTTTTCTAGTTTGCTTTTTATACTGTGACTATTATTTAAATAGGATAATAAAAATATATTTCTATAAAATCTAAAGATATTTGCGATGTGAAGCATTCATCAAGATCATCTGCTACGAACACAAAAGCATTGTCTGGCACGCGATGGACTAGTTAACATTTAGAAAGGTCATTTAAATTATCTTATAACTGTTAGAACATAGATATTACTATAATTAAGCAATTATTTTCATTAACGTTAAAATTATATCAGATTCTCAAGAGTTACTTACAACTTAGAGTTTCAAAACGTTTAAAATATACGTACAGCCGTTCCCCTTGAGCAAGCAAATGGAACTACAATATTTGCGGTTGTGAGCGTGGTAGTCCTCCCCTAGCAATATTACTTCACAAAGGATGTGAACTTGTCTATGCTTTATGACAATTAATAAGAGTACCAAAATTTCAATATATTTAAATATTTATAGTTCGCAAAATTGTTTTAAGAGTTGTAAAAGTCACGATTTTTTTGATTCCCCCTCCCCCATGTTACGTTTAGTGACAGTAAGCGTCACCCTCCACAATTGCGAACGTATTTCATTAAAGGCCCATGTCTAAATAATCCATCCAAACATAAAACATTCTAAAAAACTACCACATATTTTTTCGTATATTTGTTTACTGTGCTCGTTATTTTAACAACACCTAAGATTTAATAGTTAGTTGAAATCCATATCTTTACTAATATACCTCCTATAAAGGCCGGTACCGCACCTGCTATTCCTCTAGTGTTGTGGGTATCTATGGGCGGCGGTTATCACTTACTATCAGGTGACACGCTTGCTCTTTTGTCCCTAATGCTATAAAAACAAAAAATATATATAAATTCGAAAATAAGTTTGTTTGTTTGTGACGCTTTCACGCCTAAACTGCTGACTCGATCGTGATAGATTTTGGTACAGAGATAGACGGGACATTGGAGATGGTGATAGGCTACTTTTCTCGCGAAAAACTTATTGGAAGTGGAGTAAAGGGAGGAATAGATTTTCTATGAGATTTATTATTCCGTCATCCTGTTTGACGAAATCAATATTAAAGTGATGGAAAGCCGCGTATAACAGATAATAGATAATCGGTTTCGTAGTATTTTTACAGTTACGAATAAATAGTATTTGTAGGTTATTGTTATGTAAAAAATATTATTGTTTTATTAGTTATGTTTATGTAAAAAAGGACCTAAAAGAAGATCACTACATAGTATAAAACAAAGTCGCTTCCCACTGTCCATCCGTATGTATACTTAGATTTTTAAAACTGCGAAACGTTTTTTTTAATAGATAGAGTGATTCAATGTTTATATGTATAATACATGCATCATAGAACAGAGAAACACTGATAATTTTAGAGGTTTCTAATATGTTGTCGTAAATAAACACATTTTTTTGCGCTTACATTGCAAACGGTGGCTGAACTCTTCGAGATAGATCAAAATAATGTACTACAGCATTGTACACCTTAAAAAGCTCTATAAAAATTCCGCAACTGTGTTGTCTATCTGGTAGGAATAATTCACAATAACCATTTTTTACCCTTTACGTTTTACGAGAAATAATGTTTTATTTACGAAACGATTTTAAGAAATACAGAATTAATTCTTATCCTATTAAGTACCTTAAATACATTGTGTATTTAATATACACCTATATAGCTACCATATAGTTTGAAAGGAAATTTTCGAAGGTATTACAGATTTAAAATGCAAGGACATAACGGTTGAGGCGGTACCGGCCGCGGTGCCAGCGGCGCGTGCCTATAAATAATAATACGAGGAAAAGTAAAAAAAAAAAAACATAAATCGGTTAAACCATTTTTGAGTTTTAGCGAAAATGAAGAAAAACAATTTTAGGTGATACGAAGTTCACTGGGTCAACTAGTATAAGAATAAGACTTAAAAAAATTCAGATCCAGTTTCTTGTCTGTTCTTGTCGATGACTGCGTTACTTTCCGAACCGGGAAGTAGTTTTGACTTTCATAAGCGCCTTCGTACGATCTAAATTGAATAAAGATTTTTTATTTTATTTGTTGTTAATACCAATAGATTATAGAATATTTGGAACATTAACATATATGAACCCTTTGACGCAGACGATACTAATAAAATAGTAACATATTGAAAATCTCAAACGTCTGATTCAATTGATTTTCGAGGTAAGAATAATATCTTGTTAATCTTCGTCACTGTCATACTCAATCATAACTGAAATATTGTTTTAATACCAAATAATTTTCTTTAATATCTCTAGAATCCCAGCAAATTTTGATTAATATCTCTCGTGCCTACAAATATACAATTTAAATATACAAACGAATTAAGAACGCAAGGTTCAACTAATCTAAAGCTATTACTCACAAATGTACCTTATTATCATTTCGTGACCGATAGTGTTTGGTATTTTTTTAATCAAATATCGATAAACTCTTTGTTAATATGGCTTGTTAATATGATTGTAATCGAGCTTTTTATATATAATTATATTTTAGATTCTGCATAATGTTACTATCTGAAAAATGAAAATGAAAAGTTTTTATTTAACAGTATTCATACAATAATCTGTTTATCCCCGCACTAGGAAATAAATACTGTATCACAGGCAATCGACCAAAACCAAGTTACAAAATATACATCGCGTTAGTGCCGTAAGTGATCCAATTAGAAGAAGGAAATTAAAGACAATTATATAAAAAAGAGCACATTTTTTATACAATGTTATAAGCTAAAAACATAGAAGTATGAACACATACACACACAGTAATCATATATATATATATATATATATCATGACAACGAGTATTGTTATAAATTGACCTTAATTTTTTTATCGATAGGACATACACTGTTAGCCGGAAGAGCCTTCACAGCTTGGCGTGGCTTTTTCGGGCAAATGCTGAAGGCACTCAGCCCCGAAGCAGTAGGCGCAAGTATGCCATAGCGGTCGGCCCTCGACTTGGGCTGCTGTAGGAAACAGAATACAATAAAGACAATAAGGACTGGCCTACTGGAGTAGGCCGTTAGGTAATGTATTAATTGAGGAGGCAAGGAAATCGGTGAAGTAGATTGAACTGTGTTGAGCTTGTTTGACCTAACCTTAGCATTGTTTTCTTATGTCTGTTTATGAGGGGGTATATCTAGTTCATTTATTATTTCTTATAAATCAAAATGGAGATATAGTTCCTTGTCCACTATTATAATACAAAATAATAACTACGTAGATTAACTCTAAAAGTAAATCTCTATCTAAGTATAAGATGTTATCGAAATTTATACAGTAGTTTTTAAAATATCAATTACTAGATCTTATTTGCAACTTCGTTCGCTTTAATAATGATATTTTTAAATAAATCGGATGACGCAATAAAAGTTGCATACAAAATTTAACCCTCCCTTGACACCACTTATAATAAGTTTTCCGCCAGAAAAACTAACCTAGCATCGTCTCCAGGTTATCATCTATCTCTATACCAAAATTCATCATAGTCATTTCAGCGGATATTTTATATCTTCTTCTTTGAATATGAGATACGACTAAATTCATTTATCATGTAGAATCCCCGACACATGTCGAGTGTGTTCCGGCAGTTGCAATCGAGATTTAGTCCCTCCAATAGGCTTACCATGTCAACCATCTCGATCCACGCCGTCAACTAATATTAGGTGAACTTATAAGCAAACGCTAAATCATTAAACTACTAGGTTTAGAATCATGGACACAGTCTCACCTGATGTTAAAAAACGATGTGGCCCAAAATGTTGGACATGCTAAGCCTAGTGGAGGGACTGGTGCTTAAGTAAAACTGCTAGAATACACCTATACGTAATTTGGTTGCTGATTTTCAACTTGAGGATGGTAGCTAACCAGGTGGGTATTAGTAAAAGCACTACCACCATGCTATGATTTCAACACGATATTTTCCTTCACTAAAAGCTCAAGCTTATTGCAGGGATTCTAACTCACATCTTTTGACGCAACGTGCGTACACGCTAACACTAAGCTATCCTCGCTTCAAATACTTTCATGAATAAAGATTGACTAATCGTAAAATCAAGATTAAAAATAGATTGCTTATTGGATTCGAACTCACGCCCCTTGACGCGGCGTCCGTAGACACTACGCAACGGCACTAACATCGCTTCATTGTATGTATTTTTCTTTATTACAGACTACCTGTGCCTGCGCCTTCGTTCGCATGGCACTAAAAATGATTAAACTAATTTGTAGCCTACATTACTCTGGGATAATATAGCATTCTAATGGTGAAAGAATTTTTAAAATCGGTCCAGTAGATTTTACGTTTATATGTTACAAACAAAAATACAAATATTTCCTCTTTATAATAACAGTATAGATTTGTTTCGAAAAATATTAAAACTGGTATATAGTATTTAGTTTCAATGGCGGTAACAAGCTTATATTTCAACATCGTTATCTTTTGTATTGAAAACTATGATATCTATCCTAATATTATAAATACGAAATTGTGTTTGTTTGTTAGTTTGTCCTTCCTTCATGCCTTAACTAAGCAACTAATCGACTTGATTTTTAGCAAAGAGATAGTTAAAATTACGGAGAGTAATATAGGCTACTTTTTATCTGAGAAAAACATCTAATTCCCAGGGGAGATTTATGTTTCAGGTACTAAGTAAGTAACAAATTGATTTCATTTTTGGCTTGGAGATAATTGAAAGGATGCAAAATAACATGGTCTACTTTTGTCCTGGAAAAACATGACATTCTCAGGGGAGATTTACAGGAATATACGTAAAATTGTTTATCCTTCACGCCCTAACTAAGAAACCAATGGACTTGATTTATGTGATAGAGATAGATAAAATATGGAAAGTTACATAAGCTATTATTTGTTCTAGAAAAACATTGAATTCCCAGGAGAGATTCACGGAAATATTTGTATTTTTCATTTATACTTACTATCACTATATACTTTGTACTATATGCTGTATACTATATACTAATGCCATGAGTAAAAAGATTTGCTTGTACTCAAGTCTATTAGGAATCGGAACAAACAAGTGTCAAGAGGCTTTAATAGACGCTGAATCACCAGTTCAATCTCACCGACGTCTGAATGTACAGGCTGATCGTCAAGTCGCAGCCAAAACGCTCACTCAAACACAGCTCCTTTTGAATGAACGTACCGAAAGCCTAGACACTTTGAGAGCTGCGCAAACGCATGGTCAAACGTAATTTTGCTTCAATAAATGACATTGTTATCCATATTAATAATAACATTCTAAAAGAGATTCTTTGTGAAATGACCGAGTATTTGTCAGTAGACACCGTTATAGATACAGGACAGAGTACTTCATATCCTGCAGAGTTCTTGGACTTCCTAGAGCTGTCACATAAACTGAAATTGTAATTGGGCATTCCGGTTATACTCATACTTAATTTAGATGCACCGCGGTTCAGAACTCGGACGGAATATTTTTGGTGCCACTATTTTGACAGGTGCAAGTAAGGTTGAAAATGTAATGATCTTTGGATGTCTATAATTCCCACTGATCTTCTATTTAGATTCAAAAGCCTTCAGTTCCTCCTCAAGCTCAGTTTTGCCATAACTATAAACGAGACACAAGGCCAGACACTACAGATAGTCTGGGTACGCTTGGAAAAGCCATTCTTCTCACACGGGTAGCTATATGTATTATGTTCAAATAAAATCCCATAATAACAATATTATAAATTAGAAAATATGGATGTTTGTTTGTTTTTTTCTTTGTTCAATTTTCACATTTTACCGTTGAACAAATTTTCAAATATTGGCACATATATAGGTTATTTCATGGATTAGCACATAGGATACTTTTATCCCAGTAATGTCTTCCATTAGGATAATAATTCAATTATAATGTAATTTTAACTATTTACACGAACGAAGCCGAGGGCTGAAGCTAGTTAGATTATATACCTTCTAACTGTTCAACTTTGTTCAGCTTTGTTGAGTTGTCAGAACTAAAATGGAGAAAAAAGTTTTCAAACTCTATGTACACTAATAAGCAAGTTAAAAGTTTGTGTATCGTAAACATTGAGTGCTGATATTCAATTACTACACAAGAGTTTGTCCTTATAATATTCTTAACATATTTGGTACTCCAAATAAGAGGTGCAATCTTTACTAATAATATAAATGCGAAAGTGAGTTTTTTCTTTGTTTTTTATTGCTTTAACGTCTAAACTACATCTAGATTATAATTAATTATGATATAGAGATGGATGGGATTTTGGAGATGGTGATAGACTACTTTTTGTCTTGAAAAAGTTATATAAAATGGGGTAAAGAGAGCGATAAACTTTATATGAAACTTTTTATTGCGTCCGATTTGCTTGACAAAATCAATAATAACGCGAGTGAAGCCACAGGTAAAAGCTAGTAAATTATATTTTGTATTAAAATTAATACTAATAATTTATGAGTAGAAATTCGTTTCTTGCGAAGACTGTTCTTTTCTTCTTAATAGTAATTCTAATATAGTAATTTTGAAACTTACTCGTTTTAGTTATACCGTATTTACTTCTTACCTTTCGCATTGTATGACATTGTAACAGTATATATTTGGAAATTTTGAAGTATTTATAACGCAACAGACTTTCTATTTGGCCTTTGACATTCTCAAGTAATAAGGCAAACGCCAAAAATGTAAATGTTAGACTGTGCTGCTCAGTAGCATAGTAAAAGTCTTACTTCCATCGTTTAATCTATCTGAAACAGCAATTAATATTGCGACCTCCATTAATTCTAAGCAGTTATTTGTGACGTTTATTCTTAATTGCTTACTATTAAATTAATCTACTAAGAACACCTAACTCAGCGATAGCACGAACATTACGTTTGCTATAAAAGAACACTTAAGACTTTTATTAAATCGCAAACGATGCAAATGTTAAAGACTGTATTAATATTTTATAGTAAGTATATAAAATTGATCTGATAATTATTGTGGAACACAGCTGGCTTTATAATAAATATATATTCTTATTAAAAACTTATGCTAATGAAAAAATGCGCGCATGTCGTGGAAGTTATTACGTATATACGTGTATATTATTACTGATAACACATTCTATTATTGATTAACAAATATAAATTAATTAATTACTAGCGCCTGAAACGCGAAGACAACTAATGAATTGAAGGAGTGGTAGGTGATTTCGTAATTAATATATTTTTTCTGCAATACAACCTGTTACTGAATACAGCAAATAGCATACGCGATATAGATAACCGTCTACACTACAGAACAATAGTGCAATATAGAACAAACTAAAGAAAGGCTCGTGACAAAAAATCTTACATTTCAATTTGTCTAGCCTCCATCCGTACGGTACATTATTTAAAAAATATATAATTTAATACCATCATTTACCAAGGATAAAGTCATGTTTTAAATTTACCAATTAATATTGAACCACCTTAAATATGACTTCCTTGAGGACTAGGAGCTTTTAATATTAGAGGTACATAAAACATTTAATATAATCCACTGTATTTAATGAGTTTTGCCATTCAGCAGCGCATGTAACTTTGACAATAGTCTATATTGAAGCTCGTAACGCAACAGCTCAAGAAGTTCAAGACTGGTACATGAAACGCATAGTTGATTATCTTCCACCGTTAGAAAAAATATTAAATTGCGACTGCCCAAGAATCTACATACCAATATGTGCTACTGATAATAGAACATACACTAATGTATGTTGGATGAATTGTATGAATGTCCTGCGCAAAAGGAAAAAGAAAGATTTTGTTCAAATTCGCAATATGGGGATGTGCTTGCAGAATCTTCTGGCTTTTGAGTTTTGAATAATACATTTTAATTTCACGCTTAGCATTTTTATTTTATTAATATCAGACGTCGTATAATCAGGGTTGAATTATATATGATATGACATATTAAAATCGGATTCAAACAGAAGTAAAATAATAGCAAGGAATTTTCTTTTTGAATTTGCTTGGACTATACTAAGTTAATGGAGGAAAAAGCATATTATTATATGTGAAAGTAATTATCTCTATCACACTTATCATGTGGCATTAATGTGGTATTAAAATACAATAAAGCTTAAATATGTGCCATGTCTACCTTTTTTTTTTTTTTTTTTTTTACGTGGGGAAATGCGTTTATGCATCCCCTCCCAGCCCGGAGGGACTAGGAGGGGTATGTGGGACTCGCCCGGCGCTAACCGCCGGGAATACCCACTAAAACCCCACGGCCATCTGTCGCCTTTCTGGGATGACACGGGTCCGTGCTTAGCAATCACCGCGTCACCCCAGCGACCGGCCCGGCCTGATCTTAAGCCGGGCCTCATCTGGGCAGCCTGGCAAGCTGCCCTATCCTTCTGCTGGACTGGTGCTTTTAATGAAAGGTGGGTCCCCCGACCTACTCCCCCAGTCCGGTATTAGGGCGGCGGAAGCGCTCGGACAAACCGGCCCCTCCTGCCGCCCGTTCTTCTGCGTCGGAGAGGGTGTGCGTGGGCATCTGCCTCACGGGCCCTCTCCGCAGCCTCCTTCTGTGACATAACCTCTTCACAGAAGGAGGCCACTTCATTCCAAACACTCTCGCTGCCGAGCATGGCTCTCACCACACCCGACAGCGAGAGGTCCGCCCCGACCGCCGCCTCCAGAGTGCGGCGCGGCTCAGACCACGCAGCACACTCAGAAAGAGTGTGTTGCGCAGTGTCTTCCGCCGCACCACACTCGTGGCAGGCGGCTGTTGGCTCCCTTCGAGCGATCCTGTGCAGGTACCATCCGAAGCAACCGTGCCCGGACAGCACCTGCACAAGCCGAAACGACAGGGAGCCAAACCTCCTGTCGCACCATTCTTTGAGGACCTGGCGAATGGCGTTTATGGTATACGTACCATAACGTGCATTCGCCAGGTCCTCCGCCCAGCGACGCATAATCGCGTCGCGGGCCACCAGCCTCATCTCCTGCACTGCTGTAGGAGATGGGCGCCCACCACTATCCCTCCTCCTCGCCGTCGTGTAGTTATACACGGCGGCGAGTACCTCTGCCTCGAACTCCCACGGCGGGGAGCCGGCGAGCACACAGGCCGCCCCCGAGGACACCGTGCGGTATCCGCGGATCACCCTTAGCGCCACCGTACGCTGTGCTGCACGCAGCGCACGTTTGTTGGTGGAGCTAAGTGCGTCTACCCACACCGGTGCCCCGTAGGCAGCCATGCTCCGCACGACCCCCGCGTAGAGCTGGCGGCACTTCGAACCGGGTCCTCCCGAATTCGGGAGGAACCGGCCTAGCGCCGCCGCCGTCCCCACGATGCGCGGCTTGAGCCCCTTGAAATGGAGCTCAAACCGCCATCGCCCGTCCAAGGTGAGGCCCAAATATTTCATCTGGGCCCCCACCCGAACGGTATGCCCCCCTACCGAGATGCTCGCTCCAGGGGGCGGGCCGCGACGAGGGCCATGAAACATCATGGCCCTGGTCTTCTCAGCCGCAACCCTGAGACCGAGCATCTCTATACGCCTGACCACAAGCGCTGTACCCTCTGTGGCCAGGCGTGCCACCTCCCTCCATTCCCGGCCTTGGGCTACGACGAGGGTATCGTCCGCGTAACACAGCAGGCGTACTCCTCCAGGGAGCACACCTGCCGAATCGCGGAGCACCCAGTCATAGCCCATGTTCCACAGGAGCGGTCCTAAGACCGACCCCTGTGGAACCCCACAGGCAGTGGGACGCCGGACCACGGCGCCCCGTCTGTCTACGTAGATGATCTCCCGGTTGTGGAGATAGTCCTCCAACAGCCGCCGCAGGTACAGGGGCACCCCGAAATATCGGAGCGCTTCCCGTATGACTCCGTGCGGTAGGTTGTTGAAGGCATTGGCAATGTCCAAGGACACTGCCAACAGCCTATCTCCCCGAGAGACCGCCTCCGCAGACCATCCTTTTAATGTTATTAGGGCGCCAATGGTCGAGCGCCCAGCCCGAAAACCGAACTGCCCGTCCGAGAAGTTCGGCCCTACTTGGTTGATGTGTTGGATGACACGAGAAGCCACTATCCTCTCTAGCAACTTACCCGTGTCATCCAACAGCACCAGCGGCCGATACGCGGACGGGCAGTCCGCAGGGCGGCCCTTCTTAGCCAAAAGGCAGAGCCGCCCTTCCTTCCAAGGCTTCGGGAACCATCCGACACGGATGCACCGGTCGAACAGTTCCCGAAGCTGTCCACCCATGTAGCCCAACGACAGGGCCAACACCTTTCTCGGGACTCCATCAGGGCCGGGAGCTTTCCGCCTGTGCCGGAGGCGCCTTACCACCGTCTCCATCTCCTCATGTGCCATGTCTACCTAAGAAATTGATATAATGAAGTAACATCAAACAAAATTTTTTTTATTACACAATGTATCATCAATAAATTTAAACGGTATGAAGGCATAAAGTCAAACTAAAATACTTCATACAATAATATGACAGCAAGACAGAAAATTCGTTTTTAAACAGTTTAAATAACAACGCGTTAGTCTTACACCGGATTAAAATAGAGATATTCACTTTATGTGCTGTTGGTTTAGTTAGTTGAGGTTCGTGGTCAGTTCCATATATTTTGTCTTACAAATTAACGATGTGGTTGGAGTTGAATAGCATCAAATTAAGTCTTGTGAACTGTTTGGTTTTTGTTTTTATTGATTAGTAGCTGTTACTCGCTCTCTATACAAGGTGTGTTTTATTTTTATTGACCAGAAAAAAAAAAAAAAAGTGACAAAGGGAATCCAAAAACTAAGTAGCCTAAATATATCTACGAAAAACATGGTTTCGATTGTTCTCTTCCCGATAAATTCAGTTCTGATATTATTGAGCGTTAAAGGAACTATATTTTTTCTTATGTATATATGTACAAGGGTATTACTTCGTAGCACTTATATATTTAATTAATCAATTTCGGTACAAATACAAAGATATAATTTGTGCTCAAATGCTAGAACTTCACAACTTAATGAAGAGCATATTATAAAACACAATTTTAGTTAAACTTGTTTTTAAATAAATTAAATTGAAAGACATATTCGTTAGGTTTTTCTAATTTATTTCAAAAGAATATGCAAACTCCACGCCTGACAATAGTTTCGTTTAAATCTCTACAAGTAAATTGACAATTGTTTATGTAAGTTTTGTTATTCGTGGCGCATACAGGAAAGTAAACATTAGGACATTCATCGCAAGACATCTTCTGCGTCAGCGGTGGCAGGAGTTTCATGTAACCGGGAAGATACTGCTGCCTGACATGAATGAACATAGTCTGCAGTAATAGGATTACACCATCTGTAAGACAATAGCAGTTCACCTGATGTAAGTGGCGACAAGTAAACACTATAGTTCTAAGTCCTAAATATTTACTACATTTTATTACAAAAGTTGGTACAAGGTAAATTTAAATGACATATTTTATGCTGGCCTAGTATCTGCATTCAAATTTGTATAAGGTTTAGCTTTACTCTAGTATTTTTTTTTAATATTGTCCTCGTTTCACTGAATATAAAACCTCATTCTTTGTTTTCACATCACAAACATCATTCTCGTAAAACATGTAGGTATTCGGTTAATTATATTTTTATCTTTATAAATAAAATTAGATCAAGTTTCAAATGCATTTACTAACAAAAAGTATACTGAAGCAGATTGCCAAAAAATTAGGGATTAATAGGTGTTACTATATATTTGCATAAAATATTCAATTTTACCATAAGTTTACCTTTACCCAACTTTACCGTAACCGAACGCACGTAAAATGTATTTTAAATTTTATATAATATAATTAACATTCAAAAGAACCACTTACAAAAATTATTCATTTCAAGTAAAATAATCAATATTGTAGTCTCATAATTAACATTCATTATGTAAAAACAATCTTTTCCATGAGTTATAAATTTCTAATCGGTAAATTAAACATTAAGTAATTAATTCCATAGAAATTGTTTTTTTTTATTTGTGGCCACTCGTGACTATAGCTCATACCTATATAAACTGAAAACGTGATTATAGCCATGTCAACCTCTTTAAAATAATATAATTTGAGCCTTTTGCGATATCATTAAAATACCATTTAAAAAAGAGCTAGACATTATCAACGATAATAGCTTCGCGTTAAACCATTTTAATTCTGAACTGAAGGACTGACTTAAATAATAAATAGTACTACAATGATTATTAAACTAGCATCTTATTATATAGAACTTAAAGAAAAGTACTTACGATAATAATAAGACATCTCTTGTTATGTTTTACTTAGTCCTGAATATCAAATATGATGAAAAATAAATGCATAAGGCAGAAAGATCAAACCAAATCAAAACACCTTATTCAATTTATGTCCTAGGAAGGCGAGTGTGAATGTCAAAACTACCACCGTTTTGGAAAATAACCCAGTCATTAAGAAGAACCGCCAAGGAACACTATACAGTTTTATTATCTTTTTTAATGTATGTACATACTTAAACAAGGAAAATGTTTAATACATTTTCGATAGTTTTTAGCAGATCACAGAGAATAGCGAAATGAAGCGATGTTTGCTCAGTGGTAGTGTGTACGACTGCGTCAAAAAACGTGAGTTCGAATCCATCCGCCTAAAATGAGCTTGAGCTTTCGGTGAAAGAAACATCATGAGGAAACTATAGCATGGTTTTGGCTTGTTTATGGCTTTTTCTGATAACCATCTGACTATCTACCACCCTTAAGTTGAAAATCTACTGCCAAATGCTAATACGTGCGTTCCAGCAATTGCACTTGAAAGTCAGATCCTCCAAAGGCTTAGCGTGTATACTAACTTGGGCCATATCGTGACTTAAATTCAGGTAAGGTTATGGCCATAATGCTAAGCCTTAATTAAAAAAAAATGTATTTTATAATAGAAATGGATAGAACTAGAATTGAATAAATTAGAGGATGAATAAAAGTATGAATAGTAGTAATAGTAGTAGACACAATAAGGAGTAGGTTAGTGTTATAGATATGTTATTAAAGGGACTGAAAGTCTTATAACAGGAAGGGTAATAAGTACCAAGATAGACTTAAACGGGTAAAGACTGATAAAGCTGTATAAAGATTATCTGAAGAGTAACAATTATTTAAAACGTGTAATGTTAAGAAAGCGAATACAAGTCAATGAACGAAAATATGATGTTGTCCTAACCTTTTTGAGTAGAAAAGGAAAAATAATAGAATTAGTTAAAAGTAAAAATAAAGTGCCGATAGTATCTTCTATATCGGACACATTAAAAATAGATAGAATTGAACCTTAATGAAACCTCTACCAATGTATGGACGTTTAGCAAATATAGTCTTAGACGGTACCCAAAAACCTAACGCCAAGAAAATGTGTGAACCCAGTACTAGGCTCATCGTAATACTGATTATTTCACCTCTCTCTATATCATATGGACTTTTTAACTGACAGCTTAGTAGTGTACGAAAATTATGGTACGGTGAGATATAATCAATATTTCCTTTTGATTATATATTGTGAAAGATATTTAACCAACTATTTATGACTACATATGAGCACATGTGCAGTCTAGTCACAAAGAGCATTGTAATGAAAGGTCTTTCGCGGTGGTTTGTAATCTGGAATATTTTAGCTAACTGAAAAACATTACTGGTTAACAAGAATGTTTTATTTTATATACTATCTATTTTACTAGCAACTCATATACCTGTTTTAAACTTATACATATACTTAATACATTTGGAAGTATTTACAATTGGAGAACGGGTGCGCGCTCTATTACAAAAATAACATTTCCACTAGCACTACGTACGCTACGTTACGTACGTTAATCATAGCATGAAAATAGGTGATATTAGTGACAAAAAACCTGAAAAGTATTAGATTAACATGGTATGAGCATGTTATGAGGAGAGATGTTAAGTATGAGGATGGGTGAATGTAGGAGTAGAAGAAGACCGAATAAGGTATGGATGGATTGTGTTTGAAATGATTTGTGTAAAATGACTGTAAATGATACAACGCCAGCTAATAGAATAGACTGGAAAAGAAAAATTAATTGTAAGTGTATGAAAAAGAATCATTGTAAGTTATGACAAGTCATTGCACTGTATCTAATGGTAAGCGACGCGATGATAGATCAGTTGATTGTGCGTACGGACGTCGCGTTAATGGACGTAAATTCGAAGTCCTGCAATGAGTATAAGCTTTCGGTAATGAAAAACATTATGAAACCATAGCATGATGGTATGACATTTTTTCTGCAACCCTAAGTTGAAAGTCTGTCACCAAATACATATTAGGTGTGTTCCATACAGTTGTACTTGGGAGCCAGTCCCTCCACTAGAATTACCGTGCCAACATTTTATATCTGATTGTGCCCATAACGCTAAACCTATGAAGTATCAACAAAAAGCGTAGAACAATCCAAATGCAACGATGACATTCAAAGTATAACTAATGCTCCACGGACCACCGCTGTTGTCACTGGTTTTATTTTTTTCATCCCTAAAGTAATAATAGGGTACATCCCACATAAAATATAAAACTCTATTCATTGATTTAATTATAGTTGCTTGGTCACCGAAAAGTTTATCGTAGGGATTTAGCACTCCGACTGACTTATGTTTTGGTAAAAGGGTATTGAGAAAGAAAATGACATGGAATTTGTAGGATGACAGGGTGGGTAACGCACGGTTATGCATTAGCTTATATGCATTTTAGCCTAATCAAACGTTGTCATTTGAACTTGCAAGCACCCTCTCAACAAGATAAACACTGAATGATCCCGAAACGTGACAAACTAAGAAAGAATTATATATAGAGAAGGCTGTTGATATATTAGAAATATTACTTACACGTTTTAACACTCAGGAAAATATAAAAGAACGTATATATATATGGTATTACGCTTAACAATGCCATCAGTGTTACGTCTGCGGAATCGCACCACATTTAATTACAACTCAACAGGAGAACTACTCCTCTATTATTATAACGCAAATCTGTGTGGTTCGTTCGTCTAGATTCAACGTGGTATAAAACATAAGCTTTCACGATTATCGATAACATAAATGAAACTTGCGATGGTTCAATGTTAAGTTTCTTCTAACTTCGCTACAATCTGTTTGGAAAGAAGTGGTACGACAATTGTGCGGGCTTGATCCTAGTTATAATTTTTGGTAATAAAATGAGACACTAGCTGTTACGCGATAGGTTTCATAATAATGACGTACAACATTAAGTACAGTAGAAAGTAAGATTAAATATAGTTATTGAAAAACTAGCCGTGCTTGCAACTTCGTTCACGTGGAACTAAAATTATTTGATCTCGCGCTGTCAGTCATATCACAATAAGTTTTGCTAAAGTTAACTGATTTTAATGAATCAAAGAATAAATGTTACTTAAGGATATGCTTTATGATTTCCTCGGTGGCGTTTTATCATAAACGTTGTACTTTAGTAGTGACGCGTGCACACACAGACAGACAGTCTGACATTTCTAAAAATGATTTTAATGTATTTTATCACATATCCTTAGCCACTTGCAATTTTCTTTCACATAAATGTAATAAGTATAGACACGTTTAGTTTAGTTATTTATTATATGTATAGAAGACATTAGTTATATTAAACTTATTTAGGTATTAATGTCTACTGAAAACTAATTTCACTCAACTTGGTTACAACCACCGTTCAACAGGTGTAACAGGCACTATATTTACTGAAAGATTTTAAGCCCTTTATGATAGCAACGCCCAACAATAGATTTTTAATCTCTTCATAGACTCCATTGTTACAATGAGTTTCAGTTGTTATCACTTTGTCGTACTATCAAAACAATGTGACTAAATATTTGACTCTAAACTTGGTTTTTATAATCTATAAAATCAATTTATTTTACTTCGTCATCATATGCATTGTCTATTTTTAGGTGTGAAAGAAATGTGAAAAGCAATGCCCAGTCACAGGTAAGTAAAGCCAGCATGGGGATTCGACTATTAGACACCCTATTCAACAAGTAAGATTTTAGAGAAACCACCTTTCAAAAATATTTATTACAAAAATTATTATAATTAATAAATTAAGTAATTGTTTTTTTTTATATGTCGCAGCAAAGTGACTACACTGGACGCGATGTTAAGTACAGTACAATCCAAATAAGCGGCGACTGACAATGAACAAAATTCACCACTGCCATACCAGCCTACGTAGGAACCTATTCACGCCTCTTTTGAAGGACTCAATACCATAAGGAGGGAACACGCTGATAGGAAAACGGTTCCACAACTTCACAGTGCGGTAAAAGCCAGATTTATTATTTACCCGTACAAAAAACCGTCCTTATAAGTTTATTTATATATTAAGGCGAAACTTAAATTTAAATTGTTTTTGTAATTCTAAAACAATGAAATACAAGTAATTCAGTAGTTATTAGTGAGAAACTGTGTACGCATAATTCTACGACTTGAGAAATCTTAAACATGACAATTTCAACAACTTGCTCTTTGAAAAGTGTGACTTTAATCTTACGTCTTGATGAATTCTTATAACTTATACCGTAATCCTCTTAGGGAGCGACGTAACCGCGGGGAGAAACAGTGGATTGAAGCTTCAGCAACTCTATAGAGATTAACTCTTTGCGTTAATGAAACAACTAAACACAATGAAATAAGACTCCATTACCGCTAATTGTACTTAAACACTGATTTCATGAGGACTTACTCTTTTTTCACTATATAGTGTTGATTATAAATGTTATTTTTATAATACTCCGGTAAAATAGCATACACTAAACATATTGGCGATCATAGATAGGTCCGTAATCTAGTCACTATCGTAAAAAAGAAGCCACGATGGCTCAGTTGTTAATGTATTCGGAGGCCGCATCAATTAACACGAGTACGAATCCTTTTCTTTTTTGTTGGTTACTGTTATGGCCATAATCTCACCTGATCTTAAGTAATGATACGGCCCAAGTTAGTAGCTACGCTAAACTGGTGGAGGAACTGGCTCTGAAGTGCAACTGCCGGAACACACCTATTGGTATTTGATGCCATATTTTCAACTTGATGGTGGTAGCTAGACAGGTGGACATTAGAATAACCAGCCAGCATGCTATGGTTTCCTCGCGTTGTTTTCCTTCACTGAAAACTCATGCTCATTGTAGGTCGAGGGGATTCGAACTCACATCCCTTGTCACGAATTCGTACACACTACTACTACTAGTAAGCTTGACCTTTTGGTAAAGGAAAATCATCGTGATAAAACCATAATGTGCCTAGTTACTACTATGTTCGAAATCTACTGCTAAATATTTATAGGTGTGTTCCAGCAGTTGAACTTGAGAATCAGTACCGCCGTTAGGCTTAGCATGTTATCTTGTACTTCATCGTCACACGTGAGATTGTGGCCATAATCTTAAAACTATAAAGTATAAAAAAGAATTAAATAAAGTGCCTGTTACAGGTCTACCACCATGCTTAATGTATATCGTCTGCAGAACTCTTGATTACTTGAAATACATCATCTGATTCCGTACCGTAACTCCACTAAATGTATCAATATAATACAGAAATTTAGCAGCTCCCAAAAAAAATAATTGACTTCGATTCAAAATAGACACTTAAATTACTCAAGAATACTTTCGTAAGACAACGTAGAGACGAGAAAAACGCGATCAATCTTAATTAAGTTGAATTTGTGGAACAAGAAAGTCTTATTTATTCTAAAAATCAGTCGATGCGATTGCTCAACTCAGGTTTGTCTTCATTCATACTTCAAGAGTTCGTACCCGACTTAACAGGGTTAGCTCGTTGCTAAGAATTTACCTGAATTTTCTTTTATTTCGGTAGACACCGGTACTAACTTTAATAAGCCCTATATCAAACATGTTGTATGACAACGTCGACATAAAATATTTGAACTCGATGTTATAGTTTAAGTATTAGGTTAATGTATTGTTTTAATGACTTATTTATTGACAGCGATGCAACGATATTACATTTAATTATGAAATATTTATTGACTTCTTAATGTAAACAATAGTACCTATATATTATGTATATATACTCATTGATAAATATAAATTCTGTCTAAATATTTTTATAATGCTTTTATAATTATTCTTTATAGATTTCACATATGTAAATCATACTAATTAAAAAAAAAATTTGCCTCTTTGTATGTCATTTTATAACTCAAAAATACTGTACTAATGTTGATGAAAATTGTTATATAGTAAGGTAATATTAATGCGAAAATGATTCAACTTCTTAGTTGTTTGATAACGTTGTCTCCTTATTTATTTTAATGGATATATATGTGTCGCGAGTATGTGTATTTGTGGTAATACTATCATATTTGGTTAATATTTATAGGTTTCTTAAATCTGTATTTTGCTAATTTGTCATCCAAAACAGGAGTACTCTTTCCAATTCTAGAGCTAACACGATGCGTATTACAATATAATTCATTTCATCACACACATAAACATATGCGCATTATTGAAGCGATGATGGCTCAGGTGGTAGTGTGTATGACCGCCGCGTCAAAGAACGTGAGTTCGAATTGACCTGCAATGAGCCTGAGCTTTCGGTAAGGGAAAACGTTATAAGAAAACCGTAGCATGATAGTACAGCTTTTTTTAATACCCATCTGTGTAGTTATCACCCTCAAATTGAAAATCTGTCGCCAAGTACCTATAGGTCTTTTCCAGGAGTTGAACTTGAGAGCCAGTCCCTCCACTAAGCTTAGCACGCCCACCATCATGAAATATATTGTCATTTAACATCAATTGAGATTGTAGCCATAACGCTAAACTTATAAAATATAAAAAAAAAAACAGACAAGAATTTTAACTGAAAATGTATTAAATTCTGTGAATTGAAGTAAAATGACTATATTTTTCAAAGTTTATTTTTCACATTTGTTATGCTGGAAATGACAAACTATGAATATTTAATATGGTTTGTCATCCGTAACAGCACTGTGTACTCTATTCACGCTCCCACCTAGTTTACAGTACATTTTACTATTCGAATAAAAATCCTGCTCTTATATTCAACGCGGCCGAAAAAAAATTTAACTACGTGGCGCTTTTTTTTTAATTCATGCACATTGTTATCCTTGTAACGTTAACAATTTTAAAACGTTTACTCTCTCGACAATGTCAACATTTTTTTCATTGGCACGGAGATTCATTAAGAATTTGATATGTTCTTGAGAGGGTATAAACGTAAATATCTAGTGTACCGGTAACAGAATTGCAAATTAATACGCCAGGATTCATTAAATTAGTTATCAGTTAAGACGACTGGATCTTACGTATTTGCATATTCACGCCTCTGAGGAATAATATCGTAGTAACTATTGAGAAGTATGTATTGTTATGTTTTGGTTGACACGTCCAAAAATTTATGATTATAGCCTAAGAGTCCGTAGGATGCGGAGAGAGACGATCTTATTATCTATCTATGGACTCACCGTACGGGTGCCGGATCCATTGTGTGGCAGCGATGGAAACACTTTCCGAGACTTGTGACATGGATATATGTTTAAGGGTCACTTTCCGACGCGCGTCAACACTCACCTTCACTACTCGTGTTTCTTTCCCTGTCCAGCCATATTTAATAGAAGCTTACAAGTGCAGCTTTTGAGACACGTCATTATAAATAACTTACTGCAGTCCTAGACAGGCCAAGATCTTTTAGTAAATTATACGGAGATTTTGCTGGAGTACCTTTCGCTTCCTCTTCGACCGCGTATAAACTGACGACGTAGCCATTCCTGTACTGATCATTTAGTAGCTCCTAGTATTTATTTGTTTTTATAACGTAGTCTTTCGGTATATTTGTTTTCCGTGGTACAGTGATCAATCAGTGGCTGGCTCAATTAGTGCTATATGTTTCGATGTTCTACAGAAAATAAACTAGTCTGATCTGGAAGTCGAAGCTCCAACATCCTGTGAGATTTCATGGTGTATCTTATACGTATCCATTACAATAGTCCAGTCACGACTATATTAATTTTCTCATCCTATGAAAGTTGAAACTCTGTGGATTTCTCAGTTATAGTTAACTTTAACGAGCGATTTTAAAGTTCGTACCCTAATGAAATGGGGAGGTGACAGGAGGAAAAGTATATAAAGTTACTCTTCACTTAAGTTAAATTATAAAGTGTAATTTTTAGACGTATGTTCGGGATAATATTAAAAATTACTCGCACCATTGTCACACTCTTAATATAGTGCTTACTTCTAAATAGATTCTCGTAAAATGTAATAAATTGTAACCTTACGCTATAGTATATTAGCTAAATTTTGGATATGTTATTTGGGAGACTATCATAAGATGTTTTCTTCGTATCCAGACACTTTTGATCATTCTTACATTTTGCCAGACGCATATAGAGTATGTCGTAGGTTACCTGATAGATTCACCACGATTTAAAGGACGGCAACGCACCAGTGATTCCTCTAGTGTTGTAGGTATCTATGGACGGCGGTGATCAGTTACCATCAGGTGACCCGCTAGCTCGTTTACCCCTATTCCATAAAAAAAAAACTTCAAACTTGTTGGTCGATATTAACTATGTCAGAGATATAAACAGAGAAACATTCAACTTTAACAAAAAAAAAAATTATAGCTTTTAGCGTTATGGCTACAATCTCACTTGATGTTAAGTGACGATGTGGCTCAAGCTGGTGAACACGCTAAACCTATGGAGGGACAGGCTCTCGAGTGCAACTACTGGAACTCATCTATAGGTATATGTTGGCAAATTTTCAACTTGAGAGTGCTAGCTAGCTAGGCGGGCATTAGAAAACACACTACCATCGTACTGTTATTTCATCACGATGTTCTCCTTTACCGAAAGCTCAAGCTTATTGCAGGGATTCAAACTCACGTATTTTGACGCAGCCTCGTAATATGCTAACCTAACCTATTATTTTTTATAAAGATCTTTTTCCAAGAAATTGGATTAAAGTAATCTTGCAGAAACCATCGTTATTGATTATTTAAAAAAAAATATTTATTATTGCTATCAAAGACACATGGCGTAAACAAGTACTTAACATTTAATATACCAATGATCTCATCATTCCAAGTTATTGCGAAGATATGATGTGTCAGAATCAATAAATTATATCTCCTATAAAATTTATGATCTGCGACTGCGATACTACCCCTCGGGGGCTTCGTTATAAATTGCAGTTGCATATTAAGTCCATTCGCACCAGTGATTGCATATTTCAATTAATATTCAGGGATATTGTACATTTTCTCTACATATATACAATATTTTGCGGTAGGGTAATTGAACAATCGATAATAATCGATGTCTTTAAAGTGTAATAGTAAAAAATATACTACCCATGTCCCTTTTTAAATACTCAATTACTTTTCAAAATAATATGTGTCTAATTATAATATTATAATAATACAATAAATAAATACTGAATGGTAAAATGGTATGATAATTTATGTATCGTCCCATAGCACAAATAATATTAATATAATATATTATATTATACAATATAATATGATATATTATTATTTAATTTGAATAATCTAATTGGATATGTATCATTTTGAGAAAGTATCGATTATTTATGAAGGGACATATATTGCCAAATAAATAATATAGGTTGTCAATTGATATAGAAATAATAAAAGAATAGAAAACCTTCAGGTTTCTTTTATTAATAAATTAAAGAAATTTATATAACAATAATATGATACATTTTGATAACATATAATATATATATATATATATATATATATATATATATATATATAGTTATTAATTACGCCACCCATAGAATATCCTATTACAGATAACGTTTTTTATTCAAGTCGATTTTAGGAACGATTAGAATCACTTAATTTTGAACTGTTCAATTTATACAAATGGTACACGTCTATGTTTCTTAAAAGATTCACCAGAAAAAGCAATTGCTTCGATAGGTTACACATAGTTTACATTTCATTACATCTGAGTACAATACATCCTCTCCTTAAATGAAGCGTTTCGGGTTCATCACGGCTATAGCACCGTTAAGTTCCACTATACACCGTGACTAGCTTTAAACTCCATGCCACAAGAAGTAAAGACAGCTTTCACATTTAATCTATACTCCCACTGTTGTTAGACTTTTGCCTGGTTGACGGTTATTGACGATGTAGCCAAAAATGATCTACTAGTGGAAGGACTCACTTACGACCGGCTCTGATAAATTAAAAACGAAATAAGCAACAGTCAAATAAAGACAAGTTAACCTTTTCTCATTTACTAGCTTTTACCTGCAGCTTCGCTCTCGTTAATATTGCTTTTGTCACATAAATCGTATCACGCAATAAAAAGTTTCATACAAGTTTTACCTATTTCTTTACCCCACTTCCAATAAGTTTTTCGCCAGTTATTTCCATATCAAAATTCATTCTAATCGATTTGCGGTTTAGGCTTGAAAGCGTAACAAATAAACTCACTTTCGTATTTAAAATATTAATAATGATAACTTTCGAATCACTTTATTCTTTATAGACAACATTAATAAATGGAATTATAAGAAAATAAAAATAATATTAATTTCTCAGAGATAAATGTTTTATATAATGTTGAGAAGTCGTTACGACTTAAGTACAACTTCTTTGAAGCTTTGAAATTGATTTCATTATTTTCATCAAATATCAATTTACTTTGTGGTCTTATAATTTGAATGGAGTAATAAACAAACAGAAAAATAATTAAATTAAGATATATAATGATTTCTTAGGCTTACGCGAATGTTATTCATTGAAATAAAACTAATTTAAACGGATTATATCGCGGTTATTTATTAAATTTTGATCCCGACGTTTCGAAAGCTTTTCAGCCTTATAACACTATAATGTAGTTGTTTGAAATTTTATATTATTTAACAAATTAGACACATTTTTGATATTAAAATTAATATATTAAAATAATTATTGATTTATCGAATCAGTGGTAATATTCGACATTCCGAAGTACCTGCTCCGGGTCAAACTTGGAAAAAATGTAAATAAAATATTAGCAATTTTTTTTATTGTTTATAAGTTTAGCTTTATGGCCACAATCTCATGTAGGGATAAGTGAAGCTGTGGCCCAAGATAGTAGACATACTAAGCCCGGAGGGTTTGGCTATCAAGTGTAACTAACTGCTCAAACATACCTTTAGGTATTTGGTGGCAGACTTTTATATAAAATCGAAAAACGAATTACAATACGTTGTGAATAAACTCCAAACTAATCAGTTCTAACTCGCGCTTTCATTCATGTAACACGATGTATTATATGAGTATGTAACAATGTTAACAAAGTTTTATTATATCTTATCTATCAGGTACGATGGCTTCTGCGCAGATAAACTTTTCCGCTTCAGAATTCCACCGCGACCAAGTTCCGTGAAGTTTGCACAACTGGAAACTTGTTCAACTGTTTAAGCTTTGTTTAACGTCTTGGACGTTGATGATAACTACATTAAGAATACATTTCATGTTATTCTTTTTCTTACATTTTAGTGGTATAATAATATTATATTAACGTTTCCCGAATGGTTGCAATTCTTTCATAATCTTAAGTAGATTTTACGTTCGGCTTGTTTCTCGTTAACACTGATTTTATCAAACAAATCGGATGATGCAATAATAAGTTTTATACAAAGTTTATCCCTCTCTTTACTCCACTACCAATAAGGTTTCCCTTATATCTTTATATCAAAATTAATCTCAATCGGTTGAGTGGTCTAGGCGCAAACTAACAACTAACAAACAAACTCACTTTCCCATTTATAATATTAGTAATATTTTGTAAAGTGTAAAGAAACTGATATTATTAATAACACTTTAGTCAGTTCGTCAAGCTCTTCAAATTGCCGTACCAAAGTGCTATGGGTTCGAGTCCAACACAGGGCAATTAATTGTATCAAAGATAAAAAATTGTGAATTTGAATGTTATTTTTTATACAGGCCACAGTCTTACCTGTTGCACAATCAGTGTGAGGTAAAATGGTGGATACGGTAAGCCTAGCGGAGATAAGGTACGATTGCGGTAAATTTTCAACTTCAGGGTAGTAACTAGTCACGTGGTTATTAGAAAAGCCCAATCACCATATATATATATATATATATATATATATATATATATATAATATTGCACACCATAATATTGCAGTTAACAAATTAATAAAATAAAATTGAAATTATAAATCATAGACAAATACTAGAACTTAATTTAACGTTTAACATTTGTAGAATATTTTTTCATCTTTTTTACAATTAGGTTTTAGCTGCATACCCACAATTTCACCTGATGTTCAATTTTCAACTTTATGGTAGTAGCTACTCAGGTGGCCATTAGAAAAAGCCCTACTACCATGCTATAGTTTCCTCATTATGTTTTCCTATACCGAAAGCTCAAGCTCTGTATAGGTGGATTCGAAGTCATGTCCATTAACACGGAATCCGTATATACCACTAAATAAACAAATCTATCACCTAGCATATACCAGTGTATTCAGGTAGCTGTTATGGGAGCTGGTTCCTCCCACTAATCTTAGCTTGCTACCATCTTGAAGCAGGTTCATGCCTGAGCACACAAAAACGATATACCACTAGCAAATATACATTCGTTATTAAAAGAAAATTACCTTTTTCTTTACGAACATAATATTTTTTATATAAATGTTTAGCCAAGTTTATGAAGCTTCTGTAATAAATTGTTGTAATATAAGCAAGCACTTACAACAATGAAAATAAATAACTAATGTTGACTTTGTTTTATTCCAAATAATTAATTTTGTATTATAAAAAGAAAACATTTTTCGCGTCGTGTGATAAGAAAAAACGATGTTATTTTAATTGGTTTTCGATTGTGGTCGATGCTTATTAATATACTAACTGGTCCTGCGAGTACGTTCGCGTAGACTTAAATAATTTAAATCTCTCCTTATTGTATCTACTGGAGAGATGATTTTAAAAACGTGAAACAATATTGACTTCTTGCTTAAAGTATGAATATATGTTCTCATGTCTCTAACCTAAATACTGAGTTCTGCATATAAATATCATCCCTATTTCAACCATTCAAGTTTCATTATCATGACAATAGGTAGTATATGTCCCAGTCTAAGATTTTGGGAGTCATAATAACGTGTACTGTCGACGCGTCAATGGTCTTGAGTTCGAATCGCTGCAATGAACTTGAACTTTCCGTCAAGGAAAACATCGTAATGAAACCATAGCATGGTGGTAGGGCTTTTGCTAATACCCGTCTGGATATCTATTACCCTCGAGTTGAACATCGACTGCTATACTCTTATAGATGTGTTCGGGCAGTTGCACTTGAGAACCAGTTTCTCCACTAGGCTTAATATTTCCACTATCTCTCACTCTCACTAACCTATAGTGAGTTAACATTGTGGTCATAATGTAAAACCTATAAAGTATAATATAAGATATTATTTCTGGACCAATACTGATAGAAATTCGTTCAGCACTTGGTATGTGAAAATGTTACGAACAGAAAGAATTACTTTCGAATTTTTATATTAGTTTCAAACAATATATCTGTGGTTTTGACATCAGTTTTAATTATTATCCAAAATTTGTTTTTGGCAATTACTTTATAAACCACTAGCCGTGTGTGGCTTGTTTTTAATTAGAGTCGCTCGTATATCTGGAAAACTATTGGAAAATCTTTAACGAAATTTTCTCAATTATTAAGAAGGTACAATTACAAATTACAAAACCATTACATAAAAACAAATGTAAGTACACTTTTTTATTTTATTTGTTTGTTTTATTGTTTGTAATACCTTTGCTTTCTTGAATAGTCTTCTCCTAATTAAAATGTGTAGCTAACGATTAAGTGTTAAATTCTTAGAGAAGTTTAGGGTTTCATGTTATATATGCTGCCTAGTTTGGAACTTTTAGTACCTAAGGCTTAATCAGGTAAATGTCTTTGTAGATACATATTTGTATTTGCATACTTACTAATATCATAAATACGATAGTGGGTCTGTTTTTGGTTACGTATTCACGCCTAAACCGCTAAATCGATTGTTATGAATTTTGATATAGAAACTGATGGAACCTTAGATACGGTGACAGGCTACGGTTTTTTCCGTAAAAAAAATATTGCAAGTTTGGTAAAGTGAGCGATATATTTTGTATGAATCTTTTTATAGCGTCATCCACTTTTACAAAATTAATATTAATCAAAGTCGCGGGTAGAAGCTAGTCTTTGATAATCGCATAAAAAAGCGAATATATAATTTAGTTTATTCGCAACTTGTGTAAAAATTAAAACGGTATGCAATTCCCTTGGTGGGCGATAGTGATGTTAGAAGGCTTCCCGACATCACACTCCATTTGGCACAAATTATAATATGACTTATCGTTGGAACCGCAGATGGGGTCATATATTTTCGAGCACACGCATAATTTCTTCGGTTCTTCTGTTGTACTAGCTTCAGGAATACTGAAAACATTAAAAGTATTTTTAAGTATCTATACATATAATAAGATAATTATAATAAGACACTTTTAAAAAAGAATTTGAAAAAAATAATTGAAAGTGACTAAGAATAAGTAATAAAATACGTTTACATCATTTTTAGAAATGTTGTCTGTCTATTCATTTGTTCAATAATTACTAAAGTACAACATTTATGTTTATGTAATCATAAAGCATATCCTCGAGTAACATTAAGTTTTTGTTTCATTGATATCGGTTAATTATATCAAAAGTTAATGTAATTTGAATGATGGCGCGGGATTAAATAATTTCAGTACCACGCGAACGAAGTCGCAGGTATAACTAGTATTAAATAAAGATTTATATGTCTGCACGCTTATATAATTTTACTCAAATTTATTTCACTTTATTTACTTGAGAAAGCTAATAATCAATACACCGAAAATCAATTAATAGTATATAAATAATCTGTAGGTACATTGGTCTTCAAAAGCCACCACAATATGCGCTGTAACGTAGACAGTTTAAGTTGAAATATTCAAAATGTTAAATTATAAATCTATATTAATATTATAAATGTGAAACATGATGTTTTCCTTCGCCGCCAGCTCAAGCTGATAATAGATGGATTTGAACTAACCTCTCTCGACGCGGCGTCCGTACACACTACCACTGAGCTATCATCGCTTCGAAATTATATAAAGACCTGCCAATATTTAAATACGCAAGCTGATTGCGCATAAAACGCGTTTTAACGTACGAGCCGAATGAAAGAACTAAATATTATCACACACTACTACAGCATATAATTTAAACCCGATCTAATATAATGTTATTTAAGTCCGTAAATTTTACGTTCTCAAACTTCAAAATTCTTAAAAAAATCAGGGCTATATTTTTTTTTGTTTTTGTTGAGCTGAGTAATACCTTATTCTTGAAGATGTATAAAAACTTATTGTTGTATGCATTGAATACCATTTGTTTTATATGCGCCGTTTGATTAAGAATTGTTAAAAACAAAAAAACACCTAGGATTACATTAAATCTATATATCGACTGTGAATTACCAATACCTTCTAGCTAACAACATGAACAATGATTCACTTTTTTATTAATTTAAATATAAGGATAAATATAACATATTAGGTATAAAGTAAAATTTTTGAAGCATGTTTTACTATAATTACGTAAAACAACAAAATAGATATTCCTTCAAATTAAGCTCCTGTCTAATATAAATATATATATATATATATATATATAAATGAATCGCCGAAGTGTATGTACGGGCATAACTTCCGAACGACTGTACTAGGTTGAATAATTATTTTTTTTATCGTGTTTCTTATTGTCAATACAAGGATGGTATAATAAAAAAACGAAATTATTTTTTTTTAATTTCATAATTTAAAAAGTAATGAAGCAATGATAGTTCAGTTAGTAGTGTGTCGACAACGACGACGTCGACACACGACGGTGTCAAGGGACGTGGGTGCTTATCCATCTATATTTAAACTTCATATAATGAAAAGGCATTTAATTCATTAAATTCAATAACCAACCAACCAAAATAAATAAAAATGGGCACGATATTAAATACGGCCAGTTCTATTGAAATTAACGTGTTGAAGTTGGTAGGTTGATAGGATTGATTATAGCTAATCAAAATGGAAAATAAAATCGGTCAAACCGTTTTTGAGTTTTAGTGAGATTAAAGAACATCGATTTCAGGTGATATGGAGTTCACCGGGACAGCTAGCTTAGTATAAAAGTATAAAGTACCTGTATATCTATATTTCTACGAGATAGATAAACGAATTCCTTCGAAAACAATAAACGTTTTAATCTGACGTTGTCAGTCAGTTTTTGTCCCCGTGAGACCTCATTTACAACGACCCCGAACGTATCAAGCTGAGGTCTGTTAATAAAGGGAGTAACTTACCCTTGTCTCAGAGCGTAGTGACGCGGATAACTCGACTTAATACCCACGGACGGCGTGAGATTTCCCATCGTTTGTTTGGTCTCGACGGTCACGGAGACTGTCGAAATCGCATCTGAGTGATATAATAACCAGTGTTATTAATTAAATTTCAAAAACAATTTAGTTCAGTACGTTTTTGATGTGAAACATCATCTATAGGCGACGGTAAACCTGTTGGCGTGGTTATACAGATCATGGCAACACATATGATGGAATATATGTACTATACGTAGTCTATACGTAGTAGTGTGTGAGACGTGCCGACAAAATATTTTTTTTAAAATTAGAAATATAGAATTGTCTATTTATTTATTTTTTTTTGTAATAAACAGTCATTATTTTATGGAACAAATTTGTAATGTTTTATCTTTTCATTATGTCATATCTGATTCCTGCCGTAATCTGTTCTTTTATGCATATAACTTATACAAAACGATTTCGATGTTTCACGTCTGCTAGGCGTCCCGTGACGGCCCACATTTTTTCTTTTTGTTTATTACTATTGTACTACCTAAAATAGTACCTTTATTTTTTACTACTAAACCAATCCTGAATTTTCATGGTTTCTTGGTAATACATAAAATGCAGTTCTTGTTACTTAAGAATCGATTTGATATTGAAATTGTTTTTAAAACAAAACAAAACAATTGAGATCTTGGTACATTCTTCTCAGAAAACCAACTCGATACAAATATGTCGGCACCGAGTTGATTCGGAACGCCAGCGCTATCAAGCGGCGCTCGACGGAATTAGTGACGCGGCCGCTATAGAGCCGACAGTATCGGAAAGACTCACTATTTGGTTGACCGGCGGCGCATGAGTACGTCACTAACACTATCGCGCGTTCTGAGAGACGTACCCTATTAATCTTACGTGCCTACCTACATACTGTTTGTAATCTAATATTTTCAATTAATATCTAATCCGTGATACGAGTTTGTTCTATCCAACTATCCATCGACGCCCACGGTTATAGAAAATGTATCTCGATGAAGTAGCTCCTCTCCGTCAAATATAAAAAAATAATAAAACCTTTTTCTACGTTTGAGTCTATAGTAACATTGAGTATCCATTCATTCGGTCATTTTGTTAATCTTTTTTTACTAACAACGATTGACGAACTTTGGTGTTATCTTATGAATAACACAATATATTTTCCTACCTTTACAATATATTCCTCATTTTTTCTCATCTAGAACTCAAATAGATCCTATAATTAATTATATGCAAATTAAATAAAATCTAATCGGACGAAGTAGCAGGCACTAGACCGGTGTATTATATAGTTAAGATTTTTCTTTGGAGGGGTATGGCCAAAATACATATTACAAAATACATGGCCAAGGCATGTCCTTGTGAAACTGACTTACAAAACTTTCAGTAGCAGGATGTACAACAATTAGTTGTATCCGAAATATATAAAACCAAATTAAGCAATTACTGCCAAGAACATATCAACAGATGCATATATATATTTCATTGTACTAACATTTATCAGGATTACCACCATTTACTTTATGTATGTACTGTGAGAGTACTAGTGTTTATAGTTAATCTATAAACGGTATCCTTCCTAATATTATAAACGCGAAAGTTTGTAAGTATGCATGAATGGATGCTTATTACTCTGTCAAGCCAATACAACCGTATGGATTTTATATTATAGGCTATAATTTATGAAGATATTGTGTGAATTGTTCGAAATATAACGATAAATGTCCAGTAAGTAGGAAATAATTACACCATCTGCAAGCTATTCTGGCGTGCTCTGCAAAAACCGTTAGAGTTACATATATATAATGTAGTATGAAAGTGTTTATCTTATATTTAATAGTTCTAAAAAAGAACAGACACAGAAAGAACACACACAAAAGTCAGGTCTTCAATTGGCTGATAGATGATGTTAAAAAAGTAATTCAGTCTTTTTTTTATTTTAATTTCACGCGAATAAAGCAACGGACTCAGTATGAAAGTTAATAGAGGTTTAATATAGCGCTTTAAGACTTGAAAATGATACTTACACACGAATAACACCAATAGCTTGTTCATTTCGAAGTTCAGTTATAAAAGTATTTTTTAGGAAACACAAAAGTTATATTCTTTCGATACGAGTAATTAATTCATTAATTACAAAAGCTAATTACTTTCTACTAATGTAATAAAACCTGTATTGATGAAGAACAATTATGTAACCAAATTTTTTTTTACGTTATCTCGAATGCTACAACCATAAATGCAATAAAAAGTATACACAAGTCTTCATTTCAGATATAAATTACAATAAATGTAATTGGAATGTAGAGAAAATAACATTATAAAACGATAGCCTAGGGAAAAATAAGGCAAAAAATAATAAGGAAAACCGCCCAAGTCACATAAAAGAAGAATTTATTCGGTATTATGTTCGATGGTAAGACACGACAATTTGTATTCGCCTGGTTCGAAGTTTAAGTGTCGTCGTGGTTTCTTTTTAGTGGGGTATATGACGGTACTAAGAGAACACTCTCGGTAACAACCACACACCACTTTCGCATAGAGATCACGCCCCACGAGAGGCCTGATGAATTGCTGAACTTTCGGAGATCGTCGCTCTTTTTGGTTTACCTTCAAATACACAGCAGATACAAAAAGAATCACTGAACTCATCATGAAAATGTTTATATATATATGTATATATATTACGGCATATGCCTAAGTAGGCAATTATGTCGATGTCAAGTGTAAACAAATATACAAGCAACGTACGAAAAGTAACACCCAGACTTAGAACAATTATTTTTAGATTGCACAAATAAATGGCTTATGTAGGGTTCAAACCTGCAGCACACATTGGCAGAAAAGCGAACCCCTAAACCGCTAGATCAACCGTGCAGTCCATGATAATGTCAAACTTTACCATTATCGATTAGGTACTTCTAAATTCTTTATAGATTCAGCATTTAACTACAATTTCATTACATTTTAAGTAAAACTTTGGGCCAATTTAGCCACACGCGAACTCTAGTGGATGGTTTAAATTTCTATAGATGCTAATTAGATGATGCTAATACTAATAATAAGATGCTAATGCTTTAGATTCTAAATCTTTAGATGCTTGATAGTAGATCTTTAACTTGTGGGTAGAAGCGAGTCGCCTTAACATGTTCGTAACATTGTTTTTTTATAATGAGAATCTCTATTTACATTAATTTACCTGGTATACTGTTTCTTCATTGATGGTTAGGTATTCTATTTAGTCGTATCGACTAAAATATTGGTATCATAATTATACGAACTTTTACAATATAAGCACTTAAACAACAATGTTACTTATAACTAGATACATTTAATTCAATCTAAACTTAATTTCAATAACTCTTAACAAAAACTTAGTCTACAGTATCACCTATACAGTTCACTTAATAAATTTAGAAACATATTATTTATTCATATATTTTTACTTACTGAGTACATTATTACAATATCTAATAAAATTATCATTCGTCTTTTTTGCTGTAATTATACTTTCTATTTTTATAACATCTAATGTAAGCAAAACATGTTGTGGAATTCGAAAATACTTCAAATAAACAGTATCTGAATAAGCTAATACTGAGCCATAATTGTTGTAAAACACAGTACCTATTTTTTTTTTTTTTATTTATACCTCTTGTCGGTTCCTTAAAATTCAAGTTTATCCAGGTATACGTACTC
This sequence comes from Actias luna, assembly GCA_039707435.1. Taxonomy (NCBI): domain Eukaryota; kingdom Metazoa; phylum Arthropoda; class Insecta; order Lepidoptera; family Saturniidae; genus Actias; species Actias luna. Next base: position 8,617,885 of record JAZHAC010000018.1, on the reverse strand, counting down.
ATCGGGTCGGTTGACGGACTCTTGCCTTCCCTTGGGCAGTATAACAATTTTACCTCTGGTAAATTAATTTCATTTAACCCGACTTCTAATTTTACAAACATACGTTTATTATCCTTAATAATAAATGCAGAAGGAGTTTGTTTGTTACGCTTTCACGCCTAAACCGCTAAATCGATTATGATGAGGTTTGGTATAAGATAGATGGCACCTTAGAGACGGTGATAGGTTACTTTTTCTTGTAAAAAACTTATAGGAATTGGGGTAAAGATAGGGATAAACTTTGTATGAAACGTTTTATTGCGTCATCCGATTTGTTTGAAAAAAATTAAAATATTAACCCGAGCGAAGTGGCGAGTATAATCTAGTTTTTTTGCTATATACATAGAAAACTTTGCAACTTAATATATTATAGATTACAAGATTAATAAAAAAAGTTGTCCGCCATGGGACGCCCGGTAGATGCGAGACATTTTAGTTATTGTTATGTCTATTTCATAAAATAAAAAACAATGAAGAAAATATGAAGTAAAATAATAAATGTTCATAGAAAGAGGTGACAAAAGTGTATATACTTACTGCAGTCCTAGACAGGCCAAGATCTTTTAGTAGATTATAAAGTGATTTTTCTGGAATACTTTTCGCTGCCATTTCAACCACGTATAAATTAACTACGCAGGCGTGTCGGTCATTTAACAGGTAGTTTTTAGTTATTTTTGGTAACATGTACGTTACCATAATAAACTTATGTATTATAATCGACTTGACTACAAACATTTATTTTAAAAAATATGAGCTTAAATTTAATTATGTCAACGAGAATGAGGAAGTTAGAGGATAATGTACCGCGCCGGATGTCCGTTTCGAGTTTAAAGTTTAAGGAAATCTTATTGTACAAGTTTAATATTGTTTCAATTTTAAATGAGGTCTTTTGAGAAGTGGAGAGGACACTGCTTGAATACAGATACTATTTCAGACTTTCTTAACAAAAAGGCAAATCATGTTATTTCATGTTTCAGAGAAGCCGTTTGTTGAGAACCTTTTTTAGAACAGAAGCTTTCAAGTTTAGTAAGAATATAAAAATAATAAAAAAACAATGATATATATATATAGATATTTAACTCCAAAACTAAGCCAAATTGAAATTTATAAATAAACAAATCATATATACAGTAGTCTGTACGGACGCGATGTCAATGGACGTCAGTTCAACACTCTGCAATAAGCTTGAGATTTCGTTGAATGATAAGCATCGTGAGGGAACCATATCATGGTGGTAGGGCATTTTCCTAGTGTCGCCTGGCTAGCTACCACTCTCAAGTTTAAAACCTACCGCCGAATACGTGTATTTGGGGCAGTTGCAATTGAGTGCCAATCCGTCCACTAGGCTTAGCGTGATCACCAATTTGGATCACATCGTCATTTAACATCAAGTTATTGGTCAGTAAACTATAGCGCTAAAACTAGTCAATATAAATAATAAACATTTTTATACATATACTCTGAATTAATCATATATTCCTTCGATGTGGATTGCATGGAAAGATATATATCACAATAGTCTACAAGGTATTTCGTGGTTACAAGCGTCATGAAGTCAACTTCACAATTACTAAAGTACAAATATTGTTTCGGAATCATCTAAATATTTTAATCCACCATGCTATAATGGTGTTAGTGAATAAATTCAAATGTATGCAAATGTTGAAATATTCGTTGGAACATTCCGATTATTGGTCCGGCGATCGAATCGATATTCTACGGGTTTAAGCACTCTTCCACTACGACCATCAAAATCCGAAGCCTAGATCTTTAGAACCGTAAATTTAAAACGTACTAAAAATTTACCATTTAAAATTTTATTCTAAAGATTTCAGATTAGCAAAAAAATGCAAATAACCGTAAATTTGAACTTTAAATCTATATAATAAATCAAATATTTAAGATATAAATTAGACTCTCTAGAACTTTTTGTACAAAATTTAGTAGTAAAAAAGGTCTATTCATTCGATTTCTCGAAAAATATTTTTTTCACAGTATGCAAGACAAAACAGTATTAAAAAACCATGTTGTTTAAACCGGAAAACTAAAAATTCGGTGGAGAAACTTTTAGAATTGGCGATAGTTTCTAACTTGAATATGGTAGGTGAATACTAGAAAAAGTCCTACCATCATTGAAATAAAACTAATTTCAACGGATTTTATCGCGGTTATTTATTGATTGAGCCTCCACGGAGGCTGAAAAGCTTTTGAAACGTCGGGATCAAAATCAATAAATAACCGCGCTAAATCCGTTTAAATTAGTTTTATTTCAATGAATAATATTCGCGTAAACATAAGAAATCCTACCATCATGTTATGATTTCATCGCCGTGTTCTCCTTCACCGAAAGCTTAGTTTCCTTACAGGGATTTAATACAAGAAACTCAACTAATCCGAGATCCGTTTTATACTCTTTCTTCGTACTTGATTGATTTTAAAAGCAAATAATAATTAAAGCCACATAAAGCAGCAATTACCCGAATCTACTCGGATTGACCCGGGTATAAAACGGTCGAAGGCGGAACGACATAGAATGTAATTACTGGGAGATAATTCCCCGGGGCATAAAACCCTCACAGTGATATCGAGTTTTCAAAAATAAGTCTCGAAATTTTAACATAATATAAAATGAACATTGTTTTATCTTAAACGAAAATATACCGTAAATTGAAAAGCTAATTGGTTTTATTGTTTTTACCATTCTAAGAGATGCTGCCTTTTTATTTATATTTTACAAAAGTCTGTAAACTTAGAGCGACTTTTTGTGTAATATTTATTTATTCAAAGAAATAAACAGCAATAAATGATTATATACAATAAAAACGAAACTTAGAAATATTAGATTTGCCAAAAAATATTTCAGTACATTTATATGCAAAGTTAAATTAATATCATTCATATTCAAGTAGAATATATATAACAAGTAACTTTAGATTTTTATAAACTCTAATTAAATGAAATTATATATAAATATAGAAAATACTGTGACTAAATCCAAAAACTAATAAAAACGAAATAGAAAATATATCAAAAACACAACAAATTAAACTAATGGTCCATAAAAAAATAGCGTGTGTGTATTTGTCATTGTATTGTCAATATGATTTTGTTTCATTTGCTGGGTTGCGTGATAATTATGTGAAACTGTATAGCGATCACTAAACTCATATCTGTGTACCATTGTCGCGCTGCAGAATCGTCTTCCACTGGGTGTTTCCTTCTTCATATAATGTTTGGGCCTTTAAACGAGACGTGTAAATATATTTGGCAGGGCGGCATTGCAGTTTTTTATGCTACGCAGCAAAGTGATTGCACTAGCCCTAAGCCAAGGTTGACTAAAAATTAAAATATAAATTTTAAATTCTTATTTCCTGAATGTCGAATAATTAGCGCCAGCTTGTAATCATAACAAAGTCTATACACCGGCAGCGTCGCTCGTAAGCGTGCACCGCTCAACATGTTTTTATGACATTAAGGGGGGGTTCAGACTGCATAACTATATAGATACACACAATGTAATGAATGGCTTAAACCAATGTATTTCATGTATATATATTATTATTATTATTTATGTTTCAAAATTTTATTAAATATATTGAAATTAATAAATAAACAAAAAAGAACAGTGGTGTAGTTTACGTCAATTCACTGTTATAAAGTTTGTGAATACATATATATGTAGTGTATATATGTAATATATAAGTACGTATATTTAGTTTATTTGTTTTTACTACATTTTGCTCATTTAATATGCTACTCGTTTATAGTAGAAATTTATTTTTACTACATTACTGTTGGTTAACTAAAAAAAAATGCCTTGTGACATTAAACTCGCCAGTTTACATATTTAAAGTGAGATAAAGTATTCATTTATTAATTCGTAACTTTATTACTTAATTTAATACGTAAAGGAATCCCGAAGGTTTTCTATGAAATTACTATTTATATGTCAATTGTCAGAGAGTTTTATAGAATATTTTGGAACAAAGTTACATATGGGATGGTGCGGAGGGGCACCCTAACCGCGAAAAAACGAAACGAACGTAACGAACGTAACGAAAATACGTAGAGTAAAATTTTGTTATGTATTTCATTGGAATGATGTAAAATGATATTTTAAAAGCTGAGAAATTGGTTTGTTTAAACGCGTTCATCTTAGAAACAACCAGTCGGATTAAAAAAAAATTGTATTTGATAGACTAATAATTGAGGAGGACTTTAGGTTTTTAACATCACGTTACCACTAATAGGACCAGTATTGATAAAAGTGACAAAATCGGGAAAAATATTCTTTCGGAAAACTTTCCTAGTGTACGCTATATTGTTAGAATTAAATAAATATAATTTATGAGAGAAATATTTCACTTTAAAAGTTATAAAAACAAGTCCGCGATAATATATATCTATCTTTTCTGGTTTACTTAGAATAACCATTTTTATGATTTAAAATGTAGTTCCAAAATATTACTTTATTTGCGAAGATGTTTTATTAACATGGTATTAATCCTTATGTAACTGAACTTATTAATGATTAAGAGAATTTAATTTAGGACAAGTTTTATTTTATAGTATTTAATTAAAATTAGTAACTAGGAAATATCACAGATGCAAAATATATGACGCGCAAAAAAATATGATTTTTTATTGTGATATCTGCCTTTGTATGAAATTACGTTAATTGCATTGAACATAACAACAAACACGAAATAAACACTAGACTGAAAACTCATTTCACAATTCATTCCGGTTTACATTTTCAATCCAGAATTCTAATAGTATAAACCCACCTATTGTGATTATTTATATATTTTTATGAATCATTGTGAATAAAACAAAAGTATTAAGATAATTTTGTGAAGTAGTTTTTGATTTTTATTGATAAAAATATCATAATAATATCTATATATGAATAATTATTGTCTTCTTGAAATTAATCTTTATGTAAAAGGAAACTTCGTTCCAATCTGGTGTTCCACGACACCACACTTTAACGCATGCGCTTTCCGGTACATAATAAAGAGTTTGCTTGATTTATTGCTCATCTGTCCGTTCTTTCTAGAAGAACGATTTGAATTTGATATTTCGAACGAAGATTCAAGAGAATCTGAAACAAAGTAAAATTTGCTTGTCATTGAGATCACGAGATCCGAAAACAAGAGGCTGTGCTGCACATCATGGTGTTGTAAATTGTCAGAATTTTGCCCACAATTCTATCTCTACTAGAAAATTTAAATATGATGGCGATGTTTGGTAAGGAAGAGATCTATACAGTTATTTTTGCCTGTTCTACATGACTGTATGGGGTACTATGCGGTAAGAAGAACATACTCTGTACCAGGCGAGCTTCTTACCAGTGAGAACATAGATTAACTTGAGCAGGCGTAATTTTTATAGATTATGTATAATGTCTTCAGGATGTTTATATTTAATTCAATTTGTGTTTAATTTCATTACATTTTAGTAGATTACCTTAGTCTAAATTAAATTAATTGTCCACGTGACATACACTGTGTACACACACTTACACACTTATTCGGTTGACATTTTGCCATATTATTCTTTCGTGATTGGCTAGTACGCTACAGATCGTAACATAGTTCATGTTCCGTATTTAGGGTATCCCTTTATGATACGAGGTTTGTAACTGATCACGTCAATCTGATACTAAACCGACGGAACGATCAATAGTACCAGAGAGTCGCAATTAGAGCACACCTCTAACGTAAAATGGCCAAACGGTCAAGTGACATTTTCGTTAATTATTCAATACGGTCTCGATTGTTCGACCGCCAACATTGATTTTTAATGTCATCGTGTGTGCGTGTGATGAATAAAGAAATATTTAAAACGAACCATTGTACCATCAACAGTCAGACCACCGACAGGAAGCTGAACGTTCCAGTCGAATGATAAGTGAATTTGCATTATCAGTTTCCGAACTTTTATCATCTTGGGCTACACTGAAAACGTAACAGGAGCTAATCAAAACTATACGTCCTTCAATCAAAAGTTTTGTAGACCATGAGCGGATTATTCCACAGTTCAAAATATTTATACAAAGATATTCCTATCTTAGCTATTTGGTTGATTAGACCGACATACAAATAGTTTACAACGAACTACAACCTATAAACAAAAAGTAGTAGAAGTACCTAGATGTTACAAGACTTGTAGTAGGTAACTAGAACCATTGCAAGTAACAGGATACCGACGACAGGCGACAGGCGAGTATTGAAACTGCTTGCAAAGTCTGTCGTCTGTTAGAGCTTTTTGTAAAACGTCTGGACGATTGCCAGATGGTGAAGTAATTATAAAGCTAGACCCAGGCCCGCATACAGCCCCAATTGAATATATCGAACATTTTATCTAATTTATAAAACACTTTATACTAGCTGACAAAAAGAGCAAAGACTTCCTAACCTAACCATATGGTAAAATAATAGTAATAAAATTGAATATTTTTTTTGGATATTTTACTCACCAAAAGTCCTACCGAAAGCTTGTATTGATTGATTAATTGGTTGTATGAGAGATTAATATATAATTGTATGATTACGACTCATGACTAATGGAAATCTTCTTATGTTAACAGTTATAATTTTGTTGTCTTTACTTTCACCAAAGATATAATAATTAGAAAAGTTTTTATTGTCAGGAGACCCAAGTTAATTGAAGTCTCTGTAGAAAATTTTCCTTGATTACAGGAACCGCAGCAGTATTTATTTTCTTGTCTGTATCTTTCATGAAACTAGGTTTCATACGAATCGCCAAATTATTCTGAGTTCTAAGGCAGAAGGTCGTTCTATGTGTTTATAAATAGATTTAAATTATGCCATCAAATATAGATTTTCTGTTAATTGTATTTTTCTACGTTCCTTGAACTAGCGCAACGATTTTTAAGCTCGTGTTTTAAAATATATATTTATTTTATATTTCATTTAAATAAATCAGTATACAATTAAATATCGGGTCTCAACAAAGCTCGATGGTTACAAATATCTTAAGATAAAAATTCTTTGACATAAAGCGAACTGTATATACGAGGTCGCTTTTCATCATTGCAAACGAGTATGTGCTTTGTTTGAGATAGTTCTCTAGTACGATCATGATATCAGATATCTACACAGTATTAAAAAACATTACTACATCAACTCAATGGCAAACTCACTTTGCTTCAGCAGATTAAATTTGCAACATTAAAAGTAATTTCGTATTTTGCATACTTTTAAATTTGTAATCTTGACTGCAAACTCACGGCTTAATCACTCTAGATGTAAAATAGATATCATTTAAAATATTTTGTTAAAATTTAAAGCCTTCATTATAGATGTATAGCTAAAGTATAATAATCTATAATACAAAAAACACGAGTCTCATTTTGAAATGTCCAAAGGTATTTTTAATACAGTTATTTCTGTCAAAATTATTGCTCATACTGTGACATATTAAGTTATTTCATACAAAAGTTACACGAAACATTCTTCAAATCGTCGTAATGTTCTACACCAGTCATTCTCAATCTGTCGTTTTAGACCCAGTTGTTATGAAGTGTTTGTAATAAAACATTAAGAAATATTATAAACAACTTACTTTTATTTTTTAAATAGAATGGCTGTGACTAATAAAATATCAAACATTTAGGTAAATGAAACAATCGCCTGTTTAGGCACCTTCAGTAGTACTTGATGACTAACAAATTTCTGGGAAAAAGTTTATAGATGTGAGGCAGTGAATCTCGAAATAATAAGTTTTGATATATTCTCGATGTTACTCAACGTCAGCTTTTTTTTTGTATATTTCTGAAAATGTTAAACATAGGTTTGTACTTTAAGACCAGAAGGCACCTTAATTAATAAGGCGGTGATGGCTACTGAGCCACCACTGGGTAGCGTGTAGGAACGCCGCGTCATGGGATGTGATTTCGATTCCAATCACCTACAATGAGCTTGAGCTTTCGGTGAAGGAAAATATCGTGAAGCAATCATAGCATAGTGGTAGGGCTTTTTTTAATGCCGGCCTGGCTAGCTACCACCCTCAATTTGAAAATCTGTTGCCAAACACTATAAGCTGTGTTCCGACAGTGGCTCTTGAGAGCCAGTCGCTTCTATAAAGGCCGGCAACGCACCTGTGATTCCTTTAGAGTTGTGAATGTCTATGAACGGCAGTGATCACTTACTATCAGCTTGCTCGTTTGCCCTCTATTCCATAAAAAATAAATAAAATATAATGCTCTTATGACTGAATCTACCATGTTTATGATGAGCAAAATTGTCATTTCGGTCTTCGTGTGTAAGATATATTTATATGTATCTCTTAACTTCATAGTACAAGCACTTCTTACTTTGAAACTAAATTGTTATGTTTTTAATACATAAATATATTAATTATTTTTATTTAATTATATTTTAGCAATATTCCATTTAATAATTCGTATATATTATAAATTATACTATCATTATATTTAAAGGAAAATCATAATAATATTTTGTATTAACTTCTTAATAATTGTAATACCAGAAAGTGAACTTCAAAATGCTCGATATATTTAAGCATCCAAATTATTAACAATGTAAATTAATTATAATTTAAATATTACTATTTAAAATTATTAAATTTACTTCAATTACCAACATCTTTCTTGAACATACAATAAAATAAATTTATATGTAGCAAAACTCGAATCTGTAGAAATCGTATCGATATTTCGGACGTTATAATTTCAGTACTATCATAATTAAAAAAAAAAAATATTAGATATCATATAAGCAAAGAACACAAATGTATTTCACAGATTTTAAGGTAAAATTATTAAGGAATAATGTACAAGAGGGCTAGTGACTAAGTTTCAGAAACTGTGTTCCAAATTATTTACAGTTCTGTCACGTACAGACACTCAAAAGGAAATGCGAGTAATATATGGAGCATGTAGACGCACGGCCCCTGATGACAAGCTATACAGATGTTACTATGACACTAGTGAACAAAGGGTTTGCTTCAGGAATAGAGTATCATTTGTATAACCTATATTTGGAAATGAGACTATGTTTGAGATTTACGCACTAAATAATAAAATAAAGTAAAGTTTGGAAAAATCCAAAAGTGCATGCCTCTTACTATTCATTTGGTATTTAAAAAATAATGAACGAAACCTGGTCTCAAAAGGTTATTTTTTTCGGAAGTTACAATGACCACCTCCTTTAAAAAAATCCGCATGATCACTGAAAACAAATCGTTTTTCAAGTTACCTTGCATAATAAAAGTATTTTTTTTTACTTAATATGAGATAAATTATTTCAAATATTTTCTTTGAATACATCTACTCATATTATCGTATAAATGCAAATAGGTTGTGCTAGATGCAGTTTAAGAGCAACAAATTATTTGATATTGACGTGTCGTGACTAGAGTACAGCTTCATCCGCATCGCAGTATGAGGCGTGCAATAAATATAAAACAATGTTCTAATGGATTCATTATAGCCTTAAATAATAATGATAAGATTTAGAAATTTCGCACTGACCTTATATTTCTTAGTATTCAAGCAATTAATATTAATAAATAGTGTCACAATAAATAAGTATTTCCGGGTCTTTTAAAAATAAACTTTGAGGTTCTTTATTGGAATGGAAGTGTTTATATTTTGAAATCGTAAATTATAATTTATATTGAATCTGTGTGGTGTATTTGTGAAAGATATATGTAATACGCATCTAAATTTTAGGTTTAGAAAATGCTTTTCTCCGCATTTTATATGAAAATTAAGTGGTTTGAAATTTTGCTGACTAAGCACTTTCCATCGTAAGCTACATCATCACTTATCATCAGGTGAGATTGTGGTCAAGCGCATGAGGAAGTAATTTTACGATAGAAAAAGAAATCTCAAACCATTCGTGTTCGTTATTCTCGCTAAAACTCACAAACGGCTGAAATAACTTCATTCGTCTATGGTTTTAAAGTTTTGTAAAACATCTAGAAGTTTAAGGTTAGGTTAGGTTTCTAGGTTTGTCAGTTTTAGCGCGAATAAAGAACACCGATTATAAGTTATCAGAAGTTCACCGGGTCAACTAGTTTTCAATAATATGAGAAGTGAATATATGAAACAAATAATGCATGAATATAACAGTAATAAGATAACAGTAATAAGAAAGAATACTACAAGTAATATCCTCTAAATTCGGTATCAAAATAAAACAGTTGTAGTACGCTAAGGGTTTATTATCTTCAACAATTCAGAGACAATATTGTATTTCCGCTTACCGGAATTCTCACTTAGTCCCCCGCGTAAAAACTTATTCAGAAATGGTAATCTCTTAAGTTATTGAAGTGATAAATTGCGAGACGTTGCGTTTTACGGGTGATCCAGTAATTCGCTAGGATAATAGCCGAGTACTGGGAGGTATTCAAATACACCTATAATAACAAATATATAATTTAATACATAGAATAATATTAATATTTTGAAAAATGTCTCAATATTTTTATATCTCTTTCTATACTAATAACAAACGTTTAAGATAACTCTAAGGAGGATAGCAATAGATTCCAAATGTTTTTAACATTGAAGTCAAGGCTTAGACCGTTTCACGCTCTTGTGCGTGTTCTGTCGTTTGTATAATGAGTATAATGTATAAGGAACAGTGAATTTCGGGAACTATTTTGCACCAACATCCTATTTATAATCAATATAGAGTTTATTCTGATAACTTGGAGTCGAAACGATCACGGACAGTCGGATTTCAGACGAATATTATTTCGCCAAAATTTTGGATTTGGAATAAACTGCAAGTGAACCGATCGTATGCAAACGTAAAAGTATATTTATTTCATAATAAATATGAATCAAACATTGAAGAAATAATTATTGAGATAATAAGGAACATAGTTTGAGTCTTATTTTTATAACGGTATTAAATAATACGCTTTAAATATAATACAAAAAGGTGAAAATAATAAAAACACTTGCCAGATACCGCTTTAAAACCAGTTTATTCAAAATGCTTACTGAATTCTCAGTATTTGTTTTTTAAAGATCAAATACAATTAATTATGTGGATAATACAGTGTAATCATCTAATTCATTTATTTATTAAGGCATACATAACACATATTAAAGTATTAAAAATTCTAAAATTACCTGTAATACAATGTTTGTGGCTGGTTTATTATCTTATATAAGTACGCACAATAAGATCAGCACAAAATCAAAATCAATTTTTTTTATTCAATTTAGGCCCTAAGATGGCGCTTATGAACGTCAAAACTACTGCCGGTTCGGAAAGTATCGCAGTCATCGAGTAAAACCAACAAAAAACTCAAACCTTTTTTTTTTTATGTTTATCTTTTTTACATAATAGTAATAGTACTTGGTTATAGTATTTTACATTATATAAGATTACATCATAGTGTCAGTCCTCGAGCTTTACAGATATAGGTTGCAGAACAGAATTTTAATCTTTCAATTTTTCGCTCTCATAAAATTTTAATTAAAAAGTGTTTATGTAAAAACATTGTTTAAAATGAAAAATTTCGTATTATTTCTATAATTACTGAGTACATCTCTGTATTCTTGTTATTTCTTGCGCATAATCACACCGTAAATGATGGGATAAACAGAATAGTTTAGTATTACAACAACTCACTCACGGCTTTAGCGTCACGTAAATAATTGTTTTATGTTTACATAAATATAGCTTAATATTGCAACATCGTGTATTTTATGTTTGTAATCTGAACTTATGTTTGTTTACATAACACAGTTTTGTTCCTACATAGCAATAATTTTGTTTAGATTAAAAAAACACCAAGCAAGAGTAGTGGAGTTGAATAACATAAAATTGACGGTCACAAAAAGATTATTTTTACCACGATCTAATTTGATGTTATATGATTATGTGACCGAAGGTAGTGTGTACGGACTTCCGGCAACGGACATGCGTTCGAATCCCAGCAATGAGTTTGAGCTTTCGGTGAAGGAAAACAACATGATGAAACCATGATGATATGATCGTAGGGTTTTTTGTAATGCCCATTTTGGTAGCTACGACCCTTTTTATTTACTAACTTGCAGGTTATTATCAAATTTTTAAGAACTTCCTCATTGCAACGCACAAACGCATTACGCGGGCACAGGTCAAAAGTGAAACGGGCATGTGGCAAGAATCGTTGGGTGATAAGCACTGGACACTATCCACTAAAACGCACCACGGCGACACTACAGACTACCGTGTTACCAGAAATCTGGGACAGTTTTCGCAGTGCAAAACTGCCGCCTAATACCTGTAGGTGTCTTCCGGCAGTTACACTTACGAGTCTCTCTGTTAGGCTTAACGTGTCCACCTTCTTGGGCCACAACTTCATTAAACATCTAGTCTAACAAAGAAAAATGATTATAATTACTGTAAAATTTTATCACAAAACTTGCCGAGAAATTAGCAATGAAGACTTATTCCATTGAAGTTAGAAGAAAAAATTAAAAGGTCTCTTGGGAGTAATTAACTCTCTGTTAACTGATCAACATTTTTCACTTTTGAAATGAGTACTAAAGTTTGTTCCACGTTGCTTTCTTTATTAAGTAATTAAACAGTACATTTGTGAGGCAAAATCAAGACAAATTACATAGATGATAACAACTATTTATCAACAACTAGGTGTTCCTGCGACTTCGTTCGCATGGAACTAAACTTTATTTAACAAATTTATAGCCTATATTCGGGGATATTATAGCATTCTAATGGTGAAAGAGTTTTTGAAATTAATCCAGTAGTTTTTGAGTTTATTCGTTACAAACAAAAATATAAATCTTTCCTCTTTATAATATTAGTATGGAGTAATGAAGCTATGTTTATATACAACAATTATTGTTATAAGCCGTTATCTATGCTATTCTGTATTTTATTATTAAGTATGGTAATAAAATTACTCACTAAATTAATAGTTAACTTTGTGTAGCGATTTTTAAGATAATGTTTGTGATTATGGAACGATATTTTTTTCCTGATTTTTAGGTGTATCGTGAAATATTCCGTTTCTTTCACAGTTAGCGATGGTTCTATAAAGCTCGCTAGTTCTTATCATTCCAAATAATCAAAGCTTTACCAATATCAGAATAGGTTTTTGTATAAATCGTCGCACATTGCGTAGAAATAATGTATTCTAGTATTGATTGTTGTAATAATGGCAATCAATGAAATGTGTATAACTGGTTATCTTTTTTCATGCTACAACAGTTTTCCAATGCGCGTTTATAATTATTCTAATGGAAGTAATAACAACATATGTTTTAAAGATTTAGAAAAAGCTCTAAACCGAAGTATGCAATGTTTGATCTGTATCTTTCGCTATAAAGGATCTAAGAAGGCCTCGTTGTTTATTTGAAATAAATCCATCTCATATGCATTTAAATAATAAATGGTTATTCTACATAGAACAAGTATTTAGTTTCAAAGAAATATGAAATAGTGGCTATTTATTTATATATGATAAGATTATCTATGAATTTTCAATAATTTTCGTTTTCAGTGATGTGTTTTGCTGATTTAAATAAACTTTATTAATTCCAAATCATTTCTTCTTTCCTAATATTATAAATAGTTAGTTCACTTGTTACCCTGTCATGCCTAAACCGCTGAATCGATTATGATCAATTTAGGTATGGAGATAGATGGGTCTTTGGAGACGGTAATAGGCTCCTTTTTCTTGCGAAAAACTTATTAGTAGTGGGTTAGAGGGATAACTTTGTATAAACTTTTTGTTGCGATTTCCGATTTGCGTTAAAGTTTGGAGAATAATTATTTAAGGAGTGGATAGGTGGAAAGGTAGTATAGAACTATTGTGTTCATTATTATATAATTTGGCAGGTAGGCAGTTGAGAGATAGTAGAAGGTTTTTGAAAGTTCATATCTACCTGTATTGACTAAAATCTTGAAATAAATAATTTATTAACATTTAATAGAAAAAATATTTATGTATCAAGGCCACAGAAATAAATGGCTAGAAATGTTAATAAAATTTGTAAACAAATCATTCTTAAAGTTATCTAAAATTATTCTTAGTGATAATTGACGTCCGTGATGTGTGGACCACTTAACATAGGTCTCGATTGATTATCGACCATACCCCACTTAACATCCGGTGGGCTAAAATTATTTATGTTAACCAGTATAAAAAGGCCCGTCAAGTTTTGAGATGTATAAATGTCTGGGTATAAAAACATTGCCATACATTTTACTAGAATAGTCAAAGATAAAACATTACATAAAGTGCAAGAAGCGACTTGTACTGCTTCTTATTGACGAGCAATATACTTTGACATAATAATATATTGAATTAAGTGAAGTAATGAACATATATTACCTACTATAAAAAAATTAGCAACCTCAGACAAGTTCTTTAATGAAATTATCTTACACTAGCTGACCCGGTGAACTTCGTATTACCTAGGACGGAAAGTAAGGCCTATCAGCCGCGGTGGATTCGCTTTATAAATCTCTGATATCTTCTAAGATATCAATTTTAATGAAATGCTTTTAAGGGCAGTTTTGATCTACATGAAATGTTCAACATACGTAGTGTATCTAATTGGATAAGGAATAATATTGTATTGTATAAAAAAGCTTGATAAATAACACATATTTTTTTGTAATATGTGAAGGATAAAAATCGTGGTATTTTTTTAACGATTTTTTGAAGATAGACAATTCCGTAGTACATTAACTAGTACGTTTGCCATTCAAGCGCATTCATATATATTTGTTACGACATCACGTTATAAATCTTTTAATGTTTCGACTTTTCTTTACTATAATATGTATGTATTATACATAAAAACTTCATGAATCACTCTACTACTACTACTACTTTATTGTATAACTATAAAAATACTCAATAAATTGTTGAGCGAATATTTCTAATGCTCCATCTAGTACATATTTATAAATTATACATAGAAAATTGTATAATTACCGTTCTGCGTATTTAAGATAATATAAATTAAAAAGTTTAGCATTTCCAATAGAATAATTCTTTTGAAAAAGTTGCCTGGTTTATTGTTTTTTTTTTCTCCTACTGAACCCTTCGGGGTCGAACCTTTCGAGCCGAAGTTACTGTAATGAGAATTTTATTACTTGCAAACTAATTTTTCAAGTAATGTATCAAGCAAGAGAAATTGAAATGAGTAATAAATTTGTTCTAATTCTATTACGAGTTTCAGGGTTTCGTGTCTTTGATGTACATTCGTTAATAGCGTACGTTCGCTTCGGTTCGCTGAGCGTGCCTAAATTTAGGGGCGGAGTTTTTAAGCAATGTTTTGGTTTCCTTTATTCTTTTGTATTTTTACATCGTATTGGTGGCTCATTACTAGAAAGATTTCTGTTTTTGTCATCATGAAGACTGTTAGACGGATTTATTTGAATGTTATAGAAAGTCTTTTTATTTTATTGTTTAACACATTTAAGTAAGAATTCTGCCTTTGCTTCCACGTGACTCATTTGTCTAAAGGTTCTCATGGATCTAGGATATTAAATTTTATAATGGATATTATCTTAAGAAGTGAGAGAAACTTCTTAGCTATCCATGGAATCACTATCCGAGTGCTGGGTTCATCGTCTACCACAGGAAAAAATTCCGAGCAGTTCCCTACACTTGTGGTACTGATATAGATTTAAAGGGGCCGCTTTCCGATGCGAGTCAAGACTCAAATTTACTAATCGTGTTTGTCTCCCTGCCCAGCCTAATTTGGTAGGAGCCTACTAGCGCAGCGTTAGAGACACGTGCTAATATAGAACTTACGACAATCCTAGTCATGCCAAGATCTGTTATATAACCGCATATAAATTCATTAGCTATTCCTATAATCAGCTATATTCTTTTGTTCTATATGATTTATTCATAGACCTTGAAAGTTGTTACATTAAAGCAAACATTTTTAATATATACAAAAAATATTTATTTAATGTAAAACGTATTTTCCGTATATAGCAAGAAATGTAACATTACAATTACTTTTTTAATTACCCAGCAAGTAGCTAATACGTAAACATTAAATTAACAAAGTTTAACAGCGCAGCGGTACCGTCTTGTTTTCTTTAATCAACGCCACTGGCACATCCATCCTCGCTAATTCCACCTAATTCACGCCTAACTTAATTGAATTACTCCACTTTGGACGCACTGTGACGTGAAACGTTCAAGATACGCTTTTAATTCTTACAAATTGTGGTAAGGACAGACTCTTCCGCAATGCGACAAATGGATTTATTGTGTGTGCCATCCGAACTGTTACTGCTAATAAAACGTGTGCCCCAGAAAGGTTTTATCGATCATGACTTCTTACGTTATGCTCCGTCATCATAATTGATGGTTTTTGGATACTTTCAACATGACCTCTGGAAGTTTATTGATTTCGTGCACTTTTGTAACCTAAACGTATTTATTTTGTTACATGCAAGTAAAGTTTATAAAGCCGAGTGATGATAATAGTTTTTTATATTTTTATAGTAGCAATACCTTTTCATCTTGTACTGTGCGGGACTCTGCTTTTTTATGTTGTTTTTCTGTCGAAAGTGTCGATCTCAGATTGGCCTAGATATCCACGGAAGAAAATGCTTCCAGAAATATTGGTTTAACCGTCAGGCTGAAAGGCTTTCAAATCGTCGGGATCAAAATTAATAAATAACCGCGATAAAATCCGTTTAAATTAGTTTTATTTTAATCATAGACATATATGATAATGTAATATTAAAATCATGGAAAGCTTGAGCTTTCAGTGAAGGAAAACATCGTGAGGAAATCATAGCATGGTGTAGGGCTATTTCTAATTCCCGCCTGGCTAGCTACCACCTTCAAGTTGCAAATCTGCCGCCAAATACTAATAAGTCTGTTCGGGCAGATGCACTTGAGAGCAAGTCCCTCCACAAGATTAGCGTGTCCACCAACTTGAACCGTATCATCACTTAAGATCAGCTGAGACTATGAGCATAACGGTAAAACCTATAAACTATAAAAGATAAATGATAATTTTATGGAAAATATATATCAAGGTTGTTCATTTGAATATAACAAATTAACATCGCAAAGGGTAAACATCCTGAGGAGATTTATTCACTTTAGCGGTACACGGGTCGCGGATACAAATTGTGAAATAAAGGCCGGGTGTGCCGCATCCAACTTGTCTCGCGTTACACTTGGTCGCGTAGATTTACGGAGGATTATGTTGTTCTGTTACCTTTACCGCGTTTAGGTACGTTCGGTTTTACAAATGTTGCCTGTTTTCAGGCTTATTCGGTTTCAACTTATGTGTATGCTAATTCACCTTTGTAGTCAGTTTATTGGGGTAACATTTTTAGTGGTCAGTTTTTCGTATATAAAATCTGTGAATTTACCTTCTTGAAATGGAGCGGAATGTTAAAACACTTTTTATAACGTTTAGCGTTTAGTTTATTTAAACTGTTTGTATTTGTAATATTCTTTACATTATAACTAATCACATTAGCTACGTTATGGTGTTAAACAAATACATCATTAAAAGGAGTTATTGATGTTTGTGGTGGGGCTTTTTTATACTTTATTTAAGTTGTGACCACAATCTTACCTGTTGGTGAGTGACGATGTGGCCTACGATTGTGAACACGATAAGTCACATGAAACTACCAAAACAGACTTACAGGTACTTGGAGGCCGATTTTTAACTTGAGGGTAATAGATAGCCATATTAGTACTGGAAAGTGCCCTACGCCCATACTATAGTTTCATCACGATGTTTTCTTTCACAGAAAGCTTAGCATTTTTGCTGGGATTCGAATCCACGTCATTTGACGTGGCGTTTGTAGACTTTGCATATTTTGTGGAAATCGAATGAGACTGAGCTAAAACGCTCTACTATGTGACGCTCGTTCGTGAAAAGTAGACTCGGGTCGAAACAGAAGAGATGTAGTCAACGCATCACTGCTATACTTACGCAAGAAGCGTGACATAAGTGAGCATGATACATCGGCTACATTCAGTATCCACCTAAATTACGTTTACTTATACGTTATGGTTGTATTTCGTATCATTAACCTCGACTAGATTTCTCGCCATATGTTTGTCGTAACGTGGAGCTGTGGAACCGTATTCCCGTCAGAGTGTCCCCACCTTCCTACGGCATGAGGTCCTTCAAAATGGTAGTGGTGACTGACATTGAATTTTGTTTCAATATCAGTCGAAGCTGATTTAGATTGTACTGTATTTAACTCAGGTGCAGTAAATCAATATGCTGCTCAACATTAAAAAAATTAAGTCTACACTTTTTTAACGTGTGGTACTAAGTTGTCGAGAATAATTCAATTTAATTTTAAGGACTCTATCTTGAAAATTAAATGCTAATAGATTATTAGAATCTTTTATCGTTTACATACCCAACCTTTTTGCACCGGTTCTGTAAGGATTTTTTTTTTTTTTCGACCTGACTTACGCTGTTAGCCCCAAGGGCTTTGACAGCTTCACCGGACTTTTGGGGGCGAGTGCTGAGGGCACTCAGCTCCGAGGCAGCAGGCACAAGGGTGCCAGGACGGCCGAACCTCGGCTAGGACTGCTGCCGGTAAATGAAAAAGATTCATGATCCTGACTAACCAACAGGTTCTTTATTACTAAATTAGTGATACTAACTACGACCTTATCAGGTAAGCAGCTCAAGGGCCGCGAGGGTAGTCCCTTACAGAACCGTGTACTTAACGTGTGAGTGTGCACGAATGGTATGCGGTGTGTTGATGTAATCTCAGTGATGTAGAGTGTCACTGTATCGCGCGAGCAGAGTCACTCAAGGGCTCCTGTCCGGAGGATCGAACCTAGGCTCAGGCGTCTGCGGAAAGAGGCCGCGGCGGGTGTGCGGGAGCGAAATTATCCGCTCGGCCTCGGCGGCGAGGACGGCGGCTACGCGGACGTGTGCGCGGACACGTGCGATTGGTGGAGACGGCAGGGAGAAGCGCGTTTAATCTCGTTATTTTATCGACGGCGTCGGAGAAGCAGTTACGTGGCCGGCGAGCAAAGCCTTTGGCATGCGGATTGGAAGTGTAGCTAACTGCGTGTACTATTTTGGGGTTAGGATGAAGTTCGGCATTTGCAAAAAATTTCTTTGTAATGTCTTTAATATATGCATACATGGACGGTAGGTCCATGTCTCTATGGAGATCTACATTACGGACGTAAAACGGGGCTTGGACGACTATGCGCATGAATCTGATTTGCAATACTTGTAGTTTGCGAAGGGTGGTGCGTGAAGCGTGAGCGAATACGGGGCAACTGTAAGTAAGTATGGGACGGATGCATACTTTGTATATTGTGAGCTTATGTCTGAGTGCCATTTTGCTCTTAGAGGAGGTGAGATTGCGTAGCAGAACCATAGCCGTGGAGGCTTTTTTCTGAACGTAATCTATATGTTTGTTGAAGGTTAGGCGCCTATCTAAAACTACACCAAGATATTTAGTTTCATTAGCCCAGGGGATATTGACGTCGAATAGGTGTAATGTCTTTTTTATATCTCTCCTCGCGTGAGGATCGAACATGATAGCCGCACTTTTTTCTGGGTTTATTCCTATGCGCCATTTGAGGCACCAGGACCCAAACATAGAGACGGCTCTTTGGACGCGGTGGTATACGTGAATCCTATTTCTGGCCGAGCTGAAGATGACTGTGTCGTCTGCGTAGGAGCCTACTGCGACGTCGGGGAATTCGGGGATATCGCTAACGAACAAGTTGAACAGGCAAGGCGCTAGGATGGAGCCTTGCGGGACTCCTGAGCGTATTGGGTAAGGCGAGGATAGGGCTCCGTCCGCTTTGTAGCAGAAGGAGCGGTCCGATAAATAAGCAAGGATTATGCGGACTAGTCTGTCCGGAACTTGAAAGAGGTTGAGTTTATAAATAAGGCCTTCATGCCAGACCTTATCGAAGGCTTTGGATATGTCGAAAAATACAGCAAGCGTGCGCCTGGGATGGCGTAGCTCCGTGAAATTGGAGAGAATATGCTCCGTGAGGCGGAGCACTTGGTGGGTGCACGAGTGCTTCGGTCGGAAGCCGAATTGCTCGTATGGTAAGAGACATTTGTCTGAGACAAAGGCTTGTAGTCGGTTTAACAGAAGCCGCTCGTATATTTTACCTATAGTATTGAGGAGGCTTATTGGGCGGTAGCTTTCTGGATGGGCTGCCCTTTTCCCGGGTTTAAGGATACCTATTACCGTTGCCTTTTTCCAAGCGGCTGGAAAATGGCAGTGAGTTATTGCCGCATTGAAGATGCAGACCAGAAGGGCTATGAGTTTATCAGGAAGAAGTTTGAGGGCTTCGTTCCTGATTCCGTCGGGCCCGGGGGCTTTCCTTGGCTTAAGGGCTTTTATGATAGCGAGGACTTCGTCAGTTGTAACCGGCTCTAAGTTTTCAATTGGGAGGGTCTCTCTTATTGATTGAATTGTTCGATCGACCCTCCCGACGTGTTCGGGATCAATGGTATGGTATTCATAGGGATTGGGAGAACACTGTTGTTCGAGAGTAGCAGCGAGATACTCTGCCTTGTCTATACTTTCGAAGGCGGGTGGATTGCCAGGGCCTCTATCTAACGGAGGCATCGCAGACGAATAGCTGCTCTTCTGTTTACGAACGAGGTCCCAAAAGGCGAGATGAGACGGTTTGATTTCCTCTAAGAGGCTGTGCCATCTTTGACCGCGTAGTTCAGAGATACGGGATTTAACTGTTCTTTGTAGGTTACGTAGACGTACGCGATTTTCCTCCGTCGGATAAGAATCGTGAGCGCGAGTCGCGGCGTTTTTCTTCGTGATCAGTCTTCGAATGTCATCAGGAAGTATGAAGCGGCGATCGTTTGCCGACCTTACCTCTTTTGAGGTTTCCCTGATGGCATTCTGGAGGTGACCGACCAGGGAGTCAATCGCCACATCGGCATCGGTCACAGACTTTATCTCGTCGGGGATCCTATCTAAGTGAGGAGAGGAGAGATTATTTGAGAGATAGTGTCTGAGCTTTGTATAGTCAGCTACTTTGACTGAAGCGGGTGTGTAGTCACTCGGGTGGCCTAGTTGCAGAATTACTGGACGGTGGTCGGAATCTAGTTCATGTACGACTTCGATTTGCCGCACCTGAAGCGCGATCCCTTTTAAAATAGCTATGTCTAAAACTGAAGGGCGGCAGTTAGCTTGATAATGAGTTGGCTCTAAAGGAGCAATTACATCAAAGGTAAGCGCATTTTCTAGCCAGTATAGTGTCCTACCATTAGTGGTAGTACGCGGGTTGTTGTATTGAATGTGCCCGCTATTTAGATCGCCAGCCACTATAACAGAGTCACCGAGCGCGAAAAGCGTCTCCAGATCCAACTGAAGGAGAGTTTTATTGGGCGAGAGGTACGCGAAAACAATAAGAATAGTAGGATGACCGGTCATGCCCACTCTGCACACCGACACTTCTAAGTTGGTGAGTTCGGGAGGATCTATTGGCATGCAATATAGTGACTTTCTATAGTATATGAGCGTGCCGCCGCCTCTTACGCCGGTACGATCATTTCTTACTATCTTGTAGTTTGCAATCGCGGGATTACGAACGCTCGGTTTAAGAAGTGTCTCTTGTATGAGAAACACGTCTATTTGCCGCTCCTTAAGGAAGCTAGCGACTAAATCTCTTTGGGGTTTTAAGTTACGTGCGTTAAAAAAGGATAAAGAAAGGCCACGGGGTTTAATTCTATCCTCCATTGCAAAAACTAATTACGGAGAAGCGCGAATGAGGCGTTGCATGGAGCGCGCGATGTCAGGGAAGGCCTTAATGGCCTTGAGGCGGTCGAAATCGCGACTTGAACTAATCATATCGTCAAACGCGATGAGGTCATCGACAAGGTGTTCCTTGAGAAGGCCTGCGAGCCAATCGAGGCCTTGGAAGGCGGATGACGATGCGGATGCGGTGGAACTTGCGGGTTTAGCTTTCGCAGGTTGCGATTTGGCGGCCCACGCGGTAGATGGGGCTTGTGCGGATGTGTGCGCAGGAGTGACTCGCACAGGACCGGAAAGGCTCGGGAAGGCCTGGGTCGACATAAGCGGTGGCGGAGCAGGACGTGCTGCCGCGGTGTGGGCTGACGGTGCTCGTTGAGGGACGGGAGCATGTCTCGTGCGTGGGGCACGTTCACATCCGCGATAGTTCGCGGGGTGCCCGTCCTTACCGCAGTTGACGCAGCTTGGTGGATTCGGAGAGTCGCGGGTACGCGTACACTCCTTTGTGGAGTGGTTTTCTAAGCATTTTACGCAACGTGCATTGACGTAACAGTTACGTGCTGAGTGACCGTATGCCTGACAATTGTGGCATTGTGTTGGAATATGTTTTTTTCGGGGGATTTCTACTGTGACGCCAGAGAGGACGCAGACTGAGTTTAAAGAAAAGATTTCCTTACCTTCCCGAGTACGGTCAAGGATTACTAGGACCATATCGTATTGTTTTTTAGTAATGGTGTGGTACATGCGGTGTACCTCTCGGACGGGAAAGTTTTGCGCTTTGATGTACGCGAATACCTCTTCGACAGGTATTTCCTTTGGTACGCGTCTTAGGACAACGCGCAGAAGGCGCTCTTCTTCTAAAGTGTACGTGTAAAATTCATGTTTTCCTTCTCTAAGGAAGGTTGTGAGTTTTCTATAATCATCTGTTGTAGGGACTTTGACCTGGATCCCGGAAGGGGTACTCCGGGCGTTGGTGTAATAAATTTTTAGCCGGTTTAGTTGACCGGAGATAACAGTCCATTTGGATTTGTCCTTGATCGTAATCGGGGGAGGTGGGCGTATTTTTGATTGCGGTTGCGAAGTACCGATTGGATTTTTAGGGATTACGGTCGTCGTGGGTGTCTGAGGCCCACGAGAATTTTCGTCGCGTCTAGCTTTCACGGACGCGGTTTCTACTGTCTCGGGTGATAGCACCCTTTTGTTTTTAGGTTTGGCCCTACATACAAGCGTAAAGCCGGCCTCGGGATTAGTTTGGGCCTCAGGTTCGAGGTCCTGCATTTCAGTCTCATTTTCGAGGCTCGAAAGCGGCGAAAAAGAGTTGGCTGTGGTTACCGGACACGGGGCGAACGAAATTAGCGGCGTGGATGTAGGAACGGAGGAGGCTGACGGCGATGTGGGGCGTGATTTTGATGTTGCGGATACAGTAGGCGTCTGCGAGGGACGAATCACTGGTGACCGGGAACGGGAGCGCGAGCGCAGAGAAAGTGTTGGGGATGCTGGGCTGGCACGCGTCGGCGCGTTTATCGCGGCAGCGGGCATGCGCACGTGTTGTGTTTGTGGGAGTTGTGTGGCCAGAAATTATTTTAGCAGGTCCGGGTGCTCTTTACCGATGAAAGCGCGGAGCCTACTATTTATTAAATCTATACGGCTGCTGGCCATTTTAGTGGCGGGTATGGAGCAGGGAAAGTTAAAAATGGGAGTCTATATAAAACCTCCCTGCCTGAGGGGCAGGGGGGCGCGATTAGCAAAACTTATAGGAGCTATCCCGAGTTCGGCGAACTGACATTGAAGTACAAATCTGTTGCACGTGCAGTAACGGAAAGAAAAAAGAAAATATAATTAAAAAATAAATTTTATAACCGAGTCCTGGCCTGTAAAAAAGATTAAAGGGTAATTAAGCTTTACCTTTGTTAACGGCCGGTGTCCGGCGTACTTACAGAGGTGGCAATTCAATCACAACACTGTTTCACAGTAACCAAAACAATACACTGATTTCACATAATAAACTATGAGATTTTCACAATGTGGTATTTACACGGTAAACAAATAATAGAATGAATTTAACAAGGAGTAATTATCGGTACCACGAACTGGATTATCGGCAATAATAGAGGGATTATTGCCGATAACACTTCACAATGATACAAAGAACAATAGCCGGCGTAGTAACGCGCAGAGATCGGTTTCGAGAACAATCAAGGAGCGCTCACAGACACGTCCGTTCACGACCGAGGTTCTAAAGTTAAAGTCCGGTTCTGTAAGGAACTAGCCCGCGATATTTGGGCGATTTGCCCGATAAGGTCGTTATTATTATCATGAAAAAGGTTAGTTAGGATCTGTTAGTTAATTAGGCTCGCGAATGTTTCTTCATTTTTCGGTAGCAATCTAAGCCGAGACATTGTAGCACCTTTACGCCTGCTGCCTCGGGGCTGAGTGCTTTGAGCACTCGTCTCAAAAAGTTCGATAAAGCTGTCAAAGCCCTTAAGGCTAACAGCGTATGTCAGTTAAAAAAAAATGTTTTTGCTTTATTATTTCACAAAAAATCTTGCTTATGATAGTAGTGTAATAAGATTTACTACATAAATATAAAATATGCGCTCTTATAAAAAGCCTTCTCAATATCATAATACTTTAAAACTCCAAAAGAAAAATTCGATACCCGAACTTTTATACTTTCGCGAGATCTTTTCGCTCCTCCATTAAAATTGTCTTCTAAGGGCAATATTAAGATTAAAATCTGTTAATCCCGGCTCCCCCTCATAATAAAGATAATAAAATTGCTGAACTTGCTGTCTGTGTTATGAAGTTGTGAAATTCGGGAAGTATTACCACTTAAAAATATCAATAACATGTACTTTGTTTTTTCTTTACTAGCTCTCTATTCTTAATTACTTCTTAAGTTCTAATTATACATTATGTATTTGAAAATATCATACATTACTCGGGTTCATTTATAGGATTTTTATGAAGAAATCGGTCACACTCTAAGCGCATACTTTATGAACCTATCCTCATTTATCATTTAAGGTAGTATATTATGTACTGATTCATAAATAAAGTGCCCTGAAATAACAGAAATTATTCTTATGTAATGTGACATTGTATAAACTATACTAATAAAACTTCTAAAAGTCATGACGACACATTTAATTCGTAATTATTGCTATTTTCTTTAACAATTTGATATTTTTAAAACATAAAATATATCTATCCGTGAAATTCTTAATTATAAACATATAAATTATACGTTAGACCAAGGGTTCTCAATCTTTTTCAGTTCACGTCGCACATACATGTGTACTATTTTGTCGCAGCTCCCTAACCTATCTAGCTGGTCGAAATAAATCCAAAAAAGATTTTTTTTCTTTCAAACAGGCTCAAAAGTTCGTTTTGAGTGTATAAAAATTACTGTGAAAATACGAGCCCTTAATATCAATTTTGAGATTGTCCGTATTGCACTTTTCTATTTTCCATAAGAATAACATGGAAAAAATTTTCTTTGCAACTTCTGACATTTATTGCTAGCCCATCGTGGCTCATAAAAATTCTTCCATGTATTTTTGTAAAGAATTGAATGTTTTACAAAAAGATATCCCTTGATTTTTTCCGAAACCTAACAGATTAAAAGTTATTTGAGGTTAAAGTTCAATTTATAGCAAATTTGACTGTTTTTAATGCATAACACTCAATTTAATGATCTTAGCGGGAATACTTATCAAAAACTGTGTATTTCTCGAATTTAGTTAGTAGTAATTGTAGTAATACTTGAAGCGCAATCCACATCTGAAGTTTACACATCAAGGCCATACCGACCATCATGAATAGTAAAAGGAGTTTAGTTACATTAAAGGGTTAGTTTACCGGCGGCCGCACTCCAAGCAAGGTCCCTTTAATGTTCAGAGGCTCTAAGTAAATGCCGCCGCAAAGGTCGCGTCACATGACTTGCTGGACGTGTGTTCGGTTGCTCCAAGTAACTAGACCTTACATTGAATATATTTAGAAAGATAATATCCCTTTTTGGTTGGATATTTTTTTCCGTTTGTAAAATTAATCAAATTGCTGATGATATTCATGATTTATTATAAGTTCAAAAACACATTACCGAATTGCCGGACAGTGTGTTCAAGCACCATGTTAAACTGGTTTTAATGTTAAAAAGTTTATATTGTGGATCAATATGTGACCGATGATGATGTCAGGAATCAACACCACTCTCTGTGCATCCGCTAATAACTATTGTTTATGCACTCATTAAAACACTATTTAAAAAGTGTGTTTACAGATCGATTTTTTTGCAAGTTTTTCTCGATGACTGGATTATTATACGAACCAGTAGTAGGGTTCATAAGCGCCTACTCAAGGCTTAAATTTATTAAAGATTCTGATTTGATTTGAATGGTATAAGATAATTAGCGTTGGTTAACGTTATTTAAGAAAAGCGTATATCTAATAAAAACTGATACCGTCTTGTTGATGGCCTAAATTATGTTTTAAATCACTTGTATAATTGTGGAGTGTTGTCACAACGCTGAGGTTTTGCGTGTACCAAAGAATTCTGCCGCATTATCGTCGATGTACTACATTTCATTAACCACGGTGAATAAACTAAATTGTCTAGAGACAAGTTTTTGGTAGAAATCAAAATAAAGGGTATATCTTTATATCATTGCATAAACTTAACGTCTCACTACGATCTCAACAAAAGTTAATTAACAATTTAGTGGAAGCTTGTATCACGCTAAGTTCATTAAAAATAGCTCTTAATTGCATCTGCTAAAATGCAACAACAATTGTTTAAGGATAGATTTTTATTAAATGAGTATTAGTGAATGTCTTACTGCTATTGTGTATGAAATATTAATTTTTCAGTGATTTTTAAATTTATGTATCACTTCCTTAAAAGGACTGTCAGATGAATAACACTTAGCTATTTCGAAGCCATAAAGTATTTCCTTTCTGCTAGTTTAAATCGCTTTAAGCTTTTAAATTGAACGGATTTAGAAAAGGTTGGACATTTGAGTCGGTCCGGTCATCCACTTTCAGAATAACCTGAAATGGGATACTGGTGCTATCTAGAAATTTATTTGCGCGATGATTGTCGATATTACGAAATACCTTCAAATTTGGGTTCTGGATAGCTTTTAAGTTCCATGTTTACTAAAGTAACATAATTAACTATTTACTTAAATAAAAAAGCTGACGTCAACGCATTTACTCATGTTAAAATAGGGCCTCTTCGTTGTTAGTATATCATTGTTTTTAGATGTCGGAAATAAAAAAAATTAGGTAGTTAAGATTCATTATTGCCCCAATCACACCTAATATTAAGTCACGATATGGCCAAAGATGGTGAACGCGCTAAACCTAGTGGAAGAACTAGTTTTCAAGTGCAACTGCCGGAACACACCTATAGGCAGCAGATTTTCATCTTAAGGGGGATAGCTATTCAGGAGGGTATTAGAAAAAGCCCTACCTCTATGCTACGGTTTTATCACAATTGTACACAAAGGTATTGATCATTAAGTAGATATTAAAAAAAAAACAGAGTGAAACAGTAACTAAAATATAAAATTACTTTGAAATTTGTTCAAATTTTTGGTAAGTATTAATTAGTATTGAATATAACTTAAAGCAAATGTCGTTTAGGAGATGATTCAATATATTAATATTAATATCAACTACAATAACATTCAAACATTAGCTTTTTTATTACATTTGAAGTGAGTGAAAATCAAAACGCCTTCGAAAATTTGAATTTGACATAACATAGCAATATCGCTCCGGTGAATGAATAGTCATAAAAAATTTCATTAAAATCAACTCAGTCCCCAACCGGTGGCAATTTGCACATTAATCATATTTTTTTATTAAAAATGCCGACCCTCAATTTGATTTTTAATTTTAGAAATTTTTATTTGATCTCTCTGATTGACGTTGTGTCCCAAGGTTCATTTAAATTGATGACTTCGCTCATTTATTATGTGGGTGTTATATATTACTTGTAGGAAAACTTGGACGAAAATATGTAAAATGTGTTTACAGAATTTAGCCTGTCAATAAAAGTGTAGCCTCATTTCTTTGAGATATATAATAAGTTAGTACTCATGCAATAGTTTTTTAGCTAAACGATATGATAAATAATGATTTCTTTTATTTACGCGAATATTGCTCATCAAAATAAAACTAATTTAAACGGATTTTATCGCGGTTTTTTATTAATTATTATCCTGACGTTTCGAAAGCTATTCAGCCTTCGTGGCCACGGGGTGGATTGAGGTGTAGGTTGTCCAGAAAAGTTGTTACAGTGTTATGTTACAGTGTCTACCTTCAGTTTATAATTATTTTAATTTTGTTAGTGGTACGATTTACGCAGAAAGACCTTATAGTGTCTTTAGGTCTGGAAATTGGATCTTTTTGGTTCCGATTTAATTAAATGTATAATCGGAGGTCAGGCTTGTGCCAGCTTCCAACTATCTTTTCTATGGAAATTGGATGATTTTTTTAATTTGAATAGCATTGCGAATCAGCCTAGATAGGAATCGGTGTTCTTTGGTAAGAATTTGTGGTTTGTCGATTCTAAGATAATGTTTGGAGCCCTCTTCTGAATGTTCAGTACCTGCAGACTTCGCAGAGCGTAGGTGTTTAACGTCGGCTATATGTTTTTTCACGCAGGTTCCTTCGTTTTATTTGGTTTGACCGATATTAGAGGAGAGGCTACAGTCACAATCGATTTTGTATACGCCTGGTTCTTGTAGAGGTATATGATATTTGACAGGTGGTAAATTTGATTAATCTTCTAGGGCGGCTTAAAATAAGTTTTTATTGAAGCACGATTCAGTATATAGCCAATAATGAGGCGGAAGTCTCGCCATCTAGTTTGTTTATGTGAGATTATGTTCTTACGGGGGTTACGTATTGACATTGACATCGACGCGTTGCTTGCAAAAATTCCGCACAACCGTTCTCGATATTTGACCCGCATACCGCCGCGCAAATCTTGGTTTAAACTAAAACCATCTCTACTTTGGAGCGCCTATAAAATATATATACACATATAGATACTGCAGAACATTCTGTAAAGTGAAATGAGTGGACGTTTTGCTGATGACTACTACGCCGTGTGGCTGTTGGAACCGTGGAAGATTGGCAGCAGCAATAAGGGAAGATCGGTAAGCGAATTACGCATTAAGTGCTGAGTTGAGTGCCAGATCCACCCTTAGATTTATGATTAGATCTCACTATAGGCAAATAGACAAAGTTAGGCTATTTCGTGTATTTCGTTTCGTGTTCAGCCATAAAGTGTTCTCAAGCCGCTGATTGAACACGGCTATTTACAAGCCTGCCTCAACAGCCAATCTTGTCTTTGACTCCCCTTTTAACTGATATACGTCCAACTGTGACTGGTTTTTTAAATCAAATCAAAATTAATATAAGACCGCGATAAAATCCGCTTAAATTAGTTTTATTTCGATGATATGATACATAATTTAGTTCCCCGCATAACACCGGAATTAAGTACCGGTCTTTGATGCAGTTTTTCTCGGTTTTGACCACAGAAAAAACATAGTGAAGAAATGCTCTAACCAATAATGCATATTGAATAAGGTTAAAGCTAAAAAAACAAGGTTGAGAAAGAATCCAATTCTAATGAAGACAATTTGCATACTTGAGAGAAGTTAAGTAGATACAATATTGAATCTCTTTGCTAGCATATACTACGTGAATGCTTACAGTCTTAGCCCATAAAATTCTGAGCTTTCGGTTCAAGAGAGCATTATGTTGAAATAATCGAAGAAATTATAGCTCAAGTTAAGATACAGAATCATCTAGATACTGGTCAAAAAAGCCAGAAATTATAAAAACATTTTACCAATGAATTTATGTTATTCAATACCTTTTGTATAACAGTGATACATTTGCTACATGATAAACTATGCTTCCGCTTAACCAGAAGTGATCTAACAGTCTTCTATAACAAGCTTTTGTAAGCACAACTAATGGTTTATCAAAAAAGACGTCGTACACACCTGACGCTCATAAAATCTAATAACCGAAAAGAAAACGTCTTTTACCCGATTTCCCGTTTTATATAAAAGTTTTTATTTTTTATCGTAATATAGCAAAGGAACTATGTATATTGTACATGATAAAAGGGCAATGTAATTTAAAAATAATGGCATACCTCGAAAAAAAAACTGTGTGTCTACTTATTTACCCACGTAAGAAACTATACCTAGGTATTTGGTATATATATATTTAACTATTTAATATCGTTAGTAAGTGTAAGAATAGATAATGCATGTTGCAAATACGTGTTATATTTGGGCTTCAGTCTAGTATCTATGTTTCTATCATTCTTATTTTATTCTTTATCTGGCTGTCGACTATTGTATTTTCCACAGTTGTAAATAAATATATATTATTTTACACCTTTTAGGTATTCGCGTTATTGCCACAACCTAACCGGATGTTAAGTGAAATGTGGCCCAAGACGCTGGACTCGATAAACCTAGTGGAATGACTGGCTCTCAAGTGCATCTTCCGAGACACACATATTAGATATTTGGTGGTAAATTTTCAACTTGAGTGTGGTAGCTAGCCAGGCGGGCAAGAGGAAAAGCCCTACCCCTTGCTATGGTTTCATCAAGATGTTTTCCTTCACCGAAAGCTCAAACTTATTTCAGGGATCCAAGCTTTTAGCTTTCCAGCTGTGAGAACCTGTATACCAATTTTGAAAGTCACCTATTCAACCTCTATTTATTTTCACAAGTTACATAGGCGCCGACAATAATTTGTTTTGGTAAACCTCAAAACTTTGTCTTAATGTTGGTTTATTATTAAAAGGGTGAATTTTAGGTGTTAAACTTCTAAATGAGAAATACAAATCGAAACTCTGAGGACATGAAATTTCATTAAAAATATTACAATAACTATTAAACACTTGTAAATAACACTTAACATAAAATACATTTTTCAAAAACACACATACGCAACGCATACATTTTACATCGACAAAAAAAATAGCAACATATTATGTCTATATTAATCTTATAAAGCAGAAACATTTGTTCGAATATATTAGTCTCAGTTGGGTCTCAATAATGATTTTTAACATTGAAAAATTTTTGAGCAAGGTTTTGTGCTATTTAACATGAAGCAACAACCAATAGGAGCAATGCTGTAAATTGTATATCTAACACCTTTTTTGTATTAACGTAGTCTTAAAAATCGTATTCTTTATAGACCTCTGCATCGCAATTTGTAAACTAATTACCCGGGCTCAGGTTACAGCGAGAGGGGCATGTAGTAAGACTTGTCGAGTGATAACACTACTCAGGACACTCACTAAAACGCACGGTGACACTTCAAGCTCCGGTGTTACTACAGATCACGGACAGGCTTTCATACTTTTTCTAATCAGTCTAGCTACCACCCTAAAGTTGAAAATCTGCCGCCTGATACCTATATGCTTTCCGGCAGTTGCACTTGCGACCCACTCCCTCCACTAGGCTTAGCGCGTCCACTATCTTTGACTTCATAATCACTTCGAATCAGGTGAGAATGTAGCCATAATGTTAAACCTACAAAAAACATATGATAATCTCTTTAGAAAGTTCCTCGCGATAGAAGATTCAGCCTCTAGTGAAGTAATTAATACAAAAATAAAATTTTAAAAGCGCATGTTAACACTAAAACGTTACTTAGAGGACCTCAAATAACTAGTAAAGAATAAATATAAGCCAAAGCAACCCGCATTCGTACCGGCAACCATTAAATATTCACAGTACTGTCGGTTGAAGAAGACTGTCGCTCGTTTGGCCCTTCCACTAAGAATAAATTATTACAGCACACAACATTACTGTACATTGTGACTATTTGAGAGATACCCCATGGGATAGCTGTAAAAACAACGAGTTGAGCGCATTTATCTAAATTATATCTCTTCGCCTTTCTAAACGCTCTCATGAGGTCAAGGCGATTTGGGTAAATTAAACTACATACGATAACAACAATATTCATTGAAAATTAACATCATTAGGCATGTTACGATTATCCTGTTTTATACTAATTCTACTATAAATACGTAATCTGGATAGATGTATAAAAATTAATAAATACTTTACCCATTTCAAGCTCGAAAAAGGCACTTATCGACATCGGAACCAATAACCTCCTAGTTATTTAATAATTCAGCAAAGAAACATAATTTGTTTTTTTTTCTTAATTTGTAGATGTTTTTTAATTATTAAATATAATAATAAGTTAGAGCATATACAAATCATTATTTTCAACATTACAATCATTATTATAAGTTACTAACCGGCTTATCTACAACTAATAATAAACCTTTGGAATTACAGGGGTGTATTGGGACAAAGATTGTCATATATAAGGAGTAGTA
Organism: Actias luna; assembly: GCA_039707435.1. Taxonomy (NCBI): domain Eukaryota; kingdom Metazoa; phylum Arthropoda; class Insecta; order Lepidoptera; family Saturniidae; genus Actias; species Actias luna. The sequence goes on along the minus strand of JAZHAC010000018.1, from coordinate 8,585,710 downwards.
AACACGTTTTTAGTTGTACAAGTGCTCAGTGTATGGCTAAGAACTCGAAACAAAAAACAACTCTTCGATACAAAATTCTGTAGAAGGAAAACTTGCATTGTGGTAGGACTTTTTTTAGTGCCCACCTGACTAGCTACTATTCTCAAGTAGACAATCTGATGCCAAATACCCATAAGTGTGTTCTGGCAGTTGCACTTTAAAACCAATGTCTCTACTACATTTATTTAGCGTATCTATCGTTTTGGGCTACATCGTCACTGAACATCAGGTGATATTTTGTCCATAACGCTAAACCTATAAGGTATATAAAAAAAAACTTAAACCTGGGAATGACAGCTCCAGTCAATGCAGTAAATTGTTAGTGAATATGACTGGATCAGGGTAGTCAGCAGTAACTGATCTTGCAAAGAAAAATACTGCAATACGAAGTCTAATCGATTCGTAACCTTCGCCTACATAATTAGTGCAAAACATCGAGGGTATTAAAAAAGAAAAAAATATCCAGAACCTTGTCAAATATTAAGTTTATATACTCTATTTTTAAAACACGATAATTTCAAATGTGTTTTGATCCGACTAACTTGTGACAGCGATGAAAAATTCTAAAATGATTCATTATACAATCTGTTACAAACTTATTTTAATTAATCTAATCCTTTAAATCCTTTATTCTGAATACGTAATATGAATTCATATGGCAAATATATGACGATTATACATGAAATCGTGAAATCTCGACGAAAGTAAGTATACAATCTCTCTGAAGTTCTTTTTGACAATAACGACGCAAAGTACTGGCATTTTACCATCTATTATAGAGGGTATTAACAAAGTAACTTTATAAATGAACGAGAGTCAATTCCGAAACTGGAGCCTTAACGTTTCGGGATACGAAATTCAGCCGGTATTTCACTAAGTTCATTTACAACCGACCCGTAGGTACAGGTACCCCGCATTTTCGAAGTCACTATATAAACGAAGCTTCACTAAATTCGTTTACTGTGAAAACATGTAGGGCGTACGCACTGCACGTATTTTTTTTTAGCACGGAGCTGTTAAACGCTTGTATATGTTATATGACTTTAGATGTAGATTTAAGTGTTAACTCAACGCACAAACTTATGCTTACTTATACAGAAGCGATGCTAGCTCAGTGGGTAGTGTGTGCGGACGCTGCATCATAGGGCATCCAGTTCGAATCCACCTACATTGAGCTTGAGCTTTGGTAAAGAAAACATCGTGCTGAAACCATGGCATGGTGGCACACCTTTTTCTAATGCCCGCCTGGCTAGCTACTTCCCTCAAACTGAAAATCTGCCGCCCAATACCTATATATGTGTTCCGGCAGTTGCACTTGAGAGACAGTCCCTCAACTAGGAATAGCGTGTCCACCATCTTGGATCACATTATCATTTAGCATCAATTAGTCATGACTTTAAAAACCTATAAATTATAAAAATACATAGAAAGGTATGGATTAAAAGAATTTATATAGCAAATCAATTTCGCTAGTTTTCTTTTTTCGGTTTTGTGTAATGTTGACCTCTTTACTTTATATAATACTAGCTGAAAGATCTTACTAAACGAAGATCTTACTTGGAATTGGTGTCGGTGCAAGTTACATCCCAGTTCACACTTTAATGAATCTAGAGGTATTCTTGGTATATGTACCTCTTTGCCAGAGTGTTCAGCCGTCACAATTTTTGCCATTATTATTTTATTTATTGCACATTTTTTTATAATAACACAACAGAATTATTATCTTTTTAATTCTATAATTTTTTTGTATTCTATAATAGCTTAGCGTTTGGCTACAATTTTCTTTTTTTATAGTCAAAGTTTAGCGTTACTGTCACAATCTCAGCTGATGTTAAGTGACGATGTGGCCTAAGCTAATGGGTACGTTAAGCCTAGTGGAAGGACTGGCTCTCCAGTGCAGCTATAAAAAAAACCTACTACTTGTAATAAAAATCACTTCGCGTATAGTTGCAAGATTGGAATATTTATAGTATTAAGATAATTTTGTTCCCTTCGAAACGCTCGGAAAATATTGTTTGTTAATTTTTTCGTGATATTTATTGAGTATTGCTCTGTCTTTCATTCCGTTATAATTTTCACATTGGAGAGCAGTTAAAAACACCTTATCAATAAGATCGTTTCTTGTAACGATATTTTCTGGCATTTAAATTTCGTTCATTCTATTTAATGGCACTTCATCGCTACCTTAATTAAATAAGTAAACAGAAAATTACAGTTGCTCCGTGTCAACAAGGATATTTTCGTCAAGTATATAAGTCGACAAGTGTCTTTGTTCGACACTGTCAGTGGCTCGATACTTGGGTCGTATCATCACTTAAGGTCAGATGAGATTATTGTCATGACGCTGAACTTAACTTAAAAAAAGCAAAAAAGTTAACTATAAAAAAGCAGCCTAAAATGCTACGCATAAAAAATACAGTGCGTAAATCACAAGAGCGTCGTCTATATTTCCACTGAAGAAAAAAATCTTTTCACCCTAAATTTCTTCGCAATTACCCCGCAGTCAGAGGTCAAATTTCACGTTCATAATGTCCGCGAACAAAAGGATGACCTTCCTGAGAGAAACTTACAATGGCACAATGGAGTGCAGGGTGCCTTTTGTTATTTTCTTTATAGACCTGCGGCCTATCATACTTTTGCAATGATAATTTGAAGAATCCATTTGCGTGAGACGAATCGTAATGATGACTCTATATCATGGAACTCAATTTAGAGAAATATACCAATGAGACATGAACGATTGTCCCAATGGAATGGCTTACTCTTCTGTTTTATTTCTACTGTGGTATAATACTTACCTGCTTCTAAACACAGGGTAAACAGAAGGCTTTTATATTCTTTATATGTTTAATGTTATGACCACAATGCCAGCTGATGTCAAGTGACGATGTGGCCCAAGATGGTGGACACGTTAAGCCTAGTGGATCAACTGACTCGGAAAAACAACTGACGGAATACACTTACTGGTATTTGGCGGCAGATTTTCAACTTGAGGGTGATAACTACTCCACTTGTACGTTTAGCACTACACTACTTGATTTTTGTGATACTCGTTTGGGTAAAATCGGCTTGAACCGACTAAGGGAGGGAGAAAGATTTAGTGGTTTTTCACTTTTGTCTTGTCTTAAGCACACAAAGTTTTGTTATAATGTTCTACAAGAATTTACTTTACGTATAAATAAATAATGTACGTGTTAATATATTTTTAACGTTGGAAGTTTTGCTAGAAATGTAATTTTGGTGTCTATAGTAACAAACCTATCTCTCGCCATCATTACTATTTATTTATTACATAATAATCGAATAAATAATGTTAATAGTGTATCTGCTTGTTACCTCATATCTAAGGCAATTATCATCTAGAAATTAGAACCTACATCTACGTTGTGAATTAAAAACAGTTTTAGTAAACAAGTTATTTTAATGTTACCTCAGAAAATGTAACACAACTGAAGTTGTTAAAATTAAAACTTAATCAAAAACATGACAATAAAATTAAAATCAGCTATAAGAAAAATCAAATCAATTATAAGAAAGTCACATCAATTTAAGTTAAAAATATGAATATAAATTAATTTCAATTTTATCTAGAGGAATTATAACTAGTTGTACATGAAAGTTGTTTAAAGAGTTTTTTTTATTCCTGACGATGAGGCCCCCTATTGCAAAACCCGCCTCTTAGCAAGCACTATATTTTTTTACAGTGACACTTAACCTGAGGAGTTTCTAAATTAGTAATCAGTTCTATTTTATTTTACAATAAAAGTATGATTTAATATTTTATTCGAATTTCTTTACTATTTTTTATAATTTACATATAGTTTTTTAACCACATCATTAACATCATTTAGTAAAATTATTTAACTAAGCATATACTTACTTTTAGTTTATAAAATTCAAACTCATGGTATTTTATATATGTAAATAAAAATATATTCACTCATCATTTTACAAAATATATCACAGGTTAGATTCTGAGATATTGTAAGTCCGTAGGGAACAGTGCGATCTGTAGTTTACCTCAACAGCTTATAAAACTTAACCAGTATAACCCAGAACATATTCTTTTGGTAGTATGAACACAAGCAGATGCCAAATATAAAGTAATGTCCAAAGATCCACCAGGCAGAAGCTCTGACAGGATAACAATGTCTGGTATTTACTGCTATTTACTATTAAGTACAAAATCGTGGACATAGCTAGTAAAATATATCATGAGACAAAATATATTTTTATATTAATCAAAAATATTAGATATCACTGTATGTATCCTTTACACCAACCTCAAGAAGTCAAGAAGATTATTTACCACAAACTTTTAACTCTTGATCCCTTATCCGTAAGGAACCTTCGGTTTCATGGGATAAAAATATACCGTACATGTATCCACAATATTAGTAATCACCAAAATTTCATAAATATTTGTCATATTCATAACGTTACCTTATTATATTAAACTTGGCAATCGTTTCCTGCATTTTAATTAGGTAAAAATATTTGGGAGCAATTGTTTAATTTTAACAAGTGGTTTTGGCAAGCTTATTTCGACTGAAAATCTCAGCGTAATGACTTTAAAGGAAATGACTTTTTAGGTAAGAACATAGGTTAGCATAATTTTGTAAACAGGTAATAGTAAGTATTTTTTAGTTGCTTCGGGGTCGTCATATGTAAATGCGAATACTTTTATTTCATCGCATTAAATTTATTCATCCATCTATCGCAAGTCGCATTACATTCGGTCGCGGAGTAGGGGTAAAGTAAAAGCAGAGCAAAGCAACAAAGGCTAATATGGCAGGCCCATGGTTCGCATCAGCTGACAGTGTAGCATTTATATTCTCACACATTCGTGAAAGAGCTCCGAAATGTTTATGCGTTTTGATCAGTGTATTGATGTTTTAATTGTATCGTGATTTCATAAAATCACACAGGATTTTTGTCTCTCTTTACTACTACCCAACCGATCATTATGAAATTTTTCAAAGATGTGGTCAGATCAGATACTTGCTTAGGGCACTTTTAACTCATATTTACTTAATCATATACTTATTTATCGCCACTTTCATAAAACACATGCCTTATTTGTAAAAAAAAACAATAGTACGTTAACTTACCCACTCCTTTTAATCCAAGGTTACTAGTAGTAATGTAATCAAACGCATTTGGGTCCAACTGAAAACCAGCGCTATAGTAGTTTGCCATAGCTTATAATGAGCTTGGGTCCTTTTTCGATGTTTTATGAATCTTTAGTTTGTATTTGTGTATTTGTACAATATACATTGTAATTATTATGCTATACATCTGTGTATTTACACTGTCTGCATTATGCACCCATTCATCGTCATCGAAATAAATGTTCTTTCTTTCATTCTCTCTATCTATTTTTTTCTTTCTTTCTTCCTGTCTGTCTGTCTATCGATATGTCTATCTGTCTGTCTTTCTTTATTTGTTTCTTTTTATCTTACTTTTATTTTGTGTAATAAAAATAATTTTATAGTTCGTCACGAACGAAGTCGCAAGCATAAATAGTGGTATTAATAAATTTAAAGCGATTATAATTCTGAAAAACAGTTAAGTGCAATATCCTCTCAAGGAGTCTCAACTCGTTAAAGGATTGCTTAGCGCCGTTTGATTTAAACCTCGCCATATTTTTTATTTTCAATATCACAGTCCACTTTAACGACGACAATTAATTAGGAGACATTATTTATTGCAACAACGCTGCGCTGAGCTCTCAAAAGAGTTATTACTAATTAGATATTTTTTTCAATAAAATTAATTTTATTTTCAAAGAGTAATAATACTTTTTTAGACTATGCTATTTGACTAAGTAATAACTTTTATTAATGGGCCGTATTATTCATCATCATTCAAATAATAATGTGTAAAGAAATAAAAACTTACCCTGTTTTATGTATATTGCGTACACACAATACTATTAGATTTCACATAGTTATAATGTTTACTTTATTCTTACATTGGGAATTATTTAGAATTAAATAAAAGTGTAATTGCGTTTCTTTGTATTGCAAAAGTTTTACTAACAATACGTTATACATTTAATCAATTTCATTATCTATTAACACAACAATACTAAGTATTCTGTTACCTATAATGCAAAAAAAAAGAAAAGATCATTTATAGCTTTTACTTCAGGTATTTCTATGTTTTATGGAATGTTTATTGTTAACTATGCATATAGCTGACCTGTCTTTTTTTCACTGAGCGGAGCATTAAGGTCGTTGTTGACGTTTTATGCTCGGACCCCAAGGCCGTAAATGCTAGTGCCCCACAAAGCTATGTACTATCTCCCACCCTGTTTCTTCTGCATAATAATAAAATGCTGCAAACTAATAACAGTATTCATTACTATGTAGATGACAGCACCGGGGACGCCCTGTACACAGGCCGTGCTAACCTTTCTCAGGAACACGTCCACGGAATTCGGATTAAATTTGTGTCTGAAGTCGAGATTTTATTGGAGCAAGTCTCGAAATGGAGCAGACTAAACTTAGGCAAATTAAATTTAGGCAAGTCCCAAGAAGAAGCAAGTTTACGGTTTTACCGCTGGTTTCTACCTCCGTACAACGCGCCATAAACTGAAATTCTACTCTGACCCACCATTTGGACCATTTCGTAGAACCAACTTGCGTCTGTAGTGGTTCTGGACCGATACAATTTAGAAACCAAGATGGTGGACACGCTAAGCTTAGTGGAGGCACTGGCTCTCAAGTTCAACTGTTGGATCACACCTACAGGTATTAGGCGGTAGAGTTTCAACTTTAGAGCTGTAGCTAGTCAGGCGGGCATTACAAAAAGCCATACCACCATGCCTTTGGTGTTATCACGATGTTTTCCTTCACCAAAAGCTCAAGCTCATTGTGGGTGGATTCGAACCCCGTCCCTTGACGCGACGTCCGTGCACACTCCCAACTAAGTTATTATCGCTTCAGCTTGATGTATTTGTATTAAGTAATGATTATTTAATACAAATACAAAGTAGATATAGCGAAAGGAACTCTGTTCCAACCGGGTGTCCATAACACACCTACCTCTTTCAGTTCCTGAGTAAATATATTTAAATATATTTGACTATTGAAGTAGTTAATTCAGTAGATGGGTATCGGTATTTTTTCAATTTTATTCACTCTTTTATTCAACAGAAGTACGTTATATAGAGTTAAAAATACACACAAAATACAGATCTGACATATAAAAATAGAAATCACTTTTTCACAATATCATAAAAACATCTTCAATAATAATCCGGTACCTTTCCTCCGAAGGTGAACAGAGATATTGTATAGGATTATAAGATTCAAAGAAATCAATATCATCCAATTCCATCAAAGCTAATACCTATTTACCGGGTCTGGGGGAACCTGAGACAGGACGTCTTTTACACTGTATTGTTATAATTACTAGGAAAATAATATAAAAATTGTAAGTGTCACATACCTGTAAGTTATATTTATAATTAAAAGAATTTATTTTCCATAACAAAATATACATCCCTTTTTGTCCCGTTACAGGTTTTTTTATTCTAATGGACAGCATACAGGCAGACGGCCCGTCTGATGGTAAATGGTTAGCATCAACTAAAGACAGACGCAACGCCAGGGATATTACAGCCGTGTTGCTGACCTTAACACAAAGGGCTGGTTCTCGTCCACTATGCTGGATCACAAAGGCTCACACTGAACCTTTATTTTGCGGCAGTCTAAACCCGAAAGTGGTCGCTAACCAGTCAAAAGAATAACCCTATAACATATCAGCTACAAGATTATCTATAGTGTAACTATTACATTTTACAACATACAAATTTGTTTCGGTGTAAATAGCATCCTATACGACCGTAATTTACGCAAGCAAAGATCTAAGATAAGTGGTAACACAGCCTATTTTTCTCCCATTTACCCTAAAGGATCCCACCCATCTCTCCGCTATATTTATTACTTCACTTCAACCTTTCCTTTTGTGACTTGATTTAAGATCCGTTACTATCTTAATTGGTAAAGTTTCGCGCAAATCCGATTACATGACTTGTCTATTTCGGTATTCAATTTTATTTTGTTAAAGGAATAAGTTAAAAAATCTGTGCGTCTTTAAGATTTCATTTACAAAATAGGCTTCGATATAAATTATTGATTGGCAACCTGTTCGAATATACAAAAACATCCCAATTAGTAAAACAGAAAGAAAGGAAAGGAAAGACTATTAAAAGACGTCCCCTAGCAAATAACTTGATTTATTTTGCAACTACCTTTTACCTGCGGCTTCGCTCGCGCTAATATTAATTTTATTAAACAAATCGCATGATGCAATAAATATATATAAAGTCTTATATAAATTTTATCCATCTGTTAACCCCACTTTCAGTAAGTTTTTTGCGAGATAAGTCAGTCTATCACCATCTCTGAGTTCCCATCTATATTTATACCAGAATTCATTATAATTAATTCAGCGGTTTAGTCGTTAAGGCGTAACAATATAAAAAGTTTGGATAATCCAAAAGTACACACCTCAAAATCTATTCCTCTTTTGTTTGTTTATTGAATAACAATTAAACCATCTCAAACCAGACCGTGAAAAGTAATAGGGTTCTATTCCTAATTATACTGAAGCGTAAGAAAAAAAAAACACGATTAGTAAAGTATCTCGGTCGTTATCGTGATAACATACAGGATCCGCATATACAAACACACGGACTTCCAAGACAGAACTTTTTAAACAGTTTTTTAACTAGTTTAAATAACAAAAATGACATCAAAAATATTGTGAGTGTATAAAATAGTATTTTTTTTATATGTGTGTGTATATGTAATTTTACAAGTGCAATATATGATAAATAGAAACATTTTAAGTTGGAAGAATCTGTTGTTTCGTGTGAAGTTACAGTAGTACCCACCTGAACGCTTCGCTTACGAAGCGTGCAAAAGAGGGGGCAGAGCGGCTGGCAGGCTGTACGTCCGTCACTCCACACTGTCCCACATTAGTATCTATATTGCATCCATGCGAAGCCGGTATATAGATTAAAAATGAAAAGATAAAAGATACAGCCAGTTCTATTGATCCTAAAAATTGCAGCCAACTTGGATTTATTATATTGTTATAATTACGAGTAATTGTAGGTGTTACGAAGTTCATCGGGTCAGCAAGTATATATATAAAACAAGACAAAACTCTTCGGTTTATCAGTACCAATTTATACCATTATTAGAACAGAGAATAAAACGGAAATCTACAAGACATTTATTCCCTGTCTCTCCCTTGAGTCTCTATTTGATGTAGTAATTAATCCGAGCTGAATGATTTAACTAAACGATTATTAATTATGCTCTGTGATCATTTTACGTTAGATTTCATTGTTTGGGTAAGAAAGGGATTGTTTACAAACTCAAACGTTATTAATTGTAAACCCTTAATTTCTCAGCTTGATGAATGAAAATTCAAAGGGCTGCTTACCTTATGGCCCCTTCATTTTCGTATGCTTTCATGTTATCTTTGTGCTAATCAATTAAGCGTACCTTGCCATAACGTTATTTTTTTATAGTTCACCGCCCTCTATGGGCACTCACGACACAAGAGCTTTCTTCTTGAAGGGTTCCAAGTCGTATTGATCCCCAAACACCGCAGACGCAAGTTGGTTCCACAAGGAGGTCCTTCAAAGGAAGAATTTCCGCGCGAAACGCACCGTCGTGAATCGACATTCATCCAGAAGGTGAGAATGGAATTTAAGTTTATGGTGCGTTGTACGGTGGTGGAATCCAGCTGCAGACATTAATCCATACGATTTCTCAAAATTATGTTTCAAAAAGTTAATTATTAACCCATAGTATAATAACAAGATCATGTTTTTGTCCCTTTTATTCCGTCTAGTCGTTAATCCCTTCTTGCTGGATGTCTACATACGTTATTAACTAATATATATGTCCAAATTTATTTTATTTTTTAACACTTTATAGGTTTATCGTTACGGCAAAACATCCACCCGATATTAAGTGGTGATGCGAGCAAAAATAGTGGATACTCTGAGCTTTCTTTTTTTATTTCCAATTATATTGAAACAAATTATACTCACAATATTGAGTTGAAAGTTTCAGGAATGGATAAATAAAAGACCAAATAACTTTTATTTACTATTATCTAATTTTGCATTAGAAAAAACTTAATAACGAACAATTAAATATTTTTAAAGTAACTTAACTAAATAATATCACATATCAACGGCGATATTTTCAAATATCTGTCTAATTTTAACACTTTTGAAAAATGTCTTCAGTATTTTTTGGTAATTTGTGAACATAGATCACAGGTTAGAAATTTAAATGTATATGCTATAATATATGTATTCGCAGCTAAAATATACCATATTATATTTACTCAACATAGTAATAAACTTAATACTGTAAGTACTGTCCAAAAAATATATATAATCAATATATAAATAGTAAAAAATCTGACAATATTTCTTGTATGACAGGTTAATTAGCACCAAAATCTCAATAATCTCCGGAATATGATTAATTTTGCATGTCAACAAGTATTTTTTAGGTATCGGATAGGAAAAGCCTTACCTATGTTGCTAACTATTAAACAAAAAAAAACAGCTTATATAAAACAAAAATTCATTGAAAAATTACTAATAATACCATGCGATGTGACTTAATACAGTTTAAACCTCTATAATGTCCATCATTTTATTTAAAAATAGGTGTCTACTGTATTGTCACATCGTAAATTTTAAACGATTGAATTTTAAATACAATTATTACTAATACATAGATATTATGGTAAGTACGTTGCATGTTTTCAAAAACAAAGTCCCAGTAATATATACTTTGTAGCATTAATAATTAAATTCGCACTACGTATTGATATGAATGATTAGAAGCCAAATACTATAGAGAATTAGATATTCATGAGCTGCTCTGGTAGAAGCTGCAGATATTGTATTATTAACTACCACCACAGGCCACCAATGTGAAATCGATATTAAATTATTATCCTTTGGTTTCTCCGTTACCAATTCTAACATATTATCAGGCATATAACTACCACAAGTCGGAAAATCTTGTGGTACAGGAGCCATATCTTTATGTTCGCCGACTTTGAAAACTAAAGCCATGCCGATTTCAACGTGAAACTCTATGTGACAGTGGAATAGCCAATAACCTGGATTATCAGCTTTGAACCTGATCACTGTGTATCCACCATCAGGCACTGTTACAGTATCTTTAATAGGTGCGTTCTTCAAGTTTCTTTTCAAGAGACCAGCTTCATCAAACGCCTTTATCTCTTCTATAGTTGTCTCAGCAGCTAACCGTCTTAGTCCCACAACTCGAAAGCTGTGTCCGTGTAAATGGAATGGATGATTTGCGTCAAAAGTTACACCTTCGTCGACTATAATAATTTCAACAACGGAATTGAGCTTTACTGATAGTACGTGGGAACATTCGCAATATCCCTCTTTACAAGATTCTTCGATACTCGATGCGTTGCAAAAGTTCTCCGGAGACGGTCTAGTGATGAGTAGAGGGCTTGATGGCATTTTCATACTAATGTGGTTTAGTTGAGGCGTGTATAGTCGGTTAAGACTGTTAGGTACTGAAATTAAAATTATATTAGTCTTTTAAAAGGTTTCTGTATGCAATCTTTGGAATAAGGTAATGTTTTATCTCCAGTACTAAGGTATAAGTATACTACGGTATTCAATCTCTATATTTTTATTACTTTAAAATAAATTTTATATTGAATATCTAAAAGCAAATACAGCCTACAATATTACAATTATAGAGTAGATACCTATTTATAGTAATACAATATATTAAACGGAACTAGTCTTAACTTGAAACTATATATATTGAAATCTGATTGATGGATTCTAGCAGATATATGGAATAATAATAGTATGGCACTCACCCTGGTAATACCCATAATAAGGTGATCTATGGAAATGTGAGTTATTCTTCGCGTAAAAATCATAGGCGACGTAAAATTGGTAGTCGGCCACTTCTTTCAAACTATCGTCATATCCCGCAAGAGATCTCATCTCGGCGACGCTTATTGTTTCATCCTCTTCTTCACCTTTATTTAAAGCGTTCAATTGCTGTAAATAATTACATAAAACATCAATATTTACATTAATAGATATTAAAATAATTAACAAATATATACCGAAAAGAAAGGACGTCCTTAAACGATATTTTAATGTTACATCCAAAGTAAGGCAAGGAAGGTTGGCATATATTCTGCATGATTCATATTTTGAAGTGAAATATTATTTAAGTCACAATATTTTATAGAACCATATTTGAATACATTTATTATCTGTCTTCATTGGTATAGTTAACATCATAATTACTATAATTGGTATATTAGAGACTTTAATATGCATGTCGTTCTCGCAGGTAATTAGGGTAGCATATAAGAAGATATTGAATTGCTTGGTATATATTAATGTGTATGAACACTTCTTATTTGGAAGGAATGATAAAAAAATACTAAATATAAAAGATTGAAAATCGCCTTTGATGGGGAATTTTGCGAAGATTTTTGTCCAGCTGTGTATTACCAAGAGCTGGTGATAAAGAAGACGTTGATACTAAGATAATTTACAACAAACTAGCGGACTTGCAAGTAAGTGTTTTAATGTATACACGTTGGTAATATTGTCTTTGATAGACTAACTACTAAGTGATTGGAATAATAAGTTTTCCGAATCTAAATATAGGGAGCCTTAAACATTCCTACCTAATTTAAACTATTCTACTCGCAACTGACTTAAAATGTCCGTATAGAAAACTATTCCATATTGTTAAACTCGTTTCATAAAAGATCATGTGGCCTATGTAAACCACAATATTTCATGTTCTATACTACATTATTCTAATCTTCAGTTTCAGAGACTTAGCTGTTGATAGCGTCTGGCTCAGGGCCAAAGCGCCATGGTTGTTACAACCCAAAGGATAATTTTACCGCATCTGCAGGCCCATTTGATTTTGTGACCTACATAATACTGTCGTTACAACGATAAGGATTTTACTTCGAGTGGTAGTAACCGTTTTAACTAGATACGAAAAAGAACGAATTAACAAAATTGATGTTCTTTTTTAAATTTACTCCCTAAGAATCGATTTACATATATTCCCTCCTGTACTGAAATTTTAAGCAGAGTGAAACTAACTGAAACAAGCATTAACTTAGGTTTTTCGTTGTTCTGCGCAACATATCTTACGCCCAAACTTACATTTTTCTAAATATACCATGGTGGTAACTACTCGTAAACCATTGATTATAAGTTAATGCTATAAATACCTAGAACTATTATGAGAATAATAACTACAGGTTAGTTATTGAATATTGTATATTATAAAGGGGGAAAATAGATTTGCAAACGAACTGCTCTTAAGTTCTTTCCAGATTATGAAAATAAAATGCGTAAGGATCGTGGAACACTTAGGTGGAACCTATGACTGGGCACACTAATGGTGTACGCGTTATAGATAACCGTCTACGTTATAGAAATATAGTGCAATATAGAACAGACTAAAGACAGGGTCATGACGGAAACAATCTTACATTTTGATTTGTTTAGCTTCCATCCGAACCATGCGATAAGGAAATTTGTTCAAAAAAATTAACTACGTAAATACATTATGCCGTCACTACAAACGCAACATTACTATTATTATGTAAGATCAAATTTAATGTGATAAATAAATAGATTAGAATAGATATATGATCAGAAACAGTGATGACAAAGTACCAACATGAACTCTGAACAGCGAAACAAACTGTCAGATCTAATAAATAGTAATGTTAAGAATCAGATGTTAAGATCAGATGAGATTAAGTCAGGACTTGGTTGAGGGGCGTAGAAGAGAGGCCTACACTCAAAAAGGGGCGATTATGGACTACATTATGCAAAAGGTACGTGACCTTTAAAATTTGGATAAAAGAAAGCGATGAAGCGATGATAGCTCAGTGGTAGTGTGTACGACTTCGTGTCAAGAGACGTGAGTTCGAATAAAACCACTTACTATGAGCTTCCGGTGACGGAAAACATCATGAGGAAACCATAACAGGTGGTAGGGCTTTTTCTAATGCCCGTCTGGCTCTCTACCACCCTCGAGTTGAAAATCTACTACTAAATAATAATAGGTATGTTCCGGTGGTTGTACTTGACAGCCAGTTCCTCCACAGATTTAGCGTGTCTACCAGCTTGGGCCGTATCGTCACTTAAGATCAAGTGAGATTATGGCCATAACGCAAAACCTTAACTATAAAAAATAGAAGTTATATGTTTGAGGAAACCTACTTAATCTGTCTACTTGAATAATAAAAATTTAAATTTCCTTTCAATAGAAATATTGAAATTGAATTCGCAGATCACAAAGATAGAAGAACTAATATAATGTTCACTAATAACACTATTGATAGACTTTAAAAATTATGATATTCATATTAGTAATGCTTGATACATAATCTCTGATCCACATAAGGATACTAGAAAAATCTTTCAAAGGACAACGTATCCGTTTCTATTATCAAATCCCTGAAGTGAACGTGAAGTGAACTATAAATATTGAAACAGTTCCAAATAATTTCAAAACAGAAGTTTGTATAAAAAGTAACTAATTATAGTAATCTAATACTATAAAACCTAATATAAAATCGAATACTAATAAAATAGTAAAACTAAGTAGTATCTAATTACAGATTATTTAGTATTTTAGGTATTAGAAGTAACATGAGTTACTTTGTATTGAAAAAATAAATAAATGCGAAAGATAAAAAAATTGTCAAAAATCTCAAAATCTAGCTACTTTAACGCCATATGGCATTCCAGAGTATTGGTGATACGAAGTTCACCGGGTCCGCTAGTTAATATTTTTAAGTTTGACAAAATTGTAATTACATATTATAAAAGAGTGATTGCTGGAGAATTTCTTTCGTCATTTCTTCCCTACCAGAATATCATGTTGTTTCTGAAACGGTAATAGTTTTCCGATTTCAAATAAGTGATCTTATTTTCCTATTTTTAAGTCATAAAGGATTTGATTTTAATCTGAATGTGGTTTCTTAAAAGAGTCACTTAAAAGAATTCAAGCTGCGCTTTTTGTAGAGGCTAAGCAATAGTGGCAAAGTCACAATTTCAACAATTAAAGTCATTGCACTTTTATTAGTAGTAACACAAACAATTCTTATGAAATTATAATCACTGGAATGTTAATTTTGTTTGAGGTTTTCTTATAAAAGACGTCACTTCAAATTACATTTCAAATACTTCTTATAAGAGCGTTATAAAGTTACAACGTATAGTGAAATGTAAGCGAAACAATCGAGGCTTTTGTTATCAAAACAATTCTGTTATTAAGTTACACAAAGTAATACTAAGCAATTTAATGCTAAGGGAATTTCCACAAAACAGGTTCAATTAATTATTCACATATCATTATAACTTCGAATTAATACTCGTAACATATTAGACGTAGAAAATATCTTATTTCATGTATAATTCAATATGAAATACCGTTGAGATTCCTACATCTCTATATTTATATTAACAATTCAGTATTTCTTTCTATATATCGTATATTTTTATCAAAGTTCGAAAAACATATATTTGTTACAAAGGATACGAATAACAAATATGATATTAAAATGTTTTTTGTCGGTCTGATTGTATGCCCTTTTAACTAGTCCGATGTTTAAGATATTTGGTTATAGAGATATCATTCAATTCGTAGGCTAAAGTAAGTACCAATAACAGTTATCGGAATTGAAAAAAAATAACTCTCAATAGGTTAAAAAAAGATCGTGTAAGATAAGTAATTTCATGTTACATTGTTTTGCAGATCAACCAACTGATTGTACGTCGTTGCCGTTGCATCCAAACAACTGGAACTAAATATATATTAAACTATCCTTGATTACTATTTTCTTTATTTTACTAGTAGCTTTTAAATGCTATCTATTTATTTATTTGAGGATGTTGGTCAATACAGATAAATATGAAGTAAACTAGTTTTATTCTAGAAAACAAGACGCATCAATCGCATTTCGTATCGATATAGACACGGTATGTGCCGTGCCAATACGTTTTATTAAATATATTTTTGTTTTATTTTTTATTATTAACCTCACCTAGATTTAAGAACTAGATTTAAAGGACAATGTGTCCAATTCTACAATAAAATCCCTGACGAAATACGTGATCTGCAACTAAAACAGCTTAAAATAATTTTAAAAGAAATGCTTATTAAGAAAGCGTATTATATATACAATTACAGATTATTTAGCAGATAAACACGAGTGGGATAAAATTATTGTTAACATTTTTAGGTTCAGACAATTGTGTTTCCGAAACGGTGGTAGATTATTGAGATCAAAAAAGTAATATTATTATCCAATTTTTGAGAAATAAACGATTTGATTTGAACGCGTAGTTTTATCATTGAAATTGAAATGAAAAATAATCCTTGGTTTTTGGTTATTTTATCGTGTTCGTGAGAATACAAGGTTGGTGACTTTACCTTATATTTTTACGATCGACTAGGGCGTGCTACGTAGCCCGCAGAAAACGAAGTATAAAACCAATATTCTTTTATGGGGGCTCAAATATGACCTCTAGATACTGTCCTCACTCAGAATATGTTACATCATGACAACTTTACATACGAATTTATCACGATGAGGTATATTTTGAACGTACTATTCATGTAAAAGCTCCATTATTTTGTAAGACATTGAATATCAATAGTACGTTTATATCCTGTATTTGAATCTTTGGGGAGAAATATTCGATGATAATAATTTGGCGCACTTTTTTTGTTTTTATAACCCATCTGAATGTGTGTTGGCTCCACAAATGACACGAAATTTAGTTTATAAATTTTAACGTTCGCACCTACTGTTTATTAATTTAATAAATTAACTAGTAAACGTGTCTTATGTAGTGCAATTTAAAATCAATAAACTAAAATAATTTAAGGGCTGAATTTATTTAACACTTTTTAAACTTTCAAATCAAATCAAATATCTTTATTAAATTTAGGCCCTAAGAAGGCGCTTATGAACGTCAAGAATTACTACCGGTTCGGAAAGTAACGCAGTCATCGAGAAGAACCGGCAAGAAACTCGATCTGCATTTTTTTTTTAAGTCTTATTCTTATGCTTATAAACAACAATTTAATGTGTTACAGTAGGTATTAGCGGATGTACAGAGAGGGGTGTCAATTCCAGTCATCACGATCGCTCACATATTGATCTACTAGGGTAGGGTAGGGTACTAGAGTAATAGCCTTTTGACATCAAAACCCGTTTGACATGGTTCTTGAAACTACTGTCCGGCAATTCAGTAATGTGCTTTGGAACTTAATTATAAAACTGACACTATCACCTAAAAAACTGTTACTTTCGAGTAATATATACATTATAATATAGGTATTAAATGTGTATCTATAACTCGACTTACTTTTTATTTATTCACTCGACGTTCCGGCCTGGGACTTTGATAGATGTCCCATGAGTGTAGTGTGTCGGAAAATCACTAGTCAAATGACTAGAAACTAGCAAATTAGGGCAGTTACCAGAAACTGTCCTCCCTAACAAAGACACCGCAACATTTCAGTCAGTCTGAAATGACGAGTAAATTTAAAAGTAAATCGTGTTTTAGACCCGTATTGAATAACTATATCATAATTAATGTATTTAACCAGTGACATTAGTAGCAAACTAAATGCAAAAAATCCTTGCATTTATTAAGGAAATAACTTACGTTTTTAATTATTCCCTGTATACCTCAACTGTATATATTTAATATTATACTCGGATTCATTGCACTGAAATTGATTATTTTAATTCGCTTCGCAATCATTTGGTTTTTAAAGGCTATTGAGTAGGATTAGTATTTCAGCTGAATGCGCAGATATCTATATTACCTGCTTATCTGCCTATGCGATTATATACATAACAATAACTTTGAAAATATTCATGAATTCGTATTAAACTATATATATATACGCAAGTATCTTACCAATCCTTCATTATGCAGTTCATACCAAGTCGGATCTCCTGGAGGCTCTGTCTCTATCGCACCCTCGTAATGCAACACTCCTACTTGTTTAGCTCTCGTAAATCTGAGTAACAAGAAAACCAGTTTTTTTATTAATTGATAACAACAAGGCATGTATATTAAATACATGACGTAGGCGCCTACTTGGATCAGATTTTAATATCCCGTGAGGTGGACGGGAAAAACACGATCGAAGTCTGGAGAATCAGCTAGTATAATATATGCAAGAAATGCTTAGTTAATATATAGCACAATTAGCAATAATTGTTTTACTAAGTCTTGTCCTTCTTTTCCAACTTTGCTTTAATATCTTAGTAACTTTACAGTTTAAGACAAAAATACATTAAGTTTACAATAGAGGTTTATTTATTTAATCGTGTTGCCATATAAAGTATCTTATGCATCAAGTATTCTATTTATCGCTGCGAGGTTCAATTTATAATGTGGAACAGTGCAGCGGCCAAAAATCTGCTACTCTTTAGTACCACCCAGGGAGGACGTGCATGGTAATGAGAAT
Organism: Actias luna; assembly: GCA_039707435.1. NCBI lineage: Eukaryota > Metazoa > Arthropoda > Insecta > Lepidoptera > Saturniidae > Actias > Actias luna. Next base: position 8,567,078 of record JAZHAC010000018.1, on the reverse strand, counting down.
TACACTTTCCGCAGACGCCAATAACATCTTCCCCCGTACCCGTAATCCAGTGCAATAGCAATTTAAAAAATGCGTGAACGTAGTCGACCACTTGGTTGGAACGAAATCCTTTACGTAGTATATTATTATTGATAAATATATGGTATTTGTATTAACAAACACAAATAAATGAATTACTAGCGTCTGAGAGCAATTAATAAAACGTCTAGTTGTGAAAATAAGCATTGTATTACACATCATTAAATTCATCTAATTCAGCTCACGCGTATGACGTATACAAACTGTATCTCCGCAGCCTTTGGGAATTTACTGGCTGTCATGAACCAATAAGCGCGCACCTATGACTGGACACAGTATAAGTTAATATATAGTATACGGGCTATGCATAACCGTCTACTCTATAGTAATATAGTGCAATATAGAAAAAAACTAAAGAAAAGATCGTGACGTAATTTTCTTCATTCAGGCTTCATTCATCTTGTCTAGCATCCATTCGTACCGTGCGATAAGGAACTTCGTTCCAAAATAACTCTTGGGTATCTTTTATCTTAAAATTACATAATATCTAACTAACAAAAGAAACAGTGTATGAAGGTACAACATTATGTTCCCACGTATTATACCAGGGTAATATGAATCTAATTTAAATACAAAAAAAGAGTCTTACACTTCATCACAATCCATCAAGCCTCGGAACCTTATCCAATAGTTGTCAATTTCATTGTTCGCCTCGAGTATGAAATCATATCGCTCCCCTGCGTAAGTAACGAGTGATGTAGCTGCAACAAAATAAAATTGTATGAAGGCTTTGCAGTCATTACTAAAACAAATTATAATACATCAATAGGGCCGTCCATATAGTACGTCACGATAAATTTTACCTTTCTAGACTCCCTACCCCGTTTGGTTATGTTATATCACATTTCCTGCGACTCCCCTATGAAAATTACGTCAGAAATGTTAGACTCCCCGTACATAATATATAATAATTAATAGCAGTATACAAATTTCAATTATTTTTTTAAGTAATACGGTTTTCAAAAGTTAAATCGTCGCAGTTACTCAACCTTTGCTAAACCTATGCAACTTACACTCATAACTCACATATACGTACTCTCATATACACACGCACGCACGCATTTATCTGTTTCTTTTAATTAATTTTGAATTTATTTGTTGTTCCTTATTGTCGCTAATATTAAAATAAGCACTAAATTTATAATTTAAAAATAGTTTTGTTAGTTATGCATTTTAATATATTATGTTATGTGATTGAAATCACTTTTGGCGAAACTAATATGTTAATAATTGTTTATATAAAATAAATTAAACAGCTGTTGATTTCTTTATAAATAAATTTAGTGCTTGCAATAATAAAATTAATGAATCTGTAATAACTTATAAAAATTAAATAATTGTTTAATGAGCTTTCACGGTCTCGTAGACCCCCGACCCTCCATGTCACATTTAGTAACAGTAAGCAACACCCCCTCCCCGGACAGGATGTATATTATTCTTTCTGAAAAAGATCATTTCTGCAAGATTTCGAATCTAAATAAAATGAATCGATTCATAAAAAAATCGAGATACAAAGATTGATTCATCAAAAATTGATTAATTTCGATTTACTTTATGTGCTTATATTTTCAATATAAAACCAATCATAGAAAACAAAACGGTCACCAGAATAATCAAGTTATTCATTTTATATACGTGAAAAATTACTATTTCTATATACGTTTGGGTAACACATTCAAATAATTATAAATAATATTTTATGAAAATAGATAAGAATCGAACCTCGATTTAAAGAGTAAAATATCGATTCACTTGATAATTTGAGGGCTGTGATTCAATTAAAAAAATCGTTATTTTTACTCTAAAATGTCGATTCTCCGTTTAATCGATCTCATATCGCCATCTCTAACGTATATTAGTAATAGTATATGTATAATATTAAGTAAATAGATTATTATTTAAGTAAAACAAATATTTTAGATACACAACATAATATAAACAAACACTCAACGAATTCTTGTTGTGAAAGTTCAGGCATATAATGTTTATCTAATAAATCTGCAAACAAGCATTCACATGATATGGTCATTACCAGCTACCTTACTTAAACCAACATGAACTACGTAATATACCTGGAGCAGTTATTTCGAAACACTACAAGTGCCTTATCGGCTACACCAATCCATTATACATTTTCAAATATTATAATAACTAGCTTTTACTTGCGACTGCATAGCATGGAACTGTAGAAACCATAGCATGGTGGTAGCGATTTCTAATGCCTGCCTAGCTAGCAACCACCCTCAAGTAGAAAATCTGCCGCCAAATACTAATAGATGTGTTCCGGCAGTTGCACTTGTGAGCCAGTTCCTACACAGGCCACAGGTTTAGCGTGTCTACCAACTTTGTCCGTATCGTCATTTAAGATCAGGTGAGATTACAGTCATAACGCTAAACCTTAACTACTAAAAAACACTATACCACATTGTACACCATTATCAATATTTTCTTGTTTGCAAATATTTATAAAAGTATTCGATATTATAACAAAAGCCGAGATTCGATTTCAAAGGTATGAAAGGACAACTTTTTTGCAGCCACCCGTAAAAGGCGAACGTATATTTGTTTGCTTCTCTAGTTTCGTAGCTTTGAAATTATATTTCAGAGATTGTAAATAATACCTTGCAAAAATTTTAAATACATTTTTATAATCGTAAAAATAAAACTTGTTTTGTTTAAAAATGAATACTTATTTATCTCGTGTATTTTCTGACACTAATTATCTAACGCAATGAAACGCTATTACCTCGTACAAAGAGTAGTAGAGGAAAATTGTGTTCGTCTGGGTTTCCTCCACCACATATCAGATATTGATCGTTAATTTAAAATCAAAGATATGTAGCAAAAACAACATAAAACTCAAATGTAATAAGGGATGTAACTTGGGCCTGGCTTGTCGCCCCGACAAGAGACCGATGGTCTTGGGGTTTTAGTGCGTAATCCCGACAACTAGCACCGAGGGAATCCCACATAACCTTACCGGTCCTCCCGGGCTGGTGGGTAGACGTAAATGCATTTCCCCACGATAAAAAATGGGTTGTAACTTGGCTTTACGTTTTTTTTTCATATAATACAATATTTATTCGTGTGATCCTGTGCAAGATTTGAACTAACAGTACGTCAGCGCAACGATATCTAATAACAATGTAAATTTAACATGTTTGTACTTTTTAGATTAATATGCAAAAATTATCGCAAGTGACTTAGTATAAGTAATAAAATACATTTACATAATTATTAGAAATTTCTGTCTATTTTTTTGTGCACGCATCACTGCTAAAGTACAATGTGAATAATAAAACATCACCAAGGAAATAATAAAACGTATCATCAAGTAATATTTAGTCTTCGTTTCAACAAATAGTCGTAAATAGCGTTTTAATTAAAACACATCTACTGCGATTGTCAAGTTTGCATACACTATCCTATAGCCAAGGACTTCCCTAACTGTAGAATAATATTAGTCTAGAAAATCCTAATAAACTGATAACGGCTTCTTTTTCTTGAAAGAAATCAAACGATGAATGAAAAATTTCGTAATTTACAAGTATAACCACGTTTTGCGTGTATTTTAGTTTTAAACAAGCTTACTGAATATTAATATATACGAATTCTAGTCGGGGCATTTTGTTTCCCAGCAAATTTTCATAAGGTCAACGGTAGTATATGAGGCAGCGTTTATAGTAAACGTCTGGTCGACAACGGATTCGCAAGCACTTTGATCTTCCCTGCACATTTGAATATGTAAATTCGAGAGGGAATGGGTATGGCCGTGACAGGGTTGGATTTGGCTTTCACAACCAGTAAGTTGTTTTTTAATTCGAAGTAACCGCACTTCTTATGCGATTTTGTTTTAATTAGATCCATTTCAATTTCTTTTCGAAATAAGTAGATACTAAGAATTATTAGCAAAATTAATTTAAAAAAATCAAGTTTGACCAAAAGAACTCCAGTTCCTTTGTTTAACCAATCTATATTTACATTTATTTTTTAAGTAATTGATTATATTCCAAAATATTTAGCGATAATCTCTACTCTGAACAACTTTTTTATTTATAATTCATTCGTTAAGCGTTTTGGTCACAATCTCGCCTGACGTTAAATGACGATGTAGCTCAATATGATGGATACCCTTAGCCTAGTGGAGTAACTTCATCTCTAGTACAATTGCTGGAACACACCTGTAGGTATATTGCTAACTATACTAGGTTAAGTGTATTTTATTTATCAATTTATTGCCAATTGTTTGCGACTTTTGGTACTGTTTTGCTTTTGCGAAATAAGTAATGGAGGGATGGGTCGCTATGACTTAATGCATAATAAAAAATCCGCCACAATTTGTATAGCCGGAAGTTTCCCTGTAATAATTAATACGATTGCTGGTGATCCAATCAAAATCAATCTATGATTGATATTGTTTGGCCAGCACCGTCTATTTATCGCGCTTCATTTCCGGTATCGAATTCCTAATGGGGGTCTTATACCCCTTAAAATCTTTACGGTACACTCCTGATACTAACTCGTCAAATAAATGTGTATGTTTCCTGCTAGAGCAGAAATTTAATGTTGATTTTAATTCTAATATTAATTCAGTTTGTGAAACTGTAAATTTGTTCCTTGAAATAAGATCGCATTAATGAGGTCATAGCGCATGCAAGGCTTACATTATTTCCTGGGTTTCGGTACGCCTCATTATCATAAATACTTTCACATATTTTCTGACATTTAACCTAGTTTTTGCCGTGTAGTTTATGATATAGTAACCGCCTTTGTTGTTAACGGTTTGAATAATTCACAAAGTATTTACTCTCGACACCTATGAAAATTTACGAATTCTGAATTATTTTGTATACTAATTTGTGTCAAGTGTGGAATGTAATGTTCATATGTAGGTTCAATTAGCGTCCTTTCATTTTTTTTCCTGTTAAATTGTTTTGTACCTATTTAATCTGTATGATTATATTATGCTTGCATGCTTACATGGTAATAAGGAGTTTTCTAATTGTTTGCTACCACTCTCAAGTTGAAAATTTGTCCCCATTTGCCTATATGTATGTTCCGGCAGTTGAACTTGAACGCCAGTCTTTCCACTAGGCTTAGCATGTCCACCATCTTAGGCCACATCGTCATTTAACATCAGATGAAATTGTAGCCGTAACATTAAACCTATAAAATGTATCTAGTTATACTATTTTAAAAAATATTAAATTTCCAAGTATTCATTGCAACATTGACTACCTGAAGCTGAAACTATTACAATAGAAATAAGAATACTATACAAAATTATCGAGCTTTTGACGAAATTTATTAGACAAATATATTACTGAAAATAATATAATATTGCTATATAAGGTTTTAATAGAATTGTTGAATTGAATGTACTAATGCCCTATTCAGTTAATCTCGCTTAGTTTCGGCAATCTCTTTAGTTTAGCTGGCGTCATCCCTCGACTGGAAGATAAAGAGATGAGCTTTTGCGATAACATCTCGGAGCGAGATGATGTTTTTTTTTCTTGTACAATTGTTGAGAAGAATGGAATAGCTTCGTAATATTTCTGACTCGCTTTCTATAATTATATTTTTGATAGCAATCGGTAATGTCAAGCTCATTTATATCTGTCTCAAAATGTATTATACTAAATTGAAATTTAAATAATGTCTATGACAACACATTTACGCATATTTCGCATTCGAAGCACTAGCTAGCGCTAATCACTAGCTTATAACCACGGCTTCGCTCACGTTAATATCGATTTTATCAAATCGAATGACGGAATAAAAAAGTTTTATACACAGTTCATACCTAAGATAAGTTTTTCGCAAAAAAAAAATAGCCTATCTCCGTCTCCAGCGTTCCATCTATCTCTGTACCAAATTTAATCTTAATCGATTCAGCAGTTTAGGTGTGTAAGCGCAACAAATAAGCAAACTCACTTTCGCATTTATAACATTAGTATAGTATGAATTATCTATAGAAATGAATATCTATTTCCCTTGATCATCGCATCACGCGTGAAGGCATGGAACAAATTCGCAAATTTTTTTGTTGTGTTAATTATTGTCAAGAAAAGGTTCACATGAAGGAAAAAATTAAGGATGTTGAGCGGAACATTAGAAAATCTGTATACATAAAATATGAATCTCCCAAATGTATGTAGGCGCATACCTTCCGAAAAACTGCACCAAATCGGATATTTCGTTTTTTATTGTGTTCGTAATTGTCAGGACATGGTTTGTATAAATGAAAAAAAGCAACACTTTTGTAGTGAAAACTTCCAAAGGAAGATTTGGATAGGGAGTAGATTCATGTAAGTCGTGATGGACATGGTCACGTGACGTGTTAACGATAATATTATATCTGTTCCTATTAGTATAACTTATTGCGCAGTAAACTCTTTTGATCTACAAGTTTTGTTTTTTTTTTGAACAATTTGAATATCCAAAAACAATAATTCTTTGCTTATAAATTAGAGATTTCACTTCTGACAGCAGTCCTCATTTCTGCTTTGAAATTATTTTTAAATCTAATTACATGAAAAGCGACGGAATTAATGGGACAGAAGGCTGAGAGGAATCTATGTATGTATTACAAAATGAATCGCCTCTCGTTAGTTTTGCTAAAATACACAAAAAACTAATCCGATTTCTTTCATATATATTTTAAAGTGTTCTAATACTTTCTAGAAGATTTATAAAGAAATAAGTATTAAAAACAAAATTGCGAAGAAAATTATATACGTGCAGAAAACCTAAAAATGTTAAAAACAAAAATAAATACAAATTAATTAATTGTAAGAAAATGATAATTGTATCTTTGTGAATTTTAGAAAATGTCGTCTCATTTCGCAATTGCCATGGAGTGGTACGTACATTAGTCCTATTTTCCTTCTATGTAAGTAGAGTATGTAAGTAGAGTAAGCGAATTACTTTTATTATTTCAAATGTGCGACGAGCCACTTTACGTGTTAACCGAGCTGATGACCAGCGTCGACAGATATTGAGAATAGTCATATTGATATGTCCGTATTGCGTTCGAGAGTTACTGACAATAAAATGAGTTTGGGTTGTGTTGTGCAGGTGGAAAAGTAAAATTAACATAATTGGTCCCACTACCAGATCTATTACGCTTATTAGTTTATGAGATGGGAAGTAATTCTAACCATTTCTTGGCTAACATTAATAAATAAAATAATTGTATCCAAAAAACATCATTTGTCATTGTAAAGGACAATTTTATGACAAATCGCTACAATTCAGAAAGTACGAGAAATGGTGGCGGAGAAAAATATAGTTGTATTTTTCAATGCGGCTCTGTATTCGGAAATTTCTTAGAGGTCAGTTATTATTCTTCAAATCAGTGGACACAGTTATCTACCAGAATAACGTAGTAAACTATTTTTCATTTTTTTAAATTAACTGGAATTGTCTGGTCCTCCACATGACAATTTCCTAAGAAAAGTATATTTTATTGGAGGTACTCTGTTGACTAGTAAAAACGTAGTCTTCAACATGTGCACATTTATTTGTGGTTATTTGACTAAATATGTCCAGATGTAATTGATTCCATTGATTAATCTCACAGTACCGTGGGGAACAAATATACTAAAAGACTACACTATAAAATAAATATAAGTAAGTACCAAATAACCTGAACAGGAATGGCTACGAAGTTCTTTTACACGCAGTCGAAGAAGGAGCGAGAGGTATACCTCCTAAATCTAAATAATATAACCTGCTACAAGGTCTTGGCCTGCCTAGGACAGCAGTAAGTTCTATATGACAGTGTGTCTCTAAAGCTGCGCTAGCAGGCTCCGAGCAATTTTCATTTTCAGCTTATTTCCAAAATACTGTCAGTGACATTCTGAATAACGTATAAGATTTTCCGGAATAATTTGATACCTCATTAGTAATGAATGCGCCTCCAAACTCTCACAGCAATCTCCTACAAACTTTTGTTTTCTGGTACAAAGTTTACGGACTGTGATATCAGTTCAGTGACATTTATAAGTTATTACTCTTGGTTGTTCTTAATTTATATTTTTTTTTTATTTAAACAACAACTGCTTGTCGGTTAAACAAAATATACTCTTGGAGTTATATGAATCTCGATATATATAAAATATTACGAATTTTTCAATAAAAAATTATTTACATTATTCAAAATACCTCGAAACCATTATCTATATTGTCACCACTCCATTATTGAAAATGAATAAAAATTCATTTCCCTTTATCTTCAGAATAGGTAAACGTTCTTTTTTTTTCAAACTTAATCAAAGAATACCTGGCCTGTATTTGAAAATTAAAAATCAAATAAAAAATCTTTCTCTAGTTTACGCTTTAAGAAGGCGCTTATGAACATCAAAATTACCACTGGTGTGGAAAGTTACGCATTTCATTAAGAAGAACGTGCAAAAAATTCAATCAGCATGTTTAAATATTTTTAAGGTAATTTTTTGTTAAATGTGGGCATTTACTTTCGTTGTTAGTAGATACAGAAAGATGAATATATATTCAAAACATCACCATCACTCACATATTGATTTTTTTATAGCTATGGCCACAATTTCACCTGATATTAAGTGATGATACGGCCCAAGTTGGTAGACACGCTAAGCCTAGGTAAGCGACTAACTCTCAAGTGCAACTGCCGGAACACACCTATAGATATTTGGTGGTAGATTTTCAACTCCAGGGTGGTAGTTAGCCAGGTGGGCATTAGAAAAAGCCCCACCATCATGCTACGGTTGCATCGCGATGTTTTCCTTCACCGAATACTCAAGGTCAATGTAGGTGGATTCGAACTCGCGTCTCATGACTCGGCGTCCGTACATATTACCAACAGAGCTGTCATCGCTTCAAAAATCCACCCTTTTGACACCATCAAAATCCCGTTTGACCCGTTTGACATGCTTGAACTTACTGTAAAAGCAATGGGGTTGTGACAAAACTAATGATCCGAAAACTTATGACAATATATTGAGTTGTAGCAAGTAATACATTATATCGATATTGCAAAAATGTAACGATATCGCCGTCTAGCTACTGTGACATTTTTTTTAAATTCTCATCGTAGGAAATTGGAAAACTTCGTCGCCGAGAAAAGTACGGAAGCGCTACAAAACCGTGCCGCAGGAGTTAGTCGTGAAATAGCCTGAAATATTGGAGTTTGCACGAGCGTTTACTGATAAAATATTTGACCATTCTCGGGTTGAGTTCAAAATGATTTACCGTTAACTGTATGGCTTATTAAATCATGTACTAGGCTGACCTAAAAATTGTCTGTCACTTGCCAGTAGTCGATACAGCATTTTTTCACTCTCCGTAAACGTTTCCATAAACATACAGAAATATTCAACTAAACTTATTTCTATTGTAAAATGTGAATTATTGAGTTAAGCTTAAAATAAAATTCTAAAATAAAAACACTGTTAAGTTGTAATTTTCGTTTTTATTTTTGGAGTTAACTTGGAGTAGTGTGTACAACTTCGCGTTATGGGACGTGAGTTCGCATCCACCTACAATGAGCTTGAGCTTTCGAGGAAATAAAACATCGTGAGGAAGCCATAGCACGGTGGTAACGCTTTTTTTAATGCCCGCCTGGCTAGCTACCACTCTCAAGTTGAAAATCTGCCGCCAAATATCGATAGGTGAGTTCCGGCAGTTGCATTTGAGAGCCAGTTCCGCCACAGGTATTAGCGTGTTTACCAATTTGGGCCATATTGTCACTTAAGATCAGGTGATTATGGCCATAACGCTTAACCTTAAGTATATAAAAAACTAACAGCTTAAATTTTTATTGATCTACTCAGAACTCAGAAGTCATCATGCCATGAATTGAAAAGTCACTAATAGAAACTATTTAAAAGTACTGGGAGAGTACAAATCGAACGTTATAAATTACTTTATAAACACAATTCACATTAACCTCGTACGTATTAGAAATGAAAAGAGTATCTAAAAAAACTGGTATATTTTGAAATACATTTATAAAGCTAATCTAATACTAATAAAAACGCCTTCGATTTGGCTGCTTACAATGGTTTTAAGATATTTTATATACTATACGTCGTTTTATTTACTTAATACAAAATAACACTTGTGTTTTTATATTATTAAATGTAAATTCACGAGGACAAGCTAGTTTTATATTAAAATCCCCACACGATTATTCCGCCTGGTTCAAGTATACGGCCGAGAAAATTGAATTTTCCAGAAATCATCACATTGGCTAGAGGAAACTGGGAGTATAAACTTTTAGATTTTCACTTAAGATATAAAAACTAACACACTGTATTTCCAACAGAAACGTTTATCTGAAGCCGTGATAACGCCACGTCCCCCTGGCAAAACGAATTCTTCTTACCTTTTTTTGTTTATTCTAGCTGATCTTTCTCGCTTCCTTCATATTCAATCAACTAACGAACTACAGCTTCTTACGGATAACTTTTATTATATTGTATATTATTTTGAAGTGATGATAGCTCAGTTTGTAGTGTGTACAGACGGCGTGTCAATGAACGTTAGTTCGAATCCCTGCAATGAGCTTGAGCTTTCAGTGAATGAAAACATAGTGATGAAACCATAATATGGTGGTAGGTCTTTTTGTATGGTCTGCCTTTTTAATCGTAAGGAAATGCAATTACGCATATCCTTTCAGCCCGGGGGGGCTGAGCAGGAGAGGGTTATGTGGGACTAACCCGGTAGTAGGCAGCCGGAAATACCCACTAAAAATCCACTGCCGTCTCTCGTCTTGCAGAGGCGATACGAGTTCGAACTTGCAATCACCGCAACGTCTAAGCTAGCTTCCACTTTCAAGTGGAAATCTTCCGCCAAATACTATATAGATGTGTTCCGGTAGTTGCATTTGAGTGCCAGTTTTGCACTAGCTTAGCGTGTCTAGTAAGATTGTGGCCATAACGCTTAACAAAAATCTATACAGCCCAAATTTCTATATTACACTTTTTACAACGTTACTTGCAAACTCTTCTTACATATCTACTGACATACATATCATGTGTATCCGATACAATGAATTTTTTTTTTTTAATATTTTAGCTGGAAAGTTATTGTTAATAACTCGACCGTAGCGCCATCTGTCATATTAGGATACAAATATGAACTATCGTGTCGGTAAAAGAAATATATATCAGGAATTTCTTTTGTATCAGTCAACGCTCCCACCGTAAAACTAAGAATATTACAAGAAGCTTCTATTTCTTAAAATCGCAAAGTGTAATAATAAACCTTAATGGATCCCTCACGAGGAGATGTAATTAAGAAATATATCATAATAAGTTTACAAAATTTATTTCAAAGGTTCGTTATTAATTAATCCCGTCGTGAGTTCAAACTCTTGTGTGAAAATACCATGAAAGTTTGGCAACGTCGTGTGTGTACCTTCATACATTTATTAACATTTCTAATTGACAAAGCCACACATACACATTGCCAAAAATTGCGACGTTGCTAAACTTATAATTTACAGTCTATATTCATAAATATACAGTTATGCTATTTAATTTATTTTGTTTCTATCTGTTTCACAGGCGTCTCTTATAAATCAACTCGCATGTGGCATTAAAAAGAGTATAATCTATTATTTCGTTCATTATCCAAGTTAACCTTAAAATATTTTTTTTCATCTTGTCAATTAAGGAATTATGTATGTTTCCCCTGTACAAAATTATATCAGTAGCAGTTCAGAACCAATTAAAAAGAGGTTTTCAATATTATTAAATGTTACAAATTGAAAAATATTTTTGAAATAATTTTACGTAATCAAAAAGCATGTACAATTTTGCCGCAAAGTTATTGGCAATCAAAGCAAAAAAGTTCTTTTTAATTTTGATAAAGAAAAACTCTAGAAATATTTCCTTAAATGAGGGGCTTCAGAAATTGTTCTAGCTTCATTTATACTAACAAAATAAACTCTACGAAAATAATTAGTCCGTATCTAAGGTGCACGGACACATAGGATATCGCTTCTCATAAGGTTTTATTCCTAGCTTTTTTTGCATATAATAATTGAACCAGCGACCATAATATTTTACAGCGATATTGAATAGATTAGATCAGTACACGCGAAGTCCTACTATAGTACCTAGTTCTGAGAAATGCTTATGTCTAATAACACAACGATACAGGTCAGTGACGATGATGAATGCAAATGGAAGTGCCGGAATGACAGGTAAATGCACTTAGACATTCCATCTGTGTAAGTGAGATTAATGTGAGATTCCTTAGTCTATAGACTTTAATACATTTCCTGCTTGAAATATAATATTATATTATGACTATATTTTTCCACTGTTTTACTCGAGTATCTAAGCTCTTTATCAAGATATAATAATTGTAATTATAGTACTTAGAATAAACCAGGCTTTATTTTTTTTAATATATAAGAATAAAAATATTTATGCTACATATAGTAATTTCTCGATATAGACATTATAGTTTATTATACTATTTTATTAAATTATTTATCTGTTTTGTATTATTTATTACATACAATATATAAGTAATAGAGATATATTTCACAAAAATTATAGTAACTAATGTTCAAATAGAAGTACTAATTAAATAAATAAATTAAATAATTTAGAAATAAACACCTTAATTTGGCAAATTGGCCTTAGGTATATCAATTAATTATGGTACGCGTAAATTATAAGTTTAATTAATAGTTTACAAAAAATGCCTTTCTAATGAAGTCACGAAATAAAACAACACAATATTTAACACAAAATTTAACATGTAAATGTCATTTTAAAAATTTATCTGCCTCGTTGAAATAATAATTCCAGTGGCTTATTTATAACAGAGGATCAAATTAAAGATGTATTTAACAACACAAACAAACAAAAAAATAAATCATACAGGCTTAGTTGACAGTACGATAAGAGTATATTACGATATACTCTACTCAAAAAACAAATTGTCGTTAGATACAGTAGGAAGCCCAAAAGAAATATACCTCCTTTCTTCACGATGGTTACAACGCTTTTTGACCTGACGATAATGAAAACAAAATACTTTATTCAGTTTAAGTCTAACAATGAGCTTGTGAAAGTCAAATATCCACCGATTCGGCTAGTAACCCAGTCATTGAGGAAAACCCGCAAGAAACTCGATCTGTATAATTTTAGCTCCTTATTTATTTTTATAATTCACAATAGATATTAGCGAATGCACAGAGAGAGGTGTTAATTCTAAATATAATTAACATTCAAATATTGATTCACCCTATAGGCCTTTGACTGCTTGAACTTACTATCCGGTAAATCGGTAATGTGCCTCTAGACATTGTTGTAAACCCCCACACTGTTACCTAACAAACAGTAACTGTTCTTACTGAGTCTATCTGCACCCAGTGATAGCTTTATAATTCATAAGAGTTAATCAACGTTTTTTTTTTTTTTTATATAGTTAAGGCTTAGAGTTATGGGCATAATATCACCTGATCTAAACTGACGATACGGCCCAAGGTGGAAGACACGATAAACCTTCGGAGGAACTGGCTTTTAAGCACAACAGCTGGATAACACCTATTGGTATTTGGCGGCAGATTTTCATCATAAAGGTGGCAGCTAACCAGGCGGGCGTTAGAAAAAGCCCTACCACCATGTTATGGTTTCCTCACAATGTTTTCCTTCACCGAAAGCTCAAGCTCATTGTAAATGGTGGGATTCGAACGCACGTCTCTTGACGCAAAGTCGTACACACTACCACTGAACCATCATCGCTTCAAATATATTTTGACTATACTAATGATTTACCAGCGTTGCGCTGTGCTACAGCACGTTTTTCTTACACAGTAGCTATTTTTGTCTTACACGTTTATTTTTACAAAAATCATATAACTTCTAAAAGCATTGTATATAATAATATTTAATAATACTGTAACGAAATGGCAAGCGAAAATATAAAAAAATGTAATATTTCTGAGCCAACTTTAATTGCAATTTATCAACAGGTACATTATATCATTGTACGATTGGTAAGCTGTAACAACTATGAGTACGCATGCATACATTTTTTTATATTTTCGCTTGCCATTTCGTTACAGTATTATTGAATATTATTAAAGAAATATTACATATTCTTATGTGCTATCAATAAGCCAATCATTTAAGGTGGTGGTGTATGAAATTTGATAAAATCTGTCTAGTTTAATTTTAGTTAAATTTGGGTATATTTTTGTTGTTGTATGGTCGATATATTAGTTCTATGTAGTAAACCTGTAAATATTTTTTTATATAACAGTATCATAACGTTTCCATACCACTTTATTATTTTTCTCATAAACAATAACCATAGGAACTACCGATCTCGCCGTTATGTCTGAGAGAAAATTGAAATTTCACGGAAAACTACAGATTCACTTGGAGAATGTACCGGAAAAAAACGTCGGGAGCTGTTGTTATGAAAAAAATTCAACCAGAGACGATCGGTTGCTGATTGACAAGTTTATTTAAAATCCTTATTAATATTATAAATAAATCAGTTACTCTCTCTGTCTGTCTCTTACTCTTACACTTTCACGCCACTTAATTAATTTCGATGAAATATGGTACAGAGGTCGACTAGACCATGAGAAAGAGAAAGCTTTCCTTTTATTGCGAAAATAAAACTTGAAGGGGTTAACAAAGAATATGATAATTTGGATGGAAGTTCGTTATTGACGAAGCTAAAATCTTGAAACTTTGTATTTACGCACTTGATAAGAAATAAATAAATATTTGCTTTAGCATTTTCGAAATTTCGACCTATGTAGGGATGATATAGGGAATGACAGTTAGTATTAAAGTACAAACAAAATCACGCTTTCACGTATTTAACACCGGAACCTAATTTGAAGAAAAAGGTACAAATGTAGACTAGACCTTACGAAAGGCCGTAAGTTACCTTTTCTTATAAAAAAAGCATATACGGACAGACGCGGCACATGACTATGTTTTGTAATATACAGAGATACTAGCTGATCTGGCATACCTTTTTCTGTCTTTTCAAGTAGTCAATCACATCGACTACAGCGTCAACTAAGCTCACTTATTGAAATAAAAAGTAACCTACCTCTCAAGTCGGATCAAAATGCACACAGTGTGCAAAATTAGAATAAATTCGGTTCAGTAGCTTAAGAGATCAGGGCGAAACAAACAACATGACACAAAAGTTTTATATATATTAGAATGTAAGAAACAAAAGAATACGATAAAATTATACACAGATATGTGTATTTTTCTTTTCCAAATAGGTACTTACAGGATATATGACAATACATTCAACGGTTTATTACCGCAATCACCGTGCCGTGTCGTAATTTCAACAGTAATGCCAACATTTCGGCATTATGTAATGTTGTATACGAGACAAACCGTAATAGACCAAAACGTTTACAATAACATATACCTGAATACAAAAAGGTTAATGCTGCGAAGGACAAGCTATTTTTCTATCGTTTAAAATGCAGCTCTCGCTCTAACAAACAAGCTATGTCTCAAAGGGTACTTTAGAAACATATAATTAGCAGACACAAACTACCACCCAGGCTCAGCACAATTATGTGTGATGTCAGAAGCGTTGGTTGATCAGTAATAGTGTGCACAGACGTGAGTTCAAATCCACCTGCAATGAGCATGAGCTATCGGTGAAGGAAAACATCCAGAAAAAACCACACCGTTCAGTCATACCTTGCTTATACGAGTTCAGTTGTAATGAAACTGTAACATAGTGGTAGGCCTTTTCTAATGCCCGCCCGGATAGCTACTACCCTCCACTTAAAAAACAACCGCTAAATAACTATAGGTGTGTCATTTGCACTTGAGAGCCAGTCCCTCCATAGGTTCTGCGTGTTCACCAACTTGGGTCACATCGTCTTTTAACATCAGGGGAGATTGCAGCTACCAAGTTAAATCTATAAATAATTAATAAAAAGAACATCGTGGTCTTATTTGCCAATGGTGAGGCATAATAATGGCACTATATCTAATTATAAGTACAATAAGATATAAAATAATAATTGTTTTGTAAACATCTCGGCAACTGAAAACAAGCTCATCTCGAGAAACAATATAAAATTGAACTCCTATCGCTTATTACTTAATGTAGAATAGTTGATTCCGGAACCCAGAAAATTTAAGCCTGTCATCATTGTCAATATTACATTTCACAAATCCAATAGAAATCATAGTTTTGAAAATGGCCTGAAAAATGAGCTCCTATGAAATCTCTATCTGTTTTTTATAGTATTTTTGTTTAAGTTTTAACTTTTAATTTTCTTTTGTTTAATAATATCTCTCCAAGTCGACTTACTGATAGCAAAATTATAACTTCTTAATGTACTATCCTCATCGTGACTTTCTTTTAACTTAATTAAAATGACAAAACAATCATTGCAATTTAGTTAAAACATATGCTCATGATTTAAAAAGGAATTATCTGAATATATTCAGTGATTACCAAGTTAAAAGCATATCAACCATAGACAAGAAAACATTTTCTTTTATTCTAAAGACGAACGTATCAGTTTTCCAATATTGCCTAATCAAAATAGGAGAAGTACTTGATGCTAATATTTAAAAGTGGCGTCAAATAGTCCAAGTAAAAAATTCGTGAGTAATTATCAGATAATTAAAATATGTACATCATTTTTATTTGTAATCTGAATACATTTGGCGTTGACTTTAAATGGAAATCACACAAAGCGTAGTAATTTTTAAATCCCTTGAAACTGTATGTAAAATGTTTTACACATTTTGCGCTTAAATAAGTGTAAAATTTGAACTCAAATATTATGAGAGTGCAAAAGCGCAGTAACTTTTAGTGTACTTTTTATGCTCTAATTTTTTATTCAGCTGTATTTTAAATTCAATATAACATTATAATACTAACAGATGAATAATTTTATCAAATATTTAAATTAGGGATAGTTTGAAATAATAGTGTGATAAATTCCTTCACAGGTTTAATGTATCTATGTATGAGATTATGGCCATAGTGCTAAACCTTAGGTATATAAAAAAAAACAGCAGGGAGATGATTGCTTAAACTGCTAGACCAACAGTGTAGTGTGTATTGCTTATGAACGTCAAAATAACCACCGGCTTGGAAAGTAAAGCAGTCAACGTGAAGAACCAGCAAGAAACTCGATATGCATGTTCATATCTTTTCTTAGGTATATTTTTTCACATAATGGTTTAATGTTTACATTTACAACAATTATTTAATATTACTTATATATATTATTACTATAAATTACTGTCCGTTAATTCATTAAAGTACTTTGGGACTTTTATCAATTAAAATTGACATATAACCTAGTTTCAGTTCTTAAAAATATTTATTAATTCGCGTATGTTTTTTTTTTATATAATGGTGGTAAATAGGATACAGATAAAACAGGAAAAAAACCTGTATACTAAATCACGATAATCATTCTAAAAACCTCTCAAGATAAAATTTTAATCGTGGACAGCAATAAAATAATAGCTTGACGGCTTTAAAACGGCAGCAACATGAGAGAACCAAGCCGCAGACGTTGACGGCTGCCTATTTTGCATTTTATAATGGGACAGCACGAGAATCAATTTGTCTTTATTACAGCTTCGTTGTACTTGTCAGCGTGCAATTTTGTTACTTATTCTAATACTGTCTATCTCGACAGATGTTGTTCTGCCCTTTAACTAATAACTTGACCAAAGCACCGTCTATAATGTACAGGACTTGGTGAAAACTGATGAAATTTCGACGTCCCTAATTCAGAGGATTTATGGACTTAGGGAATTAGGATTCAGAGGAATTAGAGGAGGGAAATTTTATCAAAATTTATATGATAATTTTATAATTATGACGAAAGAGTATGACAGAGTAAACTTCTCAGAAATGTATTTTTACATGTATAATATTGTATGGCAGAAATATAAGTTACATAAAAATCATGTTTGAGTTGGGGCAATCATAATCTTATCGTATGCCATCTTTGCCATATCAATATCTGCTATGAGCGACAAGTATTGTTACTGAACAAAATAGCAGTGTTTGTTTGACAGTTAATTCACACAGCACATTTTTTAACTACTACAATCCACAGCATAGTTATTAGACTCATGTAATAGTGTTATTATACGAAAATTTTAGTAGTAAATTTTAATAAAAAGATAATATTTAATATATAATAAAAATATGGAATAAATTAATTAATATTGGTTTGACAACGTCGATATATGCAAATCCCGTTCCACGATGGTCATCCACACTAATCTCCAAAGCGGATTTTAATGAAATTTTGTAACAACAAATTGTCTCGTTCAACTTTAGTTTTTATCTCAATTAGTGGCCCTATTCCGTAACGCAATTGGTGACGCTGTACGCAGTGCAGTATTAGTTTTACCAAGCCATAATACAATAAAAACAACTATCCAATACCCTGTGTCAAGTCAACTTTATATTTGCTACGTAAATATATGTAAATTTTGTTGGAAAAAGTTCGTGCTTAGGATAGCGCTATAGTTGATTTAATGAATACTGGAAGGAACAGAACGTAAACAAAAAATATATATGTACTTACCAGTAATAGGTTCTAGATCGTAGCCGTCTGAAGCGATGATAGTTATGTTATGTCCGTCCACTGACATCTCTATAGGACAATTGAGGAATTCCGCGTTGATCACACGAAAACGATACTTGTGACCCTGAAAGCAAAGTCTTTTTTTAAACGTTACAACCCAATAAAACATAATAAAACTTTACTCTCATTTCACTTTACGGTTCATAATGCTTGGAATGAAGAACATTTTAGTCTCATGTAGAGCTCTACAAAGGAAAAAGTTTTCCTTTGTTCTGTAATTTGCGTCTAACGTATTTATAAAAGAAACCTATAATTTTAAAAGATAAAAATACTGAAGTATTCATTTCTAAGTTGAAACAGATTTTACCAACAGCGATTTATGAGAACCCTTGTATTTTATTACGCATATTTATTCTAAAGTAATTTACGATCTTTTTCAAATTTCATAAACTTATTTTCTTATAAAAACATAAGCTTTTGTGGTAAGTTATGCAAATTTCGTTAACTATAAAAACATCTTGATGTAAATTTTTACTGTAGTATTCATGTAGCTTTTTTAGTTATTAATTCCAATTTATTAGTGGTTGTTGCTTTGATACCAACTTAGGACCCTTCACTTCAATATTTTAAGATAAACCACAATTTCTACCTTGCAAAATATTCAAAAATTTGATAGATGACTTTAAATTGAATTGTTATCATAAGAGAAATAATAAAAATATTGGATGACATATAGGATGTCAGTCAGTAAACATTTAACATAACATATCTTTATATATAAAAATTTCGTGCCGCGTTGCATGTCCGCTACAAAGTCCTAAACTACTGAATCAATTTTAATCAAACTTTGGACACTGTGTGCAGTTTGATCCAACTTGAGAGATAGAATACTTTTTATTTCGCTAAGTGATCCTAACGCGATAGATTATGCTGTTGTCGATATGACGGACTACTGAAAAAGGCAGAATATTGTTTTGAAAGTGATTACTTATTAAAATTAAATCCGTAGTCGTTTTTGATTAAACTAATAATTGTGTTGTATGCAATTGACTGGTCTATGTTATAGCATCCACGTCTAGTTTATGATACATATTCATGATCGTAGAAATAGCAAAACGAGAAACAATGGATTAAACAATATTGCCTAGCTGAAGGTAAAATATTGCGTAGACGAAATACCAATTTGAAAACAAATGGTCGCTACATTTTTGGAATAGAATATAATTAGCTTTTTCGGTCTACAATAGAAAAAGAACTAAGTCTCGATTTTTAAAAACCTTTTTTTATGAGGATGGCTGACTCATTCGCCCCTAATACTTCCATATGCACATTAAGCAGTTTATTACCCATATTTTTTTAAATAAAATATATAAAAAATGAGCTCACCTGCACCACATTAAACCTCGCTGCGCTCATATAAAGAGGTTCTTCTGTATTGTTATTGAAAATTTTAAATCTGCCAACGCCGTTGATCAATAGTGTTGGAGGCTTGTTGTCGCCTGACGAGTGATGGTGATCGGTGAACATACCCACTGAGAGTTCATGTATCCAGTCTGTTACGATCATCACGTGATCTGACCTAAAAAAAAATTCTTTTTTTTAAACTTTACAACTTTATCACTGCACCAAAATTTAATCAAATAATCTAATGACGATATAGTCTGATATCGTAGCATATTAAGCTAAATAAAAGAAATACGAAGACTGTCCCTGGTCTCTGAAGGGAGTTTGAAATATCTCCGTGGTGCGTTTAGTGGGTAGTGTTGAGTGATTAACACTCGATGAGTCACCATAGTCACGTTTATCTGAGCCCGGCTAATGCGTTCGCCCGTTGCGATTACGAAGTCCAAGAAGATTGGATTTTAAACACTCCGTTAATAAAAAAAGCGGAGACTGGCTTTCATGTGTAATAAGAGATTGGCGACGATTTGTCAACATAAGAGTAGAAGCTAGCAATCCAGACATTAGTAAAAGCATTATCACCAAAATATGGTTTAATTACGATTTTCACTTTCACCAGAAGCTTAGGCTCTTTGTAAGGTTTGAAACTCAATTCAATTTTCACATTATCCGTACATATTACCAGTGAGCCATCGATCCTTCTATAATTTCATTCGGATATAACTTTTAGGCAGCAGAAACAAATGACGCGTATAGAATATAACTTAGGCAATATAAAAGTGACGGATCGTACATGCCTTTAAATTGAACGTAATTTTTGTTTAACCACTTTCTGAATTCTGAAAGGTAAACTACACTTTCAATGTAAAATGTTCTATTTATACGCGATACATGGTACTGCAAAACTAGTAAAAGGTTACATCCAAACTGAACGAACCAATCAGCGAGTTTTAAGCAGCCTGAAGTGCACTTGACTGCCGAATACTGCCAACAGGAATCCTACCGGCATCTCATTCCCATCGGAAATCGATATCACAGACTGTTTTATATTAAAATTCGAATTTTAAATTTAAAATATGCGTGGATATTGAACTTTACATTTTTCCAATAGTATTCTCTTATCGCAAAAGCGTAAAGATTCTAATATATTTTCCATTGGCACGTCGAAATACGTATAATTATGACTCAAGATCTGTTTTACCACACATATTCTTGTATATGGTAAATCTTATTAATATTATAAATGCGAAAGTGACTTTGTTTGTTTGTTACGCTTTCATGCCTAAACCTCAATTTTATGGATTTTAGTATAGAGATAAATGGGAACCTGCAGACGGCTATAGGCTACTTTTTCTCGTGAAAACCTTATTGGAAGTGGGGTAAAAAGAGGTATAAATTTTATATGCGACTTTTTATTGCGTCATGCGATTTCTTTGATAAAATCTATATAAATGCAAGCAAAGCGCACGTAAAATCTAGTGTATAATAAGTCTGATTACTAATGATAATATATATACATTATATTATAATCTATTTTCTGTGTCTATCGTATATTAATTATCGCTTTTATTTAATTAAAGGAAACTTAATTATTTCCAACTGGATCTTGACAAATATAGACCAGTGTCTACAGTCAAGTTGTCTTTTAACAATTCAAACTGGTCACTGGTCTTTATCAGTTATAAGCGCGAATATATCAGGAATGTGGACGCCGACTACAAATGACTTCAGAACAGGACCAGAAGAAGACAATAATGACAGCGACATCTCACCATCGTTTGCGCTGTATCTCAGTAATCATTACAGTGTTTTAATTGTATTTAGTATTATTTTTTTATAAAGCTGGGCCCCATGATGACGGTCACGGTAAGCCTAGTCGAGGAACTGACTCAATAACACATTTTGCAGTAGTCTTATAAAACAATATAATAACGCTAAACCTGGGTCATCGCCTCCAACTATATTGCAGCAAATGCATTTAGAAGCCAGTTCACACACTATTATCTAATTTCACATCAGGTATATATATTATCAGGCGCTATAACTTTAACAATATAAAAAAACTGTAATTTTCAATTACTGTACGTTTTATTGATATGTTTATAATCATTATAATTATATCAAAATGTACAATTCAATAATACAGTAGGGTAACATGCTAAACTTTCAACAACCCAAGATTGGAGTACATAAACTTCGCCCCTCAATACATATTTCAAATTTAATTTATGTTAGTAAAAGTTGAGACTGTATTTTGTAAACAACTGGTACTGTTTTAATTCAAGAAGTTAACACAAGTTATCCCATGTTTCAGAGTTAGAAATATAAATACACCTTTTTTCTTGGGTAAATAGGGTTATGGTTTATAATAAAATTCCTGAGCACATTGCCGATGTACCGATCAATAAAGTTAAGGGCAATAAGGAGCAAGTTTAATGGTCAAAGGTCCTTATATATTAGATTCTTATATAAATAATATTGGTGCTAATTTTAAATATATTTATTAACTGTAAACGTAGTCGATATATAGAACATTTAAACCAAATCGCATTTATTTGCAGTTATTTACAACGGTTGAAAAAATTCCAAATTGGTGATAGTGTTTTAAATTTCTTCAAATTCTTCTTAAAACTTGAGTTAAATGATGCATATTTGCAAGAACTCACCTATCGTGATCATATAAAGCGCCGTGTGCGTCCAACGTCTTCGGTTTCCTGATGATAAGTGCTCCTGCTGCACCGTCCGCACGCTGCATGCCAGAATGAGAGTGCCAGAAATGTGTACCCGCATGCGTTGCATTGAACTGATACCTGTCGAATTAATGGTAAAATTTAAATCAATAGTAAATATTTTATAATTATTCATAACATTGCTTCAATCCTCTAAAGCTGATTTAAAGTTATAGATAAAAACGAAGTGCTAAAAACAACAGCAATTGATTGTAGGGGAAATAGTTGTGTAGACAATTTAATTGTATATTTTTTTATATTATAAAATGCTAAATTATAGCCGCCTGATGTTAAGTGACAATATGGCCCAACATGGTGGACACGTTCAGCCTACTGGAGGGACTGGCTCTCGTTTGCAACTGCCGGAACTTCAACTTCAGGGTTTAGTTAGCCAGATGGGCATTAGAAAAAGCCCTACCACCATGTTATAATTTTATCACGAAGATTTCCTTAATCGGAAACTCAGGCTCAAAGCAAGAATTCGAACTCACGTCCATTGACGCGGCGTCCGTACACACTAGCAACTGAGCCATCATCCCTTAAAACCATTTGTCGAGAGATTGATCGCTGATGGAATCGGTTGCCTCTCGTATTTCTTCGTTATTTCTGGATTATACTATGCTCACAATCCGTTATTGCGTAGTCACTTTACCATGTAACGTTAAAAAAGGAATAAATTTGCCAAATCCTTTAATAAAATGTATCAGGAATTTAATATCTTAACTTTCTTCTCCCGATACATTCTTTATAACT
This sequence comes from Actias luna, assembly GCA_039707435.1. NCBI lineage: Eukaryota > Metazoa > Arthropoda > Insecta > Lepidoptera > Saturniidae > Actias > Actias luna. Next base: position 8,543,549 of record JAZHAC010000018.1, on the reverse strand, counting down.
TAATATATTTTCGTAAAAGCTTAAATCAGATTTTTCAAATGGCAATAACAGAAATAAACATAGGATAGTAGTTTAGAATTAATAAGTCTTTTAGGTAGATATAACACCTACCATGACAGCTAAATAACCTGCTAGCACCACTTGTAACTTCATTAACAAACTCTAATTACCTAAACGTTGTCTCTGGTACTATAGGGCACTGCGTGACATAGGGTGTCCCATCCATATACGGTGTTCCTCTTTGATGCTGCCCGTGCCAATGAACAGTCGTACCTTCAGTCATAAGGTCATTCTCGACATCAACAATGATTCTATCATGCTGGCAAACCTAAAACAACAAATTAAAAACCCATTAACCATATTTAATGAATAAAAGAAGAAAAATCTGCTTAAATACTAATTAGTATTACTGACATCTATTCACTAAATTGCAAGCTTACATGAGATTCAATTAAAAAATTAGACATTTGCATTCCCAATAATAAATACTGCAAATCAAATAATCATGATTCAGAAATTATATAAGGAAACATCGTAATGAAATATAACATTGTGGTAACTTAGCTAACACACTCGAGGGGAAAATGTTTCGCCAAACGCCTGTATATGTATTTTAACGTTTTTTAATTGAGAGCCAAACCATATACTAAACATAGCATGTCACGATCATGGGTTACATTAATAAACAAAGGCTTAATTACAGACGAGATTGTTACGAAACCATTCAATTGTTATTTTCAATGAACAGCATATGTCATTCTTAGCAATGAAATTGTCATCGTTGGAAAAGTATCTTCTTCTTCTTAGTCCTTATCCTACCTAGGTAGGGGCGGCATAACATGTTTCTTTCTTCCACTCTACCCTATCAGCCGTCATATCAGTATATACTCTGTTTATACACATATAATTTCTCACACAGTCCATGTCTTCTTCGGCTTTCCTCTTCTCTTACATCCATTCACCTTCATACTTAACATTCTTCTAGTAATCTTTCATCCCTTCCCATACCATGCTAACCTATTACTCCTCAATTTCTCTCTCACTGGCGCTATGTCCATGCTTCCTCGAATATATTCGTTCCTAATCTTATCTATTGTAGTCACACCACACATCTATCGTAGCAATTCGTATCTCTGCTACGTGTAATTTTCTTACATCCATCTATTTCGTTGCCCAACATTCAGATCTATACAATACTACAGGCATTATAATAGTTTTAAACGTAATACGTTATATACGTTTATAACGTAAAAGTATAAAAATGTTAATTGCATAATTTACTAAAGAATTTCGAACGGGTAGCAATCCAACGTAGCATCCTTGTTGATGTGATATTGGGAAAATAAAAGGGAGCTTATATCAAAGAACATAAGGTTTCATTTTAAGTTGTATGGATTTATTGTCAAGCTTAGAATTATTTTGATTAATTTATTTTTACAAATCACTTTATCGTTTTAAATGAAAGCAATTTTATTATATCGTTACTTAAAACATTATTTATTGGTATTCGGTTATAGTAATTCATTTACACGCAACATCTATAGTTGAATACGATACGATTACATATTTTTTACTACTGCACTAAATTTTCACCAATGTTCCCCAATCACGAACGATACTCAGTAACGCCAGTTGTATTCTGAACAAACACTAAACTCGTTTTGTATTTTCATTTTTCCTTTAACAATGTAACAGTAAAATGCGGAACTAAATCGGCTAAGCTTTGTAAAACTTTCTGTTAAAATGCCCACAGTGCTTGCATACATTTAAAATAGTGGAAAACGTATTTGAGCTACCCGTAAAGAGTTAACTGTTGCAACAACTTATGTAAACCTTTGTTTTAATAATGTAAATACATGAATGCATTTGATCAATGTTTTCAATTATGTTATTCACTAACAAACAGCGCTTTAATTGATTTTGTTGAATCATAGAGAGAAAAAACTTAAAGAAATACTTTTTGAAAACTATAATTGGAGATCACTTAGTTCTCGATATAAACACCCGAGTAATTTATTTTTAAATGTATGTTTTATGTTTGATACCCTTTCTGTCTGCCGCCTTACATATGCGTATCACTCAAGAACTTGATAGAATTTGAATAAATTTGTTATGGTGATAAGTGTAACCATGGATCAACATATAGCATACGGTTTACCCTTAAGACAAAGACTTCTCTTAAGTCAAAACGTCAAAACATTGAACAAAATAGAGTTCTACCAACCAAACCAAACGATGCTGGGCCCCTCAAACGAAGAAATTGCTCGCAGGTCACGGGCATTTCAATATAGTACCTGCGATACAACGCACTATAATTCTCTTACCTTGACCCTCGGCGCTCCAAACCGTAATTTCGTTGTAGAGTGGTGTATGCACAGGAAACAATGTGTATAATAGGCAAGTGTATGGTTTAACCGGGAGGTCTGAGCTGCCATAACCTATCGACACAGTAAACGGTCAGCCCAATTTACTGAGCCACTACACAAATAAATCCAATCAGGATTATAATCTAGACGCCATACGACCGGCTATGAACCACTACTTTTGCTTTCTTAAGTCCAAAATCGAAATAAAACCCAATATAACAATAAACGGCGCGGCACGTTAACAAGTCAAAATCGTACTACTTCGAACCATGTCTGGCGAAGAACGTGCCTTTTATTTTTATATCTACTCACTGGTCATAGGAAAATTATATGCCCGAAAAAAAACTCAAGCACGCGGTTCCGGCCGTCTCAACTTAATTTATTTTGAATAGTTATTTTCTGTAGTCATCAGTTAACTACATTCCTAACTTATACATTTCCGCAGTTTTTTGGATAGGTTTTTATTGTATATATTTGAATGTGATAAATAGCGATGTGGTTAAAATATTTTCAACTAGAAATTGCAGAATAATGTCTGCCGAAACGACTAGTGCAAAGACAAATGTTTATTTCTGGCTTTAACTCATATGTATGTATAAATATTAATATAGAAGATCCGAAAAATAATAGCGTACCTTAAAGTATTTATAAAACAATGAACAAATGATAACCACAGAGAGATAAGAATTTATTGGGAATTTTCGTTTTTATGCCGGTTTGTGACTAAATCATTATTGACTATACATACATAGGTCGAAATGATACAAACAGAATGTCAGTGAATCAGATTTATCACTAAGTGTAAGGTAGTTGAGACTCAATTGGGTACGGAGTTCTACCATTCCATTTCATTGATAAACATATAGCGACTGAACCCAACGTAACACGCTTTCAAACGTCACAATGGCATTCGGTACGTTTGATGTATGGTGGTAAAGATCTAATAGTACCCAAAGGACCCAATGACGCCACCAAAAGATATTTATTTCAAAGTATTCAATAATTTTACCTATTTATTTCAAGTATCAAAATTCTATAAAATTATTATCGTAAATCTTATAATATGAACCAACTTGTATTAAAAATCACTATGCTATTTAGTATAAGAAATAATAAATACTTCAAGCAATAACTTAGTACGATCTTTGAATTCAAATTAAAATTTTCTGATATCAATTTGAACTAATACAGATTTAAATTACAATCTAATATTTGAAAGTAATTGAAAACAATTTCAAGATAAAGATATTATATTGTTTTAAACAAGTTTACAGTAACTTTCATCAATAAATATGATAATATTTAAATAATAAGTATTAGTTTTATTAAAGTAAATGATGAAGGTTGTAAATAAACCCTATTGGTTATCATTTTCTTCTTCATATAATACTATAATGTCCTAGAGAATAATCCTCGAAGTAGGAAAAGTTTTTAGGATATTAGGATATCATAATATAGATGCATTTCATTAACGATGAAGAAATCTTCTAACATTCTGATGAAGCGATGACAGCTTAGTTAGTAGTGTGTACGGATGCCGCCTCAATGGTCGTGAGTTCAAATCCGCCTGCTATGAGCTCGAGCTTTCGATGAACAAAAACATCGTGATGAAACCGTAGCATGGTAGCAAAGCTTTTGTAATGTCCTCCTAGCTAGCTAACACCCTCAAGTTGAAAATCTACCACCAAATACATATAGGTGTGTTCCGGCAGTTGCACTTGTCAGCCAGTCCCTCCACTAGGTTTAGCGTATCCATCGTCTTGGGTACCATCGTCAAATACGTCATCAGGTAAGATTGTGACATAGCTCTAAACCTTCAAACTCTGAAAAAATGTACAAGTATCAAAGCTTTAGTGTTACCTCAATCGCAGGTCCAGGCATTTTTCTATTAACAACATTCAAGGGACGGTTCATCCCATCCGCTGGTATACAATCAGGCCGCAAACAATCAGTTGCATTATACGGGCAATTATAACAAGCCTTACTCATGGTCTGATACCATTCCAAATTGAAATGATAGTAGCAAATCATTGGCTCATCGCCTTCTTTGCATTCCCTTTCACAAGGGTGCGCCCCTCCAACCAGTTCCCCTGTGACCTCATCGTAACGCGCGTGCGGTCTAAAACTCGATTTTTTTCTAAAATAATTACTTAGAATCTTCTTGGCTAGTTCTTCATCTAACTCTTCTACTTGATGCTTGGCTCCAGGAGATAAGTCCTTCTTGGCAACGTTAGCGAAATCATTTGCCGTCTTGTTATTTTTTAAAGGCATTATCACTCTAGAAGCGCTTTCTAATACTTCAACAGGTCTATTTAAAATTTTAACATTAGCCTCACTAGTTTCTACGTCCGCTGCGTTATTGTTGATTGTGCTTCCATTTCTTAACTCACTGTCTTGCATGAAATTAGTTTCAGTAGTCTCCAACAATTCAGTTGTTCTCGCAAACGTTGAATTTGTGTTAATTCCATGTACATCTGTAATCAAAATATACGTCTTTAGAGCATTTTTAATAGAAAGTTTTTGCTTTATAGACATCTTTCGAAAACTTGCTAGTCTCTACTTAATCTCTTCCTCTTTTGATTTATTTGTTTACAACGACTAAAGTTACTATTTTATTATTGTTAATTTTATTCTTATTATATTATTTCTACTATCCTTTTTATTATTATTTTACTTATTACTGTTAACTAACTTAGCCTTAGTAACTGGCGAACTTTAAAACCTGACAAGCTTAAAGAAAGTCACTACCAATCCTATCATCACGGTTGATTTCTTGATATATCTACGCTGACTGATCCCAAAATATGATACACATAATCGTGTCACTGTAAGGTTTAATTTAAGTATAATAACTGCGATCAAGTAAAACACAATTGTAATTATTAGAGTGGTCATTGTATACACTTATATTATACTATTATATATTTTACACTTCTGCTTGTAATTGATTAGCTGCTACCATGCCTGTCGTCGCTTGATACTGTGGGTCTATAGAACAATCGATTATATGTGTTTTCCCTAAGAAACGCCATCATCAATCTAATTACAAACTTGTCTTATCCTATCACCGGGAGTTTAATCAAGGCTAAATAAAAAAAAAATTAGTTCCTGACAATTCAACAAAGCAAAAGGGCAAAATAGCCTCAGGTAAATAATTGCTATACAATTCATTATAGGTCTACTAATTTTAAGCATTGATAGCACAGTTGGTAGTGTGTACTTACGTCAACGGACGTGAGTTCGAATCCCCTGCAATGAGTTTAAGTTTTCGTGTAGCGTGAAGAAAAACAACGTGATAAAACCATAGCAAGGTAGTAGGTATTTTTCTACTGCACGCCTGGCTTGCTACCACCTTTTTTTATTAATGTGGCGTATAAATTTCTATTATTTACGGACTTCCCATCACTTCGTAAAAGCGAGAGGGGCATGTAGCATGACTCGTCGGGTGATATACACCGGGTACTACCCACTAAAACGCGCCACGGCTACACTGCAAGCTCTCGTGTTACGAGAGACCAGAGACAGCTTTCGCACTTCTTCTAGTCGGCTAACTACCATTCTCAAGTTGAAAATCTGCCGCCATATTCCTATAGGTGAGTTCCGACGGTTGCAATTGAGAGCTAGTCCCTCTACTAGGCTTAGAATATCCACCATCTTGGGCCACATCGCTACTTAACATACGGTGGGATTGTAGCCATAACGGTAGAGATATTAACCATAAAAAACTAATATTGTTCCTAAAAAGTATCATCTTAAATGATACTATATTTTATTACATTTCACATCTTAATTAAAGACGGTTTGTTTATTATATCGCCATTATCTACAAAAGTAGCGATAAAAATTGTCTCTATTGGGTCCTTAAACAAGATTTCGCGTCTCGGACTCAACAATAAAGACTTAAGTAGCACATTAATTAATTAATTTCAGATTTAAAACACCTCAATGGCCTCGGAACGCTGCTTTAAGCCTTTTGTTAACGTTAACAACTTATTTCACACAGTTAAATACATTTCCAGTCAACTGTTGATTAAGTTTGAAAGTTGCGATGCTCGTTAGCGCTGGAATTGGGAGCTCAATGAGGAGCGGAATTTCAAAAGAACTGTTGTCCAGAGTTCAGATTTTATTACGACCGGCTTTTCAAAGTGAATCAAATATTGGTCACGGGATTTATTTTTAAATAAACTTTCTTCTAAATTTAAAACTTTCTTTAACTTGAACGTTTCGTTGTACAAGACGAACCTCGTTTAAACTTAGGTAGGCCTCTTTTCAATCAATAGATTTTTTTAGATAAAAAACTGCATCTATTTTAGATTAGATAAAGAATATTTGATATTATTGCGTTGTTTATAAGGAATGCATGGCTTATTCGGTGCTATAATAGTCATATGCTAAATTTCAGACTAAAGTAATAAGGAACATTTTAGTTGATATTAAGAACACTTTAAAATTACTCGATAAATATACATTTTCAAACTACCATAAAAAACAGAAATGCCATAACGACATGGTACATTTTGGCCACGATGTCTAGCCGGTATCATATAGCGCACTTCGATTTTTATAATTATTTAAAAACATGCATATTTATGTACTAGCTGTGAAACTTTGCTGTGTAAGGGGTATCGAAAGCCGTCTGAGATACCCTAGCGTCAACCTCACCTGCAGGCGGTGCACCCTGCCGAGTAACAGACAAGGCTCTGGCGGTTATTGGTCACACATTTGGTTTTGGTCATGACCATTAACCATGTAATCTTTGATCAGTTACAGCGTGGTGGTAAGGTTATTGCCCGACTGGTAGCGTCCGTCCTTGGATTTAGACTGCCGTAAAATAATGAGTTCGGTATGAGTCTTTGTGTTCCGTCATAGTGAACGAGGATCAGACCTTTCCCGCAAGGTCAACGACATGGCTGTAATACCTCTATTTTTGTAGCTGTCCATAGATGACAGTACCCATTTACCATCAAATGGGCTGTTCGCCTGTTTCCTATCCATTAACATAAAAACTTTTTTTTTTTACAATTTTTATCCGTTTTTGTACCTTTTTTCTGTACAACTTTGCTCCTATGAGGTCGTAGCGTGATGTTAAAATAGCCTAAAGCCTTTCTCAACTATTGTTTTATCACGAATATATTTATTTGTACTCTATTACAACTTAATACAGCATAAGGACTGTGAAGCAAAATAACTAAGTGTGCAGTGTGCGTGTGTGTGCATTAGAACACGCTATTTTGCACTGACGTCTTTGTTACTCGAAAGGTTTACCATATTTAAAAATGACAGTTGTAAAGTCATAAACATACGTTAATTATATAGTTTACAGACGAGTTGTCGCCATTCAACATATTAAAACTAGGCCAAAGTTGTTAAGATTGAAGATAATTCTAACGTTGCAAACTTGTACAACAATGCATTGTTTTAACTTTACTTATTGCATAATTATTATGGACCAGACGGCAACAAACATTTCAAAAATTAAGCAATACTATATTCGATAACCTTAAAGAAAAATATATACCATAAATTATTCTTTCATCAATATGCATTCTTGAATTTATCAATACATACTACTTTTAACAAATTATTATATTATTTTGAAGCGATAAGAGCTCAGTTAGTAGTGTGTGCGGACGCCGCGTCAAGGGACGTGAATTCGTATCCACCTACGAGCTTGAGCTTTCGATGAAGGAAAACATCGTGCTGAAACCATAGCATTGTGTTAAGGCTTTTCCTTATCTTTCTTTTTCATTTACCCGCCTGGCTAGCTAATTTGAAAATTTGTCACTAACTACCTATAGGTGTGTTCCGGCAGTTGCTTTTGTGAGCCAGTCCTTCGATTAGGCTTATCGTGTCCACCATGTTGGGCCATATCGTCACTTAACATCAGGTGAGATTGTAGCCATAAAGCTAAACCTTAACTATAAAAAAATCCTAATCATTAGTATTTCTACATTATACATTCTTCTACATGACAAAATAAATACAAATCAAAAAGTGAAACTGTGACAATCATATTTCTGCATTCAATATTTTATGAAGAATATGATAAGAGCTTTATAAACCTTGTTATCAATACAGGAGTCAAAAATATTTTATTCAGGTCCTTTTCTGTTCCTTCGTACGTATATTTTTTAGAAACCTCTAAACAGATTATACAACATAGTTGTGACGTTCAACCTTAGGGTAGAAACCTTTTTTGATAGATGAATAGTCGCAAAGTTGTTGCCATAGAAAAACAATAATTCTCCTGTTTAATAAAATACAGATGTATTTTACTTTATTTTCGGACCAGTAATATTATATTATCACTAGCTTTTACTCGCAGCTCCACTCGCGCTAATATTGAGTAAATTATAAGCGATCTTACTAAATTTATACTTCTCTTTACCCCACTTCCTATAAGATTTTTCCGCGATTAAGTAGTCTATATTACTGACTCCGGGGTCCCATCTATGTCTATACCAAAATTCATTATAATCAATTCAGCGGTTTATGCGAGAAAGCGTAACAAACACACAAGAACACTTTCGCATTTATAATATTAATAAGAAATGATATTTTAGATAGAGTGTTATTTCTTCCTTATAGCTAAATAATAGTATTAACATATTGGATATATTTTATATTATTAATTGAAACCCTTCCTAGAGGATTGAAGATAAAAGATAAAATTGTATAGTAAATGAATTTCTTAACGAATTTTGATGTTATGCTTTCTACTAGTTAGCTGACTTATTAAAAATTATTATAAGCAATGTTTTATCACTGTTTGATATTCCAGTATCAAAAATTAGCTTCGCGATAATAAACCTTTTTTAAACTTATCCTAGAGGTGGCCTAATTGCCTCTGAGTATGTTACTATGTTTTTATTTGTAAATACAGTGTATGATTAAAGCGTTAGTATAGTATAGTAGTAATTTTAAAGCGTTATTAAGAGTTGTAGTTAAATGGAAAGAACATATAATAAATATGATTAAAAAAATAAACCAGCTAATGTCAAGTAATTGCTACATTTTATAGAATTTAATCTTAAATCCAATCACGTTATATGGAGTTTATACTATACATATTTTTGTTAAATATACCTATAACAAGCGAACAAATCCGCAGCCTCATCTAGTTAAAAATAAAAAGTTATAATCAATGTATGACAACCAAGTCGAGGCCTAATAGAATCATCCCCAATATAGTGACCGCATTCCCGAGCTCTAATGGTAAAGCTTATCCGTTGACCTAATTAATGGTCGATCCTACTGATCGTTAGATGTGCCAAAGAGCCATTTCCTTGAAAAGGCGAAATTTACTCACACACCGTATAGATTCACAATTTTACTTGAGTCGTCACAAGTTAACAATATACTTGCACCGCTTGAAGCATTTACTAAACCAACTCGGAAACTGGAAGAAAATTTTGATTAAAGAAAAATTTAGAGTCAGAAACAAATACACATTTTTCTGAGTCTGCGCAAAATAATTCGAGATAAGACGGTTATTTTATAGTATATAAATAAAATAAAATTAATATACCAACTTTTTATAACTAAAAAGTAAAAAAAAAAAATTGGATACGAAAAACATGAGACGCATGTTTATAGTCATGTGTTGCATGTGCCCCATGTTTTCGTTTCCAATATTTTGATTTCGTTTATATATATAATCTTATATAATATAATGACATTAATTATTTTTTTATTATTATTTACTGCTTTTAATCGTTATATAAATGAAATTTTGATGTATTCCTTTCATTTGTCAGTTTGATTTGAGCTATATTCAAGTAAATAACTGATCGAGAAGTTAGTTATAAATCGAATTTTTTTTTTTTTGTCGTAACAACGAACCTCAACTTTTTACATTTTCACGCATTGTCATGCAATTCTGATACATATTCCGATTTTCAAGTACCTAGTTCATCGGGAGGTTATACAAGCAAGCGAATAAATAAAAACATGGTAATAAAAAATTAATAATATATTTATTTAAAATAGAACATTTATAAAACAAAAAAAAAATCAACAATTATTGTATTAACTAAACTATTTGCTAGTAACTGTACGTCAGCAAATAATGTACCAGTAGCCAATATAAACTTAATTCAATCGTCCAACTGTCGCGCAGCACTCGTCGCACCACCGATCATTGATGTAGAGACTTAAGTTAATCGTACTATTCATCTATTTGTATACGCTGGCCAACAACTCTTGATCATAAAATGTGAAGGTCTAATTACGAAATTTCAAATATTAAGGCCATTGAAGTCATCGGCTAACATACTTAAGATTAATAAGATTTTTTTATTACGATAATAATGTATTATTTATTACCATTAAGGGTAATCAAAAGCAAAAACATTAATAACTTTTGTATTTATGGTTACTCATAATCAAGTATTTATGGTTACTCATAATCAATTTTAAACTATGAGATACCTACAGATTTAACCGAAAAGTATTATAAACAAACAATCGATGTTTTAGTTATTTATTCTAATTTATAAGTATCAGTTTTAGCTCACTGTGCCATGAGGAACCAATAATCAACAAACAATAATCATAATCAAAGGGATCATGGTATAAAAACAAATAAATACTACGAGCTACTAAATGACCTGAACAGGAATGGTTATGTAGAGAATTTATACACGGGAAAGTTGAAGTGGGAGTGAGAGGTATACCGGCCAGATCTTCCCATTATCTACTAAAAGACCTTGGCCTGTCTAGGACTAGAGTAAATTCTATATTAGAACGTGTATCTAAAGCTGCGCTAGCAGAGTCCTACCAAATTTGACTAGGTACAGAGAGAAATACAAGTAGTGAAGATAAGTGTTGACGCGCGTCCGAAAGGAACTTCCTTAATCCTACATCCGTGTCAAAAGTTTCGGAATTTTTCAGTGTTTCCCTCTCTGTCACGAGTCAAGAACTTTTAATTTGGTATCAATAAAACTCTTTCTAATCAACAAACATTTTTTTTTTTTAGAATAATAACTAATAAAATTATTCCAGTAATCTCAATATTAACCCTTAATAAAACTTTAATTAACTAAATTAGATTATACATTTTAAATACTACATCATTCCTATTTTTTTACCTTTTATTTAATACTAGCTTCGCTCGCGTTAATATTGGTTTTGTCAAACCAATCAGGTGACGCAATAAAAAGTTTCATACAAAATTCATCCCTTACTTTACCTCCACTTCCAATAAGTATATCGCGAAAAAAAGTAGCCTATCACCGAATCTAACTTCCTATCTATTTCTGTACCAAAATTAATCATAATCTATAAGCGTAATTAACAAACAAACTCAGTTACGCATTTATAATATTAGATTTGAATATATTAAACAAAATTAATCTCGGTATCAGAACTCGTAAACTATTTATTTATATGAGAAAAATAATTTAGTTTTAATTATTAACCTTGAGTTACATCAACAATAATGTAAATAATTGACTTTTGTGTTGAGGTCAATGCTGCAAGTCATTATCTTATAGCAAGCAGTCATTAGATTTGAATTGTTAATTTACCGTCTTCATTCTGATGAATAGGTTTCATTTATTTAAATAAGTTTTAACGTTATGTACGCAATCACACCTGATTATATTATAATATGATATATATTAGGTGACGATCCCAAGATGTTGGACACGCTAAGCCTATTGGAAGGACTGGCTCCAGAGTGCAACTGCCGGAACACGTCTATAAGTATAAGTATTGGGCGGCAGGTTTTGAATTTACGAGTGGTAGCTAGCCAGGCTGACATTAGAGAAATCCCTACCACGATATAATCTTCTATAAAAATGCCTAATGTAAAGTTCAACATTCATTATATTATTTTCAAACCAGATTATTACCATGCTAAGAAACTATACATATAATAAATCTGTAGAAAAGACGTTTTTGTACATTAAATTTTTTTGCAAACAAAATAGCTCGGGTGTTAAAGGAAGGACCAACAAAACACATTTTCAGCATTTTTGGAATTTGTATATGTTTGTCTGTGCACGCATGACGTAAGATGTACAAAAGCAATGTAGATAACTTTTATACGTAAAATCTTAACGCAACTTGGAGTATTGCTTAGTTTTTGTTTCATCGCAATCGGTTCATTCTTTCAAGAGATATCAAGAGAAATAATATTTTAAAGAAAAAATCTTTTTTGTTGGTTTATAATGGCTATTCTCTGAAATTACAAGTCCAATTTTTTAAATTCTATTTATGTTAGATATAATATATTATTAGAAGTAACATAGGCTATATCACGCCAATACCAATAGGGCGAAAGCAGTATTAAAATAGTTACGAAAAACTAACGTCTAGCTGGCAAAAAACGTCCGTAACGAAAATGTGTGGAGTAAGATTTGTTATATATTTCTTTGGAATGATGTAAATCTATACTATATCATAAAAGCGGACAAATTTGTTCGTTTGAACGCGCTATTCATAGGAACCACCTGTCGGATAAAAAAAAACTTATTGCATTTGATATAGCTACAATTGAGAAAGGCTTTACGCTATTTAACATCTCGCTACCACTAATAGAAGCAAACCGGTATTGATAAATTTGTGACAAAACCAGGAAAAACATTCTTTCGGAAAACTTCCCTAGCGTGCGCTAGCAATATTATTAAAATTAGACTAATGTAATGTATGAAAGAAATATTTCGCTTAAAAATTTATAAAAATAAGTCCGCGATAGCATATATATATATTTTTTGGTTTACTTACAATAATCATTTTTAAGATTTACAATTTAATTCCTAATTATCACTTAATTTGCGAAGATATTTTATCAACATAATTTTTCGATCTTCGTTCCTATCTTGTGTCCCGCGACACCATACGTTTTTTTGTTCTTTTTAATTTAATAGTATATCATTAATAGTAAAATATATAAGGCAAAATAAATTCGACCAATCACTTTAATTAATAATAATTATTACTATATTGGTTTTTGAAATAACGTACATAAGTTGTATTTTGTTTACTTTAATTTTCTACATAATACAATATTTTATTGAATAAAAAGGAGTTTATTTGTAGGTATTGAAGGACTGTATACAATAAAATGCAACATTAACAACAATATTCTTTTTGTATTTAACAATATGCTATTATAAAAATTTTAAACCTTAAACTACGTCATATACGGAAAATCATTAGGAACATGACACAATAGTATTAAGTGCAAGTAAAGTTGAAGGTTAGTTTATAATCAATGTTGCACTAACGCTATTTTTATTGGATAATCAAAACGTTGAGTATCCTGTCATAAAATTATAACGGCAATGACCGACATTGACTTTTTAGCAACGACCTATTGCAGTGTATGCATTCCGAAAGTATATATATAGATTTCAGATCTACTATCCTATTTATACGAACTATTTTTTAAATATATTTCATTTTCTGAGGTCTCGGTTTTTCCAATTTTTTATAGTTTATAGGTTTAGCATTATGTCTACAATCTCACCTGATGTTAAGTGACAATGTGGCCCATGATGAAGGACACGTTGAGCCTAGTGGAGGGATTGGCTTTTAAGTGCAACTACCGGAACACATCTATAGGCAAACTTAAAGGTGGTAGCTAACCAGGTAGGCATTAGAAAACGACTTATCACCGTTTAAGCATGCAAGTAGCATACAATAATGCAGTTTCAATTACTTTACTACAAAACAACTTTAATAGGAAAAAAATGAAAGGATGCTAATTGAACCTACGTTTGAATATTACATTCCACACTTGACACAAGTGAGTATAAAAAAAAAAATCATAATTAATAGAGAATATATACTTTGTGAATTATTTAAACCGTTAACAACAGAGGTGGTTACGATTTCAAAAACTACACGGCATGAACTAGCTTAAATGCCAGACAATATATGGAAGTATTTATGATAATGAGGCGTACCGAAACCTAGGAAATAATGTAAGCCTTGCATGTGCTATGACCTCATCTTGAGGGTGATAGCTAGCCAGGCGGGCGTTAAAAAGGTTTATCACCATGCTACGGTTTCATCACGATGTTTCCTTCACCGAAAGCTCAATCTCATTAATGGTGGACTCGAATTGATGACCCTAGACACGGCAATCGCAAAAACTACCAATTGAGCTATCATAGCTTTAAAATTTTTACGTCTTGAAGATTTTACCACTTGCAAGAAAAGCTATTTGACATAACTGCAAACCAATTAGAATTAATGATTTAGGGACGTTGATATAATCATATATTAATACTAACTAGCTAGGCCACGCGTTGGTGTGGCTGTTATAAAAAAATGCTACAAGAATATTGCGACTATAAATTGAGATATAAACTATCTTATCTCTCAAGTGGAATCAAATTCCACACATTGTGTGAAATTTGATTAAATTCGGTTCAGTAGTTTAGGAGTTCATCGCGGACAAACAAAGTGACTGGAATTTTTTGTATATATAGAGTATCATTTGGGTCATTATAATTTTACAAAAGAAAGTATCAAGATTTATTTTTCCGCATATGAGGTAGATTCACTTATCAATTCAGTTTGGACAATGTTTCACTCCATCGCAAACTGAATATCATAGATATACAGAAAACTAGCCGGTGCTCTCGACTTTGTTTGCGTTTTCCCGCTAAATGTGCATGATCGTAAAATCCATTTGTGGGTTGTAGTGAAGAGTAGTGGGTGTCTACGAATTAAGTTTTACGGAAACCAAAATTAAGGGAACTTAAATTACTAATATTATACTAACAAACACCATACTAAATAAATACTATACTAACTAAAAGGGAACTAAAACCAAAATTTTAAAAATTGCCCTGAATATTAGCAATTTTGAAAACTGTAATTTCTTCGTTTACTTTTTTTGTTTTGGAATTCAAGACCAATAACGGATGTATGTATATAATATTTCTATTTACTATTTAAGAAAAACCAAGATATTAAAAATATCTCAAAAAAATTGGAAAATTAGACGACTGTACGTACTTCTTTTATTACTTTTAGAATTCAGGAATACGGATGACAGTTATATTAAATTTTAATTTTGTTTTATTTTATGAGCGACTGAATATTTCTGGGGAAAAATCAGAATTACTGACGCAGTGGTCTACAATTGGCAACACAACAACATCTGCTACGCCAGCTAGTTAGTTTTATATCAATTTTATATCAATAATTATTATTTTATTTCATGATTTAAGGAATTTATTCAACAAGTTTCGGCATTAAACAGTAACGCGGAGAATCTTCATAACATTGTAGCAATATGCGTGTATATGAACACAAATACAGCTGTTAAAACTTGGTTTTAACGTTTGGTTTTATAGGTGTTATTCAAATGTTATACCACCAAATCATATTTAGGTATATTTATTCAAAGTAATAAAGTTATTTGTCCAAAACTGTAAAGGTACCGTTGGTTATTTTTTGAATATTGTAAAATGAGTTAGGTCCCGCTAAGACACAAGGTAGGTGGATTATAAGTCATATCGTATCAAGGAAGCTTTTATTTTATTTAATTTATAGGTTTAGCGTTATGGCCATAATCTCAACTGATCTTAAAAGATGATACAACCCAACTTGGTAGACATGCTGAACTTATGGAGAAGGACTGGCTTTCTAGCGCAACTGCCAAAACACACCCATTAGTATTTGGCGGCAGATTTTCTAAATTAGGGTGGTAGTTACCCAGGCGGGCATTAAAGGCATTGCCATTAATGTTATATATCATAAGGTCAAATGACGTAAGTTGATGAGTTAAGTAAAAAATCACAATAGATCAAGATCACGCGAAACACTCCTATATATAGAAATAAATTTAATATCTTTTTATAATAAGTGACGCACAGTGTAATTGCTCATGCAATGTAAAAAATAAAAGGAAGTCGGAAGCCTTATTACTAATTAATAAAAAAATTGTAAGTACTTATATTTGCCGATTGGCAGATTAATAAAAAACGAAAACAACAATTATGAATTATGTGTTAAACAAACGGAGTAAAACATAAGTGAAGCTCGAAAAAAGAGCTTGAGTTTTTTGTTAAGGCAAAACTTCGCGATGAAACCATAGCATGGTGATGGGACTCTTTCTAATGCTCACCTTGCTTACATGGCTACATCCCTCAAGTTGAAAGTCTGTCGCCAAATTTGTGTGGGTGTGTTCTAGCAGTTGCACTTGAGAGCCAGTCCCTCCACACTAAGTTTAGTGTGTCCACAGTCTTGGGCCACATTGTCACTTAATATCAGGTGAGATTGTAGCCATAACGCTAAATCTTAACTATACAAAATATATTGCTCATTTTAAAAAAGAAATTGTTAGTACATACTTTATTATGTAGACCCTTTGCCAATTTCAGATGTAATAAGCACACGTTTGTAATGTTTCGTTGTTAAATGTTCAGTATACTAAAATACCTTAAAATACCTCAGGTTTAAGAATGTCATTAACGAAATTTATTATACGCACTAAACAGAAATCTCGACTTAAGTAGAAATCGAGGCAATAATTCGGCTTGTTTTCTCGAATGAGCTTTTTACATAAAACTGTTTAACCTCTCTAGACAAGTACGGTCTCCGTCTCAACCTTCGAGACGTTTCTAAATCATTCAAGTACCAATAAAAGTAACCTCAGTTACTTTAATCGTTCTCGTGTGTGTAGCGGTTTGAGATTTAGCGATTTCAAATTAGGCATAGTATATTTTAAGAGGTAAACCTATAAAAATGTACACATCTTTAAGACAGGAAAACGATAATTATTTTATATGTAGATGAAATTCATCAAAATATTTAATAATACTCGTCACATAAAATTATGCGAAATAATCGGATATCAGAAATAACGTCATACCCGTCACTGTACTTGTAAAATATTCTGAATATTATTCAAGTGAAACTTTTATTCCATCGCGTCAAATTTTTTCGTCCATCTATCGCATGTCGCATTACAGCCGGATGCGGAGTAAGGGTAAAGTGAGCGGCGCTCGGTTGAGCAGCCAAGGCCAATATGACGGCGCCCGTGGCTCGCCTCAGTTGACCAAGTAGCATTGACTTCCCATTATCATTCATATTTTCCAATTATTATATATTAAGATTTATATCGCGATTTTAATACCCCAAATCGAATAATTTTCCTAAAATTTTCAGTTAAATGGCTACGATCCACAAAAAGAGTTTCATAAAACCACAAACCGTTTTTTTTTTTTTTAATTAACTTATTCCGGGGATTCAGTAACTGAATTTTACTATCAGACTTTTTAGTATATACTATTTACAACGCTTCGGAAGGTTTACGACACTTAAGAGACAGTGTACTTTACCAACGTTATTGAGAATAGTTATTAAGTGGAAAGACGACGTAATCGCATGGGCAAAGTAAACCACGTAATATCATTTAATAGTATTAAGGGAGTTTACAATATAATCTAATCAAAATACTTTATTCAATTTAAACCCTGACCAGGAGCTTATGAAGTGAAAACTACCACCGGTTTTGGGATATAACTTGGCTATCGCGAAGAATCGGCAAGTAATCGGAGAGCCAATTCCTACACAGATTTACCAACTTAAGCCGTATCTTTACTTTAGATTAGGTGAGATTATGGTAATAATGCTAAACCTTAAATATAAAGAAGGTATCTCAGTCTGGTTATATTATCATTATTACAATACCTACTTAATAAAGAAAAAAATGTAGTTCATTTACGATTGTTTTAGCGAAAGCACAGAAAGGGTTGTTAATTCAGATATAACCATCGTTTACATATTAATCTACCCTTTAATAGCATTTTAACTTTGAAAGCCGCTTATGTATTTTGAGACATTGTTGTAAAACGTAACACTTTTACCTAAATGAACTGTCTATAATAAGTATACTCTATAAGTTTCCTATATATTACAATAAAAAATCAATTTTGCGTACCGAAGTTAAATAAAAAATTGAATAGAAACAGGCAAACATTGTAATCCATTTCGTCAATAAATACAATTATTAAAACAAAAAAACATTCAGTAAAACTCATAAAAATCACGCAAAATAATATATATTTTTAGAGCCTACATCAATTTTTTTTACGTTTGAAATATATAAAAATTGAATAAAAAACGTTTTTAATTTATGAGCTAACAATTCCCTGGATGTACGGCCGGCTTAACTGGCCAACCCCGGACTGTCATGAATATTATATTATGTGTAGGTAGTTTGTGTATATATTGGAACACAGTAAAAGTGTAAATAGTAGAGCAAATTCTCACAGTTACAGTTATTTTCTAATAGCGATCAGAAAACGTATCCTTTTTTAACACACTCCACAATTGGTGAAGTATATATAGGCATAGTTAATATTTTGTATAGTTTAGAAATAGTTATAAGATATACGACAAAGATACATTAAAAATATACTAAACTAAAAATATCAAACACTTTATACTCTACACTCAAATTCACATGGAGTAGACAAATAATTGACGCCATACAATTTTAATATGTAGTCAGTCAATTAACAAAGTTTTAAAAACATATATTCAACTAGCATTTATCCGCGGTATATTGATTTTGTCAAACAATTCTTATTCTGGTACGCAATGTTTTACATAATTATATAAAAGAAGACTCGCATAAGAATATTTGAGCTCGTAGCCAGTTTTACGCGGACGGTCAAAAACCAAAATGTTAAGTGACGATGTGGCACACGATGATGGACGCTCTAAATATGTGGAGGAACTGGCTCTCAAGTGCGACAGTCGAAACGCACTTCTAGGTTTTTAGCGGCAAATTGTGAGTTGTAGATAGCAAGTCAGACATTACAAAAAGGTCTGCTGGCACAGTATAGTTTCATCATGATGTTTTCTCTCACTTAATGCTTATATTCATTGCAGATATTGACAAGACAGACAAACAACAACAAAACTAACAACCCGCCATTACAGCGATACCCTTTTTTTTAACGTGTAAAAATACATACTATTCTATATATGCCGGGTAATCTACGAAAGCCATATGTGGGACTTATCGAATATGACGAACCATGAAATCCCCTTTAGGAAGACACCACGTTAACCCACGTTATCCCTAATTATCAAAGCCTATGGATTAATGTGCTAAGTGACAGCACCTAATGAATTACTTTGCTTAAGAGAAAACACAAAATGTATTAGGTGACATTCGATACACAATGTCAATGACACTTTGACATCTGTCATCCCAAACAATTAGTGTAATTTTTTAATTGTTAACAATTTAAAGGCAACTTGGATAGAGGAAATTATTTATCACTGGTTTTCATTGTTTTTGGATTTAATTACGTATACCATCAACCACAGTGCAGTCACTATAACATAATACAATAAATAGGTGAATAATAATATACCATAATAAATGAAATGAGTGAAGGATGATTGTATGAACGAGAATGTATGAAAGAGTTAGATTGTAGTAGGAAATGATATAACTACGGTTACAACCCCTAATTAAAATAGAGGAAAAATATATTACCTACATACTCCAGCACCCTGCGAATATATGTAGATTTGTTGTGTACTTACTGTTTTCTAATACAACTGTGTCCAACGAAAGACCCCAATCAACGCTGATATTTGTAAACACTCGCGTCTGTTATTGTTTCATCTAATTAATACGATAGTGATATTGTAGCGCAAAATTATAATCGCTAATTATATCAAAAACTGTTTACATTTATTGCGTAGAAACAACTTTAATGAGTACAAATAAACTCGATATTTTTATATTAAAAATAAAATGCAGAGCTTACTTTTAAAAACAGACTTTTAAAATTATGACAGTTTAATCTCAATACTGTGGTATAAAAGGAACTGTGCATTTCATGGCGCTACTGAAAGTTCTTGTTATTAGAAGAATATATATAAATGTATCGATAATAATGTAAAACATTCAAAGTAACGTAATTTCGATGTTTTAAAGAAACTTTAAATACTGCACGGTAGTAGGGTTTTTCTAATGCCTGCCTATCTAGCTACCACCCTCAAGTTGAAAATCTGCCGTCATATACCTATAGGTGTGTTCCGGCAGTTGCAACTGAGAGCCAGTCCCTCCAAAGGTTTAATGTATCTACCAACTTGGGCCGTATCGTGACTTAAAATCAGGTGAGATTATGTCTATACCACTAAAACTTAACTATAATTTAGCTTACCATCCTCAGAAACATCATCACTTAATTATCAGATGATGCTGTGTCCAATACGCTAAACTATAAAATCTAAATCATTAATAGGTGAAATCGTAACAAAGTCGTCACCTTATACTTTAACCACACAAAAACCAGTAACAGTTTTTTAGGTTTTTTTTGCAGCCATTTTTATAATATACACTATCGATACTTATAACGTGTTTTTTTTAATATATTGAAAACTAAAAAGTTTGTCGACTCTTATTTCTATGGGACTGTGAAGTTGTAGAACCGGATTCCTGTAAGCGTGTTCCTTTCTTTATATGTTATTGGATCATTCAGAAGAGGCGTGACGCATGACTGCGTTGAATGACTTAAATTTTGATTCATTATCAGTCGCCGGTGATTTGGACTATACTGTATTGTAAATTATTTTCTTCACATTTAACTTTAAACATCTTAAATGTTTATATTTAAACAACCTAATGATGATTATGTTGGAAGTACTATGTAATGTCTTAGGTGTAACAGTGTTATGTGATGACCGTAACTTTATTGTTGTGTTACATTGTGTTATGTACGCTGTTATGTATGTCCATGAATAGTTGCGTAGTTATCCCAAGACTAGAACATTTCTTCTCATAATGATAATATTTATTACACCACTGCTGTTTAGAAACTTCGCAAGTAATTAATTTATGGTGTTAGTTTTAATAGTCTACTCTAATACACTAGAAAATAGTTGTTTTTTTTTATGTGTGCATCGAATAAAATCACAATTTACTAGACCGATTTCTAAACTACTTTTATTATTACAAATAATTAAGGATCCTTACTACAATTTAATAATCTAACACAATGTATGTATAAATAAAAGATGTCTAGCGTAGCGAGCGGGTGTCAACTAGTTATTAGATAAAATAACTACGAAGCGCCTGATAAAAAAATATACAGATTGGTATGATACAAGATTTGTTGTACCTACACTTTTTTTAATTTCAACGTAGGACCGAATAGACTATCTTATGTTTTATTATAGTTGAAAATTTTAGGACTTCTTCTGGTTGAAACCGGATCAGGCTGTATATTTTTCAATAGTAAATAGGTTTGCTTTATGGTAACAATCATATCTGATATTAAGTAACGACGTGGCCCAAGATGGTGGACTCGTTAAACTTAGTGGAGGGATTGGTTCGCAATTGCAACTGTAGGAAAACACCTAAAATCCAGTTGTATGTATCCAATTTGTATATCTGTAGTAATTATATCGAGACGACCATCAAAGTTTTCGAATTATATTTAACTAACAATTACTATAAAAATATTGTTTAAATATCTTCATATATAAATTCCTCATGTACGTGTGTATGTGACATAACTACTCCTAAGCGGATGAAAAGATTTTGGTCAAATTTTTTATGTATCATCAAGTTGACTCCAGAATGGTTTAGATTCACAATTTGAGCCGATAGAAAAACTTGCACGGGCAATGAATTATGGTTCATTGTCAGTCACCACTATATTTAATTGTTCTGTACAGCATCAGGTACAGTGCAGTCACTTCGCTGCGCAACACATGAAAAAAGTTATTTTTATTACGTTATTTGTGTATGTATTGTAGGTAGTAAGCGCTGTAAATTAAAAAAATCTTTATCTTAACTGCAGTCAGGTCCAATAGATGGCACACTTGAATGGGATTCTAGATTTTATTCGTAGCCTAAAACATATTAGATACGAGTTGATTGATACCAGTAAAAATTCATACAATATATATCTTTTATCCAGACAATGGTTCTTAGCTATTTCATAACATGATAGATGGCACTTTAATAGACTATCGAAAGAGGCAAAACAATAGTAGCGTAATTAACCTTATGCTAGTAATTATATCACAGAAAATATCGAATTATCCACGTGGGAATCTGTATTCAATAATTTAGTAACGACAGATTTAAACCAGGCCAAAACTGCGTAATAGAGCTAATTGCAAAATTTAACACTTGCTTATATACTATTTACAGTCTAATTTATTAAATGTCAGTTATTACATCACTTTGAAACAGTGCTGCATAAATAACAGGTGTCACAAGTAGTACTGACTGAGAGCAAACATTAATAACTAACGGCAGCTCGTGATTTTGTCCACATTATATATATGAAAATCGTTTTTTTTTTCCGTACTATGCTCGTACATGGAAACAGACGCCAATAAAGAAAAGTTTAAAATATGTATTTTTTTGGTCCCTTCATCTATAATAAAGTAAGCTCTAATAATAACTTGCCAATAAAAACCACTGCAGTAATTTTTGGTGCGTCAGATTTCGGGATTAACGAATGCAAAGACTCTTACAAAATTAGCATAAAAATGATGCCCACTGATGGAATAAGCTCTCGCTTATCATCGGTGTTTTTTTAAATATACTGTGTTCTCAATTATATACAGTGCCGTAACTTTGCCGTGCGTGACAAACAAAATACTTACTTATGCATATAACTAATAATAGCGAAATGACAACGTTTCTTCTTCTGGAATACATGTCGATTCTGAAACAAAAGAAGGATTTATATAAGCATTATTAAACCGGTGTGTACTTAAGATTAAGACTACATGACAAAAATGCTATTAATATAGCATTGCTATAGTGTATTTATTTCTATAATCTTTATCAATAATTACATCTTCCAGATAGACATTTAAGGAAAATTTAAATACAATCTTCAGAACTATACAATTTATAAATTTCAAATTATTTTCTTAATTCGTTATTAAATTTGTATTAACCATAAATTACAAAAGCCCCATTAGCGGTACAATTATAGGAACAATTTACAAAAATTATATCTGGTAAAATTCTTTACACTAATGACTATATTTTGCGAAATCTACAATTAATTTTTCCTTATACGAAATCGATTACAGATTTGTCACACTACATAATAGAACTGCGAAGCAATATTTCTTGATTATTAAATTGTTGTTCGTAATAATCTGGGCATATCATCTATTGGGACAAACAAAGTCATTAAAATTTTACGACCAGTTATTAACATTATCCTCAATACCCAAAATTTTTGACTGATGTCAAAATAGGATGTTGTATTTAATTCGTGTGCCAATCAATAATAGTTGGTTTTAAAAAAAATATGTACCGAAAATTAAGACTGAAAACGGACAAAATGTAACAGCATTGAATCATTGTACATTCTGCTCATTAAGTTCCTGAATATTGCGTATTCCATTATACGGTAATCACCAGTAAACTTTTCAGCTATATCGTCTATTCATTCGTTCCGACCTGACATACGCGGTTACCCTTAAGGGCTTTGACAGCTTCACCGAACTTTTTGGGGCGAGTGCTGAGGACCCTCAGCCCGGAGGCAGTGGGCGCAATGGTGCCAAAGTGACCGAACACCGGCTTGAGGTGCTACCAAAAAACGAGCAAACATTCGCGAACCTAAGAGGTTCCAACTTACAAAATTTAGTGGTCCTAACAAAGACTTATCGGGCGACCCGCGCAATGGCAGCGGGGGTAGTCCCTTACAGAACCGTGTAAATACCGTGTAGGGGGGACGAATGATATGCGGTGTGATGATGTAATCTCAGTGATGTAGAGTGTCACTGTATCGGGCTAGAATATTATAATGATGTCTTCGAATTATATGCGATTTGTCTCATCCTTGAATAAATCATTGATAAAACATTTCGTTGTCCATAGCTCTCTAAATCACTTAACACATAATTTAAATGACTTAATATAACTATCTGATCAAGTGATAGTTAAAAGCATTTCGTTATTTTTTGTATTTTAGAGCAATAATTTAGTTACGTATATTATAAAACAAGCCTTACCTAATTCAAGTATTTCATAGAGATAGTCGAAAACAATTTTCAAGATTAATAAACCTTTCCATTTTAACGGAAATACTCGTAGTATGAACGTTGCAAATAATCAGCATTTTTTTCAATGTCTATTTTAAAATCAAGTCACATAAAAGCTCCACTAAGATCAGTAATTATCCACAAAAATAGTGAATGAAAACAACGTTGCAGTAATGAAAAAAATCGTATAAATATATGTGTTATGATGAATATAAAAATCTTCACTCCAAGCTTTCCTTGATTTCATGATATTTTTAAAGATTTGGAGCTAGTTCTGTTTGTTGATGTAAGAATATATGGCATTTTTCAATTAGTCTTATAAGTAGATATAGATTTCAGTGATTTAAGTTTAATCTATGAGACCGTTTATAAAGGAATCTAAATATTTTAATGCATGTGCAATATTTTTAAGTCTATTACTTATGTATTTTAACATTAAGTTTGTTTAGTAAGTTCAAATTAAGATAAAGTAAATTTATTAACATCCCACTTTTTAGCCCTCTGATAACTTGACCCTTAATTAGGACGGTTCTGTCTTCATCTGTTACTCAGATAAGGTAAATAGGAATTCTTTCAAGTAATTCCTTTAACAGACTAAATCTGCGAAACAATAGCGAATGACTTTAAGGTTACAAGCTTCTCGTAAGGCACTTGTATTTTTTTATAAAAAATGCTTAATTCCTTCTTTCAAAATAGAATAATAATTATTTTAGAGTTAGGATATCAAAATTAAAAAGTAACAGGAAAAATGGCTTATTAATATTCATATTACAAAACTTGTGCCACTTGCAAAACCTAGGAAGCCAAATAAATGAGGATTCTATTAAATGTAGCATTTTAAATTATAAGCTTTAAAAAGGAACTTGTTATTAATTTTTCTGTTGGTAATATATGTCGTAAGGTCAGTTCCTATGAACTGCGTTCATATATTTACATACTTTGAAATGTTAAGTTCTCGGAATGTACTAAAATATTTTACATTTAAAACTTTAATTAACTGCAACAATATACACAATATAGACAAAAATATATATATATATGAATCAAACATTTAATTGACTTTTTTTACAAAGGGCTTACATGTTTTGACTAAAGACTTATCGTTCTTATTTAATTATTAAAGTGACTTTATGTTACCCGTTTGAGGACATCGAAAACATCAATTATCATACTTCTTAAAGGTGTTTTTGTGGTAATTCCATGTCTCTTTCAAAAATTTCAACATCTTCCTTAAGCTTATTATGTATTCCGTCATTGATAAAAGTACCTAATTAATTATAAATCTATGTTTAATTTATCTTTTTATACAAAAATCATGTATGTATTTGGTAATTATTTTGTAACCATAAACAAGTTGACTAAAAAGAGTGAAATTCATATATTTATTTTATCGAGTCCATTGTTTCAACAGTTTTTAATAATTATTTTAGACACAAATTTGGGGCAGCTATTATTTATAAAGAATTGAATGGAAAATCCAAAAGTGCACGCCTCATAACGTAATTATAACTGACCAAAATAGATTTAAGCAATCGTATTTAATAGGAAGTAATCCGATGATATTATACAGTTATTAAAATAGAAATGGTCCCAATACATTAAGTTTCTTGGGTGTAATCGTTACACAACTAATAAACATACATCCGGACGTCCACGTGTTTTTTTTTATAACATTTTTATTACTATACAATGAAATGAATGAATTTATAAATTATCTAGTGTGATAGAGAGAGTATTCCTCTGAATAATAATAAAGTAACGCGTTCAGGCTCTACATCATAACTCAGGTTTGAAACTATAGTATGGTGTTACGGTTTTTCCTATAGCCCTTTGATAGCTATACTAAATCAGTAGTCGTCAAATAACTCTTATAGGTGAGTTCAAGCTGCTACAATTGAAAGCTAGTTGCTAACTAAATTTGGCATGTTACCATCTTAGATGTAAACTTAGTTTTGCAGCGATGATAGCTCAGTTGGTAGTGTATATGAACGCCGCGTCAAGGGGCGTGAGTTCGAATCCACCTGCAATGAGCTTGAGCTTTCGGTGGGGGAAAACATTGTGATTGGACCATATCACGGTGGTAGGTCTTTTTGTAATGCCCACCTGGCTAGCTACCACCCTCAAGTTGATAATCTGCCGCCAAATACCTGTAGGTATGTTCCGGCAGTTATATTTGAGAGCCAATACCTCCACTGGGCTTAGCGTGTCCACTATCTTGGCCCACATCATCACTTGACATCAGGCAAGCTTGTGGCCATAATGCTAAAGCTATCAAACATAAAATAGACCACATTTTCTCTCGTTATTGAGTGAGATTGATAATTAAATTAGTGTCAACGTAGAAAAGAAAAATCGCCACTAAAAATATATAATATACATACACGATACATATTTCTACCTAACTATGTTGCTAAGGAAGTAAAATATATTAAAAATAAAAAATGAGAGCGAAAATGGGATATTAAGTTACTATTGAAGTAAAGAGTTATGAGAGTTGTAATAGGAAAAACGTATTTTATTATTTACTGGAAAAATGTTCTTAAAAAGGAGCGTAATGTTTAGTAGTGTAGAGTAAAAAAACTCAGTGGAGCCCATACAAAATTTTGTGAATTGTTTACTCGAGCAATTTCTTTAATATAATATTTTATAAGTCTCACTGGTTCATAATCACCAGCGGATATAACAGCTGTTATAGTGGTACACTTAACCCTTCTTTGTATGATCTTGGAAATTTTCACCATACGGCTTCATACCAGCTTCCATCAGGTCGTGTCGGCTACTTCAACAAAGGCGACAAAGGTCATGTGGTTTTACAAGGTATTCCCAGCGGTTACGGCGGACGATTCCTACATAACCGTTTCTGTCTCCGCGGCCTGAGAGGGTATGCGTTAATACATAACTGCACGTAAATAAAATGAATTTTTCTTTAGTCTAGCTCGTAAATAATATCATCCTAAATTAGTCAGGAAAACATCATCAAAGGAGGGTTTAAGGTATATTCAACAATCAAGCGCTGTGGTATTTATCGTAGGAACCTTTTCAACAAATTTAAGCCACGCCGTTGGTTGTTTTACACTTTTACCACCCGTAGGCTATTCAAATTTTGCCATTCCTACCCACCTTTACAATTTAGATTCGACATAAGACTACGTAAATTTTAGAAAAAATAAACTATATAAGTCATAGACTCTTAATGGTGTAACATATCATTTAGCTATATTTAGGTATATTTATAAGTATGATTTAGTCCCTAAAAAATAAAACAAACATATCCTAAATTTGGCGCCACTAAAATCTACCGTCCTAGGCTTCAGTCTACTCTACTTATTGGTAAATCCACCACTGAGGAGCGCATAAATGTGGAGACCGTTTAAAAATCGTTTTCTGTGATCACTATTTTCTAGATGTTACTATCATTTTTTTTTGTTTAGGGGCTTATAACCGTTGTTATATCAGCCACATCGTAACATAAAATAATATTATAATCTAGCTCTTTCATACATCCTCATTCATACAATCATCTTTCACTCATTTCATATAGCATTTGAGCTACTTCACTCGAAGGCTTAATACTATCATTACTACCAAGAATATCACTTTGCTATCTTATAGAAAAAAATTAACGATATGATTTTTTTCGTAAAACAAAACAAATTAATTAAGTACATTAAGTTTTTGTTACTTAATACATAAATAATGATTATATCTGTAGCTAATACTAATGAAGATATTTATTACTATGTACCAACGGCACGCAATGCTAAATTATGCTTAAATCTAGATAACGAATGGTCAGGAGATAGGCTGCACTCTGACGTCACGGTCCGTTGAACGACCTTAGTCCGTATTCTGTGAGCGACGAGCGATCTAATGTTGAATATTGCTTAATAACTCTGATATTTTATACGTATTAATATGTGTGTATGTTTTAAGCCACATTCACAATGGCCAGGCTAAAGCATCACTTTTAAAAGACCAAATTTTAGGGTCAATTTCTGCGATATACAGTAGTCGTTTTGCGTTATCTGACCGAATGACAAATATCTTCAAATAAGTGGTAAGAGCTTGCTCAACAAAAATCATATTGACAAAATTCAATTTGTACATAATACTTAATACATAGTCGAAGTATTTGAAGATCATTAACTAAAATATCTCAATGCAAAACACTTTTCCATATAAACCGTTCTAACTCTTACGTTTATACTTTCATTTTCTGGGTTTAAAATTACATTTTCTTTTATTAGCCCATGTTAACTCCTATTTCTAAGGTTAACAGCATTTCCCATTACCCATATCTGAAGTTCAGCTTGCACACACCGATACGTTATGTTACTATATTTTTCTTCTAGTATTATAGCGATATATTTTGCTTAATGCAACTTCATTTTAAATACAAATATCTCACTGACAAAAGGACTTTACTGTAATTTTCCGTATAAAAATAAATTTGATAGTATTTAAAATGCTGAGTTATTATACTAATATATTACGGCATCTATTTTCGCAATGATTTTCAATACTGTATTGCTAAGAAGAATTTCATTGTAAAATTTGTATTAATTGTTTAATTTAAACGACAAATTTAGAAGAGACAGTGCATTGTATCATTCTTGTAACAACATCGCGCATTAAGAACGTATATATTCCAGAATAAAATATCTAAAAGGCGGTTGCGTCAAACTATATGTATGTCAATGGCGTTTGTCACGGTACCCGCGACGTGATGGACAGCTGACGGTGTATTTGGAACCTTATCATGCTCTTAAAAACGGAAAAGTCAGGGACGAAAGAATTTATACTACTGCCCTTTTATTTAAAGGCAGTTTTTTCCGTATTTAATCATGTAAACATAGTCGTTTTGAACGTAAATGGTTGCTATTCTAGAGTATTTGTTACAGTCAAGACAACTACTTTGAGTTTCCTTTTCGAAGGATCAGGGATTTAGAATGCTAAGCAAGGATTTTACTCAAAATGCTGTATTTGCATATTTCATATTCAGTCACTGAACATCAATATAAGCAAACATTATCTGTTAGACGATTGTAAGCAACATTTAGATCTATTTCTAATATATGTTATGATAGAATAATGAATATGATGAATATGATAAACGGGGAAAACGTATACCGGGTAACGTATTTCACAAACTTGTTAAAAAAGTATACGAGTACACTTATATTGTAGCAATATTAAAAGAAATATCTGAAATTGTAGCAAAGGCAAAGCAACGAATTGTCACTTGATTTCTTTACCTGTACATCCATATTAACAATAGATGCAAATGATTTTGATTACATTTTAAAAAGAATTTATAAAGTTAACACAAACTATGCAGATCTCATTCCATTATTTTATACAATCCTTACTAATATTACAAATGTGAAAGTAATTTTATTTGTTACGTTTTACACCTATACCGCTGAATCGATATTGAGGAAATTTGGTATAGAAATATATAATACCCTGGGAACGGTTATAAGTCACTGTCTCTCGCGAAAAACTTATTGGGAGTAGGGTAAAGAAAAGAATAACCTTTGTATGAAACTTTTTATTGCCTCATTCGATTTGCTTTGACTTGAATAATTGTTTATAGCTAATTATGAAAGTATGCATATTTGTTTCTACCCGTATTGTAGATTCTATATCTATTGTAGTATAAACCCGCCTATATTAACAAACATCTTGAGATTAATAAATTTTGGACTTATGTCATAATGATTTCTAAATTGATCAACAACCAGAATTGTTTGTCAAAACCAATATAAGCGCGAGCGGAGCAGAGAGTAAAAGCTAGTTAAAAATAAATTAGCTAAATTTTTCAAGAAGAATTGTGACTAATTCTATTTATAATCCTTGGAATTGTCGAACTTGTTTTGAATTGTTATCTAAAACATAAAACAACGGCATCTTCTAAATTAATGGATCTAATTAAGAACTAATCAGTAAATTCAATGAAATGTAAAAGGAAAACTGTCATCGAACTGAAGGTTATCGTAACGGCCTTGTCATAGACATTGGATATGGATGAGTACTAGTAATTGTGCAATTCACTTAGTCAAACATTGTTTCATAACAATAAATATGTTCAAGTATATATTATCGGTACCTACGTATATTTTAATATTAAAATCATCAATCTGTTAATCTTTTTTTTTTTATTGCTAACGTTTAGCGAATGGTCACAATCTCACCTGATGTCAAGTGACGATGAGGCCCAAAATGGTGGACACGCTAAGCCCAGTGGAGGCACTGGTTCCCAAGTGAACTGCCAGAATACACCCATAAGTATTTGGCGGCAAATTATCAACTTGAAGATGGTAGCTAGCCAGGCGGGCATTAGAAAAAGTCTTGCTACCGTGCTATGGTTTTATAACGATGTTTCCTTCTTCGAAAGCTCAATCTCATTGTTAGTGGATTCGAACTCACGTCCCTTGATGTGGCGTTCATACACATTATCTTCTCCTCTGTTTTTAGTATTACGTCTTTTAATGAATATTATAAATCACTTCGTTTTACACAGAATATATTCGAAAAGCTTCTTGTATCTTAAATAATTCTTGTATCATCTATTAAAGAACAATTTATTTCAGGTATTTGGTCCTTGCTTTCTATTGTTGCATATATTAAGACTAAATTTCCTAAATCTTGCCATTATTTGACTGAAGCTTGGGTTATCTGACCGGTTCACACAATTGCGTGTTTTGTTTGGCTAATATACTCAGCTACACCACTGCCTATGATTGTCTATATTTAATAGCATTATTCGCTGTTACAATTATTGAAATGCCCTTTCTTAAACGATTAATTTATTTAGACTTTTGTTAAGCCTTATCGATATTTGACTGAAGCTTGGGCTACTTCACTGGTTCACACAATTGTGCGTTTTGTTTGCCTAATGTATACTCAGCAACACGACAGCCTTGGACTGTTAGTATTTATTAAAATAAGTCAATATTAGAAATTTTGAGATGTATGTTTTTGAACCAGGGCTAATATCTTACGTTAAGGATCATTAAGCTTGAGCAGTTAAGAATAGTATTTGAGCCTCTACTTGTATGAACTAATAACTTACTTAAACATCCAAGCCAATGCGACTGGGTCCAGGGACTATTTTCGCATATCTTCCAGTTAAATTTTGAAGCGTCCCTTAAATGCTAAAGTAGACACTTTTAAGTAACGCAGAATATTTGTAAATTTCTATAAAGTGACAAGTTTTTGCTAACTTTTTTGATTGCTAAAACTATCAAGATTTGATAACAAAAAATAATTTAGAAGTAATTTGCTTTCATCTAATGTAAGTGATAAATGGGTCCATAAATGAACTGATCTTTAAAACATAATCGAGCACATACAAGTTTCACTGATGAGGGCCAAATCGAAACGGCTAGTATACCAATATGTGCCCTTTCACGCCGTATCATACGACTAGTGGAACTGTTTGTCAGTTCATAGGTGTGGCGATAGTATTACCGCAACCCAATTACGTATACATTCTACCGAAGTAAATAATTATTTTTTACAGTAACACGGCCTAATATCGGTAAATCTATACCAATATTATAAAGAGTATAAGTTTGTTTCTTTGGCCACGTTAATCTTAAAAAATACCAAACAGATTTAAAAAAAATCAGTTTGATAGAGTAATCATTGATGAAGGCTTTAGGCTATATAACATCATGATAGCACTCATAGGAGCATAGCAATATTGATAAAAATGACAAAAACGGGAAAACAAATAGACTTTTTTCATGTGCACTGGCTATATTATTAATATTACAATAATATGAGAGAAATGCTGCTCTTAAAACGATGAAAAAATAAGTTCGCGACAGCATATCTCTCTCTTCTGTAGTTCACTTACAATAACCATTTTTATGATTTACAATTTCGTTGCAAAACATCACTTCATTTGCAAAGATGTTTTATTAACATAGTATTAATCCTTATGTAAATTAATTTATTAATTATTTTGAGAACTCAATTTGGGTACCAACTTTTCTGTTTATAGTATTTAATTAAAATTAGTAACTTAGGAAATATCAAAGATTCGAAATATACGACGCACCATAAAAATATATTGCCCTTTTATTGTGATATCTGCCTTCGTAAGCGAAAGTAACAATAAATAAGAAACATAAAGTAATACCAACACTGAAAAAACATGTGTGGATTACAAAAATAATTGTCATATGTTCGAACCTACAACACTTCGGCGCTGCGTTAGCATCGAGCCCATTGCTTAAGCCCCTAAACCAAACGTTCAGTCACATTGATATTCTACACACCAAATACCTATCTTAACTAATTTTATAATTTGCAATTATTTCCTATTAATAATACTTTATTTGCTCAGGTGTTTTATGGACATGATATTAATCTTTTCTAAATGAATTTCTTAATCATCTTGAGTAATTAATTTAATCGAAAATTTAATTTTAGACTCTTCAATTTAAAAGATCACAATATTCACTACTTATAGTAGTTTTCAATAATAGTAATCTCAATAACGCATTGTTATTGAATATAGCCTAACTTATATTATCTTAACGTCTCACGTCGATGAACGTGTGTTCGAACCGCCGTAATTATCTTGAGCTATCCGATAAAGAAAATTATATTTTTTACATTTTTATATTTATATTTACTAAAACACCAATACGGTTTACATTAGATTATTTTTATAAATATCTTATTACTATATTTTTTATATATAACTCTATTATTAATATAAATTATTTTAATAAAATTTTGTTTAAGCAAAACGAATTTGTTAATCGTCTTAAGCAATTAATATAGACCTAAACTTTTGATGCTATTTAATTAAAAATAGTATCTTAGGATATATTTCAGATTTAAAATAGATCACGATATTATAAAACGGATACTTTTTTTTTTTATTATTCAGCAACGGCTAATACATATATAGTTTAAAGTAAATTATAGCTTATGTTTTTCGGTATATTGTCAGTCATTGAACATAAGACTGTTCACTGCTTATAAGAGTTTTTAAAAACTTGATAATAAAGATAGTGTATAACGTAACGTATATATTCTTAACCTCTCACGCCGATAGACGTTAGTTTGACTCTCTGTAAACATATTGCGGTGTTTGATTAACCTTTTTTTAACCTAAACTGTATGGGTTACCGAAAATACACAAGCCAAATGCTCCACTACGTCCCATCGTGAGTCAGGTCGACACACCAACCTACAGATTGGCTCAGCACGTAGCAAAAGTGTTATCACCACTAAGAGGCAACACTAGAGCATCTGTGAAGGATTCATACCAATTTGTCAGTGATATTAAACACCTACAATTAGCTGACAATGAAACCATGGTTAGTTTTGATGTCCAGTCTCTATTCACAAGCTTACCAGTACAAGACTGCATTGAAATTGTGTCTAAGAGGTTAGCAGATAATAACATGCCCATAGAGTATGCAGCATTACTTAAACATTGCCTCACATCTGGCTACATGTTGTGGAGGAATCAGTTTTATGTACAAGTGAATGGAGTAGCTATGGGCTCACCTGTATCTCCAGTAGTCGCCGATATTTTCATGGAGGACTTCGAGGAGACAGCCCTAAGCACTGCCCCCGTCACCCCCAGGTTTTACAAACGGTACGTAGATGATATTTTCACAATTTTACCATCTGACAAAGTAGCTGCATTTTTAGATCATCTTAACTCCATTAACAATAACATACAATTCACTGTGGAGTTAGAGCAAAAGAAATCTCTTCCTTTCTTAGATGTTTTAGTTATCCGTAATCGTGATCAGTCTTTAGGCCATACTGTGTACAGAAAAATGACCCATACAGATAAATACCTGAATGGTGAATCTCACCACCATCCGAAACAGTTAGCTACCGTGGGTAAATCTTTGTTTCAGAGAGCACAAGGAATCTGTGACGAGGAACATCTGGCTGCTGAGCTGCGACATGTCAAGCAAGTACTGCGTGATAACAAGCTCCAAATTCCACACCGCCGTCACGAAAACCGAGTGAAACCAGCCACAGTAGAACGTGTACCTGTTGTGTTACCTTTTGTAAGAGGGGTCACAGACAAGATTGGCTATGTACTGAAGCGTGCTTCAATTAAAACTTACTTCAAGCCGCCCAAGAAGATTAGTCAATTTTTACCACCTGTCAAGTGTCATATACCTCTACAAGAACAGGGCGTATACAAAATAGAATGTGACTGTGGCCTCTCCTATATCGGACAAACTAAAAGAAACATAGGGACCCGCGTAAAAGAACATATAGCTGATGTTAAACACCGACGCTCTACGAAGTCTGCAGTTGCTGAACATTCAGAAAAAGGCTCCAAACATTATCTTTGATTTGACAAGCCACAAATCCTTGCAAAAGAACACCGATTCCTACCTAGGATGATTCGTGAGGCTATTGAAATTAAAAAACATCCAAATTTCAATAGAGAAGATGGTTGGAAGCTAAAATGGTCGGAACCCAAAAGACCAATTGCCAGACCTCAAGACACTGTGAGCTCTTTCTGCGTAGATCGGAACACTATCAACAATAAAAATTAAATTGAAGGTAGACACAGTAACATAAACTTTTCTGGACAACCTACACCTCAGTCCGCCCCGTGACCACGAAGGCTGAAAAGCTTTCGAAACGTCGGGATCAAAATTTAATAAATAACCGCGATAAAATCCGTTTAAATTAGTTTTATTTCAACCTTTTTTTTTGTATTTATTAAAACATCAATACGTTTTAGATTACATTATTAAAAAAATATCGAATTACATATCAATTTTTGGTTCAGCAAAACAAAATTATTAATTATATTAAGCAGTTAATTTAGTCCTAAATTTCTTTTTAGACTATTTCATTTAAAATATTTTCTTAGAAATATTACGTATTTAAAAAGATGAGACCACAAAATAATAATTCAGAAACTAATAATAAAAAAATCTAGTTGAAGTCGTTAAAAGAGTCACTTTAGTCTTAAAAATACTACATGGTAATCTGCATTTTTGAAATATTTAGAGTCAGTCATTTGAATATTTGTTTGTTTGAATCCGTAACTCTTAGGATTTAGTTTTTTAAATCCGATTTTTGCATTTTCCAGCACAGTTATTCAGGAAACATATCCATACTAATAATACACATAAATGCGAAAATTCTGTCTATCAATTTCATTACCATTTGATGCCTAAAACGCGGGACTGATTTTTATGAGTTCTTGTATAGAGATAGAAGGACTTGTTTTTTTTTTTAGCCGGAATTAATCTTGAAAGTATTAAATTGCGGATGAGAGTTTGTAAGGGAGCCAATGAATTTGTCAGATATATATATTATCCATGTGCACTGCCGTAGTGATACATAAATACAATGTATAACAGAAATATTGTTTCTTATTAGATCAAAAAAATATGCAGCAGCTAATAGATATCTGTTATAGAAATGCCACAGTAAAATATTTTGTGACAAAAAGTATTGAAAATTCAAAAGGGATGTATGGGCATTATCGTAAGTTATCATATTAATCATTACGACCCAAAGTTACTTCATAATCAACATTAATTTATGAAGATAAACATTGCCTATTCTAGCATGTCGCTCCCATTTACGTCGTGGGCATAGCTATTATACATAAGTCACAATAAAATATTTTTTTATAAAAATATTGAAAATGGATATATCGGCATTATTATTTGTCTTATCATATTAATCCTTAAGAACTAAAGGTAATTCATCATCAAGATAACTTTATGACGACAAAAATCGCCTCTAACATTATGTTATATGAACGCATAGGTTGGGAAATATCGGTAAAGAAACAACATTCGCCTCGGGTTACGTTTTAGAGCTAGTTGTCAGGTAAATTGATGATTATTGCACTAGTCCTACCAACAGCAAGGGCAGCTCGCCAGGCTACCCGGATGGGGCTCGGTTTACCATCAGGTCGGGCTAGTCTCTTAAGTGACGCGATGATTGGAAGCATTTCCCCAGGAAGGTGACAAAGACGGTGTTTGTGGGTATTCCCGGCGGGTAGCGCCAAGTGAGTCCCACATACGCCTCTCAATCCCCCCAGTCTGGGAGGGAATACGTAAATGCATTTCCTCACGAATAAAAAGCTAAATTGATGATTTAAAATCTTTTAATCAAGTAAGATTGATTTAAGATGCGGGGAGTAGGCTCCTTAAATTGTAATTCTATGCAGATGGAGTTGTGGGTACCAGATAGTATATATTAATTGCTGAACTGATCATTACAAAATTTTACATACACATTGCTAATGATACAGAAAAGGTCACCGGTCATTTTTTATTAAGAAGTACTTAAATGATTTTAAGTTACATGCGAATGAAGTCGCGGATACAGCTAGTGCCTGATAAGTAAACACCGAAATCGGTGGCAAACCAAAAACGTTTCCATTGCACAAACCTAGATGTGTTACTTAACCGGATGTTAGCGATCCAGCAGTTTAAAAATGACGTAACATTATCAATCAAAGAAAGTATCAATATGTTTCCATATTCAAATTAGCGATGACAGCTTAATTTATAGTGTAAAACTATGTATAAACATGAACGTATTTTTTTATAGTTAAAGTTTAGCGTTATGGCCACAATCCCACCTGATGTTAAATAACTATGTGGCCCTAGATAGTGGATACGCTAAGCCTAGTGGAAGTATCCGTTCTCAAGTGTAACTGCCGGAACACACCTATAAGTATTAGACAGGCAGTTAGTCTTTATCTATGTTATCATACATAGTATTATTATTATAAAGCGGAAAAGTGTGTTTGTTTGAACACGCTGATCTTAGAAATTGCTAGTCGGATTTCAAAAAATCTTTATACATTTGATAGAGCAACCATTGAGGAAAGCTTTAGATAAACTTCACGCTACCGCCAATATGAACAAACCTGTAATGAAAATAGTTACAATAACGGGCGGTTTTTTTTTTTTAGATCTACGCGAATGAATATTTTGTTAATTCATCCGAACTTATTCTGATAATAACGAACACAATAAAAACATAATTAGCCACTTTGGTAGAGTCATTCGGAAGTTATGTGCGTAATTACATTTCGGCGATGCATTTTTATATATCTAGATATCTCTTGATAGAGTGAACCGATTGCGGTGAAACAAAAACTAAGTGATACTCCAAATCGCGTACAATTTTTACACTATTCTTTATCACCATGGAATTTTTTTTTTATATTTCGATGCACAAAACGACATTTCTACAGTTTTATTATACGTTTATATGACAAATAATTACAATATGTCGTAACGTTCATTCAACAGATCTATACATATAATAAATCTGTAGAAGAGTCGATTTTGTATATTGAAAATAGTTCCAAAAGAAATTGCCAGGGTGCTAACGGATTATGAACAAAACACATTTTCAGCATTTATAGAATTTGTGTCTGTTTATGTTTGTCTGTACAAGCATCACGTAAAATGTACAAAACTAATGTAGACAACTTTTCCGCTGTCTGTTCGCTTAGATCTTTTAAACAATTCAACTGATTTTAATGCAGTTTTTAGCAGTAGATAAAGTGATCCACGAGGAAGGTTTATATGTATATATTATATATAGTACAGAAAAGCCGAAATATTCATAGATTTGTATTGTGATAGGAAGTTCACCGGGTCAGCTAGTATATAATACTCTATATAAAAGTCTAGTATATAATCACTCTTCACAGGAAAACTTATCATTAAATCCAATGATTCCGAAGTGAAGTTACATATATGTTATTAACTTTTAACAAATTGCCACACGTTTTTATGTATCGAAAAGTAATTTTGCAATACCAATTATTATCAAACGACGTTTTATGTATTTATTTATTTCAGAAGTAATAATAATAAGTGTGTTTATAAATACTTGCTGTAGGCAACTCAAGAATAAATAAAGGCCATTGATGTAACACAAATATCTTACGTAACTAACAAATGTTACCCTTAAAAGGGCAAAAAATGTATACTAAAGTTATAATTTCACTGTCCATTTCCGAGTTTTTTTTTAATATAACAAACGCTTCGACTAGTTTTAATACATATTACGCACCACAAGGTATTAGCGGTGGGTTTGTAGGGATTTGTACTGGAACGTGTTGCGACTAGGGTTACCAGATGACATGAAATTTCATGCCATGTCCGGAATGTCAGGTGTCTACAAGGTAATCAGCAACAATAGAAAATTGTCAGGAATTAAAAAAAAAAGAGAAAACATAAGAAACACAATTTTAATTATAAAATAAAATCTAATAATTACTAATCAACTAATTTATTTTTTATTAATTAATCATCTGAACCTCGTACCACGCATCTCACACACATATATAAGCTTACCCGCGAGTTTTTAAAATAAGTTACTTTTGCTGTCGAAATATCAAGAAATGTATTGCTAAGGCAGGGATTTTTCCAGGAAAACTTATTTTCGGATCTGGTTACTAGGTTAGTTGCGACTTGCATAAAAGCTCTCCGTTTTTAGGTTCTTACAGTTGTATAAACCTGCTGAAAAATTTCTAGGTATTATTTTCTAGGTTTGTTATCTATCGGTGACTATTCTTGTTTATAGGCAATGCTATGGTTACTATAAAATGAAGTGGTCTGAAGTGTGTATAAAAATAAAAGTAAATGAACTAAACTTGCGAGAATTCATAATTTTGCACCTCCTCTAGGAATTGATTGATTAATGATGATCTTTGAAAACAAAAAACAAAAAAACAATTACTGGTTAAACTCTTCACTGGTTGACGGTTGATCCGACGTTGATCGGTCATCAAGCAATGACCCATTAAATATAAATTACTTTTTTTACATGATACGTAACATCAAAGCATCAAACAATCAATTCCTGGCAGAGACAAGAAGCAGCGCCAATTCTAATATTTTGACTAAAAAAAGTTTTACAAGCACTTTTAACCGGTTCCTCTCATCGTATATTAAATACATCCATACAGATTTACATGCAGATTATTCGAAGCGATGGAAAAACGAGGAAACCATACAAACTGTGTTTCCATGTCAAACAAAGTCGAGAACAATTAAGATGCGAATCACGTCGGCCGCGAACAAAATCTAACTGTGCCCGGTGGACTCGCATGCACTCGGATGGAAATGCATAGAAAAAAATTTCTATACACTCGACTGAGTTTCATCGGTTAGTGAACAGTGTGTAATTAATTAGCTATAATGATTTTAAATTGTACGTAACGAGGAATATTTATTAAATTAATGTTAACAGTTTTATCTTTTTTTTTACAAACCTTTGACTATATTAGATGATTAAATTGAACTATCAACATTCATGTTAAGATACTTCGTGATGAAGGAAAATACGGGTTATTTATTGTGTCGCATACTCACATCTGAATCAAGAACGCGTCAACTGTGGGTCAATATTTTATACTATATGGGTTTAGCGTTCTGTCCGCAATCTAACATGATGTTAAGTAACGATATGGCCTAAGATGGTAGCCACGCTAAGCCCATTGAAGAAACTGGCTCTCGAGTGCAACTGACAGAATACACCTATAAGTATTTGGCAGTAGATATTTAGCTTGAGGGTGGTTACTAGCCAGGCGAGAATTAAAAATAAACCACCACCATGCTATAGTCTTACCAAGTATTCCATCACCGAAAGCTAAGCCTCATTTCAGGTGGATTCGAACTTACGTCCGTACGGCATCCGTACACACTTACAATAGTGCAGGGCATTGTCTAGGGAAGGGGAGGGGAGGTTTAAGCCAAGCATTTGCCCGGGGCGCCACGGTGGCCGTTTGGTTGTAAAAATTGTTATAGTAAATTTTACCAACAAAGTCAAAATTTCGCATGTAAGTCCCTTCGTTTGCTAAAAACTTTTGTTTGTATATATATATGTATATTGAGAATAGATTCAAATTTCTAAAAAGCGCTACTTGATCTAATTAAATCAAATCAAATCAAAAAATCTTTCTTCAATTTATACCCTAAGAAGGCGCTTATGAACGTCAAGAATTACTACCTCTGATCTGATCTGATTTGAATATTCGGTGGTAGGGCTTTTTATAATGCTCGCCTGGATAACTACCACCCTCAAATTGGATATCTGTCGCCAAATACCATTAGGTGTGTTCCAGGAGAGCCAGTCCCTCCATAAAGGCCAGCAACGCACCTACGATTCCTCTAGTGTTGTAGGTGTCCAAGGGTGGCGGTGATTACTTATCATCAGGTGACTCGTTTGCCCCCTATTTCATTAAAAAATTAATATATGGTACTTCTCTGATCATTGAAATTTATATGTATATATTAGCAAGGGGCGGTAGTTCGTTTTTTCGCTGGAGCGACGTAATCGCTACAACGGAAGCTGTAATAGAGCATCATCGCTTCAAAAATACTACTTTTTGTTCGATAAGAAGTTTACTAGACGATGATAAATCACTCAAAATAACATTACCCTTTGTTTATACGTATAAGAGAAAACCACTGAGAAGTACCTACATTATATGCATTGAAACCAAGGTCGAGACAGACATCCTGATTCGAATCAACACTCGATCCTGTGTTTACCCAAATCCGGTATGATTTGCATTGCACGTGACAATCTGTGATTAAACTGAATCATGATACTAAGGCAGCGTTATTATATATATGTTATTGATTTTAAATTATCTTCATTTGTACTTTGGTCAATGTTAAATGTGAAATACACGACCAAACATAAAATTGTCATATATTCACTACATTGTACAATCGCTTGAGAACTTCATTGCCTCCATTTTTTTAATAGGTTTTATAGTTATGACTACAATCTCACCTGATGTTAAGTGACATCAGTCTAGAATGGTAAACACACTAAGCCTGTCAAGAGACTGGTTATTAAGTTTAACTGCCGGAACACTTCTATAGGTTCCGGCGGCAGATTTTCAACTTGAGGTTAGTAGCCAGCTAAGTGGGCATTAGAAAAAGCTTCCTTATTTGTTTTCCTTCATTGGAAGCTCAAGCTCATTGTAGGTGGATTCAAACTCACGCCCCTTGAAGTTCACGCTACAACTGAGCTATCATCGCTTATATATGTTCTAGATTGCAGTATTTGGTTTGATACTAAATCGAACCTTTGACTGCACGATTGCCCTAACAATTTAAGCGATCGCCTTGCCGCTCCCGCCACGCTGTGGGTTGTAGATTCAAACTTGACATTTATTTGTGTTATCCCAAAAAAAAAGGATATAAATTAATAAATGTATGACATTTTAATTAATTAGAAAAAAACATTACCATAGCAAATCGTATTCACTAATACAAACTATTGTGTGTTACGGGGAAAACATGGCTATAATAGATCCAGGATGTTAGGTAAAAAAACCTAAGATCATCGATCACGATGCTAATGGTTATTCTTGGCATTCGTTTTATTTAATATATCGTATTTACAAACCACAATGATATTATTTATGACGTCAGTTCAATTGTTACGTAGAATAGACCAGGATACCGCTTATCGATTTTAAATTATCCAATTAGTAGCCTAAAGAATATATCATAAGTACTTGAATTGGGAATCCGTTTATATTTATAACTGTTAGTTTATATTTATAGTGATGAAATATTGGTATTCTAAATTTTTGTTATATATTTTGCAACTTGAGGATAGTAGCTAAAAAGGCGGGCATTAGATCACCTAAGTTTAGGTGAGATTGTAGTCATAACGCTAAAACCTATAAAAACTTATCACAATTATGTAGGAGCACTAACCACGAATATTATGCAATTTGAAAATTTTATTCATCTAGATTTACTCTGGATTTTGGCTTGGTCAGTGGGGATCTTATAACACGTACAGTTTTTATTGTAGTGATTGTAAGTATTATCAATAATACTTTTAAAAATCATGAGATATGCTTAAAAATAATAATAAAAATGAAGAAATTGCTGCCTTAAAGCTGCACACGGATTCTTGAGCAAATAGTTGTACAAGAAAATTTACAAAACTTGTAGCAAATTAAAGCAGATTTACGAATTGAAAACATAATTATTTCATCACTGAAGAGCACTAAGTTAAATTTAAAATACATGATATTTTACAGCGATCGGAATAATTCGCTTTAATAATTTAATATTGAACTTCGTCATCAGACAGACGATGTCACCGTCATTACGTATATATTCGTTATCCAATTAAAATGAATTAAAATATATTAAACTCTCACTTTCTAATGAAAAAAACTAGATTTACATAGCCGCTAGTTACGAATGTAATGTGTGCGAGCCAGTGATCCGGTTTTATTTGCGATTGCCTAACTCTAAGTTCGTTTTGCCTTGACCGGACTATCTTCATGTTAATATACTAGAGGTCGATTCACACCTCAGCGTACTACGACAAACAGATTATAGATAATTTAAAACTTAAAAATATGATCGTTCGTATTTTTTTAATTATGCTTCATTTGGTAATAATATAAATTGTACAATGTATATAATAACATAATTTACTTAGTATATAGTGTTTGTTACTTCCATAAAATTAAGGAACCATGTATCATTTATTTAACTTGGGATATTTATACAAAGCTATAGAACTTAGCCGGTAGTAGTTCGGTATTGTTCTGTCATAGGCCTCACTGGCAAAATATGGCAGAAAATTAAGGACTATTACAGTTGGAGAAAGAACTTTGTATAAAAAAATCACCTTCGCCCATCACATTTTCCCGTTACGTTCTCCTATGATGAATACAAATGTGTATGAGTGTATACGAGTGTATGTGTTACAGATATTCAAAGATACACAGAGTTTTATCACTGTTATATGTCTAAATGAGACAAGAAGAAGTCATATTTGCTTATAAAGTTAAAGTTCTTATGGAAAGGCTATGAAATTCTAATCCGCTAACTTTTTGTGTGACGCTCGTTTGGATAAAGTTGGTCCAAGGTGACTAACATAGCGAGATAGATATAGTGTTGTTTCACTTCTGTCGTGTGGACTTAAAGAATAAACTATTTTTTTCTGGTAAAGTATCTGCCTATGTAGTCAATTTTTCCACTTTCAGCGTGAATAAGTATACAGTTAACAGACATAAAGTAACACTTTATTATTTTACAAAATTTGATTAGCCTTCAGACGGCAAAAGAATAAATCCGCCACTGACATACTGATACACGCCCCTTATTTTAAATATGGCTTCTACCTCGTATGTTATTTACTACCGTCAAGTGCGATAAAATTAAATAACATATAAAGAATATATTTGTCATGAAATAAAAAAGAATATCTGATGTCGTATCAATTGAATATCAATTATATTTTCTTGTGAGTAACGGAACAAAATTTTATACATATTTTGATCAAAACAAACATAATACAGTCCTTTTATTGAAGCTAGCAAGTTGATATGTTTATTGTTACTTATTGAAATAATATTTGAAAAGACAGTTGATTATTTGTACATTCATTATCTCATACTTTATACTAATAATAATATTTACATTACAAATTCAGTTATGGAGGTTTTTTATATGGAGTACTTAAGAGTAAAGCGTAAAAAATGTTTAGGAAAGTATGTGTGCGATGCGATTCGATCGAATATGCAATTTTAAATACATCGCTTTACTGTTTGAGACACCTTTAGGTATGTTTGTAAAGAAATCTTTACCGAAATAAACAAATCTAAGGTAATCGTGTCGGTAATTATTCAATATTTAGTATATTTAGGGCTATATAGAAATACCTACATCTGTATATATACAACTATTGTGTCTATTTATAATTGTACTCTTTCTACAATTTTTTATCAAATTTGATTAAATATTTCAGTATACTTTACTCAACACCAAGATGGCTTTTACTTTTAAGGTAAAGGATGCATTTCTTAATATTAGATTTGTGAGAGTTGTCAAAGTCCGCTAGTATTTATTAATGAACATGAATATTTAAGTAGTCGCAAATAATTTTTGAACATTTAAACGAACTTTAAGCATGTACTATCTGTAAGTAGTACAGAAATGTATTAAACGTATTTTATACTGTAACAGTTATGTATATTAGTAACAGAATTGTAATGTTATATAAATATAAATTTAATTCTATAAAATAAACGTAAACAGTTGTTTGTATGTTTCTAAGGGTATTTTTATATATCACCTGCTTTCTACGCCAGAAGTTAGGCAACGTTTTAAAAACGTTGGCTTAGAACGCAATGTTTTAAAAGAGCTCGTTACCGCTACGTATAAAACGTCCTTACCGGGTCCAACAGGTTAAATTGAAAATCTAGACACTCACACGGACATAGCTCACTTTAGCGTATTATAGCAACCTCAGCTGTCGCGAAACATTCGCAATGCGTGT
Organism: Actias luna; assembly: GCA_039707435.1. Classification (NCBI taxonomy): domain Eukaryota; kingdom Metazoa; phylum Arthropoda; class Insecta; order Lepidoptera; family Saturniidae; genus Actias; species Actias luna. The sequence continues at coordinate 8,498,856 of JAZHAC010000018.1, read as the reverse complement.
GTGAAGCACTCTGAATTATTTTTGACTATAGTAAAACTGACGTTAAAGATTATATAGATAATTGAAGTTATCCTGACTGTACACGCTATTTCGTAGAGATGTACGTAATTATATATAACTAGCTTTTATCCGCGGCTTCGCTCACGTTAATATTGATTTGGTCAGAAAAATCGGTTGACGCAATAAAATGTTCCATATAAAGTTAATCCTTCTCTATACCCCATATCCAATAAGTTAAAAAGTAGCCTAAGACCATCTCCAAGATCCTATCTATGTCAATACCAAAATTCATCATAATCGATTCAGTGGTTAAGGCGTGAAAGCGTGACAAACAAACAAAGGATTAGATACAGACTTATTTATCATATTAAAATAATTGACGGTGGCAACTGTACTGTGCTTAACATAAGGCACAGTGCCATCAATTTGCTGAGGTACCATTAAAACCTCACTATATATCTCCCACTCCCTTAGTCCCCTCCTGTCGACTTCACCTGAACGAGCGTCACACAAGAAGGTTGCGGTCAGAATTTCAATGCCCACTCATAAAAGGTTCATGTCCAAAAAGTGTATGTAGAAATAGAAGTAAATAAATAAGTTTCCATGTACCTGTAAAATAGCGTAACATCCAAATAAACCGCTTCAGTTTACAATTCGTTCGTTGTTAGAAAAAGATAACAAAGAATAACCTTAATTATTGGCATATATATTGTACAAGAGCTATATTCATATTTGTATAGTATGACCGCGTGTATTTCGAAAACAGTTTTTTATAGCCTGATTCATAAGGAATAGTTACAGACACGACTATAAAAAAGACATATAGTACTTTTTATCCGAATAAAAACTGTTCCCGTTTGCGAGATTAAATAATTTTTAATTCCGCCCGAACGAAGTCGCAGGCACAACTAGTTAATTGATGTACGGAGAATTATTTTGTTGTTTACCATATAAAAAAAAAGAATAATATGTGCCCTTATCGAATACGGTATAATACATTAATATATTTTTCTTGCAGAAGAAAAATAATAATGCTGTTTTGTAAAGCCTAGATGGGTCAGTGGTAATGTTTGCAGACACCACTTCAATCAATGTAAGTTAAAACCTCTTCAATAATCCTAAACTTTTAGTGAATAAAAATGCAATAAATGGTGGTATGGCGTTTTGTGATACTCGCTTAGTTAGTTGGCAATCTTACGTTGAAATTCTCTCCCCAACACATACAGGTGTATTTTTTTATAGTTAAGATTAAGTATTATAAACACATGTTAACAGACAGTGTTAGCCCATATGGTGGCCCTTAGTAGAGGGACGGGCTCTCAAGTACAAATACCGGAACGTACCTGTGGGTATTTGGCGGCAGATTTTCAACTTGAGGGTGGTAGCTAACCAGGCGGGCATTAGAAAAAACCCTACCGCCATGCTATGCTTTCCTTACGATGTTGTCGTTCACCGAAAGCTCAAGCTCATTGTAGGTGGTTGGACTCGAACTCACGCCCCGTGACGCGGCGTTCCTTCTCGCTACCACTGAGTTATCATGACTTCAAAAGATTCTATCCAAACGTTAAGTTCATTAAAAATCAAAAAATGTTTGCAGTTTTAGGAAAGTATTGCTTTATCTAATTTTCTATACGCAATATTTATGTATGTAATACATGTAATTAATTTTATATTTTGCTTTTCAAATTCATCTATGTTGGTTGTTTCATTTTTTGTAAGGCACCAAGCAAGTCTCGGTCCTTCAAACATTTTGTGTTGAAATAAATTAATAACAAAAAGTAAAAGGCTGTATAATAATGAAGCAATTCATAAAGTAGTAACGTTGATTTCTTTCGATATGTAATAGTGTATTTTTATCTGGTACCCGACTGGTATAACAACATGGTTATAAACTTAAAACAAGGACTCTCATTTAGTTTTACGAGATCAACCAGTGTGTATCCAGTAACTAAGAGGCTAGTAGGATGAGATAAAAGTAATGACCGTCAATGAATTGCTGCTCGGTTCTAGGTCACCGTAATTCTAGTATTTTACTTTCAGCTATCAGCTATTGTGACGTCATTGCACCATATTATTAAGGAATCGGGTTTCAACTCGGACTTCCAAAATAGAGTCCTATTAACGACTGAACTCAAGACTACACTCGTTTTAGTATTAAATTATAACGAGCTATAAATTCACTGATCATGTAACATCAAATAAGTAAAATTATATTTGTTACTAGAGACTATAAAACAGAAGAAAAAAGTATGGAAATTCTAAAAATGCATGTCCCATACCATTCATTTAATTATTAAGGAAAAATAACAAGCCGTGCCATAAACTTATTTATTATTTTAGTAATTATTCTATTTTTTTAAGTAAGCGTGATTTATTGCTTGACACAAAATCTCCAACGATACCCGCCGTGGCCTCCCTCCGCAGACGCATGAGCCTAGGTACGATCCTCCGGATAGGAGCCCTCGAGTGACTTTGCTCGCGCGATACAGTGACACTCTACATCACTGAGAGTATACTATCACACCGCATACCATTCGTGCACACTCACACGTTAAGTACACGGTTCTGTAAGGGACTACCCTCGCGGCCCTTGAGCTGCTTACTTGATAAGGTCGTAGTTAGGATCACTAACTTAGTAATACAGAACCTGTTGGTTAGTCAGGATCATGAATCTTTTTTCATTTACCGGCAGCAGCATAAGCCTAGGTTCGGCCGTCTGGGCACACTTGTGCCTGCTGCCTCGGGGCTGAGTGCCCTCAGCACTTGCCCCAAAAAGTTCGGGTGAAGCTGTCAAAGCCCTTGGGACTAACAGTGTACGTCACTTATAAAAAAAAAAGAAATAACAAAGCTAGTTTTACCTAGAGAATCTCTATCATGTTGAAACCATAACCTCTTTATTATGAAATAACGTTCAACTCGGCTGTATGGTATTTCGGTATCTTTGACTTTTCCTTATCTTTACCTAGTGCTTAAAAAGTAAAACAAATGACAATACCTAGAACTTGTAAATGTAATAAATTCAAAAAAATCAGAACGCCCACAGAAAAAAAATTAAACAATTTTTTTTTTCAAGGAAGCAAAAAAAATTGTTTTTTACAAAATATTAGATAGTTTATTTGAAGTGTTTCCTGGAAATACATCTACTCATATTATCGTATAAATGGAAATTGATTATGGTGGAGGATGTTTAAAGGCAAAAAATTGCTTGATCTTAGCGCACAACATCACCTGCTATGCGGTATGGCATGCAATAACTTAGCCGATTGTATATAGTACACCCAGAGCGGGATGATATATCACTTAAAAAATAACATATTTTGAGCAATGTTGGATATATTGCAAACTATTAGTCACCTTCTATGAAACAGTATTATAACTATGACAAAGTGATTAAACTTCAGTACGTACAGACATATATATATAAAGTTTGTAATAATAATGGAAATTAATACCTAGCCTAATAAAAATAATAATATCAAAGGTCATATCTAGGTTCCACAAAAATGTATACTAAAATTGTATACCTTTTATAGTTTACAAGTTCATACGGCTACAATCTAAACTGCTATTAACTGACGACTAACCTAAGAAGCTTAACTCATTCGAGAAAACAATCCGAATTATTTCCCCGATATAGGCCGTTTAGGACGAGGTTTCTGTTTTTGTTTTCTGTGATTTTGTTAATTACATTCTCAAACCTGAGTCATTATAATGTATTTTAGTATACATAACATTTGACAGTAAATCTTTTTAAACGTGTGCTTATAACATTTTTTCTAGATAAGGTTTAGCGTTATAGATTAAATCTCACCTGATATTAAATAACGTTGTGGCGCATGATAGCGATCACGCTGAGCATAGTAGAAGGACTGTCTCTCGAGTGCAACTGCCCGGACGTCTATAGGTATTTGGGCCAGATTTTTAACTTGAGGGTGGTTACTAGCCAGCGAAAATAAGGAAAAACTCTACCACCATGGTTTGTTTTCATCACGATGTTTTTCTTTCACCGAAAGCTCAAGCTTATTGCAGGTATTCGAACTCACGTCCATTAACTCAGACGCCGTACACGCACCACTGAGCTATCATTGTTTCATGTATATGATACATAATAAAATCCACAAAATAATTTAAATAAAAATTAATCGCATCAATTGTAACGGCTGGATCAATTTAATAACAATTATTTACTGCTTGATAATTAACACAGGTTTTTAGCGAAATATTTTTTTTTAATTTGCCAAAGAATTGAAATATATTTAAAAAAAACTAAACCACTCATGTATATTGAACACTAGGCCTTATATCACGACTCGAACGATGGATATGCCTGGTTTTTATTATTAAAGAAGTCTAACAACAAGCATTTAAATTATTAATATATATTAAAACAATATTTTTGTAAGTTATTAATAAGAAATCCCAAAACAAGTACTATAAAATTTTGTCACAGTACATACTGAGCTCGGTCTATTTTAATCTTGAGTAAAGTATTATATTGAAAGCTAATCAACATTATAAATACAACTGAAATTAATTAAATATTAAAAAGGATTAATTTCTCTAAATAATAGGAAAATATATATTTCTTCATATATAATATTACGTATGAAATTTACTACTCAACTACAAATAAATACCTACGTTTTAATTATCTATACAATTGCACTGCAAAAAATATGTATATTACTAATACTAAATTACTAATAGTCTCTAGAAGAAATAATGATTAGAATATGTCTATCATTTACTAAACCGTAGTTGACAAATATTGTTCAAACATAAAAAAATTTAATAAAATTCGATAACATTGTGAAAAATTATAATAACACTTCATAATTTACTATTATCAAACCGTCAATTATCTGGAATTAAGTAAATCACCAAAAAAAAAAATCGTGAACTCTGTAAAGTTTTTCGACATTCATAAGACACTTTTTAGAGCCTAAATTGAATCAAGTATTTTTTATCTACAAAATTCTCATATAGTACATGAAATCAATACTCACTTTAGAAACTGAAGTTAAACAATCCTCTCGAATAAGGTATCACACTACACTATCATTCTAAACAGAATCAAAACGTCAGTCGATACCTTCAATCAATAATGAAGCGAATTTAAACTTCGAACGGCGGCGTTCGAATTTCAAACGCGTTCACCCGCGAACGTTGCATGTGGTTGGCAGACGCTAAATGACCATAGCGCGGTATGCATCACCTGTTCATTTGCCGGTCGCATCTCGGACCACTGAACGTAGTATATACGCGCTCATTGCGGCCTTGCCGATGTGAGAGGTAAGGATTTTGGCGCCGGCAACTAAGTACTTACATGTGACATTGCTGATATCCGTCTCCGAGCACATGTACGTACATTTTAAGCAACAAGTTTCAGAAAAGGATAAATTAAAAGAATTTTAATGACGCCCGTAAAATAAATACTCTGTGTAAATTTACTTTTATTTGCATTCTTGAGTTTGCGAAACAGTTTTTTATTACAGGTGCACGACAACGGGGTAATGAAACGCGATAGACGGTGGATAAGTAATCCAGAAACGGGTCAAACCTAACGAGCGTCTTAGGGGGTTTATCTTCTGAAAGTAGCAACCTCACTTGTTTATTGGATATATAGCGAACGATCCCGGAATGTGATATAAATAAAGTTGTCACTATGTCATCTGGTGCAAGAAGGTGTGAGGTGATCAAAGTTTAGTTGATCAAAACTTTCTTGTCCAATGAGCTATAATAAGTCTCTATTATTAATTAAATAATCAATATTACTAGTATTCTGTATGATTAAACTATTATCTATATAAATATTATAAAACGGAAAAGTTTATTTGAACGCGCTAATCTTGGGAGTTATCAGAGTATTTCAAAAAATATGTTTGTAGTTTCATAGAGCTGTCATTGAGAAAGGCTTTAGGCTATTTAACATCATACTACCATCAATCATTAAAAAAGAAAAAAAACTGGTAAAACAAATTAAATAATTTGTGTTCCACGCGAACGTAGTCACGGGCACAGCTGGTATGTATATATAGAGAAAAGTTGGTTGATCGATTCATCAACGCACAGCCAAACTAGTAAAGCTAAAAACATGAAATTTAGGTAGTAGTTTCTTATTATGACGTAGAGACTCATTAAGAAGCAGTTTTTGATATTTAATTCCTAAGCAAATAAACGGGGTATACAGATTGTATAAAGAGTCAACAAGTGTTCCCTCTTTGACTTGATAGTTACTATAAAATACATCCACACTTAGCACAATATGAATGTGTAAAATAAGAAATATTTTTTTTTATTGAATTTTAAGACAGTTCTTGGTTCCTTAAGGACGTAAAATTTGACCACTGTATTCAACTAGCTAGTTTTTTTAGTTTATTTATCCTTCAGGAATAGTATTTATTTTTAGACACTATAACGTTTATTGTATCTCGGTCAACGTGTATGCAAATTTTAATCATATTTCGTTGATAAGTTAATTTGTGAAAGAGTAACAAAACAACGCACGTTCTATTTTATCATATTAGTTATGGTATACATTGAAATAATACATGTTAAGAGTAAAATTAAATAGCGTCTACATTTTTACGACTTTACTAAAGACAACAATGATCTAAAATATGGTTTAGTAGTAGAGAATAAGTATATACTAGATATGTCGTAGTGACTAAAGTTGAAAAGATTATCGTTTGTATTTTTTTGAAGTAAAGTTTGCTTACTGCGATTCGTCAGTGAACGTGAGTTCGAATCCTTGCAGTGAGGCTGAGTTTTCGGTACAGGAAACCATATTATGGTGGTAGGGCTTTTTTATTGCCTGCCTGGATAGCTACCACACCCATTTCTTTATTAACGTGGTGCTTAATATCACATTCTTTACGGACTTCCCCATCACAAACCCAAACGCATTACCCGGACTCAGACCAAGGCGAAAAGGATATGTGGTGACTGATCAGGTGCTGGTCACCCAACAATACCCACTAAAACGCGCCACGGCGACACCTCATACTTCCGTGTTGCCAGAGACCAGGGACAGAATACATACCTCTTCTAGTGGCTAGCTACCACCCTCGCTTTGAAATATGTCGTCAAATACCTATAATTGTGTACCTGCAGGTCTGCTACGCCAACTAGGTATAAAGTTCGAAACACGTGTCCGTATTTTATTTCTAAACGACTTCACCAATGTTATATATATATATATTTTTAATTCCCGATTTAAACAGTGACAGGGTGGTTTTAGCCATACTGGGGTTGGTATGTTGTGTTAATATCGACATCCATTTTTACTTTACTTTGAACCTTACCGAATATATAATTAGTTTCAACTTGGATTTAACGATTTTAATGATATTTAGTTTTTAATCTACATGTTTTACTGTTTGTATTTGTTTAAACAGCAGATTTTTTTTTTGTAAGTTTTTTGTAAATATGAATATACTAAAATAAAACAGAAATATAAACAATAAATGTGATGCAACCGGAGAAAGTTATATTTTAAAATTTTAATATATTTATAGATTTTATTTTAAGCGTGTTATTTATTAATTTATATTATCACCCAACTACGGCTTTAAAAACTTCACAACGTATCATATAATTTTAAAAAAATTGGCCGTCTCGAGACGCTTCCCATGTATGAAGTATTTAAATCAATATTAAAATGAATAGTTAATAAAAACATTAGGAATTAGGAGTAAATTAATAATAATATGCAGCTCACACAAAGAAACAACGAAATTATGGTATACATGTGCACATATGCTAGGGAGCCGAGAGAGGTGGACTAAAGGAGTCATGACGGCATAAGTGAGTGCCATACCGTTTTCCGTCACGAAAAACGATTTTACAGTCTAAACGCGCCAATAGATGTTTCACATTTTTTATAAAATACAGTTTTAGCGTTATGGCCACAATCTGACTTGATGTTCAGTGAAGATGTAGCCTGAAATGGTGGGTACGCTAAACCAAATAGAGAAACTGGCTCTCTAGTGCAACTGCCGGTATACATTTGTAGTTTTTTGGCAGCAATTTTTTATCCTGAGAATAGCAGCTAGCCTTCCCGCCAGAGATCGATAGAAGTGCGAAATTTAGGACTTCGCTCATTCGCTAAAGAGTCTCTAACTGGGTCTGATGTACACCTGGACTCTACAAAAGAACCATGGTTTCATATTCGGGCCGCATGCATAAATGTTAAGGTTCGGTTTAATTGTAATATAATGAAAGGACATCAAAACTCCTCAGCTCAGATCTTGTCTAAGTAGACCTGAGATTATTTCCACGTCTCCATCCACCAGCTCATCCAGCTACTTAGACATGATTTGTTCGCATAAATTCACCCGTCTTCTCTACTATTGAGAAAGAGAAGCTCTGGAATATTCTCAGCTATAGGAGTACAACGCAAGGGTATTTCTTGGAATATTGAGTAAGTAGGTGTATTTTAGCCATAGGGCTGCTACAAGTAAGTCTGTTATATCGCTCGATTCCTAGATTATTTTAATTTAATAAAATTTAACACGATTGTCATTTACCATAAGTATGTCTAGTTTTATTTTAAAATCATCATCAGCTGATCAAACAGTACCTCATGAGATCAATTTATTAATATACTTTATTCAATCCGCCATCCGCCGGCTACATTATTTAATGGTAAATGATCTGGTATGAAACATAATTTCACGCAGATTCTGTCATCACATTAGCATTAATTATCATAAGAATGTATAAACTGTGTACCATTTTTATTTAGATGATAAAAATAATCATTTATAGATTTTTGTTACACTTAATAATAATTATATTTATACTCGCTTTTACCCGCGACTTTGCGTTGATATTAATTTTAATATTGATTTTGTCAAACAATTCTGATTCCGGTACCCGGTATTTTACATAAATTATATCAAAGGAGACTGGTATAAGAACATTTGTGATCGTATTTTGGCGATAATGACTTACACATAAAAGATAGATAGATATATGTTGTCTCGGGCTTTCTTGTAGGATTATTAAAGATAAACATTTCTATTATATATTTATTATATGGGTTACAGTGCACGCCAACATCGCTTGCAGATGGTAGATTTTTTCTTACTTCCTTGATACTTATCGTTATATTTCGGACAATTTCAGACAATATCTTTATAAGCTATAGTCTATGTATTATTCTGATACATAATATCTATATTATTGTAAAGTTTCATTAAAATCAATAAATGTTAAAAATAAAAGGTCGTCAAATTTGGTTATATTTTATTATGGTTTTTAAGTCATGAGTGTTCGTATGAACTAAATGCAACAGAAAATTAACTGAGTTATTTATACACATCAATATATCGCATGTTAAGAATGAAAGTAACATAATGCAAAATTTAACCAAAATTATTTATCTATATAGAATGGATTAGATAGCATGCTTTGAAAATTGTAGTATGTTTTTCATAGATTATAGGTTTAGCCTTATGGACACAATCTCACCTGCTTTTATCTGATGATGTGGCCCAACATTGTGGGAAAGCTAAGCCTAACCGAGGAACTGGTTATGACAGCTGCTGGAACACACCTAAAGGTATTTGGCGGCAGATTTTCAACTTGAGTGTGGTAGCTGGCCAGGCAGGCATTAGTGGTGAAGATAAAAAACATTGTGGTGATGAAAACCCTATGGTTTCATCATGGTGTTTTCGTTCACCGAAAACTCAAGCTTATTGCTACTGAACTCAAACGCACGTCCTTCGCCGCGGTGTACGTCCACACTACCAACTGAGCTATCATCTTTTAGAAATATTCGCATTCGAAAATATATCAGTACAGTACAAACTGGTACACTCGTGTTCGCTCGTGTTATTTGTACTAACAGCACGTGATCGTAATACGAGACTTTATATTTCAAAATGAGATACAAATCATCTAAAGTTTCTGACCATTATTTTTACTGCAGCCTTCAAACTTTCACTTCACAAGTCAACAGGATATTTAAATTGCATTAAACATGTCGGCTCAAACCGCGTACTGGTACGAGTTAAACCTTATCATTACAACAGTAAAAAATGCACTTAATTTCATACCATTTTATCATCAAAGTAAACGTATAATAATTTACATAGATCATATCCAAATACCTACTATTATAAAATCTTCGCAGTGGTGCTCGTTTTATAATTCTTGCTTTCCAAGTCGTAAAAAAATATGTCTATAGTACTTTTGCTTATCAATCTAAATTAATTTTAAAACGTATAAATATAACTCATATGTAAATATTTCAAGCGAGAAACTATATTTGTTGTTCTTTGCTATTGAGCTTAGGATGAAGCAGGGAATAGCATTTTTTTTATTTGGACATTTTTTTTATAGTTAAGGCTTAGCGTAATTGCCATAATCTCATCTGATCTTATGTGACGATACGGCCCAAGTTGATAGACACGCTATACCTGTGGAGGAACTGGCTCACAAGTGTAACTGCCGGAACCTATTGGTATTTGGCGGCAGATTTTCAAACTTGAGGGTGGTAGCTAGCCAGGCGGGCATCAGAAAAGTCCCTACCACCATGCTATGGTTTTCTCACGATGATTTCCTTCACCGAAAGCTCAAGCTCATTGTAGGTGGTTGGATTCGAACTCCGTCCCTTGACGCGAAGTTGTACACACTACCACTACGCTATCATCGCTAGCCTACTATGTTGTTAGCCTTAGGGTCTTTCACAGCTTCACCGAGATTTGGGGGCGAGTACCAAGGCACTCAGGCCGAGGTAACGAGCACAAAGAAGCCATAAAATGACCGATCCTCGTCTTGGGTTGTAGTCCAAATAGGTACTATACTTTAGCTATCTATACAAGTCGTTAATGGCTTAAAAAATATTGATGGCTATGTAACAAGACGTTTTCTTTCTTACCAGAACCAAAGTGTGTAACATGTGTAACTTCTTATGTGTTTAAGTCAATAAATAAAAGATATATAACACAGTTTTATTGGGATTTTTATTAACCCGGCATTAATAATGTTGATACAGTATTTGATAGTACTTAGCTGGCGACCTTCCACCCTCGAGTAGTAACTAGTAATTTAAAACACAAACTTGGTCAAATTGTAGTCATAACTAAAAAGCTAAAACTGTCACATTGAGATAAAAAATGCGCGTTTTTAAAGTAAAATTTTGTGAGTGCAGTAATGTAGCTAGGGTATGACAATGCAATGCGAAAGGAGTTCCCTGTCTTCGGGAAAAATGGGGGACAAGCCGGAACATCGAAGTCTTATGTAGGAGACTTTAAAGAATCCTTTTCCAAGGAGCCTCTAGGAACCGCATTTCCATAAGATTACATTACAAAAATAAATTGACATAATAGAGAAAGCATTTGCCGCAGCTGAATCAATGGGTCTAACGTTTTAAAATAATAGTATGAATAGACCAATAACTAGAATGTTATTTATTTATATTAAGGGCACAATGTAGAAATAACTTTAACATAATTTGTATTAAATTACATTAAATTGGTGCGGATCAAAAGTTTTCAGTTTAGAAAAAAAAACATGATTTTTCATACTTTACAGGATTAGCGTTATGGCTACAATATCATCTGATGTTAAGTGACGATGTTGCCCAAGATGGTGGACGCACTAAACCTGTATAAGGACTGGCTCTCTAGTGCAACTGCCCGAACACACCTATAGGTATTTGACTGCAGATTTTCAACTTGAAAGTGGTAGCTAGCCAGGCGTGCATTAGAAAAAGCCTTACAACCATGGTTTCATTCCGATGTTATCCATAACCGAAAGGTTATTGCAGTGATTCCAACTTACTTTGAAGCGGCATCGGCACACACTACCACTGAGCAATCATCGCTTCAACTGGCTTAGTTCTTGTATAAGTTTCAAAGTAATTCAAACACAAGTAAACTTTCAACAAAAGCGAATTTATCTCTCTAAAAACAAACAGAAAATTTATTATTTATGTAAATAGTAAACACGTATAAACATAAATGATTATTTACAAGAACTATTAAAAGAAACGAACAGTACTCGACGTGACTTTTTGCCTGTTTGTATTCGTTTTAATGTCACCATATCGTATTTTTCTATTGCTTTGTTATCTCGTTAAACAGATATTATGTTTTGCTTTGAAACTATACCCATGATCTTAACAAAGACATTACCGCAGTACTATTTACTATAATCGTGTCTTTAGTAATAAACACATGTAAACAATGGGTTTCGCAGAATCTATGCATACAATAAAATTGTAAATCAGGGAAACATGCTCATTTAATATTGAAAAAAAATTATATCCGTAGTGATTTCTTATGTTTACGCGAATATTATTCACTGAAATAAAACTAATTTAAACGGATTTTATAATTAAATTGAAGGTAGACACAGTAACATGAACTTTTCTGGACAACCTACACCTTAGTCCGCCCCGTGATCACGAAGGCTGAAAAGCTTTCGAAACGTCGGGATCCGGGAAATAACCGCGATAAAATCCGTTTAAATTAGTTTTATTTATAACCGTAGTGTTATTTATTCATATTGTGGTTCAAATATTTTAATTTCATATTCTATCTATCACTGTATTGACACTGATATTTACAGGCGCATTACTCATAATAGCTCAGTCGATAGTGGGACGGATGCCGCATCAAAGGACGCGAGTTCGAATCCATCTACAATGAGCTTGAACTTCCGTTTGAAGGACAATATCGTAAAGATATCATAGAATAGTGATTTGCTGGTAAGCTGGTAGCTTATTCTTATGCCCGCCTGGTTAACTACCACCCTCAAGTTGAAAATCTCCTGCCAAATACCTATAGGTGTATTCCGGCAGTTATACTTGAAAGCCAACCCCTCGACTAGGCTTAGCGTGTCCACCATCCTGGGCCACATCGTCGTTTAATATAAAGTGAGATTGTGGCTATAACGCTAAACCTTAACTATAAAAATATGTAGATGACACATTTTAGCTATGGTCCACTTAAACACATGTGATGAGAAAAGTAATGGATATGCATGTTGAAGGATCGGAAGAAAGAGGCCGGCCAAAGAAAAGATGTATAGAGTGCGTGAGGAATGAGGTTAATGAGAAGGAAGTGAGAAAAGGACATGAAGATGATGATGTTTAGTGAGTTTTTCACCTCGACAACAACGACCGTGCTCGTCATGTAATAAGGCTGAAGGTATGTCTTTAACGTTGTGAACGTAGCCACTATGGATTATCATATAGGATACTTTAATTATTTTTTTGTTTTATTATAGCCGTGCTTGCGATTTCGTTCGCATGCAACTAAAATTATTTTTGAATTTTTGCCCGTTTACGTAATTTTTTCAATAGAGCTTTGCTCTTACTGGTGGTAGCGTGACGTTAATAGCCTAAAGCCTACGTCAATGATTGTTCTATCAAATACAAAAATAATTATTGAAATGAGACTGGTTGTTCCTAAGATTATCTTTAAACAAACAAACTATGCCGAGTAGGGGTCTTAATTTTTTCTAGTAAGAAATATAGCCTATGTTACTCAGAGATAATGTAACTTTCTAATGGTGAAAGAATTCTTGAAATCGCTCCAGTAGTTCTTGAGTTTTTTCGTTACAAACATACAAAAATACAAATATTTACCCATTATAATATTATTATAGATGAAAATGATTGTTTGTTATAGCAGTTAGGTACAAATATCATGATTTAAGATAACAATATTACATTCATACATAAAAGCAAAAATAAATCTAAATGTATTAAAAACTCGAAATATTTTGAAATTACCATTTTCGTATTAATTTCAGTTATATCTTAAAATCACCTATTATACTGATATTTTAAAGTAAGACATTCTAATAATATTGTTGTGTCAAGAAGTATTTTACATTTTAACTTGTATTTTTTATTATAAAATGATTTAACTAGCTATAGGTTTTTTCGACTTAATTAGTTTGAAATCTATAAATAATGCAAATTAGTTGGAAATATAATTTTAAAGGTATTTAATATATTAAGAATAATTTAAATTTATTTATATTTCCACTTTTTTAATATTCTTTTGAATAAAAGAAAAAAAATGCCTGCAATCAAATCAAAAAACTATTCAATTTACGCCCTGGAAATGCACTTATGAACGTCAAACTACCACCGGTTAGGAAAATAACCCAGTCATCAAGAAGAACCGGCGAGAAATTCTTAATAAATCCTAAACAAGGAATATTTTAAATACATTTACAATTGTTTTTAGCAGATGCACACAGACGGTTGTCAATTCCAGGTAACAACATCGTCCACATATTGATCCACATTGTCATAGCCTAAATTTAAACATACCTTCAAATCATGATATTTTGTTATTCATTATTAAAAGTGCGAATTATATGTAAAAAAAGGAGAATTGTATTATACGATTAATTTGCCGATCACCAATAATTTCTATAACTATCTAAATCAAAAAGAATATATGATATTCAGTTTTGTAGCTTAATTCATTGACCAACAGCTGGCTTCGCAAATGTTTTAATGCATTTTCTCGTATTAAGTAATTCGACTGCAGTACCTATCATATATTCGGACTTTCAATCCCTGTCTTTTTCCCGCTAACCAACAAGCAAAAATCAATAAATATCCAACATCCGAATTGTGCGTTGAGTTCATACAAAAAAGTAGGAAAATCACAATTCTAATTTTTCCAGTGTTTTCCAATCTTTACTGCAACTTTTTCATATTTTCATGATGGTAGGGATTTTCTTAATGCCCGTCTGCCTAGCTACCATCTTTTATTTTTATTAACGTGGTTTCGCAACAAGCAAACGCATTACCCGGGCTCAGGTCAAGGCGAGAGGTGCATGTGGTGACTCATCGAGTGCTAATCACCCAACACTACCCACTAACACGCACCACGGCGACACTTCAAACTCTCGAGTTTCCAGAGACCAGGAACAGCGCACACACTTCTTCTAGTGCCTAAATGCTACTATCAATTTAAAAATCTGACGTAAAATACCTATAGATTAATTCCGGAAATTGCACTTGAGGGGAGAGTCCTTCCACTAGGTTTAACGTCACCAAAAGATCAGGCTCATTGCAGGGTTTCGAACTCAGTTCATTGTCGCGGCGCCCTTACACACTAAAAACTAAATCATTATCATTCCAATGTCTTAATAGTGCACACCGTTTTTTTTTCTTCATATGAACAACGTGCAAATAGGACATTATAATTGGTTATTATTAGATACCCTTGATATTCTTTAGACATTGTTTATGGAAATATAAAAATTGCGGACACTGACCAATACCACTGTGACGTCAACTAAAAAGAAAAACAATTGAAACAAAATAAAACTATTCATGTTTTGTTTCTTTTTACAGTTTCTTTGTGACGTCAGCACGCGAACCTAATTTAAAAATCGAAACTATATTCACAATAGCCATGACAAATTCAAGCATCAATATTCCATCCCGCTATCACATTAACGAGATAAGCAGATAGTCTGTGGTAACTTAATTTACATGAAAACTAAACTTTTATTTATACCGCATATTGATTATACTGCATCTGATGTTAGTTAAGTACGGTACAATTCAAATCAGCAGCAACTGAGAATGAGCCAAAATTCACTGCCATTCACCGCTGTCATTGAGGCCTACATAGATACTTCTTCACGCTCCATTTTCTTTCATCTCATTCCTCACACACTCTATTCAACTCTATCCATTTTTTTATCCATCCTTCAACATTTACACCCATTACTTCTCTCGACACATGCGTTTCCTCTCTTCTCATTACATGTGAAAACCAAGACAAACCCTTTCAACTTCTCCATCACTGGTGCCATTTCAAACTCCGTCACATACTCATTCCTGACTTTGTTTATTCTTTTAACACGATAAATTTAAACATTCGCATTTCTGCTGCATGCAATCGATACTCATCCGTCTTCTTACTAGACCAGCACTTCGATCCATATAATATTCACAATATTAAAATAAATAAATAAATATATATATATATATATATATATATATATATATATATATATATATATATATATATATATATATATATATATATATATATATATATATATATATATATATATATATATATATATTAACGAATAGCTTTAAACGAAAAAACGTCATGTTTTCTTAGAATATATTTTATGAACTGGCCCTAAGCCTTAGGGGTTTTCACAGCTTCATCGAGGCAGTGATCGCAAGGGAGCCATGAAGTGACCGATCCTCGGCTTGGGTTATTGCGTGTTCACTGTCAGGCATAATATAGTTATTTTATTATGGCACAAGTAAAAAAAATTGTCCGGCACAGATAGCTCGGCAGATGTAAATATTAAAATTAATAATTAATTAAAAAACAATAAAGATATGGAGTAAAATAATAATAGTAGGCAGGTCACAAAAAAAAACAATGACGTGTATAGTACTCGTATGCGCACATCCATGAGGGAGCCGACAGAGGTGACGTAGAGAGGATATGACGGCATAAGCGAGCATGAAGCCGATTGCCGTCAGATATATTTGTATGTATCGGGTATCAAGTATCGTTGAACTACTCATTAATAAAAAGTACCACGGCGACACTGCAATCTCCCGTATTGCCAGAGACCAGGGGCAGATTTCACACTTTATTTAACAACCAGCTGTTCCTTATGAATTTTTATGAAGCTTTATGAATTTCTGCCCTTCTTGTAACTTGTTTCAATACAACTTGGCTTCTACTGGTGATAGCGAGATGTTAAATAGCATAAAGCATTCCCGTATGATAAGCCAATGAAATAATTAAAAAAACATTTTTTGAAATCCGACAAGTAGTTTTTAAAATCAGCGCAAACAAATAAACCAACTTTATCGCTTTATAATATTAAAATACATGCGGAAAAAACCCTGCAACATAAAAACTAACCCATGGAACAAGGTTTTGTTATAAAACATTCATATAATAATTATAATTGGATTGATATATATTTTTTTCCTAAAAATATCCAATATATCACGAACATTTTAATACGTATGATCTTCTTCCTTATTAAGATAGTATGAAAAAACGCACTCACGTGTTTAGAAGGAAAATACGGTACAAAATCCCACGCGACCGAACGTGATGTCAAGAATCCGTCTTGTTTTCTATAAAGCTTACGTAAGGCAACAAAATAAATTTGATAAAAAAGTCCGACCGTGGCATTGAGTAGGATGTAAAGATATTGATACGCAAAAAGATAAAAAAAATAACAAATCTATAAAGTACTTGTTAAACTGTAAACGATAAACGTTAAGCGATACACAAATTAACATACACACTGATATACCTAGCAGACCTTGTAGACCTTGTAATCCATTTCGAGTAGTCAATCACATTGACTATAGCGGCATCTATACCGTTATAATCACTTTCCGAGATAAAAAGTATTCTATCACTCAACTTGGATTAAGCTACACACAGTGTGCAAAATTAGATTAAAATCGATTCAGTAATCGAAATAAAACTAATTTAAATTAAAGGTTGAAAAGCTTTCGAAACGTCGAGTTCAAAATTAATAAATAATCGCGATAAAATCCGTTTAAATTAGTTTTATTTCGATTAGTAATATTCGCGTAAACATAAGAAATCATCGGCTCAATAGTTTAAGAGTTCATCACGGATAAACAATATGATACGATTTTTTTTTATATAAATGTATATATATACACATTATATACATACATATATATATATATATATATATATATATATATATATATATATATGATATTTGTATCAGGCAAAATCACGTAAAAACTACTGATAGTATCGACATGTGATAACCATTCGATACGGAATAATTTGTAGATATTTTAGGACTCTCCGTTATTTAATATTCCAATGATTCTTCATAATTTTATTGTTATTTTATTTTTACGATATTTAATATTTTTATCTCTATTATCCTATTGGCTAGGTTTTTTTTTCTCTATCGCACCTACCTTTCAACGTGTATGCACCACCCCAAGTTTGACTGGTAGACAATACTAGAGACATTAAGTCTGTCTTGTATACAGATTGTATATAAAAATGTAATAAATTAAATAAATATTCTTTTAATATGACATGTGCCCTGCTATATATAAATTTATAAAAAGTACAGAAACAGCACAGCTCATCGCTTTAAGTGCGACGTTTGTCATTGAACACGTTCTGCACACAGGGATTTCCTCGATGTACACATTCCATATAGTTACCATCCAATTAGGGTACAGTGACATAAACCTTCATAAATATAAGTAATAACTAATGCTAAGGTTTTTTACCCTTTCGACATGTTTTATACCTAGCGGTTTTGTACCTCACTTTAATCCGAACTTTTTAACTCCCGAAGGCGTATTGATAATCATATGAAGACAAAAAATCGGTATGAAATAACGAGTCTGATAAAGATAAGCGTAATAATATAATTATCTCATTATGAAAGTTATATAAATATGAAAACTAAGAAACAAGACGCATGTATCACGTGCTTTGAGTATTTAAATTTATTCTTCTTATCTATATCTTTAAACACTTACTAAGATTAAAGTTGTAACATAAATATTCTTAATATATAAAGGTCATGCATTCATATCATATGAATATACAGAATACATTGTAATTGTACGTTAGATTTATAAGTTTGTAATTTTTATCTTTATGTAATTTATTTAATATTATTTTTGGTATTCCTGTTGTCTCCTATTGGTGTTAGTGTGATATTAAATAGCCTAAAGCCTTCCTCAATAATTGCTCTATATAATACAAAGAGACTATTGAAAACCGAGTGGTAGTTCCTAAAATTAGCGCATTCAAACAAACATACAAACTTTTCCGCTTTATATTTTTCCTCCAAATTTTTAGATAGCCTAGTAAACTTTCCAGCAGTTAATAACTCGACCACGGTGCCACCTGTCACGTTTGGGAATATTTTTTTATAGTTTAGGTTTAATATTATGGCCACAATCTTACCTGATATTAAGTGACGATGTGGCCCAAGATGGTGAACACGTTATGCCTAATGGAGGGACTGGCTCTCAAGTGTAACTGCCAGAACACACCTATAGGTATTTGGTGAAAGATTTTCAAATTGAGGGTAGTAGCTAGGCAGGCGGGTATTAGGAAAAACCCTACCAACATGGGATGTGGTAAATTATCAGAATAAGAACTATTCTATATCTCAGCAGTACTTACGTAGTCAATAAACATAATAAACTTATTATGGTAATATAGCAGTCATATTAAAGTTTAGTAAGATAAATTAAAATGAAATACATTTAGTTTCAAGTAAACCGTTATGTATCCAATTGGATGCATAGTTTTAGATCTATTATACTCGTCATAAACAGTTTGAATCACAACTCGGCAGTGTTCCATATTTTCAACTCTTTTGAGTTTTTTCTTTTTACATTATACTAATCAATATACAAATTTGGGTGTAATGTTTTGTTTGTCAAATTATTCGCTTTAAGACACCATTCAGGAGAAAACAAAACACCTCACATGTCTTTTCAGACGTTTTAACTACCCATTTAATGAATAGCTTGCGTCAAAATCTTACTTGTAATATCAATTAATTCTATATTTTAATTATTAGTTGATGATGAGTTGACTTATTAGTTGAAAATGCTATACTGTTATAGCTAGTTCCACAATATTTTGACCTTTTGTAATAGTTAATATATCAACCATACCGCCATATAACACGTGAATCGCAGTCATCTTTTTTATTATTAATTTGGTGTTTATTATATGTGTCGTGTTGAAGCGATGATAGCTCAGTGGTATTGTGTAGGAACATTGCGTTATGGGACGTGAGTTCGGATCCAACCACCTACAATGAGCTTGAGCGTTCGATGAAAAAAAACGGGAGGAAACCATAGCATGGTTGTAGGGATTTTTCTAATGCCCGCCTGGCTAGCTACTACCCTCAAGTTGAAAATCTGTAATGAAATACCAATAGGTGTATTCCAGTAGTTGCAGTTGAGATCCAGTCCCTTCACTGGTTTAGCGTGTCTTCCAACTTGGGCTATATCGTCACTTAAGATCAGGTGAAATTATGGCCATAACGCTAAACCTTAACTATTAAAAAAATCTTTAAGGACTTCCTCAAAGCAACACGCAAACGCATTACACGGGCTCAGGCCAAAGGTGGTGTGACAAGATTCGTTGGGTGATCAGCACTATGGGACACTACCCACTATAACGCACCACCCTGACACTGCAAACTCTCGTGTTACCTTTCGCACTCCTAGGAATCGCAGTCACCTAGAGTTCGCAAGTATGGTATTGGGAAGCATGCGATCTTATACGCCAACCCCAGTATCAGCATTCTTGTACATTATACAATTATTGTACTAATGTATAGTACTATTGTACTATTCGCCCAGTAGTCAAAAATGAAGTATAATACATTATTACAAATTTTAGGAAGAAATAATCAGTTTTCATTTCATTTTATATCACAAAAATTCATTAGTTACAACTAATTAAAAAAAGAGAATCAGTTGTCTAGCAGAGAAAAAAATACTTAACAGTTTTGTCTTAAACTATTTGTCAATACAGAAATAAAATTTTTAGATAAATTCATTCATCATCATCGTCTTGCCCTGTTTCCTAGTCATTTGTGGTCGGCGCAGTACGTTTTCTTCTTCCATAAATCTCTATCAGCCGTCATCAATGACTCCCTTTTCTTCATCTCACTCCTTACACACTCTAACCATTATTTTTAGGCCTTACTCTTACTTTCCATGGTTCAATATTCATATCCATAGGTTTTCTCCCCACATGCGTTTCCTCTTTTCTAATGATGCCACAACCAACACAAACAATGCCCTTTCAACTTCTCTACTACTAGCGCCACTTTCAATATCCTCCTAACATACTTATACCTAACTTCGTCCATCCTTGTAACACCTCCCATCCATCTCAACATTACATTTCTGCTGCATGCTACATTCATCCATCTTCTTACTAGCCCATACAAAATGACTTCGATCCATACAATATGACAGGTCTTATAATGTACTTGTATATTTTGCTCTTCAATTTAAAGGAGATTCTGAAATCGCAAATTTTACCCGAGACTCGTCGCTAGTTCTAACGCAAAATTTTTTGGATACGTTATTATTTATAAATTATATTTACATTGGGCATATGTGATGGTTATGATTCATATTTTTTTATTACAAATAATAGATTCAGCCTTCATCTTTCTGAACGTCAAAAAATATTTTACAAACGAACCAATTAAAATTCTAATTGCCATAATATTGTAACTAAATACTATAATTTGAACTTACATGCTTACTAAAATGTTCCTGGGACTTGTAAACGGTAAACAATTTTGCTAATTAGTTAATTGGAAACCGTTTATTTTTTTACCTCAACTAAACGTAGTTAATAACGCTTTTAAAATGTTACTAACACACTTTTAGTTTTAAGGTGACAGCAATTTTAAGGGAGACAATTAAAATGCTTTTTTTTCCTTTTTTATGCAATTAGCAACTATATAACTCATTCAAATCAACTAACAACTCATATATAATATTATTTTATTAAATGTATAGAGAGGCTATGGCCATACACAATCTACCTCAGACAGACCGTAGTCTTGAGGTTAGCCATAATAGGTTATTTACTAGTGAAAATCAAGCGATGATTGCTGAGTTGGTAGTATATACAGACGCTGCGTCAAAGGAAGTGAATTCGAATTCACCTACAATGAGCTTGATCATTCGGTGAAGGAAAACATCGTGACGAAACCATATTATGATGGTAGGGCTTTTTCCAATACACGCCTAGCTACCACTCTCAGGTTGAAAATCTGCTGCTGTGGGGGTTTATTAGTGGACACATGCTCTTTACGCACACCAGAGCCCGAGTAATTCTTTTGCGTGTTGCAATGAGAACATGAAGTATTGAAAGAGGTTACAAAAACGGGTATTAAATAATTAAATAATTTTTAGTTCCACTCTGACAACACAGCTAGTTTATATAAATCTTAATTTTTTTTTTTTGTTGTTAAATGTTTCTTGATTTATCACTACGGCATTTAAAACATTTTTGCTAATGCTTAAATTTATGAAGACATATTTTTTTAGCTTTCAAACGGTTCTGTTTTTGTACAACTCCATTTATAATAATCGATATCTTCTTTTTTAACTTGAAACGTTTGAATTTTAAACGTTTTACGGAGATTAAAACATATGATATTATAAAATGAACATTTCTGAGAAAAAAGCATTTTTAACTAATATTAACGGATTTTATCGCGGTTATTTATTAATTTTGTTCCCGACGTTTAATAACCGATAAATAACCGCGATAAAATCCGTTTAAATTAGTTTTATTTCTATGAATAATATTCGCGTAAACATAAGAAATCATTAAGCATTTTTAATTAGTATTTCTCAAGTGTTTATAAAAATAATATAATATTTCTCAATTAAAACAAGAAACTGCAGAATACGGCATAAGAAAAATATAGTCATAAGAAAAACCTAGACCTTAACTAGAGGAAAATCTGCGCATATTTTCAGAAAACTTTGTACATTTTAGTCACGATTATTAGTGAGGTAGTTAATGATTAACTCTCCTGCGTAATTTTATGGTAATTTTTGCAACTGCTTCTCTTTATTAACGTAATTAATTCGAATATTCAAAGAAACTAGAACAGATACAATATAAAAAATTATAAAAACAAAACTTTTAGTGGCTTGATTTAACTTTATAAAGAAATAGAGACTATATATCTGGTTTATCAACATGCACATACTGTGTATATTGCTAATATTGTAAAACAGAAAAGTTTGTTTGTTTGAACGCGCTTATCTTACTAACTACCAGTCGGAATTTGAACATTATTTTTGTATTCAATAGCTCAATCAATGAAGAGGGCTTTGGGCTATTTAACATAACGCTAACATCAATAGGAGCAAAGCTGTATTGAAACTGTATTAAGTTACAAAAACGGGCAACAGTTATTAACGAAATTTTAGTACCACGTAAACGAAGTCGCGAGTACAACTAGTATACGATAATCATAACCCGATCCGGTATAGGGTCTTAGCACATCGCTTGATGACGCGTCAACGTGCCTTTGAGGCTGGTTGTTCTTATAGTTTATAGGATTATAGTGATAGATATGCAGACGGCGTGATAGTTAGATGATAATACACGATCTATTCTACTATAAAGTAATTTCAGTTGTGTTTTTACTTCAGAAGGTATGGAATGAAAGACGATGTATTTGTGATGAATTTATGCAAATAACAACCACTTAATTTTATTTTATTTTTCGAAATGACACTTTTTCACAGCTTTCACGGCTTTCACAGCTTGACAGGACTTTTTCACCAAATAATAAAGCGCCGGACCTTATATAGTCCGTCGAATTACAGTTGCCACCCATTGGCTGCTTCAGCGCGGAGTATAAACCAGGCGTTGCTTTGCCCATTGTTCACTAACGATGTGCACTTTTTTTCTTATCTGGCGATGGAGTCTTTAGACGGACCAGCCTACTATACTGTTTTAACTGACATTAGACTCACTACAGGATTTAATGCCGTAGCCACAATCTTCCCTGATCATAATTGACAACGTGGTTCAAGATGATCGACTCGCTAATCCTAGTGAAGGGACTGGCTCTCAAGTGCAACTGTGAGAACACTACTATAGGTATTTGGTAGTAGATTTTCTACTTGAGAGTGGTAGCTAGCCCCCAACCAGAGATTATAAGTGTGTGGGCGCTATCCCTGTATTCTGGAATCACGGGAATGGGACGTATCGCCGTGGTGCGTTTTAGTGGTTAGCGTTGGGTGATAAGCATCGGATAAATCATCACACGCCTCTCTAGCCTTGGCTTGAATTAAGGTTTTATATTTACGTGCTGCGATGAGGAAATCCGTAAAGGGTAGGATTTTAAACACCACGTAAATGTAAAAAACGAATGATACCAGGTGTACATTTGAATAAAACCTACCACCATTTTATGATTTCAATTACGTTATTTCCCTTCACCGAAAGCTGAGACTCATTGCAAGAATTCAAATAGACCTCCACCGGCGCTAAAAACTTCAATTATATGCTGTAAGAAAAATCTTTTCATGGGACATTTCTAATAATACATAAGGCTGTGGTTATAATTTTTAATTTAATTTCTAGGAACGTACTAAAAACGCTCAGTTCATGAAAATATCGCTGCGTTACAACAGGTAACGAAGGTATCGCAGAAAAAGGTATCGAACCGGCTTGCAGGGATTCAGACTTACGTTCATTGATACTGCATTATAAGACGCTACCACTGACCCATTTTTGTTTTTAGTAATTTATGCGAACCAGGCGGATACAATTGTAGTGTCTCAAATTGTAGGTGGATTATGGCTAAACGTCTTATTTTTATTAACCACTCTTAAAAAACACCTATATAGGTAAACTGGAATAATAAAATATTATAAAAATACAATATGATATTACCGAGTAAACCGTTACAATCGTTTCCGAGAAACAGTATAGAGGAGAGTATGCATGAAAGAGCCAGTTTAAAGTCAGAAAATGTTTAATTTAAAATGCATTTTTAAAAGTTCGTTGAGTTATATTTACTAAGACTAGCTGTGCCCGCGAACTCGACTGGTAGTTCCTAAGATTAGCGCGTTCAAAATAACGAACTAAGTTTTTCGGTTTATAATATTAATATAGATAACTATTTGGTTCGTATAAAAAGGCTATCGGCTCTTTCATAGTACAACGTAGCTCCTTCATTGCCATGAGATTATGAGAGAGCCAATTTTTTATATATATATTTTTTTCATTATGTTCTAATTGATAACATTAACAATTAAAAATCCTATTAAAAAAAACCGCCGTTTTATTCCAAAATCGAAATATTGCTTTTTCACACTATTTACAACTGGTTCTTTCATGCTCAGTCTCCCCTATATATGTGTTTAGCAATACTTTTATATGTGTGTAGTGTCGTAAATTCTTACATGTATTGTTATATATAAAAAGTATTATGTATGTGAGTGTATTTCCTAAGAACTACAAAACGATTTTATGGATTTTAATAAAATTTTCAAGCAATCCTCAGTATAATCCAGTGCATGATTCCGTGAAGGTAAGCACCAGCTGTTTCTTCTCGGGGTATAGAAAAAACAAGTAAAGTCAATGTATGTTTGTATGGACTACAAAACGATTAGTTAGTTAGTTAGGGTTTAGACAACCTTTAGGTTAGAACAGCGGATAATACTAGAGATCAAATAAACTGTTTTTTTTCATCTATCTATAATTAGTTAGTGCTAACCGTACAAAGTCGGGACGGGTCACTAGTATCATAAAAAACATCTGTCTGTATGTTTTAACGGTTATTAGCATACTTCAGTATAACTCAAAAATCAGAGCTCCAATTTAGATGGATTATTTTTAACATCATAAATATTCCATAACGAATAGTAAATTGAGACGACAGAAAATTACCATAACCACATTTTATTGTACCTAAATCAATAAAATATTAGTAATCGATTCAGTGCATTGGACTGTTGTATATTATTTATTAAAATATGTTTCGTAGTTCACTCCTGTAGACATGCGGGATATTAGAAGTGTTAAACCCGTCCCTGAACTCTGGCAACACGAGAACATCATGTTTTTTTTTTGTTTTTATAGTCAAAATTTAGCCTTATTGTCACAATCTCTCCTGATGTTAAGAGACAATATGGCCGAAGATGTACACGCTTAGTCTAGTGGAGGGACTGGTTGTCAAGTGCAACTGCCGAATCACACCTGTTGGTATTTAGTGGCAGGTTTTCAACTTGCGGTTGGTAGCTAGCCAGACGGGTATTTGAAAAAGCCCTACCATCATGCCGGTGAATGCCATAAAGTGTCGCCGTAAATGTTCATTTCAAAACTGAATGTGACTGGTGCATCATGCTCTGTCGCGGAACGTTCGCCGGACGAGTATAATAGCGACGCGTTAACTGTCTCTCGGTCTCTTAGTCGACTTTACCCGAACGAGTTTCTCATACCCAAAGCATTTCAGCTCAATCTCATTAAATATCTACAAAGTATAGTTTTCTCAGCGCGACTAAAGAAGTCTTGACTTCAAAAACGGGACCAGTACATAGATAATAATCATACGTATAAGAATTGCTTTTATTTACTGCATTTAATCATTTATCGAAATACCAATATAACAAAAATACCCTAGAGCAATACCAACATTGCAATAAAAACAGCCAACGTCGTTAAGGTGTCTTTGGAATAACCCCTCGGATAATACTGATTGAAACAACAATTACAAATTTACATAAGGGGATTCCCAAAGTTTATGGTATATCGAAATGCGAATGCCGATACGATATCGTCAGTTTTTACTATACAGTTTTTCCTTAAACTTAAGAACAGCTGTTTTGTGAAGTAAGATATCGTGGAAGAACCCAATATAGGGATTTTCCAATGCTAATATCTACCATCATTAAGTTGGAAATCTATCTGTAACCGCTTAATAGGAATACCTATTCCGACATTTGCATCTGTTGCCAGCCAGGCCTTTTACTAGACTTATCATGTTATAATTGGCCACAATGTCACTAAGATTATATTGTGACCAACGTTAAATCTTACATAGATAAATATCCATACAAATATTAAAAATGCAAAAGTGAGTTTGTTTGTTACGCTTTCACTCCAAAACCGCAGAACCGATTGTAATGCATTTTGGTACAGAGATAGGTTTGGTGGTAACCTTCGTGAAAACTTTACTGGGAGTGGGTTGAAGTATCATTTGATAGAAAAATTATTTCTGTATCGATCGACAACTAGAATTGGTTGAAAAAAAAGCAATATTAACGCGAGCGGAGCCGCGTGTGCAAGCTATGGTAAATAATAGTGTATAATACTTATCCCTACTATTTTTTAAGTGTAAAAGTGAGTTTCTTTGTTTGTTTATTAGGCTTGCATGCCTAATCCGCTGAATCTATTATGATGAATTTAAGAATCGAGAATGACGGTATTAATATAATAAAAAAGTATGCATTTTTTTTCAAACTACTCTTAAAGTGATTAGAATGTGATTATAACAAAATATGCAATGAATATATATACAGCTATAATTTGGCAGGTAGGCAACTGAGAGATAGTAGACATTTTTTTTTAATGTTATCTCAGCAAAGTGTCTACACTGTACCTGATGTAAAGTACAGTAGAGTCCTAAAACAGCAGCGACCATCGAGAGTATGACAATACATCGCCAGTCGCTACTTTCATGCCGGCATTAGCTAGAGAAGGGTTTTGAAAGGTCATATCTACCTCGATAAACCAAAATCCAGAAATAAATAATTTAATGACTTTGCTTTTTTTAATTCCTGTGTGGATCAACAACTAGAAATGGTTGACAAAATCAATAATAACGAGAGTGGAAATACGGGTAAAAGCTAGTATTTTTATACATTTTTTACAGTTAAAGTATTTTAATAGTTGTAATAGTAGTAGTTTAAAACGTTTATTCGCTTTTTGCTTTACACCTACCATCTTTTATTTTTGTATTACTTCTATACTTGACTGATAGAGAATACCAATGGCATTAAGTCCAGGCTTGCAATCATAGTGTAAATAGTTAAAAAGAAAAAAAAGATATATTTTTATTACTGTTAAATATGTGTTATTTTTAGGAGTTTATTCTTAGAAAAACACTTCTATCGCCTAGTGTAAAGTTTCTTAATATGTAGGTATAGTAAAGTACATCCTTTGAACCCTAACAAGTATACCATTTTGATGCGATGATAGCTCAGTTGATAGTGTTTACAGACGCATCGATATTGGACGTGAGGTTCGAATCTTGGCTTGAGCTTTCGGTAAAGGAAAACATCGTGATGAAACCATAGCATGGTGGTAGCGATTTCCTAATACCCACCTGGTTAGCTACCACCATCAGGTTGAAAATCTTCTGCCAAATATATATAGGTGTGTTCCGGCAGTTCGACTTGAGAGCCAGTCCGTCCACAAAGCTTAACGTTTCCACCATCTTGAGTCACATCGTCATTTAACATCTGGTGCGATTGTAGACATAACACTAAACTTATTAACTATAAAAAAATGAAAATTTTACACAACAATTGCGTTAGACTGAATTGCGATTATCACGCACCAAGAGCAACAACTGTCATATAGTTACGTTTAAGTATACCGTGCTCCATCGGCTGCCAGTCTATATCTATATATAAATAAAGTCTAAAGGAATCTCTAATCGAGGTGTAATTACAAAATTCAAAATGTCATTTCTTCCAAACAAGAAAACACTTCTCCGTTAATTCCAGTGTCTTTTAGAAACATATAAAGGTAGCCTACACCAAATAAAGCAAACGAAATAATTTTTTATTTATTGAATTTTGAAAATTTCAGATGTTTCTTCAATTTATAGCATTTTGAAATATATTTGTTGTAGCTCCGAATATAAAATGAGCTATCATCAATTTTGATACCTATAAAGTTTTTTGTTACATTCAAAAAATAAATATAGAAGACTCGAACAATAACATATTTTTTAATCGTTTTTTAATCCTATGTAGAACGGATCGCTTCCAACTATCGGTCAATTTGTAGAATTATAATTTAGCTTCACTCAGGTTACTATTGATTTTGTTAAATCAGAAGACGAAATAAATAGTTTCATACAAAGTTTATTCCTGTCTTAACACCACTTCCAATAACTTTTTAGGGAGAAAATGTAGCCTATCACCGTCTCCAACGTCCCATCTATCTCTATATACCAAAATTCATCATAATCTATTCAATGGTTTAGACGAGAAAGCGTAACAAACAAAGAAACTCACTTTCACAGTTATAATATTAGTAAGGATATTTTTTTTACGTAGTTTATAAGAATAGGTACAAATATATATGTATAATGTATTTATATCCAAAACGGTAGAACGTGTTGAATGAATCGGACAAATGTACTTTAGGTATTTTTTTAAATATCGTACCAAATACTTATTAACGTACGTAATAAAAATCATTTCAAAAAATGAACTAAATAATAAACGAATATCAATTTACAGAAAACGGATTACTAAGTTAGTTGGGTTAACAAGCCGAATTCGGTCGACCGCCGAAGAAACTCGAGAAATTCTGATCCCATTAGATAAATCACGGTCAAATCATACCAGAGGTACTGTGACATTGTCAACCAATCAGTAACTTCCAATTTGTCCATTGCCAGCTACCTATAGACTACCTTTACACCGACTTACCATTGTCGGCGATTAATCAACCCTTCTCCTTAACAACACATAAATAAAGTCGAATTTCTATTGATAGTCTAGTTTTAAACGCATTGATAATATTGCCGATTGTATCCGGTGGATGAATGGGCACAGATCGAGGAAGTGGGAAACGGTTACACGAGCAATCGCTTCTAAAAATGGATGTCACCGTTCAAGAATGTACACGAGGACCATTGTAATTACATAAACTGTTTTGATATTACTATATTTTTACACTGACTGAGAAGTCCGGTATCAATAGATAATATCGTATTATAATATGGAAGCGGTGATAGCTCAGTTGGTAGTGTGCACGGACGTCGCGACAACAGACTTGAGTTCGAAACCACCTACAATGAGCTTGAGCTATTGGTAAAGGAACACATCTTGATAAAACCATAGTAAAGTGACAGGATTTTTTCGTCCCCCACCTGGCTAGCTACAACAATCAAGTTGCAAATATGCTGTTAAATACCTGTTGGTGTATTCCGGCAGTTGCACTGGGAAGCCAGTCCCTCCATTAGACTTTGCGGTTCTATCATCTTCAGCCACATCGTCAGTTGACATCAGATTAGATTGTAGCAATGATACTAAAACTTAACTATTAAAAAAAACCACGAACGTATCTTACCACCCAGCAATGTTATGCTCTACCATTTAGTAATGTCGCGCTCTACTAACCAGTAATGTTATACTGTACTTCTAAGCAATGTCGCGCCCTAGAACTCAGTAATGTGGCACTCTATCACTCTGTAATATCGTGCCCCGTCAGCTAGCAATACTGTATCTTACCACCCAGTAAACCACACTCTAAGTGATAATCTGGCTTCAACTTGATTTTGCATGTCTCTTTTAAGATTATACTATTCTTTCATAACAACGTATTTATTTTATCATTTAGACTAATCACACAACACGTGCAGTTGAGATAGTGGCGGAGTCCTTAGATTTCTTATCAATTGCCAAGACCTTTATTGACATTGCTTATTATATATGTACTTTTTTCTTTTCTTTTTTTTTAAATAACTCAAGCAGCGTCAGTAGGTATCCAGGCACCAAAAACGTGAATAGCTTAAATTACAGTTTATAAGGTAACGGATCAAACAAATAAATACCTTGTCATCCAACGCAATTACTGATCCCGCAGAGTAAAAAAGTTGTACCTTCGTTTTACTTCAAGCATAAACTTTATAAGACCATAAATTCAAAACTGAAGGTTATACGGTAGTTATTGAGAAACGGAGCTTCTTTTTGAAAATTTTCATCTTTCGCTTCACAAAGGGATCCACTTTAATCGTCTCAAGTCTTTCGAGCACCTTAAACTTGTGCAAAGTTTTTAAACGTCGTTTCTTGATACTTTAGTGCGGGAGAAAAAATGCATTATTTACTCTGTCATGAATTTCAAAAACTCGCGGTAGAATTCGACTATTTGCGCGTCGAACGTCATGTATCATTATATAAAAATGGCGCATAAAAATGGCGACGTTCATAAGGCGGGAAAGAGTTAAGTGGCGACTATTTTGCTCTATATTATTGGAAAATTAGCCTTTAATTGAGTGATTGGTGCACGAGAACAGAGCATCTGAGCCCACGCGATACCCGTACGCGACTGAACGAACGCACACAATCGTTTTAGTCAAATATTCAGTAATAATTTAAGACGAATGTGTACATAGGGATATGTATACTATACACCAGGACTCGCATGTCTCTGGATGGATCTGCATGTGAGGCAATGGAAATTATATAGAGTTGATAAATATTTAAATAAGGAGTTTATGAAAGTTGGAATATAATAAGCATTTATTTTTAATGAGCCATTTAATAATTAAGTGTCTCGAGGGAGGTTAAATCCATTCTTATCTTTACATATTATATGTCTAAGTTAGTTAGAGTTGATTTGTTGGTCTATCACGTCAACACTACTGAATTTATCGGGATGGTACTATAACTATTCGAAGCGAAAACGTTTGTAGATAGTTCTAGGTTTTGTAGATGGTTTTTTCACAGTTACTTTTGTATGCTCAACGTAGCGGACGCATGACGACTAATCCTTACTATCCTTATTCTTGGCCTTACTTAGTTACTAATATTATAAATGCTAAAGGGATTTTGGGATGGGATGTGGATGGAGTGATAGAGTGAGTGGATGGGATCCTATAGACGGTGATATGCTACTTTTTCTACCGAGAAACTTATTGGGAGTGGTATAAAGAGAGAGATAAACTTTTTATGAAAGTTATTATTTCTTCATCCGATTTGCTTCACACTTTGGAAAATAATTGTTAATAAGTAACAGTAAAAGTACACATATTTATTTTTCAATCTACTCTTAAAATGATGGAAAGGTGCAGTAAAGGTAATATAGAAAAATCGTATTCATTAGCTAACATTTCGCAAGTAGGGCAGTTGACATTAGGTAAAAAATGACATATCTACCTGTATTAACCAACATTAGTTGACAAAATCAATATTAAGACGAGCGGAACAGCGGGTAAAGCTAGCATAATATGTGTTATTTTTTTGTTTTTCAAGTCACGAGTGAAGAAAGAACTAAAGGTATTTTATAAGACATAGGTAATGTGCGATTTTTAGAAATATAGAAATATTAATTGATCGGTAAACATAACTGTCAAATTTATTTTTTCTATTTTGTACAATACTATTTACACATATTATTATCTAGAAAATTTTGTACGGCTTATTTAGTTGACAAGATAAAATCTTACCTAAAAAGGGGTAGCGGGAGCCTGAGATATCTTATGTGGTTTTACATGGAGTAAGAGGGCCTCAGAATCGTCTTTATGGAATTTACGTTCCATACCTCAACGTGTATGTAGCAATAGAATTGCGATTCACTTATTACTGCACCTATACACTTATACCTATACTTGTAAACGATAACCTCAAAATGAGACTACAGTCTTAAGAAGTATATCTCACTGATACCTTGCTACCATTGCTAAACATTTAGAAACGTCTTACTTATAAATAGTCTGGACACAATTACTCAACCTTTTACAGTATTTTTTTTTACATCGGTTTATATTTTTCCGTTCATCTATCGCATGTCGCATAACAGCTGGCCGTGGATCAGGGGTAAAGTGAAAAGTGTTCAACATAGCAGCCAAGGTCAATATGGCGGTGGGCACGGTTTGCATCAGCTGACCATGTAGCATTGATTTCCCATTATTATTCCCATTTTCCAATTATTAAGTTAAGATTAAAAATGTGATTTGAATACCCTAATTCAAATATTTTTATGTTCTTTTTTCCGGTAAATTTCTACGATCCGAAGAAAAGTTTAATATGCGTCGTGGTTTCATAAAACCACACAATGTATTTTTAATACTAGTAGAATTGTCCGATAAGGGGTACTGAAAAATTTCAAGAACCACTCGGTAAATCGGATAATTTTGAAAATACATAAATCGTATTGAACTCGAAACCATAAAACTAACGAATCGAATGACAGATGTGCATAATTATTTCTTACTTATTTATGGTTTACTTCTGGGAAAGTAGAAAATCATATGTGTATTTTTGAGAAAGTTTTAAATTACGGTAATGTAAATATTTGTACAGGTAACCAATAACTAAAAGGTAAAAATCATCAACAACTGAAATAAAAGAAATAATTCCAATATTGTTCCCCTAGATTAGGAGTTTCGTTCGCGTTCTTAATCTTGATGAAACTGTAAAAGCGCTCAAGACTATCATCATATGCCCAATAAATTTTTTGTTGTAAAAAGCAACGATTTGTATTAACCTGTTTTTTATTTAATATAAAATCAATTTTCGATATATACAAAGATAGAAAAAAAAAGATCAAGAGATTATGAAGCAAACCAACGTTATAAAGGATTGATCATTTTAGATATTTTAATCTTATCATAGCTTCCTTACTCTACAATCAGTAAGTTACCAAATATTCCGCTAGCATCTAGCAGCAGTTCTCTCAATGTGAAATTATTGTAATTTCTAGTATAAATTAAAAATAAAAACTTCCCTAACAAAACAATATTAACGCATTTTATTATGTCTTACATATTTGTCGAAACTTTTGCCGCTGTCAAGTTATGAAATGTAATCTTCAAACCTGGCGATAATAAGATGTCAGGTCCGTACAAAGTTTATTTAGGAATTTATTATGGCAACTTTAAATACACGTTTTAAATTATCATTTATAATTATTTTACTCAATTTCTGCGCAATAACAGTGTAACAAAAATTTCATGCTGTAAAACGAAACACATAACTTTACGAATAAAAATACTCAACCATGTAGTACATGTTGACCCCTTTACTATGTAATTCACATTAAGAAAGCAATAACTAAGCGATAACAGAAGTCGCAAATTATCATCATCTACATGTTCTGTTCCCAAGCCATTTGAGGTCGGCGCAGCCGTCATCTCTTTATTCACTCCTTTTTCTTTCATCACATTCCTCACACACAATATCCATCTTTTCTTTGGATCTTTTCTTTTTCTTCCTCTTTCTTTCCATCCTTTAACATTCACATGGTTTCACTTGCACACTTTATTGCACAATTTTTCTCACTACAAGAGTTTTCTCTCTTCTCATGACATGTCCGAACCAAGACAAACGATTCCCTTTCAACTTCTCTACAACAAAAGTCGCATATATCGAACTATAAATTGACAAATAAAGTACACTAAAGTTAAAACATAATTTGAATACTCATTTCGAAAAAAATATTTAACGATTCTCATTTTCTCTTTGCTTTTGCAAAATACATAATAAGGGAGTTTTAAATCCTACCAAAGATTATCTTCTTGAGATTTTTTTTTAATTTATAGCATTAGCGTTATGGCCACAATATCAACTAATGTATGTGACGATATGGCCTAAAATGGTGGAGACACTATGCCTAGTGGAGGGACTGGCTCTCAAGTGCAACTGCCGGAACACACTTATAGGTATTTGGTGGCAAAAACAATATTTTATCGACATCGGTATTACTGTTTCAATGTTAAATATAGTAACTAAAACATCCATTTTGAGGTAATGAGTAGGCAAAATTTTGGACTAAATGCAATTCATTGTGAAGGCTTTTTTCATGATAGACATTTGCATGAGTTATTTTATCAGATAATGATTAATCTATCAACTGGCTGTGAAGAGACTTTGTCAGCTCTAAGTGTTTTATCTTATCGTGCTATGAGTCTCACACGAAGAAAACCTTCAAGGTACTTTCATGCGAATACAGCGTGTGCAAATAGTTACTTAACATTACATCAGTATTATCTTACTTTTTTTATATTACATCTCCTTCCTTTGCAGACGATTTGGCCAATGACAACGTAAGCTTTAAGATTATTTCTATTATACAATAACTCAGTGAAGCGTTGGTGGCTCATTTGGTAGTGTGTACAAATGCCGCATCGATGGACGTGAGTTTATATCCATGCAGTGAGGCGGAGCTTTCGGTGAAGGAAAACATCGTAATGAAATCATGATATGGTGGTGAGGTGTTTTCTAATGCCCACTTAGCTAGCTACCACCCGCCTAGGTGAAAATCTATTGTCAAATACCGTTCACGTAATGGTGTGTTCCGGTAGTAACACTTATGAGCAAAACCTTCTACTAGGCTTAGCATGTCCATCATCTTAGGTTTCCTTCATCACTTAACGTCTGATGAGATTGTAACTATAACGGTAAATTTACAATTATTTAAAAATATCTGTTCGACAACAAATATTAGTTCTCCAGTTAGGACAAAAGAACGTATTTTTATAATGAATGATAGCGCTCCATTACTTCATAGATATCTCTTTCATAGTAAAAATACTTAGTAAAGTCATGAAATTAATAGTGATGTCTGTAGTTAGCTATTTAAGGTCAAATATAAAGATCAGTTGGAGCATCTCTCAGTGATATACACGCATTCCATGTCAGGACAATAATTTATCCTGCATTTAGACACCGCACCGCCCACACTTAGATATCTTTAGTAGGTACGTATGGAAGCGGTTGTGTGAACCGCCTGGAACGGACGATACGTATGGAAGCGGATGTAAAAAGAAGAGTGTAAACTCGCTGTCACTTTGTAAAGATGTTTAATATCAACAAATGATATCAAGTCAATTTTATAATCATCTGCATTACTCACTATTGCTCACAGCTGAACTTTTTTTAATTCAAACAAATAACTATAAGGTAGTGAAATAAGAAATAAATGGAAAATATAACTTTTTATTGACTCGACTTATTATTTTCGCTTGTTAATAATTCTTACTAATATTATAAATACGAAAGTGACTTTGTGTGTTTGTAAAACTTTCACGCCTAAACCGTTGAATCGTTTATAATGAATTTTAGTATAGAGATAGATCTGAACTTGGAGTCGGTGGCAGGGTGACGGGGAAAAACTTACTGGAAGTAGGGTAAAGAGAGGGATAAACTTCGTATGAAACAGTATATTGCGTCATCCGATTTGTTTGATAAATATTAACGCGAGCGAAGCCGCAGGTAAAAGCTAGTAATATAATAAAACTAATCATTATATATATATAAAAATCGCGCGTCACAATATTTGTCCTCGTTGATCACGGAAACCGCTGAACCGATTTCAATTAAGTTTGCTAATATTTATTGCTTGGCCCAACTTAAGAGATAGGGTAGTTATTATCTTGACAACTGACCCTACACCAGGACGCGATAGGTGACGCTATTGTTGGATAACGGACTATTGAAAAAGTCAGATCAAGATCTGCCAAGCCTGATAATATTTAATAAGATAAAAGCTGACCATCGCGAGACGACCAGAAGATGGTTATTATTTAATATTAGAATTTATAATCAATAAAATTACCATAACGAGAATATGGAGAAAAATTTTTAAAAAATAAAAGAGTTTTTGAATAAAATTAATAACATTGTATTATTTTAATTACCATAATAATAACACAAGATATACATTTATAAATAGAAACAGTTCACACAGAGAAGCGACAGAATGTATAATATACACGTGCACACACACACAAGGCAGTTGAGAGTGATGATGTAGACGCGGCAAAACAGTATAAGAGAATATCTTGCCGTTTAGCGTCACGGCAAGCAGGTCAATTTTTCTGTAAAGGTGCGCCAATAAGTGTTTACCATCAAAATTAAGAGTATTTATTCATATATTTGATAGAAGACATTCTCTACATTGATAATATATAATTACTGTATAATTACTAGGAACACTTCTCAAATAACGCTAGAAGAATTCTCGTTAAGCATTTTAATATAGGAATTTAGTAAAGTTCTCAGAACCCACTAGAGTGCCGTTTTACGGTCCGCAAATTTCTAAATAAGCTTTAAAGACTTTAATATGCAAGACTGAAAGTAGTTTTGACGCAGAATAGTTATTCTTTGGACATAATAAACGACAGACTTTTCTTTTCTGAAAAACCTTCAGCAAATCGAAGCGTATTTTACTCTTAAATAATTGTTGAAACAAGAACTGCTTTATATAATGATAAAAAGTAAATGATACTGAGTTTTACTCTCGCGGTGTCCATGGATTTATGTTCGGCTTGTTTGGTGGAGCTTTTGGCGTAGTATTGATCTGTCATGTATGTGATTTTTTTTTAATTCATGTTTTTAGTTTTTTGTGTAATATTGGTGACATTTTTCGCCATGCAGCTTTTCTAATGCGCATAAGTGACATGATAATGATTCGGAATTTGATCTATTAGTTGCCACAAAAATAACTTAGGCAGTTTCCACAAAACAGTCGTCATCTTGTTGAAGCAATAACAGTTGCCATAGTAAAAAAACTAATGTCCAAGTTGGCTGCATGTTTTGTAAAGTTGTACCTTTATGGAAATGATTATTCTGTTACGTAGAAGCGATGATAGCTCTGTTCGAATCCACTCCACTTACAATGAGCTTGAGCTTTCAGTAAAGGGAAATATCGTAATGAAACCATAGCATGGTGGTAGTGCTTTTTCTAATGCCCGCCTGGCTAGCTACCACCCTCAAGTTGAAAATCTGCCACCAAATACCAATAGGTGTGTTCCGGCAGTTGCACTTGGGAACCAGTCACTCTATAGGTTTAGCGTGTCTACCAACTTGGGCCGTATCGTCACTTAAGATCAGGTGAGATTATGACAATAACGCAAAGCCTCAACAATAAAAAAACCTAGTTAATTGAAAAAAAAATTATAAATAAATTTTTATAATTTATATTAAAACAGACCATTAAAAAATGTCATGCAAAAATAAAAGATATGTGTGATGGTCGTAAAGCGTGTTTTGTTTTTCTCTTGGATTATATTATAATAATAATTTTAATTACGACATACGTCTGTCATGTACTCGGTCTAATAAAAAAAATTAATTGCATTACAATACACTATCAGTTATTTTTTTCTTGTTATTTAATTGTAACATACAATTCTGTTTAATGACATAATTATGGGGGTAAAAACTATTTTAGTAACTAATTTCTTACAACGCCTCTACAAAGTGACGTCTACTTTGTTATGATCATTAAGAAAATTTTGTGGTCACTTAAAATTCAGGTTTATAAAAGTTGTTTATAGGTATAATTAATAATTGCTTTCACTTTTACACATTCATCAAACTAATAACAATAATAACCAATACGCGATAAATTAAAATCCCTCCAAAAGCCTCTAATTTTGATTTTATTGCTAATAATTACAATACGACCTGCTATAAATATCAGGGTTAAAAATATAAATTTAATGGTTTTTTTTTTACATTTTTGCCATGTTTATTTAAATTTTAATTAAGAACTACGTAGTTTATAATCATTCCTATAAATAAATGACTAATGTAGTTGTTAGCAGAAAGCATAATAATAAAACAAAACTTACCCGTAAATTGACTTCTTTAACAAATTAATTAACACTCTTATACTAAACTGATATATTATCTGCGCTAAACTGTAATGGTTTACGTATACTTATGTTATGGAATTTATCCGTTACATCAGAAAAACAATAGAATCGGATAAGTTATAAGAGTTAATGATAAGATAAACGAATAACACTGAGATGACACATAACACAAGTCTTAAAACATGCTTCTTATGTATTTAATCTTCACAACAACCAAACCTAAAGATAGCGTCTGTTTACTATTTTTATAAAGATAATAGCTCAGTTGTAACCCGGGTCACCCCAGCACGGCGACAGACGGCCGTGGGATTTTAGTGGGTATTCCCGGTAATTAGCGCCGGGCGTCCTACATAACCTTCCCACTCTGAGAGGGTATGGGTTAATCCATTTACCATGAAAAAAAGGTTGGTAGTATGTACGGCCGCCGCTGCAAGGAACGTGAGTTCAAATCCATCTGCAATAAACTTAATCGTTCGGTGAAGGAAAACATCGTGATGAAACCATAGCACATATGGTGGTTGGGCTTTTCAAATCTGACCACCAGGCTAGCTACCACCCTCAATTTGAGGCCGCCAAATACCTACAGATGTGTTCCGGCACTTGCACTTGACGGCCAGTCTCTCTACTAGGCTTACCGTGTCCACCATCTTAATCCACATCGTCACTTAACATCAGGTGAGATTGTGACCACAACGCTAAACATAATAATCATAAAACATTATACTATTTGAAGTAAAATAAAACTAAATTTACATTCTTGTATTGTCCATATTTGTCTTGACCACCATACTACGGGTGCACCATCTGCTATAATAGAAGGCTAAGCAGTGCTGCATTCCAGAGTCAGCCGGCATATTTCAGTAATCAAACGAGGTTCTATAGGTTCCATAATCAACCGCGTTACTATCACAATGTACATATTAATGGTCCTGTTATATCTGTCTGTAGAATTATGTGTTTCGGATTCAACATATATATGTAATACATATGCAGCTACCTATAGGCTTGGACATCAGCATAACAACAACGATGAAAGATTGATAAGTTAGTTGCGCTTGTGATTGTTTTTCTTTATGGTATTGGACAACAAACAAGCAGACGGCCCATCTGATGGTAAATGGTTTCCGTCGCCTACAAACAGCCGCAACACCAGAAGCATTACAGCCATGTTGCTGACCTTGGCGGAAATTACTGGTTCTCGTTTACTATGCCGGAAGAGAAAGGCTCATACTGAACTTTTATTTAACGGTAGTCTAAGCCCGAGACTGATCGTTAACCAGTCGGGCAATAACCCTGCCACCAAGCTGTGATGGATTAAGGATTACATGGTTAATCATCATGACTGAAACCAAATGAGATACCATCAATCGCCAGAGCCTTTTCAGTTACTCGGCAGGATGCACCGCGTGCAGGTGAGGTTGACTCGAGTAGCTCAGATGGCATTCGATACTCCTTACACCCTGATTGTTTGCCACTTTGCTTGAAATACAGCACAATAATGTCACTGTGATATAAACTACAAAAAAATTTAGACGAACACATTTCTTAGTCATTTTCGTAAAGTTGCAGCGCTTATTGTTCTTAATCTGTTGTGTTAATAATTGTCGATTTCAAACTAACGTTATTCACCTGAAAAATGTTATTTATCATCCATAGAACAATGGTTATAATTATACAGTTGTGGTTGCATTATACTTAGCCATAGGCCAAGCACAATGCCGTGACTATGCTATAAAATAAAAATCTCTAGAAATGAATATATCTTAGAGCAATTTTCGTAAAGTCCTAACGTTCACAGCCCTTAACCTATCCTGTTAATAATTTTGATCTGAGGTAGAATAATCATATCTTATAAAAGCAATGATAGTGAAAAACAAAAAATATTGAGTTTAGAAACTTTACCACTTCGATATTTTACATAATAAGTATCAAGATTATTCGTCAGAATAACATTCTTGACTTTTATTTTGTCTACTGTCATCTTATCTTGTGAAATAGATAAATTTATGCTAATATTTAATAGTCTCTTGCGAAATATAATATAAAGATGTATTCAGAGGAGAAAACCGAATATTTTAAAACGTTATATGAAAAAGTTTATTTTCTCGTAAACAACATTTTTTTTATATTGAAATAATTTACTCATAGTAGTAGTGTTAAAAATCCTATTCTTTACGGACTTCCTCATCACAACGGGTAAACGCATTACCCGGGCTCACGCCAAACCGAGAGGGGCGTGTGGCAAGACTCATAGTGTGATAAGCATTCAATATTACACACTAAAACGCATTACGATGACACTTAAATCTATAGTGTTGCTGATAGATAGCTTTCGCAATTCTGTTAGACATGTGTAGTATCATACAATTTTTGTTATTTCTTTACGTTAGCAATCGTTGAAAAATAACTTACCTAGGGGTCCTACCCTAGACATACATACTAAGTACAACTTAGCGTTCAGAAATGTAATGCTCGCGACCGCGGGTTTTCCCGTTCCACTTGCTTGCGAGCGTGACAATATTAAGTAGAAGTGGAATGGAGTATCAATCTATCCTTGTAAATGTGACGTTGTGACCTTGGCATGAGTGAAAATAGTGACGTTATTAGTGAAGTTTTCGCTACAACCCTGACGACTATTATCGTCACGTGGAATAGTGCAAGGCAGTTTTTAAACATATTGAACGCTAGGTGGAACTTAGCCGTCCAATCAGAGACTAGTAAAAAATGTGGGCGCTGTCCCTGGTCTCTGGCAAACACAGGAGTTTGAAGTTTCCCTGTGGTGCGTTTTAGTAGGTTGTGTTGGGTGATTAGCACTCAATGAGCCACCACATGCTCCTCTCGTGTTTCGATTTTTAACACCACGTTAATACAAGAAAAGGCGGAACGTAGCCACAAGATTACAATATGCCTAAAAGTGTCACTATTACGGACGTCCGTGATCCAGTCGTATACAATCTTTCCCAATATTTTCTCGTGTAAATGTTAGTACGTCTCGCTATAATGTTATTGTTTTTTTTGTTTACACGGATAACGTTGCTCGGTCCATATGAATTTATATCACGTTCGCGCGGTAATTCACTGATGCTCCAGACACATGTGATATATTATGCGACACATAATATATTTTATCATTAACGAAACGTGAAATGTTGCAACTAGTTTACCCAGTTTATATATTGCTTTCCTTAGGTACCTTAGTAGAATCTGTTATTTGATGATGGTATTATTAAATAATCCTCAACGATAATCATGACTCGGCAAATAACTCTGCTTCAGGATAGTCATATAATAATTATGACTTTAAAGGCACCGTTAATAAATTTCACATTTTGTCACAATAAGCAACACCCTCTGCGACAACTTAAGATTTGGTTAAATTTTATACTTATGGTATAATTTGAATTAATGTAAGTATAAAACTATTAAATTTTACATTTACACAATATATATTTACAAATAAGTTGACGTACGAAATAAATATATAATATTTATTTTAATATAATTACAACTCAATAATCAAGTAAATGAAGATAGTTTTATTATGATAATTATCGGGGAGCTATGCTATTGGATGCCACGAAATATTGAGCTTGTAGTTCACAAATTATATTATTTTCAAAAGTTTAACTACCAGATTAAATGTATATCAGTGTTATTCAACGTCTTTTATGATACCTATTTAAATTAAAATCAAGTTGGTCAGGATAAACAAATTCATAAATAACTAAGTATTCTAGAGAAACTTTCTTTTTTAAAATATTATCTTGTTATTACAATAATTAAAATACATAGTATTATGTAAACGTATACATGTATTTTATATAGTAAAAATTCGTTATTTTTATAAGTTGGTTGAAAATAAATGATTGTAACATGCTGTACTGTATGTAATAAACAAAAAACATTGGTTCATTATTCAGTCCATAAAAATGAAAACAAAATAATTTTATACTAACATTTATTATATTTATTTATTTTACTCATTACATAAGCATAAATCTCTAAATTTAATAATTTGGAGGTTCTATTTAATGGCTTCTATTTAACTAAAAACAGTTTTAGCTACATTTAGGAGTTAATAACATGTTCCTGCATACTAAATATGCGTTTTTCCTGTTCGTCATTTATTTAAATTCTATATTAACAAATTTGTATTCGTATCTGTACCTATAACATTTTTTCAGGTCTCATAGGAATTCCAAATGTCCAGACACCGTAATGAAGTGATAGAATGTTTTCTATTACCCAACTGATTAACTACCACCCTCAAATTAAAAATCAGTTGCTAAACATTTGCTATAAGTATGTCCGGACAACTGTATTTAGATGTGAGTGCCTAGTCATTATTTGAAGCAATGATTAAAATAATAATAAAAAAAAATAACAAATAGTAATATCATACAAGGGTTTTTAATAATTCTTTTACAAAGTATAAATATATTACGAATAAAAAATAAGTACTGGGCAATCTACTTAAATTTATATGGAAGATTTTTACGTATTTTTTAAGAACTAGTAACCCAGAAATTTGTTGGTCATGAATGTCATTATAATATGTCATGAATGTCAAACTCAAATGACATGCGGTAATATGGATTGTGGATTGCAAATTTGCAATTTTCAGTATGAACATTTTTGTTGATCAGTTTAATTTATTACATTAAAAATTTAATGTAATGTCTTTATTCGATAACGCTGTTTTTAATACCACCTTGTGTGAAGCTCTATATCTTCAAATAGAGCATACTTTGTCTTTTGCGAAGGATTTTTTCGAATCTTGTTTCTCATCGCTTCCAATAGATAATTTACCGAAATCTGTCGTATCTTTCGGTGAATTTTACTTCTACGACGATATCGCGGAAGTTTTTTACTTCAACGAATTTCAGTTTTTGCTTTTGAAAACATTCACCTTGATATTCCTTTTTACCTTGCTATTGATTTTCATTTCGTGGCGTGTATACGGTAAACGTATCTCGGAGCGGTTTATGAAACCTGGTAAGTCATTTTTTTCGGTTTTATATAGTCGAAAAGACCCTGAACTGATTATTTTAACAATAGTTTTGGTAGAAGTGATAACAGGAAAAAGAAAATTTGACTAAGTTTAAAAGACTATATTATTTTTTCATGGTTTTAATGTACTCATTTATAATACCAAGGAATATATTTTTTAATCTTTTATTAATTTTGCAAATTAAAAATCTATCACCTAGTAGTTATTATTTGATTTAGGTACTTGATTTTTTAATCCATTACCTTCATTACTTGCATATATGTTATTAGCATGAGTATTCTCCATCTTAGTTTTATCCAGAAGATTATTTAATTATTATGTAGCTAATTTTGTTTTTTTATGTCTCCTAAGTATATCAAAATTTCAATACTTGACACAGATATTGATGATGACTTCTCATTCCCTAGTTCATTCTTCACTTGTACTTTAAATAAAATTTAAAAAATTAAACTATGCTCATGACTTTGTTCCTGTAGAAGTAATACATAATTAAGTATGCTATATCTTTTGAGGGATTACTCAGAGTTTTTGATTACAAATTTCAGACAGCTTGACTTTTTTAGACAGTTTCAATAATTATCATTTCATTCAACCTTTTGACTATGTTTATTTATGTCTTCTAAGTATATCAAGTTTTTTTACTAATGGATAATCTGCATTCGACGCCTTTTCATCATGAACTGTCACACATTTTAAATATGCATATTATTTTTATATGTATATATATTTTAAATTTATGTAGATTTATCTTATTGTGTTCAAGTTCCTTATCTTTATTTATAATCTGAATATATGTGTTTTACCTTGTCTTGCTGTTTATAATAATTATATGTATGCCAGTGTAAAAGTATGAAAGTATTGACCAATCATAAAAGTGAAATTGGGAATTACTGCCTGGACTGCAATAGACATATGCAAGTAATATCATTTGGTAAAGCTCTTTTCATATGGCCATGTTGTTTATGATTACATGGTGTGGTCTCCCTTTAATTTTTATCTAAATTCTCATTACTATAAAACACCAGGTTATGATTTTAGTATAAAAAAAAAGTTATAAAAGCTAAAACATAGCTTAATTTTTCAAACCTTTGTCAATATTTGGTACATATCTGTAATTATTACAGGATTGTATAAAACATACATTCTTTGTATTTATTCTTCCCAAATATAAGATTTATCAAGTGAGTTATGGCTGTAGAGAAAAAATTATGTGTAATTTTTGGAAATTTAAATATCGTGTATTATTAAATTTAATGTTAACTAGCTATCCCCATAATTTCACTCCTCAGCAACTCATTTCCTCATGATGTTATTTTTGTATCTCTGGCAATATGAGGGCTTAAGTGTCACTGTGGTGCCTTTTTTTATTAATATTTAATGGTGCTTATAACATGCCCTTGCTTGACCTGAGCCCAGGAGTAAA
This sequence comes from Actias luna, assembly GCA_039707435.1. Lineage (NCBI taxonomy): Eukaryota > Metazoa > Arthropoda > Insecta > Lepidoptera > Saturniidae > Actias > Actias luna. Next base: position 8,454,292 of record JAZHAC010000018.1, on the reverse strand, counting down.
CCTAGTGTTTACTCATTGAAGATCAACCTCATATGTTCATGAATTTATATTGTTCAAAATGGCTCTATTTTGATAATAAAGTAGAAAGAAAGGAATTTCTAAAACATTAAATGTAGAACTTTCACTCAGTTGCACTTTTAATATATGTATAGATAAAATAATATATAAAGTTGTAATTTCTATCACTTACAGCTTCATCAGCCACTATAGAACAACTAAGGGAGAGTGTTTCAAAACTAAAACTACCTAAAGAACACACTCCAAGAATATAAACATATAAAATATGGCAGATAAAATAAAAAAGTTTTTTCAAAAGAAAAAAGTTGAAGCCAAATTTAAGTTCGCTGGGCCTGGACATAAGTTGAGTGAGTCTCAGAGCAGCTCCAGTTCTGGGTCTTCCAAGAGGGATGCTCCAGCAGTTAAGAGAACGGGCTTGTCAGAGGAAAGCAAGGTAGCTGCAGATGCAGCTTTAGCAAGATTGCAGAGTAAAAGGGAGAATCCAGCATTTAATACTTCTCTTGCTGCTATACAGGTTAGTTTTAAAATACGGTTGTGGAAACTGTCCCCATGGTTTTTTTATATGTTAAAGTTTTAACAGTATGGCCTCAATCTCACCTGATGTTAAGTGACAATGTGGCCTAACATGGAGGAACTAGCTTTTAAGTGCAAGTTGAGGGTGGTGTGCCAGCTAGCCAGGTGGGTATTAGAACAGACCCAGCCACGATGCTATGGTTTCATCATGATGTGTCCTTCACCGAAAGCTCGGGTTCATTGCAAGGAGTGATGAGTGGATGAGTGTGCCTACAAGCCTTTTTCGTGGTCTTCCCAGGTGTTACATTTTCACTACACGAGAGGAAGTCCTTAAACGATTTTATTAACCATGATAAAAAAAAGTTTGTCACAGCAGGAACAGCCACTGTACTATACCAGAGTTTTACTGGCTGGCATGACAGTGGTAAACCCTTATTGAGATACTAATTCATTGATTATTAATTTTTGTTTTAGGATTGTACTGTAATACATTACTGTCATAGATATATTATATTACTACATATTATAAAAACAAGTTCCTCGCCAGGTCTGTCTGTCTGTCAGTCCGCAATAAAAAACTACTGAATGGATTTTCATGCTGTTTTCACTGATAGACAGAATAATTAATTGAAAAGATTTTAGTGAATAATTAGTTAAGATTATATGTGAATTAGTTGAAATGTAATGGCAATTATTGGAAATATCTGAAAAAGTCAAGCTGTCCGAAAATGTTCAACGAAAATACTGAATAATCCCTCATGAGATATAACATACTTAAGTATGTACTACTTCTATGCAAACGAAGTCGCGAGTATATATTTTTATATTTTAAACTTGTTTTATTTTAAGGCACAAGTCAAGAAAGAACTAGAGAATGAGAAGACGGCATCGACATCTGTGTCAAGTATTGAACAGGAGTTCAAAGAGTTGGAAGTGGATCTGCCGAAAAATTATGCCGCTTCAGGCGTCTTTTTCAAGTAAGAATATATTTTATATCACTATCACACATTAACAACCCCTTTTTGGGGGTAAACAAATATTTTTTGATACAGTAAAATACCTTAATCCTTACTAATACTGTAAATGCGAAAGTGAGTTTGCTTCTGACGCTTTCACGCCTAAACCACTAAATCGATTATGATGAATTTTGGTATTAAGATATATGGGACCTTGTAGACGGTAATGGAATAGTTTTCACGCGAACGTATGTTGAAATTGGGGTAGAGAGATAATGTTTTTATGAAACTTTTTATTGTGTCATCAGATTTGGTTGGCAAAAATCATTAGTAATGCCATCGAAACCGCGGGTAGAACCTAGTTACAGTATAAATAGAAATTTCTTTAGCATATGTAGATTTTAGAACAGCATACTGAAATACTTTTGTCATCTCATTTCATTAGCTCAAGCGGCAAATACTTTAGTTGGCCAATCATTTTATATCTTCCACTATGTTCTTACAGTGATGGAAATAACAATATAGCTATGGCTCCATAGACCAATCTGTGCTGTTCTTTGGAAGTTGTACAGTAGTTTGAAATATATTGAAACCATTTTTAACAAATTATCATTAAAACACTAAGGACAAAAGTGTTGTAAATTGATAGTTTATTAGATTAATTATTTGTAGATGTCCTATAATAAGTAATGATATTCTATCGAGGGAAGAATGGAAAAAGAACATAAAGACGTTTTTGTATGAACAGTTGGACGAAGAGAGAGGGCTGACAGCCTGTCTCATCATACATTCATGTAATAATAATAGAGAAAAGGTAAGTGCTACATCTATATAGAAAAAAATATATATTTTAGTAATTTTTATTATATTATCATTATTGGCTAGTACACTAACCCATTGTATTAATCGTTTGTTTTGTGTGTACTATATTTAAGTAGCCTTAATGATACAAAATTTTGTTTATACTTATGATGTACTGTAATGTAACATCACTGGACCTGATATTAAGTGCAATATAATCCAAAACAACGGCGACTGACAATGAGTTAAAATTCACTGCCAGTCACCACTGAGATGCTGGCCTGCTTAGATACTTGTTCACTTCTATTTTCAAAGACCTAGTTTCGTAGGACCTCCACACTTCTTTAGAAGGACTCCTACTACTGACTCTAAAAATACTATACCTATTTTAATAACAGAGTTCAATTGAATACAGGGGAGTTTCTTAATAAGGTTGCTTATAAACGAGTTTGAAAAAAAAATGTTGCAAAGAGAATAAATTCAAGGGGGTTATAATCAAATTTCAGTAACATTGGAATTTCGAAGCGAAGGTAGAAGGTAAGTATTTCGAGGGTAGAGCCATGAAATCTGCACTGTTGGTCTGAAGGCTTAAGTAGAAGTGCTGTGGGTGTGAATCCCACAAAGAACAATTATTTCTATGACTCACACTTTTTGTTCGTTGCTTGTATGAATATTTACACTTGACATAGGTGAAATGGCCTACATAGCAACTAACATGGAATGAGAACTTAATATTTTTTGTGCATTGTTATAAAATTTGGTTTTTATTAAGTCCAGTCAAATTTCGGGTTATCATTATCATTTTTTATTTATATTTAGATCGAAACTTGTGTGGAGACGCTGTGCAAATACTTGGAGAACATCATTAATCATCCTGATGAAGAAAAGTATCAAAAGATTCGGATGTCGAACAGGTATGTTCTATATGTTTAATTTTGGCCCATAAATTGAAAACGTAGAGTATACTCTACACTAGTCTACTTTAGTATTTTGTTTTCAATTTACGGGATAAAATTTAATTTGTATTGACCAAAAGAAACAATTTAATGTAATTTAAATTAATAGGATTAATTATAGGTTGCAATATTTTCTTATTATCTTCTAGTTTGTAAGTAAAATGGTCATTTTCAATTATTTTCGTCATTACCATTACATATAATAGAATTCTGGGTGAAAACTGTGCCTTATTTTTTAAGTATAATCAGGTTTTACTTTGTTATAGACATACAAATTAAACATTTTCTATTGTTTTATTTCTGTTTAAATGTTTATCTTCTTATACATGCATCATTCTAAAAGTACTGCATAGATTTTGAAGAAATTGAACATGTGGATTACTAATATTATGGATTACGATATCTTACTTACTTTTGGTAAGAAAACATATGAGTTCCTTCGAGAATGGGAATAAAAGCTAAAATTATGTAGTAAATCAACTTCTTGAGAGGTTTTTCTGATTTATGATCTTTACCATTACTAACAATATGAGCTGTAATTCAATTCGTATCATCTTCTATCAGTGTTGAGACAGTAATAAATTCATTCTCTAAATATCTATACAGATTATTTAATTGAATGAATTCCAGAGCGTTCTGTGAACGAGTTCAGCCTCTAGAGGGTTCCATGGAACTCCTCATGGCTGCTGGTTTCGTTCCGCAGAAGTTGACTAACCCTGACGGTTTGGAAGAGGACTACCTTGTGTTTGTCAAGGATAATGTGCCTTCCTTTGATACACTTACAGTAAGTTATCTATTAATATTGTTTACTACTAACTCTTGCCCCCTGTCTGGTTCACCTTTATGTTAATCTTTCGAAAACATTTTTCTGTAAGCAAAATTTCATGATGATTCGGTTGAATTGATTAGACTTATAAGCTTCATTAACAAACTCAATTAACATTTATTATATCAATTAGAATCATTTTGGTTCATATTTGTTACTTTTAATCATAGTGTTGGTTATGTATGCTATCTGTGACCGAAATAGGTGAAAGACATTTTAATAAAGTTGCTATCGTTTATAGGCGAAAGTTCGAATCCCTGCAATGAACATGAGCTATCAGTAAAGGAAAACATCGTGATGATGCGCAAGGTGGTAGGGCTTTTCCTAATGCCCAAATGGCTACGCTACCATCCTCAAGTTGAAAATCTGCTGACAAATACCTAAAAGTATGTTCCGGCAGTTACATTTGGGAGTCAATCCTTCCAATAGGCTTAGCGTGACCACCATCTTGGGCCACATCGTAACTTAACATCTGGTAAGATGGTCGTCATAACACTAAACTTATAAAGTATTAAAAAAAATGCAAAATCGTTTATAAGAACTATTTAAACCTGTATAGAAAGAAACGTATTGCGATATACCAATGCCTTAACAGCAATTAAGTTGTTGTCCATTGAATTGGTTCGTTTTTTTTTTAATTGTAAAAGAGATACGTTTATAATTTTTATCTATTGAAATGGGCCGATTCTTAAAATGTAAAGGAGATGTGTTTATAATTTTTAGACCCTCATCGACGCCCTAAGAACAGCAGAACCGATACAATTGGAGTTAGATAGGAACCTTCAGGTGTTGCTTCCATCGCAAGCGGCCAGCAAGGTCCAACTTCCAGCCTCGTTCTACGCGTTATCACTTGAGGAACTAAAAAGAGAGCATCAATTGAGGTAAATATAATAGATTTCAGTATAACGATTATAAAGGAATCACAGAGCCACTATAATTCCTTTGCTGTGTATACATATAAAGAGAAAGGAAAGCGTGTCCTTAAGACTATACGACGAATGTGAAACACGCTATATTTCTCGCTTTACCCGACTTTACTCGAACGAGCGTCACACAAAGGTTGTGGAACAGAATTTCAAAGCCAGGCCTCCCTTATTATAATACAACTACAGGGTAACTACCGTGTTATAAACGCACAACCAGCCAAGCAAGAATAAGAATCCCAAATCTACAGTCCATTAGGAATATTTCAACACCACTGTTCGTTGATATTACCCCTGAAGCTGTTATAACCAAGTTACTTTACTCTTAAAAGTATACATTAAATAAAGGATGTGTTATGTCGCAATAATTAAAAGTTATAACTTCCGATGTCGCTATAAACAAAATACAGTATACTTAGAGAAGATAAGGAAGATTTAGGTAAGGATTGTCTTTACTCACAGCAAGAGGATTAAACTGGAGGGGGTGTTGAGTCTTCGCTCTATAGAAAATAATAGCTAAACAATCCGACTAACCTTGTGTTTTATTCCTTTGTATCCGGCTCGAAGGACCACTGTTTTGGACTTGTTTTAGGTGCTGTGTTCTAGGATTATTTTGTATATATTGACTCAAACTCATCTTGATAACTCATTAACATTAACACGATGACGTAATACATAGTGTTGCCAGCAAAATAATAGAGTTTTACATTGGGTTTCCAACACTAGGGTTTCTTTCTATAGCGTCTTGGAAATTTGAGATTGAAGACTGGGACCACGACAAAGACATTTTTCATAATATAAATTTAGATAGGTACATCAATTATGAGAAATAGGCCAAATAATTAGGTAAATAATTTTGTTTTTTTCCAGGACCGAAGCGATAGAAAGAAGTCAGATGCTCCGTACTAAAGCTATGAGAGAAAAAGATGAGTTAAGAGAGATGCGCAAATATAAATTCGCTATAATAAGGATACGTTTTCCTGATGGAATATTATTACAGGTAAAGTCAAGTTATTTGTACATATAGATTTTACGATTATTGCTACTAAACCTGACCATAGATGTGAAATTAAGGTCGAAAAAATTTCCTTTACAAAGCGCGTTCAGCTTAGTGTTAGAACTTATCACACCTTCACTCAAAGTATCACAACTTAAAATGTGTTTTTGTACCACTATCAGATTTTAAAGATATTAAAAGCGGAATGATGTGTCTCCAATTTTAGGAAAGATGATCACGAACTGAAAACGTAAAAATCTTTTTTTTTTTATGGAATAGGGGGTAAACGAGCAGGCGTGTCTCCTGATGGTAATTGATCGTAATTGATTACCGCCGCCCATGGACACCCACAGCACCAGAGGAATCGCAAATGTATTGCCATCCATTATAGGAAGAACTGGCTCTGGCTCTCAAGTGCAACTACCGGAACACACGTATAGGTGTTTGGCGGCAGATTATTAACTTTAAGGTGGTAGCTAGCCAGGTGGCCATTAGAAAATCCCTGCCAGCATGCTATGGTATTCTATGTTTTCTTTCACCGAAAGCTCATTGTAGGTGGTTCGAACTCACATCCCATGATGCGGCGTTCCTACACGTCAACACTGAGCTATGATCACTGTTTACTACAGCTATTATTAATATAGTTACTACATAGAATTATGAAACCTGATTAGGCAGAAACTATTTTGACAACTTCACTGGGCCTTTGAAGCGAGTGCAAAAGGCATATAGCTGATGGGTGCCCAAATCATTGAATTACGGTAATAGATAGTGTTTTTCATATATGAATTTAGTGATCTATTCATGAACAGACATATATGTTTTTATTACGTCCAGGGCACATTTTCGGTCTACGAACGCTACACCGAGATACATGAATTCGTGCAGGAAAATTTAGAACATAGCGAACTCCCTTTCGTTCTTAACACTCCGACTGGGCAAAGGTTGCTTCTAGAAGAAGATGGCAACAAAACCCTTATCGATCTCAGGCTTGTACCTGCGACTGTGTTGACGTTCGCTTGGCACTCATCCGTCGCTACCGAGATCAACAACAGTCCAAACAAGGATGTTTATTTGAAACCCGAAGTTATGGTTCTGGTGCAAGAATTGTAGTGATTGTATAAAAATTTGCGCTTGTGAAGTTAAATATGTTTTGATTTTAAATTGTATAAATTCTGTGTAAACTCAATTTAACGTTGGCTGATTGGTACTGTGTACGGACTCGGTATCAATGGACGAAACTAAAGCTCGGTGGTAGGGTTTTTTGTAATGCCCATCTGACTGGCTGCTACTCTCAAGTTAAAAATCTGCCGCCAAATACCTATAGGTGTGTTCAGGCAGTTGCACTTGAGAGCCAGTCCTTTCACTAAGCTTAGTGTGTCCACCATCTTGGGCCACAACGTCACTTTACATCAAGTGAGATTGTCATAACGCTAAACATATAAATTAATAAAAAAATTATATCTTCTAACCATTTTACAACAACTGTCAATAAAGCCGTTAAATGCAGTCTGTTAAATGTCGTTATATAGAGTTTATACTGTATATTTGTCAACATATAGCTTCGTTTTATGGAACATGCATAATCTACGGGAAGCTTCAAAAGACTACAAATAAACATAATTTAAGGTGGGAATATGTACTCCTTTATATACTGCAAGTAAGCTTCTTTATACTTAGTTAGTGACGTCACTTAAAAAATCTATATAGTTGTTAAAATATAGTACTGGTGCTTCGATGCCCCATAAAGTTGAGTTCAATAAATCTGTTCCAATAGAATTATCTTGTTTCTAGCCAATCAAATTCGCAACAAATTTTGCGTTCATATTTTTTTAATTAGCTTAAAAATGTGCTAAAAATGAAACCGATACGCCAATTACGTATTTAGTGATAGCAAAAGTCGTAATCAGGCGGTAGTAAATTGATAAATTCAGTTCTTTGGTACACTATGGCTGATACATAAAACGGCTTTGCCATTTTGTAATAAAATATTTAGCGATTTTTGCTGTCGCTTTTCTCTTGCGAATTGCGATATTAGTGAACCAGTTCACAAGACATTCGAAGTTTCGGAACATAGTACTTTGTGAGAATTGACACAGAAATTTATATCCTTAACGTTTCGATTAATTAGCTACCTTGAATTATTTATCTAGAATTTAGGTCTTCAGGAGCACTTATATCCCGTTTAACATTTAAATTATTACTAATATACCACACTTTTAATGATAAACAGAATAATAATAATAAATCTTTTTTTTTTATAAGGTACATAATAAACAAAATAAAGAAGGGCTTTTTCTAAAGCCCGCCTGGCTAGCTACCATCCTCATGTTAAAGAGATACCAAATACTTATAGGTGTATTTCGGCATTACAATTTTGGCCTACATTGTCACTTAACATCCGGTGAGATTGTGGTAATAATACTAAACCTTAATTATATAAAAAATCATGAAATTTGTGTGGCGTAATTTGTGGATGAACCCTATATTAACAGTTAATAAATTATCTATAGTTTAAATTCATATACATTTCATAACCCCATTAAAACACAGTACTAAATTCGTGACCACGATTTTCCGACACTCACTATTTTACTGTTTATTGTTAAATGTGCGATAAAAAAATATATAATATGTATAGAAAAGTGGAAAGTTGAGACTGTTTCGAACGATAGAATCGTTCTTTTTCATATTTATTTATTGTATTTTCATAGAGAATTATTGTTAATGTTTGAAAGCACCCTTTATTTATAATATTCCATTATAATTTGGTAAATAATTGCCGCAATTTCTAAAGATATAATTATTTCCATTTTGGCTTTGAATAAATTTTTAATTAATATTAAATATAGATGTCGCGGTAAATAATTATTATTCTTAGATGCATTTAAAATATAATATTGTAGTAATAAAACATTATTTTTTTTCGTTTAATTGCAAACTAAGCTAAATTATTTGAATAATTTGTCAAACTTTTTATTGAAACATTTGAAATCTTCAGGAAAAAAACAACCAATTTCTATATTCTACAATTTTTGTTGAATTATTTAGAATGAACGAGAAATTTGAAGTTTTTTACTTTTTCAGGTAAATATTAGAAATGTCCAGTTTTCGCAGTGTCTCGAAATATGTTCTAAATCATGTATGTTCGAAATGTATTTAACTTACAGCAGTAAGAATTGGAACTTCTATTAATAAATATGTCATTTAAAATTTGAAGGAAAAATATGCTTTGAATGAATTTGTTTCCCGTATTATATATAAATGAATCAACTTTTTCATATACAAAGTGCATATCTGTACCCGTGACGTAAAATCGACTCGTATCCCGTCACAGCAAACGGCGTGACGTTTCCTTATGCCGTGATGCTTCACTACGCCACTACTCTCGACTTCCTTGAGTGTTTTATATGAAACAACTTTTGGCGCGCCTTGGCAATAAATAGACCCGTGTCCCGTTTGCCGTCACGGCATGACGGTCTCTTATGCCGTCATGCTCCTCTATGCCACCTCTCGAGCCGCGCAGTGTGAGCTGCGTACTATTAATATCAATTTTGTCAATGTTTCATATAGAAATTATTCCCCCTCTTTACACACTTTTTGTAAGTTTTCGCGAGAAAAATTAGCCTGGCTCCGTATCAAGGTTCCCATCTATCTCTGTCCAAAAATTCATCATAATCGATTCAGCCGTTTAGGCGTGAAAGTGTAATACACAAACTCACTTTCGCATTTATAATATTAGTAAGGATAAGGATATTAATAAGATTAAAATTCATCTTAAATGTTTCACATCTGCCGGGCGTCTCACGACGGCAATTTTATTTAAATAACGTACTAAATTTTCCTTCTACTTAAAGAAGTTCCCCTTCAAAATTATTTAATCCACGCGGAAAAAATTTCCTACGAAATTATTAGTAATTATTTATCGTTTAATTTATTAACTGGAAATGTTCTTATGTATATTGTGATGTTTATTTATCGAATAAATTTAAAACTCAAGTTGTATTTTGTCATTTTATTTGATTAACAATCATCATCTTTAATGTGAAGTTATTTCCCTTGGCTCATACAGTGGTAGCGTGTGACTGTTATTCAACATTCTGTACCTATAGTGTGAAACGTATGGTTTAGATCTAAATTCTAAGTAACGAAGAATTAGTTTCAGTATCTGTTCAATGTGAAAGATGTTATTATAAAAAAGTTCGAAATTTGGGATGAATATTCATCATGAGTTCGGACAGAAGACCAATTAATGATATTCTAATGTTTTTGATATAATTAAATTTGTTTGCTAATTAGAATATAAAGCCTAATTATTTCGAAGTTCTTTTTCCAATATCATTAATATGCGTATAAAAGACTACTCACTTACACTCGCTCAGCAATCGTTTCATGGTACGTCAGTCACATTCAGTATCGACATAAAAAGGATAGTGCCAATGTTTTATTAAGTACCTTATACTTGTATTTCGTATATTCGTATATTTGAAGCGATGATAGTTCAGTGGTGGGGTGTACTGACACTGCGTCGAAGGACGTAAGTTTGAATCCACCTATTATGAGTTTGAGCTTTCGGTGAAGGAAAACATCGTGAGGAAACCATAGTATGGTGGTAGGGCTTTTTGTAACTTCCGTTTGCCTAGCTCCCTACCTCAAGTTAAAGTCTCCCCCAAATTCCAATAGGTATGTCCCGGCAGTTGCACTTGAGAGCCAGTCCCTCTACTGGTTTACCGTGTCTATCAACTGGCGCCGTATCGTCACTTAAGATCAGGTGAAATTATGACCATAACGCTAAATATTAACTATAAAAATAAAATTCGCCTTGAAGAAGTATGCACTTCTGTCGTATGGTCTTAAGCACACATTTTTTTTATACCCTTTGGTACGACCCCGCAAATTAATTACTAATTAATAGAAATTTAATATACAGCGTAAGAAACTTTCCAAGAACGTCTATGTCGCGTTGCGTTATTTTTAACTGTGTTATAATAATTGCTAATTATTCGCAGTACGGAGCTTTATAGACCGTAGCCCTAATGACAACGTGGTCGTACATTTAGATGTAAAACAAACGATTTAAATATAAAGTTGCCGTTTTAAACTCCAAATATGAATAGTTTTCAAAAAGCTTTACACAGTTTATACGTACTTTCTCATACCTACCTACCTATGTCAGCTATCTCGGTGAAATTAAGAAAATGTAGTTATAAGTAAGAAAAACATAGTCATCAATATCAACCGTTAAGAAAAAAAGTTTATTTAGGTTATAACGGGTTTTTTCGTTTTAAACGGATTGCTTTAATTGATTTTAAACCGGCCTTACATCTACAGTCGCACATCACTGAACATATTTCTTTAGTTCCTTGTATCCATTTGGTAGTGTATACCGACGCCGGGTTAAGGGACCATTAGGTGGCTGGTTAATAAAGTAAAATAATTTATAAATCAATTAAAATGTATTTAAATGTAATAAAATTACCACTAAACAATTCTCATACTTACATTATTGTTCAGTTAAGTATATCGCTTGAGACCTCTGGTTCCGGTAGTTTGTTCTCGACGGTGACCGACTTGGTACAGTCCTCGGTTTTGTAGATCCCGATGAGCCGGTTCGATACCTCGAACATGTTATAACGCAGCGATATTATTATGAACTGAGCGTTTTTAGTACGTTCCTAGAAATTAAATTAAAAGTTATAACACAGCCTTATGTATTACTAGAAATGTCACAAGATTTCTCTACAGGACATATTTGAAGTTTATAGCGTCGATGGAGGTGTATTTGAATCCTTGCAATGAACCTAAGATTTCGGTGAACGAAAACATTGTAGTGAAGTCATAGCATGTTACAAAAAGCAGAAAGTCTATTACCAAATACCTATAAGTGTATTTGAGAGCCAGACCCTGCACTAGGCTTAGCGTATCAAACATCTTGGACCACATCGCCACTTAACATCAGATAAGATTGTGGCCATAACCCTAAAAAAGACATGCACGCACAAATACATACTTTAAATTAGTATCGAAACTAAGTAAGAGATTGGAAATAAATATTTTTGTATATGATAACAGCCTGATTAATATGGAATAAAATAGGGTACTTCGGAAACAAATGCGTGTATTGTTCCCGAGACAGAAAAACAATTGTGATGCACATATATTAAACGAAATAAATGGATTATATTAAACACAGTTGAAAACTGTTTTTTTTTTACAGTTAAGGTTTAGCATTATGACCTCAATCTCATCTAATGTTAATTGACAATATAGCATAAGATAGTGAACACGTTAAGCCTAGTGGAGGGACTGGCTCTCAAATGCAACAGCCGGAACATATATAGGTATTTGGCGGCAGAATTTAAACTTGAGGGTGGTAGCTAGCCAAGTGAGCATTAGAAGAAGCCATACCACCATGTTATGGATATATATGCATGGTGCCACAATAAGAATAACTTCCTAATTTTATCGAATATGTATAATGAATAATCTGACCTTAATATAATTGGCGACGATAGAAACGTTCTTGAAATCCAAAGCGGCATCTATCTCGTCCATCACGTAGAGCGGCGTGGGCTTGTAGTAATGCAACGCGAACACTAGAGCCAGCGATGACAAAGTCTTCTCACCTCCGGACAAATTCGATATGTTTTTCCACGATTTATTCGGTGGACGGACACTTGAAAAACATTATACGGTTTCAGGTAATCAAACTACACTTAACATATTAAAGGTGAACCTGTTACACTTAGGTAATTATGTTCGTAAAAAGATTTTTGGATAGAATCGAATGGAAATCAAATGAATCGATCCCCAATACAAACTTGGATGCATAATAAAGAGATGTTTTACCCTAAATATTTTTCTTCTGACATAGTAAATCTAAAATATTTTCTGAACATACCAATCAATATTCTTTCGTTATAAAAGAGAAACCGTGAAACTGTTGTGGAGTAAATTTGTAATAATATAGTGGAAAAGAAACGAATGCTATTATTAACATGTACGATACAATGAAATAATCATTATATATTGTATAATGTATGTTACTTATGTACGTTCTATATTAATACAAACAATTTACAATAGATCTATTAAATTCAAAACTAACGGGAACAAGATAACTGTTACAACATAGAACCGTAGAGCATTATTTTCTACCATATACCCTTAGGTATGTTCCTGCAATTGCACTTAAGAGCCAGTTCCTTCACTAGGCTTAACGTGTCCACTATCTAGGGCCCCATCATCACTTAACATTAGATAAGATTGTAGCCCTAATGCTAATTAAAGTGTAAAAAAAGTTTAATTGTGCTTACAAAATCCACCTAAATTGAAATACTCCATAGGTTAAAAACTTTATAACTTCAATGTTTTGGAGAGTTTCTATTGTATTAGGAATTACACATAAAATACTCAGATATGATGGAACTTACCTAAATATGATGCCTTCATTGAAAGGATCTAGTGAATCTACCAATTCTAATTCAGCGTCACCTCCCAACGTAATCATTTGATACATTTCTTTAAGCTTTCCTGTTATAGTATTGAAACCTAAAATAAACAACAGATTTAGAGACAACATTTTTTTTTCATATAATAGTGATAAACAAACTTCCTACTACATCCTATAAGTTTGAAATAATTGCTAGTTAAGGTTTATACGTCGATATAAGAATTGACATACGAATTCAGTCACCGAGAATTAACTCAATCTTCAAATGCTAAAAATACGAATGATTATAAAATATATTTTTGCATTTGACAAGCAAATTATTACTAACATCAAGCTACAACTCTCCGGAGTTGAGCAAATGATCAAGAACTTTAGAAGAGAAATATGAGGTCATTCTTTTCTACTTAATATTAACCCTTAAATCCATTATTTGTTGATATTGACTGAAAAAACAATATGTAAGTTATGGAAATTAAAAATTAATAAGTGTGTACATTATTTTTTTTATTTATATTTATTGGAATGGACCTTAGTTCATTGTAGTAATATGACATACAGTTAAAAGTAAAAGTTTTACTGCGGCAAATATGCAATTGGAAGTAAAAGTCAGTGTTTCAATTTTGAGACACTAATTCGTTTACGGGTTAAATTCTGCATACACCTCGTCAGGGGTACGAAAAAGTGTCAGGAGTATAAAAAGTACATAGTGTCAGGGTATAAAGAAAGACATACGGGTACTTTTACTTTTTTTTTAATGAACTGCTCTAGATGAATAAAAATATAACTTAGATTCAGGTGGACCCTGTCGCGGGCTGAGCTAGTGAAACATAAAATCAGAATTCTTTTCAGCTCATATAATATGAATTATATCACAAAACAAAATATGCACGAATAGCAAGTAACAAAATTATACGTAATGTTTAATGAATAATGAAAATAAAATCATGTATCTGTAGCAGCGTACTGACGAATAAACGTTTTTATATATACTATAGAACATTTTTCCTCCTGACGTTCATTTTTATTAATAACAAAATAATAGTATATCATTTATTTCAAACTCTTCCTAGGATTACTTCCATATTTGTTAGTCCAATAGCAAGCTTACAAACTAGTGTTAGTAAGAATAATAATAATTGATTTATAGTAAGAGTTACAGTTATTAAATAAGTTTTACTTACCACAAAGGAAGTCAGTGGTGCGCTTCTTTCTAAGTTGGTCATATAGCGCTCGCATATCATTCCTTTTCGTTGTTATCTCATCTAATTCCGCTGCCCGTTTTATATATAACTCCTCTTTGGTTTTAAAATCCTAATAAATAATTTTTATATAAATTAAACAAATTAAAAAATAAAGGTATATTAATAAGTAAATAAGTTGTGACCACTACTTTTATTGAAGTGAAACTTCTTTAGGCGCATGAGGGTAAAATTTTTACAGATGAAACGTCACGCCGGTATGCAACGGAAGTGTCGGAAAAGAGAGAGAGAGAGTGATCGAGACCGATTGAGAGAGAGTAAGACAGGGAAATTTAAATTAAAGTTAAAAATTAAATTATTAATTTAAAGTTAATTTAAAGTTTTAGATTTGTATAAATATAAACAAGATTTATAAATTAGTTCGCCAAAGAAGTTTCACTTCTGACATGTGTACTTTGTACGCACGCATGTTTTTTTTATTACAGCATCATTACACAAAACAAAAAAAAAATAATTTTAGAAGTACTATTGCAAATAATTCATGTAAAACAATAAAAAAAAAGAAGAAATACAATTTGTCAAATTTAGCGTCTGTAAGTTTGAAGTGTGTGTGTGTGTAACGAATGGGTTCTTAGTCTGCTTAGTCTTACCCTTACTAATATTATAAATGCGATAGTGAGTTTGTTCGTTTGTTACGCTTTCACGCCTAAACCGCTGTATAAATTATGATGAATTTCAGTATAGAGATAGATGGGAAACCTGGAGACGGCGATGTTACTCTCTCTCGCGAAAAACTCATTAAGAGTGGGATAAAGAGACGGATAAACTTTGTTTGAAATTTTTATTGCGTTACTCGATTTGTTTGACAAAATCAGTATTAACGCGAACGAAGCCGCGTGTAAAATCTAGATTTCTATAAGTAGTTATGTAAATATAAATAATTCTTACCTGTATCGCTTGTATATTCGGTTTAGCGTCACCAAGTCTCCCTTTTTGTGCCGTTAGCCTATTCCGTAACTCGTCAACGGAAGCTGCCTCCAGTTCTTCCGACGTGTGCCTCTCGAGAGGCGCCGGCCTCTCCACACCTTCTACTCCATCGATTCCAGGATCTTCTAGTTTTAACGTCCTCAACTATAATGAAAATATACGAGATTTCTTTATTTAAAGTGAAAACTTGATACTTTGACACGGAGAAATCTTGTGTACGAACAATTTTTTTTTTTTGCTGAACCCTACTTTTCTGCAATAAAGTAACTTAACCCTTCTTTGCATAATGGTGGAAATTTCCAGCATAATATTGAATGCCCAAAAATTATATAAAATAACAAATTCACGTTAAGTTGATGTGTCTGGATACCTTTTTAATGTTCATTGCATAAATAAACATAGGTATGAAAAATAAGCAAGTGTCACTATCAGTAAAACGAGCTTAAAGTTGTCATTTCGCTTTTGTTATAATTGCAATAAACATATCATTTTAAAGAAAAAATCATGCAAAGAAGGGTTAAGTTACTCCTCATAAATAACAGCTATCTGCCAACGAAAGTCCTGTCAAATCCGTTAAGCCATTTCAGAG
Organism: Actias luna; assembly: GCA_039707435.1. Lineage (NCBI taxonomy): Eukaryota > Metazoa > Arthropoda > Insecta > Lepidoptera > Saturniidae > Actias > Actias luna. The sequence goes on along the minus strand of JAZHAC010000018.1, from coordinate 8,438,074 downwards.
ATTAGGCGGGACAAACAGACAGACAGACAGACAAACAAAAATTGTAAAAAAGTGTTATTTTGGTGTGTGTCCCGTATATATTCATATACATGTAGTAAAAAACGACTATTTCAGTATTACAAACAGACACTCCAATTTTATTTATATGTATAGATTACTGTATACACTTTCATATGCATTTAGCAAAAAGCATATACCGAATAATAATACCTCCTTCTCCCACTGCGGTATTTTACTCCTACAATCCTGTATCGACTTCTCCCATTTGACGACCGCCGTGTGCGCCTCCAGCCTCTCACTCTTCAGCACCTTCTCCTGCTTCTCCAACTCCTGGATCTCTTGCTTCAAGCCCGAGAACTCGCCGGTGCCTTCGTTTATCTGCTCTTCTAGCTGCGTAATGAAAATGATGAAATGTATGTACGCGCATAACTTCCGAACGACTATACAAAGTTGAAAAATTCCTTTTTATTTGTGTTCGTTATTACCAGAACAATGTTTGTTTAAAGAAAATATGAAAAATCTAACAGATTTTTTTAAATCTCTTAATAGGAAAAGTAATGAAGCGATGTAAGCTCAATTGGTAGTGTGTACGGACGCCGCGTCAAGTGTCAGAGTTCGAATCGACCTACATTTCAATTTCATATAATTAAAAGACATTTAATCGATTGGAGTTACATAAAATTTCATTCAATTACCAAAAGAAATGAAAAACGGAACGATATCACATATAGTACCAGTTTTATTGATCTTAACGAATTGAAGTTGGAAAGTTATATATAGCTATAAGGAAAGAGAGATTTTAAGGATAATAGCCAATCAAATGTAAAAAAAATACAAATTGGTCAAAATGTTTTTGAGTTTTAGCGAGAATAAAGAAATCGATTTTAGGTGATACATATTTCACCGGGTCAGCTAGTTATCAATAAATATCATGATATAGGGGGGGGATATCAAGTCAAATACGCAATTAGGGGGAAGTCTTGTAAAACGTTACGATGCATTACAATGGATGGGATCACTCTCGGTCTCATACTCAACTCGGACCGACTTTACCGGAACGAGCGTTACATAGCCAATTGTGACGACTCAGTCCCATTCAATGCTCACAAAATAAATTGCTAACACGCCTAAAAGAAATTTTAGTTTGAATAAAGTTTTGTAGAAATTATTAACAAAGATTTATATTTAAGTGAGGTCAATTGTCGTGATTTCATATGCAATTAAACTTACCTCATCAGCATCTTTTTGCAGCTTTGTCGTGTCCAAACTCAACTGCTTCTTCTGATTATTGAGATCCTCTAAATACTTTTCAGTTTCCTTTAGTTCTGCATCCATCTGATTTATCTTATCTTTTGACTTCTTGGTGTCTCTGTGAATTTAGTTATTTTTAATAATTAATTTACTTGTAAAACTGACAAAAAGGCTACCAACTTTAGAATAAACAATTATAACATTGGCGATGTTACGGTCACAGGCAGAAACCATATTTAAAAAAAAAATATAGCATATGTATTATATTACAGTATATAGAACGAGTTACAAGGATTAATTGAACGGAAGTAAATAAATAATCCTGTACATTTTCTTGCAAAACTCTATTTAAATTATTAACTACATTTGTTTAATAATTGATGTGACTAAAGCCACATGAATAGTCTAAATCGTTTATTTTTTATACTTAAGGTTAAGGGTTATGGCCATAAGCACACCTGATCTTAAGTGTTGATATGGTCCAAGTTGATACATACGCTAAACCTGTAGAGGGACTGGCTTTCAAGTGCAGCTGCCGGAACACACCTATTGGTAGTTGGTGGCAGATTTTCAACTTGAGAGTGGTAGCTAGCCAGGCAGCCATTAGAAAAAGCCTTATTACCATGCAAAACACATTGGAAAATCCAAAAGTGCACGCCTCATAACGTATTTATAATTAAATGGGATAGATTTAACCATTCATATTAAATAAGTAATTTATCCGATGTTATTCTAGAGCTAGTAAAAAAGAAATACTCCAAAGATATTAAATTTTTGGGCGTAACTGTTACACATCCATACACAAAGACATCCAGATGTCCAGGGAAAAAAATCAATAAGTTTTTTTTTGTACATAATGAAATAAAAGAATTTAAAAATCATCTAGTGTGATATTGAGAGTATTTCTCTGGATAATAAAACACTTGCATTGCCGCAAGGAAACAAAAGATTTAAAATAATAATCATCGAGGTCTTGAAAATTGTTCAACTTTAAAATGTTGAGAGTAATGCACAACCGCTAACTGTATCAAATTATACTTTAACTAATTTTGGCTAAATTTTTATATCGGATTTTATATGAATGTAAAGTAACAAAGCAACAAATTTTAAAGCCATAGGTAGGGTCAAATTCAGACCCCTGGTCCTAGAGGGATTTCAAGTCATCTCATTCTGTCAAGATTTGGCGACCTCCTAGAACCCGACTGTTTTTTAAACCCAACAGATAGAAAATATATATATTTTAGATGTACACACGAGGTTGTCCATTGTACACTTAGGTTTTATGTTTTCAGGGCGATCTATATACAAATAAAATGTTTCTCCATAAAAAATACCTACATATGCTAAATCCTATGGATTGATGATTGATTGATATGGAATGGATGAGGATTGATATAGAAGCGATGATAGCTCAGTGGTAGTGTGTACGACTTCGCGTCAAGGGACGTGAGTTCGAGTCCAAGCACCTACAATGAGCATGAGCTTTCGGTGAAGGAAAACATCGTGAGGAAACCATAGCATGGTGGTAGGGCTTTTTCTAATGCCCGCCTGGGTAGCTACCACCCTCTAATTGTGAACCTGCCGCCAAATACCAACAAGTGTATTCCGGCAGCTGCACTTGAGAGCCAGTTCCTCCACAGGCTTAGCGTGTCTACCAACTTGGGCCGTATCGTCACTTAAAATCAGGTGAGATTATGGCCATAACGCTAAACCTTGACTATATAACAAGCAAAGTTAGCTACAGAAAGGGGAAAAATGAATAAAAATCTATCAAAAATGCTCATTTACTACAAAATTTCAAGTTTTATCGCCTTTCTAAACTTCATTCATCTCCACAAATTTTTTCCTACATCTATCACATGTCGCATTACAGCTGGCCGCGGAGTAGGAGTAAAGTGGAATTAATTTTAATACACTAAATGGAATAATTTCCAGTTAAATGATTACGATCCGAAAAAAAGTATCACTTACATCGTGGTTTCATAAAACCACACAATGTGTTTTTTATATGAGAATTCATATTATTATCTTGATCTCTACCATCATCACAATCTATTCAGTAATTTCAAAGCGGAGACAACGGGACATACTTACAAAAACATATTTTTTTTTGCCTTTATTATTATATAGATTAAGATCTATTGTATTTTATTAGAGGTTCAAGGAAAAGGGGAGATAATTATTAGGCACATATTGTCCAGGGTCTCATATGCTTATAACCCCCCATATCTTGAAAGGTTACTTCAGCCCTGGAGTTAAATAAATAAACACTCACCTAACACTGGCATTAATAGCTACATTCAATTTAGTTATCTCTTTGGAGACCTTGTTTATTTTGTTTGTCAGATCATCAACCACCTTCTGCAAATCTTTCACCTTTCCACCAGCGATGGCGGATATCTTAGCATCTACTTCTCGTACCTCTTTTTCAACCTGAAAAAATATATCAAAGGTATACAAACATAGTTACTTTGACCACCTACGAGAAGATTGAAAATATTCTACATATCCTTTCATAAACAAACATATAAGTAACGAATGTATATACAATTTTGAGGACAATTTACAACAATACCCGTTGTCACGATATATGTATATATTATTACTCTGTGTGTATGTGTCTATACTTCTATGTTTTTAATTTACAAAATTGCATAAAATAAACGGTTTTATAAACCCATTCCTCCCCACTGCCATATTTTTTTTCGTATATTATGTTTTTTTTTCTAATTGGCTATCTTACGGCACTAACACGATGTAGATTTTGTAACTTGGTTTTCATCGATAACGCCCAATACCAAACCAAAGTGAAATAACGTCGACGTTTTAAAAATTTGGGGTAAAGATGAGTGGCTTTATTTGAAGTTTACATTGTGTATTAAAAAGTCGGCCGTCACAGGACGTTTGGAAGATGGGAAACATTTTAGTTAATATTCGAATTTATAATAATTGATAAAAAAATTATAACGATGAAGTAAAATAAAAAATAGAGGAAATTTGTTAATAAAATTAATATATTTCTCTTAATACACTAATTTTAACAATTAAATCGCACTAAGAAACAACGAAATATATAATAAAGGCGTGCACACAAACAAGTAAGTTGGGAGCATGATATCATAAAAGTGTCTTGGAGCCGTTCAAGTATTACGAAATACAATTTTTGAAGATTTTTGACCTTCCCTCCCCCCATGTAACGCGCCGTAACATTTTTCTTTAACCTTCTCCCTCTCCTCAAACGTCACGTAACACTCAAGAGAGCATTTTAACCTAAAGGTCATAATTATCTTTTACCTTTTTGTACTAATAAACTCTTACATAAAATATCTTATTCATTTTTACCTTTGGAAATGCGATTAGGAATAATCTAGAGGTTCTTCGTAAAACATAAACGAAAAGAGTTGAGAACTTGGGAAATGTTAAATGCCTAGTTTCTTGTTTAAATAAAGCAATGTTACGTGACGCGTTGTTCAAACTCCACTTCCCGCCCATGTAACGGATCGTAACGTTTTACAAGACCCCCCCTACTTAATACTTGAACAGCAAACGGGTCGATTTTACCGTCAATAGATATTTCTCATTCTGAAAATATTATACCTAATTTAAAAGAAATATACTGCCTAGGTGAATATCATGTATTAATAAGGGTTAAAAATATTTAATAGATTTAAATTTGCTTAATAAAAATGAACTTACTTCACCGGAATCACGTTTGGCTTTCTCGAATTTTTCCTCTGCGTCGACCAACACAGCCTCCAGGTTTGCTTTACGCGTCGGATCTACTTTACAGGTAGCGACTTTACTTTCTTGTTGTTTTATTTGATCCTGAAATATACAAGTAAATCATACTAATATCTCAAAAGTGATTTTACGGAAACGCTAGTATATGAAATGCAATTATGAGTGGTATTATAAATATGTGTCATAAAAGCTAATTTTAGTATAATATTACGAATTTTTTAAATATCTTAAATATAGGTTTATATTAACATAGGTTAAACAAATTGCGGCGAATGAGAAAATATCTCAGAGAAGAGACGTTTCAAATCGAGCTTTTGGACAATAGATAAAAGAAGAAAATATATTATGCTCACCCTACATTAGTGACACAACAAATCACAGTATAAAGGAAATATATTGCGCGAATCCTACTAAGCTACATCGCTTCATAACATATAATAGGAAACTATACAAATTTTCGTGCTAACCCTACTGAAGTGTGGTAAAAGATAAAAGGTTTTTGGATTTTTTATTTATAAACCTGCATTATTTGAAAAATAGAACCTTATTGTTTACAAGTACATTAGCAGTAATAATACTTAAAATCTAGGAACGTGTTGCCGAAAGTAAGCACACAATTAAGAAAATTTGTAATTAATTTTTGTGTTTGATTGATGAAGGCGTTACTTTGCGGAAAAGCATCATTAAATTTTAATCCAACCATCCACCAACGTTGAGTCAACCGTCAGTGACCAATCATTTCTAAGCGGAAGTGCAAAGTAATATACAGTTCAATATTTAAGTTATGCGTATTAAAATTACCTTCAAACGTGGAATTTGTTCTGTCAAATTTTTGATTTCATTATTCAACTTATTGAGTTTCGTTTTAGCCTCAACTGTAGTTTTTTGTAAGGTAACAACAGAATCTTCTAATCTCGGTTGCTCACTCCGGACTGCAGTTAATCTGTATACATGAATGTTCTTACTTTAGGTCTTAATTTTTTTTATACTTAATAAGTTTAGTGTCATAGTCACAATTTCAAATGATGTTAAATGACGATGTGGTCCAAGATAGTGGACGCACTAAGCCCAAGGGAGGGACTTGATCTCAAGTGCCTCTGCTGGAACACACCTATAAGTATTATGCGGCAGAGTTTCAACTTGAGGGTGGTAATTAACAAGGTGGGCAGTAGTAATGGCCCTGCCACCATGCTCACGATGTTTTCCTTCACCGAAAGCTCAAGCTCATTATAGGTGAATTAGAACTAACGTCCCTTGACGCGGCGTCCGTACGCACTACCACTGAGCTATCATCGCTTCAATATAATTATATAAATGAGGGTTTCTTTCATTACGACAGTGCTATGGTTTCATCACGATGTTTTCCTTCGTCGACAGCTAAGGCTAAAGTATTAAATAATATTAATTCCACGCGAACGAACTTGCAGACACAGCTGTTATAATAATTTGTGGCCGTTTTTGTAACCCCTTTCGATATGCCTTTGCTCCTATTGGTGGTAGCGTAATATTAAATAGCCTAAAGCCTTCTTCAATGAATGCTCTATCGATAAAAAATACTTTTGAAATCAGACTGTAGTGCCTAAGATTAGCGCGTTCAAACAAACAGAACAAACTTTTTCGCTTTATAATATTAACTAGATTTTACGTGCAGCTTCGCTAGCGTTAATATTGATTTTGTCAAACAAATCAGATGAGGCAATACAATGTTTATCCCTGTTTCTACCCCACTTCCTATAAGTTTTTCGCGAGAAAAATTAACATACCTCCGTCTCCAGAAACCCATGTATCTCTGTGCCAAAATTCATCATAATCGACTAAGCGGTTTAAGCATGACAGCGTAACAAACAAACTCATTTTCGATTTAAGTATTAGTATGATAGTATGATGGTATGGGTGTAGATACATAAAACTAACCTCTCTTCCAAAGCGCTCAGTTTCATTTCCGTTGCCTGAATGACTCTGGGGTCCTGCTCGCTGGTGTCCTGCTGGACCGTGCTGGACATCTTCCCCCGCAACACTGTCTTTCCTCCACCAGACATTGCACCTGGTGATAATATATTTATATATACTATTGTACACTCACTGCACAACATTTGATCTTTTTTCATACATTTTGCTCAGGTTTATAAGTAGACGCTTGACCACAAACAATACATCCTAATTAACAATATTATAGTCATAGTGTGTGGCCAATATCACACCTGATGTTCAGTAACGATATGACTCAAAATGTCGAACACACTAAACCTAGTACTACTGGTTCTCAAGTGCAACTGCCGAAACACAGTAATATATATTTGGCGGTAGATTTTCACCGTGAGGGTTGTAGCTACCCAGGCGGGCATTAGGAAAAGCCTTACCATCATGCTACGGTTTTACCACGATGTTTCCCTCACCGAAAGCTCAAGCTCATTGTAGGTGGATTCGAACTCATGTCTTGACGCAGCGCCCGTATACATTACCAACTGAGCTATCAAAGCTTTAAAATTGACGAAATTACCTATATGGACATATGCCATTAAAAAAAACACACACTATATATAACTACTATGTAACTTCCTCAAAACATTTTTTTTTACATTGTTTGATACTCTGTCTCCATTAATTGTCGTTATAAATTCCAAATTGTCATAAGTGAAAATACCTATATAGGTAGATGATATAAAAAAGAAAAACAAAGTAACTTCTCCAGTATGAAAAATTGGGTTAAGAGCAGCCACATACAGGTGGAATTTCAATTCGATTTCGAATTGGGGTTTCGAACGCAGTAAATCCATACAGATCTATGGACCCATCACAAGCATACAATAGTTTTCCTTTTGGAGTTTTCTCCAGTCCGAAATTCCGAATGCAAAAAGCCTGTTACGAGTGCGTCTCTTTCATAGATTGTGTACAAGACGCATCACACATTCGATCTAATTCCTTACGGAACGTCACTTACTCATCGTCATAAGTAAGTTACTACTAAAATAAAAATTTCCGGGATTGCCTCGTAATTTGGCCCTTTTTATATAATACTAGCTGTGTCCGCGACTCTGCTAGCATGGAAGTATAATTTTATTTAACCATTTTCATTAAAAAAAAGGTACAAAGCCCATGTTACTCAGGGCTAATGTAGCAATCGAATGGTGAATGATTTTTTGAAATCGGTCCAGTAGTTCTTGAGTTTATTAGTTACAAACAAAAATACATATCATTCCTCTTTATAATATTAGTACTGATTGACTGTCTTGCAATATTTGATTGTTAAGAAAATCATTACCCATCGCTCTCAAAATGTTTGAAATATGGACGGTAATCGGAATCGATATTTACAATTAAAAATTCGAAACGGAATTCCGAATGTATGTGGCCGCTGTAAAAGATCGATAACTACTAACCAGTGACCTCAATAAGTTGACCCTTGAGTGTGACCACTCGGTGCCTCGTAGCGCCGAAGGAGATCCTCGAAGCCTGGTCCAAGTCGTTCGCCACTAAAGTATCACGAAGGGCGAAGTAAAACGCTGGCAACACCCTTTCGTCCCTCACTTTCACTAAGTCGAAGAGACGCGGGACGTTTTCCGGACTGCAATAATTTTAATTTCTTACTAACGTACCAGCAATTTCGTTCGTATGCGCTTGAAATAAAAGTGACTTAGTTACACCTTAGAGGCCATCCATAAATTACGTCACACGTTCTTCTTTTTTATTCTTGGCAACTCTGTTCTCTTTAGAGACGGTTACTGTCATTTTCAAGTGCTAACATTTGGGCAGATACATACAACTATCTTCAAAAAGATGGTGACTTTTTTGTTGAAGCTCTCTTGGATGTTTTTGTGGCAACTAATATGTCATGTTCCGAATTATTATTCATAATTTACTTTACTTAGAGCGACCGAGACCGAAAGAACTAAGAATACTTCAAGTTGCGTACATGTTTTACATATAAAAATTATCTAAATTGGTTTCGTACATTTACGTGAAGCGTGCACATACAAACAGATAACCAGATTCAAATTTCCAAAAATGTTGCAAATGGGTTCTTTTTGTTACCCTTTATCACCCTGGTTATTTTTCTGGAAATATTTTCGATGTGCCAAAACGCTTCTTCTAAAGATTTATTATACGTATAGATTTAATAAAGCAATCATTGAGGAAGGGTTTCAGTTGTTTAAAGCTACCACCAATATGAGCAAAGACCAAAAGTTTTGACAAAAGTTACGAAAACAGGCAAAAATGATTGCATTGAAATGAATGATTTTAGGATCCATGCGAACGAAGTCGCGGGCACAGCTAGTAGAATATAATACAGGATTTTTCTACTTACTATTGGACACGTCTTTCGTATTGTTCTTTTAAGTGTAGCTGTTTTTCTAATATTATAAATGTGGCTCGCCCGACGTCGTGCCTCTTGAGGAACTCGACACAAGCTTGAGCCGTGTCTACATTATCCACCACGATGTTGTCGAGGGATCCGCAGCATGTCGATATGGCGACGTCGTACTTCAAATCTATACCTCCTAAATCACCCTAAAAAGTTCCTTTCATAAAGAAATGTTCGTAGAATGGTCGAGAATCGAACATAATCAATAATAATCCAAGATCATAAAATTGGTAAAAAATACTGAATTTTTACCCAAGTCGTATTATTCTTAAATTCACTTGTGTTAAGTGGAATCAAAAGATATATGATATGACATTCTTGTGCATTCGCTAACGTAAAGAGTAACGAAATAATGCATGGGATAACATTTTTGTGTACAATATCGATGATATATCTCAAAACTAAATCCCGTGATCAGTGTATTTAAATAAGTGGTGGCTTTAGTGTTAGCTGTAAAATAAACTTATATTCTGTTTCAAATGTATGCGAATTTTAAGTCTTTCACACACTCTGATTACGAGATTTTCAATTACTTTTTAAGAAAAAGACAAATAGCATGAGGATTTTATGTTTAAAAAAAATGATAACATTAATTAATAGGCAGTAGATAAAAAACTGTAGCGTTCATTATTTTTATAAATACCTCTCTTACTTGTATTACTACATTCATCACATCACAGTGGCAGAATACGGGTCAGATATCATAGGAATAAAAAAAAATCGGTCCATAAATAGATGAGATTCAGCAGGTTTCAAAATGTTTGAAAATACACGGATCATTCATGTCAAATAAACCAATCGTTGGAATCGACCCCTTGCGATTTGTACAAATTTTGGTCAGAAGTTTTCTTTTATCGTAACTTTCTGTATCTGTAATAGTTTTCGATATATTAAAAAAATAAAGTTTTATGTAACTTTTGAAAAAAAAAAAAAAAGCTTTTGACATTTACCTTTTGAAATTTCATTATGTGATAAAATAAAATTTCTGACCGAAATTTCTCAAAATCCAAAGAGATTGAATTGACGTGAAATGACCCACATGTGATATCTTACTGCATGTTATTCCCCTCCCCTTAAGTAACCTCATGATTTTTCCGAATCCCTTTTCGCCTCTCTCAAGAGATTAATTGGACGATTTCTAACAAAAGCCTAAGAAATTATAAGACAAATACTGTACTCACTAATCTTCCAAAAATACCAGGCAAATTTCCGTTTCTCTTCTCATTCATCAGCGAGTCCAACACGCGCCCTCTAGACTTGTTCGCACTCATCGCTTGCCTCGACTCTTCCAACTGAGCTCTGTATAATTTAATTAAATTAAAAAAAACATCCCAATCTACTCTTATCTATATTAATATTACTAGCTGACCTGGCAGTCCTTGTTCTACCTTTTCGAATAGTCGATCACATCGACTACAGAGACATCTATTACGTTATGATACTTACCGAAATAAAAATATCTCTGCTGATAATAGTCTGTTTATTTCAAAAAATGTTTACCCTTTACAGTTGGTATTTACTGAATTTTAACAGTGATTTGTGGATAAAACTTAAAAAAAAAAACAGATTGTGTTTAAGGAAGTGTCAAAATAGTGCGAATACCGTTTGTTATATTTGCAAAAAGTTTATGACTTCAAAGCAAAAACAAAAGATTACTGACTCTGTGGAAAATATTTTATTACCTCAGGTTCACATTAAACTCGGTATGATACAGTTAGATAAAGCACTAGATAAATATAGAGAATGATAGTTTTCAAAACCTGTGTTAAAAATCCACAAGATTATCAGATGCAAAAATAAAAGAATAGTGTATTCGATGGACCACAAAATGAATACATTTGAATTAGAAGCTAGGCTGGGGTTCAAAGATGTTGTTAACAATTTTTTTGGAAATCACAAACTACCTGACTATAAAAATAATGTGGCAACCTTATTGTATACGTATCAAGAATTGGGATGCAATATGAGTTTAAAATGTCGATGGAATGTAAATATGTTGGCTGATTACTGCTGTTCACTGAAACGTGATATTACTGATAATCTCAAAAAAAAAAAAACTCTCTGATGTAATTTCACAGCAAAGCGTAAAAGATGTCCCTAAAATCAGTATAAATTATTTTACTAGATATTTTCTTAACAAATATTTCAATCTATGTAATTGTAATTAAATAATTGTTCTTTTCTTAAAATTCGTCAAATATATACGTTGTTTCTCTTTTGTAAAAAAAAACTTGATGTGATAAAATAAATATGTAAAATTAGTGATATTTAACATTCAAATGAAAACAACGTAATTTTTTTCATTAGTCAGCCAGTGTTACGTATATTTTTATTGTACCTGAACAAGTTAAACATTATATTCAGCTTTGATGTAAGTTTCTATTCTATGTAACTAATTTCGAATCGAATATGTACCAGGAAGTGAACCTGCAAATACCAAATCAATATTCGAACAGTCCAACCCACTCTCGTATTAGTTTAAGATAAATCGTAAGTAATATCTACATACCTCAGAGATCTAGCTTCATTAGATATGCTATATTCTTCATTCTTAATAGCTTGTAACTTTGAATTTAGTTCATTCAATGTTTGTTCATTGGACGGTACTGCTGAAGCCAGTTCTTTCTGTAAACTAAAAAAAATCATATGCCATTATGACTTTTGCTTATTATAACAGGTGTATTATAACAAATCAAATTAAACAACTTTATTCAATTTACGCTCTGAGAAGGCACTTATGAACGTTGGGTTACCTATCAGCGGTTCGGAAAATAGCCCAGTCATCGAGTTTTTGGCGGAATCTTGATCTGTCATATTGCGATTCTAATTTTAATTCATATACTTAGTTGTTTAGTCGTATACTGTGTAATATAAGTGCATTTTACGTAATGTAGTGTAGATTAAGAGCATATGTGAATTATGAACAATCATTCGGAACATGAGATATTAGTTGCCAAAAAAGCTCCCAAGACAGCTTCAACGTGAGGGTGACTATCTTGTTGATGATAGTTTCATCAGCCCAAAATGCTCAAATCTTATTACATGAAACTGGCAGTAATAGTCACTAAAGAGGACTAAGTTGCAAAGAATTAAAAATAAGAAAAAAACCCAGTCATCGAGAAGAAACGGCAGGTAATTCGATTTGTTTATATCTTTATTTTGGTGCATTTTCTACATAATGCATTTACAATAGTTATTGGCGAATGTACATAGAGGGATGTTAATTCCAGGCAGTACCATAGTGGACATAATTTTGATCCATAATAGAATAGCTTTATGACATCAAAACTCGCTTGATATTGTAGTTGAAATTACTATCTGGCAAATCGGTAAGCTTTGGGAATTTGTTATGAAACCTATCCTATAGTATATAGTATCGCCTAGGTACTTTTACTGGGTATTTGACTCTCTTGCTGTGTTTGAACCCGGATAATTTGTTTAAAAAAATCAATTGATATCTATACAAATAAATAAAATTGCAGTGTCTGTTTGTATTGTCGAAATAACAGCTTTTTACAAATGTATTTGAAAGTATATAAATTACTTAAAACATTAAAAAAAAGTTGCCGTCTGTTCAGACTAATCTCTATACGGCTGGATCGATTTTGACGGCACTTTAGGTGGTAGCTTTTGCAGTTAGCTGATATTGTAAGGAGTAACTTAAGCTATTGTTATTTTAGAAAAAATAATTGAGTTCCGTGAATAAATTAAAATAAATTAATTTTAATTTCCACGCAAACTAAGTCGCGGGCACACTAATACACTAAGATCTATAAAATAATAGTCAAATTTTCTTCTAAGCTTATTGTGCTAAAAATTTAGACGACATTTTCACACATCAACAAATAAAATTATGGTCAAATGTTAAACCTATAAAAAGAAATAAAAAAGTATTAATTGAGTGGTTTTAGGAAACCATTTAACTAAAAAAAAATCGCAAAATTATTCCGTTTAGGATGTTAAAATCGCGCCTTTAATCTTAACTAAACAATTGGAAAATAGCAATGATAATGGGAAATCAATGCTACACGGTTTAACCCTATTCCGCGGCCGGCTGTAATGTGACATGCGATAGATGGACGAAAATATTTGAGGCGAAGTAAAAAAAAAAAACTTTCACTTTAAAAACAAAGTTACTTACGTTTTCTTTTCTTTTAACCCGTTAGACGCTTTTTCGTAATCCTCTTTGAGCCTTTCCAATTTCTCCAACGCTGTAGTTTCTTCGCTTAGGTACAACTTTAATTCTGATTCAGCTAAATTGTAGGCGTCTTTTGACTTGTCCACAATTGTTTTGAGAGCGATCAGTTTTCCTTGGAGATTATCTTTCGTCTCTTGAAGGGATTTAGTTTTAGACCTGTTATAAGTATGCCAAATTAATACAAAAGAATAATTAACAAATTTTTATTTGATTCTTAAATTTTAAAACAATTTAAAAATATCACTTACCAACGTGAATCATTTATGAGGGTTCACTATGGCAATGGAGGGGGTTCAAATCTCACATAAGGAAATGAAATTAAATAATTGATGCAATAATAGCTCAGTTGTTAGTGTGTAGGAACGACGCGTCAAGGGACGCGAGTTCGCATCAACGAGCTATCGGTGAAAGAAAACATTGTTATGAAACCTTAGCATTGTGGAAGGGCTTTTTTAATTTTTGCATTAGAGAGTCAGTCCCCCCACTAGGCTTAGCGTGTCTACCATTTTAGGCCACATCGTCACTTAAGATCAGGTGAGATTGTGGTCATAACGCTATCTTCTAAATCTATTTTAAAAAATGGTGTGATCAACAAATGAGTATTCTGAACTTGGGTGTTTTTGTCAATGATTCTTTATTAAACCCGTTTATTCTTATAGTTAAGATTTAGCGTTATGGCCACAAACTCACCTGATCTTAAACGATGATACGATCGAAGTTGGTAGACACGCTAAACCCGTGGAGGAACTGGCTCTCAAGTGCAGCTGCCGGAACACAGTTATTGGTATTTGGCGACAAATTTTCAACTTGAGGGTGGTATCTAGCCAGGGGGGCATTAGAAAAAGCCCACCACCATGTAATGGTTTCCCCACTATTCACCGAAAGCTCAAGCACATTGTAGGTGCATTCGAACTCACGTCCCTTGACGCGAAGTCCGTATACACTACCTCTGCGCTATCATCGCTAAATTTAAGTGAGGGGAATTTTATTTTATTCACATAGAATGTTGTTTAACAGGTTTCTTTTTGAAATTAAAAAGCATGTAATCCAATTAAGCCATGCCTTTCCAGATATGACTGTAGATAGAGAGGAGGGACGGTTTTGTGTAAGATTTCTATAAATCATTTTATGATAAAAATAACTGGGTTGACAGGCAGTTTTAAACTGAATAAAATATTTCGTTTTATTGGTTTCTTATCACCATAGAAATATTGCTGACAATGATAAAGAGCTGATGGTCTGTTAGGTAAGTAACCACTTTTTTTTTTTGCCTTGGTTTCCTTTTTACTGATTTCCCCCCTTTGCTTGTTTACCACCATATTTGGATACATATTTTTTGCTTATGTTATACTAACTTACCTAACTCCAGCCATAATAGTTTGCAGTTCCTCAACAGTTTGACGCTTATTATCCGAATGTTTCTCAAGTAAGGACTCACATTCTGTAATTTCTCTCTTATTTTTCTCTGGTATCTGTGAAGTGTTAATCAAAATTAATCATACCCAATAGTCATTCATTCAAGTTATATACTCTTATATAGTACTCTTACAGACCATTCAATTAATAACTATGCACTTACTTATTTATTTAAATCATTCCAATTACTTAATGAAAATGACATTTATAATTACTTTATGACATATTTCAACAATTCTTTTTATTACTCTATAGTTTTAAAATATTGATCATTGAAGTGACGAAAATTGTTCGACTTTGGAATGTTGAGAATAATGCACAACCTGAAACGTTTCGCGTTATGCGACGAGCAATAATCAAATGTGGCTAAAACTAACTTACAAGTTCTAAATCGATCAGTTTTCTCTTCTCCGCTTCAAGTAGTTGTTCTAAATTCTTCTTTTTCTTATTCGACTGTTTGGTTTCAGCTATGACTGAAACCGTTTTTGTCTTACAGTTTTGTAACTTCTCTACAAATTCAGCTCTCTGTTTGCTTAGATCTTCATATTTTCTGAAAAAATAATTGAAACAATATTAAAGATAATATATCTATATTAATATTATAAAGCGGAAAACTTAGTTTATTTGCTTGAACGCGCTAAGGTTAGGAAGTAACAATTCAACCCAATCTGTACCGATCAGCGCATAGCAAGTTAGTTGGCAACTCTGATCTCATTATTTATCTTTACACAATTGCTTGGTGTATATTGCGCGAGTAGAATTTATTAACTTTGCCGGTGACACTTGTCAGCAGAGCGAAGCGATGATAGCTACCTCTCTCAAGTTGAAAATCTGCCGTCAAGTTCCAACATGGCCATAACGGTAAACCTTAACTATTAAAAAAACACTTGTGCTGAAATATTTATATTACCAGATAGCTCTATACCTTATAATACTAGACACATGGAAATATTGACTTTATTTTCGAAAAAAGAACACGCGAAGTATCGAATTTACGGCCGAAGAAAATCAAATCCATTGAAGGAGCGTTTTTTTTTTAATTTGGAACATTACAACGCTCCAGCAATGTTGTATGAAACGGCGTGCTAGGGTTACTAAATACTCTTTGATTGAATCTCTTTTATTATTCTTGGCATGCCAATGCCTCTTTGCTTAGTACAAATTGCGTTCACGTGGCTGCATAGCCATAAATAAGATCGCCTTTCGCCAAAGCTGAATATTTGTCTTGATTTGGTTGTTTATATACTTGATAAATATAAATTTCATAATTAAAATGATATTCAACCGTTCACAGAGTGAAATGAAGATTGATTATACTCCACCAGATTTAAGATCACAAACCAAATTAACAATGGGAAACCTGCTTACAGCAAAGTCAAAAGAAAATACGTAAAAGTATATGAAAATTATATGAGTTGGAATAACAAGAAAAAGTGAACATTTTCTCCGAAACAGTATGCTTTCATGCGAATTTATTCCATGCTGAAATGTACAGTTCATGTTCAAAACGGCATTAACTTGAAAAATTTATCTACTTTTCTTAAACGACAATCGACCAGATTCAAAAGCGAAAAATCGAAAATGTGTACGGGCGAAAACATAAAGCAATTTTTAATTAAAACCCCAGATGATATAAATTTGCCGACAAATGTAAATTAAATTAAATGTATAATACAAAAAGTATGTTTTATTTCCCTGCATTGTTTTGGGAAAATCACTATATATGCCTCGGCAGAAATGGAAATTGCCTGTCTCGTATTAGTGAATTCCTCGCGTTGACTCGACCTTTAAACTCATACCCGACCTGCAGTTACCTATTACACGGCCTTAGTAATAATGTTCCATTAAATGCATACCTTGTTTCATTACTGTAAATTGTCGATTTTTCTTGAAGCGTGCCTTTAAGTTCGTCTAATTTAGCATCAATTTGGGCAAGTTTCTCCTTCAATTGAACTAAATCTGTCTCTTTACCTTCTATAATTTTATTAGTTGCATGACTGAAAAAATAAGGTTTTTTTGTAACACAATGCAATGTTAATTATAAACAAATAACAGTGCCTTTTCTTTGTAATTTCTTTAAAATCGTAATTATATACTATTTTAAAATAATTCTGGACTCCTGTTTTGTCTTTGATTATTAATTAATGTATATTGATATATACATATAACAATGTATGCTGTTGGGTTTCCTGATAAACTATATTAATGCTATAAAGCGGAAAAGTTTGTTTGATTGAACATGCTCATCTTAGAAACTACAAATAGGATTTCAAAATTCTTTTTGTATATGGCAGTAATTATTAAGGATCGCTTTAGGCTATTTAACATCACGCTACCACTAATAGAAGCAAAGCTGTATTGAAAAATATACAAAAATTAGCAAAAAATATTCCATAACTTTAAGTATATTAAGAAGAAAGATTTTATATTAGTAGCGTACATGGGGCATGAGGACATCAGAGGGTGTCATGCCATTTGCTGTAATGGCACATGCATTGATTTCACTGCCAAAGTGTGCTAATAAAAGTTTATTTTAAAATTAATATTAACTCACATATATTTCTGTAACAGCATATTCCTTGTTCTTAAAACAATATTAGTTTGATTCATCTGTTCGACTGCCTCTCTCATAGGTTGCTCTAACTTCTGCTTCTCCTGTTCCACTAAGCGCACTCTATTCAATTTCTCTTTTCGCATCTCTGTGTACTCTTCCACCTTCTCTGACAGTTTCTCTATTGGTTCCTGTATAGAAATATGAAAGAATTTTAGAAATAAACATTAAATACTTATTTTTACATGTGATGGCTATAACATTTTTATACTGGGGAAGTCTTTTCTTTGTATGTTTTTTACGGGTACAATTTGCAAAAAATATTTATGTACAGAGAAAACATCACCGTAAATTTTGAATTATATCCTATTATCATATAATTTTCATTACTGGTCATTGGTGTGTTTTAAAGACCATATAACAGAGGTGAAAACTTCATCAAGCCAAGGCTAAGTTATACAACTTTTTTTTAAAATGTCTATATTTATAAAGTTATACTATTGGCAACTTTACCTGAATGAATGTTACATAATCTAGTGAAACAACTCAGTCTCATTGAATACCACAAAATGAAGTGTTGTGTAAAAATTAAGTGTAAAAAGAACCTAAGATTAGTGTGGTATATCTGAAATTATAATGTAGTGGTATTATATTTTCTGCTCTATTTTCGTTTATTATTAAAAACTTCTTATGTGAGTAGGCATTTTAGACATATCTCGGACATTTCATCTAAAGCAATAATATTTATTGCTTATTTAGTTTGATAATGAAACTAAATGTGCAATAATGTACAGATAGTAAATGCTTTAATAGCTCTCCATGGATTCAGTGTGCGTGTGGCAGAAGGAAATTTCCAGCTGAGACTTGTGACAGAGACGTATGATTAATTGAACTCACTCCAATGGGCAACTCTTGTCTCCACTACTATGTTTCTCTCCCTCTATTTGGTAGGAGCCTGCTGGCGCAGTTTTAGAGATACATTCTTATAAAGAACTTACTGCAATTCTAGACATGGCTAGATCTTTTAGTAAATTATAAAGATATTTTGCTGCTATATCTCTCGCCCTCACTTTGACCAAATATAAATTCACTTCATAGTCATTCCTATTCATGTCATTAAGTAGGTACAATATTTGGTAAGTTAAAACAAATTATTACATACCTTATATCTAGAAGTTCCTATAATATCTTCAAGATATTCTAACATACCGGATTCATGCTCTGTCAGAGCTTTCGGTTTCATCATGGCAATTTGTTCTACTTCACCCTGAAATTTTTTTTTCCAAACTATTTAATTTAACTATTAATATACTGTGAAATTTAATATATAAAATCTTCTATTGTATCAATTCTTCTATTATATTGAATTTGACCATATTGCTCTAAATATTATTAATATTTATAGAGGTAAAGTTTGCTTGTTTGTTTGTTTGCTTACCTGTTTTAATAAATTTATTCAATACAGCTTAAGTCCTATTGGTGAAAGTGTGATGTAAATAACCTAAAGCATTCCTCAAAGCTTGATCAAATAGAAAAATAATTTTAGTTTCTAAGGTAATAAGTGCACTCAAAGAAACCAACAAACTGTTCCGATTTATAATATCAATAATATAGATTGATACTTGTCATTATGTGAACAGAAGTTATGATTAGGTAGTAAACCAACTATTTTCAAAATGTCAGGGAATTGTGTGGTCAGAGGTATTCAAAGGATCTAAGCGACATTATATTAAAAATATGTAATTAAAAATAGAACACTTTTTCGAATTTCACTTAATTAATGCTACAAAATTTATTTACCTGTAAAATTAGAAACCTATTATGATCTAAGTCTATGCCATGAGATCTGAGCATCTTCGCTACTTCTTTAAACTGCACTCTTCTGCCATTGAGGGTGTAGTATGAGGAATTATCTTTATGGGCTGTTCTAGATACAACTATTTCACTGTTCGGAACCGTTGTAAACTCTTCACCTTCCTGCAAAATAAATTTCGTTAGACTACAATTTAGTTCAATATAGTTACTATGTTTAATATGCTTTTCAATTTCAATATTAAGAAGGATTGTCTAGTCATAATAATAGATAAAATGCAATACATTATTTTCAATTCTCTTTCAAAGTCAGATTTTCATAGCAGTAAAAAAGACAATTAAAATATACTTTGCCTCATCAGACGTTCATCCTGTAATGCATCCTATGGACTATGCTGGACTATTTATCTATGCTTATCTAAATTTTACTTTAAATTTAAAATTTAATTACATACTCTCAAGAAACTATAAAATACTTTTTGTTTTTTCTTTAGCCTAGCCTAGCCAAAAATTGCAGAAATTACTCCATATAACATTATCTATTTGTCAGAGTAAGTCCTCTCAAAATTGGTAAACCGCTTCAGAGATTTGCCAAAACAAACAGATAGTCAGACAAAAATTTAAAAAAATGTTTTTTTTTTTTATATGTAATTTTCATAATGATTTTGCATTGAATAAAAAGCTGTTATTTTGACATTACAAACAGACACTTCAATTTTATTTATTTATATAGATAGATGTATTAGCATATATGCATGTATGTATAAACATATAATAAAACTTTAACTGTGCCAAGTCTATATCTTAAGTGATCATTTTAATTTTGTGTGCCCCTTGTGTTCACTGAAAGTATTGATATTCAACACAAAGAACTAATATATAGGTTCATCATACAGGCTAATTTAATGGAGAAGATTACAATTGTATAATATAAGGTACTGTGTTGACACTATGATACTGTTAAATGAATAATACTTTTATATTTTTTATTAATTTAAACTATATTATGTTATCCTTTTTTTATAATATGTATTAATATTAAACAAGCACACAGTCTATATGATATTTAATGAACATCAACGCCTACAGCTATACATAGCAAACTTCAACAAATTATCATAATTCTGAGTACAGTTATTAATAAGCTGCCATTCAGTATGATTGAGTTGGATAGCCTAAGTGCCAGTACATATTGGGTATGTTTCAGTGTCCAGAATGACACTCAAGACTATAGTCTTGTTCTACTTTCTTGCAAATGTTACAATCATTAAATCAAGTGGAATGGAGTATGCATTCAAAAGTGATATTTACACTAAGTCATGGTTGTCATTTGGAACAACTAAGCATGCTTTACAAATACTATGTGGAACGTAGCTATTGTCAACTACCCAATAAAAACTGAAATACGGAACATAAGTACCTTACATGTGATTAAGTATGAATAAACATTAATTTAAGTAAGGAGTTGATGTATTGGCAGAGTTTTCATAGACAACACTTGTTGAAATTTTACAAGTACATAAGTATAAATATAATAGAAATGTGTTATAAAGTTTCTTACCCCATCAATTATTTGACAAAAATGTACAGCCACAGTGGCACTGTTGACATTAGGAAACTTGCTTGATGAGTGGATTAGCACTGAAATCTTTTTTGATCTAATCTTACTTGCACGATATCCAAAAACAAACAGCATTGAGTCAATAACATTACTCTTGCCACTTCCATTTGGGCCAATAATTGCTGTAAAACTCTGTAATGGAAAACAAATTTAAATTAGATAGATAAGAAAAAGGATAAGTCTTTGATAATATTGATAGTTAAACGTGGCAGGGCAGTCCCGCGGTTGTTTGAAACATATTAACTTACCTTATGAAATGGACCCAAAGTTTGCACGCCAGCGTAGCTTTTGAAATTTTCGTTTACAATGTGAGTTATCAGAAGACGAGGTCCGGTAGAGTCAAAAGTAAGTGCAGGCTTTGGTGCTGGTGGAATGTAAATATCTCCAATCCGTACACCTCCTTCCTCATCATCAGATATGTGGTCGATTTCATCGTTCATTCCGTTATTTTGAACACCATTTTGACCGCTACAGCTCGGTCCTTCATCAACTTCCATAGGTTCTTCGCCTTTTTTTTTCCTCGGCAACTGCATGATGTTTCAATTACCCAAGAAGAATATAAAATACTAACTATATAATTGCGATACTATTATTATACTCTAAATTAAAGTAAAAAAATAACATTCCTACTAATGTTTTGAATGAGAACCGTTTGGAAGCGGGAACTGATAACGTCTTTGACAGCTGTCAAACAGTTTTAATTTTGTATGCTGCTAAATATTCCTAATCCTTTTTTTACTATATTTAATAGCCTAACAAAGTACTAACAAAATGCTGTCAGTTTTTTTGAAATATACAGTTATTAAATAAGAATTACAAAATTATGCTATTTTATTAATTTTATTTAAAAATGTTTTTGAATTATGTGATTGCTTAGAAAAGTGTATTACAGAATAAAGAAATTACTATAGACCTTTAGTAAACAAATAGTTTAAAAGTAATAGTAACTAACTTATTATGCAACCTGCATGATTTCAGGGGATATTTTTTAACATTTAACATGACTATCTGGTACTCCATCAGCATTCACGAGCCGACAAAAACTATGTACTAAAAATTCACTACGAGGTGTTCCGCAATGACCATGCATTTTCATATTGCAGGAAACCAGGAAATGCTTTTTCAGTGCTTTTAGTCACTTACCGAGGACCTGCAGTCTTCAAAATTTACTTGAAATATCTTTTGCATTGAGATGAACTTGAATGTAAAATTCCAAAAGTATTAGTTCGATTTATTACTCTCAGAAATTATAAGAAAATAACTGTATAACATTTTATATCGTCTTTAAAACATCTCTAAGTATGAAGCTAAAATGAATACAATATATAATAAATCTATGTTCTCATCTGTCTTATTCTCTATATCTCTAAGATTTGGTATAGATCTGTCGACACATATGTCAATTTTTAAAAACAAAAATGGCGAATCGTACTGTAAAAGACGCGAAATCAATTCGCGGTACAAATCCTCAATATTTAATAGAAAAAATCATAAGATCACGTATATACGACTCAAAATACTGGAAGGAAGAATGTTTCGCTCTAACCGCGGAGTTACTAGTGGACAAAGCCATGGAAATACGATATATAGGCGGCGTGCACGGAGGTTTCATATATCCCACTCCCTTTTTGTGTTTAGTACTTAAAATGTTACAAATACAGCCCGAAAAGGATATTGTGGTTGAGTTTATTAAAAACGAAGAGTTTAAGTACGTCCGCGCACTTGGCGCATTCTACATGAGGCTCACCGGCACGTCCGTTGATTGTTACAAATATTTAGAACCTCTTTACAATGATAATAGGAAACTCCGGCGGCAAAATCGCGAGGGGCAGTACGAAATCGTACACATGGACGAATTCATTGATGAACTCTTGCGCGAGGAACGTTTATGTGATATAATTCTACCTAGAATACAAAAAAGGTATATATTGGAGGAAAATAACGAATTGGAGCTTAAGATATCCGCTTTAGATGATGATTTAGATGAAGATATGCCTTCGGATGAGGAGAATGTTGACACAGAAGCCAAAGAGAATAAAAGAGAAAAGGACAGGAGGGACAGAGATAGAAGAAGGGAAAGGTCAGTAAAATAAATTTATTTTCCATAAATATTTTAAGGTATTTAGATTGCATTCTAAAAGTTTCCATGAATGAACATAACCCATCATTAAAATCTATATTCCTATACATATACACACATGCATTGCTCAGTTTGAGTTTTTAAATTTATTTAAAGTTGTGGATGCAATTAAGTAAAAATTATTTTTTGTCAATAAAAAGACATTAAAAATAAAATTTTGATTTATTATGTTTACGCAAATATTATTCATTGAAATAAAACTAACTTAAATAGATTTTATCGTGGTTATTTATTAATTTTGATCCCGATGTTTTGAAATCTTTTCAGCCTTCGTGGTCATGGGCGGACTGAGGTGTAGGTTGTCCAGAAAAGTTTATGTACTTTTCTGTGGACAACCTACACCTCCATGAACTTTTCTGGACAACCTACACCTCAGTCTGCCCCATGACCATGAAGGCTGAAAAGCTTTCGAAACGTCGGGATCAAAATTGATAAATAACTGCGATAAATCTGTTTAAATTAGTTTTATTTCAATAAATAAAATTTTATTCTAAAATCTCTATATGGGGGGCTACATGGTGGTGCTCCCAAAATGCTAGCACTATCACAGAACATCATTTGAGATCAGATTTTGATTTTGATACTTAGAAATACTACGTATAGACTAGGGCTGAAGCCTTTAAAAATGGTAAAAAGTAAAAAAGCAATAGTAGGATGAAACCCATTGGAAAAGGAAGATAATATAGTAAAAATGAAAGGTAAAATAATTGATGGGCAATCTGAGGTCGGGAACTGAAAGGTGAGATTTTATGGTTAAAAAACAGTGAATATTGATTTTCAGCAAACAACTCCATCATTCTTCTTCATCCTTAAAACTCACCCGTACTGACTTGCCTGTAATTTATTTTTCTTTTCAATTTTGTTAACTCCTCTTTCTTTTTTCAATGAGTTTCATCCTACTATAATTTTTTTTGGTTTCAAAAATTATCAATCCTTGTCTAGTAGAGATTTTAAATTGGTAGATTTCCTTCCATTATTGCTTAGATTTCTTTACACTGTACCACACACACCTACACTACATTTTTCAACATAATCAAGAACTTGTTTTGCATGTAATATTATTTTTGTATAACTAGTCAAATTACTGATACTACAAATAACTACTACTGATACTTTTGGTTTCTATATTTTTAGATGTTTTTCTAATAGGTTTTCACATTTTCTTACTTATTCTAGAGTTACAAAGGATCTGTAACAACATTTAATTAAATAAAAATAAAATTAGCATGGAACAAAATTAAATATATTCACTGTTTAACATTTTTAATAATAAACAAGTTGTTAATTAAAAAAAAAAATTAAATAATTAAACTTTATGAATAATGTTGAACTTAAAACACACTATAGTCTGGAGCAGTAAGAAATCAGTTAATGGTTTTTTGGCAGGAAAGATTATGTAATGTTGTAGTCGGTATTTCTCAAGATTCACTCCTACATATCATTTTCAACCAAAGACCATGTAAATGTGTAAGAAAGATTTTTGGATGTATTTTGTATCAGCTATGTCAGAAATAAGGTATTGATACTCCATGGCTACTAAAGTCAGACATTTAATATAATTTAAATATTCATGAGTACTGAAAAATACTAGGTTACTGTATTATCTTGTACAGAAAATGAAGGGAAACATTAAGATATATTTCATATATTGCTTTATTGCATTTTATGATGTACTAGCTGTCACCCCCCAATATGCTAGACATCCAAGTTCCCAGGTGGCTCAATTATTCTTGATTATTTTATCAATTTTCAATAATTATCATCATATTTCAACCAATTATCACAAATTCCTTAAATAAATCTTAACCTTCCTCAAGATTTGCTGACTATTGGTGCAAACCCCATGAAAATCTGTTCAGTAATTATCGAATATATCACGAACAGATAGACAGATGCAGGAGGGTAGTTGTATTTTTAAATATGTAGTGTTGTTTTTAATTGTAGGTGTTTTTAATTCTCTTACAAATTGGGATCAATATTAAATTTAAAAAATACGTATCATAGACTATTAACGATATTTACAGATCAAGGGATCGTGATCGTCGGGAGAAGGATCGCAAAAGAGATCGTAGTAGAAGTAGAGATCGAGAAAGACGGCGCGATCGGGAAAGAGAGAGGGAAAGGGAAAAAGAACGCGAGCGGGAGAAGGAACGTGAAAGGGAGAAGGAACGTGAGAGGGAGAAAGAACGAGAGAGGGAGAAAGAGCGAGAGAGGGAAAAGGAGCGCGAAAGAGAAAAGGAGAGGGATAGAGAACGTGCTAGAGAATTAAGAGAACGCGAAAGAGAAAAAGAACGAAGAGATAGGGACAGGCATGATGCGGATAGAAGAAGAGATAGGGGTAGATATTAAGTAAAGTTGAAGATGTTATTTTAGGTTAAGATATTCAAATAAAATGTACATTATAATTCAATTTTTAAATTCCACTCCTTCCCTTTACCATGTATTATGTATCAACTATACCTATCAATAAAAAAAGACTATTAAAATTAATAATTATCTTCGTATTCTGGATAAGACTAAATTATAATGAATGGGTTTTTAAATAAAAATAAATAAACAGTTTGAGTAATTTATTTAATAAAACTATGTATATTACAACAGTCCATAAAAATATTTTGCTATCAATATCTGTTATAAGTACGAATAACATCCATTTATGTACATGATTTACCAGTATTCACAGGTAGGTAAGAAATAGGAAATATGTACTATTAAAATGAGACCATACAAACGAGTATGTTAATTTAATTGAAATCTATTTTATCACATATTAAACATACCTTTTTTATAATTCAAAATGTTCATGAGCAATGATATTTATAATAGAATGACCTTTTTTTTTAAGTTCTTTATAATGATATAAAATGCTCAATTTTTTGAAATGAAACTTCTATCGACAGGCTTTGAAATTCTGATTCGTAATCTTTTTGTGTGACGC
The DNA here is from genome assembly GCA_039707435.1 of Actias luna. Taxonomy (NCBI): domain Eukaryota; kingdom Metazoa; phylum Arthropoda; class Insecta; order Lepidoptera; family Saturniidae; genus Actias; species Actias luna. The sequence continues at coordinate 8,412,043 of JAZHAC010000018.1, read as the reverse complement.
TCGTTCGGGTCGTCTTGTCTGTCTGTCGTATGGTCTTAAGCTTGTGTGATTTTTGTGCTTCTGATATTTATATGGATATTATGACCACACCAAACTTCGCAAAGTTCCAATAATTAGACTATTCATATTACTTTATGTATACAATGCAAACACAATTAGCGGAATAATTACTGTCATTAGGCACTCAGATAATTTAAAATAAGGACAATTGAATTTAAAAAGAAGTTTTTTTACATGTATATGTAAAAAATAATGCTAGTTGTTCAGTAAATCTATTTAGGTATTTAAAACAATCTTTAATTAACTAAATCAATAAAACGAGAAGCAATGATCACATAGAGCGTATTACCCAGAACCCTAAGCCAAGTTTGTATATTCACTTACGAAAAAAGTAACAAAAAATATATGAGATACCAAATCGTCAATATATCCAAAACCTGTTTATCGAAGCGTGTTTAAAACATGGCGCCTTTACTATCAAGCTGTGAAATAAACATCAATATTTTGTAGTAAGAATTCGTTTTATTTGAAGACTTTAACAAACTTGAATATTTCTTTTTTTATTCTTGGCAACCCAGTCCTTTTAAGAGACTATTACTGCCATTTTCAAGTGATTTTGGGCAGATGGAACTATCTTCAGCAAAATGGTGACTCTTGTTAAAGCTCTCTTGGGAGTTTTCTGGCAACTAAGATATAATTTTCCGAATGGTTATTCATAATTTACTTTACTTATGCTCTTCAGCTCCTACCTACATCATGTAAAATATCACCTATATTACATTATACAGGACTAAATATACATGAATAAAAATAATAATCACATGACAAAACAAGATCTCGCTAAAAACTCACTTGAACATTTAGCATTATGTAAATTTTAAAGTTTTAAACACGCTGTGATCACTGTGATTTTGTGTTAAGAACGTTATGCCATACATTTTTTGATTACCAAATCTTTATTTAAACGAATATAAAAAATCGGGATCGCACTATAGTATTTAATAGTGTCAGTATAAGGAAATATTATTACAATGAAAATTTTTAAATACCCTCATAAACGGTATAAATAATTAGGACCATCATAAAGTTTGAATATATACTCTAGATAGATTTGAATTTGGTGTATTTGAAGTTTGTGACTTTTTTGTGTTCGTTACAGATTTTAACAACTATTTTACTGTCCATGGCATAGTTGATTTATACATCTTTTAGTATATCGTATTAATATGTCGTTATGACCATTTTTCATGTGTAAAAAATATAAACAAATCTTGTAAACCGCACGTATTCAAAATTTATAAAAACAAAAATGTGGAATACCATTAAGGAATACACTGTATGCTACATTGGTGGTCATATTGTTTGGTACTAAAAATTACCAAGCTGATTTGCTGTGAAACCGATTTTCACCTCTCTTACCCTTCTTTTACCTTAGTAGGCAAACTTTCGAAAACACTTGTACCGATACGTGTTTCCTTCATTTCGTTGTTCAATGCGTAATAAATCAGGCGAAAAAACATTATTACTTTAACACACTTTGGCACCCTTTCCCACACTTAGGAGACTAATTACATGTTTTTTTTCCATAATACTTATATTCTAAAAACAATATGCTCTCCCAATATATTATTTCTTTCCCTAATTAGTTTGAACAAAACCTTTCAATATATTTTTGTGAATTGATTAAAAATATTTACAAAATTAGCCTCAATTTAATTCATTATTACAATATTCATTCATAAATATAAATGTGGAGCAATAATTATGTCACGCAAAATTTTAACACTGAATAAATATATAAAATTAATTTCATATACGTATGCTATTTTGTATTTTCTAAGTACACCAAATTGTAGTGCTTGACAGCAGCAACAATTTCCTGTACATACTTACTTAAAAAATACAAATTTTCGTACTGAAGCAGATTTGCTTTTACACCCCTTACATGACAGTCATATTTATATATTACCCCTAAACAAAAGTTGCCTATCAGTCTTTCTTCAAAATTTACTGTTAATATCTCTAACTCTTTGTTTTTGACGGTAACCGTACCTTCTACAATTATTTTTATTATTTCTCAAATTTGCCTCTTATAGTAATTCAATGGAAATAATTCTAAAAGAAGAATGGAATTAAATTCAATAACTCCAATCTTTGTACAAAATATCTTAGAAAATTAAACTCGAAATACATTATCACCAATAATTGTTTTTATAGGCTAGAAATAAATTTTGCAAATGTTTCACATTCATTTTTGAAACAACTGTCTTGCAGCTATATTTTCCTCATATGTGAAAGTGATATGTGTGATACAAAAATAATTGTTTTTAGTCTGGGATTTACTTTGTGTTCGTAATATTTATTGTATGTTCTCAAACTTGATATGGGCAATATTACCTACATATGCCATAACAGAAACAAAAAACGAGTTATACTTTTGATCTAAAGAATTGTTTTAGCTAATTTGTTAGTAGTTATTACATCTACTACTTTACTATGGACATTTTACATAAAAAAGTTGTAACATTTCATTAATCACTAAATTATATTGTCTAAATAAATTAAACATGAAATTTAACAATATATTTTTTTTTTACAAGATTTTAGTATTTTAATTTAATACCGTGCAGAAGCCATGCACGGTGTTGCCTTTAGAATTATTAGACATAGTTATTTTGCACGACATCGCGTCTCATTGAATACTGGCAGATGTTAAAGCTGCTGAAAATGAATTTAGATTTATCTTTACACCTGTCAATAAAACTCATCAGAATTGGTGCGTCCTTTTTTAACATTAAAGCACTATTGGCAGACGTACCATACTTTCATGATTTCCTGATTTTAACTAGTATCTTAACAAACTAAATTTTCAATAAATAATGTTTTAAGATAGGAATAAAATATAATTTTATAAAGTACAATAATTGTATAGCCCTGGTAAACAATAATTTCTTACGGATCTGCCAACACTGGTCCAAAAACACAAGCAAAAAAATGTTTAAAATTCACATATTATATTTGAAACACAACATTGATGTTTATTTCACAACTGTTACTAAAGATGCCACGTTTTAACGCGTTCTGATAACGTGATTTAGTGTCGAGATATGATGTCGGTTCAACATTTAGAATGTCATCTCATACATTTTTTTATTACTATTTATGATTATGAATGTAGAAACAGACAACTTGGCTACGGGTTATGGTAAACGCAATAGATACATCAGTAAAAGGATTTTACGGTAATTCTTTAGATGCTTTAGATGTTACACATTAAAAAAACTTGGATACAAAAACCTTGATATACTAACTTCAATTATATATATATGAATATGTTTTGTTTTTCACTTTTTAAAAATAGATGTTTTTTGCTTATCTACTCTTTGACATGGGACATAAATTCATAATAGTTCATTGATTGGCCAAAGATCTATACTTTGGAGTAAACTGTTGTACTGTTGGGGACTATAGTAGCTAATGAAGTTAATCTAAGTGACAATTATGTATTGAATAGATCTGTTTAGACGCGAAAAATTTTATTACAATATTTACTATGCAAAAAAAAAAAAAAAAAATGCTTTTAACAAAAGACACATATTTTAAATAAAAAGTAATTGATCTATATTATTCATAGGTATTACCCACTTAACACATGACATTTATATGACATCATTCTTACGTCACATTTGTATAGCTTATGGTGTCAGTAGAAGGTCTTGCGTGCACTGGGTAATTAATAAAGCTAGGTGCAGTAATTTCATATTATTGGCACTGCCAGCATGCCAATAATAGAATGTTAACAATTTTCACAGAAACAAATATATCTGAGCAACTTCTCGTATAGGAATTATTTAGGATAATTATATTATAGTTTCTAAATGTTAGAACCCACTTAGGCATTACTTATCGCTTACATATCTTTCTTTCAATTACGAACCACCATAACGAGTAAAAGAGACAATGTAATAGACTGTTGAACAAAATCTCGAGCTTTTTCAAAAAAACATATTAAGCTCTAAAAATCTTAATTTTATTGTGACATCCTAAATATTATCTTTGTAATTTAGAATCAGTATATTATTAGCCACTATTTTAATAGATCAGTAGTTCAGCCTCTTCACCTTTTTGGGAAATATATCGTAAGACACAATTGCGCATGCAGAGAGTTTTTTCATTCCTATTTATTATTTTTGCTTTATTATTTTTTTCTTCTCTTTTTAATGTATGTATAACATGTAATAGATTACCAGTGTAAATGCGTGTATATATATTAAAATATAAGCTATGTCAAAGTACAGAACAGTTCAATTTCACTTGAATTGTTGTTATACATGTTATTACGAACCATTATTGAATTGGACTTAGTTTCGCAGATCCTAAAAAAAATAGAAATGAAAAGCTGTCTACCGTAAAAAGCGCAATTGTCGCTAACGATGGTTTCCTGAAAAGTGAAGGCTATTAAACAGTATTTATGATATATTTATAAAAAAATATGGGTTGTTGTTCATATGACTCGATATATCGAACCTGTTCAGAAAAAATATTGTAAACGCCATTCATTTTTTTTATTTTTTTTTTATTGTAATATACCATAAAATATATTTGTAAATTAGAAGCAGCATGTTAATAGCCACTATTATAATATATCTGTGGTTAATTATGAACTAAAAGTCATATTTTTTTTACAAAGATATCATAAATTAGGAATGAAAAAACTCTAAAAAGTGCAACTATCAATTACAGGATTTTTTAAAAGGTTCCATATATTTCAACGACCCGTTTGCTAAGTAGCTGGAGGTTTTAAATATAAAAGAAAATCCTGACATTTCTACTAAAAGTATCAATATTTGATAGTAGAAGAATAATAGTTTTGAAATCTTTGAAAAGACGAATAAATAAAATGTTTAACAAGATTTATAACGAAGTTTTTAAAAACACAAAGTAATAAAAATAGTTTAAAATGAGATACAGTACTAATTTGAACATACTTATATTTCCGGTATCAACGATATTATCTTCCTCTATCTCTTACTCTTTCTGACTCAGACGACTTTTTGCAATAAAAGACTTCACTACAGTAAAAGTATATGCGTGAGTGAGTCCTTAAAGTTTTTTTTTTTCAATATTATATAGCTATGTAATGTTATGTCCACAATCTTTACCTGTTAAGTGACACGCTAAGCCCAGTTGAGGGACTGGCGCTCAATTTTCAACTTCAGGGTGGTAGCTAGCCAGGCGGGCATTAGAGAAAACCCTACCACCTTGCTATGGCTTAATCACGATATTTTCCTTAACCGAATGCTCAAGTTCGTTGTAGCTCATTAGCATAACTGCCAAATACCTATACGTGTGATCCGGCAGTTGCATTTGAGACCTAGTCCCTCCACTAGATAGCGTGTCTACCATTTTGGGCCACATCGTCACTTAACAGGGGAGACTGTAGCGCTAAACTTATTAATTATAAAATAAAGGTGGAACGGAACTAACGTCCCTGGACACGGTGTCCGTACACACTTACTGAGCTATCGTACGTACTGAATATTAGATGGCTTCGCTTTAAACTTGATTAGAATTCATTCCAGAGTTCCGCATAATCCCGCTGAGTGAAGGCGCCGCGTACTTTAGCTAGAACGTCGGCGCGTTCATAATGAAAATCCTTTGTTCTTCTTTTTTTATCCAACCGAGAAGTCGGTCCACCGCCTTCATGACCTGGTCCTTCTCCATCAAAGGGTCAAATGTTACGTATAACTCAAAACCGTTTGTTATCTGTAAATATTAATCTTTATTTAACATCCTAAGTAATATTATTGAAGCTATTATTTTACAATCAAAACTAATATTATTAAAGCTAATTATCTGAAATCTTAAGTAATACTATTGAAGTTAATTATTTTACATCCCCAGTAATGTTATTGAAGCTAATTATTTGACATCCTAAGTTATATTATTAAAGCTAATTTGCGCCTTAGCTGGTCAACCAATCATCATGAAATTTTCCGTACACGTTGTCAGAGCTAAAGAAAACGACATAGTATACTTTTGATCCATTATTAACGATTCTTCCTGTATGATAAGGAAGTAACTTTTAGTTACTCGCGAACGAAGTCGCGAACGCAGGTAATGTAATTTAAAATTCCGTTCAAAAAAAATAAAACCGTTCAAAAAATTAATGTGAACTGAATAAAAACACAAAATATACGTCATCGGTCAGTTGTATAATATAGTAATGACATGGTACTATACCGTACTTTTTCAATAGTCATAATTACACATGTAATTGTGAATGAAATCGTATTTTCTAGAATTTATGTAATCAGTTTGACAATTTAAAATATTAATAACTAATAACAGCTTTGCTCTTATTTGTGATAACGTGGTGTAAATAGCCTAAAGCCTTTGCCAATGATTGCTCTATCAAATACAGTTTTTTTTTAATCCGACTGACAGTTTGTAAGATTAGCGCGTTCAAACAAACAAGCAAATAAAAATTTCTGAGTAGGGCTCTTTAATTTTTTTCTAGTAATAAATATAGTCTATGTTACTCAGGAATAATGTAGCATTCTAGTAATGAACAAACATTTTCTATCGGTTTAGTAGTTTATGAGTTTATCCGTTACAAACATACAACTCTTTTCTCTGTATAATATTAAGTATAGATTATTAAATCAATGTTAGATATCCATTAAATACCGACCAAATTAATACTGATTCTCGCTGAGAACCATATGATTGAATGATTCTACTTTAAATATATAAACTGACGAGGTTAATATTATAAGGCGTTTCTATCAGTTAATTAGCAGTAGGTAGTGTAGTTTTTTTTAATAGTCAATAGGTTTAGCGACACGGCCACAATCTCACCTGGTGTTAAGTGACAATGTGGCTCATAATGCTGGACACGCTAACCCTAGTAGAAGGACTGGCTCTCAAGTACAATTACCGGAACAACGTTATTCGTGTTTGGTGGCAGATTTTCAATTTGCGCACTGTAGCGAAACAGGTGGGCATTAGAAAAACTCTACCACCATTCTACGGTTACATTCGATGTTTTGCTTCACAAGCTCATTGCAGGTGGATTCAAACTCACGTACACTAACCCGACATCCGTACAGACTGCAAACTGTGCTATCATAGCTTCAAATGATATCGCTTTAAGATAGCGTTTTTGATAAATAAATATCGTAACTGATTTTTTTTGTAGGAATTTTCATAGTAATTATTTTGTTATCTAACACGTTATCTAACGTTAATCTTAACGTTAAAATTGATAACATCTTATTGTATAAATACATTTTCGTATCGCGTCATATTTTTTTAATTTTCAAACTGTGCCCGCGTATTCGTTCGCATGGAATTAAAAATGAATTACTAATTATTTTTCTGGGAACCATAATTTTTTTTAAATTAAAGTAGCATAAGTTAGTTTTTATAACATCAGTTATCTGTCGGCGAAAGTTTCCTCAAAATTGGTTCCACTTTTTTAGAGATTAAACGAAACGAGAAGACAAAAAGATTTTTCAATTTGATTTTTAAATTAAAGTACTAATGTTATAAATGCGAAAGTGAGTTTGTTTGTTTGTTACGCTTTTACGCCTAAACCGCTGAATCGGTTATGATGCATTTTGATATAGATATAGATGGAAATCTGGAGACGGTGATAGGTTACTAATTCTCGCGAAAACCTTATTGAAAATGGGTTAAAGAGCAGCATTAACTTTGTATGAAACATTTTTATTTGCTATCGGATTTGGTTGATAAAATCAATATGAATGCAAGCGAAACTGCACGTAAAATCTAGTACTTTAATACGCATTAAGTAAAAAACTATTATTCTGACATTACTAACAGATATTTTAAAATTGTTTATTTGTATAGATTTTTACTGAAAAAAAGTACTCACCCAAGCCAAAATCGTATCCTTGGAGTTCGACCTGAAGATAAATTTCGCTGGCGTCGACGTACAGTGTATCTGATTTGAAAACTTCCTATAATTCCTAACGTAATCGATATCCGATAACTTCTCTATTCTCCTGCTGACCACATCACCCCCTTCATTATGCCTCAGCCTGTAATCTTGGAGTCTGTCCAGGCTTATCGGGTCCGATGTAAAGAGTTGAGCGGTCGATTTGCATTTGTACATGAAATGCCTAATTTCAGGTATTCCTGAAATATGAAAATGAATTTGTTTTAATTAGAATACAAAATTGTTACAGGTACATTTCCAGGGGTTCTCAGTCTAGTCACGTCTTTAATTTGTATATAATTTCGTTTTATTGTATTCCATGGAGCATACATTTTATTTCCAGACTCTTCATAGTCGAGACTGAGGAGCGAGTTCAAGATATTTTATATAGTTGAGGTTTAGCGTTATCACCATAATATCACCTGATTTTAAGTGACCATACGACCCAAGTTGTAGTCACGCTAAACCTGTGGAGGAACTGGCTCTCAAGTGCAACAACCGGAACACACCTATTGTTATTTGGCGGCAGGTTTTCAACTTGAGGGTGTTAGCTACCCAGGCGGGCATTACAAAAATCCCTGGCATAATGTCACAGAGTAAATAATTACCGGCCCAAAAGAATCGTACCGCGAAATTTGATTTTATGAAAAAATATATATATATATATATATATATATATATATATATACAATTTGTATACAATGCGGACTCAATGCTTGTAGCATTCTCTACCAGTAAACCTTACAGTTAGTGCTATATACAGGTAATCGAAAGACGCGTTTTCTATGTAAATCGGAAAGTGAGTTAGATTTCAGCACCACTTTATGTGTTCCTAAAACCTGCGGATAAGATAAAAAATTAGCGAACTCGTAACATTTCCGCTTCCTTATATAAAAGGATGTTGAGTTCTCTCTAAGCCCAAAAGTACACTTATACTTAAAAGGATATTGAGTTCTCTCTAAGCCCAATAGTACACTTATACTTAAAAGGATGTTGAGTTCTCTCTAAGCCCAAAAGTACACTTATACTTAAAAGGATGTTGAGTTCTCTCTAAGCCCAAAAGTACACTTATACTTAAAAGGATATTGAGTTCTCTCTAAGCCCAATAGTACACTTATACTTAAAAGGATGTTGAGTTCTCTCTAAGCCCAATAGTACACTTATACTTAAAAGGATGTTGAGTTCTCTCTAAGCCCAAAAGTACACTTATACTTAAAAGGATGTTGAGTTCTCTCTAAGCCCAAAAGTACACTTATATTTACCTATATGTTTCAAAGGGTTCGTCGTCGGCAGGTCCTCGTGTCGATTCAAAGCGTCATTGATAGCGACTAAACAGTTCGATCTTCTCATTTTATCTGCTATCGTGTGTTTCGCTTGAGACAGTGGGAAAAACGCGTCCCGTTGTACTGTGAGTAGTAGAAGACAGGCCTGGCAGTCCTCTGCTATGTATGATACGTGGCCGTGTAGAAAACCCCTAATTATAAAAAATAATATCTATATTAATGTTAGTTTTTTTATTTCACAACACTGGTCATAATCGATAAAGATAATATAACAAACCGTACGTGATGGCATGCTTGTATAAATGTTACCTACTTGATATGATACTAACATGAAAGTTACTATTATATAATACAAAATAAATTGTAGAACAAATAATTAACAATAACTTTTGATGCTGATATTTGATTGAGGCCAAAGAATTTCAGAAAATATCGAAATAAAACTAAATACAGTTACACTTGTAGCACATTCGGTAAATAGAGTTTGGTTTAAGCGATCAAGTTTGTTTGTTTGAATGCTCTTATCTTAGGAACTACCAGTAGGATTACATTTTTTGTTTGTATATGATAGAGTAATCATTGAGGAAGGCTTTAAGTTAATTAACATCACACTAGTACCGATAGCAGCATAGTTGAATTACAAAAAGTTTTGAAGCGATGATAGCTCAGTGTTAGTGTGTACAACTTCGCGTCAGGGGACGTGAGTTCGAATCCAACCATCTAGAACGAGCTTGAGCTTTCGGTGAAAGAAAACTTCGTGAGGAAACCATAGCATGGTGGTAGGGCCTTTTCTAATGCCCGTCTGGCTAGCTACCACCCTCAGGTTAAAATCTGCCGCCAAATACCAATAGGTGTGTTTCGGCAGCTGCACTTGAGAGCCAGTTCCTCCGAAGGTTTATCGTGACTACCAACTTGGACCGTATCGTCACTTTAGATCAGTTGAGATTATGGCCATAACGCTAAAACTATAACTATAAAAAAAAAGTTACAAAAACGGGCGATAATGATTAACCCTTAAGGCCTAATTTTGCCAAATTAAATAATAAAAAAAGGTGTATATTAAATAATTAAAATTTTGACAACTGACGCCTATTTCAGCACTTTTGTTTAAAAGATTATTAGGTAATTATGACATACATACAGCCACATATCAAAAACAAATCGATTGCAAGTGCACAAAGTGATTAAAAACTCCGGTATGACATATCAACCCTAGGCCATTTAAGGGGTAAATAAAATTTTATAGTAGCGTGCACATCTACTAGGATCTCAAAGTAGTGTAAATAATTATATTAAGATCAAAGTATGAGAACACATATTTTTTTGTACTGCAAGCGATAATGGCTCAGTTGGTAGCAGCGTGTACGGACGCCGTATCAATGGCCGTGAGTTCGGAAAGGAAAACATCGTGATGAAACAGTAACCTCTAGCATTAGAATGATGGTCACATTTTAACCTAATATTAAGTGATGATGTGGGTTAAAATGATGGATAAGCTATGTTTAGTAAAAGGACTCACTATCAAGTGCAATAGCCGGAACACACCTAGTGGCAGATTTTCAACTTGAGGGTGGTAGCTAGCCAGGCAGGCATTAAAGAAAGCCCTACCACCATTCTATGGTTTCCTCACGATGTTTTTCTTGCTCAAAGGCACAAGCTCATGGATTCAAACTCACGACCCTTGACGCGAAGTACATACACACTACCACTGAGCTATCATCGCTTCAAAACCCGTACTACGCGGTTAGCTGTAATGCGACATGCGATAAGCGGACGAAAAATATGAGGCGGTATAAAAACTGTTTCCTTTTAAAGAACGTTGATTCTTAAAGATAAAAAGGCACTCACGTCGCATCGAACTTTGGCAGACAAATCGGCGTCCAACTTTCGGCTGTTTTGAAAGACTCTGAACTCCTGACCAGATTGAAAAGCAAATGTATGTCCGAGGGATGGAGGGTGTACTTTTTCATTCTAACCAACGTTATCAACTGGTTACCGGCTATCATTATCGCGAATACTAAGTCTCTAATCTTGTGGCAAGTCGAGGTTATAGCATTTGTTATGTTCTCACGAGCTTTCTCTGGTAATGGTAGACATCTTACTGCACCTAATAAAGAAAGTACCATTTATATCCAAAGAACAGTAACAATATTAATAAAAAAAAATATTTATGGAATAGGTGACAAACGAGCAAGCATGTCATCTGATGGTAAGTGATCACCGCCACCTATGGACACCCAGAACACCAGATGAATAGGTCCAGGCTGGAAGGGGATGCATAAATGCATTCCTCCATAATAATAAAGGTGCGTTGCCAGCCTTTATAGGAGGGACTGGCTCTCAACTGCAGCTGCCGGAACACACCTATAGGTATTTGGCGGCAGATTTTCAACTCGAGGGTGGTAGCTAGCCTGGCGGGCATTAGAAAAAGCCTTATCATAACGCTATGATTTCTCCACGATGTTTTTCTTCACCGAAAGTGTAAGCTCAGTGTAGGTGTTTGAATTCGAACCCACAATAATAATAATTTTATTTCAAAGCGAAAACCCTACTTTAGTATTAACTGTGTTGTAGGAGACAGTTACATAATAGGACGTTGAGCGTTTACAAATACTTTAATAAAACAAAACTTTAACTTTACTTTAATAAAATTAAAGATCTTTCCGCGTATGTAAAGGAAATACGAGAAAATATTGTGAGTGACTGCGTGTAAAATACGTCGTTGAAATAAAATAGTAAAAATGTGTGTCAAACCTATGCAAGTTCTACATTTAATGTGATCCCGCCTAATGTTAAGTAATAGGTTTTCAAGCGTTATATAATCATAGGCCTTTAACTTTTAATTTTCTTTTCTGCATTGTAATTACTTACATTTTTAATGTTATATGTTTTGTCTATTTCGTTGTATATTATGGGGCAATATAACCAAAGTGTCTCCATGCAAAGGTGGTTCTAAGGTTTATGATTCTGAAAATTTGCAGCCTTTTATTTTTATATTGTAAATTTGAAACATTTCTGTGATATTTTTTATCACGGCATATACAATCTTACGAGATATATTTAGAAATGGCCTAACAACATGTTGCATATTTAATTATTTTTTTATTATTGTTGCCTATATGATGCTTGATTGTAATTATTTGTACTTTATGAATGTAGTGAGCCCTATAATTGATTCGTATATGATAATTGGACATTGTAAAGGATGTCAGTGAATATATAATAAACGCACTGTTGGCACTGCCTTTGTAAATAAATAGAAATAGTAATGTTGCTAGTCTATCTACCGTACATTGCTGCTTACACCAAAACATACTTTCATAGCGTGATCTTGCATGCTAAGCAATTTTTAATTTACAATTTAATATAAAATTACGATGCAACTAAAGACACGCCCAGATGAAATATAGCTGACCGAATGAAATGCACTCGCGAACTTTACAAGTGTATTAAGAGAAAGGATTAGTAATTTGAAAATATTATACAAATTACGTTACAAAGTATTCGTTACAAATCAATTACAAAATGTAAAATTACCTTACCCATTAAAAATGCCGGGTCTTTTTCCATAAAAATAAATAAATGATCTATCAGTCTTTCTGCACCGGACAGTAATCTCCTCAGGTCGTAGTTTCTTCTTTGCTCAAAGATTCTATTTAATTGAGTCAGTGTTAACACGGACACTATTTGATTGAAAGCATATCTGGAAAGTTAATATTTTAATCACAGCTTTATGTCTAATTATAGCATGGTGGTAGGGCTTTTTGTAACGCCCATCTGGCTAGCTACCATCCTCAAGTTCAAAATCTGCAGCCAAATACCTACAGGTGTGTACCAGCAGTTGCACTTGAGAGGCAATCTCTCTACTACGATTATCATATTCACAATCTTGAGTCGCATTGTCACTAAACATCAGGTAAGATTGTGGCCATAACACAAAGCCTATAACTTAAAAGGGAAACTCTGATTAGAAATATCAAATAAATCTGATGTTAATATGACTTACGTCAACTGCAATACAAGTTGCGTTTCACTTTCATTTGATTTTGAAACAGTGACTAGAATCAAAGGTCCTTTCACTAAAAATACTGCTTTACAGTCTTTTGTATTGATAGATCTCAAGATATCTTGATTTTTCTCTTCCACGACACTGACCAGAGCTTGTATAACTCCACATAATCCAGCCAGTTTGTCTTCATTGCCATATCTGTAAATAAAGGTAAATAACAATGCTTATATATATAAAAGTAACGAAAATTTTTATGTAGACCAAAATAAATGTTTGGCCAAAATCTTTTTCATACACATACTAGATTTCACTTGCGTTAATTTTGATTTTGTGATGCACTTTAAAGTTTCATACAAAGTTTATTCCTTTCTTTACCCCACTTCCTGTAAGCTTGTTGCTAGAAAAAGTAGCCTATCACCATTTCCAGGTTCCATTCTATCTCTATACCAAATTTAATCATATTTGATTCAGTGGTTTAGGTGTGAAAGCGTAAAAAACAAACGTTCTCACTTTTGCATTTATGCATGTAAGGATAACAATATGTGTATCTGTATATCGCAACCAACTACCATAATTAGCCGTTCAATTAACAGCCTACACTATAAAGTGCTGTTTGTTATCACAAGTCCAACCTAACCTAATCCAACAAACACCTCTACTACAGTGACCACCTCACTGCTACATAATCCACCTACAAGTTATTTCTTTATTCAATTTATTATTGCTAGTTGAATAAAGCTGTTTAGTAAAGAGGCTAGGCCGTTAATTGTAACAGTTAATTAAACTACTGGGATGCAACATATACATAGATCTAGATAATTTTAAATCTCTATAGTGAAGAAAAACACTATGTCAAATTTATACCATAGTTATAGGGTATTTGTAAAACCCATCTCACTAGCTGAACCCACAAGTTGAAAATCAATAATCAAGGAGCTGCAACTGAAGAGGTACTTTTCCCACCAGAGTTGCTGTATTACTGTCTTGAGTTAAATTATTACCTAACATTAAATGAAATTGCAAATAAAAGTTCATTTATAAAATATGTTAAATTAACAAGGTAAGGTGCAGGCTTGTCATAATATTTAGAATACAAGTGTCATGAACCAAATGTTTTGTAATAGATAAGCAACTATATAGGAATATTATTGCCTATGAATTTAACTTACACCTGACTGAATATGACAGAGGAGGCCAAATGGTTGATCATGACTAGTAGTCCATTAGATCATGGCAAAGTAAAAAGGTCTGCAGAGCTAGATTTTTGGGCATTGGTGTACAATGAAAAATATACATATATCCAAATTTGAAGAAATGTCTTGAACAAATGTATTCGTGTTTCAGTTCAACATACTTATGTGAGTCAGCATTCTCCTACTTAAAACAAACAAAACATAAATACCATTCTCACTTGACAGAGGTCATGTATTGGATTCTTTAATTTTGGCAATTTCCAACTACAAACTTGATTTTGCCAATCTAGCAGAAGATGCTCAGATGCAATGCTCACACTAGTATAAATAAGTAGTTACTAATAATAATTTCCATTTTGTTTTCCCTATTATTAAAATAAAAGATACTACATAATTGTGTGCTGAACTATGCTGTTTGATTTAAGATTTCAAGATTTATGTAATTGGTAGATTACACTGGGTTTCATCAGTAAATCTTAAATCTAAATAAATAGATCATGGGTCTAATTAAGTCAGCCACCACTACAATAGCATATATACTTTTCTTTATATTTTATAATATTATTGAAATATGAGTTTACTGTTGATTTTACTCAGTTCAGTTCTTCAGTTCACTTCAGTTTTTTTGTACGAAACTGAGGGTAAATTGCAAGATTACATTTATAGTTAAATATTATTATGACATTATAGTTTACCCATGGACTAATTATTGTACCTTGTATTTTATTATTAGTATTATAGAAACCATATAGAGACTAATAATGATAAATTGTAATATAATATTAACAAAATTGACATAGCAACAAATAAAACATAATGCTAATGAAATATAATATAAAGATTATATTTTATCATGAATGCCTGTGGAAAATTTATTATAGCATTTTGTTTTTGATAGTCTATTAGACCCAATGTGAGTACAATCTATATAGTTCAGATACCTGGAATAGATAGGTTTCCCAGCAGAACTCAGTATGAATACATGTTTTTCCTTATTCACCAGTTCAGGTGATTGTAAGTAATCATCTCTTGCATCATTCTGCTCTTCACCATTTTGTTCTGTTAAGTTTGAATTGCTAGTTGACGCTGACATTGATTCCTAAATTTTCAATAAATAATTTTATACTTTTATAGATTATAGGCCTCATCTGATGTCTAGTGGACATATGATGTTGATTTTAAAGGGATGATAGCTTAGTTGGTAGTGTGTACAGACAATATTTTAAGGGGAGTGAGTTAGAATCCACCTAGAAAAAGTGAGCTTTCAGTGAAGGAAAACATTGTGATGAAACCATTGCATGGTGGTAGGGTTTTTTTTCTGATATCTGCCTGGGTAACGATCACCGTCAAGTTAAAAATTTGCTACCAAATACCTATAGGGCTGTTCTGGCAGTTGCACTTGGAACCCAGTACCTCCACTAGGATTAATGTGTTCACTACCTTGGGCCACATCGTCACATAACATAATGTGAGATTGTAGCCATAATGGTAAGCTTATACACAAAAAAAAAATATAATAACATTATTATACAAAATATAATATATTATATAAATATTACGAAACTAAAATAATTTTACATAACATAAATTTTAATCATTAATAATAACAAGTGAGAATAGGGTAATAGAGAATTGTGTTAATTATTAAGGCAGTAAACTAAGTTTTTAACAATAAATAATTTATTTTATTTTTACATAAAATGGTGGTATGTGACAATGTTTCTACACAGTCGTCAGTACAAGTTGGATTGTACAAACACATTGCGCCAGCATGCCACTGATCTTGGCATCAAAACATAATTACTACTTACATTTACCACAACCGTATAATATTTTAAAAACAACTTACATCTTTACTTTGCAAATCGTCGCTCGACTTCGTAGTTTTCAACGGATCTTCTTTTTTCGAATCCACAGCAATTTCACTCTGTATTTCACTTATTGTACTACTTTTTGCAGTTAGATCATTTCTTTCTTGAAGATTTGAACTCATCTCTGAAGCGAATTCTTCAAATGAATCAGTAGGATTTAAGATACTTTCGGGGCATGCTCCCGGTTCAAGTTCATTGGATATGTTTTCTTGCACTGTTACTTCAGCCGTCACATTATCTTTCGAAGTAGATGCCATCACTGATGATTTTCATTGAATAAAATTTATATAGCAATAGGAAAAATGCAGTAAATTTGTAATATTAATGAAGATTGTAATTAGTTGCATTATCTGTATACCAGAGACTTAGTAATAAAATACTGTACAGTATAGTGTCAGAAAATTTTGACAATTAACTTTGCTTGTTATAGTTCATTTGTCTCTTTTCTTAACAGAATATTTTCATCAAGCTATTCTTGCTCTACGCTGTATATAGAAAGAATTTGAAACTGGAATGCGAAGCAATGTCAACCTGATATCAATTGTCAAACGGGCATATCTTTTTTTTTAATAATAATTGTTAAAACCGCTGGAAATAGGTATTCTAGGTATAACGCTTTTTTTTGTTTATTAATTTTTATTTATATACAAACAGTAAAACATATATAAACACTATATTTCTGATGCAACGAAAACTCTTCGTTTTTCTGCGCATCAGTTGAGGGGAAGTCGCTCGGCGTTATCTGTTTGCCCTGTTTGTATCTATTGAGGTGATTTATAGTGTTATTAAATGATTTTCAATAAAAAAATTGTGATGAAATCTTATATGACACCAACAATCAATATAACGATACTAGATTATTAGTATCATCCGACAATCTAGCATAATAAAATTTCTTTAATATATATTTAAAAAATCTTTGCTTTTCATTTCCTTTTTTACATAATTCGGTATCTGATTAATTAAGAATAGTATTATATAAAGTAATCTTCGTCACCCATATAAATTACAATATTCTGGTAAATTCAGTAATTGCGTTTCAGCCGTGGTAGTTTATTGTGGGCCTTTGGTATTAAAACTTCAGTATTATGTGAATTTTCGCATAATATTGAATACTGCACTTTCTCACGTATGGGTAATATTTTACAGTATGCAAACATAGCACGGTAATTTCCATCTTTGCATTAATTTTTATTTGTACTATGGTTTTTAGTAACCGTATTTGTAGTTGATATAGTTGTTGTAGATGACTTTGGAATGTGCGCCCATAAATAGAAATGCCATAAGCTATTATGGATTCAGCCAATGCTTGATATAAATTTAATAAAGTATTGAATGGTATTTTATATTTAATTATCTTAAATTTAGCAAGAATTGCTCTAAGTTTGTCACATATGTAACCGATATGGGCTTTCCGATTTAGTTTAAATTAAGTAATTATTAGTAAAAATTTAGTAATTATTAGTCCTAAGTAGGTATGTTGATTAACCATTTCGATTGAGGTGCAGAGACATTATAATTGTGTTCGTGCCCTATTTTGCTGGCTGTGTAAGCACTTATGCTCATTGGTATGGCTTTCGGTTTTGTCTGGAGCTGATATACATTATTTTTGTTTTGCTGGAGTTTAATACTAGACCTAGATCATGAGACCATTTTGTGATCTCAATAAAATCAGATTGGAGATGTTGTAGAGCTTCTTTTACATCTCGATTGGCGGCAACAAGACAAGTATCATCAGCATACTGATATATCTCACAATTTTTTATCACATTGACAAGGCTGTTGATATAGGTAATGCAGTGGGCATAATACCGAGCCCTGGGTGGTGCTTTGATCAACTATCGTCTTTTTGCTCATGTCGTTTCCTACCTTAACTTGAAATGAGCGTTCACTGAGGTAATCTTTGCACCATTCTAACATATTACCCCTAATGCCACAGCTTTGATTATTTTATTTTAATGCAATAGTAGTCGATCACATATCTTATACAGGTGGCCTGCCTATACTATTTTTGACTATATCATGTGCTTATAAAGGTAAAAAGAATTTGTTTTTTTATATTTCTCTAGAATGTTCCATACAATTGGTGTTTTCAATTCTGGCCTATAAAGTTATGCAATGCATTTGGTTAGTAACTACATAAGTAATTGTTGATTACGTCATTACATACAGCACCTTATTGTACGCCAATACATAATTATACCAAATATTAACATTATTTTATTTCATCCACTTGTTCAAAATACTATAAACATATAAATCATTAGCTATGCCTGCGACTTCGTTCGCATGCATCTGAAAATTATTTGACTAATTTATCGCCTATGTTTAGGGATTATTTAGGATTCTAAGGGTGAAAGAATTTTTGAAATTGGTCCATCAGTTTTTGGGTTTATTCGTTACAAACACATATACAAATCTTTCCTCTTTATAATAATATTTATAGTATGTAAAAGGAGATAAATTATGAATACAACTATATAAGATTTTTTTGTAGTTCTAAAGATAAGAGTTATGACGCATTAGTAATGGTTTCAGGCACATTATTTGACATGCTATTATTCACATTTCATGTACCTACTCAGATACAAAATGATTATAAAATATATTTAGATGTATATACATAATTCTTCTAATTAATTTGAATTTTGATATAAATAGTGTCGGCGCATTGGCTGAGACGTCGAATCTTTACTAAAAACTTGAGGCAATCGTTATAAACGTTGAAAAAATTGCAAAACTTACGTAACGTGAAGAAACAATACAGTTAAGTATATCTTTTCACAATATACCAGGCATGCTAGAGAGGCGTCTGGAACTATAGTTATACATTTATGTGCGTGTGTGATTGACTGAATTTCTTCTAAACAACAGGACCCATTATTATGAAATTCTGTATGACTAATCAAGTTAGTTCGAGAATGGTTTAGAAGTCTGACCCATACCTACCAAATAAAAAAAAACAGTAGTAAGGACTACCGATAGAAGCGTAAACTTAGAACCATAAACAAAAGAGAGATATACTCTTTGTTTATATATAACGTATACTAATAACCACGGAGGTATATCTATGTACAAATAATATAATACAAAGCGTTCTGTGACGATGATGCAAGTTCTATGGTTTTTGTTCACCCAAAATGTGTTCAACGCGCCTAAAGACGTTTTCACTTAAAAAACATTGATCACCAAACAGAAGGCCGGCAACACACCTGCGATTCTTCTGGTGTTGTCAATTACCATCAGGTGACACGCTTGCTCGTTTGCCGCCTATTCCATAAAAAAAGATGAGGGTTACAGATACTGTTTCTCTTATTCGAGTAAATAATTAAGATGACTTTGAACTTTTCAATGTATACCATTCGTCTAGTGTTAAAACTGGTGGTCTTTAGCAATGTGGGGTATTTAGATTCACTGTAGTTTTTTTTTAATGAGCATTATACGATATTTGTCTTTTTATTAATTTTATTAACATTACAAATACTTGGAATAAGATTTTGGAGCCTATTTCTGAAATTAGTATACGTAATAAAAGTAACAATGTATTATAATCGAGATAACAAAAGGAGGCGCGTCAATGTCAGCAATAGGCTCTTATTGTACGATCGTTGCCCTAAAAACCAATCTACGCTGTTTTTGTACTAAATATAATAGACAGTTTAGTGAAAGGTTCTCGTGTCGTTAAAAGATCGAAGTTTCGTTTACACAAGGATTTATGAGTTTTTATAAAGTACAAAGGTTCTATTTTTATTACTTTCGAATAAATAATTTAATGCGGCTGAAGAAAGGTGGCAATTCGTATAGATGCATGCGTAGAAGAGATTTGTCGAACTAAGTAATGTATATTCGTTTGGAGTTAATTATACCAAGAAAGTTCATACATAAACTTATATATATATTTGCCGATATTTTTATTTCTATTTTTATTACAGTCGAGTACAGATACTATCGCGTGCCTTGATTTTTGGACATATATTATACTGGCTGACTTAAGCGTCATGCTATGGCTAGTGTATATTTTGGATGTTCGTTTACAATGAAACGTATAATTTGTATGTGGAATAGTATATTGGAAACGTTTAGACGGGAAGTCGTATATATAGAAAAATATCGGCTCAATGTAATTTTACGAATGAATTAAAATATTAACGTAATCGCGGACGTCATTCAATCACACATCCGCCCACTATATTCACCCTTAGCAGCGTTTTTTACAACTGTCTATGGTAGTAGTGATAGTAATCGCAATATATTTAGTTATAAAATCATGTCCTATCATATTACTTCGCAATCCTTTGGTTGTATTTATGTACCAAATAAATAGGCACCAAAAGGTGTGGGGGCCTTCGCTTTACTTATTTTAGATGATGTCGGGACCTAAATAGGGATTATAGATTATAAATTCGTATACTATAACTTCAGCTTTATATATTAGTTTATTTTTCTGCTAGATTCAATAAGTTAATGATATGGTATGGTATATGGTATGCTAGAAAGTCAAAAATATGTTCCTGAAACCCCTAAAACAATTCCTATTGATTACTCGGTCTTACTCGGTGGTTTATGGTAAACTAAAAAAAATGTATACCGATTGGCCGGGAAGTAAAAACTTTGCTTACTTTTTCTTACAAGGGCAAGGGCAGGAGAGTCAAAAATGATTAAAATCCTGTCTACGTAATACTTGAACGAGTAACATTAAAAAGAAAAATGAATTGTGAAATTGTATAGATATACTAGTGGTTTCAAAGATACTTTTACTACCAATCTAAGTAAATGGTTGTATAAATGTATTATAAACATCATTAGTAGAAGTAAAGGTAAACAGAACAGTCAGCAGAGGTTAGTTTACAATAAATCTATAACTAGAGCATTATCAGAGATTTCCGCATCGTCGGGTAATAGTTGACATTCCTCTAATTGACTGATAATCTACAAAATTAATACCATAAATTAACAATATATTAAATCTAAACCCACAACATAACAGGATATATAAAATAGGATGATTATTAAATTCATTTAGACAAGGATTAATATCATATGGATAAAATACCTTAGAAAGTAAAATATTATTTTGAAAAAACATTTAATATCATAAAAATAGTTATTGTAAGTAAACCAGAAATGATATGTATGTATATGTTGTTACGAACTATTTTTTTTTTATAGAAGCGTTTCTTAGATACATTATTTTCATTAAATTTTAACTATATATGCAGTGCACTCTCAGTATGAATATTGTTTTCCAGCTTTTATAACTTTATTCAATATTGCTTTACTTCTATTGGTCGTAGCATGATGCATAGAACAAAGTCTTACCTAATAATTGCACTACCAAATTCAATAATATTTTTTCTAATTAGTCTGGTCGCACCTAAGATTTGTGCGATTAAACAAACTTTTCCGCTTTATAATATTACTTATAAATATTATAACACAGCTTTGGTCCAATATTTACGTAATATTGAGTAGCGATTTGGTCCAAACAGTAGGGACTGTCTTTCAAGTGTACTTACCGACACACATATGATAGTTTAATTACAGGGATTTTATGTCAATTGTCACAACCACAGTTTCTCCGGTTTTTCTTGCTTGTAAACATTACGAGCATTAACTCAAGTGGAATGAAGTAAAGGTCCACCCTTGAAAATGGCTTATTATGACCTTGTCGTAAGTGAAAGTAATGACGGTTGAAAGCATAACTTAGGCACTGATCGCAAAATGGACCGTAGCCATCGAGTGTATATTTATTTATTATTTGTTAAAGTATACACCTTATATAGTTTTCCAGAAGTATATTTATCTGTAAATTTAATTTTATTATGTAGTTTTAAATACAAAAATAAAAAAAAACATTTGTTGGGCGGAAGGCAAATAGGATACTTAATTTGTCTACCATGTACATAGTAACGTCTCATAGTCATATCTCTGTATAATTAATTAATTTAATTATTATTAGCCAATATTATAGGGATCAAACTAAAGTAATAACAATAATATTTTAATATAAATAGACCGTGATATAATTTGTACTCTCATTACAACATCGCACAAAATTTATATAGCTAATCTGTTAGATATTTACAAAAACAACAAATTAAAGTTTTTTTACAACTTTGTTAATATCCAATTTTATATTATTATTAAAAATTTCCAATTCCTTGGAATATTTCAAATTTAATTTTCAAATTAGCAAGTATAGTGATGTCCGGATGTAAATTTGCGGTTAAAAAAAAAACAAGAAATCATCACTACATCACGTTGGTTATCTGCACGTCGTCAAAATCCTGAAAATTCTCCTTGTACCCTTGTCGTAACTAAATATCTTATTTGTAACAACTCCGCCATAATAGCTACGTGAGATGCAAGTAAATTTCGTACCGACTAAAAAAAGCTTCAAGGAGAAGCAAGTAATTTATTCCAGGGATGTCGATTGACTGCGTACGGGATTGTGCGACATGCCGCCTTTTCGTTTCTGGTAAATTCTAGTATTGTTTATTTAAAGATAAATGTAATATTCTTGTTTCTCGTGATAAAGGCTTTACCCGATATCCTACTACATACTTTAAAAATTTTCAAACATTACTCTCACAAGATAGTTCAATAATAAACTAGTCTCAATCGAATTAGTCTAAACTATTAAAACTCTACACTGTTTATGACTTTTCATTGATTTCTCACATGATCATTTCATAATCATCAAGAATGTATTCAAGCCAGCTTATATTATTCATATGTAGATGTATAAGGATAATATAGTTCCTTTGACGATCAATCACACCTAAACTTTCGCACATGTCGGGACGGGTCTATAACCAGTCGGGGCGGAGTTTTTCGTAAACGGTTCTAGGATACATAGTTTTTTGGCTCCATTGCCCTCTTGTCAGTTTATTTTTTAATTACTGTTTTATAAATTGATTGTTATTTGTTTTGTATTCGACGTATTACTTAGGATGTCTACAAACAAAAGACTCTTAGCATAAATAGTGACTGACAGCTGTTATAAAAATATATCTGTGGACAATACTATGACCACTCGAAGTGGAAACGTCTGTAGATTGGTTCTAGTCTACTTAGTTTTTGGATTCATTGGCCTTTTGTTATTTTATTTTACGATTTACTCTTAAATGTAGTGTAGCGAGCGATCGACGGCTACTAAAATATAAATATGGTATTACCACATGACAAATTAATTCATTGTGATAGATGTTAAAGATGCATACGTTATTATGTTTAGCACGATACTGCGTGTGTATCTAACATATATTAAGCCGACGCAGAAAAAATATTTTATAAAGAACTTACAATTGTTAGGTTTTTGAAATTAATAATATATGCTTCAGTTCTCGTATATGATTGTTCATAAAATTTGAAGGACATACGATGTTAGAGCAGTGCTTCGTGATATATCATATCTGTTAAAGTAAAGCTTAAACTATCCCTCGAACCCTTTTTGTCCTTTTTTATTTACTTTAATATAGAAATGATGCCTTCGGTAAGTGAATAAAAGCAATTTTATTACAAATAAGTAAAACTGAAGACGTAGTTCCCATATTTAAGTGGATTCTGAAATGCTAGTTATGATTTTTAACTATTTTTTTACGTTTTTTCATAGTTTTGTTATTACTAATATCTTTTTAAATATTCTAATAGTTACTGAAAAAGTGTCCACCTCGATAAATTCCTATTAGCAAACATTTCTATAACATTTCCTGAATTTGTTGGAACAATTTTTAGCGGTACCATGTGCATTGATTTAGAAATTTAATAATTTTATTCAATTAAGGCCGGAGAGAGTGCTTTTGAACATCAAAACAACCATCGGTTCGGGAAATAACTCAGTCATCAAAAAGAACCTAGAAGAAACTCGATCTGGTTACATTTTTTTAGGTAAATATTTAGACAAAGATATAATGAAATACATTTACAATTGTTTTAGCGGATGCACAGAGAGATGTACTAATTTTAAACATCATCATCGTTCACATATTGAAATAACCTGTAATAGCCTTTTGACATCAAAACCCACTAGACATGGTGCTTAAACTTACTATCCGGCTTATCGGTAATGTACTTTGTTATAAAACCTATTACCTACCTAAAAAATCTGGTATTGGTACTTTTGCGTACTTTATTCAATTCGAAATTGAATCTGTTTATCCCTAGTTTTAGCAAAAAGACGTCGGCAGCTGGAAATAGGCTTTTGTTAAAGATTGCCACAGTATAAACTGATTTTTTACGTTTTCATGCATGTGTTGTTTTTTTCATTTATACGAGTATAACCTCACTGTAAAATTGTTTAGATATATTCTGGAGGTGGGTGATAGTAGCTACAACACAGTTTTAAACTACTGTAGTTACTATCGTTAATGTTCTCATTTGTGTATATGTTTTTGTGATAAACAGATTTTATAAAATCACATTATAGCGGGGCTACTCATAGTACCTACATCTTAAAGAACGTGTTCGTCATTCATGAACCTTTAAGTGTCATCGATGATAAGTATATAAATTTAACGTGTCTCTACTTCTTAAATATATATAAGAAAAATTGCAAGTAACTGTTTGTTTGTACATCAGTGCTAAAGTACAACGTTTATGATTAAACGACACCAAGAAAAACATAAAGCGTATACATGAGTAACCTTTAGTTTTTGTTTGATTGGATTCGGTTAACTCTATCAAAAGTGATTGTAATTTTAAGAATAAATAATTTTAGTTCCATGCGAACGAAGTCGCAGGCACAGTTAGTAGGAAATAAATGTGATATTCTTTCGGACTGAAACTAAAAGAACGTTTATTTAACATTGTCTGTTATAAGTCATCATAAACTTTGATCTTCCTGAAGTATTATTATTCATGAATATGAATTGCGTTGTTTAAACGGATCAAAATTTTTATTAAGCCTCGAGTTCTCTTTGAGCGGAGTTTGTGTGCTGTATCCTTTATTAAAATCATTTTTAGAGCGTGAAATTCAAGACGTTCAGCAAGGTCGAGATATTTAACTTCCGTTTTGCACAATAAAGTTTACTTGGCTTATTTGTTACAATAAAATATATAGTTAAGTTTGTTTTTAACATGATTAAACGTTTACAGTCTTTGCTTTTCAGACTTTTGTTTTGTTTACCTATATACAGTAAAACCTCGATATAACGAAACTAAAAGAGATTAGAAGATATTTGTTTACACTAATTGATTCAATACAAAGAGGTTGGGTTAGATCTTATACATGTAAACAACAAACAAACCAAACACTCTTATTTCAGTATTCGCTCGATACTGATAATAACGAACACGGTTCACGTAAAGAAAATTTGTCTTTTGGCAAGTTTTTAGACGGTATTTCACATAAAAAAGCGTCTGCAATAAAACAGGCATTCCTAAAGAGTTTGCGACTCGTGAGAGTAAAGTTTGTGAGTGAAATCCATTAATAAATGACCTCTACTAAGGTTTACTAATAAAAATATAGTTAATTTTTTTTCATGGAACTTAGTCGTTAGATAATTAAATAAAAACATTTTTGTAGAATTTATATAGGACATGAAATATTTATTTTTGAATACTTTGCATATTCAAGAGGTGCACTATAATAGGTCAAATAAGAATACGTGTATATATCTATCCGGTGTTCTGGCTTTGTTCATATTTTTACCATAAAGCGCATGTGATCTTAAAATCTACTATGATTAAAAGTCTACAGTGTAAAAGAAAGATGCTTGGATTACCAAGTCAAAATATCATTATATCTTGAAAATACCATTCTAAAACTATAAAATTAGTAGTCACTCACCTATAGACTCCTACACAAACGAGGAATTGTTCACTAAATAGATTTAGATAAGGTCCAGAATTTAAAACCTCAATAACACAATATTGACGCGACTGTATTTAACGATTCAGAAACAAATAGTAGTAGTCTAATGTTCGTCAATAAGTTACAAGTAAAGGTTAAGATGTAGGCACATATTTAAAAGAAAATAATATGCTATATAAATTTATAACTGAAGAAAATTTTACAATTAAGGAATATATATATATATATATATATAGGTCATAAATATCTCACGCTTAAGTGCACTGTAGGTATAAGTATTACAGGGGCATAAATAATACAATTAAGTAATATTAGTTTTAAAAAAGCATTTTAGGAAATAATCTAACAGTAGTCGGAACATAAAAGACGCCTTCCAGGCTTTCAAACGAAGTAAATTTAAGAAGTAAGAAAAATTTTCTTTGTGACGATATGAAGTTCGCACTAAATGTGTGGAAGGGAAAAAGCTTTTTAAAAGTTAGAGGGCTGGGGTACAAGATTGTGTTCAAGTTAGTTACTATGTAGCACAAAAAAACATTCATGAGGAAATTTATGTTCTCTTAAAATTGTTATGATTTTCTGGGGGAAAAATAAAAATCTCACGCAGCATCATAACTCTTTATTTAATATTTTGGATTTAAATTTATTTTCGTTATAACATTTTTCACATAGGTTTATACATTTTGTTTGGTTTTATTATTGGCATTGTAATAAGTTGATAATATTTTCCCGGTAACAGACAATGTGTAATATCCATTAATTAAATGAACTATACAGCATATGTTAACGATAAAAAGCATTCAATTATTGTGTTGGGTATATCAGTGTTGACAAATTTTGATTGAAAAAATAAACCTAATTCAAAATACGTAAAAAAGTTTCGTTGATGTCATACAATAACTGATATGGGTGTCCAGATAAAGCTATAGAGTTATTAAAACATTGCAATTAGTCATAAAAGCATAATTACAGATGAGATACCTTTGATCCCAGTGTAAACTTGCTGGGCAGTTGAACAGCACTGGAGTTAAATTGCCAGAACTATCTTTAGTGCAAATGTAGAATGAAGAGCAGTTGAAAGGATCTGCGGTGTAACCTTCAACTTTGCAAATTGTAGATTCGTTTTCTATTGCTCCTGTAACAAAATATCTATATGTTAATAACAAAGTAATGAAGTATTTAAAATAATTTAATTTATCTGTAAATATAGGACTATTCCAATCAAATCAAAAATCTTTATTCAATTTAGGCCTTAAGAAGGCGCTTATAAACGCCAAATAATACGTAAATAAAACGTCTAATACCGGTTCGGAAAGTAACGCAGTCGAGAAGAACCAGCAAGATACTCGATCTGCATCCTTTTTTTGGTCCTTATTCTCATCTTTTTTTATATAATAGTTTAATATGTTACAATAGTTATTTGCAGATGTACAGAGAGGGGTGTCAATTTCCAGACTTCACGATTGCTCACATATTGATCCACTCTATAATACCCTTTTGACATCAAAACCAGTTTGATATGGTTCATGATATTAAGTCACTAAAATTATATTATTTTACGAATCTAAAGAAATAAAACTCTACTTGATTATATACATTCAAGGCCGGATTTAGATCAAAAGAGGCTCTAGTCTATTTCGCTTACGAAACCTTTTCACCTGCTACGTTGATCTTAAGTAATACGTTTTTATATTTGTTTATTAGACATATACGTAGAATTTCACCTTATTTTCGGTCCAGTGTTTTAGTGTTCGATGTTTTTAGAATAATGTCTTGACGCTCTATACTGAAGCATAATTACCCTTAAGGAAAATTCGGTCTTGTATACATAATTCATTTTTAAAGCAATGTTGAATAATTTAATTGTGAATAAGAAAATTATACGATTGAAAATAATCAACTTATTGTTATTATATAATTACCTGTAGGCGTAGAAGTTACTGTAGGAATCGGGGTTATAATAGTTGTACTTGAACTCGCTACGCGGGTAGAGTCAGAGTTAGTGCTGTAAGTAGCTGGACATGTAACGGCAGTAGTTGTGCTTGGTGTAGTAGTCGCTGTGCTATCTGTTCTCAAAGCTTTGTTGATAGTTCTCAATAGTGGAAAGTCTCCATCACCACATACATTATTGAAATCATCGGTTTCTATGCTCCACAGCATAATACCTGCTAGGTCATGACTCAAAGCAAATTCCACTTTAGTTATTATGGATTCGATGTTATCATATGAAACCCAGTTTCGATCGACGAACGCGTATGGAACTTTAGCTAGTGAATCGTATCGTACAGTCCAGGATTCTTTCTGAAGTCTATCGCAGAACTGAAATTATATGAAGTTTTAAAACATATGCGACAGAAGCGATGATAGCTCAGTGGTAGTGTGTACGACTTCACGTCAAGGGACGTGAGTTCGAATCCATGCACTTACAATGAGCTTGAGCTTTCGGTGAAGGAAAACATCGTGAGGAAACCATAGCATGGTTGTAGGGCTTTTTCTAATGCCCGCCTGGGTAGCTACCACCCTCAAGCTGTAAACCTGCCGCCAAATGCCAATAGGTGTGTTCCGGCAGCTGCACTTGAGAGCCAGTTCCTCCACAGGCTTAGCGTGTCTACCAACATGGGCCGTATCGTCACTTTAAGATCAGGTGAGATTATGGCCATAACGCTAAACCTTAAGTATAAAAAATAAATAAAAAAATATGCTCGTTTTTTAAATTGTATTAATAAAAGGTTAGATTTAAGGATATGATTGCACCAGTCCAGCCATCTTAGAGGGCAGCTTGGAGGGAGGCCCAGTTTACCGTCAGGCCAGGCTGGTCAACGTGGCGATATGGTGATTGCTAGTTTGAATCCACGTTATCCATATAAAAAATCTAAGGATATAATTCATCACATGGGCATACTGCACAATATTAATAAAGAGTTAACTATAAAAGGTTTTACTCACCCGAGTAATTAACGATAAAATTGATACTATTTAAGAGTTGTTAAAATACTTAAATAATAAAATATACGTGATACGATTCAAATGATAGCGTACTTTGACGGAACGTACTGAAATTTAGAGTTTCCAAAATTTAATTTAAAGCCATCTGGAGCTCGGGTCGCAAGGAAAGTTTTGGCTAACTTTGGTGTCAGTTGCTTTTGTAAAGGATAACTTAAATATAACTCTGCGTGTTGCTCTTTGAAAGCTACCTTTGTGGAATATGGTAGGACTTTATGTATGAAGCTAAGATGAAATGTGTAATGCAAGTAACAACTTTACTATTAAAGTTTGGCGTTCAAAAGTCAATAAAAAAAGACAAAGCGACAACGGAATTGAAAAACTAAGTAGCCTAGACATATCTTTTTTTATAGTTAAGGCTTAGCGTTATGGCCATAATCTCATCTGATCTTAATTGACGATACGGCCCAAGCTAGTAGACACGCTAAACCTTTGGAGGAACTAGCTATTAATTGTAACTGCAAGAACAGACTTGTCGGTATTTAGCGGCATATTTTCAACTTGAGGGAGGGCTAGCCAGATGGGCATCAGAAAAAGCCCTACCACCAAGCAAACCATCTAAGATAAACTCTGCATCGAATAGCCATAGTTCATCCCAATTTCAATAGTTTCAGTAGTTCTGAAGTCCAAAAAATGTATTAAAAAAATATACGTGATTCTCGAATTGGGTTAAATTTAAGCCCCGAGTGATATCAGAAGCAATACGAAAGCATTCTTGGTTTTCGACAATTAAAAAGGAAAGGTATGGTTCCCGTGGAGATTTTTCTGGGTATTGCTTGTTCACACCAGTTATGGTTGGCATACCCTCCGGTTGCCTACCCGGCAAAAATACAAGTAAGATACGCAAATATATTTTACTTTCATTGAAAAAATTTTTAGTTTAGTTTAGTAAATCTATTATGTTCTGACTTTAAATTAGTGCCATCTATTTGATGTTGCTTGTTTACTTGATATCAACTTCAAATGACTCATAGCAGTTACAACGTATTAAAGACAGGAGTACTTGTGTGTCAACGTTATTTGGGTTTATGTACATATGACAACATCAATTAATAACAAACTTAAATATAAATAGGGGGATTGTGAAAGTATCTTAGTCTTTTTACAGGAGGCACAAAGCTCACCAAAAAGTATGGTGAGTTCTATCTTCAACAGTGGATGTTCAAAAGTCGAAATGATTATGATGATGATGATAGTCTTCCTGATAGTTTTTTTTTAAATTCATATTTTTTGTATTTGATACTATTTAGTGTAATAGTGGTAGCGTTTTACACAGTATAGCTTATTGATTATTGTGCCTAAGTAATAGGAATTGAAAATAATAGCATAGACTTTAAATTTAAAAATGCCAAAGAAAATTCTACATAGCTTTTAATTAAGAGGCCACCGCTTTATTATGATAGTGAAATCATCAGAAGACACTTTGCTTGATAATGACAGCAAAAATCTTTGAAAACGAGATTAATTAATATAAAAAAATATCTGTGCTGTGTTATGTATGGTTGCTTGTGAGAATTTCATCCTTGATTGAAAACCTAAAACAAGTTTATGTAAAACGAAATAGGCCTCACTTCATTATAACCAATAAATCCACTGGTAGCAGTAAAAGTACCGGCAATACCAGCACCAGTTACGGGAGCTCTAACGGAGTTGACATTTGCATTTGTCAGTGTAAATGTTCTGCCATAAAAAGGTACTCCCATGACAAGTTTCTCAGGTGGACATCCTGCAATATAAAGGCAAACATATCAAGATAAAGGATTTTTGAAGTGAAAACTTCTATAGCGCGGTTTGGTTTGGAAGTAAATATATGTAAGGCGTTATCAACAGGGTGACGTGATGTATTAATGATAACACTGTATATGTTCCTTTAAGTATACCATATTTCGCTGTAAACAGTTTAGATTTACAAGTTTTAATTAAAAACAGTTAATAAGGATATCCAAATATAACAATTGTTTGTTTAAAGTTTTCCTTTCTGCAGTCCTCATGCCTGCTTTAAAATATTTTTAATCATAACACGTTACAGTGACTTATTGTAAGTACAGCACGATCAAAATGTAACTATGACTATAAAGAGGTAAATTATTCATCAGTTGCCACTGTTATGCTATTCAGCAAACCTCTAGGCGACTGTATTAGACTAAGACCTCTCTGAAGCGTCTGCTACTACTACTACTGTGAAGTTGAAAATCACTCAAAGTAAAGTGAGATTGTGGCTAAAACGCTAAACCTAAACTATAAAAAAAGGAGTGTGAAAAATTCCCCTAATTTCTGGCAATAAGGGAGTTGCGAGAGTTCTTTTTAGTGGATATTTGTCGGTGCTTGTTATCCGGATGAATCTCTCCACACACTCCTGTCATTGTGGCCTACTCGAGCAGTGCATTTATACCTTGTAATAGGAATTACGTACACGGACTTATTGTATCAAGTCAACAAAAAAAGCAATTGGATTAACAAACGATAAAATAAAGATAATCATTGAGGTCTGTTTATCACCCAGATACGATGCCTACGACCGGGTTGGCTATTCCCACCAGAGACTAGAAGAAGTATGAGCGCTGTACCTGGTCTCTGGTACTCATTAGTGGGTAGTTTCTGGTGTGTTTCACCTGAGAAGTCTTACCTTTAGCTTGAGCCCGGGTAATGCGTTTTTATGTTGCAATAAGGAAGTCCACGACGAGTACGATTTTAAACACCACGTTAGTAGAAATATCCCTATTTTAAGGATTTTATATTGAGATATCATGAAATTTATTTTCTTATTGCATTTGTTTTTAATATTCAATATGCAAAAAGCTATCCTCGCAATACGCAGTGTTCAGTAAAATAAAACAATTCAAATAACATAAATTGACTGGTTACAATTTTTTTTATATTTACAGTTATGGCCATAATGTCACCTGATGTTAAGTGACGATGTGGCCCAAGAAGGTGGTGACGCTAAATGTGTGGAGGCACTGACTCTGAGGTGCAACTGCCGGAACACGCCGACACCTATTTGGCGGCAAATTTTCAACCTGAGGGTGGTAGCTAGGCAGGCGGGTATTAGAAAAAGCCCTACCAACATGCTATGATTTCATCACGTTTACCTTTTCGGAAGCTCAAGCTCACTGCAAGGATTCGAACTCACGTCCTTTGACGCACCGTCCCCATTCACTACCACTTAGCTATCATCACTTCGAAATGTTACTTGTGAAAGGTAAAAATATCCTGAATCAACAGTTTTAGTATTAATGAATCTATTTTCAGTATATTACGATAAGATCAATGATCAAGTTCAGTACCTTGTCTCAGCCAGAATTCAATAGATACATCAACGGTATACAAAGATTCTCTTATAGCATTCTCATCACCTTCACCTCTGTGCAAAGGTGAGTTATGTCCCGTAACAGGATCCCAAGCACCGTACATATCGTAAGTCATTACATGGATGTAGTCTAAATAGCTGAAACATTCAAATTTTTATGTGAGTTCGTCCATCTACAATTATCTTTAATTTTCGGTGAAGGAAAACATTGTGATGAAACCATAGCATGGTGATAGGAATTTTTCTCATGCCGACCTGGCTAGCTACCGCTATTAAGTTGAAAATCTGCCACCAAATACCTATAGCTGTGTTGCGGCAGTTGCACTTGAGATCCAGTCTCGCCACTAGGCTTAGCATGTCCACCATCTTGGGCCACATCATCACTGAACATCGGGCAAGATAATACAAGATAATAAAGCAAGATAAGGCAAGATAATAAAGAAAATACAATTTAGTAACGTTAAATGAAATTTATAATGTATTAAGAATGTTACGGAAGTAAAACTATTGACTATACACTAAAATTACCGTGTTCATTCGAATAATATACGGTATTAACAATCGGGTATTTGAAATAATTTCCATAAAAAATGACTTCTTAAATATTCACTTCTAGATATGAAGTCTTGTATCTGTAACATTCCTATTAACCTCAAATAATTTTAACTTAATTAAATTATGAGATTACTGAATAAAGTTATGATTGCAGCTTCAAAACCATTCGGAAAACCAAAGGCATTGGGAGTTGGAGGAACAACTGAAAGAACAGAACACAATGAGCTTGAGCTTTCGGTGAAGGAAACCATCGTTATGAAACTATAGCATGGTGGTAGGGCTGTATATAATGACCGCCTGTCTAGCTACCACCCTCAAGTTAAAAATTTGCTGCCAAATACCTATCGATGAGTTTCGGTGGTTGCATTTGAGAGCCCGTCCGTCTATTAGGCTTAGCGTGTCCAGCGTTATGAGCTTCATGGTCACTTAACACCAGGCGAGATTGAGCCAGAAGAGGTGATGGCTAAAAAACTAAACCATAACTACATAAAACGTACACATTTAATGAGAAATAAAGCATTCATTCATTCGTTAGTTAGTTCATTAATTCGTTAATCACTTCATGCCGTTTTTATTCCTATATTAATTTTAAATAATTAATAATTCGTTCGATTTTTCGTGCACTTTCATTTACGGATAGTTCACTCATACAGTTGATCATTCATTCATTCAAGAAATAAATCTAGAAGAAATCACTGAGAAAATGTTAAACAAACTACCTCTTTATTTTTAAGAACATATTTACGGTCAAGTATCTATTTACCGTGATATGGTTGGTATATCGTAGGAAAGCACAGAAGTTTCTTCGACAGCTGACACGGCAGCTGTAAGTAACAGCTCGTATTTATTAAACTCTTCTTTTAACTCTTTTATAAGTTGACTGAAGTTATCGATATCAGCGGAACCATGGACAGTATCTCGGCGGCCTGGGTATTCCCAATCGAGATCTAAACCATCAAAATTATGTTGAAGAATCATTTCGATAGCGCTATTTATGAAGTTTTTCCGATATGTCTCACTGGCGGCCATCTGAAAATTAGTAATAGATATTATAATAATCTCTATACATCTTTCTTGAAATATCATTTATCTTATAGTTGTTCTATGTTGTGTCTCTTTTAGTTTATTTTAGACTAGATTTTATGTGTGGTAATATTGGTTTTGTCAAACAAATCGGATGATCATACAAAGTGTGTCCCTCTCTTTATCCCACTTCCAATTAGGTTTCCACTAGAAAAAGTATCACCGTCTCCAGGTTTTCAACTATCTTCACGGTACCAAAATTCATCACAAGCTTCGCATCGGTTTAGAAGTGAAAGCGTAACGAACAAACATACTGACTTTCGCATTGACAAAATTAGTAAGAATAAGGATTACACAGAATATTTCGCAATTAAGTTTAACACGTGTATTTGTCACACTTGATTACGTGAGTACATGCCTTTTGGAGTTTTAATATATTGACTTTTTACGGTTTATCATGTTAGAAGCCTGAACATATTGCGATGAGCCCATGATTAAAAAAAAATTATAATTAAGGTTTACTGTTATAGCGACAATCTCACCGGATAGTAAGTGACGATGTGACTCAAGATGGTGGACATGCTAACCCTAGTGGCGAAACTGGATCTCAGCGCAACTGCTGGAGCACATCTATAGGTATTTTGTGGCAGATTTTCAACTTGAGGGTGGTAGCTAGCCAGGCGGGCATTAGAAAAAGCCCTACCACCATGCTATGGTTTCATCACGGTGTTTTCCTTCACCGAAAGCTGAAGTTCATTGTTGGTGGATTCGAAGTTACGTCCTATGACGCGGCGTCCGTACACACTACCAACTGACTTTTGAATACATCGCTTTAGATTGTAATGACACTTTGCTTTTTTATTTACAGTTGGTTTTTACTCGCTGTTTATTTAGACTTGTCTAAAACAAAAGGACGCCCAGAGTAGCAGGCAGGTGGCAGCAAAGGCTATATACAAAATACAAGTAGTTTACTTACTATGGAGTACTTTGCAGAACCTTCATTCCATCCGCCAACAGCCAACAACGTTTTTAAATTAGGATTCTTCTGTTTTAACTTTGTAAATTCACCGAAATTATCTAAAAAGAAACATCACAAATACTTAGCATTTTTGGTACCTTTACAAATATAGAACCATTAAAAATATCTTGCAGAGTGATAGGGCTTTTTATAATGTCCATCTGAATAAATATCACCCTCAGTTTGAAAATCTGCCGCCAAATACCTATAGGTGTGTTCCGGTAGTTGCATTTGAGAGTCAGTCCCTCCACTAGGCTAGTGCGTCCATTATCTTAAGCTACATCGTCACTTAATATCGGATAATATTGTAGTCATAACGCAAAGTCTATTAACTATAACAATACAATTGCGGCAAATTATAAAAACAAAATTAATTGTTATAAACCATCCATAATCAAAGCGCGCTCCGCGGAGCCTTGGGGCCCGTAATGCTCCTGCAAGGGCTCTACCAGAATACTGATGATGATGATAAAATAATCAAAAATGCTGCTATATACATAAATTGTATATTTATTATAAAAAAAAAAAACTTAGGCAATTTTTTTAGGGCTTCCTCAAATATTTCACTTTTCAAAAGGGTTCCGTAACCGAGAATCGCTTTTATAAATAGTAATATATTGTTTGTATACATATAGATGTATAAGTTACATAACCATAGGGTTATATATAGACGAACGGCTCATTTGATAGTGTTTATTGGATTTGTATCAGAGTTATCACTAAGAAATGATGCTCTTAAATTCCTCTTCCTTAGAAGTTCTGGAAATCCGATCACAGGAACAAAAGATTATTTGGCTTAGATCGTTTGAAGTTCTAATACAATACAATTGACGTGATGTCAATTTTGGCCATATACACACTTAACGGCAGGTGAAATTCTGGCGAAAATTATAACCTGTAAATTAAATTAAAAAATATAAAGGAAACAAATTACCTCTGCCATAATTATCAGGTAAATCCAAGTAAGGGTCTAAAGATATTATAGTTCCAATGTCATTAATACCAACAAAGGCGTAGACCACGTGAGTACATAGATCTGGGTTGATATGACTCACGTCGAATTTTCCGAGGCCCCATCTATACGTCGCCCAAGTACCATAATAGCATACTACAACTTCTGTAATAAATATTTTTCATCATTTGCTGTTATATAGTAGAACTAAAGGAGGTTGCCCCGTTTCAAACCTCATAGTCATACTGTAAAGCAGAAAAATGAATAGGTATTATATGAACCGATGATAGCTCAGTAGTAGTGTATACGGACGCCGCGTCAGGAGACGTGAGTGCGAATCCACCTACAATGAGCTTGAGTTTTCGGTGAAGGAAAACATCGCGGGGAAACCATAGCATGGTGGTAGGGCTTTTCTAATGGCCACCGGGCTAGCTACCACCTAAAAGTTAAAAATTTGCCGCAAAACACCTATACGAGTATTCC
Organism: Actias luna; assembly: GCA_039707435.1. NCBI lineage: Eukaryota > Metazoa > Arthropoda > Insecta > Lepidoptera > Saturniidae > Actias > Actias luna. The sequence continues at coordinate 8,375,569 of JAZHAC010000018.1, read as the reverse complement.
GGTAGTTGCACTTGAGAACCAGTCCCTCCACTAGGTTAATATACACTATTTTTTCAAATTTTCAAGAAACATTCAATACCTTAAAAAATTAATCAATACTCGCTTTGGACGCTGCACATGCAATACTAAAAATGTCAAGCGGAGACTTATTTTCAGCGTTAAATTGAAATTATAAATAATGAAGATAGAGTTCCGGTGAGTTCTTATTGGAAATTTTCTTTTCATATAGATTATTTTTATTTAATTTCTCAAATACGAATAGTCTATGAAATATTGGCGAAAGATATTCCTTTTCTTTTCATCTTTAATGATTACAACTTTTGCAATTTTTTATGTACTATTACACGCTTTTGGCACACTTTTCTAGCCGTCATTCGAGATCCAATGAGGTATCATACATAATTTTAAGTGCCATATCTCAATTTTAGACTACTTTCAACTTGTTGACTAGACTATTTATTAGCACAAATAATATAGGGAACACTAAAAGATAATTAATATGAAATCATCCCCTAACTACGTTAAATAAGGATTTAATAATATGGATAAATATTAATAAAACATTAAAATAAATTATTATTAACTCACTTTCACTAAAAACTTGGTCGCTAAGAATTGACGCCAGCAACAGAGACAAGGCAAATCGTAAACCCATGTTGAGTATTCGCAAATCACTTTGCACAGATAAGGGATAGTGTTACTCTTTTATAATATGTATCTTATCTAGCAGTAATATATTCGTTTGTTTAGATAACGATTCGATGATTTATGTATAGCGGAAATATTATTGTGGCATATTATAAGAATTCTTATATAGTCATAAATATGTGAGATTTAGAAATACCTGTAATTTTCTTACTCATTAATGAATTGGAAATCATCGATTCAAAACTAAGACGTAACCTCAACGATTCCCAAAATGTTCTTCTTCAAGAAGTAAATACCTATCTAATTATTAATATATATAATAAATATATAACAAAAGTAAATAGATACAAAAGAACCATAATGGCATGTATATTTAGGCTAAGGTATCCAAAATACTCACGATTACTTCAACTGTACACAAATGCATATATTGTAAAGCATTTTTTTCGTAATTTTTTAAAGCATTAAAAAATATGTGAGTGTCGTAGAGCACTCGGAATTAATTTCCTTACCCAGTATATTATTTTTTATACACGTATTATATTAATCAATAATATTATTGATTAACAAGTACAATTGAATGAACTAGTAGTGTCTAAGAGTAATTAAATGAAACGCAGAAATAACTAATGAATTGCAGGAATGGTAATGAAATGAAATGGAAAATTTGTAATTAATGTATGTTTACTAGTTATCAAAATAAACATTTTATTGTACATCATTGAATTCTATCTAATTCATTATTATACGCTAAGTAACACCTGATGCATATGATATGTACAAACTATATCTGCGCAGCCGTTGAGAACTTTCTGGCTGTCTTGAACCAATAAGCGCGCACCTACAACTAGGCACGGCCAATAGCATACGCGTTATGGATAACACTGTAGAAATATAGTGCAATATAGAATAGACTAAAAAAGGGTTGTGACGGAAAAATCTTACATTTAGATTTATCTAGCTTCTATCCGTACTGTGCGATAAGTAATTTCGTTCCAAAAAAGTATCTACAGAAGTAACACCATTACAAAATAAAATGTAAATCACATATTCTGTTTTTTCTTGTCCTTAAAGTTTAATATATTATCCCCATCTACTATCCTATGTGAGATGTCATGTCAGTATTCAGACTTTGTGTACACGTATTATTTTTTATACGTATTATTGTCATCGCGAACTGATGATACTTGACATCCGACTTAAATCTGTATTAATATTATAAAGCATAAAAGTTCGTTTGTGTGAACGCGCTAATCTTAGGAAATACCAGCCGGGTTATAAAATTATTTTTGTATTTCATAGAGTAATCATTAAGGAAGGCATAAACTATTCAACATTACGATAGCATCAATAGAAGCAACGCTGTATTGAAAAAAGTTACAAAAACGGGCAACAATTATTAAAGAAATTTTAACTCCACGCGTAAGATGTTGCAGGTACAGTTAGTGTTTGATATACACCGTTTGATTCTGAGTAGCGACGCGCTAAATCGTGGCTACTATTTTATGATGATCACAGTCCAGCCGACCACAATCGTCTTACCCTGCCACTTGTCTCTGGCACATAAAATGTAAAATCAAATATGTACTAACGTTCTAAAATAGTGTAACTTATGAATAATAAACGTGTGTGAAAAGACATCTCGAGTCTGTTATTACAACTATATTAAAATACAGTCCACCAAATATATCGAAGTGACAACTACCCGCACATTTTTCTGCTCCATATCGTTAATTCAGATTGCAAGCGAAAAAAGATTTAAAAAATCCGAGTAGTTGAGATTAAATAAACCGATAAAAATCTATACATAAATATATAATTATTGGGCTTATATATATTAACCTCCCGCAATAAGTGTTTCATCAAAGATACCGAGTCGTATAAGATATATCAGAAGATAATACAGAAATTAACAATAGTAATTAGTTTATTATGTTCAATATGATATGCAATTTATAATTTATTTTATCGGGTTATAAATATCATCAGTAATTTTATTATCTCTTTAATAATAAATTTTTTAAGTATAATTCAGATGAATGTGTATTATTTGTTACTTTTGAATATATTATTATATCTATACTTAATATTTTAAATGCGAAAGTGTGTTTGTATGTTTGTCGTTCCTTCACTCTTATATGAAACAGACTAGAGAAACGGTGAATATGGAAAAATCTTCCATTTTGATTTGTCTACCTTCCAGGAGCACCGCGCGATAAGAAGCTTCATTAAAAAAAAAAAAAGGTTTGGGGTTGACATAAATAATTGGTTGTACTGTGCGAGACTCTGAACAACAAAAACTCGAACAAAATATAATGTCATATGATTTTTAAATTATTTCTGCACTAAATAAACAATGTAAAAAAAAGAATAGCTAATATTTACGTCTCAAGTCGAACAACGTAAATAAAACGAACTACATTTTTAAATTCTCATTATTTCACCAAGTTGAAACCCATTAAGCTTTCATCCTATGCGCTGAAAGTTTATTGTTTACGAGCATTTTTGCGCCGTGAAATTGATTACGAAAAATCCAAACGGGCCGAAACCTTGGCGAATTGTGCCGGGAAATTGAATTTTTAAAAGCCGCACGGCTTTTATGTCAGCCTAGTTTTATTTGTAAAACATTGCTCTAATAATTTAGAGCGTGCGACGACCGGACTTATCGGATAAAAGTCGAAAAAACGTCTGGCCGTGTATGTCACATGCGCTTCAACCTGCGTATATGGTGGTTTGGCTCGTTTATTTTTTTTCTCCCCTAACGTTACCCGTTTTCTGTTGCCGCTTGTAATGCATATTCTATACTGCATATAAGTAATACAATTTGTATTTTGGTTTGATAACTCTTTTACAAGTATAACTAATTGTTTTTTTTTTGTGTTGGAACGAAGTTCCTTGTCACACGGTACGGATGGAGGCTAGACAAATAAAAATGTTCGATTTTTGCATCAGGACCCTTTATTGTGTTCTATATTGTACTATATTTTTATAGAGTAGACGGTTATCCATAGCACATATGCTATTTGCTGTACCCAGTTATAGGTGCATGCTTATTGGTTCAATACAACCTGTAAGTTCTCAACGGCTGCGCAGATATAGATTTCAGACGTCATACGTGTCCACCGTTTCGTAGTCTATTATTATATGCATTATAATAATTTGAACGATGTACAATAAAATGTTTATTTTCACGACTAAAAAATAAATTAATTACGAAATTTCCTACCATTCCTTTAATTCATTAGTTATCTCTGCGTTTTATTTAATTACTCACAGACGCTATTAATCCATTTATTGGTATTTGTTATCAATGATATAATACGTTTATCAATAATAATATACTACGTAAGAACATTCGTTCCAATCAAGTGTTCTACGACACTCACGGATATTTTTTTCTAGTTTAGTTGTACTTGGGGCTTAGTCACAAATAAATCATGTTACCTTATTGATTTCCATCAAAATAAACTGTGTACTTTTCTGTATTATTTTAAAATAGTTTGAACTAGCTTTAACAGTATTTAACTAAAGATTTCAATTTTATTTTAATTATGTGTTTAAGGGGAATATCGTAATCGTAACTGATGTAAAATGCAAATGTTTGTTAGTATGAGTTTTTTAAATTTATTTAAGCTCATTATAAAATATCTAAGGTCATTAGCGATCACATAGATATTACATTTATATCAATTTATAGTAATCTATCATTTTTTTAAAGAACATGGTATTTGCACAACTATTTTCACTTAAACATTCAGTTAAGTTACTAGCGATATACACGGAGATTTAGCATTATTATGAAAAACCGCAATCAACAGAAAAGTGGTAAACATTTAAGTCTAGCCCACACTCACACTTATTTTAGTCACTTTTTGTAATTATATTTATATGAGTCAAATTTGTGTGTCCGATCCGGAGTCTTGTTATAATGACTTGATCCCTCCTACCACTCAATGTTAGAAGTTGTGTACCAAAAATGTATGTTCTCACATTGAATAATTTTGAACAATTTCCTGATTTACATGCTGAATCCCAAAGTATTTTAATCTCGTCAATCTCACTTAAATTAGTAGCATTTTTGCCTTATGGTCTACTTTTTTACTGCCTTGGATTACTAAATGACTTGGTAACCAAATTTATTTAAAATTACAATTACTCTTTAACAGGTTTATTATTTTTTGTTTAATTTCTTGTTCGTGTGTTTGATGTGCTTTTACATCTTAAGAACTTAAGAAATCATTTTTTTTCCCATTGAATATGTGTTGTTAGCCTAGAGAGCTTTCACAGCTTCACCAAGCTTTGAACACAGAGCGAGTGCGGAAGACACCTCGACGAAACCTCATTTGGGCTATTGCTGGGGACCCTAGTAGATACCATCAGTCTGACTAATCCTAGTTTGACCCTATCCTAAGCAGCTAACCTACTTAATTACAGCGTGGGTTATGTTCGCGAATTTAATCCTACTAAAATATAGGATTTTTTTGTGTCGGTGCGTTGTTGACTTTGTGCCTCGATTGTATTTATCCAATTTTGTATGTTAAGCGTATAATTCTCAATTTACATATTGCGCAGTGTCAGTAGCTAGTGATACGATAAAGTTACAACCCTGTGTCTTATATGAAGCCGAGTATAACCCAGAAAATCAGTTGAAACAACGATCACCAATAAGATAACAGAAATCCATCGTGGGTCATCACTATCTTGCTAAGATACAAGTCTCTCAATGTGTATATATACACTGACTAATTGCGTCGCAGTTAACTCCATTCATTTGGTAGTCTACTAGTCGATTAGATTTTGACGGTAGCTACAATTGGTGTGTGGTAGTCTAAATGAAAGCAAATGTCGTGTCCAACCCGTCTTACAAAATACTCAACGCAATTTAAGCACATTTTTAAACATTTTTACGTGTATTGTTAACAAAATCGTTTTGACAGCGATATGTATATATTTAGTTTATATATAATATAGGTTTATTAGGGGTTATGCCACAAATAGTGATTTAATCTAATATCGAATTTTCGTTCAAAAACACGGGTGAATTGTCGAAAATTTGGCAATAGATATGTGTGTTTCGCACATAACAGTTGATATTGTAATGTTATTTTGGTGAGTGTCGGGGAAATACAAATGGGTGATGAATAGTAATCGGTTTTTACCACCAAACGCAACCATAATAACACGAAATACTATAATAACAAGCGTAAAGCAAGTAAAAGTTATATAAAATACGTATATTTTTTAAATAACATTGCCGTAGGTATCAAACGGTTTCGATTACAATCATTTATCGAAACATACCTGTTTTAAAACGATACGATAGTAAAAAAAAACATTTTGCAGTTATATTTTAAACCGCCCGACGGTCGGCCGGTCGTTCGGATAAAAGGCGAAAAATATCTATACATGCCACATGCGGCCTACGTATGCTGGTATAGCGTGTTTTATTTGCAACCACGCGTATATTGTGGCCCAATGGATTCTGCGGATAACAAAATTTCATTCTTTTTACTTTGAAAAAATCTAGGGCTAGCACGTACATATATCCAAACTAAAATCACACTAAAGTGTTTGAAATAAAAAACGTGTAAAATGAAAGTCTAAATTATTTATCTAACGATACCACCAGTCCAAAGGATATCCCAGGCAATCAGAAGAAGCGACAAGAAAATGGATTGGGTTTTATTTTTATTTCATTTTAAATATGTAGCAATATTGTTTTTACTAACAATGTTAAAATTTACAATTGAAAATCTCGTGAATTAACGCATGTAATGATCTAAAACCTACCATAGAGAAATACGACTATACTAACGTAGGGAAATAAAGGCATGTGTCTAACATGCAGAACTACGGTCCTCTACGTAGGCAGATCAGTACGCGATATCTAGTATAGAGAAAAAAGGCTCTATCTGTAATCAGAAGGAAAAAACAAAGTTTTGTTTATCCATCATACAGGACAAGTAAATACATAACAATTACAAAAATATAGGATACAGAAATAAACACAACAAATGAAACAACGAGTAACGTGTTCTGCATAGATAAGTATGTTCCAGTCTCAGCATAATTGCTACACTGAATCAGTGCAGTGCTGGTATTCTAACTAAGCTCTAATGAGTTCCGAAAATACAGAAGAATGACCCTGTATCTATCCAGACTCTGATATAAAGAAAGACGGCCCTGTTGTGGCTAGATTGGATGGACCGTATTGTATATAGAAGAACGATCCTATTCCGATATAGACTCTAACATAAAGATTACCTTATGTTAAAATTTCGACAATGGATCAAATTAATGCTTTCGTATAATTTCTTATCCTAGTCAACAGATAAAAGTGGGAATGTGAAGGGAATCGAGCTCAACGGACAGCGATCATAGAGTATTTAGAAGGTAAAGGATCAGGGAAGGTTCATTAAAATCTTGGCTGCACCTGCAAATGATGAAGCTAGGATGATATGGAATTTTGTCATTAGTTCTAAGTATTTTTGTACATATTGTAGGGTCAGGGTAAGATGAGCCTAACATGTATTTTCTGGAACGAAGTCCCTAAATTAAATAAAGACAAAAAAAGAAAATATAGCAGTACTTATATTATTGGCAGCGTTATCTAATAGTGTTTTATTTATTATGACGTATGTAGATTTACGAAAAACTTTCTATCTATAAATAGGTAAAGATACAACATAACATGTTATACTCCTCTGTTTATCGACTATTGTCTTTTATATATTAGCTATTATGAACACGCTTTACAGTTATTAATAAAAAAGGCAAGATTTTAAATAATGGTTTTCAGTAATTATAATTTTATTTACAACAAATAAAATTTTGTTATATGTATTGTAACAGTTGTCATAGAACTTTTTTGTATTTTTTTTTATATTTACTAGAAACGTTATAGAATTTAGATAAACAAAAAAAACTATTTGAAATAACGTGCAGTGTGATTCAGTTACCAGTCGCTCACACAGCAATTCTAGTTGCAGTGGAAAATTACACGTGACCGTGGACTTGTAAAAACTTTCAACATTTCAACCGTGTCGGGTCACAACTGATGCTGACAAATGCTATATACCGATTGTTTTCGATAATAATTGTTGTTAACTCAATGTATATTTTTATTAAATAATAATAAAATTAAAAATTATAATTAACCTATATTAAACTTTTACTATCGCCAAATTTTAACATTTAATATTTTTTGGAAACAATAATTTTATATATGTAGAAACAAAAATACTGCACGCCTCACTTTTATTATAATTTTTTTTTAATCTATTTTGTTTATTACGGCAATGCAAATGTTCTATTACTGATACAAATACGCTCACTATTACATTACAGGATTTTTAAATTAAATTAATTTATTATGTATAAAAAAATCGTTTTTCGTGTACGTTGGGATGTCTGCGTGTATGGATGGGTAACGATTACGCTCAAAAACTTAATGTATTGCGACCATTTATTATTTAATAACTTTAGAGTGACATTTAATATGAATGCTTAAATCTAAGTCATTCAATTATAATTACATTATGAAGCGTGCACTTTAGGATTGACCAAACTATTTTTAATATCCTGTTAGTCCGTCACTTTACACTCCCTTTACTTCTGAACGGATTTTGGTGCAACTTTTTCCTTTCGATAGCTGTCAATACAACTAAAAATAAAAGTCGGTTGTATTTTATTACTAAACATGATCGATGGGACTGCCGCCGATTTAATTATTGAGTGGAGCTGCGCTTTTACTTTTTTTTAGTATGGAAGATAAAAAAAATATATTTTTCAGCTTTTGTTAGTATCACTTTGTATCCAGATTAAAATAAATTCATATTCCATATACTATTCAAAAAAAGTAGGTAAAATATGAATTTATCATGAGTTACTATCGAGAAATACTAGTAGCGAATCAATTCATTCTTAATTGTTTTAGAACAGTGAACGCAATAACGAGAGATATTGGAATTTGTTTAAAAATATCTGACGTATTTAATACTTAGGTTTTGTGTGTTTCCAGTGAAAATACACTTTTTGCGTTTGTACTAATGAATTTATACTAATAAGAAGCGAAATGGAATTTCATTGTAAATGTAAATAAGAATTATATTATAGTTAAGGTATTGAACAAAACAATTATTTTGTTATATAAACATTTACGCAGGTCCTAAAAACAATTATTAATTCATTATATGGAGAAAACTTGGAGTGTGCGACGAACGCTCGGTAACTTATAAAATGCTTTATAAAACCCATTCACACGAATTATATGATTGATTATTTTTCTATCATGAAATTTCTTTAAAACAACCACTACACTTAACACTTTATAAATGAATGTGCTTCTAGCTACCAGACTCAAGTTGAGAATCTGCTATAAAGCTCAGGTTTGTTGTCTTCCTCTCGTCAGGCTGCGTAAGTGTAGGTCCGCTTACCATGAAGCCGGGCCGAGCACCAAGGCGATCCTGTGATTACTAGATTGAACCCACGTCGCTACATCAAGACGTGAGATGGCCGTGGGGTTTTAGTGGATATTCTTGGCGGTTAGCGCCGGGTGAGTCTAACATAAGCCCCTCAGTCCCTTCGGCTGAGAGGGTTTGCGTATTTCCCCACGTAAAAAGGCTTATTGCAGGGATTCGATCTCACGTCACTCCTATGTGTGTCGTCACGTGTTCATCACGTACTCACTATCACTGAGCCATCACTGCTTCACAACAGTTGTGAGAATAATGCTTATGAAACTAACAAAGTATTCATGCCCGATAACCTTTCTAATAATACATATTAATATTATAAAGCGGAAAAGTTTGATCTCGCTAATCTTAGGAACTACTAGTCGGATTTCAAAGTATCTTGTATTTGATAGAACGATCATTGAGGATGGCTTTAGATTTTTTTAACATTACACTACCGCCAATGTGAGCAAAGCTGTATAGAAAAAAGTTACAAAAATAGGCAACATTTTAACATAATTTTTAGTTTCACACGAACGAAAGCACGAGCACAACTAGTCTTCCATATGAATACATTATTATGGCATTTACATCGCATCTCCTTCAATTTGTAAGCAAAGAAAATACATACAAAAACATATTGTAAGGCGTTCGATGGGGAGCTTTAGCGAGTTATTTGCAAAGCGTGAATCGTGTTTACAAAAGAAAGTAAACATCTTAAAACATAAACACTTTGCTAATGTCGTTCTGTTTGTAATACTGTTCATTTACTCGTGTAGAAGCTAAATACATATTAACATTTTAATGTTCTAATTTGTAGCATTTATTGGTATAACGATTAATTTACTTAATATCTTTGTTTGGTGTCTCACGACCAACATAAACAAACCTATATAAGTAAAACTAATACCCAAATATTGTAGCTGTTCTTATAATTTCGTACGCGTTTATATTTAATATGACTGTAAAATATTTTTTTAGTGGTTGTCTAAATTGGGTCAGGTTATTTTGGTAAAATCTTGTGAATAAGTGATATTTCTATCTCGTGACCACTGTTATTTTATTTTATTTTATTGATGCGTAAGTGAGTTCGAATACTTAATTAGTTTGATGCAACTTATATGACAGCAGAATTAAAAGTCACTGCTTAGATTAACATTGTAGCTGGCAACTTCAACTGCATTAACTTTATTTAATTAACAATTGATTGTAAAGATATGTTTTAGTATCTACTATTACAATCAATCTACGTGGTGTAAAGTAGTTTTTAAATTTTGTGATGAGTGATTAAGTGATATTTTATTGCTCTTGAGTTAAAATAGTAAAGTTGTAATTTATGTAATGGTTGGGTTTTCTTTTTTGTGTATTAGTTGACTATGTAATTTTGGTTGATAACTTTATTGACTGATTTGAAGAATATTAATTGACCTCAAAGAAAGTTTTGAAGAGAAGATTGAGATCACCATTTTAATGTCCTCCACTACCGTTGCTCCTACTTTCAGAATTGTGGCGATTATTTACTTTGTCAAGAAATTATCTTTGACAATATGCGTTGCGACAAACAACGTCGTTTGTATACAACAGTTTTATTTTTTAATGTTGCCCAAGAAATGGTTAGAATCACTTCCCATCTCATAAACGAATTAGCGTAATAGATCTGGTGCTGGCAGCAATCCGCATTCATTTTTATTTGCATTATTGGTAGTAACTCTCGAACATAATACGGATATACCAATACGACTATTCTCAATATCTTTCGCGCGCTGGTCATCAGCTCGGTTAATACGTGAGGTGGTCCGTCGTACGTTCGAAATAACACGAGTAATTCGTTTACTCGTTATTATATAGAATGGCAGTAAAACTAATACACCACTCCGTGACAATGGCGAAATGTAGGTACCGCCATTTTGTAAAATATACTAAGATGCAGTTATTTAATTTTCTTCGCAATTTCCTTATTTTAACTTTCCTTATATACCTTCTAGAAAGTATTAGAAAACTTTAAAAACATAGTTCAGTGAAATCGGTTCAGTCGTTTGTAAGTTTTAGCGAGACTAACGAACGGCTATTATTTTTAAATATATATAGATATCTCATAGTTTTCTATTCAATTCATTCACTCACTTTTCATATAATAAGATTAAAAAAAAAAGATCGTTTTTTTTCCTTTATATAAAACGTGTCCTTACCATCCTTTGTCTTTATATATAAAAAATTCGTGTCACGTTGTTTGTCCGCGATGAACTTCTAAAGTACTAAACCGATTTAAAATTTTGCACACTGTGTGCAGTTTGATCGAACTTGGGAGATAGGATACTTTTTATATCGATAAGTGATCATAACGCGATGTCGCTGTAGTCGTTGTGATTGATTACTCAAAAAGGCAGAGCAAAGTATGCCAAGTCAGCTAGTATGTTTTATGTAAATAGATTTACCTTAAAGGTGAACGCGGCTTCGAATTTCGATTTACAATCAATCCTAACGATTACCATTACCATGAATGAATCAATGAACATTTTTAGTATAATATATTCTTCTGAAGACGATAACATTTATTCCGAGAGCTTTCTTTATAAAAGTTTTTTATAAATCGAACATAATGATACGTTTTATGTTATGTATGTAATATAGACCCTGACAGCTAATCCCTCTTGATTGGCTCGTTGGTTTGAAATAATTCTGCTCATAAATGATTGTAATATCATTGTATATTCCATTATTGATTAAAATAACTTCTTATAAATATAATGATAAACTACAATGTAGTATCATCAACAAAGTGTTTTACTTCTAGTTGCTGAGATTAAATAACATTTTAGGTTGTCTTTATTGAAGTATTACAAAGTTTGCCATTTACGTATTCTACAACAATTTATTATTAGTAACAAAACTTGGCACTAATGTGTTAATATATATTTTACTAAACAAGTGTTTCTATGCATCCGTACCGCCCTTAACTTTACATAAGTCCATCTTAAGACCGTTCCTAAAGTTGAACCTGGGCTAGAATGGGATGCTCAGCGACGCAGCTAAGTACTCACTTCTTGGGTGCACCTGCACTGCTTCTCCCAGGACACACTGTTCGTTACCTAAAGCAAAATTCATCTGGTCACCTCCGGTACCGAGATGTAATTTTACACGTCGATGTGCTTCTTCTTCTGTAAAGTACAATATTTTAACAAATTGTAAGGAATAAAAGTTTTTCGGCGTAAGTTCGAATCCATCTAAAATGAGCTTGAACTTTCGATGAAGGAATACAGTGTGATGAAATTATAACATAGTGATAGATCTTTTTCTAATGCCCGCGTGGCTAGCTACCACCCTCAAGTTGAAAATTTGCCACCAAATACCTTGAAATGTTTTCTGGCAGTTGCACTTGAGAGCCAGCCCCTCCACACATTTAGCGTGTTCACCAGCTTGGGCCACATCGACACTTAACATCAGGTAAGATTGTGGCCATCATTCTAAATATTACCGATAATAACAAATAACAATTGTTCTGAGCTTGGATGTAATTTATGCCGGCGAGGCTTTTGCGATATTTAAAATAAAAAAGGAAAGAAATGAAACACAAGAATATTTTGAAATACATTTAATATTATTTTCTAATGCAGTTAAAAAATCTCCCTATTTTTATAGTGTGTTCCACATCAAAATCGATCTCGCAACTGTCTTAGATTATTTGAAATATTTTATCAAAACTAATTCGGTGTAACCTTTCTTTAATGCCTAAATTCTTGCTTTATTAACGCTAAGGTATAGAAATTTCGATGATAAAACTTTTTAAACTTAGCTCAGCAGGATTTAACCTTTAATAATGTGCAGCCAACATTGCACAAAATACAATAGAATAAACGAAAAACAAAAGTTTGTCTATCACTACAGCTAGCTCTGTTTTAGTATCGCAGTTGTTGTTGTCTGTTTCCATTTGTGCCACAGCTTCCTCTCGAGGCATTATCTGTCCTAGATCATCATCCTCTTGCATAGTATATCCACCGTTTATTGAAACCTGGATAATCAAAATATAACAATTTAGAAACTGTATTTCTATTTTCAGAATTTTTGTAGATTTTATTCTAAGATCTAAAAACAAGTCCTTTCCTTATTTTGAGTACTGAATCAGACTGAATTACTTTAGTGGACACGTATGAAAAGCACCACAAAATCTCAGATGTTAAGGCTTTAACTTCCAAGCCGGATTTATTTATTCTTTCTAGTACATTGAAACACATAGTACTGATTAAGCTTACTGTACTAAGAGAAACAAATATACCAAAATACCAAGCGCAAAAAGATATATATACTACGAAGTAGTTAATGACTTGAATAGGAATGGCTACGTAGTTAATTTATTCGCAATCGAAGTGGAAATGAGAGATATACCAGGTAAAAAAGTGAAGTAAAGTACCATACGTGAAGTGAAAAGTACCATAGTAATGTAAATTTTTATATACCATCAGTAAGTAGAAATTTCCACTAACAAAATGCAACCGACTCCTTTAAAAAAGCTGATATTTGGGCTTGAGAATATTCGCTTCAAATTTAAGGTGCTTTACGATATTAAGTCAAAATAAGGTGACAAAATTAAATAATTTAAAAAAAAAAATTACAGTGTGTTTGGGACATAAAGAGGTAAGTTTTCACCAATTTTCTATTTTTCATTTTTATAAAACATAAAAATATAAAACCAACAACTTGGTCATTTGAATTTTTCACATAAATGTTGAGGTTAGTTGATAAAATGTAAATTCAAATGTTGTATATCTTTTTATTACCTACAACTTTGCCATCACCTTTTTTCCATAGTACTTGTAGTTTTGCCGGAAATCAAGAGATACCGTTTTTTGCTATTAAAAACTCAGAACCTACCCTTCCCGACTTCAGATCGCCTATAATTTTTTTTTTCTTTCATTTTTGTTATATTCTCTTTCTTTTCCAATGGGTTTCATCCTACTATATGATTTTTTTTTTCACTTTTTACCACTTTTTTAGCCCAGGTCTATAATTCGTGTCTTAATTGTTATACTTAAAAATCTTATATACGTATGTTAGCGATCGTGTAACTTCTAAACAAATTGACACATAAAAGTTAATTCAAGTACAGTCAAACCTGAATAAGTGAGAGATCAAGGGACCGCGATCTCTTATTCTCTTACATAAGTTTTTCACTAACCCTTATTTCTAGGTTACAGAGTTACAGAAAGAGCTGTCTTACTTATAGAGGTCTATAAAAATACAACAAATATGACTTAATTAGAAATAAAATACGTGTACCTACGGGTCTTATATATTAATTGAAATAATAGCTGAACATAAATGTTTAATCTAAATAATAATATAACAACATTTACTTTAAAAAAATGTAAATTTCTTTTGCGATTCTCTTTTTAAATATTGTGTTTGTTTTTCGAGTTCATCAATTTTATCAAATATTGTTTGATCAACTGTAGCATAATCATAACATTCCAATCCAATGTTTCTACAGCTTCCTGTTTTGTTGGAATTTCCTCCACTTCTCTATTCAAAATGTGTGATTGGCTGGATTCATTTTCACTGTAATTTCCGTTAATGTACGAGCTCAGACAGTTTTAAACGATAACGTCTTCGGTGTATTCACCTGTGATAGTCACATTGTTTTCAATATGTATGAAGTCTTCAAAGGTTGGCGTTGACACGTTACCAGTGATATCGTAGAACACGAGATTGGCCCATTCTTTATTGCTAAGTGCAAGATCAAACTCATTGTCAAGTTCAACATCATTTTGCTCGATCAGAAAATCTTGATTAGCTGGACAGACACTGAATCCACCTTTCTTAAAGCAGTTTTAACAGTTACATCGCTCACTATATATCATGCATTTTTTGCAAATTTCTTGGCCAAGAGTACATTAATCTCAGGGCTATAGTTTGCTTCCAAGGAAGTAAGCCTATGCTTTACAACTTCTCTGCGATAAACCCGTTTGACTGGATGAATGATACCTTGATCTAAAGATTGAAGCTTACTGGTGTTATCGGTAGGCAAAAATATAACTTTGATATTTGCAAGTGCTGGTAAGTCCGTATGGACAGTACAGTTGTCAATAAAAAGCAAAATTTATTTTCGTTTGTTCTTTATTTGCTTGTCATCTTTTTTAAGCAATATTTAAACAATTCCTTAGTTATCCAAGCTTTTTTGTTACTCGCATAATCAACGGGGAGAGTCTAGACGCCTTTAAAGCACCTAGGTTGCTTAGATTTTCCAATAATTAGAAGAGGGAGTTTGTCTGTACCGGTTTGTTAAAATATTGAAGAATAGTAAGGCATTCCTTGCTTTGTTTTCCTTCGTGGCATTTTTCGCCTATAAAAATGAAAATGAATGTCTGCACATTTAAATAACAAAGCAGTTACATTGGTGTTATAAAGTTTGTTTGGATCATATCCTCTTAAAAGGCTCGGCAAATTATCAGCCCATTGGTTACAGACTCTCTGATCCACAGATCTACTTTCTCCGGCTGCTTTTTTGAACGTTACTTCATGGAATTTTTTAAAACTCTCTAACCAGCTGTTACTAGCTGAAAAGTTATGGATTCCTAATTTTGTGGCGAAGTCTTTAGATTTTTGTTTCAGCAGTGGTACATCTATGGGAATGTTCTTATCGAGGATTTGTTTAATCTATCCTAATAGGCACTTATAAACGTCGGAAAACTCAGAAAGCCGGCATCTCATAATATTTCCGTGTCCTTCAGAGCACTGAGACTTAGTTAATTCCCCTGATTATATAATTTTATAGTAGCTGGGTTTTGCTAAGCCAGACTCGCTCTGTATTTGATTTCGTAATTTCTCAGATTCAAAATCATTCATAACTTTTAGTTTATTACTTAAAGACAACATAATAAGTTTTCGTTTAGACGTTATGAGTAAGTACAGGAACTTAATTCGCAACTGTTGTTTATAAACTGACTGTAATAAGCTTGACAAACGATTCGGTACGCACATTTGGCTTTTTGAATAGAATGAGTTCCTCGAACTATAACAACGAAACAACAACAGACACATATTTGGTCACTCGAATAAAATGTAAATTCCTAAAACTATAGAAAGCAATAACAAATGCAGATTTGGTTTGAATTAAATAAGATTCTATCGAAATGTAATCATGAATCATAAATAGCAAAAGTTAGACGCGTTTAACTGTCGCTTATAAAGGTATATGCAAGTATCAATTTCACTTAAAGCGATTCACGCGTGAAAAATGACTGTCACTTATACAAGTTTTATGTCCTTCACTTATAGAGGTAATTTAGGAGGGCAAAATGACGGGACCTGGTAAATACTCTCATTAATAGAGTTTTCTCGCTTACCCAGTTTTCACATACTCAGGCTTGACTGTAGTAAATTTATTTTATGAAGGACATGGTTCATAACTATTTCATAATACGATAGATGGCGCTGTGGTCGAGATATTAACTACGGACAGGAACAGACCATCGTACTCAAAGGTTACAGAATTGTCAAAATTTACATTCTCCGCTATTGAAAAACAATAGATAAACATTTAACAATTCATGTTTATATATTTTTTTATTTTTTATAAACAGTGTAATTTCCTTATAAATATCTTTTGATGGTATTCGTAATGGAAATTTATTCAACTGTGCTATTTGTTTAAGTTTTTTCTCTATACAAAAATATGGAAGTATAATCTGCCATTAGAATCAATCTAACTAGATTAATGTAAAACCACCAAAGAAAAACCCATAGATACTATTATATATATTATAAATATTATATATATTATATTATATATATTATAAATTATAAGGCGGAAATGTTTGTTTGTTTGAACGCGCTAATTTTAGGATCTGCCAGACGGATTTCGTATTTGATTGATGACTCATTAAGGAAAGCTTTAGGCTGTTAACATCACACTACCGCCAATAAGAGAAACGCTGTATTGAAAAAAGGTAACGAAAACGGGTAAAAATGATTAATTAATTTTAGTTCCACTCAAACGAAGTCGCAGCCCCAGCTAATGTATTTATAAACCAATGTAAAGGAATTATCGTATTTATCTTTTGGTAACTACCTCATGTTTGAACATATTAATTTGTCAAATATTCACACGGTTACAGATAGTCTAAATCCACCATTACATTTTGTGACCAACTCTAGCTAATTATGATAATCTCGAGCGTTTTATTACAGATCATTTTAAGTTGTGTGCTATAATTAATGTATATATGTATAGGATATATTCAATAACTAATAATCCTGAATATTATTTTATTTAGTACAGAGTAACAACCTATTGCAAATAAAAACAAAATGTATTGTTAAACAAGAATAACCTCAAAGCGATGATAGCTCAGTGGTAGTGTGCACGATTTCGCGTCAAGGGACGTGGGTTCAAACCCAAGCACCTACTATGAGCTTGATCTTTCGGTGATGGAAAACATCGTGAGGAAACCATAGCATGGTGGTAGGGCTTTTTCTAATGCCCGCCTGGGTAGCTACCACCCTCTAGTTGTGAACCTGCCGCCAAATACCAATAGGTGTGTTCCGGCAGCAGCACTTGAGAGCCAGTTCCTCCACAGGTTTAGCTTGTCTACCAACTTGGGCCGTATCGTCACTTAAGATCAGGTGAGATTATGGCCATAACGCTAAACCTTAAGTATAAAAAAAAAATTATTCTTTGCGCTAATAATAATTAATTAGAAAATATCAAAACAAAATTGATAATAATAGTTACCTTAACGGAAGGTAAACAAAAGATAATCCTCAAGATGTTTGATGCTAATATAGTTCGCATGGTTACCGTCTTGCAAAGTTTTAAGGTAGTATCAGACATCAACGCCACGTGTATTAATAACGCCAACAAAAGTCCACCCAACACTGTTATGTAGAGAATTACTGAAAATTTTAGATATTAATTTGATTAGTTTGTGAAGTAGCTATAAAGTGATGATAACTCAATTGGTATGTGTACGGACGCCGCGTCAATGAATGTGAGTTCAAATCCACTTGCAATGAACGACAGCTTTCAGTGAAGGAAAACATCGTGATAAAACCACGTAGTGATAGAGCTTTTTTAATACCCACCTGGCTAGCTACCACCCTCAACGAAATAAAACTAATTTAAACAGACTTTATCGCGGTTTTAGTTTTATTTCGATGAGTAATATTCACGAAAACATAAGAAATCATTACCACTTACAGTTGCTTTACTAGACATAGCTTGCCCACCATCTTGGGCCACATCGACATTTAACATCAGGTGATATTGTAGCTGTACCGCAAAACCTACAAAGTTTTAAAAATGATTTTGTTTAAAGACTAGCGAACACAAAAATTGAACTATACTAATCAAAATTATTAATACGTCGTGGAATAACAATTAAGAATAATCTGCCACTAAAGAAGTCTATAAGAGAGGATTTAAAGAAGGTGTAGTCAAAGCCTCATTATTCAGGTTGGTTCAAATAAACTATCTATTAAAATTCTAAAGAGCTAAAAATACTTTTTACAGGTAGACACGTATGTGTTATATAAATATCTACTCAACTTAATTCAATCAACTCAGGATGGATGATTAGGCGATAGGTCTCGGGCATAATTTGCGATTAAAGAATGCCCCATAATTTGAAGGGCAAAATATATATGACCATTAGAAGACCTGTCATGTTGTGTGGATCGGAGTGCTGGACTAGTAAAACGACGAATGATTGTCGATTGCATGCAGCAGAAATGTAAATGTTGGGATGAATGTGTGGCGTTACAAGAATGGATAAATTCAGGAATGAGTATTTTAGAGACAGTTTGAAAGTGGCGCTAGTGGTAGAGAATTGAAAGGGAATCTTTTGTCTTGGTTCGTTGTCATGGTTGTCATGAGAAAAGAGGAAAAAAATGTGGTGAGGAAAGTAATTGGTATGAAGATTCAAGGATGGAAAGGAAGAGGAAGGCCAAAGCAAAAATGGATAGAGTGTGTGAGGAATAAGATGAAAAAAAAACCGACTGATTGAAGAGATGGCGGTTGATAGAGATTTGTGAAAGATGAAAATGTATTGCGTCGACCTCAAATAATTTGGGAACAGGACAAAAATATGATGTTATATAAATATCAACTTTCCTTCAATGTTAAGCACAAAATATACTCACAAATAGATGGAACACTGTGCGTTGGTACCAAAGAATCAATGAAGCACGAGCCCATACAGATGAATACGACACAACCCACATAGAACCAAATCCGAGTCATAGCCAGTGGTTCGCTCCAAAAGGACATCAAAACAAATAGAGTTAGAACTGAAAGTAGACACGTTTTCATTAACATAAGCGATAAATAGTTCATTTTTTGAAGCGATGATAGCTCTCTCAGTAGTGTTTACGGACGTTGCATCAAAGGACGTAAGTTCGAATCCAACTACTATGAGCTTTTCAAGTGTCAAAACAAGTGATCAGTAAAATAGTACCAGAAATTCCGGTATTTCAGTAATCCCGGTTTGAAGTATCCCACAACAAATCATACCTGTGGTAAAGCTAAAGAAGTAAAAGTACGATTTCGTCTCCCCACCCTATATACATGTTGAAGAGCATGTGGCACACACGTCTACACTCAGTAACAAATGGCGCAACTCTGACCCGCGACACGTGCACTCGATTTCGAGGTGGGAACAAGCAACATGTCCAGCGTTACATGAATGTCTCGCAAAAGCTTGAGGGACATATTGCAGGACACTGAGCAACGTGCCAGCGTCACGTAGATTCAGCGTTGCGAGTCATGTTGTGGGACATTTTGTCCCCTAGTGTATTCTGGGCTTTACGCTAACATCTATAAAATATAAAAAAAATACTGTATACACTATATGCTTACTCGTAGTACATTCGAATGCCTCTTGAAATACATAGTACATTGGTTTTATGTCTGCATTTTGGATGAAATCAGCTTATCTTACGTGCTGTGGTGATAGGACCAATGTTTAGCCGTATCGTTATTCAATACTAACTAGCTTGGCAGACACTGTCATATCCATTGCAGTGTAAATAATTTGACTACATAGTTAGTTATAGCCATAAATGACAGTATAAATACCGTCTCTGTGATAACACATATGTAGATATGTGTTGGTGCCATTTGTCATGTGTTGGCGGTATTTTTATGGTGATTGGTCAAACGATGTTGGAGTTAAGCATTTTGTCCCCTACCTTGCAGAAACTCTCTTATTTCATTGGATAAAATTATTCTATTATGGTAAATCATATTGTTAGTTATGATCATGTCAAATGTATTTTATAAATTTACCAGGTACTTTCAGAGTTATATGCGTACAAAGTGAGAGACAAAAAATGATTCAAAAATATAATATACATATTTGATTACTTTTCATCTTTACTATATGTGTAGATAGACTGGGCAATAAATAATAGCTTAGTAAGAAAAACACTCTTATAGAAAACCAAACTAAAAAATAGAAAATAAGAACCTCATTAAACCAACCTTAATAAGTTGAAAACCTCTAAATCTCGAAAAAATGTTTTGTTCCCTTCCCTTCAAACACCAAAACCTCCATTATCTATAAGCCCAAAACTCTATAACTCGAATGTTTTGCCTTGATGTTCGACTTATAGAGGTTCTACAGTAAATTAAAATAAAGAATAGTGAAAAAAAAATTAATGTCGGTTACAAATATACGGGCTGAAGCTAATATAAAGCGTGTAAAATTACAACACACAAAAGACCGAATAAAATATTTACTCTGTAAAAGTTTACATAATACAGGGTTTTCTACTGAAAAATCAAGAAGTTTTAACTGTGTGACCACCATTTTTATAATACAACTTTTATTTAATACACTAAAATAGATAATTAATTAAAATATGAATAGTGTAACTTTTAAAAATAGGATGCGTTATATTGAATATTCGGCATTTAAACTCTTTTACGTGTTTTTTTCATAGGCGACGTTGGTAAAGTTCACTACATAGGTCTACCATTATTACAAAATAATATAATTAAACTTACTTAGCAGAGGTGTGTAAAACACAATGTTGTATGATGTAGCCCGTCTCTTAATATCCACGCTAATAATCATTCTATCGCTTTGGCGTGTTTGATTGTCTTCTACGACAAACACGCTACTCCAATCCTCTGGGCCGACAATAACTTCGCTCGCTACTACTTCCCATTGGTTCTCTATGTATTTGCCTGTTATCTACATAGAAAAGCATATTTATCATGACTTCGTAGTTATTTTTAAGATTAATAATGAATTGGTTTGACTAGATACTTACCATTCTTGTTCTATTATCTGCATCACTTAATATTTCCAAATTAATTTTCTCGTGTGCTTCCCAAGGTTCTACTATGATGTAGCAGGTATGCTCATCGCGAGGCCATCTGAAATGCGATATGTTTAGACTTGAGTAAGCTATGTAAAATAATACAAATAAATATATTATCCAAATGCACTACGAAGAATACACTATCCTATTAGATGTGTGATACACTTGTAATCACACAGTGGTAAGAAATCAATTATAAATATAATAAAAAATTTATAAACGTTCTTCTCAAGGTAAAAAAGATCTGGTTGGAATTTTTACTTAAAAGACTCACACCAATAAAGCTACTAAATAAAAATAAAAGAAAATCAAATCAGTTGACAAACAAAGAGAATATTAATAAACAATAAGTTATGTTAGTAAAATCGAATTCATCTTATCGTATTTAACTAACAATGAAATATATGATGATTGATGATATTGATATGCTTACAGTCATTACTTAGACTTAGTTGATTTAATACTCTATATAATATACACTCCTTATATAGCTTTAGTAACGATTACAACTGATCATAAATAATTATGTGGGCCGAGACGATATAACGCTAAACCAAGCACAAAAATGCATTCACAAGTGCTTAGAACACGTCGATAGCTACTTGACGATTTTTTTGTTGACGTGGAAAAAAAACGTTTACAGATTTCCTCTGGCAATACATAAACACTCTACAAGGTTTCATGTCAAGGCAAGAGGATATGTGGCAAGTCACAGAATAACAAGCATCGTCAAATACAAACTAAAACAATACTACATAACACTTGATCTCGCTTCTGGCCGGGGACCAAGGACTGCTTTTATACTTCTACTCGTAACCGCACTATCCAGGGTCATGTCAAGGTAATCATTGTCATTGTCAAGTACACACTCAAACTATACTATGGTGCTGCTTGAACACCCCCTGACCAGAGATCAAGTATACCGTTCATACTTCTTCTGGTCAGCTAATTGAAACACTATCACCTATACTTTATCTTGACTGATCAATTTTGAGAATACTTTTATTTAGAAATGTAAAGCTAATACTCACTTGCTCAATGTGTCATTGCGGTCCGGGCATACGCTTTTAACTACAACTTGAAATTGAAAAGTTGCTTCGCCGCTGTACACCATGCTAATCATATCTGGATTTCTTACATCGAACACTCCCATATCATTTGAACTGTTGAAAACAAATAAAACTGTCATGATATTTTTAAGACTTTTTAACACGAGGATTTAAATTTTGAATCTATTTGTTGCAAAGCAAAGCGATAGTATAGTAATAGTAACTATTGTACCTGCTACAATTAAAAAACAATGTTGGCTACGGAAAGAGAAAGTATCCATCGGCGTAATTGTCAAGATGGTCTACAAGTACTCAATATACTGATTGATTCCGAGACGTGGTATATCAAAAGAGATGGAAAATGGATAACCTGAATGAATACCCGATGGTAATCGCAACTGTACAGTTATTTCAATCTGCAAATCGGATTGATTTTAAAGTGCAATGACTAATCTGTCATATGTTTCCCTATAGACGGCACGAACGGTTTAAGGTGCTTTAATGCAACCAGATTTTTAAACTTACATTTTACGATGGGTCGGGTATCTCGGTTTACCTTCTTGCACAGATCATGATGTGTTCGGTGTATATGTATAAGTAGGCTTACCATAATTACGAAGAGCCAAACCGGGACGCAGAAGAGAAAGAAGCTCATTTTCATTTTGCTTTTCGCTTAATTTGTGTTTTTCATATTTGAAATGCAATCAAAATTATTATGAATTGAATTGTCTTTGGCGCTGGTGGCACGGGCGGCGCGGCGGGGCGCGGGGGAACGATTGGTTGGGGTGTCGCTGCTGTTCAAGTTTGACCGGGACGCCGGGACAGGGATCTCAAACCGGGACTATTCCGGTCAAACCGGGACGTATGGTAAGCCTATGTATAAGTAAATATCTAAATAATAATTATTCATTTGAAATTTAAAATCCGGTTTGAGGTTTATAATGCTATTTATGGATGTACTTAAGAGAGTTCAAAGTTCAAAATGTACGGTAGAGTTCAAAGGTGTCTCTGTTGATTCCATTTTATGCCAGCATAAGTATCACAACTAACTAACCAAATACCATTTGAATATATAAAATGATCGATTTAATGAGTTAGAGTTTTTCATTATATGTACGACTAAATTATTAAGATTTCAGCTAATTATTTCATAATAGTTTCTAGTTTCTATTTTAGTACAGTGTATACAATAATTATTATCTTGGATATCTATCTATATAATATGCTATCAATTTAAATTATAATTGAATAATTTTCTTTATGATAGTGGTGTAGGTTGAAGTGCGCGCAATTATTTTTTTATTAATAGTGTATAGGTTTACCGTTATGACCACAATCTCACCTGAGATTAAGTTTTGACGTGACCCAAGACACGCTAAGCCTAGTGAAGGAACTGGCTCTCAAGTGTAACTGCCGGAACGCACGTATAGGTATTTCGCGGCAGTATTTCAACTTGAGGGTGGTAGCCAGCTAGGCGGGCATTAAAAAAAGCCCTACCACCAGACTTTGGTTTCATCACAAGGTTTACCTTTACCGAAAGCTTAGGCTAATTGCAGGCACTTAATCTCATAACCAATGGCGCGCCGTACGTACACACTACCAAGTGATATTACATTGCTTCTAATTTGTAATAGATTCGAGTTCAATATCATTTTTTGTGAAGTTACAAGTTATTTTAAATTAAAAAAATGTTGTTTTTTTTAAAGATGGATACGATCTCTAATTTTGTGTTGGTAACGATGCAAAACGCGATCGTATTCATATTATTTGAAGAGATGATAGTCAAGCGACATGAGATCGATTCCACCTACAATGAGATTGAGCTTTCAGTGAAGGACAACATCGAACTTCAAACATAGCACGTAGGTAGGGCTTTTTCTAATGTTAAACTTGTAGCTACCACCTTTAACTTGAAAATATGCTGCCAAATTCCTATAGGTGTGTTATGGCAGTTGCACTTGAGAGCTAGTCCCTTCACTAGGACCACCGTGTGCACCATCGGCACTTAAAATCAGGTGGGATTGTAGTCATAACGCTATACCTCAACTAAAAAATATATTTAAACGATATTATGATAGCTGTCAGGTGCTGTTGCGGTCAATTTTTTATGTATTGAAAAAAAAAACAACATCTTTAGGTTCAGTTTGTTGTTGCACAAAATCAGCTGGATTGATAATACTAACTTTACAACATAGAATGTTGGTTTCCATATTTGTCCTTGACGAAACTTGAGACTGGTCGTACCGTTGTATTTGCTTGGGTCCCAAGCCATGCTGTTATCAGTCCAACTCTGAAAAATAAACATATATTTTTCAATAATTTTACTAACGTCATAGTAAATCATGTTTTGTAATTCCAATTCAGATTATATTTTGATAGCCTTTTTTGGATGACTAAAATTATAACAAACCACATTGAAGTTCATTTAGGGCAAAATACATTGAGCGTATTGTATATATTGGTTGCTATATAGGTAGGTACAAAATAACATATCAATGATCTGTATTGTTTTTAATATATTTCGTTTCAAGTATTTTATTTCAGTTTATTTGTTAAACTTTATAAGTTAGCATCTATTAACAAAGCTATAACCTTTAAATAAAAATGATAATTTAAATAAGTAAAAAATACGTTTTTATGGAAAACCGAACTAATAAATAGATTAAAAAAATTAAGAATAGTGTAAATAAGAAAAAAAAGTGTTTTATTTAAAAAAAAACGTGGGTTGCTTTTTAAGATATCAATGTAATGATAATCCTTCTACTCAAATTTGTCAATAAAATATTTATAACTATTGACACCATGCACCCCACTGTTTTTTTTTTTTAAATCATTTTTTTTTTCTTATTTACACTATTATTAATTTATATTTATTAAAATTTATTTTCTATATTTTAATTTGGTTTCAATTACCCTGGCACAGTGCTTAACGAATATCTTATGTATTAATAATATGTTATTAGATTATCGAGGATAGATATCAAACGCAGGTCCCATATTTTATCTTTTAATACCTTCATCTGCTTTTTCAATATCTAAATTTACATGCTGGTACGTCTTGGGCTCTTCAAGCGATTACCTGACTAAAATCCTCAAATAGGCAATATTGTCCAGAATCTATCAGTATATGGGATGCTTGAAGGTCAGTCTTTTTCTATGATTGCTGTTTTGCAATCATAGTTTTGACTAAATTATAATTTAATATAAGGTAAATTTATTGTTGAACTGACATTTAATTAAAAAACCTTTTATGTTTCGTCCAAGTCACCTCTTTACTAATATTATAATGTAAAAGTGAGGTTGTTTATTCTTTACGTTTTCACGCCGAAGCTGCTGAATCGATTGTGATGAGTTTTGGTATAAAGATAGATGGGACCCTGGAGACGGTGATATGACACTTTTTCTCGCGAAAGACTTATTGGAAGTGGGGTAAAGAGTAGGATAATGTTTGTATGAAATCTTTTATTACGCTCTGTGATTCTTTCACAGAATACATATTAACGCGAGTGAAGTAGCAGGTAAAAGCTAGTAAAAATATAATTTTGTTTTTGTTTTTTTTTTTATTAATTTTTATTCCTTTTAGCATGTAGACGTTATTTCCACAATCTCATCTGATGTTAAGTGAGGATGAGGTCTAAGATGGCTGACATGCTAAATATAGTACCTAGTACTGGTTGGTTAATGCAACTGCCTAACACATTTATATGGTATTTGGAGGTAGATTTAAACTTTAATCTAGTAGCTGACCGGGCGGGCATTAAAAAGAGCCCTTTTTTAACGTGGAGCAATGTATTTATGAATCACCTCCAAACCCTGGGAAATTGAGAGGTGGGACAGACTAAAACCCCACGGCCATCGATCACCTTCCTGGGGCGACATAGGTTCGTGCTTACACTCACCGTATCACCTCAGCGAGCGGCCCGGCTTACCATCAGGTCGGGGCCCAATTCAGCAGCCTGGTCCCTTGCCTTTACAAACATCGTTGATAGCTGAGTGAAGCGATTATAGTTAAGTGGTAGTGGGTAGGCACGCCGCGTCATGGGACGTGAGATCGAATCCAACTACCTACAATGAGCTTGAACTTTCGAGCATGGTATCAGGGCTTTTTATCAGGGCTTTTTGTAAAGCCCTGATACCTGACTAGCTACCAGCCTCAAGTTGAAAATCTGCAGCCAAATACCGTGTGCTCCGGCAGTGGCACTTGAGAGCCAGTCCCTCCAAAAAGGCCGGCAACGCGCCTGCTATTTCTCTGGTGTTGTGGGTGTCCATAGGCGGCGCTGATAACTTAATATCGGGTGACACGCTTGCTTGCCCCATATTCAATAAAAAAATGTTATGGTTTCATCTCATTTTGTTAATTTCTTCAACGAAAGTCTCGTTGCAGCGATTCGAACCACCGTCCATTGACGCGGTGTCAGTACATGCCACAACTGAGCAATGGGTTGTAGTGATTGAAATACATTACCGTAATCACTAACATCCTTGTGGTAAGTTTCGATTGAAAGGCGTCATATTCTACATTGGTGATGAGCGACAATATTTTAACAGTCATGATTGGACTTGGTGATATTGAGGGTAGACGCCCCATTAGTAATGTTCGTTTCAGAGTATCA
This sequence comes from Actias luna, assembly GCA_039707435.1. Lineage (NCBI taxonomy): Eukaryota > Metazoa > Arthropoda > Insecta > Lepidoptera > Saturniidae > Actias > Actias luna. Next base: position 8,348,488 of record JAZHAC010000018.1, on the reverse strand, counting down.
GAGTTGGTCAGTTTGGGCAGCTCGGGTTGGGAGTCTGGTGTTACTGCTGTAAAATAAATATTCTTATAGTGTTAGGATAAGTAAGTTACGTACGAAAACCACGGACTTCATTATGATGACTGTCAGCTAAGCATTTATCTAGGTTTAAGGAAACGGTTAAGTTATAATGTTATTTATTGTAATTCTAATACAATATCTATTTCGGAGGAACACATACTTTTCTATTTTTATAGTTAAGATGTAGCGTTATGGTCATAATCTTGCATCATGTCCCATGTTAGTGGGCATGTTAAGTCAAGTTGTGGAACTCACTATCAAGTGCAACTGCCGAAATACCTATAGGTACGTGGCGACAGATATTTAATTTGAGGGTGCTACCTAGTTAGGTGAACTTTAGAAAAAGCTCTACCACCATTCCGTGGTTTCATTACGATGTTTCCTTCACCAAAAGCTGAAGTTCATCGTAGATGGGTTCGAACTCACGTCCCTTGACGCGGCATCCGTACATACTACTAACTGAGCTATCATCGTTCAATTAGTACACTTCCTGTGTACCAAACTAAAATGCTTGATGGAAAATAAAAATAAAAATATTCTAATTTATTAAAGTGTACTTGACATTCCTTTTAATAATTTATGTGTAAAAAACAATGATTCACGTATACAAAATCTCCAAAGAATTACTTATATAAATTTCTACGACCGCTGAAAGTGCCATTAAAAACTCTATTAACCTATCATTTAATCAATACCTTAACCTTTACTTTGTTAATGGAAATAGTTTAAGCTTATACTATACTTAATATTCATATTAACAAATTGAATTCTAAATTATATAAAATACTGTAAGGAAGTAGTATAGTTTCCTTACTTATAGAAATTATATACATGATGTATTTTTAAAGAAAATATTTAAGTACGATAAATTCAAAATAACTTTGGAAATCTGAATGTAACTCTGTGTGATTTTAGTGCTTAAAGCATGGGCTACCATTCTTTTTCAGTTTGCATTGTTACTATTCTGTCACGGCGCCCTAATCTACCTAGTTGGAAGAAATGGATAGGTATACTGACAAGAGAATGGTAAAAATAATTGCTTCACTGTGCCTTTCATTACTCTCTACGGCGCACACTTTGGTAACCTCTAGCTTAAGCAGTAAACAGAATCTCAATTGATTTTGGTATATAGATTTCTAAGGACCTATTGTTCTAAAAAAACCTTCAATAGGTGAATTTTGCATAAACAAACTTTCATTGATATAAGTCAGATGTAAAATAATAATTTTTATATATTTGGTACTCTTTGTTGTTGGTCTTTCAAAAACGCAGGTTTTTGAAAAATCATCCTCGTAGTAGTAGGGTATGAAATCAATTATCCAAATGTAAAGCACATACTAGTTACATATAATAAAATATTCAACACTATACTTATAATAACTTTACCAGTAAAACCTGTGATTATATGTAAAGAATTGCAATTATATTAATATTACAAACAAAAAAAAATGCATAATACCTGGGCGTTTGATTAATTATTTTTGGCTTATCACATATTTCTTACCTTCAGTGCTTTCGGTACCCGGTATGGGACAGTCGTATAGAAATTTAGCTTCCACGCCGTTCCAAGCAGCGAAGCTAAAATATTTTATCGATAAAGGGAAAACGTCGTTGAAAGTAATCAAAGGTATAATTTCACCTTCTTTTCCAATTTCTATTACGCCATCTGTAAATTAAAGTTGATAGTGTAAAAAATTGCATCCGGAGTACCATATCACCTATATTTGGGCAATACAAGAGTTTGAAGTGTCACTGTGATGCGTTTTAGTGGGTAGCGTTGGGTTATTAGGACTGGGTGGACCATGGCCTGAACCAGGGTAATGCGTTTACACTTTGCAACAAGGAAACCTTTATAACTGGGTTTTTAAAACACCATATTATAAAAAAAAACATTGCACGATGCATGCGCACAGTGTATATTTCTTATTACATTTCTCCTAAGTTTTAAATATTAAATCACTAACCTTAATTGAGTTCGAAAAACCACTACAAAATTAATTTTGATAACCTCTTAAAGCAAGCTCTTTTGTAACGCATGCATCTTTGCATCTGACAAAAATGCGGAAGCAAATTCCGAGTTGATGATTATTTTTATCAACTTAAATCAATACATTATTCATTTTCTAATTGTCTAATAACATCAATCTAATTTGCTAGTGATACTACTAGTAATATTTTGCCAATATTTTCAAGAATTTTATTTTCCATACTGGTGTTATTTCTTCGCCATAAGATTTTGACATTTCCAAACAGTTTTATTTTTATTTTCCTTGTATGCTATCAGCGCATTTAAGGCCAGAGTACATAAAAAAAAACCCCAGCCTTGCTAAATACATGCATAATTTTGAGATGATGTTAAAACCGGTGCTAATAGCAAAGAAGTTTCTCCTTTTAAGTTAGCAGTACAATAAAGTATAAGATAACAAAGCGTGTCAATGAAAGAGAAAAGAAAACAAATGTACATACCAACAGAAATCTTTATATAGAAACCTCTCATTTCAATAGTGGAGAGTACGTCAGGTGTTTTGACAGAGCTCTTGGCGTTTCTCCTTAAATTCCGACGCAGTTCCGTAAACCTGTTACCGCCACCTCCAACAACTAAAGTGAAATTTTGTTACAGTTATTCAGTTAGCGTAACTCGGAATATTGTGTAAGTTTGTCTATACCGGGTCTCAAAGCCAGGCTCGTTTATTGATAGGTAAGCTTGCTCGGTATCGATAACTTTGTCAATGTTAAGTTTAAAGTGAATTTTGTATCTATTAGTGGGTAAATTTACCAAGGAATCAGTAAATATTAATTTATAAGGGAAATTATGGTCAACTTTACTACTCTTTCTGTATTTAGTGCCGCTATAAGATAATTAAAGTAAGAAACATTCGTATAACAATAATAATAGCCTATATTCCTTGAATATATTGTAGTTTCTTCTTATTATAACATAAATTGTCCAAGCGTTATCCTTCTCCTCGATGATCGCTTTATTAAATGTAAGATTTTGAAATCTAACTGGTAGTACCTAAGATTAACTCACTCAAACGAACATACAATTTTTTCACTTTTTAATACTAATATAGATTATTGATTACCGTTAAAATTAGTAAGTCGTTAATGTGTATAATAGTTAGCTATAACACTTTTTAAACTTTCGTGTATTGTATGCATATAGAAATTAAATAGTGGTCTAAAAAGCGACTTACTTTTAAATAATTGTTCGACTTTTCGGCCTGGTTACACAGACCGTGGTCACGAGCCGACTGAAGTGTTGCTGTGTCTACGGTACGGAGGGCAGTTTCTAGTAACTACCCTCTTTTGCTCATTATCACTAATGATGTTCCAGCACACTACACTCACTATACTGGAACATCATTAGTGATAATGAGCAAAAGAGGGTAGTTACTAGAAACTGCCCTCCGTACCGAAGACACAGCAACACTTCAGTCGGCTCGTGACCACTTCAAAAGTAAGTCGCGTTTTAGACCCGTATTTAATTTCTATATTATAACATTTGGCTAATTTGTAAATTAACTGTTGTACCGAGTTTACGTACAGCATCAAGCACATTAAACTTTTATTCAGGTAATGTGAAAACTATATGGAACTCGCCGCTAGCGTACTACCTTCACATAAATAAAACGTAGCAACTTTGTTCTTAAATGAATTCATTCAATTGATGCAATGATAGCTCAGTCGGTAGTGTGTACGGACGCCGCATCAAGGGAAGTGAATTCGAATCCATCTACAATGACCTGAACTTGTGGTGAAGGTAAACATCATCATGAGATCATAACATGATGGTAAGGCTTTTTCTATTGCCCACTTGGCTAGCTAATATTCTCAAATAGAAAATTTGCGGTCAGATATTTATACGTGTATTCCAGCAGTTCTTGTCAACCATCTTGTGCCACATCGTCACTGAATATCAGGTAAGGTAGGTAAACTAAATCTATGGAGTATTAAAAAGTATATAAGTTAGTAATAAATAAGTAGTTAGTATATGTATACAGTTAGTTAAATCTTACCTATTTCATAGACTGAATCTGTGGCGGTTGGGTTAGCTACCTCGGAAAGTAGTATATGCCCGTTGCTTGAGGCTTGTATAGCGATATGCATTTCGTAGACCGTGTGCGGATCTGAAGTCTGCATTGAACGATCTTTATCGTCCACGTGGTAGAACGTTTCATAACTATAACCATGTCTGCAAATGTGTTCCTTACAGTTCATAGCCACTGGACAAAAAAGCATCGAAGTGAGTAATAGAGAATACAGATTAAAACTGATTATCGCAATAAGTCCTGTTTATTTTTTTAAAAATTAAAAAGGGTAAACATTTATTTGTTACTCAAGCACACATAGATTTTCAAAATATAAACTTAAAACAACAACATAAGTATAAACATACATGTATGGGCGCTTCAAATTGAAAAAAAGAAAGTAACTGCTATATAAACCATAAAAAATGTAACAAAAGAAAAGGTAATAAAATAATCGGCTGAGTGTTTAAAGTGTGTATTTAGTCAATGTTGATGAGATGTGGGATGATCCAGGTGCCATGTTGCCACAGTTTCTGAATATCTTCGCTTTTTTTTTTACGTCGGTAGGTTACCACTTTGGCGGAGATTGCGTGTATTGAATTTTTATTCGATAACGATTTAACGAAACACATATATTGAAAATAAATATGTTATAAATATTTAACGATTTGCACTTATAACTATGACGATAGAAATAACCACAAGCGACCAATCACAACACAGAATAATTTAGACTTACAAGTAGTCCAATGAAGAGAACTATCATAAAATGTAGTATACAATATATAGAAGCGAAAGACAGTCTGTCTCGGTCAGATACGTCAGCTTACAGCTTAGCAATCAGCTTAGCAGATACGTCAAACTTTTAATTTTTTTTAACGCATGATTATTCAATATACATTCGAGCGTATCAAGTTCTATGATGGACAGAAGAAGTGAGAATAAAATTAGATTAAACCGCTCCACCTTCACAAGAAACTTTTTAATGACCTACATAAAGGTATAACAATTCTTCTAAATTACCGAACTACCTTGAAATTGTCGAGAAACCCATTGTAACGAGATGACGTGTCATAATTATAACCAGGATGGGATCTCGAGACCGTTTTAAATATTAAAATTGCTCATTTCAGAACTTCGTGTCGAGTTCACGATGAGTTTTGAAGTTTCGAGCTCAACTTGGACTGCCGGTAGCATACTATTCTGCATGATGGAAGATCATTTATTATTTTCGCTTAGGACAGTGTATTAAAATGTTTCAAGTTTTCAATTAAATGGGACTTTCTGTCAACTACGTTTTGCGTCTCTTATTACGGATTAAGAAGTAATTGTACATTTACAATAAGGAACCACAGTTATCATTCAATCAAAGACTAAGTTTTCGGAATTCGACATATTAACTCTGCCCTCCCAATACATTTTTAATCATTTATTATATGTCCGCAAAAACTTGGAAAACTGGATTTCATGTAAGACCGACATGATTTCAATATTAAACCATATTTTAGACTAAGTAAGACAAATAACAGTTTTTAGGTAAGGATAGGTTTTACAACAAAGTCCTAAAGCAAATTATCGATTTGCCGGACAATAAGTTCAAGTACTATGTCCAATAGGTTTTGATGTCAAAGGGCTCTATGTAGGGTGGATCTAATATTTGAACGATGGTGATGTCTGGAATTAACACCCCACTGTGCATCTGCCAATAATTATTGTAAAAGCACACATTATAACATTATTTAATAAAAACGTACGTAGGAAATATATAAACAGATCTAGTTTCTTGTCGGTTCTTCTCTATGACTGGATTATTTTCCCAACCGGTGGTAGTTTTGACGTTTATAAGCGCCTTCTTAGGGCTTTATCTAAATTAAGATTTTTGATTTGATTTATTTTAAGATTTAAATTATATAGAACAGAAACAATTAATTATAGTACTGTGGCAGTTTAGATAAAGAAATCTATCACTATCAATATATTTGAATAGTCGCCAAAAATATGACTAATACGGATGTCGTTGATGTTTATTTTCAATGCAAATTCTCCTCTATTATTGTACTACTTAATTATATAAGTATTCTTAATTGTAAAGTCTCGATGTCTGTCTGAAACTATACCACGTGCAGACTCTAACGGACCATGGGGGCTTCGTAGCGTACTTGCACAGGTTCAAAATAAAAGACAGTTCCGCCTGTGCGGCCGACCCGGGGACCCTCGATACGGTCTTCCACCTTTTGGTGGAATGCCCCCGTTTCGGGTCGTCCAGACTAGACCTGGAGATGGAAACGGGGCTACAAGTCGCGCTAGAGAACTTTCCAGAGCTCATAGACGGCCACACCGAGGCTCTTTTAAAAACCTGGAGTAGTGGTAAACACCGTGAAAAAAAAGGAACAAAAAATTAAAGAAGTGATGAAATGCTGTAATATCAGATTAAATAAATTTGACGATATTATATTTTAATCATATTTTTATTCACATTTTTATTATCTTATTATTTGATCAAATTCTTAATTAGTGACGAAACCAAGTTTTAACTGACCTTCTACTGACATATATCCAAATGACTAAATTCCTAATATAATTTTTATTTATTGTTGTGATTATTATTGTTATTTTCATTATTTTTGTTATTGTTATTTCCATAATTTTTGTATACGTAAAGATGACTGATTTGTAAAATATATTTAAGTGTGTGTGTGTGTGTAAAAGTACCATAAAAAAAAGTCTCGGATCATGTCCCAGGTATTTCAGGGGATTTTAATACTAAAATAAAAATAATTAAATAATAGGTTATATGTGGACACCGGATTTTATTCACCCATAGTAGTTAAAAAAAATTGTTAAAAAGTACTGTCAGTTCGTTTCTTGTTATACTCTGCCATTAAATATCAGTAACTAATAAAATATAACCTTCTGTGTAGCAATATGGTAGAATGGTGTATCAAAATAGGTTTACTAACATACGACTGAGATGATAATCGTAAAATATGGTTTTAGCTATCCATGTATTATAACCGTAGTAGAACTAAATCTATACGTAGGGTATTCTTTAAAAATTTGAATTGGATTGTATTTTGTTTTTGATAGAGGCTACAATAAGTGATATCTAATAATAATATTTATTTTTTAAGAGCAGTTTGTGTATATATGTACGAATATAAATTTAGTGTTTCTCTGAAATGACTCTAACAATTTGGATAAAATTATTTATATAGACTTTTAATTTTTGAATTCACTTATGTAGTTGTATTATTGCGTAAAAACTGTTTTTTTTTTTTTTATGAAATTTGTTTGTATTAAATTGTTTAATTATACTCGTGTTCTTTTTGTTTAAATTATATGGATGTTTATATTTAGAGTGTGATTTGTATTTAAAAGTTTTTTTAACACATTAAAAAAAACTACCGAACTAAGCCCAAGGTACTATTTTGAATTGTGTATCGATTTACATCGCTACTATCGCTATGAACAATTTATGCGTATCATTTTGACACTATTCAATCGATTTTGTTGATATTTGAAATTATAGAGCTACGGTACTTTTTATCTCATTAAATGATAGGGTATATCAGGTATAAAGCATGAAAGATAGAATAGTATTACGAATTAATTTCGTCGCAAATTTTGATGTAGTCTTCTCTCTTCACTAATTGATAATAGAGCTAAAATTTTTGGCTTTGTTTTAATGGTATCTCTATATGTGATAACCGGTGATGTAATCGACTTATTAAATTGTAAAGTGTAGGACAACATCTGAAAGAGGCAGGAATACTTAGTTTTAAATATTATGATAAAAATGAAACTATTTTATACTTACTTTTGTATGTGTAGATATTAGTATTGTTACTATCAACGAATTTCGTACAAACGAACAAAATCACACAAATGAACCATCGCATTTTTCTATATATATATATAAATATTATATTAATAACAACAATTTAATACGCACAAATGTAAATGCCTGTTCATATCATAATATGAACTGAAGCTAAAAACTCGTGGGTGGGGTATGATGGACGTTAAGTAGGGTTGACACTTAATGAAAAATAAAAATTATTGCAATAGATTATTAATAGATATAATGTGTGTGTTTTCTATATATTTAAGGTTTAACGTTATATTCATAATCTCACCTGATGCTTAGTTTGTGGCCAAAGGTGGTAGACACCCTAAGCTTAGTGGAGGGACTGGCTCTCAAGTGTAAGTGCCAGAATGTGTATTAGCTAATTGGTGGTAGATTTTCTACTTGAGGGTTGTATGTAAACAGGCGGGCATAGAAAACGCTACCACCATGCTATGGTTTCATCACGATATTTTCCTTCACCGAAAGCTCAAGTTCATTGTAGGTGGACTGATAAATTAGTTACAAAATGAAATAATTTATGGTCCAATGGATTGTTGAAGTCAGTAAACTGAGTTTCAAATACACCTCGTGAATTTACTTATAAATAGTTAGTGATAGATTTCCAACTTCAGATGGACGAGTATTAGAAAGTATGCTATGTAATGCACACATTTGAGTTAGTCGTCTTTCTAGGCTTAGTAGGTTGAAAATTGCGACTAATACCTAATTTAACAATAGGTAGGAATTCAAGGAGATGATATTACGGTTCATGATAAAAATAATTATTTAGGGTACATTGAAAAATTAGTTATAAAATTATTTATTGAATTGAGACCCTAAATATACATATGAACAATGAACGCGATTGGGTTTTTATTTCTTTAGTCTATAGATAATATTATTTGGTTTTGATCAGACGGTTAACCATATAATCCTTGATCCATCACAACTAGGTGGTTAGGTTATTGCCCAACCAGCTTTTTCAGCCATGGTCAGCAGCATTGCTGTACCCCTGGTGTTGCTATGTCCATAGGCAACGGTAAACATTTACCATTATATAGGCTGTCTGCATGTTTGATGCTAATGTCGAAGCGGTGATAGTTCAGTGGTAGTGTGTATAAAGTACAAAAAATCTGTCGCCAAATACCAATAGGTGTGTTCCGGAAGCTGCAATTGGGAGCCATTTCCTCCATAGGTTTAGCGTGTCTTCCAACTTGGGCCTTATCGTCACTTACGATCGGGTGAGATTAGGGCCATAACGCTAAATCTGAACCATAAAAAAAGTTGCATGAAAATGCTATTACCAAATATTACTTAGTAATAAAACTTATTAGTCATCGTCTTGAACTTCTTGTAAGTAAATAGGAAAGCTAAGTAAATAGGAATCTGAACGCAGTATATTACCTAAAATCCTTCTTAACCTCATGGAGAATAGACATAAGCCGAAACTATATGCTGAAAATAATGGTTTAAGTACCTACCACAATAGCGCTGGCGTACGAACAAATATGATATTAACTTAGCTTATGTAGGCGTCGTGTGCTGAGTTCAAATATTAAAATAATAAAAAAAAGATACAATTTTTAAATAATATATAATTAAATATATAATAACTATAACTTATTCTAATTACTATAGGCGCTTTCTTTGAAAGGTATCCTATGCTACCCCAGTGCCACCCTTGTTAGACGTGATTTGAAAGAAACCTGTACACAATAATAATACTTATTATCTCTACCCTTTACTTTTAGTTTTCACAAGCCAGAAACACTGTATGGGTTATTTGGGTCTATCTCTTATAATAATTGTTTTTTTTTCTAATATTAAAATGCCTACAGAACCTGTTGCCTATTACCTAGGTAAACTATATTTTTGATACATATATGTTTAAATGTTACTTTTAACTTATTAAATTATATTAAATATATTTTTTTGTTTGCTTATGCTGTTAGCATCGTGCCATTTTGTGGAATGGAGATTCTTATCGCACGTTATCGTTAGGGAAGTCCGTTCCAACCGGCTGTCTCTATGACACCTCGCTTTTTCTTTCCTATTTATTATATTAACTCTATAAATTATTATTGACATAAAATATAAAAGCACAGCCCTAGCCTCGAATCACCAAGTATCGCACAGACTTGTGATAGTCATTTGTAATATACATAAAATATTTAAAAATAATGTCATGATTATTTGGAGGTCAAACAATAGCTATATAATTAACGTTGTCATACATGCAATAAAGTGTATTACAATTATTTGATATATACTATAACTAGCTGTGCCCGCGACTTCGTTCGCTTAGTATATAATATATTTTGTCATACTTCGAAAATAATACTTATTTTCGATATGTCTGGTGCAGTACGTCCTTTTCTGTACTATTAACAACGTATATGAAAAATTTCACGATACGGATGAGAAGTTAAAAAACTAACACTTCCGCACTCCACAAATCACATTGCTGACAAATATAATGCAAAACAAACCTATTCATGTTCTGTCGTACTCTTAATTTATGTGTTATTTCAATTTTAAACGTAAAATGTATTAATTTTTATTGTCTAGAAATAAATATAAAAAAGTGTCTATAAAAGACCGGTGTAACTTTAGTTAAGCTTTCTTTATTAATACGTATATTTAAAAAATAACTAATGTTCACTCAGTGATCGAAATTCGAACATATAATTTTATTATTGGAGATTGGAGGAATTTCTTGACTATTTGGGAAAAAACTGTCACTGAAATTTGTTTATTAATAACATTAAAGTTCCTCAATAATGAATAAACATAAAAAGACAGTCGTTTGACAAACAGGGGAGGCAAAAATCTACTGATCTGTTCTGTTTTTGGCTATTTATACGTAGATTATAAAGAATAAAGGCAAATTTTATATCAGTTTATATATAAATTTACTTTTAACAAAAATATAGATAGTTTTAACATTTACTAGATTTAGTTTTTATGGTACACTAGCGCCAATGTGGTAAAATATTTAATTTTAAACTTATAATTTTTGTTGGAATTCTTGTTAAATTTAAAACTCATGGACAGTTCTCCATCCTTCTATATTCCTCAATACGTACAACGATTAAAAATTGAATTATCAAGTTTCAGTATAGGTAGCAGTATGTAGATATCCTCAAAACGTTATGGTGTTAATAACGGAAGTTGAGGGTTGCACGCCACCTGTTGATGTATATGTGTATATAAATCATTGGCGCTCAGTATGAAAGACAGAGTGTGTTCAAGTGTCACTGTGCGAGGATCAGTTGTTTTGTCAGTCGGTCTGTGTTCTGTTGTTTTGTGTAGGGTTGTTAGGTAGGTAGTTAGGTCGATAGTGATCAGTTGCTTTGTCAGTCGGTCTGTGTGTAGGGTTGTTTTGTATAGGGTTGTTAGGTCGGTTCTAGTCTTTGGTCTGTCGTATGCATGTAGGTACTCAGGCTGGTCTATGATTCTGTTCATTAAATTTTTGGAACTGATCTTATTTCGCTGCTTGACAGTTGAATACAATCTCTTATACATCCTTGTTGTGTATTAGTATTTTAAGTGCGGATACTGTAAATTATTTATAAGTGTAATATGTAAGTTACTTATAAGTACCTTAAGAATAGATATAAGTACGGTTAGATATTAGTAATTAGTATTTTAAGTGCGGATACTGTAAATTATTTATAATTGTAGTATGTAAGTTACTTATAAGTACCATAAAAATAGATATAAGTACGGTTAGATATTAGTAATTATTTTTAAGATGTATGTATTAAATTGTCGTATATCTCGTGTGCATGTTTTGTGTGGTCTATGTTATATATAGTTGCGGTGTTTGTGTTTGTTTGTTTGTAGCGTAGTGTAGCGTAGTGTATATTATATTAGTGCATGCGGGGATTTCTGGTTTTATACTTCTGGTTTTATCAATAACTTTTAATTATTATTCTTAGTTCACAGGTTAGCGATAAGGTGGACAGTACCTTCGCCATCACCAGTGGAGTGCTCTCAGTGAGGTATTCACTCACTTCCCTGTAGTTGGCAAAGCTTCGGTAAAACTACCCTTTCCAACACACAGAACATCATGCTTGATATACGGGAGACTATTCGTGCAGTGTATAGTTTTGCAAGTATACTACATAATAGAATCCGCACATTTACTTTCTGTTACAGATCTCTGATCTGGGATTTTTGCAAGCGCCAAGAGCATCTACACTAACCGACAGCACTTCGCACGACTACCTCGTATAGCTGACGGCACTTCGCAGAACCAGGACGTATATGACGTATGGGTAAGTGCGATGTTGTATTATTGTTTTATAGTGGGTTATATATGTTTTTGTTTTTTCCCCACTTTATGTATTCTTTCGGGGATGTTTCTAATTAATATTATTACCTTTTCTGTACATCCCCATTTTATGTATTTCAAAGTGAGTCTGGCGTCTGGTATACTTTATACAACCTTGTACAACTCGTAGCACGTCATACATGGCCTCCCATCAAGGGACGTGAGCTCGAATCCAACCAACTACAATGAGCTTGAGATTTCGGTGAAGGAAAACATAATGAGGAAACTATAGCATGGTGGTTGGGCTCTTTCTAATATCCAGCTGGCTAGCAACCACCCTCAAGTTGAAAATCTGCCCCCCAACTACCAATAAGCTTATGCCAGCAACTGCACTTGAGAGCTATAATTCCTCGACAGGGGTTTAGTGTGTCTACCAACTTGGACCGTATTGTTACTTAAGATCAGGCGCAAACTATATAACAAAATACATGTTGTATAGATACGGGCGGTGTATCAATGTGCGATGGTAATATTTTTACTTTCTTTTACAGCTCTCGCGTCGGGGACTTATTCATTGTAAGCGCCGTGGACATCTATCTACTCATACCGGCACTTTTGCACACGCTTTGCACAACTACCTCGTACAACTGCGGGCATTTCGTACCAGCTAGGAGGCCGTATGGTGAGTGCGATGCGTTATTAGTTTTTTTTTATACTGAGTTGTGATATTACTACTTTCATACATCCCCTTTATAATATTATATTGCCGTGTCCGGTATGTAGTCATTGACGTTAAACGTATCTCGTATCTCTGGAGTTATAGTTACTGGAGTTATAGGTTAATGTTGGCCCTACTTCATATGTATTTTAATGCAATCGGGGATGTTTTTATTCATTTACTGGACTTAAGGCCTGTGGCATTCTCTACCATTCAATCTTGGGTTTGTGCAAAGATGATGTAAAGTAGCTATTTTATCTCACCTGATGTGAACTGTCGATGTAGTCCAAGATGGTGGACACGCTAAAGCCTAGTGGGTAGGGAATGGTTCTCAAGTGCAACTGATTTTCAACTTGAAGGTGGTAACTACCCATACAAAGGATTGCATATTATGCGAATTTATTATTATTACATAGTGCAATGCACATTTTTACTTTCTTTACAGCTGTGGTGTCTGGAAGCTATTGCAACTGCCGAAACCATCTACTCTTATAGGCGATGTTTTGTACGACAATTGCGGTGATACGTTAGATTTAAGATGCGAAGATACGTTAGATTTAAGATGCGGTCCTACATTAGATTTAAGATGCGTTCATACGTTTAGATTTAAGATGCGTTCATACGTTTAGATTTAAGATGCGGTACATACGTTAGATTTAAGATGCGGTCATACGTTAGATTTAAGATGCGGTCATACGTTAGATTTAAGATGCGGTCATACGTTAGATTTAAGATGCGGTCATACGTTAGATTTAAGATGCGGTCATACGTTAGATTTAAGATGCGGTCATACGTTAGATTTAAGATGCGGTCATACGTTAGATTTAAGATGCGGTCATGCGTTAGATTTAAGATGCGGTCATGCGTTAGATTTAAGATGCGGTCATACGTTTAGATTTAAGATGCGGTCATGCGTTAGATTTAAGATGCGGTCATGCGTTAGATTTAAGATGCGGTCATGCGTTAGATTTAAGATGCGGTCATGCGTTAGATTTAAGATGCGGTCATGCGTTAGATTTAAGATGCGGTCATGCGTTAGATTTAAGATGCGGTCATGCGTTAGATTTAAGATGCGGTCATGCGTTAGATTTAAGATGCGGTCATGCGTTAGATTTAAGATGCGGTCATGCGTTAGATTTAAGATGCGGTCATGCGTTAGATTTAAGATGCGGTCATGCGTTAGATTTAAGATGCGGTCATGCGTTAGATTTAAGATGCGGTCATACGTTAGAATTAAGATGCGGTCATACGTTAGAATTAAGATGCGGTCATACGTTAGAATTAAGATGCGGTCATACGTTAGAATTAAGATGCGGTCATTAGATTTAAGGTACGATTATACATTAGATTTAAGATGCGGTTATATGTTAGATTTAAGTGGTTTAAAACATTGTTAATATTTTTAATGTTCGAATAATTGTATTCACATGATAAAAACAGCGAAACATTGTCAAATTTTTAATGTTAAAATAATTGTATTCAGATGATAAAAAGAGCGATTGCTGGAGAGTTTCTTTCGCCGTTTCTTCTCTTCCAGAACGCCATATTTTTTTCCGAAACGGTAGTAGTGTTTCCTTCAAAAACGTTTAATGATTACAAAAATAAAACTTTTTATCAATGTTTGTTTCCTTTTACACTAGACACTCTTAAAGCTCTCTTATACTTTTAGATAGACAAAACTTGACAATATCAAGTAGTAATTTTATTATGGCGCACAAAGTCATAATTTTACTATGGCGAATAAAGTCTCATCATCATCACAAGGAATAATTTAAGGTCCTGAAATTAGTACATTAGAAACTCTATAAATCGAACCTCGATTAGACATGTCAAAAGCCTCCAAAACTAGATGAAAATGTTGTTACCTTCTCTTTAACACCCTTAACCATGTGTTGCTCGAAGTGTGAAACTTCTATAAGTCGAAACAATTACTGAGTCCCTGTAAGCATATTCAGTACTTCGCCATAACTCGAAAAAATTAGTTGGATAAAATTAGTTGGATCTCTGTATCTCGAACATAACACGTAGCAATGTTTTGACGCGTGTACAAGTGTCGGTGTATTATTTTGGGTACTTATTGTTGTTATTACTATCAGAAGTAGATAATTTTGAATACTTTAAGAAATTTGATAAAACGGAGCAGCTACTTGGAAGAAAAAAGAAATTGTGATATACCCTAGGTAATGACGTAGATAGAGCATCCGAATACTTTTATAGAAAAGAATAACTTACCTTTTTAAATACATTACGTAGCATTTAACTTGCAAATAAAAATGGTAAAATGTTTATTTAACAATTTATAGCCCTCTTGTTAAACTTTACTTGATCTATAACAGTTCTCCGTTGATCTCCGGTTCAACAAGGGTTGTAAATCTTCAATCGATCCACACGTGACGCAATTGGGTGTAATACACTTTTTCTCATAAGAAAAGCGAACTTGTTGAGAGGCACTGAACGTACTTCATTCACAATAAATACGAGAGATCTGTTTACAGTACTGTCAGCAAATTATGGGGAGGTTCGCATTGTAGGGTTTTATATCAAATACGTTTCTAACTTGTCCGTTCGATTTCAGTTCAGGTCACGTTTAGTTGTGACTTTTATATAATTTGGTGTAATGTTAACTATTAATACTTTTGAAATATTGTGTTGCTAACGGCCGTTTTTAATAACGCACCTAAGGTTAGAGATAGTATACTATCCTGAATAGACAGATCGTTGTGATCTATCGCTCGAATGTATTTCACATTCGGGGGCACCCCCAGGTACATAACCTTTTCTTCCCGTTATCTTTATATATAGAAATTTCGTGTCACGTTCTTTGTCCGCGATGAACTCCTACCCTACTGAAACGATTTTAATAAAATTGTGAACACTGCAAGCTGTTTGATCCAACTTGAGAGTTCGGATACTTTTTATCTTGATAAGTAATCATAGCACTGTAGTCGATGCGATTGACGACTCGAAAAGGCAGAACACGGTTTTATTGTAGTTACGGTTTAGCGTAATGGCCATAATCTCAACTAATCTTAAGTCACAATACGGCCAAAGCCGGTAGACACGCCAAACCTGTGTAGTACCTGGCTCTCAAGTGAAACTGCCGGAACACACTTATTGGTATTTGGCGGCAGATTTTCAACTTGAGGGTGGTTGCTAGCCAGGCGGGCATTCGAAAAAGCCCTACCACTACACTGCGGTTTCTTTACGATGTTTTCCTTCACCGAAAGTTCAAGCTTATTCTAGGTGGATTCGAATTCACGTCCCTGCACGCGGAGTCCATACACACTACCACTGGGTTATCATCGCTTCAAAAGATTTGCCAGGCTAGCGAGTTCCTACAAATAAAATCATAAAACATTTATAAATTACTAGCTGACCCGGTGAATTTCGGATCACCTATAATCGATGTTCTTTTCGATTTTGATTAGCCATAAATCATTCCTAATCAACCTTATAACTTCAGTTCAATAAGATAAATAGATCTGGCTATATCTATTATCGTTTATGTTTTTCGTTTCTTTTGGTTTTTCAATGAATCTTGTTTATGAGTCCAATTAAGTAAATGTCTGTTAACTATACGAAATTTAAACAAAGTTAATACGATGCTTATTGATTAATTATATTTTTTATTTCATTTTGTTGTGCGTAAACACAAATTTTTTTATCCAATGAGCGAACACGCGGTCTTATTTCGTCCGTTCACGTATTTGGAATACTCAAGTTGAGTACGCAAACTTCCAACGAATGGTTTTATTATTTGTTTATAGTCTACGTAATAGCAATAGCACAGGAAACCACAATCGCCTGAAATTGATTGCCAAATCCGTTGGAATTATCTGTATAAGCGAAATCATGACAATTTCTCCTTTATGTTTTCCCTTGATTGCTACTTCTCTGACGTTATTCAATTACTTTTTTACAGTCAATTCTCGTTACGTTGCATAGCCGTGTTAGTAATGTTGGTTGATACTGAGATGCTTTGCCATTTGTATTTGTTACAGCGGAAATGACCATGTCTTTGATTACTTATTTACATTTCTATTTTATTAACTTGACAACATTAAAGTATTCCAGATTGATCTGATCCTCATAAACCTTGAAATATTGTGGAGAGTATGACAACATCCACCTACTGCGTACATGAACATCTTGTTTTTTAACTTCACCTTCATTGCCTGTGTTTCTCTCCCTGCCAAGTCAAATTTGATAGAAGCCTGCTAGCGCAGCCTTAGAGAGATGCTCTAATATAGAACTTACTGCTATTCTAGGCATGCCAAGATCTTGTGGTAGGTTATATAGATTTTGGATGTATACCACTCGCTTCTTCTTCGACCGCGTATAAAATAACTTCGTAGCCATTTCTGATCCGCTAATTTAGTAACTCGTAACTTACTTTATATTTATTTGATACTGTAGTCTTTTGCTATACTTGTTCGCCACAGTACAGTGAAATCAATCAATAGAATAATTTCATCTGGCCATATTTTGTCAAATAACCACAATAAAATGTGCACGTGTTGAAGACTACGTTATTACCAGTCAACAGAGTACATCCACCAAAATCTACTTCTATTAAAAAATTGTGATGTGGTGGTCCAGGCAATTCCAGTTAATTTAAAAATTCTGCGGAATAGTTCACTACGTTATTCTGGTGGGTAACTGTGTCGACTGATTTGAAGAATAATAACTGACCTCGAAGAAAATTCTGATTAGTCGCATTGAGATTGACAGTTATATTTTCTGAATTGCAGCGATTATTTACCTTGTCGTGAAATTGCCCTTTACATTGTGAGTTGCAGCAAATGACGTCTTTTGGATACAATTGTTTTATTTATTAATGTTGGCCAAGAACTGGTTAGAATCACTTCCCATTTCATAAACTAATAAGCCTAATAGATCTATTAGTGCGACACATTTGTTACGTTTCAACATGCACAGCACAATTCGAACTCATTTTATTGTCAGTAACTCTCGAACGCATTACGGACATACGAATACGACTATTCTCAATGTCTATCGCACATTGGTCATCAGCTCGGTTAACATGTAAAGTGGTTCGTCACACATTTGACATCATAAAAGTAATTCCTTTACTCATTATACGTAGAATGAAAGTAAATTAATGTACCACTCCGTACAAATGGCCGAAATTTACAAAGATATAATTATCATTTTTCTAACTTATTAGTTTGCATTAGTGTTGGTTTTGAATATTTTTTAGATTTTCTGTAATTATATATATATTGTAATTATTTATTTCATTCCAAACCTTCTAGAAAGTATTACAACATGTTAACAACATAAATTAATGAAATCGGTTTAGTCGTTTGTGAGTTTTAGTGAGACTAACGGCGATTCATTTTTATATATACATACATTTCTCACAATCTTCTGTCTCATTCATTCACTCACTTTTCATATTATTATATTATTATTTATTATTATTTCATAGATTTGAAAAAATAATTAGAAAACAGTCATGAGGACTGCCGACAGAAGTGAAAACTTACAACTATAAACAAACAGTTGCTCTTTTTGGATATCTATATTAATTGTTTTGTATTAAATTAAAACTGCTTACAGCGCAAAAATGATACTAATCGGAACAGATATAGTGTTATCGTTGTCACATTGTGACCATAAAACAAAAAAATGGTTTATCAAATTCGTGCAGCGGTTTAGTGGCGCAGCGTTTAATACAATTTTTTAACTTTTATCTCCTATTCCGCAGGAACCCTATCGTTTTATGGAACAAAAAGTATCGTAAATGTTGATCCGTAAAATTAGCTACCACCCTGCCAAACGTTATTGAAATCTATTCAGTACTTTCTTAATAATGCGCGTTCAACGGGACAGGCAGACAAACAGTCAAAAATTCTAAAAAATATATTTTTAACCTCTATATCGATAACAAAGTAGACTCCAATTAAAATGAAATAAAATAATAAATGTACACATTTTCTACCATTACAGTTTTATTGTATGTGTAGATTAATTGTAGATTAATTTTATGGGGGAATAAGTTTCAATTTGAAGTTCTGAAGATTTTGTATAAAAAAAGTTTTTTGTGAAATAAAAACAAAAAAATACCAAGTTAAGTTCGGTCACCCAGGTATTAAATATATATTGCCAAACCGCCATATTGATACACTAATATTCTTATATACGTGTAAAAAAATTGTACAACCGGTAATTAAAATGCAATAGCCTATCTCGTGCTTAGCTGTAAGATTATCAAATACAAACACTTTTGTTTTTATCCAAAGTAATTAATAATATGTCCCTTATTATCAAAAAAGAAAATGAAAATACGTGAAACAAAGAGAATAATTTCTGTAGTACGACACATTAAAAGTTACTGTGATCCTACTTAGATTTATAGCGCATTTCTGTATTTTTTATGGTATAGCTATAGGCATGTGTTTAGATATCCCGTTACAGTCATATGGGATGAAATTTTAAAAACGCTGAATAGCGTGTCTTTATGATATTTTTTAATTTCTATAGGTGTTAAATGCTGAAAAATCACATTTTTGTGAGCTTTCACGTTTAAAAAGAGCTACAATACATGTTTCATGATTGTAGTTTCGGTCATCCGTTGATCAGTCAGCCAAGCAACATCTTTATATATGTAGACTAGGTTTTAAACACGGCTTTGCTTGTTAATATTAATTCTTGTTAAACAATTCTGATTCAGCTTGTTTTACATAAATTATATCAAAGGAGACTACAGAACATTTGTGCTCGTAGTCATTTATACGCGGGCCGCTCACTATTTTGGCGATAATGTCTTACACATAAAATATAGATACATGCTGTCCTGGCATTTTTTATAGGACTATTTAAGGTACACATTTGTATTATACATTATATACGTGTAACTCTAGCGGTTTTTGCAGCGCACGCTAGAATAGCTCGCCAATGGCAGAATGTTTTTCTACTTACTTGACACTTATCGTAATATTTTGGATAATTAAAACAATATCTTTATAAATTATAGCCTATGTATTATTCTGATGCATAAGCTATATAATTTTAAAGTTTCTTTAAAATGCATTATGTAGATTTTGCGTGAAAGTGTAACAAACATCCACACATCCATACTTAAAAGCTTTCGCGTTTATAATATTAGTAAAGATAGATACTTATATGACACAAGTACTGATCACGATGTAACTAAAACTGGGTAAATTGTACAATGGGCGGGTAATTTTGTAAATATAACAATGCAATCTAAAAGGAAGCCCTCACGCAGTATCTGAGCGGACGCGAGATAAGCGGCGCCTGTCATATAAAAATAAAAAAAAACTATTTATGCTGTTCAAATATACGTTTGTATTTAAATTATCTACACTTATCCGTTTTATTAAAACAATCATTTATCACACTGTGTCCTCTCTGAGATAAGTTAGTTATAATAAGTTATTAATGAAATCTAACGTAGATTGGTGTGCGTCTCACATTTCTATCTAGTTGAAAGCATTGTTTCTAATGGTAAGCATGATAGGATCCAAAAACAATGATCATCATTGTACGATTGGCAATCTATTGTTGGCTTTCGCTATTCTACCGTCTTATGAGCTTCTCGCTAGGTGGATAAACACTGACTGATCACGAATTTTAGAAAACTAAACAGAGTCACTTAGGGCCTTATCTCATTAGGATACCGTGGTAGTGCAATCGCAGTGGCACCACCAATACCACCATGATGTATAATAAGATAGGGCCCTTAGATTTGTTCATTATAAAATAATAATATAATAGGTAAGGGAAAAAGTGTTTTAGCATATAGTATGTACAAATTTACAATAAAATCTCGAATTAGTTATTATAATTAGTACATACATTAAAAAAAAAGATAAAATTTAATAAAATGTTATTTTTAGGTATTTGTCATTTGTTTTTCTTTCTCTCAAAATGAGTGAATGTAATGAAGAAATTTGATACATTTTAAAATTGTATTACAAAAAGGGAAAATTATCTAATACAGTAAGAGTAGCAGAAAGTTGATTTAAGCGTTACAAATCTAGGAATTTTGATGACGAAGATACATCTCGCTCTGTTCGTCCTATTACAGATAAAGTGGGCGCCATTTTTTTAAAACTGTAGCAAAATTGGTATGGCAGAAGTTGCGAAATAGCTGAAGAATTAGGGATTGACTACAAAGCAGTTTTGACCCATTTGAAAAAGTCAGGTACTTAAAAAATGATCGATATTTAGGTGCCACACGAGCTCACAAAAAAATAAATAAAAACCGAATGCACCATGGTACTCATTTGCGTTTCTATATTGAGATGTAATGAAACCGAAACGTTTTTGTAGGTATTTATAACTAATAGTAAAAAGTTGACCACGCACGACTAGATCATGGACAAAGGTCAGTCAGGCTTTACAGACTATGGTAAAATCTGTGTAAACTCGCAATAAGGTGATGCTGTGTGTATGGTGGGATTGGAAGGGCATTGTTAATTATTAGCTTTAATTCGCGGGCAGACTCATTAATTTGGATCTCTACTGCGCAAAAATAATGAGATCAAAGCAAGAAATTCTGAGGAAGCGGCTGGAATTGACCAATAGAAGTAGTGTGGTTTTTCATCACGATAACGCTAGATCACACGCAGTTTTAATTACTCAACAAAAATTAAGGCAGACTGGCTGGTGGTTGCGGTTTGGTTTGGTTGGTGACTTGGTGTTAATACGTCCACTATATTACTTACTTCCATTAACGGGGTGTTCGTACAAACTACCAACTAAGGCATCATTGCTTCAAAAATGTTTACAAAATTTCCAAAAACAATTTTGAAAGTATCGATGTATTTCAGTTCCGTTTCCCAAACGATGAACCAAGCAGTATATTTGCATTCCCTCACATTAACGTCATCGTCAGAGTCGTCACAGTGACGACTCTTAATTTTTTATATTCACCATGGAATAAGTAAGTTTCTTATTTATATGTGAGAGTATAAAAAATACAGAATTTTGATTATCGGTTAAGAAACCTATATAGAAAATTTATTGTCCTTTATTCGGCAAGTTATTAAGCGCTTTAACATAATGTTAGATAGAAGTGGCATGGAAAATTATCATTAAATAGCGATAATGAAGAACTGGAACACTTCCAAAGAGGACCGGGGATACGCGAAGATTCGAAATGATCTGGCGGAATGCAAATATACTGCTGGTAACGTGCTTTCCATGTTACTCGCTTGAAATACTTTTATAACTCACGATAGTTATGGTCAAGTTTTGTATATAATAACCACACGTTTGTATACTATATCGTACTAGTTTTACTTTCATCTTCGTCCATGTCGTATTAAAAATTACTTCTTGATGCCTTATAGATAGTATTTTTCCTAAGTCTAAGGTATACATGGGTCTTTTAAGTACGGCATTGACAACGAATTGAATAGCAAAATATACTGTTTTTCAGAGGATTACGATGTTAAATGTGATATAAACACAGAGAGGGACTATCAGCAAAACGTCCGGAGTGGAGAGCTCATATAAAAACTAGAGAGCAAAACTTTGAAGACCATCTACGTACTGCACTCGACGATAGACACGACGAATAGAAAGCCCAATAATTAGTGTTACCACAATCCCTACTAATATTACAAATGTGAATGTAAATTTGTTTGTTACGCTTTCACGCGAAAACTACTTAACCGATCATCATGAAACTTTATACACATATTCTTAGAGATATTAGAAGTAGCTTAACAGTAAAAGTATTTTTTATATTGAAACATTTTTTTTTACGAAAGTTATAAAAAAATATTTTTTTATTGAAGGAAGGTACACAAACGGGCAAAACTGTTTAAATATTTTTTAGCTCCGCGCCAACGAAGTCGCGGTCACAGCTAGTCAATTATAATTATGAGAATGGTGTCCTTACATCTTTATTGTGTGCATGCACATTCTGATCGAGGATTGGCTACATTAACCTTTAGACAGCACTCAGACGTCGGAATTGAGTCCGTAGCTGTGGCCGAAAACGGCCCGGAGCAGTATATACCTATATAATGTTAGAAAATTTTAAGATCGTGTCGTTAAGAGTAAAAAGGTTTGTACAATTTGGAATTCAATCAGCTTTTTCTCAGTATCTACATGGCTCGGCGGAGCTGTGTGTAAATGTATTCACTTTTTATCAGTGTTATTATTTGCACTCGGCACTTTCCACAATAAATTTTATGGTCGATTTTTAAAGTGTTGTAAATTGCTATTTTTATCAATTATAAAGTCATTACCGTTGTTGTACTATGTATATTTATACTAATATATTTAATATAAAAGTGTACATGTTTGGATGTGTGTTACTCAAACAGGCAAATACAAATTAATGGACAGGGATGAAACGACACACAGTTTATCTGCTTATTAATTTTAAACTGCGATTGCATTTATCTTAAGTGATTTTGTTAAAAAATCACAATTGTAATATTTTAATATGTAATATCCTTTTATGACTACTTTTTAAAGCGAAAAATCATTTATTTTTATTAATATACATAATGTATACAATGGTATCTAACAAACAGCCAAATAATCTCAAACTAAGCAAAGCTTGTATTTTGTGAACTAGATAACTGATTTAATGATATGAAGATATATAATACCTCTACTCGTAATTGGAAATTATAACCGTCATATAATAATAGCTTTTGGTAGGAATCTAAACTGTAACTTCTCAGGTCAATAGTAAAGCTTTCCGCCACTGCGCTACGGGTCTTGACAGGTTATATTTAACATATTATGAGTCTTAGAAACTCTGCTCACGGAGGAATACTAACTTTAATATGGAATACAAGCTTTATAGATATTTGGCTGTATAACTTGACGGTGGCACCTACCCCGCTGTGCATTAAAGAAAGCTTTACACAATGCTATGGTTTCATCATGATGTTTTCTTTCATCGTAAACTCAGACTTGTTACAGGGATTTGAACTCACGTTCATTGACGCGGCGTTCATACACACAATCAACTGAGCCGTTATCGCTTCAAATTGTAAGACAATGAATAGTAAAAAATCGCCTAATAAATTAAAAAAAACATTCTCAATTCAATACATAGGTATAATAAACTTGTTAATAATCAAATTTCTTTCTTAAATATTTTATTTTTATTATATAAGGTGTTGCTACTTTGTAGTTGACATAGCGATACATTTTTTTTGCCTATGTACATGTTACTATACCTATGTTAATGATATACCTATGTTACTCTGAAATTACTCGATAAAGTTTGGTGAAATTTGAAAAGCTGATAACTAATATCATTTACCACGCATTTGGTTTTGGTCATGATGGTTAACCATGTAATCCAAAACCGTCACAGCTTGGTGGTAGGGTTATTGCCCGACTGGATAGTGACCACTCTCGGGTTTAGACTCCTGCAAAATAAAGTATGAGTCGTTCTGTTTTGGCTTTGTAAACGAGAACTAGCTATTTCCGTAAAGGTCAGTAAAATGGCTCTAATACCTCTGGCGTTGCGGCTCTCCATAGGCGACGGTAACCATTTACCATCAAATGAGCCATCTGCCTGTTTGCTGTCTATTTGCATAAAAAGAGCCTTATAAGAAAAGCTGCGGTAACATCATTTTCAAGGTTAAGATTAATAATTGTCAATTTACTCTACAGGATTTAAAAAAGCGGAGTATTGTTATTTAGAGAAAGTACAATATCACGGTCATTGATTCGTCTCGGTCTAAATACAGTTCGAGTGTCCTCCAGAGAAAATCCCTGCATCTCATTAGTTGTAAACGATTAGGATAACTAACAAAATGGAACCCACTTTATGTCTTTTCTTTGGCATTTTACCTTAGTAAATATAACTTTTTTTTATTATGAATTTTTAGAATATAATAGATTAGTGAAGATTTATAAACCAAAGCCCAAATATTGTTATGGCTACTGGCTCTCAAGTGTTATTTCTGGAACACACCTATAGATATTTGGCGGAAGATTTTTAACTTGACGCTGGTTGTTATCTAGGTGGGTATTAGAAGAAGTCCTACCACCATGCTAGGGTGTCATCACGATGTTGTCCTTCACAGATAGTAGAAGCTTATTGTAGATGGAGTGGATTCGAACTAACATACCTTGACGCGACGTCCGTACTCACTACCAACTGAGCTATCGTCGCTTCAAAGTTGCCGAAATGATCAATTATACTAAAAGTCGTTATTCTTCTCTGAACTCAATTTCAAGGAATATAATACTAGCTGAAAGACGGAAAAGTTTTTAATTAGATTTAATTTCAAATGCTACGTTTGTATACAATTTATACGAACTCAATGCGTCATAAATTATCCTATTAAACACCGCGACACAGCCGCGGCGCCACCGTCGAGCGACACACGATGTTTACCAGCAATTAAATATCAATTTCGTATACATTAATCATCCGACGAATTGTTATAAATGTATAGAGCGATGTAGCTTTGTATAAACATTTTGCGGTGAAAGATTCACCGCTAGTTCGTTGAGTCAACACAACTTTTCCATTTTCCTTATTTTTTTACTTAAACAATTGGCTTCTTATAGATGGAAAATAGACGAATCAAAATATAAGATTTTTCCGTCACGACCTTTTCTTTAGTCTGTTCTATCTTGCACTATATTTCTAAGGAGTAGACGGTTATCCATAGCGCCTATGTTATTGGCTGTGCGCAGTCATAGGTTTGCGCTTTTTAGTATGAGACAGCTGGTAAGTTCTGGAACCACTGCACTGATATAGTTTGTACACGTTATATAAGTCAGCTGTTTCATAGCGTATTATATGTATTATAATTAATTAGATGAATTGAATGATGTAAAATAAAATATTTATTTTCACAACTATAAATTATATATTAATAACAATTTATTATTTTACAATTTTATTAATAATATACTATGTAAGAAAAATTGTTCTAACCGAGTTATCCACGACTCTCACGCATTTTTTTAATTTACATATTTACAATCATGTAGCTACATTAAGGTCCTATCGTAGGCTAACACAGCAAACTGACAGCATAAACCTCTTGAAACAGGCTTGTTAACCTTTCTGTAGCTGGATTTACTCCAGGTAATTCAAGAACGTGTCCAACTAGAAGGTAATGTTGGGTTTATTACTATACACATGGTGGTTACAACTGGATAAAATACATAACTACCCGCTAGATTGCTGCATTTCATCGTATTATTATGTAGTATTATTTAGTATATTGCTAATAATTTTCAGATAGTCAAATAAATAAAAATACATGTTTTTGTGATATTAGTTAAGGTTTTTGAAAGTCAGCTCCTCGTCTAGGCTTGGAGTGACCACCTAGGCTACTTAAAATCAGGGTACTTCATCGCTTGACATCAGGTTAAATTGTGGCCATAATTCTATACCTATAACCAAGAAAACACATACATTTTTTAATTATTATTATACTGGTCTTATGCTATTTAATGAATCGATTAAGTTTTATATTTATTTAAAAGTGCAAATCGAGCCATAAATTATCAAAATTTTGTTCCCATTTATATCTGTGAGAAATTGAGTTTAAAGATTGTTTATTTTTAGGATTTGCCTCAGTAGAGTTTGTTTAATATTTTTGACTTTATAAGTTAAGGCGTTACTATAAAATGATATCTAATCAGAACGTCAGTGTGTATCAGATATTACGCCGAACGCCTTTTGTTTAAAATAGTAATGTTGATTGATGACTAAGACGGATGCTTAACTGCTAAAGATATCATCTCAAACGTTACAATTTGACAAAATGATCTTTCATTAGTATCTCTATATAAAATACAACGTTTTTCTCTGGTTGTCTGTCTGTTATTGTGTTTTAACTGGATAACTACCATACCGATTTATATTGTCTTGGTTGTGTATAATACATTGGCTAGCCTTTGACCCATATGCCGGGACGGAAACTGGTATGACGCATAACGCACAGTAAGACGCTTTCTCATGGTATCATGTCCCCGTCTACGTGACCGTTCTCGGCTTCCGCGGTATGCACACGCATACATTTCGTTGCCCTCGTTTCGTTCGCTTATACATACATATATATATATATATATATACTATATTTATATCATTATTATGATACTTAATATGGTAGGAAAAATATATAGATTTTATTAACGAAACTTTATTATTATAAATGTAATAAAACTTAAATACTAAATTAAAAGTCTAGTGTTTCGTAACAGCCAACTTTTTTTAGTAATAGTTAAGTAGATTAAAGATATAATTTTAGATTAATAAGTAATATATTATAGATCACAGGTGTATTTTCTAGCTTAGACCTCGTATCGACTCAAGGGAAGTCAAAACCGATCGACCGACTATAAACTATCGTAAAAAACATATTGCAATAAATCTTTAATATGATGGTAGCTCAATTTTATTAGTCATGCTAGTTACAAGTAAAAAGCTAATAAATTATTTCACGTGAGATACAGTCGATATTTGAAGCTGAATATCTTACAATGTTTTGTAATCAAGCCATTTTATAATCTCTGTAAATTCAAAACTGTAAGTAATCTCGATAACATAACGATTTTTAAATTATGGACGGTAACTAGCTAAACGAGCTTTATAAAATACTCTACTACTGATAAAATCGAGTATGTCAAATAATGACTTCGATGATTTTATTTTAAAAAAGCTTAGGTATATTTCAGAATTAATCGTCGCTCATCAACCAAACAGCCGCTGTACCATTATTACTTCAAACTGTAGGAAAGTATGACTGGTTATAAATATAAGATGCATTATTTGCTTTGATTGTGGCTAAAGTGGTAGCTGACTTCCAGCCATTATATCGCAATACTTAATTATTTTCAGGCAATCCACATCCGTATACTTGATATCCTTAGTGTATGGTGATCCAGAAACATTCGGATACAATAGTCGTACGTATCACTCCGAAATTCGATTTAACCATCAATATTTCATTATTTCTTATAAACGGTGGTATTACGGTAAACATTTTTAATTAAACGCGACCGAGTTGCGTGCTATTGAATTTGTCTGGATTCCGCAGCCTTGTTGTTCCCAATTTGGCTTTTTTCACTTTGCGGCGTTACGGACGAAATAAATTAAAGCAGGCCCCGCTCAAACCGCCTCCGCCTGCCGTTCCATAGCTAGCGCCGATATATACTCTTTGTTCTTTAATTTATTTGATCTGTTACAACAAATAGCCATTTTCGGATTCTGTTGTTTACCGATCGCTTATTGCGAATCCCGTTACGTGCTTTGATTTATAAAGGTTCTGATATTAGTTTTTTTTACTTGTGCGCGTCGAAACTCTTCTGCGAAATTCATTCTGAACCGTTTCTGAAGCGAGACTGTGCAAACTTTGTTTTATATAAATTATCTTTCTTTATATTTAACTAGATTTTATGTGCGGCTTCGCTTGCGTTTA
Source organism: Actias luna (assembly GCA_039707435.1). NCBI lineage: Eukaryota > Metazoa > Arthropoda > Insecta > Lepidoptera > Saturniidae > Actias > Actias luna. Next base: position 8,320,146 of record JAZHAC010000018.1, on the reverse strand, counting down.
TATTAATTTTGTCTAGCAAATCAGATGACAGAAAAAAACATTTCGTACAAAGTTTATCGTTCGCTTTACCCCACTTCCAATGAGTTTTTCACGAGAAAGAGTAGCCTATCACCATCTCCAGGTGTCCATATATCTCTATACCAAAATTCATAATAATCAATTTAGCGGTTTAGGCGTAAAAGCGTAACAAACAAACAAATTCACTTTTGAATTTATAATATTAGTAAGGATTAGGTTCTTTAATAGTATATTAGTAATCAATAACGTGATCAAGACGCCACCTATAGCTTTCAAATAGTATAAAAATTTTATCAATAAAAAATATATCTATTTGGTAATTTAAATACCGATCAAAATTAAATCAAACTACTTTATTGAATTTAGGCCTTGAGAAGCCGCCGTGTTAAAAACAACCACCGGTTCGGAAAATAACCCAGTTATCGAGAAGAACCGGCAAGAAGCTTGATCTGGTTAAAATATGTTGGTACTTAGATATAATCCTTATCTCGAAGATATCGGTTTACATGAAAAAAGTACGCATATTTTTTGTTCTATGTTATTCTTTATCACCGAGTCAAATATCATCAAAATTATTTCTATAGTTTCAGAGTTCACGTATATGGGACAGATATACATTTTGCATTTATTATTATCTTGGCATTGCAATGCATAACTTTACACGACATATAGTTAGTATTGAATATAATTATATATACTTTCAGTCACAGAACTCTGTTATTACGTTATTTAATGCTAACGACGTCTTCGGACACTTCTAAAATATTCAGAAAATAAGAAATAGCGTCCCTGGTAGTTGCGAAGAGACTATAAATCGGCACACTTGAGGGGCTTATTGTGAAAAATGTATTTTAGTAAACTTATTTCATGTTCTCAATTACTATTTTATCACTGGATAATTGAAAAAATATAAGTACTTTTTAAAGTTTGTACATTTTTTAAGTGTCTGGCCATAATTTCACCAGGTGTGTGAAAATATTTTTTGAGTAGTTGATGTCAAGTTGTCACGGGAGTGCTTGGTCACAGATATAATAATACAATATAATAGCTTGAATTTTTTTATAGTTAAGGTTTAGCGTTATGGCCACTATCTTACCGATGTTATGTGACGATGTGGCTCGAGATGGTGGACCCGTAAAAGCCCGTAACAGGTTTTTAAAGAAAGGTAGATTTGTAAAAATAACGCAGAAAATTCTACTACTAAGAGTATTTTCTTTTCCAGGTGAGGATTTAAAGTTGTCATCAATGGACACGTGACACAACCAAATGTAATTTTAATTATCATTGAAAAACCTATTACTTGGTTAGTTTTTAAAAGGTGTTACAAGTTGAATCTGCTAGTAATTTCAATCTTAAATTAATCTTTAGGTCCACGCCCTTAGCAATTATCTAATAGATTATTTGAAACAATTGATTACTCGATACTTCTGGATAATGAGAGTAAATTAGTTACGTTAGAGCGCAAACGAAGACAGGCACATATAATTGGATATGCCAAGGTGACTATTAAGTGGATATTCTGCAGAAGCGTAAAAGGTTAGTAGAGTAAACCACTCAATTATCTTGAAGAGATTATTAGCGAGATCAGGCAGCATTCCATTTCGGCAGAAGGATATTAATGAATGTCGTATATTGATATTACTTCTGGCTCGTACATCGGTCGGTATTTGTGTATCGATTGGTAATCGGTCTTATTGTTGCCATATTTTATTTACTTATTTTTTATTGTATATTCCTTTTTTGTAACCTTCTTTGATCTATAATTTAAGTAGATTTAACGTTATGGTCATAATATTACCTGATATTAAGTGAAGATGGTCCTAGAGGGTAGACACGCTAAGCCTAGTGGAGATACTGGATGTCAAGTGCAACTGCTAGAACACACCTCTCGTATATGGCGGCAGATTTTCGTTTCAACTTTAGTATGGTAGATTCATGAAGATTCATACAAAAAATATATTTGTTATTATGGTAACTCTGGCGCTTAGTGTTTGATTGTGAAAAATAAAATAAAAACTAAAAAATATGTAATAGTTAGTTAAAAAATGATAAAAATCATGAAACAGACTTAAACACTGGTATTCGTACCGATACAAAACTAACGTATACATTTGTAACAATTGTCTTAGTAGCATATTTAGCCGTGTCGCTTTGCGTTATCAGTTTTATATTCGGCAATTAAGTGGAGTGGAGTAGAGATCCTTACGAACTGCGTCACGACCATTATGCATATAATACGAGTTAATCAAAGGGGCTTTGTTTTAAATTATCGCCTTTTGTGATCACCTTTTGAAGCGATGATAGTTCAGTTGGTAGCGTGTACCGACGCCACGTCAAGGAATGTCAGTTTGAATCAACCTACCAAATAAGCCTCAGCTTTCGGCGAAGGAAAACAGAGTAATGAAACCACAGCCTGGTGATAGGGCATTTTCTAATTCACTCTTGGTTATCACCTTCAAGTTGAAAACTTGCTGCCAAATACCTATGGGTGTGTTCCGACAGTCTCACTTCAGCGCCAGTCCCTTCATTAGGTAAAAGTGTCCACCATTTTGGGTTACATCATCAATTAACTATAAAAAATTAGCGGTGTTTAATACAATTGTTGAGAGGCTTAAAAGCTGGTACTAGAGTTACCACTTATGATTACTTGCTGACATTGTTGATTGATTGTATTGATTTTACTATTAGGTATAATGACTATTATTTTGTCCTGTTTCTAAAAATATAGTATATAAATAAAAAAAGGAGATAAATAGGTAATTATTAACATGTCAATTCGTTGACTTTAAATAATTGTTAATAGGTTTATCATTTTTCATTCAAAAATATTATGTTGCATTTATTAAATTAAAGAAATCGTATATAATAGTATGAATTCTGTTGTTATAATTTTAATATGTGACAGTGATAGTTATATACTTTACACACACATACAGGTTTCACACTTAAGTTGAAAATCTGCTGCCAAATACCTACACGTGTGTGTTCCGGCAATTGCATTTGAGAGCCAGTCCCGCCACTGGTTTAGCTTGGGCCATATCATCACTTAACACCAGGTGAGATTGTAGCCAAAACACTATATAAAATAAATAAAAAACGAGATCAAAATAATTATTTTTTTATAAAACAAGGCAGAGATAGAAATATAATATAATTCCCATTAGAACAAAATTTTATTCGCATCCCATAAACTATTCTATATTGCACTTAACAGATAAAACGTACGTGAGCATTCACTGTCTCAAACGGGTTAAGGGTCCCAAATCTTCGCCCGGAGGGTCGCGATTGTCCTTTCAATGGGGCAAGCAAATAATGAGCCCGCGCGGAAAAAATACGGAGAAAAGATTGGGAAAGGTGCTCCAAATCGTTCTGAAGGGATTCTATTAAATGAAAGAGATATTTATTTTCGAGTTGCCGGACAGGATGAGCTGCCCGGAATCGTGTCAATTTGTGCTCTGTGAAAATATTGAAGGGCCCTTTAAGCACGAAAGGATGGTTATAAAGCGGTGCCGGGGTCTGTCTTGGCATTGTCTAATTTATTTAACGGACGCTGAGCCTTTTCGTAATTTAGTCGAAAAACATAAATATGGCCTCGGTTTTCCAATCATGAGGTTGTTTTTCTTTTCAGTATCTTGTATTGAGCACTTTACACTTTTATATAAAGAAAGTAAATAAGCTACAAATCAAATGGAATTCAATCGTGTATATCTCAAAAATACGATAATGATTTCATTTAACACGCTTATTTTAAAGTCGAAAATCTACTGCCGCTTTTTATCATGTATCATATACGATTGTACAAAGTTAAAAACCCTTACCAATACTATAAACACTCAAATAAGTTTGTTTGTTACGCTTTCACGACTAAACCGTTGAATCGCTTTTGATGAATCTTGGATAGAGATAGATGGGAATCTTGGGAATGGGAAACTTGTTGCGAGTGGGTTAAAGAGAGGATGAACTATGTATGAACTTTTTATCGCGTCATCACATTTGTTTGTTAAAATCAATATTCACGCGATCCAAGCCGCAAGTAAAAGATATTATTAACAATAATTTAATACCATGCATTTTTATCTGCTATAAATGTGCAGTTGTATAGTACACGTAGCATACGAAGAACAAAGAAACATTTATAAACAAAGATATTTGATTGATGGACGCATTACATGATTGAGGATGGAAATACGTCACAAATAATTCATCCACTTTTTTCTTTGGTAGTTTTGCCTGGCACATATTGACAGTTATTATATCTTTCCGAAACAAGCAATGATTGTTATCGGTTGTTTTGATTGTTTGGAGGGTGTCTGAAAATGTTCTACAGTTTTTTTATTTTATAGAAGAGAGTAAAAAATCAGTTTAACCATTTCACGACTGGTTAAATCTGAATGGAATGGACTGGTACAGATGGTTAAATAAAATCATTTTTTTTTTCGGTGGGTATGATGTGGACACCTCAATTTCGCTATACCAGGTTCTCATGGCTTATAAATCACTCGATTGACCAGAATATATAATGGATTTCTGGTCTATCGTACTATTTATCTATACATACATGAGTAAAGACAGCGCAGTAAAGTACCTTTTTCTCTCTTTTCTTTAAGTCTAATATACAGTACAAATATACAAATTTATAACAAAAGTACTAGGTAAGTTAATTATATCTTTACAAGAATTTATTAATATTTTAATAATAATTGCTCAGTCGTAGCGTTATGCCGCGACACCGCAGCAATAGATGTGAGTTCAAATCCCTGCAATGACCCTGAGCTTTTTGTGAAGGAAAATATTGTGATGCAACTATAATATTAACTTAGTGTTAAAATTCAATCCTTACGAACTTCTTCATCGTAACGAGCAAGCGCATTATCCGGACTCAGGTCGATGCGAGAGAGGGATGTGGTATTTTATCAGGTGCTAATCACTCAAAACTACCCGCTAAAACGCACCACGGCAACACTTCAAACTCCCGTGTTGCCAGAGACTACCGACAACGCCTGCACTTCTTGACTAACTACACAGATACTTAAAAGTGTAGTCCAGTTATACTTAAGAACTTGCCCCTCCACTAAGGCTCTATTCAACTTATCGAGATTGTGGCTTAACGCTAACCTATAAAGTATATAAAAGTGTGTTTGTATGTGTCAGCTTTGTCGCACAACCCGACTTTACCACTTAAATATTACTGTCATGATACGGACGATTTCGAAGTTATTAATAGATGCGCAGGGCACCTTGCGCTGAAATACGTGAGTCTTTTGAGTAACCGTCTCTATTAATGTCACCTCTCATATAATTTCCTTATTTGTAAAAAATAGAATCTTAAAAAGTAAATTTCTAATATTGTTATAGTGGATGTTTCATCTAGTGAATACTTGTACAGTTAAATCGCGATAACTCGGATGTCAACGGAAGTTGTAAAAAATTCGAGTTTATGAGTTTTCGATTTAACAAGAAGTTTCGAGATACAAAGAATATAAATGTAGGAATTACGACTTGGAGAAAAATTAAATAAGTCGAAGTTAAATTAAAATTCTATGTAAGTTTTATGGTAAATATTTAATGAAAATAGTTGGATACTAATAAACAAACTGTACAAAATCTAATAAAAAAATATATCATTTTTATTTTCATTTAAGGAATCTGATGATTTTTATTTGTCGCCTAATATTCCTTGTACCGTTTATTGCTAAAAGTTCAGATATTTGCTAGAAATAATTATTTCCACATTTTACGGAGTCAGCTTATTGAAATTCGAGTTATATACTATAAATATGTAGTATCAATACCTCGCAGGTACATTTTGTTCAAGTTACAAAATTCGAATTACAAAGTCTTAAATGACTCGAGATACCACTTATTATGAGATTCAGTACTAAGAAATGGCATTTTTTCGACTTACTACTCAGGTTCTAGTTACAGAGATTCCACTGTAATATTATATAGGTATCCAAAGACAGTAATTTTAGTGTATAGAGGAAGGCCGTTTATCTACAAAATCGGTGAAAGCACAATCACACTATCTGACAGTACGATAAAACTAGCAGACCGAGTTATGTCGCATTACAATGCATTGAGTGCCACGTTGAGATTACACGAATGTGTGTAATGGGGCGAAGATGCGTAAGGTGTTATATGGACATAACTCAATTTTAATTAATGCTCTAACAAAAAAGTAAAAACTTTTCATGCTAGATTTTGGATAAATCAATATATAGCTTGGATTAAAGTAAAAATATGAATGTATCAGCCCCGATGCACGACTGGTGTTTTACTCCGTAAACTACTATGATACAAGATTTCTTAATTTTGGAATTGAATGGCTATCAATCATCAATTGTTATGCGTACCACTAGTTAGATGGTAAACGGTTACTAAAGCATACCTGGAAAGTAAAAGGTGTCGTTAGCTCGACAATAACCTTGAATATCTCCTGTAAGTGTTCTGGAACACACGGAATGAGAAAACTATAAATCTATTTCTTAAAATCAACCCATTAGTAACTGAGTATTATAACACTATGAGTCAGCTAGCTAAGTCCGATAATTAATAAATAGTTACTCCGGCTTCCTTCCGTTCACTACAGTATTACAGGCGAAGTAATACAAGAACCACTGGCCTGCATAGGGATTTGTCAACTGGTGAGCAAATTCTTATTTAACTGCCTCGTTGTAGTATATTATTTGACGATCTGTAGTTGATGGTCATTCGCTTACGAGGTATCAAGGATCCTGGAAGCCCAATAGGAACGCAGGCGTTAACGGCTGAAATGACGATACGGCCCAAGTTGGTGGACACGCTAAACCTGTGGAGGAACTGGCTCTCAAGTGCAGCTGCCGGAACACACCTATTGGTATTTGGCAGCAGGTTTATAACTTGAGGGTGGTAGCTAGCCAGGCGGGCATTAGAAAAAGCCTACGACCATGCTATAGTTTCCTCACGATGTTTTTCCTTCACCGGAAGCTCATGCTCATTGTAGGTGCTTGGATTCGAACTCACGTCCTTTGACGCGAAGTCGTACACACTACCACTGAGCTATCATCGCTTCGAAACTTGCTGTGTTGAACTTGCTGTACTCCTATGCCACATCATTAAACCTTTTTAACACTGAGCAGCTTCAACAGGGAATAATTAGAAACAGAACAGAGACTACAAAAATTTAAAAAGAAACTAATGTTAACTCACCCCAGCGGAATATAAATATCTTAAGTAATAGTTCTGTAATGTATAGCAAGCAATATGTAACGAATTTTAGTATTTGTAGTTAATTCGTAATCTGAATACGTCCCAGTACGGCAGATTCCGATTATTTAATGCAAGGTGACGGAACCGTCTTACGTAATCATTGTAATATTAAAAATAAAAAACCTCATCATCATAATGGCCTGCAAGCCAAGACATTTCGCTAAGAAGGCAAAGCACCATTCTAAAGTACATAAATTAATTAAAGTTATTAATAGAATGGTGCATCCTTAACATCTCCAGCTATATTTATTCTGAACTTTAAATTTGCATTGACCAATCACAGTACGTTATTCTAATTGGACGAATAATGAATATGTATGTTATATATTGATTTTATTATTTTAAAATATATTCTGCCGGGAGCATTTTATTTTTATTGGGTTGGTTGCTTAGTTTATGTATCGTGTTAAATAGAACTATTGATTTTACCATTCAGATCAGATCAAATCAAATCAAACATATTTATTCAATTTAGGCTATAAAAAGGCACTTACGAACGTCAAAACTACCACCAGTTCGGAAAGTAACGCAGTAATTGAAAAGAACTGGCTAGAAATTCGCTCTGCATATTTTTTAGCATAATATTTTACATAATAGATTATATATTTACACTAATTATTAGCGGATACAGAGGGCATTAATTCCAGACATAACGATCGCTCATATATTGATCCACCCTATAATAGCCTTTTGACATCAAAACTGGTTTGACATGGTTTTTAAATTTACTGTCCGGCAAAAATGCTACGTTTCAGCTACCGTTTACAGCGTAAACTCTGACGACCACAGTTTTGTCACATTCCACTAGCTTGTGAGCTTGAAAATTATTAACTCAAATGAAATAGAATGTGGATCTTCCCGCGCAGATGCTTCGATGTGAGGTTGGCATAAGTGAAAATGATGACGTCTTAAGTAACATTTTCGCCACGAATAAAGCAACCGTGGTCGTCAAGTTTAACAGCAGAAGAAATCTTCTGACCATTGTGCATACCAAGTGCAATGTAGCCTAAGGTACTACATTAGCTTATTATTTTTCTTATTTTTTTGGTACACAACCTTACAACACACCGATATCAAAACACACACGATGAAGAGTAAAAATTAAAAAATGATGTATGCCTTAAAACGTGAACACAGTTTTCACAAAGATTGAAAATAGCTAAAAAATAACAATACTTTGGTACTACTTTTTAAAAAAAAAGTTAATGTACTAACAACACACTCAGGCTTTGCATGGGTAATTGTGCTAATCACAAAAGATTTATACACAACTTTGCTATATTTTAATAGGGAATTACAGGCAGTTCCCTTAAGGAGCTTCTTTCCGACGGGCGTCAACACTTATCTGCGCTACTTGTGTTACTCTCCGTGCCCAAACAAATTTGGTGAGAACCTGCTAGCGCAGCTTTAGAGACACGTTCAAATACAGAACTTACTGTAGTCCTAGACAGGCCAAATGTTTTGGTAGATTATAGAGAGATTTTGCTGGTTTACCGCATGTTCTCACTTCGAGCGCGCATAAATTCATTACGTAGCCATTCCTGTTCATGTATAGTGGCTTTTGGTATTTATTTGTATTTATAACAAGAACTTTTGGCAAAGAAGTCGAAGCTCCAACATCCTCTGGGATCTTATAATGTTTTTCATATGTGTAAAAATGTCGATGATTCCTTATCAAGAAGAGTAATTCCGAAATACGTTGTTTTATATCAGGTACAATAAAATTGTACATTTCCATACGAATTTAATATAGCTTTCGCCTTTAGCTCAGTCTACCAGAAATTCCTGTGAGAAATTCTAATTACTACACTTCGAATGTACGAATGTAATTCGGAGGAATTCTACAATAAGTAACTGTTTAGTACGGCGCTCGACATTTCAATTACGTTAGGTTGTCAGCACTGTTAATAATCTTCAAGATATTACGTAATTTTCTTCGGCAGGTAAATTGTACTTCTTACCATAAGATATTGCTACCGAATTTATCGTCGAGTTTTACCATCTTATTTTTTTATAATTCATAGTGCAATAACACTGTAAAAGTATTTCACTCTTGATTAACATACGCATTTTTTTTTACAAATTTAACATAATTTTGTAATTATAGCTTCACAGTAAGTTTTTTTTTTTGCCAACGAGGTTTGTAAACCTGTAGTTATATTATATATGTAATTTTCATTATATTATTATTTGTATATACCTACAAGTCTGGTATATTAATTTGTTTCTAATTTAGATTAATGAGAAATTTCGAAGCAATCTCAACATTTAGTTGTTTGGGCTTCATTGTGGAAGTCTCACTTTAGTTTCTCGAAGCTGACTCGCTCCAAACTTGTAAGTTCTTTTACCCCAACGATCTACAATTTCTCGAAGTGTTCCATATAATGCAGTATACTGTATTTTATTTGTAAATTCCCTTTTAATATTTTAGAGGTAAATCCATACGTTCAAAATTGAATTCAAGTTGTTCAGTTTATAACAATAATTCTGTTTTCTAATTACACACTCCTTTAGTGGAAACGATATGAGAAATAACTATTTATCAGCTTCAATACAACAAATTTTACTATATTTCTATTTGCTTGTTTAATGTTTAAGGTGTAAATAACCTTACTTAAGGATTAAAAATCCAGTTGTGCGTTTGAGTTAACACTCACACAAATTTTTATTTCACTATTATTATTCCTAAACTTTTGATGCAATTAAGATGCAAGTTACATGAGTTATACGACAAACTCACATGAATGTACTTAAAAAAGTATAGTGTAAGTGGACTACATATGTCATTTCTCTTTAAATATTTTCTGTATATATAAACCGTGTTGGAATCTGAAAATGATAAACTCCAAAGAGATCAACTCTATTTTACCAAGAACAATAAAAATTGGTATGCCATTTCGACTTATTAACTTCTGGAAAGAGTGAGGCAACATTTGCCGGGTTAACTGGTGAAATATAAAAATAAAGTGGATAAGATGTAGTAAGTAGTTGTAATAATTTAACTATGCTAAAAACTGTGCTGAATTTGACTGTAGAAACAACCCTATCATTCTTATATGATTTGCTGAACAGTAATTTTAACGATAGTGAGTTTTTTCTTAAGAGCGTTCACATGAAGGTTTCCACTACCTTCCACTTACTTAAGTTTCCACTAATTTGTAGTCGACACAAATTCTTCGAAAATTATATTGTGTTTTGGTATTAAAAGTATATGTTAATATTACATTACTTTGCAGATGGAACACCAACACTATCTACGACTCACTATAATAGTATCTTTAGACCTGTCACATTTCTAGATGCGTCGAAGTATATCCAATAATTAAGCGGAATGATAGGAGTTGGTAGTCGACAAAGTTGCGAGCACAATACTTGTAATAAACACGTAAAATTGATTCTTATTTTATTTGCTATGATTAGCGATCTTTTTTTGTTTTATTATCTTGATTTTTTTTGTTACGGGCTTTCTCACGTGTGACGTTATTTTAATGAAGATAGACCACGACAGCGGTATGTAGTCAGACTTATGGGGAGATGCTAATACTCATTAAGAAAGACATCGCGGTGACAGTCATGTTCTCGTATTGACAGGGATATCTTTCACAGTTCTAGACGTTTCAGGATCAACCAGTGTAGGTAAAGGTATGTAGTGTCAACTTCTCAGTAAGCTTAGAGAATCGTAATCAACTAAAAGAAAAGAAAATCACTGTGACTTATTATGAGGTTATACTGTGCTAATATATAAAATTGAATATCAAATCTAGATACGATAGTAGGGGACAGGGCGCGGTGCTGAGTGACCTGAAGAACACCGCGCGGCAATGCATTAGCTGAAGTGACGTAGCCTGGAGCATTGTCCCGCGCCGCTCACACAGTTTCCGACTGACCTGTTTGCTTGGACGTTGTGTACTACTTTGTCATAATATTGTTATTTGTACACATAAAGGTAGTCCCCTGAACACTCTGTGTTAATTGCTTAACCTAAGAAGCGATGATAGCTTAGTTGGTAGTGTGTAAGGACATACTACCATGCTGTGGTTTCAAAACGATGTTTTTCTTCACTAAAAACTTAAGTTTAACTTTTAACTTAACTTAACTTACTTAACATTGCAGATGGGTTCGACGCGATCGGTCCCTTGAAGCGGCGTCCGTACACATTACCTAATATTTTTTTATTCAATTAAAATTATATAACTTACTTATATAATTAAAATCTTGAAGCGATGATAGCTCAGTGGTAGTGTGTACGACTTCGCGTCAAGAGATTCGAGTTCGAATCTTATTATCTACAATGGGCTTGAGCTTTCGGTGAAGAAAAACATCGTGAAGAAACCATAGCATGGTGGTAGGGCTTTTTCTAATGCCCGCCTGGATAGCAACTACCCTCAAGTTGTAAACCTGCCGCCAAATACCAATAGGTGTGTTCCGGCAGCTGCACTTGAGAGCCAGTTCCTTAACTTACTTAAGATCTGGTGAGATTATGGCCATAACGCTAAAACCTTAAGTATAAAAAAGAAATACCGTTAATAAATTATAACAAAAACGACACTATTACATATTAATCTTACCAAAAACTGCTTATTTTAAGATAAATGCATTCCCTTGATTTGATCGTTCAATAAAATTCGTTCACTTTTTCAATTCGTTCGTTCAACGGGCGGCGCGAGGTTTTATCTTTCATCACTTAAACTTTAAGTGGAACACTCGTGTCCAAAATTCAAAATTTGTTAGATAAGCCCGGAGTGCTTATCTACGGGGATTAGGCTTAATCCTGCCTTTGTAGACAGCTTGTTACAGACTTTAAGCGAGTTCTGCAGGGCTTTGAATTTTTTAATGTGTAGCAAGCGCCAAATCGAGCTTTACTTTGCGATATACATATGTGTATGCTACAGAGTTTTATTTAACGTTACTATGCTCAGTTTAAACGGAATTATTTATTTAATACTTTATAGGTGTAGTGATACGCCTACAATCTGATCTGATGTTAAATAACGCTGTGTCCCCATATGGTAAACATGCCAAGCCTAGTGGAGAGAGCAATTATATTTCCGGTAATAGCGATATTTTATTCTTGCGATAAAAAATTGAAATTTTTTTTTATGGCATCGACCTATGTAGGCAATGTCGCCAATGTCAAGTGAAAAGGATTTTGTAAGCACAAGTAACTAACATAAAGAAACAATGAGGATTGGAACAATTATTTGTCACAGAAATAATTTTCTTGTGCGGGTCTCGAACCCACAGCAATTCAACGCGAAAACACTCTTCTATCAACATTTATTACTTGACATTTGTTATTGGTATAAAGAACAAAAATATTTCATTTTGAATTTTCACCTGTATGTTCCCATGTATGTATGTACTTATGTCACTGTGATACTATTGGATAATAGATAATAAGGTTTACATAATTGAGGTTCATGTTACGACAATACAATACTATACATTTCAATAAGTGGAAGGGTTCCTCTGGGTAAAGGGCATAAAATTAAAATTTTGTAGGAAATGAGCTTGTCAACATATTTGGATATTATTTTCTATTATCGGCAACTGACTTTGTTGTCAGCTGAAATTTATACTAATATACATGTAATAAATTATTATTTATAATATTGATTGAATATCTAATATTTCTTCTATGTATATATCAGATAGACAAAGTATGTTTTCTTTATATAGTATATATTACCATAGAACACACACATATATACATAATCCTTACTTTAATAGTTATTGTAAACCGAAGTCGTTTGAAAGTATGTAATCAGATTGCTAATAATGATATGATGAAATATGTCGTGTGGTAGAGAGGAGACCCACGAGACAGTGTCCGAGACTTGCGACTCGGATGTAGGTTTAAGAGGGTCCTCTTTCGACAATTGTCAATACTCACCTTCATCGCTCATGTTTCTTTCTCCGCCCGATTCATGAATGATGAAGCATTTATTCTTTATATTTAAATAAGTAGGTAAGCCTATAGTTGATCTTATTAACGTAACACATATCTAAGTATTCCTTTTTGGATATTTGTTGAATATTTAACCAAAGTACCAAAATAATCTTATATATTGATGTATATTATTAGTTATCATAGCATGAAATTTGTTAAAATCTACAAAGTAGTTTCAAAGTCATGCACGTACAAGACAATGGGTATACAGATAAAGATTTAAAATATTTCTTTTTTGGATTCAAAGCGGTAAGACATTAAACCAGATATTAATTGAATTTCAAAAGACTTTTATAGAGTGAATCAATATGTGAGCGATAGTAATGTCTAGAGTTGACACCCCTCTCTGTGTAAAAAATTATTGTATATTTTATATCTATGGTACCAAAATATTGTCTATGTACAGCTAGCGCCACCTGTAAGCTTAAATGTAAATTCACTCACTGAATAAAAATAAAAGCATCAGTACGTTACGAATCATACTCGAGTTTTATTAGGTTATGGGCCCAGCCCAAATTAGGTAATTAAAAAGTCTTTTATAATAGTGCAGTTATAATGGCAGGAAATTATTTGTTGAACGTCCCGAAGCTTAAGGGAAGAGATAATTATGACGATTGGGCATTCGCCGTCGAAAATTTTTTGATTCTCGAAGGTATCGACCTCGCGAACAGCGCTACTCTCAGTGAGCAAGATGATCGGAAGGCTAAAGCAAAGATGGTGATGACTATCGACCCATCACTCTACGTTCACATCAAGAATGAAACCACCGTGCATAACTTGTGGGCAAAGTTAAAGTCGTTATTTGACGATTCCGGATTCACGCGTCGCATCAGCCTACTCAGAACTTTGATTTCCGTTCGCCTAGACAGCTCGGAATCAATGACTGCGTACGTGACCCAGGTTGTAGATACGGCTCAAAAATTAAAAGGTACAGGTTTTGAGATTAATGACGAGTGGGTAGGTTCACTTTTATTAGCCGGATTACCCGACAAGTTCGCGCCCATGATAATGGCCATTGAGCACTCCGGCATGAAAATAAGTGCAGATGCAATAAAGACCAAGCTGTTAGATATGAGTGCAGATATCGAAAATAAAACCGAAGGAGCATTTTTTTCAAAAGGTTCATCCAAACATCAACGGAATGGCGGGAAACGCACACAAGTGCCAACGTCAAACAAAAACGTCAGCCATTCAAGTGACGGAAAACCGGTGAAAAATATTCGGTGCTACAAATGCAAGCAACTTGGACATTTCAAAAATCAGTGTCGTTCCCCAGAAATGGACAAAGATAAACAAGTAAATGCTTTTAGTGCAATGTTCCTGACGGGTGAATTCAGTGACAAAGATTGGTATGTCGACTCGGGTGCTAGTACTCATATGATTTCGCAGTCGAGCAAAAGTTTGCTGAAGAATGTTTCATATAACCTTGAGACTCGTAATATAGTGGTGGCTAACAAGAAAACCATGCCAGTTATATGTTCCGGTGACATAGAAATTACCACAAAAGTTCGAAATAAGGAACACAAGGTAAATGTCAACAATGTTTTATGCATAAACAACCTTACCACAAACCTTCTATCTGTAAGTAAGATAATAAATAGTGGCAACAGAGTGATTTTCGAAGAAAATGTATGCTGCATTTATAATAAACAGAAGGAATGCATTGGAGAAGCTAACCTAACAAATGGTGTATATAAGTTAAACATTGTGAAGTCAGAACAACTGTTAGCAGCATCTGCAGTGACTTCTAGTTGGACATGATGACCTTAAGATTATGAGAGATGGAGCAGTTGAAGGCTTATTATTCCAAGATAAGGCAGAAATAAGCAGAGCGAATTGTACAGTGTGCTGCGAGGGAAGGCAAACCAAACTACCCTTCCCCATTAGTTCATCACGCAGTGATAATATTCTGAATTTAGTACATGCTGACCTCTGCAGGCCTATGGAGAACAAGTCGCTCAGACAGGCTAGATATTTTCTTCTATTGGTCGATGATTTCAGTCGAATGGGCTTTGTGTATTTTCTGAAGAATAGATCCCCAGCTGCGGGTCTTCAGCATTGCACCCCATTCGAACTGTGGACTGGTAAGAAACCAGATGTCAGCCATGTACGTGTCTATGGCAGCTTAGTCATGACACATATACCTAAAGCAAGGCGGCTGAAGTGGGATAGAAAAGCAAAAAAACTATTTTTGGTTGGATACTCTGAGAACGTTAAAGGGTATAGACTGTATGATCCCAAATCAAAATCTGTTTCAGTAGCAAGAGAATGACAGAATGACAACACAGATGATATTACAGGAGAGCAGTGAAGAAAAGCAGGATTCAGTGGGGAACAAACAGTCAGACAAGTCAAGTTATGATACAGAAGATGAGCAGACAAACAACCATGATGAGACTTATATACCAGAAGACTCTAGTTCAGAATCGGAGGACAGTTTCCAGGAGTCAAGTTCATTGATGCCAGAAGATACAGAGATTGCTAATTTTCCTTCCAGTGGTATTGAAAATGCAGAAAAGCGTGTAAGAAAAAAGCCTGAGTACTATGGTATGGCTAATCTGTGTATTGATGATGAGGTGTCATGTGATGACATTTCCTTGAGTGATGCAATCAATGGTCCAGACTGTGCACACTGGCAGCAAGCAATCAAAGAAGAGTTGCAATCTTTTAGTGATAGAGAAGCATGGGAACTTGTAGATAGGCCAGTGAACAAAACAATAGTGAAGTGCAAGTGGGTATTTAAAATTAAATATAACAGTGAAAACAAAGTGAGATATAGAGCGAGACTTGTGGCAAAAGGTTTCACACAAAAGAAAGGTATGGACTACAAAGAAACCTTCTCACCAGTGCTCAGGTATTCTACTTTGAGACTTTTACTAGCTTTAAGTGTAGATAAGAATTTAGAATGTTTACACCTTGATGTACCTACTGCATTTTTAAATGGTTCTTTAAATGAATGTATTTACATGGAAATACCAGCCTGTTCAAATATGCCTAACTGTGAAAATAAAGTACTAAAACTTAAAAGAGCTATATATGGATTAAAACAGTCGGCCAGAGCTTGGTACCAGAGAGTTGAAGTTTGTTTGTTAGAACTAGGATACACCAAGTCTCAGTATGAACCTTGTTTGTTTATGATTTGTAATAAAAATGACAGAATATATATAGCGTTGTTTGTAGACAATTTTTTTGTATTTTATAACAGTAAAGAAATATGTGATAAATTAATATGTGAATTGAAGGCAAACTTTAACATAAAAAAATTTAGGCCAGATGAAACATTGTTTAGGTTTAAATGTAACTGTAAAAGAAAACTCTATTACTATAGATCAGAAGGATTTTGTAGATATTATTTTAAAAAGATTTAATATGGTTAAATGTAAGAGTTCAGATACTCCAATGGAGAAGAATTTGAAATTAGATAAAGCTAAGTCTATTTGTCAGAAATATCCATATCAGCAGTTATTAGGTGCACTGATGTATTTATGTGTTTTAACAAGACCTGATATAGCCTATGCAGTGAGTTTCCTAAGTCAATATAATAACTGTTATGATAAGACTCACTGGAAACATTTAAAAAGAGTTTTGAAATATTTAAGTAAAACTAAAGACTATGGGTTGAAATATGTAAAGGGGGATAGTTCCTTGACTGGCTTTGTGGATGCTGACTGGGCATCTTGTTCAATAGACAGGAAATCTTATACAGGGTATATTTTCAAATTGTCTGGAAGTGCAATATCATATGAATGTAGGAAACAAAAGACTGTTGCGTTGTCTAGCACCGAGGCAGAGTATATGGCACTCTCCGAGACATGTAAAGAAGCCGTATATTTAAGAAATTTAATTTTTGAAATAAATGGAGGTCAAATTAATAATTTACCTGTTGATTTGTTAAGTGATAACCAGAGTTCACATAAATTGGCATGTAATCCTATATTTCATAGACGAACAAAACATATAGATGTTCGGCATCATTTTATCAGAGAATGTATTGTTAAAGAGTTGGTCAATATATCTTATTTACCTACAGCTGAGATGCCAGCTGACATACTTACTAAGAGTCTCTGTAGTGTCAAACATTATAAATTTATTGAGATGTTAGGGTTGTCAAAAATAGTTTAATTTGATTTTCTGTTATTGCTATGTGTAAGCTATGTGTGGACATTATTTTGTTAAGTGGTGGTGTAAAAAATTATTGTATATTTTATATCTATGGTACCAAAATATTGTCTATGTACAGCTAGCGCCACCTGTAAGCTTAAATGTAAATTCACTCACTGAATAAAAATAAAAGCATCAGTACGTTACGAATCATACTCGAGTTTTATTACTCTGGACATCCGGTAATATTTGAAGTGCATGCAAACATTAAAATATTATATAAAAAATATACCTATAAAAATATATAAATGCGCAGATCAAGTTTCTTATGGGTTCTTCTCGATTACTGCGTTACTTTCGTAACCGGTGGTAGTTATGACGTTCATAAGTGCACTCTTAATAGTTATATTAAATAAAATAAAAAAATGATTTAAATAACTAAAAGGAATATACATATGTGTATCAATTACATTTTAATTATATGTATACAAGAAGTAAAACTGAAATATTAACATTCAAAGGAATATTATAAACGTGACGATGAATATGATAAAACTATATAGGTGATATAAAAACACCTAACAAACCTTAGAACATCACAAAGGCGTCTAATAAAAGTAACAAGTATGACACGTCTTCGGTTCGTAAACATGATTGCCTCGACCGGAATCGAGGAGTCGAAATGTGTGCGAAAAATTTTAAATATTCAAATTCAAATATTAACTATACATCATTTGAAAGTAACACTTAAAACATATGTTTCTATTATAATCGACTTCAAAAAAGGAGGAAATATGTTCGACTGTATGTATTTTAACCGACTTGTTATGTATGTTACTCCATATCTTCGTTATTTAATGTTTAATTTAATGTTAAAATAAAAAGGAGTGCTCCCAGTAATATATTCAGACAATATTCAGTCCCTAGAGAGGTGAACTTAAGCGATGAGTACATTTTTTTTATTTGACCCACTGCTTGTCTACGTTTATCAACAGATGTTTTTACCAATTTTAAACCGAGTTTTATAAAATAAAATGAATTATAAATAAAAAAGTAAATATATATTTACTTTGCGTTTTCGATAGTACCCGCGATCGTATAATTCGATTTTAGTTTTATTGGTCTACACTATGAAGGATATATGCGTACCAATTTTCAACTAATTAAATCTTCTACTTTCGGAGATAATAAAGTGTAGAGTGCGTTAGTGGTAAATTATTGATGTATTTTTTATATCGTGCAACAAAGTGACTACACTGCACCTGATGTTATGCACAGTGTATCCAGCCAATAATAATCTGAAATTACCAGAATACATGTATAGTTTAAAGTTCACTCGCACCTGAAGCTAAAAGAATAGTAAAACTTTCACAAATAAGAATACAATAACGTTGAAACAAATATTGAAAGAAAAGTACTGAACTGGGTTTTCTTCAAAATTTCAATATAATTATAATCGAATTTGGTACCATTGGACAAGCAACACTTGTAATAAATATATATTCA
The DNA here is from genome assembly GCA_039707435.1 of Actias luna. Taxonomy (NCBI): domain Eukaryota; kingdom Metazoa; phylum Arthropoda; class Insecta; order Lepidoptera; family Saturniidae; genus Actias; species Actias luna. The sequence goes on along the minus strand of JAZHAC010000018.1, from coordinate 8,301,323 downwards.
AAAGTAACGTCTCCACTACATCACAGTTCTATAATCTAAGACCGCTCGACATAAAGTGAACTCTATGTGGAATATTTTCCGCGGGAAATATTGGAAAGTGTTTGCCTCTCGGGCCATCTGATTTGATTTGCAAGTCTACTACCGTGCTATGCGAAGGAACCACCGCTTCAAATCAAATATATTGCATAAGAACATACGTATGTTCTGTTTTCTAACTCTGCTTATTTCTTAGTACTGTATATACAGTATTTGAGCGACCGAGCATACTGCGATGTATTCTAAAAATGTCTAAATAAAAATCATTTAAATCGTTCCAGTTGTTTTCAAGTACCTAATTACCATTTGCTTACTTAATTACATTTATTTATGTTTAACTCTGCCTGTGAATCCATATACGTTATTTCATCGTCATGTTTTTATTTCTCTAGGGTGCACCCGATTGTCAAGCATCTACATGTCAACTGATCTGTCAACAATTATACAACAATTATTGATAAAAATTGAGTTAATTGTTGTTATAATGAGAAAAATAGTGTTTACAATTTTATCTTTACTTTACTGCTAATATGCCATTACTCAAATTGTCTATCAAAAATTGCTAACGTAGAGGAGAAAACAATAAATGTACAGGTTGACACAACTTAACACCCTAAATTGAATTTTACCCTATAAGTTTTTTGCTATAAATTACCAATCGTTGAAAGACAATTTGACTACGAGCACTGAATAATAATTGAAAAAAAACAATTGAAATAGGTAAACATAAAAAAAAACAATTTAGTCCTACTATAAACAAATCAATAAAGTATTTTCCCGCCTCATGTAAGCACTCTGTATCTGATGTGTGTATGTAAATCAACAGAGACCACCGAGTATATACACATCATCGAATACAGTCACTTATTATGCATGTCTTTCGGTACTGACTGTTTGTGAAACGTATCGAATTTATACAGACGTTCTGTGATAGGTTTATCAACATGTGTATAACAGTCGCTATTCAGTCAGATATAGATTTCTACTACTGCAGATTCTTTATAATGATTATTCACTCTGACCACAGTCTTACCTAAATTAACTGTAAAATGGTAAATGAATAAAAAAATCATACGTCATAAGATTATCTAGAGTCAATCTTTAAGGCTTTTAACAATTACTACAACTGTAATTAAATTTTAAGGGCATATGATTTATTTCCTAAATAACATTGTTTCAATTTATATTATATAATACATTTTTAAAATAAATTCCTGTAGCAAAATGTTCATGAATTTGTAATCAAAATTCTCATTTAAAATCACTTTGGAAATCCTTAATTGAAATTATTTAAGAACCAAAGCAAGAAAGTATCATGAATATTCATGTAGTTCTTAAAAGTATAAAAGAATATCTTCTATTTTATTATATTTTATGATTCAAAAATTCCCAATAGGAATGTCGAGTTTCCAAGTCACCTTTGACTCATAGGAAGCGCGGAGGCGGCAGGGATGCCTATCTCAGTAATTATTCATGTAAATGCGAAAACTTCGCGACAAATTTGCGTAACGAAGTGGGTGTAATGCTCGAGCGATGCTTAGGAGTTTGAGGGCTTGATTCGTAAAATGTTTTGTGGTGACCCGTTTAAGTTTATGTTTGATTTCTTCCCTTTGGATTAATCTCATGCTGGCTAGGTTGGTTCATCAACTTATTCTTGGTTTGCAAAATAAATTCTGGTTAATTTTATTTGAACTGAATTACAAATGATGTAGCATTTCGTTTTTAGATGATAAAATTATCGAAGTAATTTGCATCTACAATATCACGTAGCTATAATCTTTTATGTACATAAGTTCGAATATTATGAACTTTATTTCGCAATAAAAGAAAACATTATGGTATCATCTATTGACCGTTTGAGTGGCTACTACCCTTAATCTTCTAACTGCGGGCACATTTCCTTTATTTCCTTAAAAAATGCAAAGAAAATTATACATTATTTATATTCGAAATGTAAATTGTATAGAGCAGATATGGAAAAATAAAAACATACGGGAAAAAATGACGGGTAAAATAATTTTATGTATGTAAAAAAATGTTAGTGAGTAGTACCATCAATACAATACCGTCAGATGAAAATGTGACCAACTGTTATACATATAAAGTCAGAATAATAAAGTCACTAAAAAAAAAATAATAAGACTAAAATTAATTTAACCAAACAATACACTTATTAAAACGAAGTGATAATTCATATCTTTTGTCACCTGTAAAGTAATTTTTCACTGTCTCAAAGGATCTAAGGATAAAGGGCGGTTGAAAAACTTTCCAAAGTCGCTCCCTATTCCTTAGAGGTGCAAAATCACGGAACCCTTTAACATAGTGAAACGTTCTGCGGACCCACGTCTCGCTATAAATCGCTCACTCTGACATTTGACAACCTGAAAACCGTCTTACGACTGGAACTTATGTCTTGTTAGGCATTGATATAGATTTTACTTTTCTCTAACAAGTTCCACCCTTTTTTGCTTATTTTTTTTTATTATGGATACCTGTACAAACTATGTTAATTTTAAAAGTGCTGAATCCATAAATTCAAATGTCGAAATTTCTTTAGGACATGTATTGACCAAATTATTATAAATACGTTGCCAAGTATTGCATGTCCAAAGATTATCAAACCTTTGTATTAGATGCAAATTTTAATCTCAGAGTATTTAGCTTTGAACAGTTTGATTCACAATGAGTATGATACTTATACAGATTAAGTATAATTTTCATGGTCTTGTAATTATGATTTTCTTTACTACAAGATTAAAGTTTTGAACTAATATTTTAAGATATAACTTGTGTTGTATAAAATGTGATAAGGAATGAATATTACATTTTCTGTTTAGAATCATAACACATACCAAGTGCACCCGCTTTATAACATAACAAATAAGATTCCTCCAACAAAACAGGCGAGTAGATACCACACCGTTGCGTTTAGTAGTACCACCGTAACATCACACATGGGAAATTCAGTAAAAGTATGATTATAGCTTCACGGTACACCCTTATAATTTACATAAAAATAAACTAGATGCGCTACAAAAAATAAGGCAATAAGCTGTTTCTCACATCACAATTCATATTTGTATAGCAAAACTACTTGGAATAGTCTTAACATCCGAACCACAGCGAGAGCACAATAAAACGACGTATCCAAAACATTTTTATATCCTTGTAAATAACCCTAAGGTTCTTAATATTCGTCTCATAAAAGACAAGACTATAGGATTTGGTATTTATGTCATGTCTTATTTATACGTAGATCTATAGATGATAGAATAGTCATCTGCACACTTTTATACATGTTTGCTACTGTTTTTGTATCTTTAAGTAACCAATAGTTTTCACCTTTGGGCAAATGACAAGAAAGGAAAGAAAATCCTGTTTTTGTAACTAAGCTACTCTTTAGTTAATGCTAAGTAATATTCATGGAGTTTGATTTTATTCTCAGTAAGTTAATCCTGGTAAATGTAGTTGCGGAAAGTTTACTGAATATACCTTATCATGAGCTAACTGATGCATCGAAATTCAAATTATCGTTTTTCTTTATCATATGTGATATTTTGAATTGATGGTGGGTCAGTTTGTAGCGTGTACTGACGCCGCGCCAATGGGTGTGATTTCAAATCCCTGCAATCAGCTGTAGCTTTCGATGAAGAAAATCATAGTGATGAAATCATAACATGGTGTAAAGTGTTTTCTAATACCCACTCAGGTAATTTTTTTTTATTAACTTGGTGTTTAAATTACAATCTTTACGGACTTGCTTATCGCAACGCGCAAATATTTAAAACCATCAAATGTAGATATTGTAAGATGCTTCTTTGACCTCTGGTAAAAATATTGTGAGTTCAAACAACATTGTGTTCAACATATACATAATAATCATCATCATCATTTCGGCCTCTGGATGCCCACTGTTGGTCATAGGCCTCACCATAATTTTTCCACAGTATGCGGCTTTCCGCCTATAACTGACGGCTTCACGCGACCTTCATAATATCATCCGTCCATCAACCAGGGGGCCATCCCAGGCTGCGCTTTCGGGTACGTGGTCGCCATTATAGGACCTTTTTACTGCAATGACCATCGGTACTTCGAGCTATATACACTGTCCACTGCCACTCCAGCTGTGCTATTCGGTGAGCTATGTCGGCAACTTTAGTTCTCCTACGGATTTTCTCATTTCTGATTCGATCACGTAGAGAAACCCCAAGCTTAGCTAGTTCCCTCGCTCGCAGAGCGACCTCGAGCTTTCTTAGGAAGGACATATCTATGTCGCGGTCACTTCTCTGTGCCGTAAGTCATCATTGGCAACACACATTGATGGAAGACTTTCGTCTTCAAACACTGGGGTATTACGGACGAAAAAACTCTGCACAGTTCCCGAACGCTGCCCAATCAACATATACATAACATGTCTAACTAAAATAATGTTAAGTATGAGCGTGAACGGTTGTAAAAGAGGAGGCAGACCGAAAAAGATGTGGATAGACTGTGTGAGAAATGATATGTGTATAAAAGCCTGAATACTGAGATGACAGATAATAGAGTAGTGTGGCAGAAAAAAACTTGTTGTGGCGGCTTTATCTAGATGATATAAGGTTTGTGAAGATGATCTAAATATATACATATGACTATATACATTTTTACATTTATAAATTCTGATTATTTCATTTTTATAGGCCTTTTTTTATACTTAAGGTTTAGCGTTATGGCCATGATCTCACCTGATCTTAAATGGCGATACGGCCCTAGATGGTAGACACGCTAAACCTGTGGAGGAACTGGCTCTCAAGTGCAGCTGCCGGAACACAGCTATTGGTATTTGGCGGCAGGTTGTACAGCTTGAGGGTGGTAGCTAGCCAGGCGGGCATTAGAAAAAGCCCTACCACCATGCTATGGTTTCCTCACGATGTTTTCCTTCACCGAAAGCTCAAGCTCATTGTAGCTGCTTGGATTCGAACTCACGTCCCTTGACGCGAAGTCGTACACACTACCACTGAGCTATCATCGCTTCAATCGATCGCTTGTTTATGTAAGGACATAATTCTGTGCCTGATAATATATCCAAGAAATAAAAAAGTAGAATGTCTATAAAACGATTATGGTGCGCAATCGGATACCACTTCCATTATTATTAATTCCCAGTATAAGAAAATCATTACAGACACAACAAAATGTGGTTAATCAAAATCGTAACGTCCTTCTTACTTATTAATATTTGCTCGAACTGTCTCTGGTATAATATGAGTAAAGTAATTCATCTCAATGAAAGCTCTTTTCTGGCTTTTAGTATCAATTGTATAAAAACAATTTTATTGCTTTATAGCTCCACGAAATTCACATATATATCTATACTGTAGAATGAATGTATTGATTAGCATACTTATTATTGTTTTATATCTGGTAATGTTTTCGTTAAATGCTATGCAATAAAAATAACATAAAAAATGTAAATATGAGAATTTATAATTAAAGAAAGTTTAATACTGTATGAATGTTATCTTAAAAATTTTTTTTTATTATTAACACTTGGATTTAAAAATTCGATGACATAGTCCTAAGTCCACAGATTTCGAATTTTGCATGTATAAGCAAGTATAACAAAAATGACCCAAATACCTTTAGGTGTTCAACCATTAGCTTCTAACAGCTTTTATCTCGTAAAAAGTAATGTTGCAAGTAAAAACCGTACGGACGACGCAAAAGTTTGCACTTTCAAAATATTTAGTTCACAATGAACTTCCTCTCACCTCGGTTGGGGTAAATTAATTAAAGTCGAGCAGTGCCACGTTACCGACTGTACGGATACTCTCGGGTCTTGGTCTGATGAATTCAATAAAAACTTTGGGAACAATTTTGAAGGTAGGTATATAACGTAAAATTTACAAGCAAAGATTGCTAAAATATGATAGATGTGTGGTATCGGAAATAAATTTGAAACAATAAAAACATAATAAAATTACTAGTGATGGGAATTTGATACGACTATTTTTCAGTTTTTTTTTAATGCTAAGCAGTAGCAAACAGGCAGGTGGTCCATATGTCATCATTAGTAACCATCGCCTATGGTCAGGCGACAACACCAGGGATATTACAAAATTGTTGCTGACCCTGGCGGAAATGGCAGGGTCTCATTCACTATACCTGAATAAAAAGGGTCATACTGAACCTTTATTTTGCGGTAGTCTAAGCCTGAGGAGGGTCGCTAATCAGTCGAGAAAAAACCATAACACCAAGCTGTGACGGATCAAGGATTATATGGTTCACCCTCATGACCAAAACCAAAGGTGGGGCTAACCTCGTCGGTTACTAAGCAGAGTGAACCGCGTGCAGCTGAAGTTGGCTTGGGTAACTCAGATGGTATTCGATACCTGTTTGATTTTATTTGTGTTTGAACGTAATGAAGTTTGAACATTAATAAAAATGAAGCTAAAATAAATGTGTTAATATGAAAAAGTTATTTGGAAAATAAGAATTCAATAAAAGTCATGAACACTGGCCTCGTATTACATTCGTTACCTTTACGCCTTTATTCATTATCACAATGATGTTGGATGCTTTATTATCGGCATTATCGTTAAGGATCGTGTTTCTCGATATTAAATTATCGATAAATAAAAACTCAAGATGTCCATAAAGATACAAACAAAACATATTTCAGTATATTATTGTTCGTAATTTGCGCCATTACTGAAAGAAATATATAGTTTAGGTTTAGCGTTATGACCACAATCTCATCTGATCTTAAGTGACGATGTGACCCAAGATGGTGTAAACGCTAAGGTTAGTAAGGAATAGCTCTCAGGTGCAATTGCCGGAACACAAGTATAGCTATTTGGCGTCAGATTTTAATTTTGATTTGTGTAGCTTCCGGGTGGATTTACCGTCCGATAAGGAACGTCGTTCCGAAAATAATATCTTTAAATTGTAAGCCCGCTATAAAAGGCGCTCTATGTTAATTAATTACTAGAACGCACTCTGTTCACATATGCACACCTCATTAAATAGCACAAAATTCTCGATTAAGACGCGCGGAAGCAAAAGTCTCGGATGTTGTTTTCAACGCCGCAGGCTTAGAACTCTATACTGACGAACGTATTATGTGGCCACGAAACTCTCGATATAATCTCTGATATTATCAAACTTTCAACTTTACCTGAAGATAAGTTCAAAGAATGTAAATTAAAAATTATAGTTGAATATGGTGGACCACTACGTGAATGATAGCAATGATTAGAAGTTATTCCTTCTTTATACAATCACTAGGGATCAATGCTTAACAATCAACAACTACAGTTATCAAAAGAAATTTACTAAACTTATGAATAAACCCAAAGGAGTTTCTTTCAGCCACTTCGCGGAAATTGCGATATTTTCAAAACATTTGGTTTTCGATAATCGCCAAATATGTCTCTGCAACTTACAACTGCCGTTGGAAAATTCTTAGGCATGCTGCGTTCTACAATAAACTTATCTAGTTCAAGTTATCAAGCCAGTATCCCACTGAATTTCGACTATCATACGCATAGTAATTTAATCTGTCACTTATGTTAAAACCTCGATGTTTGTTTGCAACGATTGGGATTAGTTATTATATATCTGGTTCTTAGACGTTTGCAAACCGTGATGACAACGTAAACTCCCAATAAACTACTAGTCCTGCAGTAATCATTATTCTTTATCGACTGTACTTTGAATCTATAGAGTTTATTTAATGACAAAGTCATAATGTATAATCATGTTTTAAATATAAATTTATTATACAGAATCGCTTTTAAGTGTCGCAATATACATCGATAGTTGGCACAGATTATCACTAGGAGTGAGCTATACATGGTAAATAATAAGTTACCCATTCCTTATTCCTGTTACGAGGAAATTATGTATTATAATGCCTTTTTTCTTACAATAATAGAGAATAATTTATTAATAATTTTCCAGATTATATTTATTTGTATCTCTTTCTAATAACGTAAACATCCTTATGTCTAAATGGAGTAGAGTATATAGTAAGGTCAAATGTTTTATTTTAATGACATATACTCTATATTGTTAACTATCCTTAAATAACACGTACAATATATTGCAATCATTACAGTCATTTCTCAAAGGTGCTCTTTTATGGGATATCTCACTTGACTCTTTGTCCAAATTAAGGATTGAAACAAAACTGTAATCTATATATTTCCATCTATCGACAATAAGTAGATAAAAATATAAGAAAAATTGATAGATATCAATGTTTTACTTATAACGAAAATCATAATACGCGTTATGAAGAGATGATGGCTCAGTTGGAATTGTGTACAGACGCCGCATCCAATCCATCTACATCTGCCTCATCTCTCATCTGCATTATGACAATCTGCCGGCAGATACCTGTAGGTGTGATCCGGTAGTTGCATTTCTAAGCCTGTCTTTCCACTTGACATAGCGTGTCCACCATCTTAGGCAAAATTGATACTTAACATTAGGTAAGATTGTGGCCATAGCGTTAAACCTATGCAAAACTATAAAAAAATTCGCACGGGTATATATAACTTATAGAATGGCAGGATTAAAATCGCTCATTGCTTGGCCTTATGTTTGCAAATTAGAATACATCTCAGATCTTTGTCTCTTAGAGTCTGTGAGGGAGTAATGGCTTGTTAGCATCCAGTGTATGGTGAAGAGAAACAGCGTTCCGTTGGAAGCTCTGATTTGACAGGGAAATGGTGTTTGATATTACTGAAGATTTGTTATGTCTTATCTTATTGAAAACTAAATTAATTTATTACTATATTAAACAGAATATTTTTAACAGATCCTCTATTTTTATTACTTTGCTAATACAATTAAAATAGTAAACATGATGAAACTAAGCATGTACATAATTCTGCCTTTTAATTTGAAGCAATAATGGTTCAGTTGTAGTATGTACATACGCCGAGTCAATGGACGTGAGTTCGAATCTACTTGCAATGAGTCTAAGCTTTCGGTGAAGAAAAATATAATGAAGAAACCATGACATTGTGTTAGGGCCTTTCTTAATGTCTAACTGTTCAGCTACCGCCCTTAACTTGAAAATCATCCACCAAATACATATAGGTGTGTTCCGGCAATTGCACTTGTTGGCAGTCCGTTCACTAGCTTTAGCGTGCCCACCGTCTTGGGCCATATCGTCAGTTAACGTCAGGTGAGATTATGGCCATTCCGTTAAAACCTATAAACTATAAAACAAACACTATACAAAAAAGTTTCTCGTTACCATAAAACATGATTTAATTCCTACATTCATTTTTGAGACACGAATTTTTATTTTCAAAACCACATCTTCATTTTCATAGTTTCGTCTCGGATTTATTCGCAGTCAGTCAGGAACCAGTTATCTGGACAATTTATCAAGCGGTTTTAATCCACGACGTTCTTATTTGGAATTCAGTAAATAGTTGCAAATTGTGAGTGAAGCGCCCGGTTTCGAGATACAATGCTCGCTGCAAATCGACAATTACTCCCCGGGTAATTGGTGAACAGAGCGCGGTTGTTACGACTCTCTTAATATGCACAATAGTTCCTAGGGTTGATAAAAATGCCCAAGGATTATAATGAACATTTATTTATAACGATAATAGCTCTCAAAAGTACGCGTAACCGAAGAGCATGTATGAGGGTGCTTATAAAAGTAGAAGAAGCGAACGATGTATGTGAGGATCGTAGCAAGTGGAAAAATTTGGTCTCTGCCTACCCTTATGGGACAGAGGCGTGATACTATGTATGTATATATGAATAGCTCAATTGGTAGTGTGTACGGACGCCTCGTCAAAAGACATGTGTGTGAATCCACCTGCTATTGCAGCCTGAGCTTTCGGTGAGTGAAAACATCGTGAAAAAAACCATAAAATGGTTGACTGGTTGTAAGGTTTTTTGTAATGCCTACTAGGGCTAGCCACCCTCACTTAACTTTAATAACCTGCCACTAAATACTTATAGGTGTGTTCCGACAGATGCACTTGAGCGCCAGTCCCTCCACTAGATTAAGCGTGTCTCTCATCTTGGGTCATATCACAGTTAACATTAGTTAATGCTAATAATGATATTTGCATGATTGCATTTTATTGAGTGAATCAGTATATTCATATAGCCTAGATAACACATGGTAAATTGAGCCTTACTAAATTGTAACCACCGATAACCTGATGTAAAACCGTCATAAATGCAAGCTTAAGCGTATCTCTTGCAACCCTAGATATCTAACTTTTTTATTAACATGGTGTTTATAATCCTATTCTTTACGGACTTCCTCATTCCAACGCGTAAATGGTTTACCCGGGTACAGGTCAAGGCGAGTGGGACATGTGGCAAGTCTCATCAACAATACCCACGGACAATACAATCGAACAATACAATCTAATACGTACCACAGTGTCACTTTAAGAGACCAGAGACAGCTTTCACACTTCTTCTAATTTAGGCATCAACCATATATAGCCTAGTTAAGATGGTAACCAAAAACCCCTTATCTGTAAACATTTCCAGTTTACGAGAGAATTAGAAGCTTATGTGTTAGTGGTCACTTTTGTTATTGGACTGTTTTATGTTTAATATTAAATACAATTTTATATAACAAGAAATATTTACACAAATATTTATTTAGTCAACCCTCAACTGCAACCCGCAGTCAGCACTGCGGCCGCAACAAGAAATGCTCGGATTGAAATCCGCAGGGAACAATTAGTCAAATGTGATTTATTACCTACGGGTTTTGTTTATCAACATTTTAATACTATCCATAATCTAGTACCTACATATTTCGTTTAAACATTCTACGGAATACGGAGTGAATAAATCACAAGGAATGAAAGCACACATCGCGTAGTTCTGTTTCAGGGTTGGTTGCGGTTTAATTTAGCTAATACAGAATGTGGAGTCAAAGACCGGATTGCTCGTCAAAGGACGGCGAGCATAGTTCGCGCAATTTGAGTACTGAACGAAACACAAAAGGAGATCGCAATGGAATACTTACTCTATTTTACTACAAAATATGTAACTACTTAGTAAATTTTACTTACAAATTGTACAATGCAATATTTTTTTAAAATTCATGTGATGAAAGCGACTCTGAAGTGATGAATGCTCAGCTGGTAATGTAAGTTCGGAAGCTTGCAATGAGCCTAAGCTTTCGGTGAAAGAAAACATCGTGATGACACTATGCCATGATGGTAGGGCTTCTTCTAATACCCGCGTGGCTAGCTACTACCCACAAGTTTAAAATCTACCGCCAAATACCTACAGGTGGGATCCGGCAGTTGTACTTAGAGGCCAGTTACTTCACTAGGCTTAGCGATTCTGCCATCTTGGGCCACTACGCTACTTAACATCAGACGTACTGTGACCAAAACGCTAAGCCTTTAAAGTAGTAAAAAATATATCTGGTAAACTAGTAGCTCTGATTACAGTTATGTATTTTAAATTATGTAGGAAGTAAAGGACTGGTCCTAATAGAATTAATAATATGTAATTAATTTGGTTTAATTAAGAAATAGTTATAACTGAGTATACTGGTACTAGTAAATGAGCCCCTAAACAACAGAACCGATTTGGATCAAATTTTCCACACTGTGTGCAGTTTGATCCGACTTGAGAGGTTACTTTTTATCTTGATAAGTGATCATAACGCGATAAATGTCGCTTTAGTCGGTGTGATTGTCTACTCAAATAGGCAGGTCTGTCAGATCTGCGAGTTTACTTATAGGTCACCAACATAACGTTTCATTTTACATTTAAAAATATCTATTAAAAATTTAAATGTATACATATACCGTTATATTGGAAGGTCATCACGGCATGCTATCATTCAAACTACAATCTAAGATTAGAATTTCAAATTTTATTAATATAACGACAAATAATAACTCATATATAAAAAAAAAAACTATAACGAAATCAAATTTATTCATTTTAAATTTAGTCTTTTTAGGTAGTATTTATGTTTTAAAGTGATTTTATTTAAATTTATGTTTTGACAGGGAATATGCCAGAAACTTTATATACTTTTAATATTATATGATTTAGAAATTCGGATAAAAGGTTCAATGAAACCTTAAAAAGGCTTACATTGTTTTTAATTGACAAAATATAAACCGACGGCTAAGAACCCAGACTCACCATTATAATATAATGAAACGATGAAGACATGCCAGTCAATATTGGTTATATTTATTTAGAAGTGGGATTTAAACAGAAACAAATATAAATAAAACATATTAAAATACTAAGCAATGATCATATTGTAATGTGATAGGACTCAAAATCGGATAAATAAACCTTTTGCGAGCGATAAAACAAAGTGAGGTAAGGTGGAAACGGTAGGAAATGGGTAGTGCGGAATCACGCATGGTCCCAAGGAAATTGCTGTGTTTTATTCTATTTTCTGTTCGGCTGTCGACCAATACGAAATATGTTGAAGGATTTATCACCAGATATTCAATAAAAATATATGTATTGGTAAGCAATGGAACAGGTTTTACTTGGAAAAGTTTTAAAACTTTAACATAAAATGCGACAACTAGGAAAGCTAGCTGTAAATTTTCTTCATAAAAGAAGCTATATTTCGTCTATGTATAAAAAAGTGTTATTCTGTCTATTGCTAATTACACCACGGCAACTGGATTTATTCTGGCTGGTGCCAAAATGCGACAAGCTAAAAGAGGTTCACTGCGTTGCATTTATCACCATATTATCGGTGACCGCAACCCAGTCGGGTATAGTTCCCTGCAAACTCCTTCGATTGTTGAATATACAACAGGAAAAACCGGTATCTGATCTACGGAAGCGTGCCAATATGGCAGATGTTACACTCAATGTATGGTAATTGTTATTCAGTAGACTGTTATACCTCCCCGTTAATTTTACGATTACGCTCGGTTAATGGGAAATACACGAATGAATTCCAGGGCACCAGTTATTATGTATATATAATAAAACTGCTCATTTGGTAGTTTTGTTGAAAATCGGCTCATATGGCAAAATGTTGTCTTGCTGCAACCGTCGCATCGAAGTGTTGAGCGTTCGCATGATATACAAATTGTTCTTAGGTTGATTGATACTTTATGTTCAGTAATTGTATTTATATAATTTGATCATTTGAAGCGATTATAGCTCAGTGGTAGTGTGGAGGAACGCCGCTTCATGGGACGTGAGTACGAATCCAACCACCTACAACGAGCTTGAGCTTTCGGTGAAGTAAAACATCGTGAGGAAACCATAGCATGGTGGTAGGGCTTTTTCTAATGCCCACCTGGCTAGCTACCGCCATCAAGTTGAAAATTTGCCGGCAAATACCAATAATCTGTTCCGGCAGTTGCACTTGAGAGCCAGTCCCTCCAATAAAGGCCGGCAATGCACCTGAGATACCTCTCGTATTGTGGGTGTTCATGAGCGGTGTTAGTCACTTACCGTCAGGTGACACTAGCTCGTTTGCCCCCTCTTACAATAAAAAAACAAAAAACATTTATTGTCCGAAAATATAGCTAACCCCGTCAACATAGTTACTTAATCCCCAGGTTGGATGCCTTTCTGCCGTAAAAGATCAGTGTAGCTGATATAAGTATAAACATATCTTATCAATCCCTAACGATGATGTCGAAAGATGTCGCCATAGCCGAAATTAGCAGCGAGGTCTAAATCATAATAAAATAGCTATATGACCAACTAATTCTTTTCCATGGCGAGTGTCTTTGCTATCGGTGTCAATATTCTAAAGCTTAACTCCCAACTAGTAACAAATTTCTCCTTACCTGAATTATACTATAAACGATATATTGCTCTTCGATTAATTGAAATGTGATATTGGATTGCAATATAAAATAGCGTTTAGGAATATATGTAGTAGCTTTATATTGGTAAAATAATTTTTAATATCGGAACTGTAGTTCTTACCTTCTATATAAAAGATAAAAACTAATTTTATAAACAGTATTTTATTATATATGGTTTTTAATATGAAAATAAATAAACACACAGCAATTTCAAATTCAAATAACTCAAAATCCAAAGTCCGATGTCATTTATTCACTTAACTGCCCCCAGTGTCGGTTTGTGACTCAGTTATATTTGCATTATATCGTTACTAGGGCCGTTCTCATTGTCGTTCAAGCCGAAACCAAGCATGATTTTCGTCTATTAATTATTTTATACTTGATAATCTTTTTACATAAGTGTTGTTTCTGTATGCGCTCAACATCAATCAATGAACAATATGGTTATTAAATATATTTTCAGTTTTCTTCCGATTGCTTTTCGAATAAAGGTTTAGTTGATGTATGATCACGAACACAATCTTCATGTTAAATTGCATTCGCATTTGTAATTTAATTAATCTTAAATTTTGTAAAATGACTAGTAAATAATAGCATTTTTTTTACTGTTATATATTTCAGATTTTAATTACAGTGAAATTGGCCGTTTGTTGAACAAAGCAGTGGCGTTCTAACCATGGTGCTGAGACTGACTTTTAAATGCATAAATCGAAACACACCAAAGATTTTTGTCACTACGTTCTGAATCTTATAGCGGTAGCTAGCATTATGTTGATATACAAGTAGGTAAGTATTATAAAATACTACAAAAAAATACATTGTTAGAATGAATATTTTTGGCTCAAATGATGTTACGATTTAAAACCGAAAGCCGAAACCGAACAGGAAAAAAAACACATCACTAAACGGTACTTTCGTGTCGTTACGACCTTGCCAAGAAGGTTTGGCCTGCTCCAACTAATTGTCAAGTAATTTTCTTATGAAATATTATCCTATTCTTGTTATGAATTCTTATGTATTTTAATAAACAAAATGACCAATTTATTTCGCTCACTTAAATTAGGGTATATTTAGTTGAATTTCTTGTGTTAACTCGGCGAGAAACCTATTTATCCGGGCCTTCGGGGTGAAGTAAGCTTTATGTGTGAATTATAACTAATGTTCAAGATGTATACGACTGCGTTGTATAATATTTTAAAAGGGATATATTCATCTCGGTCTTAAGGAGGAAGAATATTACTGGATCAGTATTGCTGCGCCTAAAATATTTTATTTACCTACTAATTTAATTATATTATCTAACTTAGACGTAGAGATAAGGATCTAAACAAATTACAATTACAAACAAAAAACAGTATTATTTTTTGAATAGTTAATGTATTTGACAGTATTATTCCCTGTACCTACGTTTAGAAAATATTTATGAATCCTTGTAAACATGAATGATATTTCATTTGGTCAATATTTTTTCGACTAATCTGAATTTAAAATAAGGAATTGTTGGATAATATATCTTTGCTTATGTTATATTATCCTGAGTAATATTATAAATGCAAAAGTGAGTTTGTTACGCTTCCACGCCTAAACCGCTAAATAGATTATGATAAATATTGACATAAAGATAGATGGGAACCTGGAGACGATGATAGGCTACTTTTTTATCAATAACTTTCTAGGAAATGGATTAACGAGAGGGATGGATTTCGTATATGAAACTTTTGTATGACAAATCAATATTAACGTGAGCGAAGCCGCACGTTATATCTAAAATAAATTAAAATAAAAAAAGCCTTTAATCTATAACTTAAAAAATATGATTACACATTAAAATACATTATTATTTTTATTATTTTTTTACTAATATGTTATTGTCTCCCCCTCGGCGTAGGCCTCCCCTATTACCGACCATATTTCCCTATTCCTTGCTATGCTGGGCCAGCACACTCTCTAAAGATGTCTTCCCATCTTCTAAACGATCTGCCTCTCTTTCTCTGGCTGCTTCTTGGCAGCCACTCGGTAGTTAGCTTTGTCCATCGATTGTTTTCCATTCGAGATACATGTCCAGCAGAGTTCCATTTCAATTTCCTTATCCTATTAATCACTTTAGTAATTTTTGTCTTACTATTAATCATTTTCTAATTCTATCTTTTAACCTTATCCCTAGCATACTCCGTTTCATCTTTCTTTGGCAGAGAGCTAGCCTATTCTCATCTTCTTTTTTCAAAGACCAACTTTGACACCCATATGTTAGACACGGGAGAATCGTTGCTTCATAGAGTTTCTTTTTGATGCATATAGCTACTTCTTGATTCTTCATTATTTCTTTAGAGCCCCAATACCGTTTCCAAGCGCTTGCTATTCTCCTTTGAATTTCGTTACTAGAACTATTGTTAAATGATACTGTCTGACCCAAGTATATATATTCATTTACATATTCTATATTTCCTATTCCGACTGTTATCTTATTTCTTGGTCCATTTGATATTATTTTTGTTTTTATGATATT
The DNA here is from genome assembly GCA_039707435.1 of Actias luna. Taxonomy (NCBI): domain Eukaryota; kingdom Metazoa; phylum Arthropoda; class Insecta; order Lepidoptera; family Saturniidae; genus Actias; species Actias luna. Next base: position 8,284,985 of record JAZHAC010000018.1, on the reverse strand, counting down.
GAGAATCAACCCTATTTTTTACTTACTTCGGTTAGATGATTTAGCATACTTTACATGTCTCCATGATTTTCTGAAAATAATACTATATCATCTGCAAAACGCAGATGACTGAGGAATAGGACTGAGGACACGTAATATCTAGCATTGAATAATCTGTCTTTTCAAAATATACCGGGCAGGCTACAAGAGGAACATGTGGGACTTACCTGATGCGATTGATCTACAAATACTTACTCAAAAGACAACGATAACCGTGTATTCTCTCTCTAGTTGCCAGCGATCCGATACTGCTTCAACATAGGTACTACACTCTGGCGGGAAAGATTTCTATGAATTTTTCACTTTTCGAAATGAATGCCTAAAAGCTTACAGGCAGATATAGCAATGACGAGAAGCGATGGTTAATTAACTTGTCTATGGTTGCTATGGTTTTTTAATTGTATACATTGTATTGTCCATCACAATGCCTTTTGTGTTACTATAAAAATGTCTAACTCCTCACTGTTTCTGCCTAGTCCTCCCTACTTTTGTATAAGTTTAGCATATTCCGTAATATCTCTCAATCAGTTGGAGCAATTTAAATAAAATTTGTCATAGATACACATTATCTTAAGAAAGTGACTATGGGATACTTTTTAAAGCAACGTGAAAGGTCTTCGAAGCTGGGTTGTACAAGTTTATATGCGCAAACTAGCCTAGCAATGCTTCAGTATTATATAGGGAAATTTCCTTAGATAGCAGCAATTCTTAATTGATTTGCAAGGAGTAAAAAATGTGGTAAACTATAATAAAATACATTTTTATTACGAACTAATGTAATCATTATCTTTAAATAAGTCCACATTAAAATTCATACAGAATTGACTCACAGAGTGTAATGGCATCGGAATATTTTTATAGCCCATAAAAAGGGGGTCAGTTAACATGCCGGAATGAAACCGGGCGACTCCTACCGCGATAATACGCTTTACGAGTTTCTAGTGTCGAGATAAATTCAGATCGCTTTACGGTCAGCCAGATTCGTTGTTATATAAAATATGATAGAATTGATCTCAAGCGACGATAGCAAATTCTGTATTGTATACGGACCATGTGTCTATGGTTGTGAGTTTGATCCCTGCAATGAGCCTCAGGTTTCCGTGGAGGAAATCATCGTTATGAAACCATAGCATAGTGGTAGGGTAGCTGGTGGCTTTTTGTAATTCCTAATTTTTCTAATTGCTAATAAAGCAATAAAATTACACACCAACTTAATACAATTAAATAGTGCACAGAACAAGAAAAGTTCGTTGAAGTTTACAAGAAATCCGACAGATTCAGTTGAACATTATTTATGTTTTATAGATTTTATTTATTGGAGTTGAAAAAGTTGTGCGTTTGGAAATGTGAACGATTCCTTTTGTAGCGAACTTGTCCATTCCAGTTGGATGCAGTAAAGGCTGTGTTGCAAGACAAATTATTGTTAGTCCAATGCCGCACGTGGACTGCTCGGTAATGTGTTGTCATTTGATACAATAAAAAAATGGTATTAATTTAAGAAACAAATGCAAATTCACAAGTACATAAAAATTGATGTTAAGATTAGATATATTCGATTTGGTGACTCAATAACTTGTGCTGCGATATAAAGTAAGATGATCACATTTGTACATTTCATACTGTTTTGAAAGTGTAGATTATTAGATTTATGTAGTACATTGTATATGTGACAATAAATAAATAATATACTATACCGTGTGAATTTTAACTTCTTATATGCTTTTTGGGAATCACTAAATACCTTGCATGTGATTGGATGAAAAAATAATATTACACATCTTGTTGTATCTGTTACCTACATTTACCTTTAAATATCTAAAAAAACAGTTATTGTCCAGAAATCAGCTGTGTTGAAGATCGTTAATGTTTGTAAGTTTTTATTTTATTTAATGAAGACTAGTTAACCTTGAAACCCGTCATAACAATAGACAGTAACCGTGACGAGCTTATTTGGTAATAAGCTTTTTCATTATTGTTAGACTGGGTCAAAAGGTCGCCTTTTTTTAAAGTATATGAAGTGTTAATCAAGTTTGTTGTGATATAAAAATATTGTGAGAATTTTTGTCTCTAATATTGATATTAAGAGGCCCATCATCGCAATTTTAGTTTTTTTTTCCTCAACGGGTACTTTTCTCAGAATTCCCAAACAATTGATTTCAATAAAATGTACTCCAGATATTTTATGAAGGATATCGAAATCTTTATAATAATGATTTAATTAAAAATTTCAATCAAACGAACTGTTTACTTACAATCATGCCTTAAACATTGGTATAGTTTTACAATTTGATTTTCAACATTGGAATTTATAATTCATGAACTATCAGTACCCAAAAAAAAAACGATAAATATTCTTACGGGTAATTAAATTCTTTACAAAAAAAAGTATTTTAACAATATTGGCTAAAATCACTCCATCAAAAGGTACTCAAGGTTAAAATGGAAGTAAAAAGAAAATTCTTGACTTTGTGGCTGTAGATATTCAACATACTTCAAAAAAATAGTAAATGTTTTAGCCCACTACCTGCTGGTTCTGGAATACAACATATCTAAGTGTGGTAAGCCCATCGTACGAACCATATGACAAACGCAACTCTACATTGAAATGTTGTGGGTTTGGTTAATATAAATAAAGACCCACTTATTAAACCTATTTATTAAACAACTATATTTCAAATACCTAGGTGAATTTAATAAATAATTGCTCAAATCTTATAATACTATTAGTAGCGAATAGTTTATCTTTAACGAGTCTCCCAGAATTCGATCTCGGACACAGTGCAATTTATGTGAGATCTTTTTATATCACATAGTAAGTAAGCGGAGCGATTTTCGACTGTTATACTCTTATAATTCATACGCGGTCGAGGTAGCGAGGGAACGAGACGTATACCAGCAAAATCTTTCTATAAACCTCTAAATGAACTTGAACTGTTTAGGACTGCAGTAATTTATTTTATATTAGAACATGCCTCTAAAGCTCTACTAGCAGACTCCTACCAGATTTGGTTAGGCAGGGAGTGACATACTATTTGTGAAAGTGCGTGTTAACGTGCGTTGGAAAGGGGTCCTTTAAACTTTCATCCGTGTCGTAAGTCTCTGAAACTGCTCCAAGATTCCCTGTTTGCTATACGATCGAACCGGAAATGGTACACACCGAAACAGACCTATAGGTATTATAGGCGGTAGATTTTCAACGTGAGAGTGCTCAGACTTATTACAGATATGTAAGAAAGCTCAGGCTTATGACAGTAATTTGAACCCTAATTCAAGGACGTATATACTACTAACTGCGCTATTATCGCTTGAGAATGTCATATAATTATTTGTTTGCGTTATGACTTGTTTCATTGTCATTACTTACTTTAGGACTATAAGTAGAAAATGATTATGCAAGTCTCCACGAAACCTGACTATTATATAACATCAAATAACAAAAAAAAACCTTCACTACGTTATATGAAGTTTACTAATATAGTTTTCGCCCCGGGATAATTATTTCAGTTGATTACCTTATAATTTCGAATATATTTTAAGGTATTATCATGCGTGATTAAAAAAGGGTTAAATGCGTATAACCTGTATTCAAACATTTTTATTATTACATTAAACATATACCAATCAAAAATATCTGAGATTATATAATATCAATTCGTCATTCATCTAAAACCCGTTTAGTACTTTTAAGGACAGATATTCATTTAGTAAATAATAAATTTACAAAAAAAGATTCTGAACTAAAGAGAGCATACTTTGTTTCTTCGAGAATATAATTCATATGTACATTCAGCTCCATTGCAATTTTTAAGCAGTTCTGATACAAGTTAAATGAGAAATAAAATCATCAACCTAAGTTTTTTTTTCTAAATATACTTAATCTGCGGACACTGAGTACGCAACTTTATTTATGTAAGTGATTTTGTTGTCGTTATAAAAATTTGCTTGGTAATAGTAGCTATTCAACCTATGTATTTATTGCAAGCAAAGTCGAAGCTGTAATATTTCTAAATTTATTTCAAATAAAACTATAATAAAAACGTTTACAAATGAAATGACATTTAAAACCAAACAAGAGTAGTATATAGATACACTGTTTTTTGTAAGCCGCTTCGCTTATCTACCAGTGAGCTACGTTACTCCCACCCGACACAATTCAATAGAGACGGCGCGGCGTTGGAACTAAATACTCATTCGAAATAGTGGATGTAACTTTTGTACTTTATTTGGACTTTTTCTTTTACTTATAGTATTTAGGGGTCGAGTTTTTCTAATGAATTTAGTGGTGATTATTATTGAGCTGTAAATAAAAGTTTATTTGTGTTTCTAAATTAAAACTAACACGATTATTAATTAACCTTTTAAACAGTTAGTAGTACCGTCTTAACTTGCGGTATGAATTAATTATACAATAGTTTGATACAACAATTCAACTTTCACATTTTGTGAAAATGTATCATATTACATGCACGCTATTCAAAATTTCCAGATTAATATACATATATAAATACACATATGTAGTGGATTTGACAGCAATGTAAATCATTCTATTTATATTTCCAATAACCAGCATTGGCTACAACCTCTTGGTGTTCACTATAGGGCAAATAATTTAGTAATTGATCCATAACGTAAATATGCATACGTGTAACTGAATATCTGTGCAGTTATTGAAGATAACAAAGATCTATTAACCGATCCTTGTGAGTATTTCACAAATTATGAGAATCAAATACCAAAGAATTCCTATCTAAGTTTCGTAGTACTTATTTTTTGTACACAGAATGAAATGATCTAAGAATTGTGGTTAAGTATATATATTTTTAATAGATGATGCCTCTTACATGCTTAAATAACTTTGATAAACAATTAAGGTAGACATGTTTGTTTGTGATAAATATTATATTACTATCTGACCCGGTGAACTTCGTATGACCTAAAATCGATGTTCTTTATTATCACTCAAAATAAAAAACAGTTTGACCGATTTGAATTTTATTAGTTATAATCATTCCTATGCAACCTACCAACTTCTATTCGTTATGCTCAATAGAACTAGCTATATTTAATATCTTTTTCGTTTTTCATTTCATTTGGTTATTGAATGAAACTTGTTTATAAGCGAGTGAATTAAATGTCCTTTAATTATATAAAATTTAAATATAGGTGGATTTAGACCCACGTCCCTTGATGCGGCATTCATACACAATACCAACTGAGAAATCATTGCTTCATTACTTTTTACAATATAAAAAAAATTTAAACTAATATAAAATAATTAATATTAAAAAAAAAAATTAAATATATAAACTTTGTCCTGACAATATTGAGTACTATAAAAAAAAAAACAATTTGTTACAGTTGTTCGGAAGTCATGCGCGTACATACATTTATATATATATATATATATATATATATAGATGATAATATAATATGATAGCGAAAGGTTAAGTATATTTAATTTGCTATTATATAATATTTGTTTATGAGATTAGAGCGACGTTATTTTTTAAGTTAAGATTTTTTTTTGTAACTACTGGAATAAAAACACTATGCTGTCATCAGCATATTATCTTACATATGATAACGAGTTTTGCTTCTACAAAAAATCTTTTGGAGAAGTAAAGCTACGACACTTTTTCTGTGATAATTATTTTTATCGCATTCAAGATGATTGGTATATAAAATTTTCAGTGTTAATAATATAATTCGTTGTAAATTTTATTAGGATGTAATACATTGTTAATAAAATTTGAATGTTCGAAAAATAAATTAGTTAAACAAATATTCACAACATTTTTACTGTAAGTCTGTAAGACAAAGAACACGTATTAATATGTTAAAATAACTTTAAATAAGTTTAATGTAAGATATCTATAGAACATTAGATAATTAAATCTTTAAAATACACTGGGATAAATAAGTATTTGTCATTATTTTGTAAATATGGAAAAATATAATCCGAAATATTATTTATTTATCATCTACCGTATTTATTTTTAACGAAATTTGTCTAATAGTTTCAAAGTGATATATTTAAAAAGGAACAGATATAGAGACAAATATAAAAAAAATGCTTTTATATCGATAGGAATGTACATCCCAATAGTTACGAATAGCTCAAATTAGCTTTTTAATGTTAAAATAGAAATAACACAATATTTTTAGTGTATATGTTATAATGAAAACATGAAGGCTAATATAATATGACAGAGAAAAATTATTCAAAAATTAAACAAAATAATAAAAAAAATTGAATAAAAGTAACTCATATAGCTATAATAATAGACAAGAAGGTTGGATTCTCAACATCAATTATAATTAAAGAAAAACTAATACATAGTATTAACTCGATTTTGGTATTACTAACTAGGGGTTTAATACGAATCTACATATACGCTTTACTTAACAGTCAAAATTATTATATCCATCTCCTAATACAGTATAACGAAACTGCTATAAATCTAAAGTACTGTAAGTCTGTAGTAACAGTTAAGTCCCGAACTCCTCTTAAATTAAATTTTAAGTCGGATAAATGCGACGACATTAAAATATTCAAATCTTGTTCATAACGGTTCCTAGAGCTTCCTAAATGTGGAACGTTTAGTTACAGCGTCTATGTACGATGATGTCCCACTAAGAACTGTAAAGATATTAAATATAAGGGACTACGTATTTTATGTTTTTTATTGAAATTTGTCCTAAAATTTACAAAAGGCATGCGAACAACACGGTAAACGAATCATAGTCAAGTAACTTCTATGTTTTACTGAGTTTGCCTATAATCGATATAATTTATCGATTGAATAATCGACTGTTGTTAAATGGAATTTATACTGTATTTGAAAAAAAATGTAGTTCAGTATTCTTAGCCCGACTGGATAATATTTTAGTGAGGTTTTTTATAGGCTAAGTGTTATAACCATAATCTTACCTGTTTTTAATTGACTATGTGGCATTAGATGATGGACATGCTAAGCCTAGTAGAGGAGTAAGATACGATATTACGAACTGGATCGTAATCGTAGTAGTGAGATGACCTGTAGTGCGTTGTGGGATTAGTCAATATAATTTGTATTTAACTTATTATGTACAACATCAACGATATTTTACTCTAGCCCATTTATTCGTTAACTTGCTTTTTGAAAATACATCTATGCTATATTTTCATTACGGCAAGTGTAAACACACTATTGCATCATCACTGTTTTGAAATTATCATATCTTCGTATAATAATGGAACAATTAAAATAAATGAATATAAAAATATATTATCGCTTCGCAATCTAAAGCATCGTTTTGTCCGTCTCGAGCTATTCTGATAATTTAAATAATTCAAGTTGATTAGACAACCGGCAGAATGATCGATTTGAATGATTATGAATGCACACTGAGTCCGGCTTAATTTCGTATTATTATTGACTTGGTAGTACGAATTAAATTAATCCTTAACTATACTTATTACATAGGTTTTAGATATTGTGAGCATTGGTATTTTTGATATACACGGAAAATCGACGCAACGGAAGTGAATGAACTGGCATAAAACTGCTTGGCAAGTTTTTTTATCAAAATAGAATTCCTATAAAATATAATGAATCCGAAGGTAGACAAAGATATTTGCATTCGGCTGTAGTTTTCTCAAAACGGAACATTTCTGCGTCCCGATATTTTCCTCTGGGACACCGGGATGGTATACCGAAAGATGGGACTGTTTCCATTTCAAACCGGACAGATAGTGACATTCATTATGCAAAGCCAAGGATTTCGTAAAGTAGTACAAATAGTAAGAGGTTTAAGTTTTGCAATAGATTAAGGAAGGCATACGAGGAGTAGACAATATTTTATGCACCAAAACTGTTATTAGTATTGTTTCGGCTTAATATGACGTAGGAATATTGAGGGAATACATAAGTTTTAACTACACGTATTACTCATTCTTACCATTACTTACTCTTACTGTAAACTTCTTGACTACAACAGCCTTGGAGTTTTGTTTTTAGCTGACCTCTCCTATTATGTTACCTAATCCATGCTTACTATTAATACTATAGCCAGTTTGTAGAATGATGATATAATACGGAGATAACGCATTGATAACTTCTTTATATGGTTGTGTGAAGGAAATATATAAATGTACTTGAGCTTTCTAATCATGACATGTGTCCTCACATAATATGGTTGGGGAATTTATACCGCTTTATTGGCCAGCAACCACATTGAAATGGGAATGCCGTTATCAAACTTATACTGATATTAAAGATATACTTTTTTAAGAAGCGAATACAAGTACGGTGTTAAGCATGTGTTTACTTAGGGACAATTTTTACACTAGCTATTTTATTAGCGCGTTGTCGAACTACTACCCTACTACTACTACTACCCATATGGAGCATTAAATACCATTAAAATAACTCATCAAAAGAACACAACATTAGGCTATTCGAGTGAAATTTTCTCTAGGGTAGAGTCGTACTACAACTAGCAGAAAGAATATCTAAAGTATTCTTCCTGCATCGAACCTCTCTCAACAAGAATAAAAAAAGCTTTTTACAAGTGCATTTGCATAGAAGTCTCTTTCTAGGTTTAGTTAGGACTATTTTTTAAGTAAACTAGTCTAGAAATATGATTTATTTTAAAGTGAACTAAATTGTTACTTCATAACAGGTGAACTTTTTTTTTGTATATATTTTGTAATAGTTTAGGTAACGCTTGACCACATTGTCACCTGGCGGTAATCGTAAAGTACAAAGTACGTTGTAGTCCTACGTGTTTAGTGACGCGTAAACTATGTATTTTATAGCTATGTAAAATATGTTACGTACATAGTTATCTAACGTATCCCGTTTCTATAGTGGTTGCAATAGTAAACGTTTCTTTTATTAGTTTACAGTATTGACTAGACTGATATTACAGTACATCTTACAGTCAGCATGAACTTTCGTTAAAGGAAATCATTGTGATAAAACCATTTTAGTTCTAGGAATCTTACTAGAGCTCCTTTGATTAACCATCTCACTTAAATAGACGATATGCTGTAAAGAACATAAAGTTATTGTAGTAGCTGTATTGAACAATGAAACTGTGTTTTACACTTACCATATTAACATAACCATATGATTACATTTTTTTGTCAAGGGTTTGCGTTTTTGATCTCACCTGATATTAAGTGACGATACGGCCGATGTTGGTAGACACGCTAAACCTGTGGAGGGACTAGCTCTCAAGTGCAACTACCGGAACACACCTATTGGCATTTGTCGTCAAATTTTCAACTTGAGGGTGGTAGCTAGCTAGGCGGGCATCAGAAAAAGCCCTACCATAATGCTATGGTTTCCTCACGATATTTTTTTTAACCGAATTCTCAAGCTTATTGTAGGTGGTTGGATTAGATTCACGTCCCAAGACGCACGGTTCCTACACACTACTACTGAGCTATCATCGCTTCGTTGACATCAGGTTGCATTGTGGTCAAATGTATTAGAGCGTAAAAAAGGCATAGTCGAGCATTTAATAACGCAGTATTAAATCTAGTAATAACGATAAAATGTATCTACAACAGAACATGATATTTTGCGGATAATTAGAAAATAAAGATAAATAATTGCTAATTACACTTTAAACCGTTGCCACTACAATCTAGTCTTCTTTAAATAATTTACTTAAAATAATGATTTAAATTTTTAATCCATACCACAAATTAAATCAATAATTGAACAAATAAACAATGCAACAAATTTTATAATGATTTAAGTGATTATTAATATTGTAATAATTTCATTTTCAATACCCTATTTTACGTCCGTAATGCAGACGTTTGAATAGGTAATAGAACTTCTATAAGTTATATCAGAAAGAGGGCGGCCTAAAAGATTTAATAAAACCAGTGGAATATAAACGAAACTTTATACTAATACGAAGTTTAAGTAATCGCGTTTCATACATCCTAAAGTTCGAATAAACACGTACCCCAGAGTTCGTAAATGAAGAAAATACGAAGAGAAGAAACAAAGTTTTACGCATTCAAGTAGAATTAACATTCACCTTAAAACTTTCCTTTCTTTGATATATTTGTGCGTCGAAGTATGTATGTTATGTTTTATTTCAATATACCATTAGGAGGTTGCCCATATCTGTATTCCGTGAAGTAATTTTGCACATAAGCAATTATTTCGAGATTATTATTTGAATACTCAATATTTCTAGATTTTATATTCATATTTATTATATCTCAGACCTTTGGTTATTTTATTTGTTTTCAGAATACATAGTAAACCTTTTCCAGTAGTTTTATATAAAAAGTTTTGTAAATTAACATTTGCCCAAAACTTTGTTTTCTTTGTTATAGTTGAAATGTGTGTGTTTCTATCCCTGCCTTTGATGTCTTTCGAATAAGTATTGAAATTGAGTTTTTGTAAGGATCTTAATGTGTTGGTTTCTATTTTATTTCATAAACATATGTTTTCTATCCTTATTGATAGCCTTAACGTGATCTACTTCGATAATTGTGCTAAAGTGAAATGGATGTATATAAATTAAAAACATATTATGAGTTTCAACTAAAACTCGGTATGTTTTAGTGATATTTTACATACGCTTCCTTATATAACTACCAAGATTAAGTTGATAACTGTATCTAAAATAATATTACTGTAAATGTCCTCTTAAAACGATATTCTTAGTAAAGTTTTAACTCCATATTGTATATTTTTCTTTCAATTGCTTAACGCTGATGGACTGAAAGATTTCAATAATATCACCAGACTTTGGAGGCATCTCATTTGAAATGGTAACTAATGCAACAGTGTACAAGTGTTGCAATAGTCTGGGCTATTACTGAGTATACACATCCGCCAATAGTATGTAACTAATCTAGCTAATCATAGAAGCTAACTCTACATGTGCATGGCATGCAATATGCATATTATTATAACGTGCCTATGATTAGTGTCATGGCATATTGCTGCATTACTAATTAGCACACACTGTGATTGCAGTCATATACTAGATTTTAATTCAATTGTAAATGAAACTTGAACACTAGAAAGTGACTTACTCCTGAATTAAAACCGATTTACGCCACTGATTTTCACACAAAGCGGACTGGTAATTAGCGGTGGACCAAACAATCGACTATAAGCTGTTAAATCCGACCTCACTAACAGCAGGATTAATTATTCCGTTAACTAACTTGTTACATAATTTATTTTCTTTTAAATTTCTAAGTCGATCGCAAACACATTGATTAAACTGTTAAAACTACAATCGTTTGATCATATGTATTAGTTTCATTACAATTAATAAACAAACAATATTTTTTTCTGTCATTAATGTGTTGATAATCTGAGCTTCTGAGGAACGCATTCCTAAATAATTTATTATTATCACCACTGATTATTCATTAATGACATATTTTTTGATATCCCTTTTTTACATAGAACAAGAATATGATGAACTGTTACACTAATATACAGGCTAACTCCAATACTAAACAAATAAAATATTATTCACTGTGACAAATTTACCACCCCATCTTATGAATATTTAAATGGGTTTGTGTTTTCGAAGTAATATATTATTAATTAATGGATAGATAAATTATGCAATAAATAAAGTGCGTCTTACAATGTGTAGGAAATAATGCTAAAGGTTCTTAGGTGCAATCGGTTGTAACTCTTTATCTGCCGATAGATATAATACAAAAGATTGACACATACAATTCACACCGTAAATATGAACTACATAGGGGGACAAAACTAATAAAATATGCCTCGGGCACCCAAAAAGCCTACCTTTTGACGTCACTGATCGGCCCCAATACGTCAAAGGCATGTTTACGCGCTTCGGGATAGTAAAGCGATTTTATTCTATACCGTGTGTTTTGTGTTCGAAATGATCGAATGGTGTAACTTTGTGATTTTATGTTTGTAGGAATTATTTTGTAACTATCGAATTTTAAATAGTAAAATGTGATTTTTTTTTTTTATAATTAAGGTTTAGCGTTATGATCACAATTTCAAATGATGTCAAGTGACAATGGGGCTCTAGATGGTGGACACGCTAAGACTAGTATTTGGTATTTAGCAATTGATTTTCAACTTGAGGGTGGTAGCTAGACTGGCGGGCATTAGAAAAAACAATACCATCATGCAAACAAGTTATCAGATCAGTATGGTCGCAATCACGATATAACTTACTTCCCAGATCTCTCTATTGTTTTTGGATCTTACTGTGCGAACTCTTTTATTTTGATGACGTGGTAAAATAATAATAATTTAACCACGTCATCAAAAGTAAATTAAAAATGAATTATTTACATTACGGAAATCCTTATACAATGCGAATACATAATACCCGTCCTTAAGTCGAGCAAGTAAAGAGGTCATGTGGCGAGGCTTATCGGGTAACAAGCATCGTTAAATACGCACTAAAAAAAGACATGAGTGCAACGTTCGAATTCTGGTATTGCCAGAGACCAGGGACTGCTTACATGAATAACTATTTTTCTGGCTAAGTTTATTATTATTACTATCTTGCGCACGAATAAACGTCAAGTGAGGTTGTGGTTAATTTTATAAGGAAATATCAGCCACTCATCCCAGCTTCACACTAGTACTAAATGACTATAGCTAGATGCCTAAATAACAAAAATGTGTTGATCCGTTTGCTATCAAATTTAATGGGATCGCTCACTAGGGTAATTAGAGATTTTGTGTAAAAAAGTAATAAATATCGATTCAGTGAGTCAGTAGGTATATTTTGAAATACAAATGAAGTAATTTCGATCACAGAGAAATCTATTTTTAGAAAAAAAAGAAATACTAACAACTATTGTGTTTAGAACTCGGAGGATTAAGAAATAGTACGTAAATCGGACATTTATTTAAATTACAAATTGGTAAAATTGAATTTTATTTTTATTATTAATTTAGCAAAACTATGTTTTGTTTCACGTGATTACTATTATTCTAATTTTAAATAATACACTTTGCTTTTAAAATCAGTATTTTACATAAAATGATAGTTAAAAATAACTACTTATAAAAGAAAATAACAAGAGTTTATGTTTTTTCTTCAAATTGACTTATGATGTTACTCTGGGCGGCCTTTATAGCTGCACAGTTTTGTTTGGAGCATAGAATGCACTTAACTTAAATGGTAAACTTGCAAGGATGTCAAAATGATTGAACTTTGACTTCAGCTGATTACACAAAGAAATTCTGTGAACTATATCGAACTAATATTCGTAACATTGTTTTCAGTTCTTGAAACTTACTGTTACTTACAGTCTAGTGTTGTTTGGAGAGCATTTTAATGTTGACTTCAAAGCTCTCTCGCTTCAGACGAAATCTAAAACAACTGCCAAAAATTAAGAACCCCTAAGTGTAAAGACGAAGATGTGTGGAATACTGCTGCCGTTTCTCGGTTGAGTTCACTTAATATTAGCTGGGCACACAGTCCTTATAGGTAAGCTTACACACAGGCAAACTTAAATGCTCATTAATGGTGAATGATTAACGTGTGTCAAAATGTATAGTTTGAAATGTATCAGTGTACTGTTGCCTTGCAGTATTCTATTGTCTGCACTTTGATAAACGTGCTCAAGGACTGTTCTAATTCCGCTCTTTTCATTCCATTTCCGGATTATTAGTCCTTTTACCATACGCAATCGATATTCTATCTATTTCCAAGAAGAGCTTTATATTTTCGTTTTTTATTCCAACTTAAAAGAAGAGTACACAAAATATTACTGCGTGAAAATGTTTTTCTACTTGTGTAACGTAAACACCTTGTTATTTGTTATTATAACGAAATAGTTTATTTAAAAAAATGGTGGACATTGCTGATAGTCAGTATCGTTTATAAAATGTAGAATGTTTAACATAACACTATTACTATAAATTCTATTTGAAACAGTTTTATACATGAACACTACAAAACTTGTTCCTATTCAATCCATTTTAATACATGATTATATTTTGCAAATTTTCAATATACTCTTCATAAAATGTGTAGAGATCCTAAAACTTTTTTCAAAGATCATTTTTGTATTTTATCAAGATCTTCTAATATTAAATTATAGTAAATGGCCTATCGCACGTGATATACATCCAGTTTTTACGACATCAGTCTACGTACAGTCAAAGCATTTGATCGCGTTTAACTATTAATGAATTCATTCCACTATCAGAAATATATCGCTTAGACTAATGTTTATGGTATTGTTATAGCGGGGTACTTTTTCACTGGATGGTACTAGGTGATAAGATACGATAAGGATATTCAATTGAATTGATGGCTCATGTTCAATAATCTAGAGGGTCGGTGAGTTCCTATAAACAAAATAAATGAAAATATTATACTTTTCCATTTTATAGAAATAGTAAATAAATTTACAATTATAAGTAATTATGTAATTGATATTGTAAATATCGAAAAGATAGTGTAGTCGTTTCAGAAACTCGAATAGTGCTAGATAATAACAAATTGTAATGAAACCAAGAGTCAAAGAATCAATTTATACATCTGCTAATCGCTACAATTCACTTTGTTTTCGTTTTTCCCTTTAAACACTGGTAATTGTAAAATTTGTTTTAATGAGTTTCTACGTTGGCATAAAAAATGTACTCTAAATATAAAGTCAATCGGCCGCATACTTTTAGAGATTCAGTGATAAGTGAGTGGAGGAACTGTGGTAAAGAAACAATCAATATCTTGTGAATAAAAAAAGGCTTACGATGGTCAATGTTTTTTTTTTAGATATTTATATGGAACTTTTTATAAAGATATCTGTATAGGTTAATCAGCATGAAAAGTTCAGTACTGAATTGGTTATTAAAAAAGTATTTAGGCGAACCAATCACTCACCAAACACTACAAATTACTTTAAAAAATTTTGTAATCAAATATGTAAATATATATTAACGTTCCAAATTAATCTCAAAACAAAATAAACCTCACAGCATTCAACAGCTAAATATAATAATATAGCTTAATTATAAACAACAATGGTGTCCATCACATACAAAAAATGGCGGAAAGGTTAAGTTCTGTTGCATTCGCTGTTCGTAAGATTCGTGAGCTGACAGATATTACCACTGCTAGGTTAGTCTACTTCGCTTACTTCCATAGCTTAATATCTTATAGTATTTGGCTGTGAAAGACAGCAGCTGAGGTAGACGCAGTATTGGTTTTATAAAGACGAGCAGTTCGAGCCATTTAAATATGAAATCTCGCGAATCATTAAAGGATTAGTTTACGGAATTTGGTATTTAAAATTTGCCCTCCCAATACATTCTTGATAATTTAATTTATGTCCACAAAAACTTAAAAAGCTAGATTTCCTTAAAGACCGGCATGATTTGAATACTAGAAATCGTGACAAACTGGTCACCCCCTATTTTAGACTGTGTAAGACAAGTGACAGTTTGTTTGGTAATAGTGTTAAGTTTTATAATAAAGTCCTAAAGCACATTACTGAATTGCCGAACAGTAGGTTCAAATACCATGTCAAACAGATTTTGATGCTATAAGGCTATCGTAGTGTGGATCAATATGTGACCGATCGTGATGTCTGGAATTGACACCCCTCTCTGTACATCCGCTAATAATAACTGTAACACAATCAACTATTATGTAAAAAAAAAAGAATTAGACTTAGAAAAAAAAAGATGTAGATCGAGTTTCTTGGCACTTCTTCTTGATGACTGCGTTACTTTTCGAATCGGTAGTAGTTTTGACGTTCATAAGTGCCTTTTCAAGGTCGAAATTCAATAAAGATTTTTGAATTTGATTTGATTTCATAGCATATCGCTCTACATAAATCGTAGCTTTTAGTGAAATGCTAGCCTTGACATTTATTTACGTTTTTAGGTAGGTGGGTGGGTACTAAAAGATTTACTGTGAAATCTAAACCCTTCGTAATATTGTTGTGACATAAGTCTATTTGGGCGTACAACCTTTCGCACACTATTGATCAGCATAAGCCTTTTTATAACAATAAGAGAGGGGTTAATACTTTTATTCGCAAGAGATTGGTGTTTTTTTACATTCTTTGACTTTTTCTTGTATATTCGTAAAAATGTGAATTACAAAAGGAATCATTTTAATTTCACAATATAATAATACTGTTCAGCCACTATGTTTCAGTTTAGTATATATGTATTGGGAGAATTTTCGGATGATTTTGTATATTTTTCTAAAAGAAAGCGTTTTGTTTTCTGTTGTTTTAAGTACGTATACGAATATTAGGCAACCAAGAGGCTGGTTAGTTTCATAGTAATTTATCTGATAATGCTACAGAGAAATAATGCTAAGTGTTTACGTAGTTCATTTTTATATTATTTAAAAGAAAAAACTGTTTTTAGTATTAATTGCATTCATTAATCGTTGTTACAAATTGAACCAACCAATTGGAAGTTATGTCACCAACAGAATGATTAATACAATAATCTACAGTAACACCGTTGCGATCCCTAAACACTACTCGTTTACAGTAACAGCCATACGGTTGTGGAATACATTGCCGCGTCATATTCAAGATGACAAAACCATCTTCAGTTTTAAATCACAACTACATTGACATTTCTATAATAAATAAGAGTTAGCGTGATGTTTTTTATCACAATTCGCTGTGTATATATATATATATATATATATATGTATGTATGTATGTATATATATATTTTTTATTTTGACTACATTTTGCTTATGTAATATACTATTTGTTATGAATTATTTATATTAGGTTAGTATAATTATTGTTACACTCTTATTTCATTTTATTTGCACTACCTACAGTGGTAGTAATTAGTTCTTACTACATTGCTGCTGGTTAGCTGGAAGGAAATGCCTTACGGCATTAAGCTCGCCAGTATACATGTTTAAAGTGCAATAAAGAATTAAAGAAAGAATAATAAAGCAAATTTAGTATGAAAATAATGTTTTTTTTTTATTCCGCTATTTTGATTCTACTGTCTGCAAAAATTAAAACTGACGTATCTTTGGAAAGAATTGGTAAAAAAATCACGTTCTTTTGTTATTTATAAAAATCTAATAAATTAAAACACGCCAATGGAATTAACAGAATACGTCGAAGTTCAAGAATCACCCATACATAGTTTCAGTTCAATTTCATAATAATAAGATATATGATATATTCAAATTTGCAATAAGCCATCGTTTTAAGTAATGAATCTAAAAAATTCATGGAATTAAGATATCATTTAAATGTAATTAGTAAACAATGATAAATTGTTTGACTATTAATTTTATTCTTATTTAAATTTGATGATAGCTCAAATAGCACTGTGTACGAATGCCGCGTCAAGGGACGTGAGTTCGAATCCTGAGCTTGAGTTTTCGATGAAGGTAAACATCGTGATGAAACCAGCATGGTGGTACGGCTTTTTCTAATGTGCGCCCTCAAGTTAAAAATCGGCCGCCATATACCTATAAGTGTGTTTCGGCAGTTGCATTTGAGAGCTAGTCCCTTCACCAGGGTTTGTGTGTTCACGATCTTGGGCCATATCGTCATTTAACAGATAAAATTGTGAAGATAACAGTAAACATTAATTATAAAAAATAAGAATAGCTTGAACTGTATGCCAGTACTTATAAATAACTAGCAGTTTCCGCGACTCCGTTGGCTTGGAACTAAAATTTTATTTAATCATTTTTATAAATAAATGTTATATAGCCTATGTTATTGAGGGATAATGTAGCATTCTAATAGTGAATGATTTTTTGAAATCGGTCCAGTAGTTCTTGAGTTTATTCGTTACAAACAAAAATACAAATCTTTCCTGTTTATAGTATTAGTATAGATTGGATATATGATTATCTATTTATTTTAATTTTTGTTAGTATATTCTTAAAATTGGCTGTAGTCTTAGCTTCTTTCTTTGGAATACAATATACGACGAAAGTTCAAAGTAAAAAGATTTAAGAGTTCATAATGATGTTGTTTGTTACCTCTCAGACCAAAAAGGCTGCAGGTATCTAGATTTTTACTGTCTCGTATACAGTAGAAAATAGGTTCATTATAATGGTATTTCGTTTTAAAAGTATAGCTTTTGACTGACTCGAGTTTCTGATTACTGAAAAACAAATATAGTATGATTTTCAAGGCACTTTTGTAAATAAATGGCATGATGGTATATGTTTTGTATATTTGTTAAGTTGAAAATGTGCCGTCAAATACCTATAGGTTTGTTTCAACAGTTGCACTTGAGAGCCGGTCTCTCCACTGGATTTAGCGTGTCCATCATCTTGGGCTACCATCAGGAGAGAACGTGCCTGTAACGCCGAATCTATTAACGATAAAAAATATTGAAGTGTTTTTTTTTATCTACGATACTTGAAAATTTATCAAAAGATTCTTAAAAAAAAGCCATAATAATAAAAAAAAAACATATTTTAATTCATTATAAAAACTATACAGCCTAAAACATATGTGGCCCATTCTGGAAGTCATTAATGTGTATTTTTGAGTAACTAATACTAAAACATAGCGCTTTCTATACTGTCTAAAAATATAATTAAACTAATTCCATAAGATAAAAATAAACATGCGAGCATTCATGGTAATTAATTAAATAGCGATGGAGATTAGTGATTTCTTATATACCTAAGTAAACTCTCTAAATACTTACGTGACATCGGCATAATTGTGTATAAACACATTGGAAGCAAATACGAATCAAATCAATTTTTTAATTGTTCATAGGCTTAGTAGCGTTATGACTACAATCTCACTTGATTTTAAGTGACGATGCGGCCCAAAATTGTAAACACTCTAAGCCTAGTGGAAGGACTGCTCTCAAGTGCAACTACTGGAATAAATCTATAGGTATTTTGCGGCAGATTTTAAATTTGAGGGTAGTTGCTCACTAAGTCGACATCAGAAAAAGCCCTACCACCATGCTATGGTTTCGTCACGATGTTGTCTTGACCGAACGCTTGAGTTCACTGTTGGTGGATTCGAACTCACGTTCCTTAACACTACTAAATGAGCTAATTCATTTATTTCTCATAAATAGGACAACAAGATCACTTTCTTAAAGACGAAAAAAGTACAACTTATTCGGGAACGTGGAGTTCTTGAAGAAATGAAGCGGTGAAAAAAACCTTCTAGTAGTCACTGTTTTTAATATAATACTTCAACAGTGTCAAGCTAAAAAATATAAACAATGATTTAATCACATGTATTTTTACCTACTAAATAATTTGCAATTGTATAATACGCTTTTTTTACAAAGTTTCTATTTTACAATTGTATTAAGTTATTTTAATGATACTTTATACGTTTCTTCAGATATTTTTCTATATTATTGGACATATTGGTCATTAAATTATTTATCTATTTACGTTAGACCTTTGTGGATCATAGCAAGAGTTAGAAAAACTAACTATAAAATTAATCGACCGTGTTCTAGTTTTACACAACGAATCCTCAAGAATTCATAAATTATCCTCAGATGAATATACAATAAAATCTCAAACGTGTATTTATCATACGAAGGAAGTGGAAGGCGACGGGTCGTCGACGCTACGATGAGGAACATAAAATATGTTGCTATATATCACAGTAAGTTTAAACGCCGAGGCAGTGTACAAGTGCCAAGTAGCGCAAATTGTTCACACATAAAATATACATTACGGCCAAGAGGTCACATAGTTTGGTTTTATTCTCTCTAATTCGATTGCTTCGAATATATCACTTACTTAAAGTATTATTTGAACTAGCTGGCTGACAAAATAACTCAATCACAAAATTACCTTTATTGATAATAAAAAAGTTACGAACCATTACCTCTATTAAAAAAACATACTACGTACATATGACCGATGAAAACTAACTAATTAACTATTATTCTACTATTACTGTTGTTATATAAGCAATTAACTAGAAATAAATAATAATAGTTAGTCAACTCAATGAGCAATTGCAGGCTCATTGACGGTTGTATACGAGATATTTATTTACGGTAAAATTTAAAATTAATTCTATCTATATTTATTATCTAAAAAATAAAATTTATAAGTATGTAGTTAGAAACAAGTCCAGATTCTTTTTGTTACTAAAATTCAATGAGATCAGTATTTAAAAACCAGAATTACGAAGATACAATGAATTACGAACTTATTTATGGACCCAATTCAAAATGGATTCTGTGTATATAAGCCTTTTGAAACATGAATATTGTTGTTTATACTTATGGTTTCAATAGTCTAGACTCTGCTTATTTCGCAAATAGAATTATATCGGTATTAAAATACAAATATTATTAACTTGGGAATTAGAAATGGGAATTAATTGGGAAAAATCTAATATGTAACTCTCAGCTTCATAAAAAAATCACTTGGTAAGGTTATTGCCCGACTGCTTAGTAACTACTCTAAGGTTTAGACTGTTGCAAAATAAGGGTTCAATATGAGCCTTTGTGTTCCGGCATAGTGAACGAGAACTATCTATCTCCGTCACGGTGAGCAGCATGGCTGTGATACTCTGGTGTTGCAGCTGTCTATTGACGTCGGCAACCATTTACCATCAGATGAGCCGTCTGCCTGCTTGCTGCCAATTTGCAAAAAAAGTCATAAAGCTTATGAAGAGATAACTAAATAAATTATTAGCCTTACTTGGGGTGCATAAATACAGCCTCTGAGTATGATGATACCAGAGTACGTCCGGCGCACCCTGGGCAATCAGTCCCTATTCCAACTTCACTGACTGGCCACTCTCTTCACCACGGCACGAACCTATATTTTTAAAACAATTTCTGCCCGTAGGATGAATACGAATATTAAACTTAGCGATCACCTATAAGTGTGTTTCCGCGGGTGCACTTGAGAACCATCTTCACTGAACATCAAGGGAGATTGTGGTCATAACGCTTAACCTATAAAGAATTTAAAAAATATCTTTAAGTCCTATTAACTTGCTTATTACAACAGCATTTTCTTTCTAATATAAGTAGTTTTATAACGATGTTGTCTTTCTTTAAGACCAATCTAATTTATAGATAGTAATTAGGTACATCGATTGACTTGACCAAACATGCTACGACTGATCTAACTTTGCTTCGGATTGATTGTAGTTAAATATGTATGCAGTTTCTGTCTAGGTTTAAAATTGGACTATCATGCAAACGATATTCGCAACAGAACCTGAAGGTATAAATCCAATCATTCGTGTTCACAGAAAAAATGCTTTGTAAAACAAATGGCTTTTAAAACGAATACGTTCAGGTTTCACTGTTGTAATTTTATTTTTATTTTAGTTGCGTAACTGTAAGTAGCGACTACTCTTACCAATTAACTATAACTTGTATTTTATAGTACTTTGAAATAGATTTAATACCTTTTACACTTTTCTTGTATAATAAAACTAAATTATTGAAATTTGTTATGTATACTTTTATTATAAGGCGGAAAATTTTGTTTGAATGCGCTAATCTTAGGAACTACAACTTGGAATTCAAAAAATATATTTTATATTTGATAGAGCAAAGATTGAGAAAGATTTTAGGGTAATTAATATCACGCTATCATCAATAGGAGCAAAGATGTATTGAAAACAATTACAAAAACAGTCCAAAAAAAAAAAAAGTAATTTTTAGTTTCACGTGAGCGAAGTCGCGTTAGTCAAATATATGGGCCATTTCAAAAGAACCTTCTTAACATTTGCTATGAAAATATAAGTACTAGTTACTCTCATCGCAATCCTCTTAAACCACATAACTCGGACTTATTAAACTCGCTGGCAGCCATACATTCTCATCTGTATGTAATAAAATTTACATACGAAATGCAGTCAGCACGACCGCCGGATCTCCGCGTCACGTTCAGCTGTATAGGCGTTACAGAACTTTCAAAATTTCTCTGATATATTTCGCTGTGAAAATGTGTTGTTAAATTTTTAAGTCAGTGTACATGAAATTCAGAATACCGACTTTTAATTGCAGAATGCATATACTGATATTAATAATGCTTACTCAAATTTATGTCTCTAACTTAATTCTTGAACAATATTATATAGCGTAATATTTTTTCAGAAAGGAATGATAGAATATTAAATGACGAAGTGGCCCAAGATGTTGGACACACTAAGCCTAGTGGATACCTCCACTGGCTCTAAAGTGCAACTGCCAGAACACACCTTTAAGTTTTTAACAGCAGAGTATTAATTTGAGAGTGGTAGCTAGCCAGGCCAGCATTAGAAAAAGCCTTACTACCAGCCTATGGCTTCATCATGATATTTTATATCAACGAAAGTTCAAGCTTATTGTAGGTAGATTCGAACTCATGTCTCTTGACTCATTGTCCATACACACTAGCAACTGAGTTATCACCGCTTCAAATTACTTTTGCAAACAAACAATTGGTAAATAATTCAACAATTAAAAAAAAATGTTCATACTTTAACAGTGAAGGGCTGACAAATTGAGTATCTATAAAGTCTATTAAAATACAGTTTATAATGGGATCACAATAGATTGTCACAAACTCATTTCAAAGTGAGCCCTTTAGATTTGAAAAGTACCTAAATACGTAATTCACATGATACTAACATGTACCTAAAAGCTATTTATATTTAAATTTATATTTACCGTGTTTTGTATATATATGTGTATAGGTACATATATTTTATATCATACATGTTTTTTTAATGTGTATATGTGATTGTGATATGTGCAAACCTCTTTGAAATAAATAATGAAAATATACAATAAATATTATTATTATTATGACTTGAAATGAAATATTAATTAATTACATTTATTCGAGAATTCACATTACCAAACAATCTTCTAAAAATAAACTTATAAATAATATTCTTGAACATTCAATTACTTTTTTCTTATTCTTGGTAACTTAGTTTGATTGTTACTGCCATTTTCAAGTGATAAGATTTGGTCATTTCGGACAGAGGTTACTATCTTCAACAAAATGGTGACTCTCTTGTTGAGTCTCTCTTAGGAATTTTTGGGATAACTAATATATCATGTTTCGAATGACTATTCACAATTCACTTCATCTAAGCTCTTCAGCTACCCTACATTACGTAAAATGTCACCTTAATTTACAGAATATAGATCCGGCCAACAATTCTTCATTCAAATACTTACAATGTTCGCTTCGACAATTTACAATATTAATAAGGTCTACTTAGGTTTATCTACGTTGACAACCATTCCTCATGATTAAAAGGTTTGTTACTGTCGTTATCAAGTATTAACTGCCTCGTATTACAAAGTTAATATCTTCTTACGACTTCAGTGTTCTAACATAATGGTAGCTCCCTTGTTACAACTTTGCACGGAGTTTTCTGACAACTCAGAATTCCCGTTCTGCGTTATTATTTTTAATCCGCTTTATGGATGCACCATAACCGAAGTATAGTAGGCAGAAAACTATACATTACGCCAAATAAATTTAAATAACTGAATTCTGAAATGAACTGAAATTTATACATTCAAAAAGTATGTGCTTATACGAAGTGAAGTAAAAACTAAAATAATACTCTTTTACTGTTATATTACGTAATAATAAATCAGATAATTATTCGAATCACCTTCTTACGTATCTTTGTCAGAAGGTTAATTCAAATACAGGATTCAGTGCGTCAAGCAGCCTGAACATGATGATTTACTTTTGTCCATTGTTCCGAAAGAATGGAAAACACGTATAAGAAGTCTTTACTCCAATAAAAAGTCCTACATGATAGAGATTATATTTTGTCAAATCCTATATAATTTAAAACTTGATAATGAAGGGGATAACATGAGATGACATTCTATATTTAGAAATATTTTATATCATCATATATATACATAACAATAATATAAAGCGAACGTGCTTATTTAAGTAACTAACAGACGGATTTCAAATAAATAGTTTTGTATTTGATAGAGCAATCATTGAGAAACGCTTCGGGCTATTTAATAAAACCTACCAATAAAAGGAGCGAAGTTATACTGAAAAAAAATATAAAAACTGCTGAAAATGATTAAATAAAACTTTAGTTTCACGCGAACGAATTCGCAGGAATAACTAGTTAATATTATAAAGTGTAAAAGATTGTTTGTTTGTTGAAACACGGTAATCTTAGAAATTACCAGTCGGATTGAAAAAATATTGTTATATTTGATAGAGAAATCACATCACGCAATACCAATAGGAACAAAAAGGTATTTTTTTTTTTTACAAAAACGGGCGAGTTTTAGTTACACGCAAACAAGTCGTGGTTATAATTATATTAAATATTTGACTAAAGAAGTTTTCACATCATAAATATAGGATTCATATTAATTCAAAATGATAGGCACACAATATATATAATTGGATTCGATAAGAGAATTTTCCTTGATTGTTTCAATAAATAATTAAATCTGACAATGCTCAGTAGAATGAAATGTCCTGACGATGATTATAATGGTGGTGAAAATAAGTTGATAACGGAATAATACGTCCGCCAGCTACGTAACAAAATTATTCCGAAACTGAGATAAATATGATAAAATTAAAATATTCATGACGGGTAAGTCAGAAGTGAATTTTTTGCCTTGGATACTTTATTTTAATTCTTGAAAAATAAAATCTCTTTATTAACATAATTAAGTGGAAAATTCCTAATTAAAGAAGCTCTCAGATGTACAAAGTTTATGATACTAATTCAAGTTAAATATTTAATGAAAGTTATTCTCCGTTTTAATGTTTCAAACTATTTTTAATTTTTAGATTGTAAGTACTATATTAAGTACTAGACTGTACCCTCGAATTCGTTTGCGTTATTATCATACAATTCTTTCTTTTTATACTAAAGACCAACAAAGAGACATACTGTTTATCTAATAGAAATAATTATCGCTGTCTATAGAAAGTTATACTAGAGATATTACTGGTTTAGATTTTGGACACTGTATTTCACTCTCATTTGAAAAGAGCTACACATATTATATTGTTGAGGCAAAAAACCATGCTGTTCAAGCCATTCCATAATTCTAACCTATGCCACAAGAAGGCCCTTGGTAGGTTATTATTTGAATTTGATAGTATTTTAACTTTGCTTTGCCAACATACATTTTGTAATACCGAGCAAACGAGCAAGCGTGTCACCTGATGGTAAGTGATCACCGCCGTCCATGGACACTCACAACCTCTGGGAAATCACAGGAATGTTGTCGGCACATACCTAATGGTATTTGGCAGCAGATTTTGAACTTGAGGGTGGTAGCTAGCTAAGCGGACATCAGAAAAAACCCTATCACCATGCTATGGTTTCCTCGCGATGTTTTCCTTCACCGAAAGCTCAAACTCATTGTAGGTGGTTGGATTCGAACTCACGCCCCTTTGACGCGCCGTTCCTACACACTACCACTGAGCTATCATCGCTTCAAATTACTTTTCACTCTTTTCAATTCACTTCATATCTGTCATTTTCATATACAATGTTTGCAACAATTTAGGTATATTTTATAGGCGACAGATATAATATTAGATATAATTACTAGTTCATCATCCTATATAGACTTAGAGTACAAGTTTTTTAGGTTCTGTTATGGCTTCTAAGCACAGTACCAAGTTTTATTGCGTTATCCAATTTTGTAATTACTACTTTTAAACTTTTTTTTTTCGCTAAGCAATTATTTGTAATTCCCATAAGAAGTTATTGATTGAGAGTCATTTCAAACTAAACCTTCAATTGCATGGCCAACATTTTGGTATGTCATCAAATGACATTGTATTTATATCGGTTATCTGTACCTATCAGTTGAAGGTTGTGATTATGAAAAGTAATTGCAATTAAATAATTTATTTAAAATTTGAGATTATAAATGGTTGTTTACTACAAGAATGTAATTTTTACTTAGCCTCAGCTATTATTTATATTATGCAAGATTCGAGGACGGTAATTCATTTCAACCGAGACAAAAGGGACGGGACTGCAAGCCCTGATTTGCATTTGAATTGCGAGGTTTATTGCATTAAAATAATAATCTCACTTTTCGACTTAAAACTTTTCGAGCTTTATGTGACGATCTTTTTAATTCGTTTCTTTAATTTTTAACTCAACTTTGCGGAATGATTTAGTAGAATTTCGTGGCCTAAGACCCATTTAAATAATGGACATTATAACTTAGAATATTAAAATTTAGTTATTAAGCGTATTTTACTAGTAGCACAGTGAAGTGAGGAGGGAGCTATCCTAGCTTTAAACCACTAGTATACTATGATTTCTTTACAATGTTTTTTTATGAAATTTTATGCTTGACCTCAATGAGGATTTGAAAATCAGCATAAATATTAATAATAAATAGAGGTTAATGTAAATTTGCGTATTTTTTATTTATAAATAGAAGTAAAGCAGTGGCCAAGTCCTATACATATTTAAAAAAAATGCTAGTATAATTTTTGCTGTGAATATAAAAATCTATTTCAAAACTTTACCTCTTGAAAACACTCAGAATTGAATTATGAACACGTTGAACTATTTTTTATCATTGGTAGGTAGCCCTAGAGCATAGTATAAGTAAGCGTTCTATAGCTTACTGTGCAGGTGTCAACTACTGTGTACTATTTTCTAATCCATTTTAAGCTAAATAGATCTAGGAAGTAATCAGCGAAATATCAAGTACCCAAGGTATCGGGTTCACTAAGTTTGCGCTCCAACTCGACTAATGTTTCGAACAGTTAGCACGTGTCAAAGTTCACCCAAATTCGCCCACTAAGCTGGAATTTTATTTGACAAGGGCAAAAGGTGTCGGGGTTTAAAGGAAAGTTGGGATTTTATCATATTTCGAGAGCTGTTATAAGTCGGATTTAAAATTGGTGAGGAAAATCCTGAGATTTTATATCGATATATATTATGTGCCCTGTGTAGATATAATTAGTGAAGAATTGTTAAACTATATGACATATATACAAGTGTTTGTAGTTAACAAGCAGACGTTAATAAAAATAATATGGATTTAATATCACACGGAGTTTGTCGTTTTCATATGTTTTATAGACTAGACAAAGTAGCACAGGAAAATCTAAAAATAACAGCGAGACTGCAAATTTGATCTAGTGGTATAGGCAGTCTCCCTGCTGCCGCACGTTTGCTGGGTTTGAAAATTATTTGTGCAAAAATAATTGTTCTGGGTTAGGGCGTTTATGCTCCATGCTTCTCTAGTTAACATCTATATCTATAACATCTATATATATTAAATATATACATTTTCCGTACCTACGAACACTATTTTTTAATCCTGGTAACGTCCTAAAGAATGAACCGTTTACGTAAGACGCTGTATTTGAAGTAGGGTCAGCAATCGTTACGAGTAATTGGAATTTAGTGTAGAGAAATGTATCAAAGAAATTCTCTAGATTGTGGAGAGGTCATGTGTACAGTCTTATAGAAAAATGTTAACATAGATATCTTAATTTAATATTAAAGTTAAAAGATGAAAATGTATGTTCCTGAAAAGTATTATAGTATATTGTAGTAGAGAATTGTTTATTATATTGTAGTATAGAAATAGCAGTCATATGATCCTAGTAATTAATGAACTAATTTGAGACAGACTTTAAGTTAGATAGAAAGTTTTAGTAATGATAATGTGGGCAACCATGAAAAATGACTTATCTATTTTAATAACCAGGTTTACAGCAAGCTTAAGTAGATATATAACATCATAGCTTGATGGAATGTATGTTACTATTTTTTTGCATTGAATAGTACCTAACTGTAAACATCACATGAATAAGTAAAGTAACTGCTAAAAGGCAAGACATTATTCTCCACGTCAGTCTACAATGTAATAACCGTTAAAATACTGATAACAATCTTTAGTATATTGCAATATTACAGGATCATTTTTTGGGAAACTTGCCTTCACGTAGAATTCATAATTATTATGTAATAAATATAAAATTTACAAGGATTCTAAAATATAAACGGTTGGTACTAACTAACTGTTCATACGCACTACGCATATTTAGATATGTATAGAACATTCAGGCATACAACTGACAAGCACGTTTTTCGCACAAATGTGTACCGTAAGCGAAGATAGAACCTGCTAGCTCTTGATTCAGTAGTAGATGTTTATACATTTATTGAAATAAACTCAACAGTCTGAACTGCTCATTGCGATTATTTTATAAATAACTAAAAAATATAGATAAAATTTATTTAAAAAATGTATTATTTAAAAAACTTTTTCCTTCGACTGTATCTCTTTGCTATATTGGTTGTGCGGAAGTTCTGGTTGGTACCGGAAATGACTGACACGAAACATCACAACCATGTTCGCCTGCTCGTGTCTAGTTTGAGTGTCACGTGACTTCGACACTACGTTACCCGTTTGCAGAACAAATATGGCGGATGTTAGGCTTGTTTAGTGGTTTCCGGTTTATGAATTGGTGTTTGATAGTGGTTTATACGTTAAAGCGAAATATTTGGAAGTAAGTTGTGGGTAATTATTGAAATAACATCGCTTTAGAAAGTACAAGTAGACTAGTTTTAGGCTATAGTGTAGCATGTGTTGTAACAAATTAACCTATTTTTTTTTTGTTCATTATATTAGCTATTATATAGTATCTCTATTAGAAAATCTATTTTTTTTCAGTTTCTTTTATTACTAAGGACACCAATCGCCAATTTTTTGACCTGTTTGTTTGGACTATCGGACTTATAAACAATTTAAACTAATCAAACATGTGTATGGGAAAAGTTATTCCAAAGCGGTCGTAATATAATAAAAAAGTCAAATGTTTATTTATTCTTATTTGACAGTCAGCAGATATTGATGAAGTGTTGTATATTGGGAAACGTTCGTCGATTGGTAGGTTGTGTCAATGATAGTTTTAGTGAGGATGATTAAAAATTGAAGCGTTGATAGCTCATTTGGTAGTGTGCATGAACGTCGTGTCAATGGATGTGAGTTCGAATCATTGCTATGAGCTTTAGCTTTTGAAGAAGACAAAACAGCTTGATGAAACCATAGCGTAGTTGTATGGCTATTTTTATTTCGAGTATCAAATATTTTTGATCAGAGTTACGGAATTCTATTACTCGCCTGTTACATAGTATTGTGAAAAGTAGAAACTATCTATTCAAGTCCAGCGCAGTATGCAGCATTGCGGGACTTGAGTCAATAAGTCAATAACTTCAAGCGAAACCGCTGTGGGATTCCGTGCCTTGAAAAACTTTAAAATTGGCTAAATAAGATACATTGCTCTTTGTCGAAGTATCTAGAAGTTTTGTGTCTGTAAATACTGTTACACAACCAATTATTCATCTCGTCGTGTTACTCTTTCTTATATACGATAAATGAGAGGGACAATACATTTTTGATTTTATTCTTTGACACATAAGAGTAATGTTGATTGAAACAACGTTGACTCAATGATACCGAGGACAGACAATGGCGTTGATGGACATGTGTTCCAATTCTACAATGGAACTAAGTTTTCCATGAAGAAAATATCGTGGTATAACTACAGCGTTTTGTTTTAACCGTTTGATGTAATGAAAATTTCCGCTTTGTACCTATAAATATATTTTGTCAATTATACATGCGAATCAATACCTTCAAGTTTGTTATCATCTTGACCCAAAAGTGTGATTGAAATTATTCATTAAATAATAAAAAGGTAATTTAACTATTACTTTGAATTAATTTTTAATTTAACTAATACTAACTTAATTGGAACGCTTATTCTAATTAAATCCTTCTTTGGTAGATGGAATTTTCTTTATTTAGTAACTGATAGTTTAATTTAAAATGTAGCCTGTGTAACTTTAGAAACTATAATAGCACGTAAGAAAGATGATTTAAACTTCAACCTAATGGTGGTTGTTGTTGATCTTTAAATGTTCTCTACATTATATTATTCGTGAAAAACCTAGCATTATTAACAACTTAAGCGTAAAATTTATTTGGAATATTATTCAAGCCACGCAAATAAAACCGCGGGCACAGCTTACTTTAAGCGGGCACAGCTTACTTTAAACTGTCTTATACACATCCAGATAATAAAATGTGATCAAATCTATAGTAATTTTATTGTTAATGCGAAAATGAGTTTGTTTGTTTGTAACGCTTTCAAGCCTATGCCGCTAAATCGTTTATAACGAATATTAGTACAAAGATAGACCGGAACCAGGAGACGGTGATAGGCTACTTATTCTTGCGAAAAACATAATTGGAAGCGGGGTGAAGATAGGAATAAACTTTGTACGAAACTTTTTATTGCGCCATCCGATTTGTTAGACAAAATTATTAACGCGGGCAAAGCCGCAGGTAAAAGCTAGTAAAATATAATCATATCTCTGTATACCTATATGATTGATCTGTGAAATTCCCACGGTATTCGCTACGTAAAATATTATCTGAAAATTCGAATTTTCCGACGCAAACAACTTTTCATTTAGTTTTTAAATCGAAAATGGCATCGAAAGCAAATTCGTTCTGATCGCGCATTATGAATACTCGAATATTTTAAAAAAGACAAAAAGCCAGCATCAAAATTATATCTATGTGGTAAATGAAGTTAGTCGAAAAACTTATATATAATACGTACGCTTGGCCCGTCGCATCGCCTCGTAGGAAATATGAAAAATATATTGCGCGCACTAAATCAGTTTTGCAACGAAAAAAGTTTCTCTTCATGTTGGAAATGAAATTTCATTGCATATGCACTGAATTTACTAAAAGAGCAGTCTAATATAATAATAAATTTGTACCAAATGCACTGTAAATGTAGGTGCCTGAATTTTTTTTTTGCTGTGATACAACCGTGAAGTTAACCTTTATGCCGTCACGGCAAACGACATGATGCCTCTACACACCACCGCTCTCGGCTACTTGTTGTACCATGTCGAGAACTTGTAACGATTCTTACACAATTTTATAAAAGAAGGGATAAAGGTAGGAAGGTTTAAGGGGTATTGAATACCATCTAAGTTACTAAAGATAACCTCACCTGTACGCGGCGCACCCTGCCGAATAACCAAAGAGGTTCTGGCAATTATCAGTCCCATATTTAGTTTTAATCACAACGGTTTACTATGTAACTCTTGATCTGTCATAGCTAGGTGGTAGGGTTAGCAAGGCGCTAGACCACCCTCGTGGTTAAACTGCCCGCAAAATAAAGGTTCGGTATGAGCCTTTGTATTCCAGCATAATGAATGAATGCCATCTCCTTCCGTCAAGGTCAGCAAGATTGTAATACCTTTGGTGTTGCAAGTGTCCATAGGCGACGGTAACCATTTACCATCAGATGGGCCGGCTGCCTGTTTCCTGTCTTTTAACATAAAATCAATTTTTATTGTCTATCGATCGCATGTCGCATTACAGCCGGCCGCAGAGTAGGAGTAAAGTAAAAGGCACTCGGCAGAGCAGCCAAGGCCAATATGGCATCGTTCATGGATCGAGTAGTATTGATTTCACATTATTATTCCCATTTTGCAATTAATAATATTAAAAACACGATTTTAGTCACTTATATCGAATAATTTTTCAAAATAAAAAAAAATCGTTAAATGCCTACGATCTCTATAAAAGTTTCACTTGCATTATATTTCATAAAACCATAAAATATTTATATACTGACATCTTATATTGTGCCAACACTTTGAAATTTCTGACACATCAGCTTAAAGTAGCAATTTACCTACACTTATAGGGTGTACCAGATCGATATGATATCGTCAGCGTTACCTGATCTATTACCGCTCGGTGGGAAATTCCATCTTGAGACCTAAGTAATACTGAGTTATGGACACGGATTGAATTTTACGTAATTGATAGCCTGATAACTTAAAACCGCTTTAAGGTAGATATCATTTTTGCCTATTTTAAACGATGATAACGGGAAGTTTTAAATATTTTGCTCAAATCTTTAAGAAATTTTCTAATCTTAGCTAAATTATAAAATTATATATATTTTTCGTGGTCAGTGGATGTATTATTTGAATATTAGTTTAAGTATATTTTATACATTTTAAATGAATTCGAAGACTGTGACTTCGGAATAGATCGCATTTTTCCTAGTACTTATCTTCTACTTATATTATTCCAATTCTCAAGTACGTAACAAACACCTTTTTTTTAACGCATACAAAATATTTCTGCAAAATGTGTTGACAACAATAGTAACAAAATAAAATTAAATGATTCAAAACCTGCGGAAAATTTCTTAGGAATTATAAAAACAGAAGTCGCCGCCAAAATATTAAAATATCCTTTACTAGTTAGCTTGAAAATATGATTAATATTATTTTTATTGTTTCCAAAGATTTCTCACTAAAATAACAAATAGAGTGAACTAATAAATATATCAGTTTTATTCATCCTGACCTAATGTTTTTTAATTATTTGCAATTAATTTCGGGTGTACTTTATAAAAAGGTGTTTGAGATATTAAGGACTTAAACCGTTGAACTTGAACAAAATTACTGGGGCTAGGAATTTTTACGTTAATTATTTTTGCTTAATGACTACAAACCTTACAGCGCAGTGATAGTTTCATTATTAACCCGATAAGGTCATCATCACTCGTGGCATAATGTTTATCATAACTAAAATTTTCAGATGTGTGTCTGAACGGGTTTACGTTCTTATAAATATCACTGTGTCAAAAGAGTTATTCGATTGTCTAACAGACTTTTTTAACTTGACCTATATATAAGTAACTTAATTTTTACTATAATATGCACTAACTTCCAGATATCCGATTACTTTTACAATTTGCACACATATCAGTGATCGTAACAAAACAATAATAGTATAACTTTATCCTAACACCACGAAGAACATCATGATAAACAAAACTTGTTAATTTATATAAAATCGTTGAGATATTTTGAAGCGATGATAGCTTAGTGGGTAATGTGGGACACCGCACCCAGGGGACGTGAGTCTAAATCCAGCTACAATGAGCTTTAGTTTTTGGTGAAGGAAAACATCATAATAAAACCACAGCATGGTAGCAAGGATTTTTAAATGTCCGCCTGGCTAGCTACCATCCTCAAGTTGAAAATCTGCTGTCTAATACCTATAGTTGCATTCTGGCAGTTGCACTTGAGAGCCAGTCTCTCCAGTAGGCTTAGCATGTCGACCATATCGGGGCACATTATCACTTAACATCATGTGAGATTGTAACATTAACTATAAAAAAAATATAGATGTCACGAAGTCAATATTGAATATACTTGTTACAAATCATTTATTTAAATTGTATTTATTAGCGAACGATTTTGTTTCTGTCTATGTTTACATATTTGATGGATGTAAAAAGTTTTGTTTTCAGTTTAAAAGTAAATTGGTTTTAAATAAACCCTCTCTTTTATCTATGAATATCTTCTGATACGGGAATTCTAATAGTTTCATACAGTCTGTGGTTAGTACGCGCCGGAATCTGGCTTGCGGAGGTCTGGATTAACTGAAATAAATTTAGTCTACGTAACACTAATGCCGTGTAATTATAATTCGGTTAGTTTTGCTAATATGCTTACGTTATTCATGTTAATGTTACAACGTTAGACTTTAGCAGTATAACTATCATTTTATTTATGTACGTATTATCAATTTATAACTTAGTTCCTGGCTGTTTTCAAGTGATATTAAGAAAAGATTTAAATAAAAACGGAGGCACGATCTACCAAGTTAGGCCACAAGGAACATTGATCATTTCATTGATTGATGTATATATTAACGTATTGCGTGTTCCTCATGTTGTTCGTTCCCAATTTTTTATTTTCTACTTTTTAGTTCGTAGTAAAAACATGGTACATTTTTTTATTATTATTTTCTTTTTAGGGTTATGTGAATGAAATTTTAATATATACTGTTCATCTGTCAGTTAGACTTGAGTTTTATTCAAATATATAACTGGTCGAGAAGTTAGTTGTAAATTAATTATATATATTTTTTATTAGTAACAAACAAAATAATTTTTCATATTATCATGTATTATCAGCCACTTCTAAGCTATGATGCAAATTTCAAGTATCTAACTCACCTGGAAGTTAGCTTAAAGTATATTACTTTCCATCCGAATATACACAAAAAGAGTGAGTTAATAGAAAACATGGTAAAATGGTATTAAAATAATTTAAATAAAAAACATTAAAACTGGTAACTAAAAGGTAAAAATAAAATACCACAAAATAATAGGTACTTTGATTTTGTTAATCAGATTTTTTTTTTTTTTTTTATTTTGAAATTGGTGCCAAGTAATTAGTACGACAACCTTACGATAGGCGGTTCATGGATGTTTGACAACAAACTTACCAGATTATGAAAGAACACTGAATACAAATTAGACATATATAAACTATTAACATAAAAAATTTACTCAAGATATGTAATGCTGAAATAAAAAAAAAATACTTAAATGAAATATTCAAAATTAAATTCAGTGATATTTAAATATTAATAACTACCTACCTACAATAAGATTATCATTATATTCTGTTAATACGCTAGTACCTAATTAGGTATATAATTAGAAATTACGACACATAATTAGTAATAACATATTAAATTAAACTAAATCACAAAATGCCTTACTAAATAAGAATATTAATGAAGAATAAAAACAAAATCACCTAAACAAGACAAAACGAGACCACAGAACAGATATTCATTGATTACTACTAATATTAGTCAGTTGTTAGAAAGATTAATAATACCTATTACCTTATAATTCAACACCGACTTCAGAATTATAAACTAATTATTTAATAATTTCTGATTAACTAAATCAAAATACCTATTACTTTGTGGTCAGTAAATTTATTTCTTACTTTTTATTTTCCGGTTTGAATTCGTGTTGTTTTCTGTTAAAATTATTTTATTTTTCAATGACTTTGCAAACTCTTGTCTATTGTAGTTTTTATTTCGTCATTTTACTGAACCTGTGGCTTACCTCTACGTCTATATCCGTAAAGACCGCTCCTCAGTGTTGCGGTCTTTATACGTATGTTTTTGGTCCTGTTGTCCAGGCAAAGTTCTAACTTATAATAATTATTAATATTTATTAAAATATATAATAAAATATAGTTTTAAAAATAAAAGGCGAGAATAATTACTCTACATTATAAAGAGCTGCGGGTTACCCTGGAGGTGACAATATAATTTATTAATTAAACCTAAACTGAATAAGATAAATAACGAGTAATACAACAGGATCTGGGTAATGTATAATATGTATGGGTATTTTATAACCTAAGGGGTTTATACGTAATAAAGGTATACTACATTACTTCAACGTAGAATAAACTGCTTTTAAATAGAGCCTATGTAAATAGGTCCAAATTAAACATAGTATAATTTAGAAAGAAAAAAGTCTTGTATAATCACCAAAAAGGTACAGACTGTAATCTGAATTTAAATAATTTAGCAATATACAAAGGTTTAATAGCAGCGAATAGCCCGAAACGGTGTGCAAGCGGGAGGTTTTCTCAAACAAGGCACGTAATGCCTAGTAATGTACCTAGTTAGCTAAGTTTGATGCAAGAGGTCAACCGGTGCACGCAAACTTGCTATAGACAAGTTTAATTTGGTTTACAGTTCTGTACTAGAGCTATTCGAGGTGCATCGATTGAAAAAGTTTATATTTACCTTTATAGATTCCTCCACGGATTTCCTGGTGTAATGTTAATCTCTCAAGTGTTTGTTTTTATTTAAATTTAATGTTATCTGATTCTAAAGGGATGATAGCTCAGTTAGCATTGTGACAAAGGACGTGAGTTCGAATCCACCTGCAAAGGAAAAGCTACCACTCCCAAGTTAAAAAGCTACGCCCCAATACCTATAGGAGTGTTCCGGCAGTTGTACTTGAGAGCCAGTCCCATTACTTGGCTTAGCGTGTCCATTATCTTGGGCCATATCGTCACGTAATATCAGGTTAGATTGTGGACATAACGCTAAACCTTAATATTAATAAAAATACAACTAAATGATTGTGTAAAGTCTTGTAGCTCGTCGTTGTTTTTAAATTGTAGTTTTCGTTCAATGATAGAAGATAAATACCACGTACACAGATACGTACGAAGTCATCATATAACCGATTTTGGAGAAACAGTCGGACAATCGATTCAATATGCGATTCATTTACATATTAATACGTAAATTGATAATTTATGGACGCGAACCGGTGTGTATCTATTTATCCATATTGACGCTTGAGAGATACGATGACGTTACAAGTTAAGATATACTACGAACTTTGGAAATATACGGGCTAGAATACGGTAGTGTGTCGGTTTTTTTAAAGATTAAACGTTATGGCCATAATCTCACCAGATGTTAAGGGATGATATAGCCCAATATGTTGGACACGATAAGCCTAGTGGAGAGCCTAGCTCCCAAGTACAACTGCCGGAACATAACTATAGATATTTAACGACAGATTTTCAACATGAGAGTGCCTGAACTGAGCTATCATCGTTTCAAAATCATCATTCTTTCACATTGAATTAACATTGTATATAAATTAAATATTTTTGTTTGTGCTGGTGTCCTTCATCAGTAGATTAAGCAAAAGCCATAAAATTACTGTCTTGTAAAATTAATAGAACTTCTTGGACTTAATGAATATTATGTTGAAGGATTACGATACTTAGATACAGGTCGAGCTAATAGCTAAAAATTCGAATACGTTTTTTACAATTGTTATGTGATATTTCATATATAAGGATATTTAAATAAAGTATAGTGATTATTTAACTAGAGTATTTGAATCTTTGTGTTGTTCGGTTACATAATTATTCAGTTAATTAATTAGTTACCTACTTACAAAAACACTATTTGTCTATAAGCTTATAACTGACCTTTATTTCTAAATATGTAAACAATATATTTCTAAAACTTACTTTTGATGTCGGTGTTTTCCACGCCCCTTTAAACAAATATGTAAAAGAGAAAATTTACTGGTTGAAGTCAGTGAGTCGATAGGCCAATATTTGTGACCAATGTGATGAAGTAATTTTATAGAATATAAAACTTAGTGCAGATAACTGTTCTGTAATTTTTTCTTAAGTTTATTGAATATTTGGAAGATGGGATTAGAGAACGGTAAGTATACAGATTTTCCTTACACGCCTACAAACAAATAAAAACTAAATTTAGATTGTTACAATTTTCTTATATATAGTTTTTGTGAGTAAAATAGATGGATTTAATCAAATCAAATTTAAAAATCTTTATTCAATTGAGGCCCTTAGAAGACGCTTATGAACATCATAATAAATACCGGTTCGGAAAGTAAGGTAGAAATCGAGAAGAATGGGTAGGTTAATGAATTAGTAGTGCTATAATAAATGCATATATCATAGACGTATATGCGGATATAGGTCTTAATTGCAATATCAAGAAACAAAGTTCTCAATCTTTACGATTTTTAATTTTAAAGTAATATTATTTAATCCTCGATGACCTATACAAAATATTAATTATATTTATATAGATTACGTTTTGCAGTATTATATTCTGATTGTCTCAAGTTACCAATTAATTGGCATTATTATGTAAATCAACATTTAAATGATTAACTCATTTAAAAAGCTTACAGACGTATCTGTAAATATGTTTCCTTAAAAACTCCTTCACGGGCATATTGATGTCCGAAAACTTTGATCATTAATATGATATAAATATTGAAATAAAACTAATTGAAACGGATTTTATCGCTGTTATTTATTTATTTTGATCCCGACATTTGGAAAGCTTTTCAGCCTTCGTGGATTAAGGTAGACACAGTAACATGAAGTTTTCTGGACGACCTACACCTCAGTCTGCCCCGTGACCACGAAGGCTGAAAAGCTTTCGAAACTTCGGGATCAAAATAAATAAATAACCGCGATAAAATCAGTTTAAATTAGTTTTATTTCAATGAATAATATTCGCATAAACATAAAAAATCACGATATAAATATTTTTGTATATCTATTTGTTTGCAGGGCGAGCTTATTTTATTATTTACTGTTATAAATTGTATTCATAAACTTTAAAAGAAAATTAAAACTTTTAGAAATTGTAAATAGTTTCTTTATTTTTTGACCGATTCAAATGATATTTTATATAAGAATAGTAATGTCATTATAAATTTAATAAGCATAAAAACTGTCAACAACACTTACATAAAAACAAAGAACAAACAAGAGCTATGTCAATTAAAATTGGATTAACTTTCTGTTGAACTTTCTGATCCTGTTGATCGTAACGAAATTTTTGATATTTCTTAATTGTTGCTGAAAATATAAGTACCTACAAGTATGATACGAGGATAACTAATTTTTAAATAAACTCGTATCTAATCGCGGAAAACAGTTAATATAGCATAGTTCAGTATTTTAAAACAAAAACCATTAAAAACACATTCATGTTAAAACAGTAGAAAAGTAAATTTCATTAGAATTCGAGACGATAAAATTTTGTGAACCACAAAAAAGCATCGTTAGAAAATCGTCTTGGAAATTGGACGCCGCATGTTACAATGTGCGATGCCAAAAGCAATAACAATATCACCAAGTTGTGAACGCAGCGTTTCTGACCGAATAACTTCCCGTATTCAATGCTCCGAGTCGATCTAGATATCTGCAATCGCTGTCGACCATCAATGTAACTAATTGGCCGTGTAATTTATGCGGCCGGTCACTTTGACTAATGACGGTAGTTTGTGCCTAAACCGCTTGCTTTGGTTCGATTGCTTATGCATTATGTGGTAGTCTTTCTCGCGATTTACTTGAATATTTTACTTTTATTTGCTGAATACCCAGAGACCACACTACATAAAATCACTGAATTAACATGTAGTAAATAATTTACTTAATAATAATACCAGACTGTTAATATATCCACTGTTCTATACAAATTCGTTCCGGGGAAGGGAAGGGCTTAATACGCCACGTTAGTCTACGTCGTATCAGGAATTTCAAACATACAATTATACCTGCTTTAGGTTTGTTAAATGCTCTGGTATTGACTGGGCTGTGAGAATCATGCGTATTGAATCTATAATTTTTAAGGATTAATTAAAATATCTCGTGTAGAAAGAAAGAAAGAAATTGTTTATATCTACCATATACACAGCATATATTATATTAATACTCACAGCGATTTATCCTACCAATTGGAATATAAAATTAAATATTTAATTTATGTTCGAGCACGGTTAAGCTGTCAAAGCCATTCAGGTGAAAAGCGTTAGTCAGACCGAAAATAAAAAATAATCCAGCAACCCTGAAAATCCATCTACTTCATAAGCTCTTCAATGTTAATATGTGTTGTAAAAAATTGAGATGAATATTTTAAAAATATGCTGTGTTAAAAGAAAATTCAAGAAAAATATTTAACTTAAAATGCCGTTTACTCTTTCATTTTCATTCAAACTTTTCTTCGGAGACGTATTTTCTTTCGAACGACTGAAACTTGTAACTCGCTATTATTTCATAAGAAATACATTATTCAAATTCGTCTACAGTCCGTTGGATGTGTTAAGTTCTTTTTAAAGTAATGCAAGATGGATGAGGATTTCTGAGTCGGTAGTTTGTTTTATGTTAAAGAAGATAATGTACAGAGATTTTTTACAAACCACAGCTTTTATTGTTGAATCATTATTTGGAGAGTATTTAAATACAATTCTACACAAAAAAATCATGGAGTTCGTCAACTTTAATCCCTTTAAACTTTGTAAACAGATTCAAACTCAAAGAGTAAACAATGATTGAAAAGCAAAACAATTTATTCAATTTAAGCATTAATTTAAAACTCACGACCGAAATACCAGTTCAAAATAATCTCAATTAAATTTATCTTTTATGTGATTGTTTTTTATTGATGTACAAAAACTTTTTGTATAGTTAAGGTTTAGCTTAAGGCCAGAATCTGTTCTATATTAAGTAACGATGTGGCCCACGATGATGGATGCGCTAAACCTAGTGTAGGGCCTGGCTTTCGAGTGCAACTGCTATAAAGTATCTATGTGTATTTGGTGGCAGATTGTGAAATTGAGGGTGGTAGCTAGCCAGGTAGGAATTAGAAAAAGCTTTACCACCATGCTGTAATATATAGCTGATTATACTATATATAATTGCTGTTTTCAGTTAATATATATTTATTTAGCTTAACGTAATAAGTATGATTGGTTGGTTAGGTTAGGTTAATTTCCAGGCACGAAAATGATCTCATAATATTTCCATCATATAGCACCATGTGTAGATATTAGTTAATATACATAGCATATACTCGAGAATATCTTAGAAACTTGATATAGAACCAAACAGTTACAAAACAATATATTAATCATGCTAAGACTGAATGAGACAATTAATTTATAATAATGACTAGTACAAAACTTGCCCACTATACGAACATACATTGAATTATTAAGTATGTACTACGTAGGAAAAAGTTAGTATATTAAATTTTATCATAAGTATTCTTTAGTAATTCACGAGCACTGATCATATAGATTGTCATAGGTATGCTATTACTCCTGCAGAGCTTTTTTAATGTTTACTTTATGGAATCTGATGCAATGTTATAGCTATGGATTTTAGATATTTTGTATTATAAATATGTGACATTATGAAGCGCTTATAGTCTAATCTCGCAAAAATTATAGCACTCAATAATAGTATAGTGGTGGTAGTAAATTATAGTTAGGTCCATTAGGTTAAGCGATGAGTGGTAAATGGCAAGTGGCAAATGGTGTAGTAACAACAATCGGTTAGTACCGAATCAACAGTTCGAATGTTGCATCAATATGAATTTCAATCGCATTATTTTTATTAGTTGACAATTTTTTTTACAATCTACTCCGTGATAATTAATTAATTGCCAGTGCTCTGCTTGTTGTTTTATAATTTCAACTTGAAAATGACTTGACCTGTGATTGTATTAAACACTTTCAGTTTCAAAATTGCTTTAAATTTAAATTTGGAATTTCTATATTGTGTTTAATTCAGAACATTAGCTTCATATATACCGATACATTCTTTATTCTGAACGGGAATAAAAATCCTTACTAATATTATAAATGCGAAAGTCTGTTTTTTTGTTACGCTTTCACGTCTAAACCACTGAATCGATTATGATAAATTTTGGTACAGAAATAGATGGGAACCTGAAGACGGTGATAGATAACTTTTATTTGTACAAAACCTATTAGTTGTGGGGTAAAGAAAGGAATAAACTATGTATGAAACTTTTTATTGCGTCATCCGATTTACTGTGAGTGTAAAATGTAGATAAAAACTAGTTCCAATACATTTCAAAAGCAAATACTATTCAGTATAAAATTTACTTTATGCATTTTTCACTTATGAAATTATGAACCAAAATAAACATTTAATACTAAAAGAGGTGCACGTTGTATAATAAACTTGAATGAAATTAATTTAAAAGCTAAGGAGTGAGTGCAACACGCGATACACGGGAATTAAAGTAAGTCCGTGTTAACGCTCTGCTTACTTTGGTTTCACTATTTTAAGCTCTTCGTTGATCTAAGATTAAATTTTAAACTCAACATTAATTTCAGTATTTATTATTAGCACACAACAATTGTTTAGTTTCTTTTCTGTAGCAAAAACTATGTGAAATACATAATTGTTTTTAGTGGACTTTACTAGTCAGTTGATATTTGAGTTAGCTATATAGCTAGATCTCTTATAGCCATTCACGGAGATAAGAGGCCTCACTATGTATAAACCGACTTCCGTGGTGTAACTACAAAGTTTTGATGGTCCTTACAAAGGTTTTACATTATTCGGATAATGTGTGTTATGAGTATAAAAGACTGACAATTTTTACATGCAGTCTAAGTTTTGGGAATACCGTGAGGAGTGAGTGTAGATCTGTACATGTAATTTGAAATTAAACGTATCTATACTTTTTAGATTTATGTGAAAAAATATTGCAAGCGACTAAGAATAAGTAATAAAACGTATTTAAATCATTTTTACAAATGTCTGTCTGTTTGTTTGTGCACATATCACTGCTAAAGTACAGCGTTTATGATAAAACGTCACCAAGGAAATCATAAAGTCTATCCTCGAGTAATATTTAGCCTTTGTTTCATTCCAATCGGGTAACTCTATCTAAAGTTATTGTAATTTGAATAACGGCGCAAGATTAAATAATTTTAGCTCCATGCGAACGCAGTCGCAGGCATAGCTAGTGGATACCTATATCTATATTTAGAACGGCTATACCGCTTGCACAGAGAAAAAGTAATAGTGCTGAATAACAATATTAATGAATCATTATACCATCTCTATATACGCTCACTGTATTTGCACATATAGAATTAGCCCAAATCGTAGCCATTTAATTATTACCACCACAATGTAACATTTAGAGAAGTAAGACGGTGTAATAAAACTGTAATAACAAACTCTAATTGTAACAAAAAAACCTTAACGATGTGAAATTTAATTATAGCGAAAGGCAACTTTATGACGGCATTTGAAAGAAATCTAAGCGAAACAGGCACTTATGTTTATTTAGGACTACAATGAAACATATTAAAACAGCGGCGTTTCTTACTTGAATTCATCCACGACCGTAACAAGGGAAAGATAAGGCTAGTATTGCGTTTTGCGACATCAGTTTAAATAATTTAAAAAATATATAATCTTTCAATGTTTAACTAAGCGAATAGGGAGTTTAACAGGACAGTTTAGCTTATTATACAATTTAGTTCTTGTTGTTGGAATAACATCCCACCGCTATGTCGATCCAAAAATATTAAACTTAGATTTAAACTCTCATATAAGCATTATCTATCGCGGGTTCAAACTCAGTAATTAAAGTGACGTACAATGTACTCACGCAGCTCTATTTTAGGCTCTGTTTATTGGTGTGTATTTGTTATTCTAAAATTATATTTGTTTTGTTTAGTCTTGAATTTGTATGAATTTGTAGTTACAGTAGATATAACTATTTAATGTGTTTATCAGTGACGTGTTATGTGTGTCTGTGTTATTTGTTTGTTTAATTTTGTATTATAACATATGCCTGACTGAGCGTCTATTTATCATCATATGGGCTCCCAACGAAAATCAGCGTTGCAGTACTGCTGTACTACACATTTTGCGGAATGGGTTGGATAATTTTTGGACATATTTTTTTCTTTTCCATTAATTTTTCAAATGGATAATTTTTTTTCAGTCTAATATATTTGTGTAATTTATTTTATTCGCATGGTTGTTCCAATAATAAATTATTTCTCTTTCTTTTTTCTTTCTTATGAACGAGTAAATGAATTTTTCTATGGGTAAAAATATTCTTACCATGAGGAATATAAAAATACAAAAACCATTAAAAAAAAAGAAAAGGTTTGAGAAATACTGGAAACAGTATCTTACGCTACTTTCATTCCGTAACTCTTTAAATATTAAACTGTATGTAGCTGCAATTAACGATGGCAGATATAATTTTACATAAACAGTACCGCAAAACCCTTACATATTTAGAGTTCCAGTTAAGGCATATCTGTGTGTTTCTAAACCTTTTTGGCGATCGATGTAATGCGATCACCCGGTTTGCCTGGGTAACTCTTCTCCACAACATAAAAGTACGGGAAAATCGTTTACATAGTGTTTTAATAATACTTTAACTGTGCTTCAAGTACACTTACAATTATAAGAGCTTAATTTGGTAATAATCTTATTAGTCCAGGAGGAATCAGCGCCCGAGTACCGAAAAATATTCCACCTCAATTTTTTTATGAGATCCTCTAAATTGCCGAGACGGCGATACATAAAGCTAAGCGACGTACACTTGTAAGCGCGCGAAATTAACAATTAAAAAACAGGTATAAACAATGACTTTTTTAAATCTCTATTACGAATATTATCAACTATTGTATAAATATTAAAAAAAATAATTACATGTATATTTTTTTTATGTACTTTTCATGGGTTAAAAGTTTCCAAATTTGAGAATTTGTAAACCTTTAAAAATTCGTATCTCTAAAAATATTAATTTTAACGTAATAAGTCATAGGCCCTTTTTTATTTGTATTCCCATAAAGAATATTAAAAAAAAAATGGTCCGGTTGATAAATAAAAATTCCATTAAATTGTTTAAACAAATTCTGTTTAAACAATATGGCACGGGGTTGGCCCATGGCATCATGCATTTATATCATCAGTAAGGTAATTCGAAGAGGATCATATAAAAAAATTGAGGTGGAATAGTTTTCGTTACTCATGCCCCGATTCCTCCTGGACTATATTCCTTGTTATACCTCAACAAAGCAATATTAACAATAATCTTCTTTATGCCATATCCATTCAAAAGATTCGAATGTTTCTTCTATTTGGTAATGGCCAGAATCGGCCAGTACATAAAAGTAACGGTGGCAATCTAGGCGTCACACCTTTGTCATTACTTCTATTAAGATCTTTCAATGGTCACTCGATTATTTCATTATACGGTGCGTTAACTGTATCATTAGTAGTGTCGAGAACTTGGAAAGCTTTTTATGCTAGTTAAATAGGACCACATTAGAATTTTTCAGACCTTTATTTTTAGTAATTTTGAACAAACATATTTCTATGTTCTTAATTTACATAATGCCTAAGAAAAGGACTAAGCATTGTTAAGGAAACGTAGTTTTGTGTTTCTTTTTTGTTAATAGTAACGACCTGATTCGAAATGGTACACACACTAAGATTAGATAGTGTCTGGCTTTCCAATGTAGATAACGAAAGACAAACGTATATATTTGTGGCGACAAATTTTCATCTTGAGCATATAAGTTAAGCAAGCAAGTATAGGATAATACCCTGTCACTGTGAATAACATTTTAAAATGCAATTTAACTTGAGCATGTAAGTTAAGCAAGCAAGTATAGAATAATGCCCTGTCGCCATGA
Organism: Actias luna; assembly: GCA_039707435.1. NCBI lineage: Eukaryota > Metazoa > Arthropoda > Insecta > Lepidoptera > Saturniidae > Actias > Actias luna. Next base: position 8,240,069 of record JAZHAC010000018.1, on the reverse strand, counting down.
ACAACATTTTAAAATGCAATTCCACTAGACGTTTAAAACATCGATTCAAAACAGAAGTCACCATAAAACGTAACTTTTCTTGAAAACTTCAAGAGATATCTATATTGTTTTGACAATTCGAATATCCAAGTTTGCTGGAGCGTTAACACTTGAAAAGATTTTTGGCAAAACAAGTAAGGTGACTGCATAAACCTTAATTTATGCAGATTCCTTTTTTATGGTTCAACTGTATGCAGTATTCATAGTGTTTATGAATGATAATTTTCTTTTAAACATGATAATATAGACACAGGGTTTTTTTTTTATTTTGCCTAAATTTTGTATGCTATTTGACATTATTATAATCTATATAAAAGGCTAAAATTATACTTACTGAATTATCTGTAATGTACACGATAGTTAGATTCACTGACTGATCATAAAGAGACAACTATTATGATTGATTAATCATTTTAATCTTGCTCCATACCAGTTTGATATAGACTTTTCCACTACGTTTGACTTTTGAACATAAAAAGGCTACAATGCCGGAGCGCGGAACGCCAAAGCATGGCATTAAGGCAGGTGTTACAACGATGTAATCTACCTGGTCGTGATATGTTATATTTCGGCATCCATCTTATTTTATTAAGTACATATAATTTGAAAATGCAATGATGAGTTTGTCCATGAATTAGATTGCGTCTTTTATTATAAATTTCTCTTGCATTTGTATAAAGTTTGCTCAAGTGTTAGTGAGCAGCCAAAAGTGCTTGCAGCCGGCGCGTCGCTCCACGCGTCCGGATATACGCATCGCTTGGGATCAACAGTGTGTAAAGTCAATTCACTTTAAGCTACTCAGCTTTCTCCATTCGGAAACGCTGCACAAAATGAAAGGAAGGTGTACCCAAATCTTGAACTTTTTTTATGAATTTAAATGTTAAGTATTTAACCACAGTCACACTTAAAGCTTAGAAACAATGTGTTCCAAGACGTGGAATATGCTGAACCTAATTGAGGGACGGGCTCTCAAGTGCAGCTATAATAAACTAAAAAGAAATTTGGCGATAAATTTTGAACTTGGGGATGGTAGTTAGCCACGCAATTACAAAAAATGCCTTACCGTGTAGTTTAATCACGATTTTTTACTTGACTGCTGGCTCAGGCACATTGGAGAGAAACAAACATTGATAGGCATTTTACTTATGATAATTCATTGCCAGTCATCGCTGCCGGCCGTTTTTTCCAAATAAAGAGGTAAAGTTGAACTTAAGTAGGTAAAATGTATAGTGAATATTAAGTAGTATATACATTTTCCGTCTATAATACCATTTAAGGATACATATTACGTTAAACTCCTTAAAAAGTTCTTATAACAACTTAGAGTTAGAACCGCCTTGATCTAACCTGTCCATTCAACGGTAAAAATTTTGCAACGAAGTTTAGAAGTGAGTAGTTATAGCGAATCTATTCTTGAAATATATTACAAAATACAAATTTATAGCATAAATGTTTGTGTAGATAAAATAATTGTTTTATTTTGTTACATCTGAGAACGATAAATCAATTTTTATTAATTACTTAGATTTTTTTATTTATCTCTCTCTGGATCATATATATATAAGAAGCTCCAATTTAATATTATATATGTGAATGTGAGTTTGTTTGTTAGTTACGCTTTCAATTATTAGCTACTCAAAGGATCATCAACAAATTATACATACACGTTATCAGAAGAAACAAATGATATTGGTTTTTTATCCATAAAAATGGTATTGTTCCAAACAAATATAAAAATAAATTTTAGCTTGACGATAATAAAGTTGCAGGCACAACTAGTACAATTAATTAATAATGGTAAATGCTGAGATATTAATAAATATATCAGGTACTTTTGTATCTAATGTAATTAATAACAAAGTATGCAGATGGTATTTCATGTACAGTGTACAATATGTAGTATATTATTATTGATAAACGTATTATATTATTGATTAATAGATACCAATATAAATTACTAGTGTGTAAGAGAAATTAAATGAAACGCAGAAATAACTAATGAATTGAAGGAATTGTAGGAAATTTCATAATTAATATATTTTATGTGAACATTTTATTGTATATCATTCAATTCATCTAACTCATCATAATACGCTACGAAAGAGCTGACGTGTATGATGTATACAAACTATATCTACGCAGCCGTCGAGAACTTACTGACTGTCTTGAACTATAATAAGCGTACGCCTATGACTCGATAACGTTTACGATTTTACACTATAGAAACATAGTGCAATACAGAACAGACTAAAGAAAGTGTCGTGACGGAAAAATCTTACATTACATTTGTCTAGTTCCCATGCGTACCGCGCAACAAGGAACTTTGCTCACAAAATAATTAAACATGGTAGAAATAAAAGTTTTAATTAATAAAACATCATAATTTTCATTAATTTGCTTTTGTTGCTCGTTTTCATGCGTACATACTATACATTCTGTACTGCAATTCTCTTTATTTCTCTAGCCTCTTTTTCAACGTTTTTGTGTAAGAAACGTTGTGTCGCAAGTTGTATCTGGGTGTTGTAATATATACTATGTGGGTGGAATAAAATGAAGGTAGTTGTTGTCTGAACGGCGTCTCATTGATTTTAGAACATGGTGGCAGTGGTGGGATCCGAACACGCCTCCGATGAGACTTTTGTAATAATAGGTAAATTTGAAACCACTGATTTAAGTGTAATAGGATTTAAGTATTTTAGGAATAACACGTCAATTTTGTGTGACTTGATTGCTATCACCATGCTTATAACTATCAACTGCTTACAGTGCCTCTTGTAGAATATCATGTTTTGCATTATTTAAGTTAGTGTATACCTAACTGTTACGTCAAAAGATGATATGAAACGGTTGTTATTATAATACTTAGCCGCTGAAGTGCTTACAAACACGTATGCGAAATCTTTTATCGACGGTTGACAAGGGGCAATGGTTTCATTTAGCTTACGAAACCCTAAAAAATAATTCGTTCCTACCCGAACTTCTTTACATTCAATTACTGTGTCTAAAGTTTTCAATAAGAACCAGCCAAAAGGTAAATAGAAGCATTTGAATTCGAACAAGATCGCGTTACGTCGGAAGGGGTGTTTCTTAGGAGGTATGTAATTATTTCTATAAATGTGCAAAGTTTGGAAGCAGAGTTGCCGATTAGCATCCGAAAGTTTTCGCGGTAATTCGTAGTCCAGGAAAAGGCATAAAACGTAAATGAGTTATTAAAAATGTTGTTAGGAGTTAAAATATTGATATTTCATTAAAGTTACAATGATATATTTTATGAAAACTTTAAGTAAAATAAGTTTTTCCTCTTTACGTTAAGTACATTCTAGATTTGATGATGTTTACTGAGAAGCACGGTAAAGTGATGAGACGATGCTCATGGTAATATAGGAATAAGGACAATTCATCGATGATTTTTTTTGTTAAACAGCGTTGTTCCAAGCAAGAAACATAAATAGAAATGTTGTGATTATCTTAATTATTAATATGTGGATGATAGTCAAGATTCAATTGAATAGCGTCTAGAGATTACTAGTGATTCAAAGAGAGCACCATAGGTGTTATTGGTTCGGTGATCATGATGCAATTAGCTGTACCACCCAGCAAATATAAGAATTATAGCTATCTTTGAAAATGTTACTACTTTTTTACTCATCGAAAAATTTCAACCAATTGTAAAGAAAATGATCTTAATGAATTAATCACCAAAATTTTCCCCATAAATGTTTCGTCCATCGGTGAAAATCCGTTAAGTAGTATATCGCAGTCAAGTAGATAGAAATAGGTGAGGACCTTAATTTTGTAATGTTGTATTTATAGTATGTAGTGAAAATAAAAACAGTGTTACAAACGCGTGGGCAGCCGTGAAGCATTACAAGTATACCGCAATATAATTTCCGTAAAACACTATCCAAGTCAATGCATCTAAAAAGTTTTTCAATAAGACTCAAACGAAAGGTAAATACAAAGTTTGGTATAGAAACAAGATCGCACCACCTCCAGCGAGGTGTTTCTCGAGAGTTATGTAATTATTTCTGTAAATGTGAAAAGTTCGGGAAGAGAGCTAACCCCTGACGATTAGCAGAGCAAAGTTTTCCAAGTAATTGGTAATTCTGCGTTACTTATTTTTAATAAATCGTTTTTGTTTGTCTAAGCTCCGTTAGATAATGTTATTAAAGTATGAGTGAAATATTGGTTGTTTATTATTTACGTGCTGGTACGTCTCTTGTATCCCATTGAATTGTGACTATTCTACACCAAGCATAACATTCGTCATAAGGATGCATTATCTGTGTCGCATAGCAGTATTAGTCGATTTTTAAATTTGTATATTTTGCAAAAAAAACCATACCAATAGACGCAAATAATAGGCAATAAATAGAAAAATTTAGTAGTTTAAAGTGACAGAACAGTTAACAATGAATACGACAATCGTAGAATGATGAGACATTTTTTAATTGCTCCCCTAGTTCATTCTAACTTTTAAGTGGGAAATATGTGAGTAAGCACTTATAGTTGTGTTCTAATAGCCTGGTCATAATATCACTTGATGTTACGATGTTGCCTAAGATGGTGAACACGATAAGTTGAGAAACTGCCTCTGAAGTTTAATTGACGAAACTCACCTATAGATTATTTAGCGGCAGATTTGCAACTTGAGGGTGACAACTAGCCAGGTGAGCATTAGAAAAAAGCCCTATCAATATGCAAACATGTATGGATACACCTCCCTAGGCTTAACCTGTATCCTTGCTAAAACTTAGATATTATTAAATAAATAGGAAGCTAAATATTTTTGTATCATTTTACAGTAATGGTCCATGAATCTCAAGAACGTGTAACAAAATTTACTTCATATTTAGTCTTCTTTCCTAATAATTAACCAATCAAAATATTTCCTTAATTAATAGTTGCATCAATTACCCAAAAATAATTCTTCTACTACAATTCTGTAAGCCAAATGTAGTTTCGTACTTCTCATTTAATATAAAAGCTTTTCGCTCAAGCATAATTTGTCTCTTACATGATATCCGGCAATTTGGGTATGAAAATCCATAACAATTACTGGAATAACAGGATCAGTTTGTGTACCAAGTTAAATCTATTAGCGTTTTCGGCTATTTATTCATATGGGGAATCAAGTTTTGTAACTGCCAAACACATCATACTAAACAACTTTGTTAATTATCGCCTCAAAATCAGCAAACATATCTTGTAGTATATACAGGCTAACACAATTTTGTTGTACAACTGATTAAATATAACCTATTTATTATATTAACTGCACAACTATACATAATATTTTTATTAAAAGTTATCGAAATTTAAGAAAAAATCGTTTATATTTTTTTATATTTCGAAAGTATAATTGACAGTTCTTATTAAAACCTATTAACTTAACGTTTATTTTGAATACAAACAAATCTTGGTAAAACTGTTAATGAATTCAACCCAAAACAGACAAAAAAATGTCAAGTTTTTATCAACCAACTTTGAGAAAGTATATATGAAGAACGAAATAATGCTTATTAAAATAGATTAATAGAAAGTTTATGTAATATTACGTTAGGGGAGCTATAACTTTATATTATTTCGAATACATTGTAGTAAAACTATTTTCAACGTGTTCAGGGCTTACTAGCATCTTATAGATCTGCAAATTAATATGAAATTAGCGTTATGGTACCAGTATCTGATTTTCGGTGCAATAGTTTTAACAAAGAAACATAAGTAGCTCAAAGCTGTGTATATCGAATATATAGTTTATACAGTTTTAAATCACTTTATTTTCAAATATTACATTTCGAGATTATTGAGTTAAATTTGCAAATCAATTAGATATATATAAATAATAACCTTTTACCCTTAGAATAAATAAACTACGTTTTTAAATATGCTGAGCATGGGAAAGTAGATGCCGTTAAATACAGATTGATTTATTACATTAAATATCAAACATTCAAGAAGAAGTACGATCGATGATTGGATAGATCGAGTTGAAAATAGATCTACTCAGTACTGATTGTTACATTATGACATTTATAATCGATTTAGCCATGAACCTAACATTACAAAAATAGTATCCGGAATTCTCTTATGAATTACGCCATCTTATACCTCTCCCATACGTGCTGGACGTTAACAACCATAATAAGTTTCTCCTATGAATATGATGTAATATACATAATACGCTTTGAGTTAATGGAATGGAGTTGTAGTGTCACGCATGCCTGTTTGTAACTGTTTATTATATTAAGTAATTATTACAGAATCCCGGTTTGTTTTGTTTTCAGTTCCTTTCTTGTTTAGAGTATATTACTGAGATTTGAAGTCCAAAGGTACGATTATGGAGCTTAGATCTTTGTTTAATATTCAATAAGACAGCTGATACACGAAAGTCTTTACAAGTTAGATCTCTTCTGTAATATTTAATACGTTATATTATAGGAAACGTCTAAATTAACAGTTTGACCTATGTAAAAGTATGGCAATGAATTAACGACTTATATATATATCTATATCTATATAACAGAATTCTATTTATTTTAAAGTCATTTTATTAAAAATTATATATATATTTATATTTATATAGTATAAAATGAAGTCACTTCCGCTGTCTGTACACTTAGATCTTTTAAAATATTACACGGTTTTTAATGCAGTTTAGTATCAATAGTTGTGTGATTAATGAGGAAGATTTATATGTATAATACATACACATTATAATAACGAAAAGCTAAAAAATTCAAAGATTTGTAATGTGATATGACGTTCACCGGGTGAGCTAGTAAAATATAAAGTAACAGAGTCAGTCTAAAAGCATCATAAGTGAAAATATACAAATGAATTGTAGGAAAGGTAATAAAATCACAATCACTCTTTGAATGGGTTCTGGTAGCGTGAAGAATTTCTTTTTAAATTAACAACGATCTGATTGTTGTGTATAATTACTTGAGGTGAAGGCTTTCATTGCGGTTTATCAATTCAGCGTCGCTTGTGCTAAGCTTGAAAGTTCGTATTATCTCTAGTACGTGTGTGTGGCGATGGGTCCACGTTAGGATAAGTTTGATGTTTGTATGTAAAAAAATGTATTAACACGAGCAAAGAAAATATCCTTACTAATATTATGAATGCGAAAGTAAGTTTGTTTCTTTGTTATGCTTTCACGCCTAAACTTCTAAATCGATCATAGTAGGGACTATAGAGATAGCTGGGAATAGACGCCGACATGCTACTTTTTCTCGGGAAAACCTTATTGGAAGTGGGGTAAAGAGAGGTAAACTTTCTATGAAACTTTTTATTGCCTCATCCGATTTGTTTGACATAAACAATATTAACGTGAGCGAAACTGTACTTAATATCTAGTATTTCGAATATTTTTTCAGTAGATCCAGAGAGTACCGTCGCGTGGGCAATTAATTAAATTTAGATATTGTAGAAAATATAATATGAGATATATAACCGAAGTTTCTCGTTTGTTAGATTTATAAAAAAATACAGCGTTAATTAATCATCCTTAGTTGGTCATAGTAAGGTCCTCTCTGACCAGGCGCTCGTCCGATATCGGGAACAATTAAAGGAGCCTTCGTTTGTTACCTTCCATTTTTTAGGACGTCATAGGTGCGGTAGCGACGTCCTCAACATCCAGAATATATTTTATTGATAATGATAGTGTGACCTTCCGTATGGTATTCTAATGTAACGTAATATGATTTTGATTGACAGCCAAATTCTTTTGTCCATTCGAATCTATGTTTTCGTCATTCGAATATTAAATTTAAAAATATTCTTGCATATACGGACTTCTCAATAAACCAGTCACTCTGCATGCGCATGAGTCCAAATATTTTATAAAGTTTTATAACACTTGATATCGAAATACTATGATTAAAAGAGAATTTTCGAGTTTTCCGTATGAAATAAATATAATAATGAAACAATACTACATAAATAATAATAACATAGATACTAGACTTTTTGGATAATATAAAGGACATGTTAAGCCAGTTTAGCTACTGAAATACACCTATAGGTATTTGGTGGTAGATTTTCGAAATCGGAGTGGTTACTAGCTATAAAAACCCTTACGATATGGTTTCATCGTGATGTTTTTTTCACCAATAGCTCAGGCTCATTGCAGGGATTCGAAATCGTGTCCAATGATGCAGAGTTCGGACGCACTCCCTACTGAACCATAATCACTTTGAGTATACATAATCATATTCAGTTTTATTATAAAAAGTTTCAGATCCCAATAGTTAAAAAAATATAAAAACAATAATTTCTACAATAAATGTAAAACATTGTGAGAGAACCGGAACGCTTAATTTTCTAGTATTACCATTGTATATTGAAATAATTATAACTATGGATTACCTTTCATTTAAAAACGCCAAAACGTATTAAGAGATCAAGTCAGAACCTTTCCTCCGGTAAATTTCTCTCAGTAATAACTAATTCACAAGACACTATTATTTCTAACAAAATTTTACGTGCGGCTTCGCTCGCGTAGAATCGATTTTATATAACGTTTATTCCTCTATTTACCCCATTTCAAATAAATATTTCGTGAGAAAAAGTAGTCTATCTCCGTCTCTCTCCTGGGTCCCATCTATCTCTGTACCAAAATTCATCTTAGTCGACTCAGTGGTTTAGGCGTGAAATCGTAACAAACAAACTCACTTTCGTATTTATAATATTATTGTGATAAATTACTACCAAATTAATACTTGCAGTTTCTAACCAACGCAATATTGTATGCCTTTATGAATTCTGTATCTAAATTCATGCGTCTACCGAGTTCATTGGCGCGACTCCAAAGCGTCGACTCTGTGTCATACACACTAACTGCCACTTGGCAGTGAAAATTGTTATCAGTTCTCCTGCTTGATTTACATCCACGCTAGTTTCATTGAAAGGGTGAGCGTATATGGTTATTCTTATATTATAATATTTGTTTAAAAAAAAAACAAACAATTTTGCGAATTTTTTAATGCCCTCTCGGCAAACATTCAACTTTTTTATTAATTATTCGTCATTAAGAACCTTAAGATATTTTCAAATATTGCAACTTATTAGATAATTCCTCTAGTTAATGTTTACACGTAATAAGGATCATGTGAGGCCGTGGAAAGACACTCGGCTATTGAAGAGTCAAAAATCATAGAATGTTTTTAAACCTGGTTTATTATCAGAAGCATCATTCAGTTAAAAGAAATGATGACTTCTCATCTCGGAGAAGCGTGGCTCTCTTTGCATCGGTGAGGAAAGGTTACAAATATCTGAAAACTCAGTGATACTGTGTACAGACGCTGCATCGATGAAAATGAACTTCAATTGTCGATGAAGGAAAACATTGTAATATCACACCATGATCGTATTAAATTATTTCCAAATTCTGGCTTGGTTAGCTACCACCTTCAGAGATTACACATGAAAGTCTCTCTACTAGACTTAATATGTGCCTCATTTTCGACCACATTGTTACTTAACATCAGATGAAATTATGGTAAACGGTAAGCCAATAAAATATATAAAGGTAGATAAAAAACTATAGTTGGATAGAAGCCAATTTAAACATATTTAGGGGAAAATAATAGACGCGGAATCATGATTTCCAACAAAATGTGTAAGTGAGAACTAAAAGAATTTTAATATACCCTTTAAAGAAATAATGAAATGTTCATTTTAAAACAATTTGACAAAATATATAACGTCGAAATATTGTGGCCCGTGATCCGACCGGGAGCCGCCATTGTTTAAGGCTTTATCAATCTAAATGACAGCGTAGCGCGTCTCGTTGGCTGGTTCCCAGGAAAAAAGTTCGTGTTACTCGTTTCGCTTCTGTTGTATCGGGTTGATTGTGTCACTGTTTTTATCCACTGTCTAAATTTTTAGTATTGTTATAATTGATCCGTCAATTTTTATATCGTTTTTTTCTATAAACACGGCACTATTATTGATTGTAAGCAGACATAGCGCAACAGAGAGTTGATATACAGAGAGAGTTCTCTTTAATGATTTCTCTTTACCTTGCAGAAGATCATAGACCTTACACTGTGTTTCTATAGTAAGTAAAATTCCCATATTTACCCAATTATCTCATATTAAGCGTTCACAGTAAACATTCATCATTAGATGACTGATGCGTTTCTTTGACATCTAAGTTGCAATAAATAAAAACAACAAAAACTGTTAGAATAACAATCTATTGGCACTTGTCCTTGTTATCCCGATTTACTGGTTGATCCTGGAACGTTATATGTCTAAACGGTGACTTTGGCGAGAGTGAAACTAGGTGAGTGCTATCCAGTTAGACAACATTTTAGTCATCTACTAACCAGCAAGATGTTCTTTATATTATAATGAGTAGAAGCTTCACTGTAACTTCTTTTTCATAACATATTATTATATAAATAACATGGTTTTTTTCTACTCTACTCTATCAGCGGTTATCCCATTTTCTAAATCCACTTTATTTCTAACACTGTCCATCCATATTTTTAGTCTTCCTTAACTCCTACATCCATCCACCATCATACTAAACATTCTTCTGGTTATATAGCTTTCATCTCTCCTCATAATATATGAATACTAAGTTAATCTATTATTTGCTAACTTCTGGTCGATCACTGGTAACATTTTTAACTTTCTGAAACATATTCGTTTCTGATCTTATCTATTCTAGTTACTTCATACATCTATCTTAATATTCGCATCTCTGCTACGTGTAATTTTCTTTTATCCTTGTACTATACTGCAAAATATCTGCTAATAATATTGTAGAAATCTTTATGTTTTTAAAAGTTATGTATATGAAATTTATACTCTTATTTTACCTTATATGAAAGGTCTTCATGTATCTATCCACAAAATAAAGCTTTGTCAAACCGAAAACCATCTAGCGGGGTGAGAGAATTGTAAACAGTTCTACGAAGGTCTTTTAAAATGGATTCAAAGTTTAGCAAAGAAAAACATTCATAAGAAACATAAAGCCTTAGTTTTCTAACGGCTGCTATAAATTTGAATAAATTTTATAGTATGTGAATAAAATATCAGTCTTCAGCAAAGATAACCTCGACTAGAATTTCCATTTAGAATATAAATATTATTTTCTTAAAATTAGCTTGTCAAAATATCTCCGCAGTGTGTACTGGTTGGAATGAATGATACAGTACAGATAAAATTTACAATTTCTCATGATTCATTTTATTAGTGGTCACTTTTGTCCTGCCCTCTTGTAAAAATACTCTTTGACCCTTCATTTGAAAGACACGATATAGTAAGAGTGAAATAACACTAATTCAGTAAGCAACATCTTTACAGTACGAGAAAAATACATTTGCCAACTTTTCTGTTTTTTCCTTGACAAATGATACTATTTAGTTGTACCTTAAAATAACAGTACTTATATATCAATATTAGAAGAGATATGGTATAAGGCATAAGATCATGCAACTCTTCAGACAACTTACTATGAAACAAAAGATGAAATAAGCTGGCTTAATAGTAAGTAGCGTAGCTTTTCCATTGAAGCAGTTCTGACCTCTTAATATATTCAAAATACAGACAGAACTTTTCTGACGTTTGAAGCGATGATAGTTCAGTTGGTAGCGAGTATAGACGCTGCGTCAAGGGACGCGAGTTGGAATCTACCTACAATGAGTTTGAGTTTTCTTTGAAGGAAAACATCGTGATGTAGTCTTTTTCTATTGCCCGTCTGGCTAGCTACCATCCTCAAGTTGAAAACCTGCTGCTAAATACATATAGATGTGTTCCGGCAGTTGCACTTGAGAGCCAGTCCCTCGACTAGGCTAAGCGTGATCACCGTAACTATATAAAAAAGAACTTCAGTGAAACGTATGTCGTTTCTCATATATTATAATAACTAAGAAATAAACATTAAGGAAATTGTTAGATAAATAAATAAGTATACAATTTAAAATGTATTTTTATTAATTTTATTAAAGAAATACTAAGATAGAGTAAACAAATTGCTTAGCCATCCATAGATTCATAGTGCGGGTGCCGGGTCCATAGTGTGGAAGAGAGGCAAACTCAGAGCAGATCCCGATACTTTATTATAGATTAAAACGTACAAAAAGCTTATTATATTATTTCTAAGTCAAATTAAATATTTATCCACATAAAATTATCTAAACGAAGATAATATTTAACTAAGAATAAATATTAAAAAGTATTGTTATGAAAAACCGATTAACATTACAATAAAATGACATCACTGAAAATCATAGTACCGTTTTAAATTAAATAATAAAAAGTTAAAATTAAAATAGTAAAATGTTCAAATTCGTATTATAATTTTTATTTATGCTTTATAGTTTTAGCGTTTGCCTACAATCTCAGCTGATGTTAAGTGATGATATGATTGAAGATACTACTACGCTATCCTAGAGAGACTGTCTCTCATATACAAGAAGACAGAAAAACTTATATTTTCGATTTGAGCGTAGTTATCTAGACGAGTATTAAAAACCACTGCCACCATACTGTTGCTGCATAGAGATATTATTTTTCACCGAAAGCTTTGCTTACTTTAGATCGTTATGCAAGCGATTTTATTAGGTCTCTTGTTCCAGTCGGTGGAGGTTGCGTCGAATCATACCCAAGAGTTTCGTTCCACAGTCGTTATATTTTACAGCTTGTTACAGAGTAAATGGTAGTATATTTCGAACAGTCATCTGCACTGCCGAACGTTCTGAACTCATCTACTTCACCCAGTCGCTCTACTACCCACGATAACATTTCATCAAATAATCAACTTCTTACACAGTCATTACACTAACAGTTTAATATCAATACAACAGCTTTTATGAATACACAGTATAGTTATTGTACGTAGTTAATTCATTTCATTAATTAAAAGTATGTAGTATTATTATGTTTCTAGTATCATTATGTCTCCACGCCAATAAGTAAATATGGTATTTAACACTCTTTAGGCCATGATAATTTATTTCAATATTATATCACCTATAAATAACTAGTCCTTTGTGGCATACATCTTCATATTTTTGATTATTAATCTGTCACCATGTTAGATGGGTTTCACTTTATCAAAGCCTTAATTCGTGGATAGATACCTGAGGAACGTAGACATAAGATAAAATAAGAGTACGGAAGTTATCAAAAATTTCTCTTTATATCAAAGTACAATTAGATTAAATTATAGGAATCCAAAATAATCAAAACACACATTTACTACAATATATTTTTAAAATAACACTAGAGGTAGAGCAATCATTCACTTAAGCGTTTTCGATTCGGAATGCTCGTGGTTCCTCTCTTTTCATTTGCAGACTCCGTTACTATTATTGCGCGTTTTTAACCTTAGAATAGAACGCACGTTTTTGGTATAGATACGTTTTATCGTGTTATATTGATTTATCCGGATTGGAAACAAAGAGAATCTTTATCTAATTGAATGGAGTATAGGTCTTAGAAACATAAATATAGTATTCTTGTTATATATGTGACGGAGCGAATCTGATGGCAAATACAATGCAATTCATAAACACCACCGACCACAGAGATCAGCAGTCCATTATCAGATTTATCAGCACGTTAATGATGATTGCGACTAAGTCGTTTTTTGCCGTGCAAAGGGACACAATTGTTATGTACTTCCATCAAGCAAATTGTTATACATACGCACTGAACAGTGTAGATAAAATTAAAGTTGATTGACTTAGAAACTAATGCAACTACAAATTATAGTTGACAACATCTTTCCGCCGGTATGCTAATTAATCGCGAACTTATTCATGGACTTCTATAATCCTTATTAATGATATAAATACGAAAGATAGTTTGTTTGTTTCTTATTTTTTCACGCTTGAGTCGCTAAATCGATTATGATGAATTTTGGTGTACATATAGATGGAACTATGGAGACGTATAAAAGGCTACATTTCTTTTGAAAACGTTATTGGAAGTAGAGCAAAGAGAGGGATAAACTTTGTATGGAACTTTTCATCGCGTCATCAGTTTCGGTTGACAAAATCAATATTTACGCGAGCAAAACCGCAGTTAATAGCTAGTTATATCTATAAAACATACTCTCGGTTTAGCTTAAAATGTATGCTTTATCGCTTATAGAATTATGTATAGAAATAATTGTAAATTGAAAGGACAAATAAATTCTACCATAACATTTTTAAATGGCTAAACATACTACATTATTGATCATTCTTAAATATTACAAACAACAAAGTTTCGTTGTCTCCTGTTACTGTACTGATAGCTAATAAATAAGGGATGGAGTTACATAATTCGTTTATCAAATATATTCTTCCACTGGGTATTGAAATAGTAATAAGGTTTATAGTAATTTTAGGGATAAATTTTGAACTCGGCCAACTTCTCTTTCAGTGCAAAACCTAAACCTCTATAACATTAAATTGCCAATAAAATTCAATGGCAAAGAAAATGATACAAATATTTATAAATATAACTATTGTATTTTATGACAAATACCGCTTCACGTGATGAAACAAATTGCAAATGGTAAAACACGACATGCAACATTAATTCATATCTAAATGGTCAATTATTATTATCAATTATTCACGATATTAGTAATTCAATATATAACTAGATAGTCTGCAATAACTATTCTTGCATATTTAATGTAAGAGGCAACACCTTGTTATGTCTATTCGTTAGTGTGCTTAAAACTTGAGAACCACTGAAACTATTTCCATTATTCTTGTGTGATTCATAGGTGTGCTTCCGGACCAGATTTTAGTTACTATTATGTTACATCAGTTTATATAGGAATATTATTTTTCTTCTATTATTTTCTTTAGAATTTATATAGAATACGTAAAAAAAGAATGTATAATGTCAAAAATGAAAGGAGGACTGAAAATTACTTATCGAGACGTTTTTTTTTTTATTTTAAATAGTCGGAAATAAATAGCATTAGTAGAGAGCACCCAGCATCGGACTGGGCTTAAAAATAGAGGGATAGGAGTTTAATAGAGATATAAAAAATGGAAAAGTATAAACTAACATAATTAAAATACTTTTTATTTATATGTTTACTATAAAGGCCATGCAAAAAGAAAAGTAAAAAATATATCAAGTATGGACTAGTTTTAAGTAACTTATGAACAAAAAAGAACGAAAGTGATTTTAAAGTTCCATATTTAATGTAAGGGTAATTAAAAATATCTCAAAATTTACCGGGTAGAGTATTTTGGGGGGTACTGAAACATAACACATTATTGAGAAAAAAAAAAAAAAAAAAAAAAAAAAACAAATAATCTGATTTGGCGAGGAAATGTATGGTATATAATATGGTGGTATGGTATGGTATATTTATTATAAATGAAATTCATTTCCCAATTGTTCATTAAACAGCTTATAAACCATACCAATTTCTGTGTCTTTCACCTTATACATATAATGGGGTTGATAATTTAAATACCATTACTGAAGAGAGAAACTGAAAATAATGTATTCTGAGTTAAATATTTTCAAGAAAGACCCGTATAAACAGTAATACAAACCCGAATTCTTCGTGTAAATACATGAAAATATTTACGAAATGCAATCTAGCTAAGTGTGCACTAACCCCTAAGCCGGATAGGGGCGGGAATGCGTCACAATCTGCTTTATAGTTTCAATTTGTCGAAGTGAAAGAGTTTGCGGGGCCGCGGGGGCGCCATATGTCTGCCGGGCAGTTATATTGTCTTCTACCGTATTCTACAATATTATGAAGGCCTCAATTTTACAAAAAACTTTATTTGTATTAATAATGTGTTCTTGAAGCTACTTTTGTATTTTAGAAATAAAAAATATACTATTCATTTATTCAAACAAAAATGACAAGAAATATACAAGGTCGTACAGTGAATGCCCCTAGCATTAGCGTGTACACCACCTTGGGCCACATCGTCGCTCAACATAAGGTTCGATTGTGGCCTTAACACTAATCCTTAAATATAAAAAAATGAAGTACATTGGCTCTTAAAAATTCGCGATTGTAATTAATAAGGGAAAATTAAATTATAACGATAATTGCTTGAACGAATTATATTCCAGCATTACAGGAAGCAATTTGGGATTTATTGATTGATACTTAATTGGACGTAAAATGAGGCTGCTGAGTATTTCACAGAGTCATTCGCGTTATTAGGACATTGTATCGCTTTTATTTTCCATTGTTTGTATTTGTATTAACTAGTAAGTAATCCCAACATAATAATTGCTGAAAAATTGAGATAATTCATATTTATGTGAGTAAAAATTGCATTAAAAATGTTTTAATTGATAACAGTAAAAACCTGGTGAATATTTACTAAATAAACAAAGAAAATTGCCTGAAAAGGGGCAAGAAAAAGTTCGTAACTATTTTCTCTTTCCCTATTTATAAGAAAACATTTAAATATTTATTCTTCTGTATCGGAGTACATATAGCAAAACTGAAAAAAATATTTTATTTTTATTTTTTATTCGTACCTTTACACGCGCCTCATTTTGAAAATAGTGGACAGATATTAATAAAGCTTGATTCGGTCATATGTAATATTATGGACACTAATAATGGAAGGTTTTCTTTGGTATAAGTGACAAAAGCGAAGCTTTTGTATTCAGTGAAAGTTTTTTGTATATTGTGACAAGGTAACTGAGATTTAATAGATATAAAAGCCTGTATATTATATATAACTACGTAATAAGACTAGTTAATACGATTATAATTGAATCCGTGGTGGACACAGTGAAAAATGAAATTATTACAAAATAGATATCTGATACACGATCTACATTTAAAAAAATATACAACGCAATATCGGTTCAAGCTCAGTCGGTTGTCAATTCATATTATTCGAATAGGCCTTCTTAGTTAAGTTCTTTTTTATATTTTTTTTAGCATAAAGCGAAATAAAAAAATATACCCTAAATCAATGACATCTCTCAATACCTTAGATCCTTAGATTAGTGCGTGTTAAAAACTTTTCAATATACTTACATATAGATATAATACTGGTACTTATTTCACACCTGATAATGAAGACAAAAATTATTAAAATACGTACGCCAACAAAAAAAAAATAACTTGACTGGGGAGTAATGATTTTTTTTAAATGTTTATATAATAGTCTTGATTACCCTAAAATGATGTCTTATTTTATAAATAAATCCAAGGGCTATCTACCGGTAAACACGAAACAGACTTCTCACTCCTGCTACTATTGCGTGTGTCTAGATCGTGAGAGAGAGAGAGAGAGAGAGACTAACTTCTAACTGGATTCACTGTGCGGATGCCGGGTCCATCGTGTGGTACGAAAGGAAATTCCGAGGGATGTCTGAGACTTGTGACTTGTAGGTAGTTTTAAGGGGTCCGTTGTCGTCGCGGGTCAACACTCACCTTCACCACTCCGGTTTCTCTCCCTAACCAATCAAGTTTAGTAGCAGCCTGCTAGCGCATCTTTAGAAGCACGTTTTAGTATTGAACTTACTGCAGTCCTAGACAGGCCAATTTCTTTTAGATATTTATGTACCAGATATAATAGTGTAAAGCTAATGTGAATCACGTTTCAGAATTAATTACTACTATAACCAACATTTATGGTAAAAAGTGAAAAGTATCTTATAGATATCCAGTTCGAACGGAACTTCTTTCGCTATAATGTTTTTTGTGTTTGTATGTAAGTAATGATTTACAAAATTTTGCAAGTCAAAATAATATTGCATATTCTCAAAATTGACGGCAAGCTGAATCGACAGAAAAACGTTTTTTTTCCTTAGGTGATCAGAAAGTGCCTCAGAAATAATTGAAAAACAATGTAGGCTTTTGGTAACGTTTTTAACTGTTGGTCTAGCCCCTCAGCTCGCTAAGAAATCAGAAGAATAAAATGCGATAAGGAACTCGGTTGCACAAAATCTGCAATCTAAATCCGTTACAATAGGTTATGAAGTCATCAACTTTTGGTTTATTAGCCGAATTATGTTCGGCTTATAATAAGCTTCGTAACATCGACGTTCACGGATAAATTTGTTATCTTTTGATGGTCGTCATTGTTTTTGGATTGCACTTACCACCGGATACAGTATCGTCACTTTGCCGTTCTAATAATTTTTACATTATACTATTTGCTCATACTCTTATAAATTTAATTAAATTTCGTTATTTAAGTATATAACTACTGTTTTACGCTTCTCTTATAGGAAGAGTTACATTATCAAAAAACTGCTGTGAATCTAATATCGCTTCATATTTTCTGAATGCTGTCTTTTTCATTTATCGAGTGAGATTACATTGGTATGCTAAAATCTCTATACCAAGGAGTATATTATTAATTTCGTTTAGTTAACTGTACATCTATTGTTAAAATCTACTATCAAAAATTTGTAAATAATTCGGTAAGGGAATTTAATAAAGCTGTTATTGTTATCTGAGGCTTATATCAACATATATTTTAACATTAAAATTAAAATATAGTCTAATTTGGAATCGTTTTCTTTGTAGCGATGATCGAAACTGTAGGCAATATTTCAATAATTAAACTTCGTACAGCCAAAATAACACTAGTCCAAAGAGTATATGATATTGATCCATTGATTATTTAACTCACTTCAAAGCTTATGTACTTATCTAAACTATGAAATGCGTAATAACACTCAAGACTAAAATCCTAATGCATCGAACTAATTACAAATACCATTCATCAGTCATTATGTTTCAATGATATAAAAAGATGCACTGTGAATATATATTTTTAATGTTTATGCATTTTGCGATAGCTTTTTTGCTTCAAAGATGTCATCAGTTCTCAAAAATATACACATTTTTTTTTGTTATTTGGCATTGTAAGCATTTTGTAATCCATCAACATTTCCTTAAAGTACGAAAAAAAAACCTATACCGCTCTAAGTTAACCAAATCGTAATTTTGGCCAATTGGTAGCGTACAGATTGAAAACAGGTTTACTTATACAGTAAAAAAGGCGACTAAGCTATAAATTGAGTAACGTAATTTTATAATTATCCTGACGAAAAAAAAAAAACAGAGATGGGAACGTAAGATTAAAGGGAAAACGTCTGTTAGATGTGTTAAGACGGGATCATTAATGAAGTACGCAGAGCGTAAAATGAAGTAATAAGGGTCTGGGAAGATAATTCTTTGCCTTATTTTTACTTTCAAGGGTTAAACTAGTTAAATGCTTTTATTGAGCTATAAGTAATACTTTGTTACTTGATTTTATAAGATGTAATAAAATATGCCGACATTCTCTGGAATTTTAATGGTCACTACTTATTTATGTGGCGATGTGGCTCAAAGTCAAAAGTCAGCCTCTGAAGATCAACCACACAAATAAATATTTGGGAAAATATTTTTATATTAAAATTGGCGGTTTGCTAGAACAGTATTAATATACATATATCCTACCATCAACAGTAGGTCAAGACATTTTTCCGCACCGAAGCCGAGTATCGAAGTCAAGTCTATCAACGCGGTAT
Organism: Actias luna; assembly: GCA_039707435.1. Classification (NCBI taxonomy): domain Eukaryota; kingdom Metazoa; phylum Arthropoda; class Insecta; order Lepidoptera; family Saturniidae; genus Actias; species Actias luna. Next base: position 8,220,548 of record JAZHAC010000018.1, on the reverse strand, counting down.
CTGTAAATCGTAGCACGGTGCTATAAATTTAACAAGTACACATCGGCTTCAAATTGGACGAAACCCTAATTGAGGACAGTCATTATGTAAGTACAACTGCAAACTAAATTGGAGCGTTTCGGAGCCAGTACGTATTGCTAACCACAACACACGGAAACAGCAATCGTTGAGGTTATGCGTAGTGAAGCTTGATGATAACTAGGAAATACACAAATTGAATATTTTCTCATGTTTGTGCTCAATTTCAAGTTTGGCATATCTCGTTAAACATGCCATGCATATGACTGTGTTAATTTCTGGATATTTTACATTGTTTTAAAGGATTTTATATCTTAATTGTTTGTAGCTATGAACGCCGTATCGGTGTACATAAATTTGAATCCTGCAATAAGTCTGAGCTTTCGGAGAAGAAAAACGTCGTGATGAAACCATAGCATGGTGGGAGGGTTTATTCTATTGCATATCTGGTTAACTTTAACCAGTTGAAAATCTGTCATCAAAATACCTATGGGTGTGTTTCGGCAGTTGCACTTGAGAGCCAATCCTTTTGCTAGGTTTTAGCGTCTTAACCATGAACCACACTGTCACGTAATTTCAGGAGATATGGTAACCAGAACTATATAGTAAGTATGAAATAATAATAAACTGGATATAAAATAGCGACTGTATTACCTCGTATATTACGAGATTTAGTCAGACATAATTATCATTTTTTGGTAGTTCCCAAAACATTAGCTAATGAAGAATATACTCTAAGGGTGACTTTAAAATTAAGTTATAACTAGTTGATTTAGTACCAAAATGTAATAATCAATTTACTGTATGATTACTAATAGCAATCATGTAGGTACTCAAAATACCAACGTTCATATTCACTACAATAAGAATGCTTACTTTATGTGTTTTATTCTAAAGAATTGCGATGAAAGACGAATTACCAGTACCACATGGTTTTTCATTTGAACTTCTACTTTGTACTTTGTACTTTCTACGTAATGAGACCGTGGGTACTGTGTTAGGATATTAGCTTCATCAACATCAATACAGATTTATACAATGAGTTCGAGCTTTTAATCAATAAAAATATCGTAATAAATCCGTAGCATGATGGTAGGATATGTTATAATCTGTCTCATTACTTCACCATCCTCAAGTTCAAAATTCTACCTACTATCTACTACTTATAAGCATATTCCACAGTTCTACTTCAGAGCTAGTTACCCAAATAAGCTAGGTGTCAGCATTTTGGACCACATTATCTCTTAACATCATTAACATCAGAAATTGTGGATAAAATCGAAACCAATATGGGATAAAAAGAATTAATATTAATTTCTGTGTATTATCAATTACTTTGTATTCAAACGACAAGAACAACTGAGCATCAAAAAACCAGTCAATAATCGTAACGTTTAAAAGTAAACATAATCCTGAGTTTCTCTTTGCCCGTTCTTTATTACTTCATTTTACGCTTGGCGTATTTGGATAATAACCTTACAGTTACGTACTTATAGAGGATCTCTCGTTCGACTTACATTCTTGTCAAGCTTCTATGCGTTATCTCGTTTTATTTTGAATCATAGCGATCCACTGGAAAAGCTACAGTTGAACTTATATTTTTGTGCCTATAAAATGTTTTGTTACGTGTTAAATAACTATGAAAATCCTATTTTAATATTATACAACATATATATCGTTCGTTCATTTGTATCTTTCTATATAATTCGATTATTATACCTCTAGGATTTGTTTACAAACATTATTATCTTTACTATCCTTAATCATACTAATATTATAAATGTGAATGTTAGTTTGTTTGAATTAATGTGTTAATGTGAAAACTACATAACCGATCATCATGAAACTTTGTACACGTATTCTTAGAGGTATAAGAAATAACATAGGATACATTTTAGTGAAAAAAAAATTCGAAAAAATTTTTTATCAAAAAATCTTAAAATCTAGAGCTACTTTAACACCATCTAGCATTCTAGAGTATAGGTGATACAAAGTTCACCGGGTCAACTAGTAATGTTATAAATATGAAAGTGAGTTTGTTTGTTACCAATTCAACCCTAAACCACTGAACCGAGTAAAATGAATTTTGGTGTAGAGATAGATAGCACCCTGGCAATGGTGATAGGCTAATTTTCTCTTACAATCTTAGAAGAAGTTGGGTAAAGAGAGAGATAAACTATGTATGAAACTTGTATTGCGTCATCCGATTTGCTTCAAACTTTAGAGAATATTTTTTTTAAATTCGAAATTTGGAGAAGTTCACTTTTATCTGTATTGACTAATATCCTAAAATAAATAATTTGAGAGTATTTTAATAAAAAAATCTGTATCGATTCGATCTGAAACCACGGGTAAAAGCTAGTTTGTAAATAAGCTTAAACACTATTATTTCACCTATAATAAATTATTCTATAGAGTCAATATTATTCTAACCGCTACATGCTCTTATTTTTATAAACAAAATATATATCATAGAGTACATACTAATTTAGTAAAAATAACATAATATTAAAATATATATACAAAAAGTTATGAGTTGAAATTTTAGCAAAGCTTTTAAAAATTTAATCGTAGGTTTTCATAAATAATGCTTAAGCCTCCCTTGAATAACAATAGGACTTGGTAAAAAATAATATTATCTATGGTAAAAAAACATTCGCATTAATTCTGACCGAGTTCCTAACTAGGGTATTTTGCAAAAGCGATAACTTTGTTACTGAACAAAATATATTAAGAAATCAATGCTCATATAAATACATTTCTTTAAAATTTCCGTTACTACTATTAACTTAAGCGTATTTGCAACTAACTATTTTTGAAACTATAAAATAAAGATACAAGTCGATAACGAAAACCTTGTTATAATCTATACGGCAACTTTAAAATGTCTGGGCCGTTAAAATCGCGTCAATTTTATGGTCGTGTTAAAGAATAATCATAATATAGACTAGATACTCCATTAATCTGAGAAAATCGTTTCGGCTGCCCTTTTTCAATGGAAATATATAATATGCTGTTTATTTTGGTAACATATTTGGTTGTACCCACCTTTACAACATAAGTTATGAGCGTCTAAATCGACCGCACTAAGGTCAAGTTGCTACTTTCGTTGACATAAAGCTTTGGCAAGGTCATGACTTGGAAAATATATTGTTGCGCTCGTGGGTAATAAAATGCCTCGTAAAACATCGAAAGAATTTGTTTGCACACGAAAATATAATTAAAATAAATTCACTACTACGTTTCTAGAATTCTTAGGGTTTTCACCTATAGTATGTCCATTAACACCTAAATGGTATTGTCCTTAGCTTGACTGTGGTTTAATAAAAACAAGAAGTTGATATTTCGAGTAATATTATTATTATTATTATTTAATTTATTTCACAAAACTGGTTACAATTTTATATCACGGTAAAACAAAGCGCACATAAAACTTGCTTATGTAATTGTAACCCACTCGATGTGAAACCGACATGCAATATATGCGCGATATAGCAAAAACTTTAAAGTATACATGACAATTAAACAGAAATAATTAACTTATAAATAAATATTTTATTGAGGCTGAAGTATTGTGGAAAATATCAAAACTAAACTAAATACTGTTGTACTTGCAGCAAACTCGGTACATGAGCGAGTGTTGGCTGGTGGTAGTTACGTAACTGGGTAGAAAATAGGTTTACTAGACTGAATACTGTTTCACTTATTGTAAAATTCTTTCAAAAGCTATTATCATGTTGTAAAATAACACACAATACCAACTTGTATTTTTTCAAATTATTTTGTACATTTTGTATGATTGTAGGAAAATCTAGAATTTATCCTCATATATTTTAGTTTGTTACGTTACGATATCATTCTAATGATATTCTTCTACTGAGATACTTTAAAGCCGATATAACAGTGACGTTATAAATTGATGGCATCGACATCATTAATAATGAGAATCGTATAATTAAAAAAATGAAAACCCCCGAATTATCGCAATCTATCGAGAACCACCGATATCATTCAGTTCTACAAGCCTCTTAGTAGGACTGTTCACTGTTTTATTCCGAAACGCACGAAAGCAATGAAGAGACGGAGTGATTGCATTATTATCAGGTGTATAGTGGTTGCGACTCGGTCAAGTCCCTATCCCAGTACCTGAGTATTGCCTATTAACTGATTCGGGATCTCGACACTTCTAAGCCTAACGCTGTGACCAGATTCACATCACGGGTTATTGAAACATATATAACATGATCTACTACGCAGCAAATTCTATCGTGTTAAAAAAACAATACTTTGCTTATACAAAATTGTAGCCTCAAATAATGTCTTTTGCATCGATTTTTTTTACTTTTTTAGTCACGGAATCCTATTGAATAGCGAAATATTTGATGGAGCTCTAAAATAACAAATTTGTTTATAAACATTCGTTATTAATAATTATGTTAAATTGTAACAGTTTCATAGTAATTAAATATCTCATGGGAAGTATGAAACTGCTTATTAATTTCCATCGATTGGTTGATGTCAGGTCTGTTAAAAGAGAGTTGAAGTTTCAAATCAATTCTCGTGAAACCCTCACAGAAACTCATCTATTGTAATTACGATGGTATAAAAAATTCGAATGTATTTGTGATGTCTCGTCTATTTATTTTAATCTATAAGCCATCAACGAATCCATATTTCGAAAAGATAATAAATGCTTCAGATACAAAACCGCTCCGAACGAATTTACTGTATTAGGAAGTTTCTTAGATCTCTATATTTTTGTATGACATCGTAAAAATTGTGAGTTTTACGGCTTTTCAACCTTTGTACGCTTTTACGAGTCTTCAAATCATCGAACTATTGAACTGTGTGCTGCACATAACAATTAAAATTTAATAACTAGTAACGTTATGGAACTCTGTAGCTGTAACTGAAACTATTTAATATTCTAAACATTACAAAAACGAAATCTAAATAATGTTTATGGTAAATCAGAAATCTAAAAATATTAAGCTAAAAATATTATTAATCTAAATTTTGAAGCGATGATAGCTCAGTGGTAGTGTGCACGAGTTCGCGTCAAGGGACGTGGGTTCGAACCCAAGCACCTACAATGAGCTTGAGCTTTCCGTGAAGGAAAACATCGTGAGGAAACCATAGCATGGTGGTAGGGCTTTTTCTGATGCCCGCCTGGCTAGCTACCACCCTCTAGTTGTGAACCTGCCGCCAAATACCAATAGGTGTGTTCCGGCAGTAGCACTTGTGAGCCAGTTCCTCCATAGGTTTAGCGTGTCTACCAACTTGGGCCGTATCGTCACTTAAGATCAGGTGAGATTATGACCATAACGCTAAACCTTAAGTATAAAAAAAAAATATAGTCGAATCCGTAATATCTCTATTAGTTAGTCGTTAGTCTCCAGTATCACGTATCAGAGATGATATATGTGTGACTTTCAATTATTTAACGATGGGAATTCTGTGAAAGAGCCTCCAGGAATGACGATACCCGAGTACGTCTGGTACATCCTGGGCAAACAGTCTTGATTCCGACTAAAGTAATAGGGGCCAATCTTTTCACCACAGTACAGGCGTATTTCTTTCATAGATACGGTTTGTATCGACACGTACAAGAAAAAGATCTCAAAGTAAGTTCCTTAAAATATAAAGTTTTTTTTATATTTATTGTATAATTTATATAAGGAACACCTGTGTAAACTCTTATACTACTTACTAAAATCACCACTCTAAGTTGTGCTTTTTGTGTAAGAATTATATTAACTAGATTAAATAAAAAATAAGATTTAATATCGACCACGTGCAGTCGACAATCTTGTTTATTAGACGAGAAGTAGAACGTTCTCCAGACCGGGGACTTTTCATAAAGGGCTATTGAAGTACATCGTTTAGACACATATTACTTTCACAAGTGCTAATAACCTTTATATATAAAAATCTTTCGTCACGATAGTCGTCCATGCTAATAATTAAAAGGGCTTAAATGATTTTAAATGTTGTGAATATGTATTATTTATTCTAATATTCTCTCTGACGATGATCAGAGACTTTTATATTACAATAGATATAAAAAACCATACATATACCTAACTACTACAATAAAATAATTGTACTGGGTAAGTAGCACAATATTAAATTTATATTAAAGTAAGTAAAGAAAGTCAATAAAAATAAATACTTAGTCTAACTTGAGAGTTTTTTTGTGATCCTATCCCTGAATACAATAATACATTACGCTCTACCATTAAATAGTGCAATTATAACCATCACGCCATCAGATGACGTTAAATAGTCAATAAAACAAAGTAAAGTATAGAGATATCAAAGTGAAAAATGAATTTCTAAACTAAACTTTACCTTCAAGTTTTCTGAATAAGCTGGTATTAAAACTAACGTTCAAAGAAGCAACAGTTATTATTTACAAAATGCAAACGACAGCGCTATTTACCAGTATAAATGATCTCCATTACCGTGTCGGCGCGGGACGTGTTTGAGATATAACTCTTTGGATGCAGCTTGAAGCGTGCAGCGGTATATATTACAATGTGACATACGATCCGGTAGGTTGGACGACAAAAATATTTTTTTTTTTCTCAGTTATATTAGAACAATTAAACATATAGTAGAAGCGATGATAACTCAGTGGTAGCATGTACGGACGCGGCGTCAAAGAACACGAGTTCTAATCGCTGCAATAAGCTTGAGCTTTCATTGTAGGAAAACATCGTGATGAAACCATAGCATAGTAGCAGGACTTATTTTTAATACCCCTTTGGCTAGTTGGGTCCATCGAGTTGAAAATTTCCGTAAAATACTTCTAGGTTTATTGCAGTAGTTGCATTTGAGAGCTAGTCCCTCCACAGGTTAAGTATGTATACTAGCTTGGGCCACATAATCACTTAATATCAGGTGAGATTCTAGCCATAATTCTAAAATCTATAAACTATAAAAAATATTGTACAGGAAGAGCTCATTGTAATATGGGAAACAAAAATACTTAAGGACCATACCATAACAATAGATGAACATCGGGTATCTTGAAATATGACGGGCTAATAACAAGAATTTCAACGTATAAATTGCTGAAGATCTATTCTAAAGAGACGATACGAGCTTAATGAAAACGTTGATCCATGATGTATTGCCTATTTTATATTCTAATAAATCTATATTTATATACTTTGACGGTGATGAATTTTAGATATAGTGGTTATCTTACAACATACCTCAAATATTCAAATTTTCTTAAACATTTTTCTTCTTCATCAACCGATAATATAATCAATACAAATAACAGAATATACACTATACAAATAATAGAATTTATGTTAATTCCGGAAAAGTCGTTGATACACGTTGAGATCCGAACATGCTAAAACCGAATCAATTTTTATTGGCTTACACCGCTCACAATTGCGATTCTATTTATTAATATTTACTTCATAATATAAAATAAAAATAAAAAACTTTATTTAACAGAAATTATTAATACGATGCATACACATGATCTGATCCCTGTACTAGGATATAAATCCTGTGTCGCGGGTAATCATTCAAAACCGATTTGCATTTATTTCCTGTTTATGTCCAGAATGAGCCAATTAGAGACAATAAAATAAATACTAGATAATAATAAATGCTTAATTAATAAATTACACAAAAACAAATCTTTAAAAAAAAAAAATATAATTATTAATTTGAATTAAAAAAAATCTAATCCGCTTTGACAATATTTCTCTAGATTTCTGAACGACAAAGTTTCATCAAGGACGACACCTAGGTATTTAGTTTGCGAGGTTATTTCAATGCAAGAGCAATTACATACATTGAGCTGAATATTAAATGTGCAGGTATGTGTTTACACATATTAGCTGAGAAGGGATGAAGGAGATATACAAACTTCCGTAATAATTTCTAAAAATGTAGCACGTAGGGTTGCTTTCTGATTGATGCAATGCTTTATGAATATTTTATTTTTCTGTATTTTTCAATAGTTACTCAACCGCATGCATGCTTTTCTTATATATATTTTTAATATTTTGAAAACTACTTTGCTATGTATTATTTATTTATCTATGTTTTATTTTTCTATAAGTGCTAATTTGTTCATAGAATATTATTTCACTCGCGATACTTAATGTCCATATGTCAGTCTAAGCTATTACAACTACGCATCTGGATGATGTTTCGAATTGTTGCTAATGTAAAAATGCATTTGCACCTTGAAATATAAAAGGTAACTTTATTTTCGTTTCGTCTTACAATGTTGATTTTATTAAAAGGATAAATGTAAATATATATTATTTGTAATCTCTACAGTATATACTTATTGTTCAAATTCAATGTATATAAATCTAATTTTTCAGTTAAGTTTCAGTATCTTAATCGGTGGTATTATTGCTAATGTAACAATTATTAATGAACACAAATGACTATTTAGTTGGTGCAAATATACAATTGAGAATGTTTGCAAAATACACACAGCGTCTTATTTATTATAAGAAAACAAAACAGAATACCAATGGTCAACTTTGCTAATAATCTTTAACGATTGAAATACATTTAGTAAAAATCTATTTAACTCTTATCATATCAATCAATAAATTATGCAAGCCATTTTAAAACACTCGTTTTGAAAAATAAATTTGGATAGAATATCTATCTTAAATCTAAACAAGATGTGTCAAGCATTTCAAGATTACAGGTATTTCTATTATAAATAATATTTCATTTTTGTTTTAATATCAAAATTAACAATTTATAAGCGTACTTATGTGAATTTTAATAAACGATCCTTTAATACACGTTATTGTCGTATACTGGCGAGCTTAATAATATAACAATAGCCTATAACAGTTTTCATTTATGGCGCTTTCGTTAAAACTCGACCATAAAATTAAAATAGATTCGCATTAATAAAATGAAAAACGTCCGCGTGAAATGACGGGCGGCTTTTAGTTTGGAATTTATCGAATAATTTTCTAACTTCGTGAATGTGCGTCGCCCGAATTCTTGACTCTAAAGAGGGTGTGGAAAGACCAGATTCCATTATAACAATATGAATTATTACACGCTCATACATAAAGTGTTAATGGGTCAGTGGTTTGGTGGTAGAAGCGATGATGGCTCAGTTGATAGAGAGTATGACAATGTGCTAATTGAAATGATAACGAATCCTTAACATAATTCAGAACTTTTGGTGAAAGAAGTTGAAAATCTGCCGAAAAATACCTATAAGTATGTTTCCGCAGTTGCTCTTCAGATACAGTTTCTTTACAAGGCTTAGCGTGCCCACCATCATGGGCCACATCGTCATATTACTGAGATATAGGCTCGGCCTAGTTCAGGCGCTAGGATTCAAAAATGTATAGCGATACTATGTCTTAAGATAATTTTTATGTATTGTAGCGTAAAAATTCTTGTCAATAAAGTTATTATTATTATTATTACATCAAATGAGATTATGGCTATAATGAAAATGTTATAAAGTATAAAAAAAAACACTGGTAATATATCAGGAGATAAGGAAACTAGCATACGTCAAGTGTAATTTTCACTTTAGCGGAATGCTTAGGAATGTAGTGTTCTAACATTAGTTCTTGTCCATTCTGTAATCTGGCCGTCGCAGGGGTGACAAAGTAATAGCTAGATTGAACTCGCGTCGCTATAGGAAAGCGCAAGGCTGCCGTGGGGTTTCCTTAAGTTAAGTGGGTATTCCTGTCTTCATCCCATCCCGTCAAGTCCCTGTCTTCCTGAGTTGAGAAGGAATGGGAAAATACATTTGCTTACTTTAATAAAAGGTAATAGAATCTTTATCTGACCGAATCACGACATTCATACATACGATAATAAGGCCATTATAATAGCTCTTTTTGTGATCTGTTAATGGACCTGCCGAAAGACATTTCAAGGGCAGACCGAGAAATAACCATTTTCTCCTATAATTGACGCATTTTTTATTTTGATTTTATGAAAAATGAAACACTGTGCTTTAAATATAGGTACAGTTGAAATTTAATCCGAGACTGAAGATTTTGTAAAGTGATATACGGCTGACACTAATTTTGTAATTATAATCATCAACTATGCTGGTGGAAGTTGTTCAACATCCCGCAATTTCAACAGAGTTTCGCCTTGAAAGGAACGAACCACTATAATATTCTATTTGCGAGCACCAGGTCAGCAGCAAGACTAAGCTACTTGAATTATTTCACAGCACCGAACACACTGGAGTATGAATAGTTAATTTTAGTTGTGACTATTTTTACGATGTAGTTTCTGTACACCATAGTCATTTGTTGTTTGGGTTTTGTCTGCTGATCTTAACTTGTTACTTTAACTTATATAGGTTTTACAGCCTTCTCAAATAATATAAATATTAATTAAATTTTATCTATAACAACGCAGATAAACACACCAGTTTAATATCTAACCATAACTAGATACGCTTCTAACGCTAAGGTATCAATAGTGATTTTACAACTTTGAATCCATTACTCTAAGAGGTTTTAATATTTCAGTCAACACGGGAACAGTAGACAATCTTATTTCACTGCTATCCCCTGTAGTATGAAGGTACTTATTCATTTAGATTTACCAAAGTACTAAAATATCTCCAATTAATCTAAGATTATGCAGTTTCTGTGTTATTATTATCATCATCCTTGCCGATTTCGGCTACAGGGACTTATTCTACTAGAAGAGAGAGAAACAGATTAAGAGATCAGATGTTTCGCTCTGTGTGGTCTGCTCTCGATGTGGCTAATGTATCCTATTTTAGCAGTGAACGTACGGTTACATTGTGCGCACGTTAGGATTCCATTTTCATAGTTGTAAGTTATATTTGCAGGCGGTTTATTTTTTTGTTCGTTATGTTTTATATCAAGTGCTAGCCTTCGCTTGTTATCAAAATCAGTCACTTTGCATTTTACCAAGGATCTCCACTCAGTGCGGTTCTGTGCTAAAGACTCCCAGCATATAGGCTTTATGCTGCATTGCTTCATATGTCTCTTCTGAACATCCTTATATCTAAGGTACTGGCCACCACGTTTATGCTTCCCATCCTGGAGTTCAGAGTAGAAGAGTCGTTTTGCAACCCTCTCGTCGGGCATACGCAGCAAACGCCCACACCAACGCAATTGGCGACGCATAAGATAAGCTTCTATTCCGCAAACATTAGATCGTCAAAGAACTTCAGTGTCTAACATGGCCCGACCAATGAATGCCCATAATGTCACGGAGAAATTTCAAATGAAACCTATCAAGTGTGCGTATATACCGTCGGTATAGACACCATGCCTCCGAGGAATACAAAAGTATAGGTAGGATAATAGCTTTATATATGCTTACCTTGGTGGATATCTTTAGGTCATGCGAACAGAAAATCCGGCTGCATAATCCACTGAAAGCAGCAGCAGCAGCACCAATCCTGTTATTAATGTCCGCATCAATATCGCCTTTAGATGTCAATGTACTTCCCAGATATTTAAACTGGTCCACTTGCTTGAGAAGCTCACCATCTAATTTGATATCCAATGATGTTATGTTTGGAGCATTGAACACCATTACTTCACTTTTAGTAACACTTATTTTCATCCCAAATTTACAGCATGCTGCATCAAGTTTTTGTATTAACATCTGAAGGCCCTCTGCTGTTTCTGCTGCGAAACACAAATCATCGGCATACATGATTTCGGTGATTACATCACACCTTACCTTGGTAGTTGCTTTTAATCTTGTTAAATTGAATATACCTCCTTCATCTGTTCGAAAACGAATGCGAATGCCATCTGTGCTGCCTTTGAGGGCCTCTTGCACAATCGCTGAGAAATACAGATCAAACAGAGTGGGAGCTAGTACACAACCTTGTTTGACACCACAAGTTACAGAAAAAAAAATCTGACTGCTCGCCGCTTACTGCTACGCAGCATTTCGTACCATCATGAAGAAGCCTTACCATTCTTATAAATTTATCAGTAAGGCCCAGTTCTGTAGGTACCAACCATAATGCTTCGAGATCTATGAAACACAGATACAAAACTTGACCCTGTTCTTTACTTTTCTCCTGCAGTTGGCGTAAGGAGAAAATAACTTCACATGTATCTCGATTGGGCCGAAAACCGAATTGAGTCTCAGGTAATACAGTTTCAGATAACTTTAACCACATGCATATTCTACATTTGTCGGCTACCTTATATTTCATGTTTCTTTTCAAATGGTCAAACAAAATTGCAATATGCTTTTTCATATACTCAATCTACAGAGTTCTATAAAATACTTTTATGATAAAATTCATTAACCAAAATGAATAAAAAAGGACTTACACGAAAATAAATATAAAAATCTAATAATAGTCATGGCAAATTATCAGTGAATTTAAATTTTCAAATATATATAGTTCAAGAAAAATACACTATAAACAAGATATATGGTACAACGACATGACATTCGGTATTATAATACAAATAGGTTATATAATATAACCTTACCAGAAATAGTTGTTGAAGAGTAATTGACTTTTATATGTTTTCTCAAATTACTAGGTGTGGAATAAACAAGGTATGGGAAAGGATGGTGAACACAATTGACATGAACTACCTGACTTGCTGTTGATTCTTTGCTTGATAATCTTCTCGGATGTCGCTTGGTTACAATATGCATGTAAATTCAATACGACAAATCGCCCAAAGATGGCTATTATGTAATGTCACATTTTATTTTGAAAAATAATTAACCACATGTGCATGCTACATAAGCACTATAATATAACATGTAATCTTATATGGTTTCATTCTAATGCGTGAAACGTCAAATAATAAAACTTATAATATAGCTCTTATTCTTTTTGAAAGCGGAAGACATCACTTGACCTCTTTATTTTAATGTGTTATACAATATTGGCAATAACAAGACATAATAGTATCAATATAAATAAAATACACTACTAGTCTGCTCGTAGAAGTTATTTGTGGCAAATTTTATTTGAAAAGTTTTTATTGATCCGGCATTTGGCATCACAACGACTATACGTTCCAAACTGTTTATTGTTCTATAAATACAATATACCGATTCAATTATTAAAGTTATGACAATAATTTTTATACCTGTAAGGGAAATTAAATTAGCTCTATGAAAGTTAGTTTTAAGAAAAACGAAACGAAACTGAACCTATAGAATTATCTATAGAATTTTAGAACATTGTCTTCCTATGCTTGTTATTCGTAAACTTAGCTTTCCTCTAATATATTTTATCAATCCTTATTTATTATATATTATACATATTATTTATCTACACACTACACTACACTATTTATCAACATTATACTTTTTTAATATTTTTTATGGTTAAGATTCAGCGTTATGTCCATAAGCTCACCTGATCTTAAGTGAAGTTACGGCCCAAGTGGGTTGACACGCTAAACCTTTAGAGAAACTGGCTCTCAAGTACAACTGCCGGAATACACCTACTGGTATTTGGCAGCAGATTTTCAACTTGTGGGTGGTTGCTAGCCAGGCGGGCATTAGAAATAACCCTACCACCATGCTATGGTTTCTTCACGATGTTTTCGTTCACCGAAAGCTCAAGCTCATTGTAGGTGGATTCAAACTCACATCCCTTGATGCGAAATCGTACACACTACTACCACTGAGCTATCATCGTTTCAAATATATTTTTTGGTTACTCAGAAAATATTTGAAGTCTACTTACTAAACTAAGAAGGCACAATTTAGTATCAACTTTTTTATTATTTTATAGCATATGCTCATTTAGACGACCTTATTAGTTGTTCGAACAATAGGTACACATGCCTGAAAACATTCAGCTTATATTTTGGAGGTTGATATAAAAAAATATATACACATTTTGCGAATCAACAGTACTGAAAACAAATTTATAAATTACTAAATTTATAGTAAAAGTATACGAGCAGCAAAATCATATAATTTAGTCGATAAAATATTAAATTTCCAATGCTTTACTTAATAACTTTACGTAAGAGTCTGCGGAGTTCGAGTGAAAATTACATGGCCCTAGAACAACTGTGACTTCAGAGTTCCGTAGATTTTAGCTTAGGGCACGATTTTGCGACTGAAGTATTAAGTTTTATGTAAAGTTTCAATGAAGTAGTAAACTTTGTATTGATTATTAGGCTAGAGCTGAATTCATTTTTTACCAGGCTCGGCTCCCTAATAAGCAAAAAAAAGGAACCAGCCTTCTAAGTTTTGTATACTTAAGTATGCAAATGTTCGGATCTCACAAAGGTAAGGAGCCTTTGAAATGTAATCAGACCTTAGATTAAAAAAAAACGATATTAAAAAATTTTGGTTTTCAATTATTTTAATTGTATAAAAAAAAATCCGACGAGCTGGTGTGTCACCTGTTGATAAGTGATCACCGCCGTCCATAGACATGGATTTTGACACGTGTCCTCCTTTGCATTACGTGTTTTTTCTTTTCGTAAGCAATTGTGAAAAGATAACTTAGGGGTAAAAATAAGTGGGACTCGCTTTCAGGAGCAACTATTCGAAAACCGCTATAGATGCTCGGTGACAGATTTTCCCGTCATGGATGACGGGTCGCGTTAGAATATACTTTGCCAAACTACAATGTCAGACGTTGTTTTCTTTCGAATGATGCGGTGTCCCTAACGAGTGACGACCAATGCATCACTGCTTTCACCTGACTTTACGGAATTCCAAAATGTATTTTTTTTTTGTTTTATTTCATTTTTAAATTTAATACAAATTGTAAAAATTAGGGATTTTATGACTGGACAAATGTAATAAATATTTTACATATGTTAAGGCATACATAATTTAAATCAGAATATTACTGTGGTTAGATTACACTAAAATAATAGGTAGAATTTGTAAGATAGCTTCGAGAACGTAAGTAGTAACGTCATAATTCAAATAAAATAAGTAGTAACCTTTGTTATATAAATATTCTTTAAAAAGTCAGTTGTATTAAAAGTAAGAAATAAATTAATTAATTAATTAGGTTTGTGTACAATAGATTACAATTTAAATTATCCGAACCAAGTCATATAGACGGGAGTATTTCGCAACATCAATTTATTATGGCAAATAGTGGCAATCTAAATATTTACCGATTACAGAGTTGTTAGTTTTAAATTGTACGGTATAAGTTATAAGGTGTTTAATATGAGTATATAGCTCTACTAGTATATTTATAACATCGAATTCCTAACACAATCTACATAATTGTAGTCTTCTAAATAATTAACCCATTCTCTTCCATTTATTTACAAGAATTTAGTTCAATAAAATGAATTAATGGCAATATGTTGCAACATTAAAGCATAATTTCAGCCACCGTATGTTATCAAAATCCGTATTCACTAATTACATTAAAACTGTTTATTAATATAGAAAAAGTATATATGAGATTGTACCACAAATTCGATGTTTAAAAGAAGTGTAGTACAGTAGAGTAACAGGAAGTCCACTCGTTACCACTTGCCTCCTTGATGTTTAGATTAATATAGTCAATCTAACTGTAACTTTTCGTATCATAGCACTCTGAAGCTACTGCACTATACTTAATAATAAACACAGTACAATTTTAAAACAACCACATCCATTGAGGAAACGACAATTCGTCAGGGTTCGTCACTGTTCAAGCTGACTTGTAAACCTCCTGGTAACTGATCCCCAAAATGTGTCAAACTAGGGTACGTTGGTTTAAGTTACTATATTAGGTTTACCATCATGAACGCAGACAGACACGCGTCCACATTTTGCTTGTGTAGGTACATTTGCAAATATCAAGCGAGTCACACAAATAATTATTATTATCGGTACTTGAACCCACAGCATTTTGCCATAGAGGTTGCAGCTAAGTAACTTCTTTAAACGCTATACGAACCGTACAGGCACAAGGTCCTGTCATACTGCTCAATGGATAATAACTGTCAAGTACCCACTAAAATCGCCACGATAACTAAATCCTCGATGTTGCTATCTACCAGGAACAGCTTTTCATACTTTTTCTAAACAGACTATATAGAATAACGTGGTATACCTGGGCGTATCACTACGATGGATATTATAACTACCGTAATTAACCGTACATAATCTAATTACACGCAGTTATCATGTTTTACCACTCCAACATACATACATACATAGGATAATAATCAATTTTATGATATTTCGCGTCGCTTGTATTTTGGACAGTACCAGACTCGTGACTAACTTGTAAACTCCAATTTTGCAGCTAAAGTTACCAAGAAGTTTCCTATGTTTGCAAACCAGTAACTATTGACGTGAGATGTGTAAGGAAGCGAAACTAATTTCATAACCAATTAAATGATCAATCAAAATCAAGTTTTATTAAATACTTGGTTTGAATAATTTACTAACTTAATATTTGCTTACTCATTTCCCTAGTCAGCATAGTAGTAAATCTTCGTACTTGATTTTATTTTATAGTATTTCTAGTATATACATATTAGTTCGCAAAGTTTAATTGAAGCTCGGCAAAGCATTTATGCAGATATTTTTGTTATATCATCATTTTTAAATTGTAATGTAATGTTGAGTAATTTTATGTTATTATAAGTCAAATCAAATTGTCATCTGTCATTCTGCGCAACAAGTCATACTACGTCTCGAAAATTGTACAAGTACGATATACGAGTACAATTCTAGAGTGTGAAATAAAAATGACAAGCTTTCGTTACAGAAACAGTGGAAATAATTATGTTACTAAGTGAAAGTGTTTAGTATGTGGCGGTCAACCTTTTTGATAGTAACCTTTTCATATGTCTAATGAATATACAGAAATATAATAATAAAAGCTTCTCTTGTTATACAAAAATGACGTGTTTTATTTTATTTGTAAGTCAAATTGAGTTATAAATGTTTATAGAAGGTTATAACACCCTCAAGTACATAAACAAATAAAACGAAATTGAATACTCACTGCTCGACAGTAGGTATAACACAATTATTGATTTGGGTACGACATTAACTTAATATACTGAAATTATTTAGAAATATGAGGAATCCGATTTTTTTGTACTACAGTGACGGTTGCACTTTTTTATTACAAATAAAGTCGACACAAAAGTAAAATACGCTGGTGTACGATGAAAGATTTGATTTATACACTTCTGGTATATAATAAAAGGTAATCTCTACTAATATGCTACTTAAACGTAACCCGCCCATATTACCAAACTCTAAAACTACAGGACCTTCGCCTAAATTAACTACTGAAGAGAATATCATGGAGCTGCAAACGAAAACAGTAAACCCCGCGGTTAAAAGAAATGTGAAGAGGAGACAAATGCCATTGTATCATAAATTAAAACCATGCTTGCGTCCTGGCAATTACAACAAGATAAAATAAACTAGAAATTTTGCAAAAAATCATCGAGAATATAAAAGAACAAAATTGTCAAATTCAAATATCTGTGGAATTTATCTCCCAACAATAGGATGAAATAAAAATGAAAATTGAATAACTCGAAAGTGACTGTACTGCTAACATCTCGTATATAAAAGCCCTTGAACAAGAAATAGAAAATCTTATGCACACATTAAGTCAACCGTGTATTGCGATAAGAAATGTACTTTTAAATAAATCGGATACTAAATACAAACTCCTAAAACATGTAAAGAATGCGAGTCAATACTTACATTTTAACTTACCACTCTACTAATACCATAATTGTTGTATGTTCTAGTGTTATTACTAAAGAAAGTATTCTAAAAGTTATCAAGTGGCATATTAAAGAAAACAAAGGAAATCTATTGAACAGCTTCCATTGCAAGATCGATGGTCCATCAAGCCCTATCTTTGTATCTGACTATTTAACACTCAAGATGAAAAAAACTGCACTTCTATCTTAAAGCTTTTGTAAAATCTAGTGGCTATTCCTTCTGCTGGATATCTCAAGGAAAAAAAATCTTAAAAAGAAGGACAAATGTACAGTACACGAAACATACTAACTACCATGTTACCAAAAGCTAATATCGAATGTCTTATATAAACATATTTACACGAGCGCTATTATCTGCTCCTACCTTCTAATTATCATAATTATTCAATCTTCTACATACCACAGACAAGTTTTCTCACTATGTTTACAAATGTTGTTAGAATCAAAATATAATTTAATTCACTGTAGTTTACAAATTTGAAATCATTTCAAAGTGATTAGTTCTGCTATTTAATTGGTACACGCATGTACATTATTACCTAATACTTCTGTAACTATATAGTATGAACAATCTGTTAGAAATTGGTGCAATAGAAAAACATACATAAGAACACTTATATTTTATAAGTAATTGTAATTAGAACCGTAAAGACGATAGTTATTTAGTTATTATTATTTAAATAATGTTTTTTTAGCGAAATGAAGTTAATACTTTATGAAATTATAAACCGTATTTAGTGTGAAAATAATGATTATTTTGAATTCTCTGTCGTCTTTTTCGATTCCCCTGCCAGCAAAAATTTAAATCGCTGTATATTTGGAGCAATTTGGCCAAAAGTGATGCGTATTCGATAAATATATTTATAGTTATAAAAAATCAGGTTCTTTTGTTATTTATAAAAATCAAGCAAACGTGCCAAGGGAAACAGCTGAATAGGCTGAATTTCAAGATTCACGCAGCTCTATAGAATTCTTAATTCTTAAACAACCTACAACTTAATGCTTTTTATATTTTTAATATTTTATATATGTGAAAATATATAAATAAAAATTATTATTACGATATTTAGATAAAAAATAACATACACAAACAACATTTGCTTTCGTTTTTATTATGGCAATTGCCTATGTAGACAATTTTATTAATTCCAAGTGTGATGACTTTATAAGAACAATTAATTACATAAATAACTGTCTTACGCGAGACTGGAGCCGCAGCGATGTATGCTTTCGTAATTCTATTCCTTCTGAACGCTTCGACCAATTTTAGCTTTTTGTGTAGTTATGGAGTTACCTGGAAATTTCTTAGTTATCGTTATACTTAGTAAATGACGCTGCTGTCGATTTCTTTTTTAATGTTAAACGTTGACCTAATAGATCTACTAGCTTTTCATAATTATTAAATTAAATTCACTAGTTACCTTTTATATATCAACGGTAATTATGTTTAGAAATTCCGCTTGACTTTGTTGGAAATTATTTTATACACGAATATTTTTGGGAGAAATGTAAATTATTTAAATTTGAATAAATATTTGTCTCGTCTCGACGTTTCGTCTCGATATTTTAACCAATTAAAATGATTACCATTATTTAGTACTAGCTTTTACCGGCGGCTTCGCTCACGTTAATATTGATTTTCTGAAATCGGATGTCGCAATAAAAAGGTTCATACAAAGTTTATTCCTCTCTTTACCTCACTCCCAAAAAATAATTTCGCATGAATAAGTAGCCGAAGAATAAGAAGGATTCTTTCACCATTAGAATGCTGCATTAGCCCTGTGTAACATATGCTATATAACATTTTTTATGAAAATGATTAAATTAAATTTGAGTTCCACGCGAACGGAATCGCGGACACATCTAGTGCTGTATATATACGAACTGTTCTATAGGTGTATATCAAAAAGAAGCATACAAAATCCCGCGGAGACGAACGTACGAGTATATCTGGCTCTATTTTGACGCAGCGCAGGACGTAAACACAGAGATAGTATTTCCGGTGTCGTGGTCCGAGAATTTATAGTTGTTTGCCCAACACCCAGTCACGTCAAGTGGAAACACTGCCATTTGACTATATACACCTATGATTTTTTTTATGTATTTATATAAATATACTCATATTGGTTATGTTATGTATGTCCTATTAAAATGCAAAGTTCAACCAGGTGTAAATTATGCCATAGTGGCACATTTAGTTAACCAGCCGTCCGAAATCAGCCTTATATATCTAGTAACAAATTGGGCTGGTACCTATCTGAATCTGACTGTGCTGTGAGTATGATACACATGTTGATTAACAGGTTACAGTGTTTTTCTTTAGTTTCTTAGGTTTTGGGATAGGATCAAGTTTATATTTAGCTACTGAGACGTTTTAAAGCTGGCATGACCGTGTAGGTACTTTTTTATGAAATTTATAATTTTAAGTGCTGCGGTCATAATCTCATCTAATGTTAAGTGACGGCTTAGTGCAAGATGATGGACGTGTTAAGCCTTATGGAGAGATTTAGGGAAGAAGGGAATTGGTTCTATATGTTTTTTAGTTTATGCTTCTCACTACACAAAGTGTACTCTACCCATAGTATGTAGTTGTTTCTAACTGAGTAATTATGTCCAGTGATGATTTTACTAACAAGTTTTTCTCGTTTAAATAATATTTTCTGAAAATATAATATGCTACATTAATTAATATTTAAAATACAGATTTCTAATTTGTTTTATTTTAAACACCCATTAACTTTTTATTTATATATAAAACAACCGTACACCTATAACCGTACAAATATTTCGTGATTAAAAATATCTTGAAGAGATAAATATCAATAACTGCACATACTCGAACTACATTTATTCTATGTTAAAAGTCTAAGGCCTAGGATAACTAAACATGACTAGCCTAAATAAGTGTTTACCTCGAGTATACTTTAAATATTCGGTAGTGACAATATTAGCTAACTTGGATTTTATACTTTTAATTTTTTAATAAAGGGAAATAGAATATAGATCGGTTAAGCATAAAATAAAAGGCAGCCAGACTCACAACATATATAAATACAGACAGTAAAATTATCTACCAATTAAAAACTAAAAAAAAACATCTAAGATAAAAACAGTATATCGCAATGATCTTGGAACTAGAAAAAATGGGTTATTGAGTTCTTCACATATATCCATATTATAAGTAAAAAGACAGCTCATCAAGAAATTACCTAAAGTAATAATTTGAATAATATTTAGTATTGATGGATGCTAGGATAATACCAGTATTAATGTCAAAAGGCTATTACAAAGTGAGTCAATATGTGGACGATGGTGATGTTTCAAATTGAAACCCCTTTTTGTGCATCTGCTAAAACCTATTGTAAATTTATAGACATTTTAAAATATATATCTACCTAAAGAAATATAACCAGATCGAGTTTCTCGTCAGATTTTCTTGATGGCTGAGTTATTTTCCGAACCTCTGGTAGGTCTGACGTTCATAAGCGTCTTTTCACGTCTTAAATTGAATAAACTATTTTGATTTGTTTTTATTAGGTATAAGTATTATGTAGCAGTTTGGAATTTCGCTTCAGGTACTAAAAAATTGGGGAGCTGTCCTCGGTATCCAGAAATATGGGTGTCTGAGTGTCACCGTAGTGTCTCATACTGGTACTTGACAGTGTTTATCACCACATGACTCTCATCATAGCCTCTCTTGTCTGCCTGAGTTCGACAAGTGCGTTTACATATTGCAAAGAGAAATCGTCAAAAGGATTTTGTTAAAAAAAGGATTAAAAAATAGACGTTTGCTGCCAATCTGATTAGGTATGGTCAGTAATAGAGTTCACAAATTCCGTATTTGTGTTACCGACAGAGCCCAAAAAAAGCACCCCTTGGTCTTAATCGTATGAGGAAACACGTAGTCATCGTGGGTCATCTAATAGAATTTTCTGGTGGTCCGCACCAGGTGACCCCAGCCCGTCCCTCTCGTGGCCAGTATACTGCGAAATTACTCGAGCATTACCTAAATTGATTTTTTTCTCCGGGTTAAGTGAAAAATAGATACAATAAATGCACTATGGTCTCAACCAGTTTGATACCAATACACAAACACTAGATTCTCCAATACACACTAACTATTTGCTGACTCTTAAATATGTCGTACTGTGGAGCTGTGAACCGTCCTCATGTCAGCGTGTTTTCTCCTCCCTACGATATCGGTTCATTCAAAAAAGGTGTGAAAAGGTACTAAATTGGTAAATCTATTTCACACTCATACAAAATAAAGTACATTTTTTTTTAACAAAAGCTGTAGCAAAAACTATGAAAATAAAGATATAATGTTACAATTTGTGTGCTGGAGTCTGAAAAGAGTATAATGACCTGAACTGCAGATGTCCAGGTCCTCGTTCTCTAATATTTGTTTACATTCTTCTTATTTTATGCATAAGAAATTTAAATCAACCCAGTTCTTATTAAACTATAGATAAAAGATTTTAAGTATTACTCTATGAAAGTGTACTATATAAGCAGGATAGTATATCAGCGGTGGCTCTCTCAGCAAATTTTGGTTTATTATCAGTCACTATGCTGAGCCATATTAAAAGAAAAATTAAGTCGGGTGATGGAGTCCTGTATCTAACTAGGTTGTGAACACCGTTTTTTTGGTAATAAAGTCATCGTAATGACTTTCTTTTGGCATCATTTAACATATATCCAACTGAATTATTTTGGTGTATTATTTTGTTCAACTACGAGTGAATTTTAGTACCGGGTGGACCAAGTTATGTGACCATAAATTTATTTTCTGTCAACCTTTTTTTTAATCATTAATCAAGAAACAAAAACCCTATACAAGTTTACCCATACGCCCGTGTTAGCTAATAAACAATCGATGAGTTATTATCACTCGTTTGCAGACTTCCGTGAATGTACCCGCGAATAAAGATTTTTTTTATACCTGTATGCTATTATTGCTCGGGTGAATTATGAATTATTCAAAAGGCGCTCGGCTACCGGCAGCCGTCGTGATTTGTTCCGCTCGTGTTTTGTTTCTTTGCAGGCGAAACCGCCATTTTTAAATCCAGAATGTCCGCCATTGTTCCCGCGTTTTGAATATTCGAACATGATGTGTTTAATACAAGTACGGTCGAGTGAATAAACAGTAAATTTCTGAAGTGAAATTTATTTAAGCGAATAATTTGGAGATAAATTTTGTACGATATGAAAACTTTACTCTCGACCGTTAGATTTAACTGTGACGTTCTCCCGTCACGGTTACAGATGTGTGCTTCTCCTTAAATTATAACCAAAATTAGATAAAAATCAGTACATCTTATAAAACTAAATTGCTCACCACGTCCATTGTCTATCTGTTCACGATAATCTCCAAAACTACGAACCTATTTCCATGTGGCTTTTACCCATATGTAAAATGACTCACGAGTATGGTTTAGGTGCTTAATCTGTTAATATTTTCAATAAACTGGTTCATATATGACGATATTTTTTGAAAATGTCGGTAAATGCCAATCCACCTGGAATGTTTGACGTCTAGCGTTGCTGGTAGCTGACTGCTTCTTACATATAAATGCGAGTTCGTTAGCATGAAACTAAAAATGATTTAATCGTTTCTACCAGTTTTAGTAATTGTTTTCAATACGGCTTTGCTCCTATTGATGATAGAGTTCATGTTATCTAAATTGAACCTTCCTCAATTATTGCTCTAGTATATTTATTTTCCACGGTACAGTGTGCTCAACTCTATGTTCAGTTATTATAGAAAAAATAAATATAAGGTTTGGAAAACCCTCTGGAATTTTATATTGCTTTTCATATAAGTCTACTAGCTTCTGCCCGCGGCTTCGCTCGCATAAAAAGTATCACAATATAATAATCATAATCATAATCTCACCTGATCTTAAGTGACGATACGGAACAAGTTGGTAGACACGCTAAATCTATGAAGGAACTAGCTCTCAAGTACAATTTCCGGAACACACCTATTCGTATTTGGACTTTCAACTTGAGGGTGGTAGCTAGTCAGGCGGGCGTTATAAAAAGCCCTACCAGCATGCAAACGTTAACCTTGAATTATTATCCCAATGGAATACATTACCGGGATAAAAAGTGTCGTATGTGCTAATCCAAGAAATGAGTATGGGATTTTACCCGCGGCTTTGTTCGCGTGGTAATTTGAAAACCTTTGCCAGGGCGAATAAGACATCGACCATGTATATAGAACAGAGCATTATTTAAGGATGTCAGTGTAAACAATGTTAGAAGTACCCACGTGAGAAGTACGGTTTTATCAAGTGTACCCCGACTGCCTATAGTGTCTGGCCTTGCGCCTTATTTGGCAAAACGTAGCTTGAGAGGGAACTGAAGCCTTTTGAATTTAAATGGAAGATCCGTGAGAATTATATAGGCATATGCAGGATAATTACACTTTCATCATTACTTGCCCTTGTCGAAATGGTGGCACCAACAATATTTCGCTGGAATTATGTGGCACTAAGCCTTGTTCCGCTGCATAATCGCGGCGTATCTAAATTAAGCATGAGTTTAACCGAATTAAGCATTAATTTTAATTTATGTGAAAACACACATGACAGCTCTGGGAAATTCAAGAAATCAGCAGGATATGGAGTACTCTGTTCCGTATCCATGACGGTGTCTACTGATAAATACACGATTAATTCACCAGGAATCTCTTTTAGTCACTATTAATTTAGTTAGGGCGTGAAGAAGGAACAATTTTACCGATATTCCTGTAACTCTCTCCTGAGAATTCGATTTTTTTCCAGGAAAAAAGTAGCCTATATTACTTTCCATACTTTCAATTATCTGTTTGTCAAAAATCAAGTCGATTGGTTGCTTGGTTAGGGCGTGAAGGAGGAACATAAATCTCCTCATAAAATTAGATGTTTTTGGAGCATTAAAAGTAGCTTATGTTAATCTCCATCCTTTAGACTATCTTTGTGCTAAAAATCAATTCGATTGGTTGCTTAGTTAAGGCGTGCAGGAAGGACAAACATACGAACACCCTTTCGCATTTATATTATTTGTATACATATAGATTTAAAAAATCCAGTCAGGTGCAGTACTCAGCATTTATAATGACTTATTCTGCATCTCAGAATTGAGCCTTCTTTTATAAAGTGAATTCATTTTTGTTTGTCGTTAATCCTTTTTTGAAATATGTATTTATTTTTAACACTCTTATTGAACTTTATAGGTTTAGCGTGTCACCACAATCACATCTAATGTCGATAGACGATGTGGGTCAATACAGTGAACACGTTACTCTTGGTGAAGGTGCTGGCTCTGGTACAAATGCACGAACATATATTTATAGATCTTTAGTGATAGATTTTCTATTTTAGGATGTTTGGCAGCCACAGGCTACCAGCATGCTATGGTTTCACCATGGCGTTTTCCTATACAAAAAGCTCAGGCTTATTGCAGGGATTTGGACTCTCATACAACGATGATAAGTACACCCTAATACTGAACCATAAAATAAAAAATGCCTATTGAAATAAAACTAATTTAAACGGATTTTATCGCGGTTATTTATTAAATTTTGATCCCGACGTTTCGAAAGCTTTTCAGCCTTCGTGGTCACGAGGCGGACTGAGGTGTAGATTGTCCAGAAAAGTTTATGTTACTGTGTCTACCTTCAATTTAATTTTTAATATTTATAGTGTTCCGATCTACGCAGAAAGAGCTCACAGTGTCTTGAGGTCTGGCAATTGGTCTTTTGGGTTCCGATTTAATTAAATGTATAATTGGATCCCAGGCTTGTGCTAGCTTCCAACCATCTTCTCTATTGAAATTTGGATGTTTTTTAATTTCAATAGCCTCACGAATCATCCTAGGTAGGAATCGGTGTTCTTTGGCCAGGATTTGTGGCTTGTCGAATCGAAGATAATGTTTGGAGCCTTCTTCTGAATGTTCAGCAACTGCAGACTTCGTAGAGCGTCGGTGTTTAACATCAGCTATATGTTCTTTTACGCGGGTCCCTATATTTCTTTTGGTTTGTCCGATATAGGAGAGGCCACAGTCACATTCGATTTTGTATACGCCCTGTTCTTGTAGAGGTATATGACACTTGACAGGTGGTAAAAATTGACTAATCTTCTTGGGCGGCTTGAAGTAAGTTTTAATTGAAGCACGCTTCAGCACATAGCCAATCTTGTCTGTGACCCCTCTTACAAAAGGTAGCACAACAGGTACACGTTCTACTGTGGCTGGTTTCACTCGGTTTCCGTGACGGCGGCGTGGAATTCGGAGCTTGTTATCACGCAGTACTTGCTTGACATATCGCAGCTCAGCAGCCAGATGTTCCTCGTCACAGATTCCTTGTGCTCTCTGAAACACCGATTCCTACCTAGGATGATTCGTGAGGCTATTGAAATTAAAAAACATCCAAATTTCAATAGAGAAGATGGTTGGAAGCTAGCACAAGCCTGGGATCCAATTATACATTTAATTAAATCGGAACCCAAAAGACCAATTGCCAGACCTCAAGACACTGTGAGCTCTTTCTGCGTAGATCGGAACACTATAAATATTAAAAATTAAATTGAAGGTAGACACAGTAACATAAACTTTTCTGGACAACCTACACCTCAGTCCGCCCCGTGACCACGAAGGCTGAAAAGCTTTCGAAACGTCGGGATCAAAATTTAATAAATAACCGCGCTAAAATCCGTTTAAATTAGTTTTATTTCAATGAATAATATTCGCGTAAACCTAAGAAATCATTATAAAAAATGCCTATTTAACAATTTTAATAAATTAAAAAAAAAACTTTTTTTTTCTGGGTAAATCTTGAAATTAATCTCTTGCTTTGCAGAACACCTGATTTCTAGATGTGCCTAGGACGGTTGCTTCATTGTTTAATTTTATGTCTTAATTTTAGATTCATGTCACGTAATATACGTGTATTTCATCGGATTTTTTTAAGTATAAGCGATATTGTGTGTTTATATACTTTCATACTAACTTATATAACATAATTATTATTTAGTTCGCAAAATCTCATTTCTCAATAACTGGATATTGTATGTAGTTTTTTTTAATAATGATTAGTTATTTAGCCTAATAGACGTGTAACTAGTCAGCTACTTATTAGGGAGTCTTCTTTAACTTTGAAAAATATGACATCAGCTGAGGGTAGTTCATAATTTACTATTGTCACCATTCTACATAGCCGCTCGTAAAAACATCGCTGGATTACCGTCAAGTTTGTACCAAACCAAGCGTTTTCAAAAAAGTATCTGCTTAAAGCTGGTTTGGAAGATTATAGCTCAACCCTTTTTTTATTAATTTTGTCTTTATGCCTATTCTTTACGAACGCATTACCTGGGCCATGGCGAGAGGGGCATGTAGGTAATTTTCGGGCAATAGTCACCCGACAATACCCACTAAAACGCGCTACGGCAACACTTCAAACTCTAGTGTTTTCTTAAACCAGGGACAACTTATTTATACATTTCAGATTTAGTGTTATGGCCACAATCTCGCCTGATGTTAAGTTGCGATGAGCCTCAAGCTGGAGACCATGCTAAGACTGTGGAGGGACTGGCTCTCAAGTGCAACTGTCAAAAAATACCTATAGGCATTTGGCGGCAGATTTTCAACTTGATGGTGGTAGCTAGCCAGACGGGCATCAGAAAAAACCTCACCACCATGCTATGGTTTCATCATGACATTTTCCTTCATCGAAAGCTCAAGCTCATTGTAGGTGGATACGAACTCACGTACACGGCGTCAGTACACGCTACCAACCGAGCTATAATCGCTTCAGGGTTTACACTTGTAATCTTTAGTGAGATATTTCAACACTACCGGCGCCAACCTGCACCTTAGAATACAATACCTATGTATTGGAATACCATTTGTCTATATTTAAGTCAGTTGTATGAAGTCTATGGTCGATCAATTAGCCGAGTTAGAAATATTGTTAACAATGAAAAAATACCTCAGTAATTAATTTATTAATTTATTTCCACATCATCAATTAATACATCACTATACTTTTGTTACATCGTTTAGTTAATTAAATGAACAGTTATAATAAACTATTTAATTATTAAATAAAACTGTAACAAACAAATCTAGACATGTATTCTTGGGTAATCAAATAATAGAGTCATAAATATTGTAATGGCACATACCAAAGATAGTTTGAATTTCATCTCAGTAGTTTTCTTTATTGCCTTTAAATATTCGTTAATATGTTTGTTATTTTTATTAAATATTTTGCGACAAATAACTTAAGCTCCTAAACATAAATACCCGTAAATAAAGTATCTAATAAGGAAAACTTCATTTTATTACTAACTAAACACGGAAGTATATATTCGCAAATTCCAATATATAGGTATTCGAAATTAAATCCATTTATATTTCTATGAAAAACATTATTAAATTTAACATATCGTAAAATAATAACCACTGTAATACTTACTAGCATATTGCGCAAACGAAAGTCGTCAGTTAATAAATGTAGTTTATTTCTGCCTAAAATACTTTTAGAATAAACATCTAAATAACAAAAAGTATATCTTATAGTCCTTTAGTTTAACTTAAATGTAATATTGCAATATATTGAATGCGCCGATTTTCATTATAACTCACAAGTATATTTCTTATAAGTAATTATATATATTTTATATTAATAGACAAGTAACTAAATATAGCATAAAAGAACATTTATGTCTGAACATAGCGAGTCATTTGAGAAAAACATCGCAAGTGACAAAAATATCTTTTATTGTAACCTGCTAAAAATTAGCTTTGTAAATTAGATACTGTATGTTAATACCTACTACACACACAACAACCTTTTTTTTTATAAAGATTTTAGAAATTGTTATATAATTAGGAATGAAAATTCGCTCTCCTGTAACAAGTGCAGTTGTTGCTTACGATGTTTTTCCTGAAAAGGCTTGATATTATTACAATATTTACAAACTGTTTAATGATAATTAACATGTTACCTTATTAATTACTTAAATGCACCATCAATTCATTAATACTTAAAGCAAACAACGAAAAATCTTTTTCACTACTTCTTATCTATTTGCTAGTTTTTATTAATACATATTCATAGCTTTATTAAAGTCATTTTAATTATATAAAGAGAAACTAAAAAAAAAAATAGAACTTCAACTTCAGATGTTATCGGAATATGAAATAAATATTAGTTAAATATAAACTATATTTTTGAAATGGTACTTACATCATAAACAATTATAAATCTGGATAAACTAAGTGCTTCTTACATAACATTGATAAAATATTAATTTATTTTGAAAATATTTTAAATTATAACATTCGATTAACTTTTACCTAAAGAACTATTAAAAGATGTATGTCAATATATACAATAAATATTTATAAAAAAAAAATATATACATATTAATCAGTCTATTTTAACAATAATTCTTATATTACACAAAATTTTAAATATTTTACAATCAGTTATTAATATTATTCGAATAAAAATGCTAATATGATTAATTTTTTATTTTTATATTAACAAGGTTTTCGAAAGAAATTATGTCCTGATGTTTAGTGACTGCGTTGCCAGAATACATAGATGGTACTGGACAATAGACGTTCATTTATTAATAATAAATGTCCTTACAAACTCTCACCGAAAGTTGTAGATTTTTTTATTATTTAATAAGTATAATATCATCGTTGTTATAAACTTATATTTACAATTGAAAATTACTACGCAGTTTCTTTTATTTATGTTACTTTGTTTAAATTATTTCAAATTTAGCCGACGCTAATAGCTTAAAACTTAACTTATGAAGTTACACGTTTCATTCTTATACAACATTCTTTTCAAAATCACAATTTAAAATATGAATTCTTAAAATCATTTTACATTCTAATACCTTACGAAATCCTTTCGAACCCTGAGCCATTAATATTAATTAAGATTAATAATATTATAATGTATATTTCATATGAGTTATTGTTTAACCAATTTCTGTGATTGCATCAGCTATCTTATTGAAGTTTCTGTATATCTTTGTAATTGAAACTGCAAGAAAATTTGTAACAATAATACTAGAATAGTCGGCAAACAAGTTTCCGTTGCAGCTCCTGAAACAAAAACGTTCTATTAGCAATACTCAAGAACTATACGATTGTAAATTTCCTAGTGTGAAATCTAGTGAAAGTTAGCCGGAATATAAATTACTCCATAAATGGAACTATTTCAATAAACTGTAAATGCGTCTTTTTTAATTAATTTTGTTATTACTATATATGTATATGCAATGAAAACCTCGTGATACCTGTTTTTAATGCCTATTAAAATGACATAAAATTATTTTTCAAATGGTTAAAATAGTAACGTTCGAAAAGGCTTTTATTAAAAATTAGATGAAGATAAAGATAGACAAAAATGGATTCAGAATTTTCATGTTCATTTTTTACGTTTATTAATAGATAGAAAACAGAGGACCTCTCAAACAAGTTGTGCCGCTCACGGCTCTATGTTTTCCGCCTTTTCCGACGCTTTTATTAGATTTTTACCGTAATATTCTACGTCGACAATATTTATAAAACTTATTACTTAAGATGAAAACACGTGTGTAATATCGAGGTTTGTTTGTTAAAGCATTTTCATGTAAGACACTATTTCTAATCATAATAAAAAAATCGAACAAGTGCGAACAGAACTCAGCACACAGAGAACACCATTGCTCATTTCTCTACACAATTTATAACTTATGCTTGGTCGATGAAGGCATTATTCTTATAACTTATTCGACTATAATTTTATGTTATGTTGACGAAAATGTCTCTTAATGGCAAACTGTAAACTTATGTTTTTGTAGGGTTTGTTTGAATAAATTGTTACATTACCATATTTATTTATAATAAATAATCTCCAATAATTATTACCTGTAAAACTCCTTCCTAACGCTGATGCTGGGTTGGCATTACGTTCTCGCAGCACTATGGTGTGACTTGTTGATTTCCATACATCAAATATAGAAGCTTCACATCTAAAAATAATTATTTCCATCAGCTCAGTAATTTATTTTAGAGAAATGAAATAAATAATTCCTATTTACAATCCATTACAGTGCGTCAGAATGCGACAAAAAAATGGTTTAAAACTAACTGATTGTAGAAATATATAGATAAATAATCATCAGAATGTATAGTATTTTTTTTGTGGTTGCTTAATGTTTGGTTGAAATTAATCAATAAAAATCTCACATATATCCATTCTCTCTCGACTCGTAATCTCATGATTAATACTATCTATAGCACAAAACATTTATTAAAAATATTTTTAGGTACATATAATAAATATGGGAAAAAGTGGTTTTTGTACATCGAATATATTAAAAAAAAATATACCACGAGTGTTAAAGAATAACCAACAGAACACATTTTCAGCATTATTGCAATTTGTGTCTGTTTCTATTGTAGATATCTTTTATACATAAAAATTGTACGCAACTTGGATTATTACATAGTTTTTTGTTTCATTGCAATTGGTTCTCTCTATCAAGAGATTTCCATCCATATATATTAATGAAATGAATCACCGAAATGTATAACGCGCATAACTTTCGAACGAATGTACCAAATTGAACAATTCATTTTTTATTGTGTTTGTTATTGTCAGAACAAGGTTTGTATGAAAGAAAATAATAATAAAATGTACAAAAATAACAAATCAGATAAACCATTTTTGAGTTTTAGCGAGCTAAAGAGTAACAATTATAGGTGATACAAAATTCACTGGGTCAGCTAATTTTGTACAACGACGTCGTATTTAAAAAACATTAAGTCTTTTGAAGGACAATTTAAGTGAGTTATAATCCTATGTATAAGCATTTATATAAGTAACAATAGTTTATGCAATATGTTAAATTTTAATTGGTCAGTACCACAGTAATCTTGTACTCGTATATCATTCTGAATATGTTAAATATTTATCAAAATTGAAATATTTTTTGTCCTAATCACTGAGCGATTTTCTCCTTTTGAAATATAAAGTTTAATAATGTTTTTCTACTGTTTTAATTTAGTAAATATAAATAAATGTTGGCAGAGTTCTTGTCATATCACACTTTTATGTAAGCAAAAAATGTTTGAAAGGGAGTTTAAAACGGGAAAGGTTCTTTCTTGGTTTCTAAATTTATTACTGAAGTGTTCAAGGTTGCGTTTACTGTCACTTTACAATAAATTTACACAAGTGAAAAAATAATATTTAAAAACTTGCGCTACTACATATTATAGTTTACTAAATAATATTGACTATACCAGTATAGCAGTCTTTATTTACCGTATCATGAGTGTCGGGACCGGAGACAACAATGCCGCTTCCAGTTCCAAAGTCGCCACGCTCGACGCGTAGCCGTTGCTAAAGTTTAACATGTGGTTTGCTGTAAATCCTGGTACCTATAGACAAAGGTCCATTAACTTAATAAAGAGCTACCATCCGTTTTCCACACATCTTATCTTCTAAAGCTTGTCTACGGATAGATTTAATTTAGTTTTCAGTCTTTTCTTCTTCCAAAATCCCGTTCAGTAAAATCCCCGCATTAAATAAAAGGGAATACGGCCAGAAGTAATTGTAAATACTCGAAAAAGTATACGATTATATATAGGTATATTCTAAAGAATTACTTGCAGAAAAGAACCAAATTCAATGTAACAATTACTGTTACGTAGAACATAAGCCTATCTAATTGTCAAACAATTGCAGAAACTCGAGTAAATAAAAAATATTTAATACATGTCTTTTATTTGAACAAACTTATGGGAATGTCGTAAGATCATTGATGAGGTGATCAGTCTATTTAAAACAATTCCATTTCATTCTACATACACATATTTGCCATTTATACCATGCTCTGATAAGATTGACATGTGGAAAATGTAACCATATATGTATAAAATTTAATAACAAACTCTTGGTTACCGTAATATCGGAAAATATATCACAACTTCGTTAAATAACCCTAACATTTCTTAAAGATGGGTAATGTAATATCAGTTAACCAACAAAAGAGTCATAGTAAATTAATAATTATAAATACTAACCATCTGTTCGTTGACATACCACGTGATGTTGGCAGCTGGTAACGATGGTGGCGATGTACAGTTTGCTCTGATGTGGTCACCACCAACGTATGTCAGTCGATTTGATGTCACATTTGGACTTGTCAGAGGTGGTTCTGCGAATAAATTATTATTATTTTACTCCCGTAGTTCTACCTGCAAACACTACTCTCATTCATATTTCTTTTCTAAATGGGAATTCGTTAACCACAAAAAATGCTGTATGATATTAGACTCAATACGATACAAGATATAAAAGTACTAAATGACTTAATAAATGATAATAAAATGTAGTTATTACATGCATGTAATACTCAATATAGTAACAATAACGCTCAATAATAACAATATCGACCATTCTTTAAGCGTTCTACTGTTGAGCAAAGGCTTCGTCCCACTCCTACCAACGACGTAATGAAAATGTCAAATTTTTAGAAATTTACACTTTTAGCCTTCTCACATCCTATTTTTCGAAACCATGTTTATTAAAATTTATGTTTTATGAAATATATGCAAAATTTGAGGAATTAGTTGATACATGCTAAGGACCCTCCTTACCTAATAACAGTAATGCCAAATACTACATCAACTATTGCCTCTTTTTTAATATTTATATAACTGGATCCTATTCCATTGCTATTAAATGAAAAGCTCGCCCACGTATTAGCAAAGTTACTAAAACTTGGAAACTATAAAACAAAAAGCTATAATAAATTTTAAATTTAAATATTTAGGACAGTATTACAACAATGAGTTCATTAAATAGAAAGCATCAAAACAACCACTAAAATGTTATGTTTGTAACAAAAATATTAACAACTGATCAAAGCTGACTTTAATTTGAAACTTTGCAAAATTAGGCTTTGGTAAAAAACGTTAAACTTTCAACTACGGACGAGGTAGAACCCAAAGGAAAGAATTAAATTTTGTTAGCAAATTTTCTAAGTTCCTATTTTGTTGTACATAAGAGCCAATAAAAAAGAGCCATCTAAAAATAGCATTTAGTCATTCTAGGATCTTCAACGTTCAAAACTTACTACAACGTTCATAACTTTAAAATTAAATATGGCTAACGAGTTCAGTAGAATCGATAACGTTGGTAGTACAGCGTTTCAGATAGCACGGACTACGGTTTTAGTAATATATTCCGGAGTAATATACATTTATGTTTGTACATCACGATGGATATAGAGAAGGCGATTATAAAATTTATGAAAATTAGAACAAAACCATCTGGCCGAAAACAAAATGTATTCAGAGTAGATTGAAAAAAATTGTTTTATTTTTACCGAATCAAAGACCAGATGCGTTTTGAATATGCAATATTTCACTAATCCTAATAAAAGATTTCCAGAAAGGGGTTGAAATATTTGGCAAGTGGGCAGATGGTCTCTGGGTACCATGACGGATTGGTTTCTGTTTAATTTAAAAAAATAGATTCTTATACTTTATCACAAAAATATCTCACATTAGGTCATGCTTTGAAGTGCAATACTGTATTAAAATTACATGGTAGAATAAATGCCTGTATTTAATTTTAATTACTCCTATTTTTTTTAATTGTTTAGTTCTCTAATTCTCTAGAGTGAAATGCTAGGCAATTACTTTTTGTCACCTAATTTTTATACACCTAGTGTGCTTTGTAAATAACATCGTCTAATGTTGGGTTACAATATGGGGTTTGTTAATAACACAATAAGCATGCAGAGATTGGCTTTCAAGTGTGAAGCTTTCGGATCGTACATATTATAGCGGCTTGGTAACAAGTTTGTAACTTGAGTGTAGTAGTTAGTTAGCCAAGTGGACAATAGCATATACCCTACCTCCATCATCACGGCATTTTCATTCACTGAGAGTACAGGCTTATTATATATAATGTACTTTTGTACTGCTATACCATGTTTACATATTTGACTTTAAGTTGAGATTAACATTTATGTGTATTTCC
The DNA here is from genome assembly GCA_039707435.1 of Actias luna. NCBI lineage: Eukaryota > Metazoa > Arthropoda > Insecta > Lepidoptera > Saturniidae > Actias > Actias luna. Next base: position 8,185,802 of record JAZHAC010000018.1, on the reverse strand, counting down.
TTTTCACTTAAAATTATAAACTTATACATCAGTGTATAACACATTTCTTCAATTAGGTCTAAATAAAAGGTAACAGGTATTTCAAATATGATATTACGAACTAATTGGTCTGGTAGATGTTGCTAATACCAATTACTGCCCCAGCTTTCCCTATTTCATTCAGGGGCATCGTATCTGTCTTCTCTATAAAAATATACTTGATTCACGCTGATTGGTCAAACGGTGCTGTATTTTAGCATATTGCCTTATCATGGTGGATACCTTTCAGTATTATGCGCACACGAAGAGTGAGACAGAAAAATAAAGTGTTTTTAGAAAAATAAAGTGTGTTTTGGCTTCTATAACGGTGACATAGTACAGCACAATTATAGTTTTCATGTACAGATTTAACTTCGTACAGTTTTAGTAAATGTATAGATAACATAAAGGTAACAAATTAAAATCTCTTACCAACAACCACCATCTCCGCTGCTTTTATATCTGTATGAAAAAGTGGTGCATCTGCAGACACTTCGCATTGATATTCTCCTGTCAATGTTCTATCAACTTCAGTTAGCACCACTCGATTCTGGTTTGACGCTGCAACCTGTAGATAAAAAATATGCTCTTGAAATAGATCTAAATTATAATTAATCAAGGTATTGTTGTAAATATAGAGCGCTGACTCTGTTCGACAGAAATAAAAATATGGATATGGTTTATTCATAGACTTCATATATCTTCTAATATCGTAATTCATTACATTTTTACGTTTGAAGTTTTTATAAAACAAAATATTGATAAACAATTAACGATTCCTTTGTCATTACGTCTTTGACATTTACGAGTCTTTAACATTAGCAGTATGAAAATAAACGATGGATATTCTAGTTTAGTTATTGGAATATAGTTATAATACATATTACACATTAAATATCTGCTCTCTCTCTCTCTCTCTCTCTCTCTCTCTCTCTCTCTCTCTCTCTCTCTCTCTCTCTCTCTCTCTCTGCATATGTAAATTTAACTGTGCCAGATATTACACTTCGCAGAATAGACATCTGTTTATGTGTGCAATTTTGCCTATGTGAACCGAAAACGTCTTTATAAACACAGTTAATGACATACATTAAAAATAATTAAATCGTTCTGTTCAGGGCTTGAACCCATAATACTTCGGCACAGCGGTTGGAGCGAGGCAGCTGCTTTAACCACTAGGTCAACCGTGCAGTCACACTCAACATAATTAAAAAGAGTAGAAAGTTTTCTCTTTCCGAATTAATTAAGATTTCCATTTACCAAAAAAACGTTTCGTAATTATATTTGTCTTCGTAACGTATCAAGATCTTATATATATTTATATTAGTACTATAAAGCGGAGTAGTTTGTTTGAACGCGCTAATCTTAGTGTATAATATTCAATAATTATTTTTGTATTTGATTGCGCAATCTTCGAGGAAGGCTTTAGGCTGTTTAACATCTTGCACTTGAGAGCCAGTGCCTCAAATAGGCTTAGCGTGTTCTGTATCTTGGGCCACATCTTCACTTAACAGCAGGTGATAACGCTAAACCATAATTATATAAAAAAAAAACATTACGCTACCACCAATAGTAGCTAAGCTTGAAAAAATTAAGAAAGACTGGTAAAAATTATTGAGTAATTTCTGGTTCTACACAAACGAAATCACGGTGATAGCTAGTGTGTAATAATAAGATAGAAATGGATTATTGATTGAGAATTGAAAATTACTTACATCAACTTTGATCTCCGAAACGGGAAACACTTTAGTCGCAGGTGACTCCTTTGGGACGTACCGGTAGAATTCTATCATGTTTCGGTACCATCTTATGGAATACAACTGGGCCCCTTCCAGCTCGTAAGTACATGACAGCTCTGCGTCTCGGCCCGATAGAACTGCTTTTGGAACGTGGATCTGGAGGGATTTTAACGTATTCGCTGTGCCTGTGGGCAAATAATAAGATATTGATAAAATAATAAATACCATAGACGAATGTATTCGGTTTCTATTTACTATGTGCGCTACAAAATCATTATACAGCATCAAACCAGTCTCAAGTGATTATTCTCACGGAATCCGTAAATTCATTAGATATTAAAATTATACCCATAGCAATATTTTAACAGTGCTTTGTTAATTAAGAATAAAGTACCTACATAGAAAAATTAGTAAAACATTAAAAATACGAGGAAAATTACAAAGTGATAAAAAATATACATTATAAACTAATATGATATTTAACATAAATAGTAATTGAATATAATTATAACAACATTTAAATTTAAACTCTTAAAATGGCTCGACTGCATTTTATTAGTTTTGTATCATTACTCTATAAGCTAAAATAACTATCAATAATACTGTTAAAGTAGAGTTTAAACTCCACTTAACACTCGATTTAACAACAACTCCCGAAAACGTCGAAATTATTTGCCATTGGGCGCTTTACCTTGTTGTTGTCCAAATACTCAGTCTTTTAAGTGTCCCTACGTACCTGGACGACCGAGCTTAGCTAGGTATTTTATAATTGTGCTCCTATCTAAAAATATGTTTATGTCCATATATGGATTATACGTTCATTTTTTTTTAAATAAAAAACCGGAAATCCACTTAATATTTTGTATATAATTTCGAAAAAAAGACTGACTTTTTACGAAAATTGCAACTGCACAGATGAATTTATAAAGTAAACATTTTTCAGAATACAAAAGTTCATCGAAATCGTTAAAGCTGTTTCTAAGATACCCAAAATGTGTATGTAATATATATATATATATATATATATATATATATACATACACATTTTGGGTATATATATATACACATGATATGTGTGAAAATGTGTTATATACACATTTAATTATATATACATATACATTTATATATATAAATAGTATTAACTTAACATAATTAGATGAACAAAATCCATATATACGTAATAGAAGTGACAGTCCATGAAGTTTATGTGAGAGTCAGAGGCAGAGAACAATTCAATATAAGACGTCACTTCTTTCCATAGAAAACTTATAAAACTACCTTCCATAAAGGAAGAACGAAAATGTATCGTTGGATAGTATCAGATAATACAAAAATAAACACAATTTTAATGCTATTAAGCATCTAACAGTAGCCCGATAATAAGAAACTTGCTACAGTATAACCTTACGGGGTATATACTGCAACGCTGGTTATCAGTATGAGGCTTTTCCGCGCAATGACGTCATGTCGGCGAATCTATCTTTTATACAACAATATGTGGATAAACGTGACGAACATCTTTCAATTTTTATTCTAATCTTCACCTAAAAGGTTTACTTTAGAACATTACGAAAAAAAAGTGATTACATTACTAAGCAACAAACATGTATGGAGTAGCGGACGCAGTTTGTTGTTTGTAAATATGAATCGATTGCACTACCCGTACGTCGTCGTAATCTCTGAATATGTAACAGCATACGCGCGAACATTACTACTGGCCGATCAAAAACGTGTTCCCGCATAAACACCCTGTTCACCTATCGCATTAAAATAATATCGGATCCCCATCGGGTCCGGATACACAGATTTATCGAATAGTATTATTCCGTTTGCGCAAACAAACCATAAATTGTGAGATTTAAAAAGCTTTTTATATCTCTTTTTGTTTGCAAAGTTGTTTGGCATACCAGTGTTGCATATAAAAATGTTGAATACATTAGTTCAATCGTGAAAAGGCCGTTTTCGTTTTACTATACGTTATGATTTGCTAGGTTTTTACTACGCTATAAAGGGTTGCGACAAAAAGCGATATAAAATGTGATTTTTATTTAAATTGAATTGTACATCATATGAGTCCACAATCACGATAAGTACAGTTTCTAAATGGACAAATTATTATATACACTACTATCTTTTACCCACGGGTTTGATCGTGCAATAGTGAGTTTCATACGTTAATCCCTCTCTTTATTTCACTACCAGTAGATTTTTCCCGAGAAAAAAGTACCATATGACCATCTTCAAGGACTCACCTATCTCTGTACCAAAACTTATCATAATCGAATCAGCAGTTTAGGTGTCAAAACGTAACAAACTATAAAATTCAATTTCGCATTTATAATATTAGGAAGGAAGTGAAGTTAAGGATAGTAAAAGATATGACAATTACGAAGCGTTACATCCAGAGACTGTTTTAGTATTATTTTAAAAGCCATCACCCGCAGCAGGTGTAATTTAATGACTTTTAAAGGACTCAAAGTTTCTAGTGTGGTGTATAAAACCACAACTTTCAAAGAGGTAGTAGCTATGAGGCTACAGCTTAAATCGCTAAACAAATCAACATTGCGAAAGCAGTTCTAGGCCTTTGGCATTATAGGGGAAGTGAATGGTTGCCGTGGCAATTTTTAGTGGCTATTACTAGTTTGAGAGCTGCAGTTTGAGTCCCACTTTCTCGTTTCTGCCAAGCATATCATGAGAGTAATTATTTTTTAACCACTTTAAACAAAAAGACTAATCGGGCAATGACAGGTATGTTTTAAAATATTTAGTATTGGGTGTCACCAATAGACTACCATCCGTCCAGTCATACCAGTTATTTCATCTAGTTAAGTTATTATATTTATTAAGATCACCATAACAATACAAATTACATTAAATTACATTTAAAAGTGCTGATCGCGAGTCTTGAGAGTAGAAGAAAAAAAAATAAACACCATCTAGTTTATTAAGGGCAAGTTCGTGGTTTCTTCATGTAATTAGACCAAAAATGAAGACATCGACATTAAAAATAGCAGCCTCTGATATAGCCCTCAAAATGGTTAAAATGCAATGGCAGTAGAATGGAATATCACTCGAAGAGTGAATGGTAAATAGGGCCGAAATGTTCTCAAGTAGAAGTTATACGTCAGAAGTTGCAGCGATTTTACAGAAAACCTTATTATATACGGATTGAAGAACGAAATATCAAAAAATATATTTTACCTATCTTCCTTTCATCTTAATTCAAAAAGATATCCCATCTTTATAATAATCGCAATTGTACCAGGCAATAATAAGTAACAGAAGAAAACTCGAGATTTGAAGAGGGGACGTAGCGATAACGGCGACATCGTTTAGTATTATGGCTGAACTTGTAACGAGCCGTCATAAACTGGGTATTACTCACCTTTGGACGTTTCCAAGGTAAAAATGTAAGGTGGGTTATCGTAAAATCTTACGAGGTAACTCTTTGCCGTTTCTGATGCCCTGGTATAGCGGTTATGACGCAATTGAATATTTTTTCGCTTTTAAAAATGAATCGATGATATGAAATTTTACAATCATTTAATATTATTCAAAACGTTGATAGCGCGGTAGTAGTGTGTACAGACTCCGCGTCAAGGGACATGAGTTCCAATCCATCCACAATGAGCTTTCTGTGAAGGAAAACATCGTGAGGAAATCATGTAGTGGTGGTAGGGTTTTTCTAATGCACGCCTAGCTAGCTACCACCCTCAAATTGAAAATTTGCCGCCACATACCAATAGATGTGTTCCGGCAGTTGCAATTGAGAACCAATCCCTACACAGGTTTAGCGTGTCTACCAACTTGGGCCGTATCGTTATTAAAGATCAGGTGAAACTGTGGTCATAAAGCTCAATCTTAACTATAAATAAAAGGTAATACGATTGATCATGTTATTTTCTTTTTATGCGTGGATTCATTGTAATTCTGTTAATTATAAATATAATATTTTATACCAAATAGCCAAACCAGTAAATATATATACGTAAATATATATTACTCAACCTTGTTTATTACTCAATTATTAATCAGTTATTCAAAGTAGTTATTCAAAACAGTTTAATTTCTTCTACTCTGTCATATATTTCAGTAAAACATTTAACCTTAACAATTAACAGTTCCATCGCGTTGAGTAGTTAGCAATCAGACAAATTTGCATTTTTTTTAAAGGATAAAGCTAGTCAGCGAATTACCGACTTTTTCAATACTCCATCAAATTAAAGCGTTCAAACGAATCGATCCATGAAAATGAAAATTGAAATAACTGATAACAAAAAATCAACGGCCGCGGAACAGTTGACCTGGAATGAATTGATTCAACGTTAACGTATCCCCGTCAGAAAACAATAATCCGTGGATTTTATAGCGTGCTATAGTAGAAACTTTGGATGTATTAATTTCATGATAATCCTTTTTCTGCCTACATTCCTAACATTGTTATTGCTTTTATTAACCTTACTAGATTTTACGTGCGACTTCGCTCGCGTTAATATCGATTTTGTCAAACAATGACGTAATAAAAAGTTTCATAGAATGTTTATTTCTCTGTTTACCCCACTTCCAATAAAGATTACACGTGAAAAAGTAACCTATCCCCGCTTCCTCGGTCTCATCTATCTCTGTAACAAAATTCATCACAATTGATTTAGCGGTTTAGGCGTAAAAGCTTAACAAATAAACAAACTCATTTTCACGAAATAGTAATTAGTGAGTATAAAGATTTAACTTTGTTAATCGGTTGTTAAAATTAGCCTTCAAACAACACGGTTTACTAAATAACCTAAAATTGATTGTCCAACGCCCCCCACGAATACTTCATCTAAATTTTTCATCGAAATTTGTAGAGAAATCCTCTCCCACCGATATTCTTTAGGCTCCTCCAATATCACTTGAAGTTTCCATAGCCCCTTCAGATAGTCTCAGCGCCCATTTTGAGATCCTATGGTCTAGAGCTATATTAAATTTCACTTCAACTGTCAGTTGTTAAAAGGTTAAAGAATTATCGATACACTGGAACGTATTTGCTATAAAAACTTAGGTTTAATAATTGTAATATTGTCTGCGAATGCGTAGATGATACCCTGATTTTTTTTGCATCTTGGTTATTAGTAACACAGTAAAGTATTCATATCGGACGGCAAGGAGTCTGTCACTCTTTTTAATCATGGTGCTGGGGTCAGTCTTCCATACTTTTCGCCCATTTTTATAGTAATGGTTTAGTGTTATGACCATTATCTCACCTGATGTTACGTGAAATTGTGGTCCATGATGGTGGATACGCTAGGCCTAGTGGAAAGACTGACTCTTAAATGCCGGAGCACATCTATAGGTATTTGGCGGCAGATTTTCAACTTGTTAGCTAGTTAGACAGGTATTTGAAAAACACTACTACCATGTGTAAGATGTAATTCAGGTGGGAACAAAAGTCGTAGTCTATTACATGCAAATATTATTTTTTTGTACAAAGCTCTTTGTACACGAATGTAGCTTATCGATATTCTGTTTGAAAGAATATTTGGTGTCAAATATATTAGGTACTGTTGTTTGTCCCAAGCTTCTTTAATGAAAAATATTTTTTGGCGTTTAGCGATATTAAGAACGAAATAACTACACCGCATTTTGTTTGCGGTTTTGTTAACTCTAAGTGAAAACACATGTTTACTCTTCTAGTTGGTTACTTCATGAGTCGAACCTTTGTTATCTGCATTGCAGTTGGCAAACTTCGACCGAGTTTAAATGTTTTTACATATTTATAGACATGATAGTGTAAGGAGAGTATACTTTATTATTTCAATGTCTGTGACGATTATAACGTATTCTTGTTGAGTGTGTAACTTTATGGTGTGTTTGTGGAATTTGTAGTCCGAATAGTCTAAGTAATAAGATATTATGTCCATAAAGGTTCCAAGTAAAGCGATCACTAAGTTCAATCTAATTTCATAACCAATTGGCATAACGCATTTACAACTTGTAAACCTTTATCTTCCCTACAAAATAAAAAAGTTCATATATATAATTTCAATTTTAAGATGAACCTGAGTTTTTGGTGACAGAAAAAATCGTGGTGAAACTATTGCTAGGCGGTAAAAAATGTAATAGTTGACAATTTAGCAACCTTTCGTAAGTTAAAGAATTTAAGTTTTTAAAGAGGTTCCTATCTTGTACCACATGGCTACATATTTCAGATAAGAACGCGGCTAAACAACAACAAACTGTAGAAAATTAACTATTTATTTAATAAAAAAGTACCATTATTGCGTACGTATGAACAAACTTTTTTCCAATGGTAATTCATTCTAACAAATACTGTCAAATAAAAAATATATACGCCCGATACAGCAAAAACCGGAACGTGCTTGTAAACGCGACAGCTTGTTAGTTTTTATTTTAAAACTTGCCTGCACCAGTTCCACTGTGCGGCCTGATGCTGGCGCGAGATTGGTTTTGCACTTCTGTGCCTCTGTGACATTTACATTTGTTTCGAGTACTGACGACATAGAGCTATGAAACAATGGAGTCGGAAATTGCAGTCGGATTTATAGGACAAATAAGATTAAACAAAATATAATACGTAATTTTTGAACATGAAATCCTAATATTACAAGGATTTTTATACTCAAACGTGTTTTGAACATGTTTTGAGGATATTAGTAAATAAAAAACCACAGATGGCATGGTTGTTACAAGGTTGCATATGAACAGCTGAATTTTAGACGAATTGTTCGAATTTGAGTCGTATTCAAGTCATGATTGTTAGTTAGTAGTGTGTACGAATACCGCGTCAACACATAGACATGAGTTCGATCGAATCGATTTACAATGAACATGAGCTTACAGTGTGGAAGAACATCGTCTTGAAACGATAGCATGGTGGCTTTTTGTATTGCTCGCCTGGCTAGATATCAACTTCAACTAAAACTCTTCCGCCAAATAGTTATGTGCGTGTTCCGGCGGTTGCATTTGAGCGCCACTCTCTTCTATGGACTTAGCGTGTCCACCATCTTGGGCTACGTTATCACATATCAGGGGAGATTGTGGCTATAACCTTATCTATATATATATATATATATATATATATATATATATATATATATATATATATATATATATATATTGAGAGGATATTTATAACATACTATACGTAATACAGTGTAAATAAGTCGAGTATCGAAAGTAGTCAGGTTTTTCTTTTACACAATGCTTTAAATAAATGTATTTGACGCATCGGATTTTTCATTTCACTCTTTTGTCATAAATTATTGAATCGTATCCCAATTTCTTCATCTAGGTGATTTATGACAAATAGTCATAAACACTTAAAAGTACAGGGACGCAAAAGAATGGGTCGCAGCGTTAAGAAAATTTTGCTTTCTATTTGATTTTTCTTCTTTCTTCTATTTGAGTTTTTTAACACTTCTTTACTAGTCTTTAGTGTGTGTACTTTAGTTTGCCTTAAAAGATACACACGAGCAAAAAGTCTAAAATTGTAATTCTGTAACAATTCCCTACATTACGTGTTTAAGATCATTAAACTCTCTTCTTTCGAATTAATGTAAAAAGAAATGCCGAAAAACGACCAAAAATTAACGTACTATAAAATTTAACGTAAACATACTTTTTTTTCGAAACGATAATACTTCAGTTGGTATTGTGTACGCATCCCGCGTCAAGGGACATGGGTTGGAATCCACCTGCAATGGCCTTGAACTTTCGATAGCGTAGTCGTATGGTTTTTTTTATCATGATCACTTTACATCAGCTGAGATTATGGCCATAACGCTAAACCTTAGAAACTAACAAAAATATTTACGAACTGGAATAGGTTTTTTTTATATCGTATTATATGTAATACAATGCGCATAATTCGTGTACGTGGGCTAGTTAGGTTTTTATTTTAGACAATGTTTCAAATAAACGTATTTGTCACGCCCGATCTTTCATTTCACTCACATTATATATTATTTAATTGTAACCCTGCCTCTTTGTCTAAGCGATTTCCCATACTAGACAAATAATCATATACACTTAAAGTATTTTAATATGAATTAATACATCGTAAAAAATAATAATTTCGCACGACAGCGCACACAACGAATACTGCGTCACTGGGTAGATATATAATATTCTTACCAATGGAAGAAACGTAAGTACGTAGGAACTTTATTCCTTGATAATACAATTTCAACCTAGTATGATATGTACGTACATAATATATGCCTTTATTATAGCTCTTTACTTTACTTATCAGTTTAATCCACCTATTTTGCTCACACTAACACCTTCCTTAATGATTACTCTATCAAATACAAAAGTTCGTCCGGACAAGAGCCCTCGAGTGACTCAGCTCGCGCGATACAGTGACACTCTACATCACTGAGAGTACACCATCACACCGTATACCATTCGTGCACACTCACACGTTAAATACACGGTTCTGTAAGGAACTACCCTCGCGGCCCTTGAGCTGCTTACCTGATAAGGTCGTAGTTAGTATCACTAGTTTAGTAATAAAGAACCTGTTGGTTAGTCAGGATCATGAATCTTTTTCATTTACCGGCAGCAGCCCTAGCCGAGGCTCGGCCGTCCTGGCTCCCTTGTGCCTGCTGCCTCGGGGCTGAGTGCCCTCAGCACTCGCCACCAAAAGTTCGGTGAAGCTGTCAAAGCCCTTGGGGCTAACAGAGTAAGTCGGCTCGAAAAAAAAAAATGCAAAAGTAATCCATGTAATCCGACCAGTAGTACCTAAGATTAGCACCTTCAAACAAAGGTTTCCGCTTTATAATATTAAAATACAGATTGTTGTTGTTTTTCGTGTTTTGTGCTATAAAACTATTATTTTTCTAAACATTTTGTTTATAGTTATGTGGCAAAATGACAGCAATGAGGCAGATGCCGATCTAAATACAACTACTATCATCACTGTCATTGCGGACTGCATAAATATCCTTAACGTACCCTATTTTTCATTTTTTTATAGCTCGACGTAATTACTATACATCACCTGACGGTCCAAGAACAGTAGTGACTGTCGTAGGAAAAATGAGCTCCGTCAGTTGCAACTGTCATGCTGGCGTACTAAATACTTTTTCACGCCATGTTAAAACATAAACCTGAAAATAACAGAATTGATTTTCGTAGCTCCTGACGTTCGTTAACACTTGTCTCGTCAGCACGCTGAAGAGCGCCCGTATCTGACAGAATCGCTTAAATGATTTTTTGTCTCCCCGTCGCCGCCGCTATAAAAGTTACGCGTTTCGATGTTTTATAACAGTGTAGTAATTGAAAATATTGGTTTTTATGTAGCCAACAAGTGTATGTATTGTGACATATAGAAATTATTTTGTAACTCTGCAATATTTTGTTGAAGGATCATATACTAACGGACTGAGTTGGGAAAGTTGTTATTTGATTTTTTTATTTTTAAGATGTAGCGTTATGCCCACGATCTCACCTGATCTTAAGTGACGATGTAGACACACTAAGCCTAGTGGAGGGACTGGCTCTCAAGTGCTACTACCTGAACATACCTGTAGATATTTGGCGGTAGATTTTTAACTCGATGTGGGAAGCTTGCCAGGCGGGCATTAAAAATCATCCCACCAACATGCTATGGTTTCATCACTATGTTTTCCTTCACTGAAAACTCAAGTTCATTGTAGGTGGATTTTAACTCACGTCCCTTGACGCGGCATTCGTACACACTACCAACTAAACTATCATCGCTTCGTCACTATCATATATTAGTGAAATGAAACAAATATTATTCTCATTAAAAGAATGAAATAATGTTCTCTGAAAAGGTAGACTAAATTAGAAGCAATGATAGCTCAGTGATAGCGTGTACGAACACCGCATTAAAAGACGTGAGTTCGAACCTGAGCAATTAGTTCGAGCTTTCTGTAAAGGAGAAATATTGTGATAAAATCATAGCATAGTGGTAGTGCGTTCTAGTACACGCCTGGTTAACTACCTTCAAGTTGAGTGTGCTCAAATCAAAATTTTATATTCAAAATATAAAACATAACTTTCTATGGAATATATAATTATATAATTAATTATAATTAATGGTGGGTTGTACAAATACGTATCGAGGTAATACGAAAGCATTGAGATTGAGTCTTTGGTTGTTAAAATAAAGTAAACAAAATCATCTAATTCTTAAAGTATTATCGATGGGAAATATGATCAAGTACAATATTATTGTGCCATATACAATAAAATAACTATAAAGCCATGATGGCTCAGTTGGTACACGCTTTACGGACGCCGCGTTTATGGACGCGATTTCGAATTCTTGCGATGTGCCAGAGCTTTCGCTGAAAGGAAATATCGTCATAATACCATGGCATGGTAGTAGGGCTTATTTTAACGCCAATCTGGCTAGCTACCACCTCCAATATTTGACAAGCTCGTAATTAGCAATCTGCATACGCTCTCTACATAAATGGAAAGCGTTCGGTGATGATGGCGAGAGTTCCATGATTTTTGTTCACCCAAAAAGTGCCCACGCACCTAAAGAAGTTTTTACTTAAAAAGTAATGTATATACTATTTTTAAATAGATTAAAACGGACAGATTCGTGGGCACAGGATAGTAGAATAGTGAATTATACGAGTTCCGGGTACCGGGAAAGTCGTGTTTCTACTGCGCTGTTTGATTTTTAAGCAAACGTTAGCCGAGTGGTCGCCGGCGAAATATCCGCTTTGTATTTTTTTATTTTAACATAAAATCATACTTCGCTTTCTGTGAAATTCCTAGTTCATACGATATATATATATACGAATGTTATTTCGTATATTTGCATATTGAGTGATTTCGAAGTACGTACATCTGTAAATCGCTTATTAACATTGTAAAGCCTAAGAATCCTATGATAAGCAATATAATTCAAGTCATTAAAAAACCTAATTAAATCCTTATAACTTTTTCCGGTTCTGTGATTCATAAGGCAAAAGTAGGAAACCGTATAAAATCACTTTAATTGGCTTTACCTGTGTCAAAATCTTTTTTCTCGAAAATGAGTCGAGAAATAAAAGTTCATATTAATATCATGTATGAATTTTTATGGCCTCATCATGCTATTTTTTTAATATTTATAAGTTTATATTTATGGCCACAAACTCACCTGATGGTAAGTCACGATGTTGCTCAAGATGGCAGACACGCTAAGCCTAGTGGAGGCACTGGTTCTCAAATGCAACTGCCGTAATACACCTATAGGTATTTGGCGGTACATTTTGAACTTGAGGGTGGTAGCTAGCCAGGCTTGCTTCAGAAAAAGCCTTACCAGAATCCTCTATATATTATAAAAGCAAATATCTAAATAAACATAATGAAGACAGTACATCAGACAAAGTTCTACTCACAATCCGATTATTAAAATCTACACGATGCTACGATACGATATCGCCTGATAATTTTAAACTGAAGAATATCTTTGGATGTAAATTAACTAATTACTCCGAAATATATTAGTTTTATTTCCTTGTAGACGTCTTATTTGTAAGATTTAGTTTACTAGTAAGCACCACACGAATATATCAGTGAGTGTACAAGCTTTGAAATGATGATAGCTCACATGATTGTGTGTACCGACACTATGTTAGTAGATATGCTTGAGCTTTCCGCGAGACACAAATTGTGTTGAAACCATAGCATGGTTGTAGGAGTTTTTTTAATAGTCGCCTTGCTAGCTACTACCCTCCTGTATAAGTGTGTTCCGGTAGTTACTCTTGAGAGCCAGTCCCACCACTAGGCTTAGCGTGTCTACCATCTTAGGTCGTTGTCAGTGTCGTTTCAACATTAGGTGATATTGTGATCATAACGCTAACTCTATAAATTATAAAAAAGGATGAATTGTTGTACAAAAGATCGTTATATGAAGAAGGTAATAATTACTAACAAAGAATTCTTGAAAATTCATCCCCTGAGAATGATTCATTTCTGAATTATCTTCAACAGAAAACTATAAGTACAACATAGTAAATATTTGGACGATAGGAGCTTTTAAATATTTATTTATAAGTAGCTATTTAGCTATTGTAATAAATTGTATAGAAATTGATAAAAAGTAGGTGTAATATATTAATAATAATTAACATAATATCTAGTAATATATACTGAACTTGATAATGTTTTTTTGAAGTGCAATCACCAAACAAAAGGTATAAATAACAGCTTGTATAGTGACATATGTACTCCGGGCTCAGCTAGTAAAATATCCCCAATCATGTGGGGTCATAGAGTTCTTTAAGGACTCAATATTCACGTGGCAATAAACCAATGCATTTACAACGTGTTTTGCTACAAGCTGACAAGTTCCGATTGATTGCTAAGTCCAGATAGAAGTCAAGACAGTCTTATGGTCTCTACTATATTTGGATTTAATTATTTTAGGTACAACGATTTCATTTGATCTTGCAACTGTAAAAAAACTTAGTTACAAGCTATTCATTACATAAGCACCATGTATATTGTGTGTATGTATATAATTTGTGGCATAAAAACTTTGCCTACGTCATTTGTGACAGAAGTAATAGAACATTAGACCCATAAAAAAATACACACACATATTCGCAATAACATAACGTAATTTCGATGACGTCCCAGTTCTTGGACATACATCAAAGTCTCGTTAATTATAGCGTATGTAGAAAGCCTCAGTCAGTTTTTCTACACTTTATACGTTAAAGGGAACTACCGGCACATTGTTAGGTTAAACATAATTTTCAGGATTACGGGATAAGCCCAGGATTATGATTTAATCTCGACATTGTAGCAGTTATGGAGGTCAAACACCGCCTGGTTTGTTAACAGCTGAGTTCCGTAATCCTCTCGTCGGGGTGCTTTGTTTACAGTAAGGAATATCGTACAAGCAAAGTGAATCAATGTTATTGTCACAATATTATTGGGAGGTAATCTTACACATGACTTTTCAATTTTATCCATACTGTTTTTAGTGTGAATGTTGAAAATTAGAGTACAACGACAAAGACGTGACTTTTTATTTTCTAATGTGTACGGACGTCACATCAATGTATTTGAGTTCGAATCCTCATAATGAGTTAAAGCTTTCGGTGAAGGAAAATATCGCGATGAAAGTAAATCATGGTGATAGGACTTTTTTAATGCCCACTTGGCCATCTACCACCGTCAAGCTAAAAATGTGTCGCATAATACCTATAGGTATGTTCCCAGAGTTGCGCTTGAGAACCTGTCACTTGTCACTTTAAATCAGGTTTTATTGTGCCCAGAAAGTTAAAACCATAGAGTATAAAAAACACAAACATTTGAGGTAAATGAGCTCCTTCTATTGGTTTGATTATTGATTACAGTAGCTCTGGTTTTCATGCAATACTAATAGATAGCGTTATAGCCCAATGATCGTTCTTTCAATCAATATTGTAATAATAATAAAGTCAACATCTCATTAATATGCATAAACATTAAGTTTAAAATATTAAAATATTTTTTTGTAAATAATAGTAGTGGCAGCCTTAAAAAAATCATAACTTGCAACTCCACAAATGACATTACAGCATCAAAAGTACTAATTAAAAACTCTTAATAAATTATTGAATTATTGGTTAAGGATTATGGGCTAATCATAATAACTTTTAACATTGTTTCGTTACAAAATGTTTCCTTAGAAGTACGCCCTTATTTTACATTAGCGTTAGTAAGTAGTAGTAATAATTATGAATATATGTATTCAAGGTAAATATTTAAGTTATTGTTGTCAAATTTAAATAGAAATTATTAACTACTTATTTTATTATAATAGATTATGATATATTCATAATTAATTTTTATTTAGTTGTTATTATTTCATTAAGTTGCTTGATATGAAATATATGTAATGACATGCAAACAGAGCACTAACAGCTAATCTTATCTAAACTATTAAAAATCACGAGGTAGAATATTCTTTATAAATATGCTGGTTACATTTTACGAACTTTTATATTTCAAATCAAGACACATATATTTTTTATTTATTCCGTTTTCTATTTACCGTTTAGCTTTTAAAATGTTAGCTAAGGTGATAACCGCCCAAAGCTGAAAAACTGGATGTTAAGTGTCGATAAAATATTAACAGCTATTTGGCGTCACATCTTCAAAGGGACCCAGGCCAGCATTAAATAGTATTTTACCACAGCTCTTCGTTTTGTTAGAATCATTTGGTGGATTTAACAGCAGGACTCGTTGACGGAATGGATTATGAGAAAATACAACCTACTTGCAATGAGTTTATCGAGAGATGTCGCGTTTTTTATCGCTGATAATACAAGCTGGCTTACAGTTTATCTTATAATTATCCTCACAAAACACTGAGCACACACATAATATTAGTTTATTGTATTTTTGATTTATTTGCCGTGTCAGCACTGACTCTCGAACTCAAGCCTTGTTTTCATCTCATTTTCATTTGCTTATCAGTCATGTCTTTTCATAATATTCCACACTACGCTAACTAATTACTCCTCAATTTCTTTGCCAGTGGTACTATTTGTATGCTTCCTCGAATGTATTATTTACTTATCTTATCCATTCTAGTCACTTTACACAATCATTGTCCATTTTGTTGTCTAACATTCAGATCCATACAATACTTGAGTGTCATAGATTGAACCATAGATAATACGTCATTGTTAAAATCGAATTCCCGTTAATCAACACAGGGGTCGAGTGCTCAATAATTTCAATCACGTTTCCAAACTAAAAGTATTCTATTCGACTCAACAAATCAATTTATCTCGAGCGGAACACCGGAAAGCGAGAACATTAACACCAACATCAATCAAACACTGAAATGGGTGTCTACGTTTTCATGAAATAATAAAATTATACGCTTTTGTTAATCATGGGATATTATAATTGTTCACGAAAACAAAATCGCTTGGTCACCCCGCATGTCGTTTGTCACAAAAGAGAAATTCTGTGGGAAGTTGTGATAAACTACCGCGACACAGGAACTTCCGGTACTGATTAGCACAGAAGCGAATTTTCGGGGACTCGTGTTTGTACGGCGTTTTATATTCGCGTGTCTTTTTTTACTGTTTCCATATAGGAGTTTGTATTCGGATGTTTGTTGACGATATGCGGGTTGTAAAGAACGGAGTTTCCTTTACGTTTCTGATATCAATTATGTACCGAAGGCCGTATTCGTAAGGGCTTTAAATTAAAGGGTGTAGGATTGTACGGGAGACAAAGGGTATTTTGCAAATTTTTTTTTAAACTTCCGCTTTATTTAGACATGTTTGGTTCCTACACATAACAAGTCAAATTTAACGTGATGATTTGTATGCTTTTTATTAATGAGTGCCAAACAACAGTTCAAAATTGTTAAAATGCAAGTTAACAATCGTTTAACCTGTTGAGAAATAAACTTTTAAGTAAAATTTCTAACGGGAACAATTTTTTGAAAGTGTTCAGAATACATTATAATTATTTTAAATAAAAAAAATATTTTTTTACTATTAGTCATCTGTGAATTATTGGCGAAATATATAATGTTGTTTTTTTTTTTCATTTTTAATCGTTTATAACTTTTGCAATTTGTTATCTGTTAATACACGCTTTTGGCACATTTTTCTATGCATTATTGCGGATCCAATGAGGTATATATCATTTTAAGAGCAGTTTACTTTAGACCATTTTGAACTTGTCGACTATACTAATTATTAAAGAACATGCGTGTGTATTCTATTTGTGTGAAATCAAAAGCATGTTTTTGAATTTTTGTGCGTGTATGTTGATAAAGAGGCATGTATTTCTTTGAAAAGTTTTCTGTCAATTATTATATGTTATGTATTATTAGATTTTACATGCGGCTTCAGTAGCGTTAATATCGATTCTGTTAAACAAACAGGATGACGCAATAAAAAGTTGCATACAATGTTTACCTCTCTATTTAGCCCACTTCCAATAAAGATTTCGCGAGAAAAAGTAATCTATCTCTGTCTCCTGGGTCGCATATATCTCTGTACCGAGATTCATCACAATCGATTCAGCGGTTTTGGCGTGAAATTATAATTAACAAATAAACTCACTTTTGTGTTCATAATGTTAGTATAATATGATGAATTATGATTTAGGTATGGCCTGTAAACAAAACAAAAAGGAGAGATTTAATGAGGTTTCTTTCGTCTAGTTGGAATTTTTAAACTTTTTAAGGTTTGAACTAAAAGCATATATTTCAAATTCAAATGACACACATGAAACTCAGATCTGTAGATAGGTCGCGTACTCTCGCAGCGCTCCCCTCGAGGACCTCTTTAATTTATCTGTCTTCCACTCCGATTATTTGAACTCAGAGAAATGATCCGCCCCATTAAGTTCTTATATTTCAACGTAGTTTATCTCAAGTTCTTTTATATCGTGGAATTATGTTTTGATAGGTTCTATTTTGACAAGCCTTCGTAAGTGATAATATTTGCGATAATATTTTTAATTAGGTTAAGAAAAGAATTAAACATTATTTTATGATAATAATCTTGATTCATTACCAGCAGTTTTCTGACATTTGGCTAATTTGTAAATGAACAGTTGTAATTAAGTTATTTTAATAGATGTCTAATGATTGATGTATGGCTAATAAATGGCGGTTAATGGTGTCGCACATCTCAATTTATAATATTAACAACAAAATTCCCTTTCTGTGACTACGGTGTCCAGCCAATATGACGTAGTTTGTTTACCATACTTTCCTTATCCACTTTCACTATTCCTTTTGGATCTTGTTCTTTATCCCAGTTGTCTTTGTATGTGACCTTTTTCTAAAATTTTGGTGTTTTCTAAACGTTCTAAAAATAACTAAAGAGTAATATCTTAAGGCCGCTCACATATGGAAAACTGATCTCAAATTAGGCAGTCCGTGTTATGGCAAACCATACAACAGGTAACCATACTCATATATGTCTATATACATATAATATATAACATATATGTATTTACGTATATCGACTTATGTGAGTATGTTTACCCGTTGTTTGAAAATAGTTTCTGCCTCTTCCAGACGTCAATCTAACAAACGTTTTGTAACGTGTTCGCATAAAACACAAAAAATCAAGAAACTCACTCCGTCATCATAAATATTTAACTTCAAAAGAAAAATAATAAGACTACAGGTACCATTAAAAAAAAACTGCGAATACTAGCAAACTAGTACTACTACTAACTAGCAAAAACTAGGAGAATAATAACAACAAAACGGAATTTTCAAAATCTGTCGAAAAATCAAAAAGGAGAATGTATCATTTGCACTGAAGCGTTTAATGAAGACTGGATCCAATGTCACAAATGTACATATTAGGCGCTTGAAGCTTGTGTAGACATTGATTCTTTAGTGCTATTACTATTGTGATATATTAAAGGCCAAAAAAACGGCTTGATTATCACTAGTAATTTACATCCGGAGCTACCCACCAAAATTGTTTTTGACCAAAAATGAATACTAATTCTAAGGCTTAGTTTAAGATAAGATAAAGAAATTATCTAATTTTTGTTTCATTTTAATGATTACATATATGCTATATTTTGTTTTCAGTTTCAAAGTAAACATTTTATTTTTTTGATTTCCTAAATAACATGAGTTTTCTTTAAGTTTCCGGGGCTGCCCAACTCAACCCTTCACATAGAATCATAATATTGATGTGTATATATAATTATGTATGTACTTAGCTTGAACGGATAGACTCAGTAATTTTTAATTCATAGAATTGAATCAGCAATAGCCAACAGTACAAGTCAAAGTTTCCATTTGCGTTAGTTGTTATTTCTATAAATTAGTATACGAGTATAAAACTATGCTGATTATAATTTTAATAAGGCTACAAGTAAACTAAGCTCGGCAATATGTGTAATGTGTATAAAATGAGTTTTTTACTTAAAAACCTATGTGAGTGCTAGCCATATTTTTTTTTTTTTTAATTGACATACGCTGTTAGCCGTAAGGGCTTTGACAGCTTCACCGGACTTTTTGGGGCGAGTGCTGAGGGCACTCAGCTCCGAGGCAGCGAGCGCAATGGTGCCAGAATGGCCGAACCTCGGCTTGGGATGCTGCGGAAAACAAACAAGGATCGTGGGGGAGATTAGCCATATTGTAAGTAACTTACGTAATACATGATACAAGTTGTACTGTTTCTTCATAAATAAATTCCGAGTGCCAATTAACATAACATTTTTCACATTTTATTTTTAATTAGCGGATGTATGTGTAGCAGAAGTCGGTTATGCATTAGTTTTTTATAGGATATATCGAACCTTTACAGGAAAACACTGAAGGTGATAATTACACAGTTTACGAGACAGTTGTCACATTCCTAATTAAAAAAATATATATATCTTTATAAAAAAATAGGACATATTGTACATAATTAACCACTGGGCTATTAAAATGGTAGTTATTAACATAATGCTTCTAAGATATATTTTTAAGAGGTTACATTAGAAAAAAAAATTTGAAGGATTTTCACGATTACAATGTTTTTCCTGAAAAGGCTTAATATGATTTATTTCATACTTTATATTACATTTATGTATTTATCATTCAAAACTATTAATTAATGTTGCTTGAAAGAAATTGATATTAGTAATTAGGTTATCTTTTGTACAAACTTTTAATGGCCGTACGCTGTTATAGTTATTTAATATAATCATAGCATAGTTCGTTTTAAACGCCTTTGCTTTTACAAAATAACACTACGGGTCTCAAAATATTACACGAAACCATTAAACATATCTATTGTTCGTTCATATTCACCGAAATTGAAACTTTCCTACGGTTAATTACTAAAGTTATTAAGTTCTTATACAACTTTGTTATGACGAACGTGTGGGTAAAAATTATTCATAACTGTGATAAAATTAGAGAAAAGGGTCTTGATTACTTTATTTACAAAGTTCCAGTTATCACTTCTTTTATGTAAATATTAGCTAGATATGACCGCGACTTCGTTCGCGTGGAACTAAAAGTTATTTATAATTTTTTTCGCGACGTCTTATTATTTTTTTTTTAATACAAATACTCTAAGTGTCTCCTTATAACATCAGCTGTCTATCAGTGATAGTCCTGCCATCATCGGTCCGGCTGTTATAGAGATTAGACAAAACAAACAAACAGGCAGATAGACAGATAAAATTTTTATAAATAGTTTTTTTTTAATATATTTTACACACCGTATATACTTTGATACATATTTAGTAAAAAGCTGTTATTTTGACATTATTAACAGACAATTCAATTTTATTTATTTCTATAAATTACGTTTTTAAATTACATTACAAATAATAATTAAAATAGCTATTATCTCTGTTAGCATTTTAACAACTCATCGCATTTATGCTTATTTGTTCACTCCATCATTGATTACATAGTAACATAGCATAGTGATTAATTAAAATATCTTTAATGTTAGTCTATAAAAATAGAATAATGTAAAGCAGTTTTGTTTTCAAATTAAAGCCAACAAACTAGTACCCGGTTCTAATCATTAATAATGGCCAAAACTATAAAGTTAAAATTAATACAGTTGTCTAGGACATTTTCCTGAGAAGGTCGTTACTAGATCCTTTGTTGTAAAGTTATTTAATTTCACTTCATTACAATTACATTAATTGGGTATTTGTTGAGTATTCTAAAATTAAACATTCTATCAGTATTCTGAAACATTTTAAATTATAGTTAACTTCAAGGCCTCGTACAATGTTGTGTTAACAAGCTCAATAATAAAGAAAATTTGTTTTCGTTTTAATAAACATATCTGACCTAGGGAAAATATCTTATTTTTCATGAAATTTTGTTATTATCGAGTACACTCACATACATGACTAACATATCAGGTCATGCAAATAACTTTTCTGCGTGGGAATTTAATTTTACTCTTGAAATAATATTTGTAAATGTAATGTAAAATTTATTCCAGTATAGTGGCAAAAACAAATTATTTGTTAACTAAGTAATTAATATAAATAGCTGAAATATGTTCCGACCAATAATACTAAATAAAATAACCTAAACCTAACAGGTACTCACAACAGAAATAAGAAAAAACTTCATCCAAACATCATAGCTATTTATCACAGGTACAACCAACATGATAAATGAGAGTTCGGCAATAATAATAAACGTAAGAAATTACTACCCTTAACAATAAAGTTATAAAAAACGAGGGGAAACGAAGTTCGGGCAGATCTTACGTTGCTCTACGAGTACGATTTTTTATTATTCAAAAGCTTTTGCTCATGACGTCTTGATGAATGTTGTAAAGAACTTGAAATTTTATTTCACGTCAAAACGAATGGAAGTTATAAAATTTACGATTGTTAGCTGTGACGCGTCGCTTCGCTGTGAATTTTATAATTCTGTTTGTTGTTTGTCCACGAACCTTTTGTTTTTCACGAGAACCTAAAAGTCAGTAAGACGAATTCTTATGAAAGCTTTCTGAAGATAAGATTTTTGCATAATTTGATGTGCATAATTTGATATTCATACTTATATAATCCTTGAAAATATCGACGGGATTCGAGTACAACGTATAAGATACTAGATAGTAGCTGAATTATGTTTTGTGTTGATTAAGAATCTATTTTTTTTGCCATAGTATATGGCAAATAAAGCTATTGGTAAAATAGTGTTACTTACTATAATCGATATTCTAACAGATTACTGTAAATAAATAAACAGTTATACCATAGATAGTGTGGTCAACTTTTACGTAAATTACGCAAATATATGTTTCACACACACTTTATTACAGGATTCTTAAATATTACTTGGAAACTAATTCTCACTGTCGAAAATTATTTCTACCATTATCAAGTACTAATCATGTTTCGATGTCAATTGTCGTATGTTGATTTCAGAATTTTAACAATTCGATGGCCACGTCATCAGTTAAAATCAGAAGAGATTTTGGCTATCACGCTAAACCTATAAAACATAAAAAAACTTGTACACAATAACCAAACTATATTATGTAAAATGCCATACAAAATAAGATTAAAAAAAAAAAAAAAATTAAAAGATGGTGTGTCTCAGCTTCGACGCATGAATGGAGTTTACTCCTTATCCTCAAACATTTTGTGTTTACTTTACGCTAACGATTGTATAAAAACAATTTTACTAGGGGATTTAAAGTACAATTGTCATGGAACGTAGAATTCCACGATATTCAGTGTAAAAAGTTATTAAAGTACCGTTACACAGAAAAACGTAACTCTTTTGAAACTACGCTCGTATTAATTTCACTGTTTATAAAATTTTCATATCGAGAGCCTTATGTATAAAATCGATTCTTAAAGAGTATAATTCCAATACTAAAATATTGACATAAGAGATCGGCATTCATATTGCTCAACTCAAATAGCGTTGAAACGGGTCACTTGGCTAGATGTGATGTTGGCAGGTGGTGTAGATTCCTGATCGAGTAGTGTCCGACAGAGGGCAAGCGTAGCGTGGGAAAACCGATAACAAGATGGGTAGATTATAAAACTTATTCTGGGGCAAAAGGACACCCGGGACAAGACTAGCACAAAACAGAAAAGAATGGCATAAAAGAAGGTGATGATGATACCTCCAAAAATTAAAATAGTACATAACAGAGTGAGAGCCTAATATGAAGGTACATATTATAATACCATAGTAATGTGTCTCGCATCACTCGATACGGAGAAGCGTATTTTCAACGAGGTTCAGTACGATCCAGTAGCACATTGTTTGAGACAGTCAACAACGGAGCATTAGAGACTTTGCCCTTTTGTTCCTTTAATTGTGCCGGTTAAGGGCCTCATTCTCAATGTTATAAGACTGAATAGACTTTAACGCTTTTGTTTTCGACTGTTTTCGGTTTATTTTGACGACTTCATTATACTGTCTTTGTGTTACTGTGATTTCTTAGGCGCTTTATGGTTTATTTGATGTAAAACTCAATTTACATTCTTTCTTAAATACACTACAATTAAATCCTTTTTTATGTATGGCAATGTTGATTATTTGGAAATATTATTTTATCCATGTGTATTTTTAGTTACTTATAAAGTGCTAACGATAAATAAATCAGAACCTCTTTAATGTTCTGATTTCGACCCTAGCTATATACACAATATTACAAAGTATTATGAACAAATATATCATATAAAAAAAAAAAATGAGTAATAATATGAGTTAGAGCTTTGGTACCATGAGTACCAAATCCATATTTTACTATATATTTTTTTTTATAAGGCTTTGTTAATTAAAATTATCATAATTATTGTATATTATTGATTTTTAGGAATTTAAAGGCCTATCTAAAATTTATTTACATTAGAGCTCGATATAGAGTGAAATTATGAGTAATTTTATTTGAAGGAAGTCAGTCATTAAATACGTTTTTAATTATATGTTAATAATATAATAAGAAGATTATAATGATAGGTACGGCATAGTAACGTAAAAGACTGTTTTAATATTTTGATAAACACTGAAATTTCTTGCCATTTTTCTGTTGCACTAACAATGTTTTTAAAAAAAAATGGTTTCTCACAAACAAATACTTACAATGTACCTTTAACTAATTGATACAGCATATGCTGTGAGTGTAAGGAGTAATAAGACTGGAGAGATATAGCTTTTATACGAAGGCTGAACGGTATCCTAACTAGTAATACTAAAAGAAATCGTACAAAAGTTTGTCGTTATGCCACTTAGATCGGAAATATTTTTTGCATTTGGTAAATAAGATAGTTTAAATATTAGCCAATTAGAATATATATTTTTAAATACTTCATATAGGCTTAGCGTTATGGCCACAATTGTACCTCATGCCTAGTGACCATGTGGCCCAAGATGGTGTATTCGATAACCCTAGTTGAGGGACTGGCTCTCAAGTGCAACTGCTGGAACACACCTTTAGATAATTTGACGACAGATTTTCAACTTGAAGGTAGCAGGTAGCTATTAGCAAAGGTCCTAACACCGTGCTATGGTTTCTTCAAAATGTTTTCCTGCACTGTAAGCTCAGTTTTTCGAACTTCGAACCTATTCGAACCCATGTCCATTGACGTGGCGTCCGTACACACTAACAATTAAGTCATCCATTTCAAATAATTAATATTATAATTAATTTTATGTAATAGTATATATGCACTGTAATTATTCATTACATTTACCATTTCATATAAAATAAGAATAAACTTTTCCCAACCAAATATTCATATATATATATATATTTTAATATGAGGAAATTAAAAAATGTAGCCTTTTTAAACAAATAGTACAGAAGAGTGTAAAATTTATATATCATATTTAATAAGTACAAAGAAAATGAAATAAAATTAAACATACTATTTTTAATATGATACTGAAAAAATCAAACATGATAATTGTATGTGGTTAAACAAACACACACTGTGGAGGTTATATTCAAATAATGTTAAAATGTTGCCAAATAATGAAAATAATCCCGGAAAATTATATGCAAATGTTAAAAAAGTATATACACTGCATATTTCTAAATTATACATTAAAATATGTATTTGTCATATTGGCAAAATAGCCTGCACAAAAAACCTACTCGACAAAAACCTCAATAAAACATAAAACTTAAAAATGTAATGAATTATGTTCCATTTTTCGCTACTACTAAAGAAAAAAATAATAAGATATGGTGAAAACATAAAGATTAAATAATAAGTCCAATACAAATCATATTGCTTTATATTCCATTATATTGCAAGAAAACTGCTTTTTACAACTTTAATAATATTAGTTAAGCACATCATTTCTGCATCTGTGAGAGGGAAATAAAATTTCAACTTTGTTTCAAGCATTAATCAAAACGTCACGGTCTTTCATGAATAATGAAAGCTTTGAGACGAGTTCTATAAGATGCTTCAGCTGGACTGCAATGTTTACAAATTGCGGTATTAAGAAAAGTTATATCTCATGCAAAGGCTTGCAAGATTACTATAGAAATTAATTTTTTGAATTGTGTATACGTTTATGATTAAGCATTAAATGACTTAACACGATGAACTTAGAGGTAGATTTTCAATTTGAGGATAGAAACTAACCAAAGAGTTACTAAACAATGCCCTAACACTGGCCCTATAATTTCATCACGAGGTTTTCCTTCACCCAAATTTCACGATGATTTACTTGGCACGTAAAAAACGTTCAAATATTAACTTTTCATATAGTTTCGGTTATTTAATATTAACAAATGTATATGAATATTTATTTGGCAATGGAAAATTAGTTTATTCAACAGATTTCCAAAGATATTTATTTCATGGTGGTAGGGCTTTTTTTAATGTCGGCCTGGCTAGCTACCACCCTCATGTAGAGAATTTGTCTCCAAATACCTAGGTGTGTTCCGGCAGTTGGACTTGAGAGCCAGTGCCTCCACTAGGCCTAGTACAATCACCATCTTGGGATACATCATCACTTAATATCATATGAGATTGTGGTCATAACGCTAAACTCTAACAATATTAAAAAAAAACAGTATTTGTATGAAACTACAATTATAGCAGGATAGTATTTAAAACTAAAAAGGAAAAAGCCTTAAACATTGTCTTAGTACACAAGGTATCAGTAAAGTTCACAACTTTACACAACCATTTATTTTTACTTTTTAATAGAGAGAAGACACAAAGAGAGCTCGGAATAAGCTGAGAATTGCTGACGGCACGTCTATATTTAGTGGACGAGCTGGCCCCGAATACGCTGGCAATTATCGGACCCAGAGTTAATAGGGATGTGAAAACTTTTGTCGATGCGAAAACCGGCTTTTTGTAATTGAATGTCGGTAAGGATAATTGGAACTAGTTTCTTACTGATTACTTTATAGGAAACGCAATTATTATTATGGTGATTTTGTCTTTTATTTTTGATAAAAATCGATGATGTTTTGAAAGTTTTATTATTACAAAAGTTACTTATTTGTTATAAGAGTAGTTTTATCAGTTAGTGTAGTAAAAGTAGTACAACATTGTTTATAAACAATATTTGTATTTCAATACATCGAGCTTATTCAGGAAAAACATTACAATACTTTCTTTCTTTTACAGGACTTTACACACTTTTACAGAATTTTACAGTTTTTTAATTCCGTATTAAAAATATTTAAAATACCTTTGTAACAAAATTATAACTTGTTCATAATTAAATACTAATCTATTAAATAGCAACTATTATCATACTACTTCTAATTGACAAAGATATTTATAGGAGGTTAAAATAATATAAAAAAAACATTACAAGATTTTTGATACTTACGATATTTTTCCTGACGAATCTCGATATTTAAAGGTTTATATAATAAAGTTCTTATACATAAATGACATGACCTTTTTAGTAAACCATAAATTCAACATATGGGGTTAGGAAGAAAACTCTGAGCAGAAACTTCTGATCCGTCTGTAGGTTTAAGGGGCCTCTTTCCAACGCGCGTCAACACTCATCTTCACTACTTGTGCTACTCTGCCTACCCAACGAAACTGGATACGAGCCAGCTAACGCAGCTTTAGAGTTTTTCTATCGTAAACCTGATTAAACTTAACTTCAGTGTATCCATAAGACGAAATAAAGTATCTAAGATCTTTACAGCGTTTACTGATTTTCGATAAAACAGACATAACAAAATTAACGTATGAATTGATAGATTTTAATTTGTCGTTTGCAAAATCGTAGAACATTCTTTTTACCTATTTACTCAACTGTCACTGGCCAACACTCGCCCATTTTCCGAATGTGCAACAAGTATAACGGTATTCAATCTTATTTCGATATTTTTCACAATATTTTGGCCTCGATCAAATGTCAACAGAAAAAATTATAGGCAATTGTTTGTTTCATAATTTAGTTTATAATATATAATTCTTGGTAACTCTCACATATAGTACATGTTAGTTTCTCATCAATTAGGTTACAATTATACAAGCATGCAATCAAGTATGGTTTATTCTATATTTATTTTCGATTGTGACCAGTATTGTGATATAAATAAAACAAAAACAGTGCGACGGGGGTCCACAAAGTAATTAATAAAAAAACTTATAATAATGTACATATCAATTTAATTTTCAACTATCGAAATTAATAATATCGACAACAGTACTTCACTTATAAACATACATTGCTTGAGGGTAGATCACGGTAGAGCTAGCTCGTAACTACAATATGGGCACATTAACAATTTTCGGAGTATAGTTTTGTTCGAAGCGAGTTGGTTATTCAGCTTTTATTTGGAAAATTTGAAAGTGTAATTAATTCGTGAAACGTTAAAACGCAATATGGTCATAATATATTTAAAGTATACTGAGTAATTTCTTTAATTTTTCATATGTTTTTCCTTTAAGGTCGGCAACGCACTTGCAAGCCTTGCATCAGATGAGCCTCCTGCCCGCTTGCCCCCTATTCCATAAAAAAAAAATGTGTTTTTGGCGTATCTGGCCAAACGATCAAACGATACAAATCAATGATTTTTTTGGGTAGGCTTGTTTTCTTGCATCCTGATCAAGGTATGGTAGTACTAGCTCTTGAATGTATAGCTGTATCCTGGTAATATGGATATAGCGAAGTAGCTAGGTAAAAACTGATTTTTAGCGGTACAGTGTGAGGTATTTAGTTACAGCACAGCTAGATACGCTTGGCCACACATATACTTAAGATTTTAAATTGCTAAACCTGCAACTGTAGTTGTCTAAGCACAAGTATACGGACTTAGTAATAGATTTTTGTTGGTGGTAGCTACCCCAGCGTGTATTGTAGCCACAACCATGCTATAGATTCATTGTGTTTGTATTCTATCACCGAAGAAAAGCTCAGACTATATGGAGGATTTCGATTAACACCAATTAACGTAGAGTCTACACACGATACCAAAGTGTCATCATTGGTTCTAAGTAAGTTTTTGCAAAGCAATTTTTCAATATAATTTAAAATGAATTATCATATAACATGTAGTATAATGCTAACTGCAACGGTGAAGTGAACCGAAGTGTTTATTGGAATCCGGCATTAAGAGACGCCATATCATTCCGTTTCCACTCTTTTCATACTACCCTAAGTATGTTCTCGACAGTATGGGACTAAGTTTGTGATGCTCGACAGATTTTTGTCTAATTATCTACATATATAGCTTTTATGGCAACAGACAGTTTATAATTCAAATGGATAGATACATTCTATCGGCAAAATAACTTGCTTGCCCATGTCGAAGTTCGATCCCTTTGACATTCTTGTGCCAGGTAACTTATGGGTTGTATACCGTTTAGACTTGTGACAAAGTTCGCTGAAGCCGTTGTGGTTCTCTGGGTTTTTAACGTTAGTCAGTTTGAAAACAAAGGAGTTATATAGGAGTATTTGAGCGTAATAAATAAATAACTGGCGTCGATTACCAACTTTCTGTGTACGCAGTTAGTAGCGTAGTTCAATAGTTCCGGAGCTATTGAATTGAAAAGTTCAACGATGTGCCGCAACGCCGCCGCACCGCTGAGAACTGATCCGCTTCGCCACGGACTGTTTAGCAATCGGCAAACAATCGAATAACAATGTTCTAGGATTATCATTTAAATTGAATACACGAATCGATTGACGTTTTGGTGTGTTTTAAATAATGCAGAATAGTTTTATAGCATCACTTACGATACTTACATATATCGGTTATATTAATTTGTTTCCAAATATCAAATACAAAAATTTTAGAACAGGTATTTAAACTGTATGGTGAGATACGTGCAATGTGGTGTATTTAATCAAGCAATAGGTATACAAGCTTGTAATGAATAATCTATAACAGGTTTAATTTATTTTACTGGTTTCTAGAGGGAGATAAGTAATCATTTATATTCATTGACAGCAAATATAGTGTAAAAAGTATGGTTTATATCACTCATTTGCAAGAAGAACGTCATAACTTTTAGAATAGTAATTCTTAGTTGTTTATACACAAATAATAAGAAAAGTTTGCTTTATTTTCTGTAAATAAAACTGCATGATTTTTCGCCATAATGTGTTTAGGAATATTATGACTTTATGTCTCATTTACACTCGAACGCACTTTTTTTTATCGACAACGAGACATTTCTCTTAACACTAGTTACTCGCGAAGAGATCTCGTACAGGTTTGAAATAAGATGACACATTGTCTCATATAATAATCTTTTCGTAAAAGTAAGTAAAACTTGTTACTTTGGTTTAAGAAAGACACATCATATTTTGTATATTATATTATCCTAAATTATCTTAAATTATTCTTGTGCAAGAAGCCCTCTTCCAGGCGAATGTGAAGGCCTCCTCTAAAGAAAACCATTTTTCTCTATCTTGAGCCAGTTGTGGTCAGCAGGGGCTAGCTATCTTTAATAATTCGTCTGCCCATCTCGTATGAGGTCTGCCTTTATGACGCTTGCCGTATGGACCCTTCCACCTGGTTACCCTGCTAGTCCACATCTCGTCTTCAAGCCTCAGAACGTGTCCTGCCCACTGTCTTTTCTGTTTTTTAGCGTGTGTTAGAGCACTTTTGGCTTTAGTCTTTTCCCGGATTTTTGTATGTCGAATTTTTTTGCATTTTTTTGATGTCGTGAATGCTGCGTTCTATTCCGCGTTGACAGGCATTGGCTGATTGGCAGAGTATTTTATTCACAAAGTATAAAACGTGTTTCCCAAAAGTTGACGTTTTTGAGTTGTGGCGTGCTTCCTTGAACGGGCGCTATGTCGAAATACATTTCTTGAACGTTTGTCCTTCAATCATGATTCAAATGGATGATAATCAAACGGTTGAACATTCTCTAATGAAAATTGGGGTAAGTGTTCAGATAAAGTCTATCCTGTAATTGTATGAAGGTACATAGGAACATTTAATCGCTTAGTCCATCGAATATAGGCAACAGTATACTAATTAATGAGTAAGTTTTACCCGCAGCTCAGCTTGGGGTAATTACGGAATAATTTATTCATCGTATATAATTATTTTTCTTCTTTATTATACCTTTAGTTTGTTAATCGAGGAATAATATAATACTTCTGGTGTATTTTTTTTTAATTAAAATCAATTCTACTTGTTTTTTTTTTAGTACGATTGCTTAAAATAACCTTACTTCATAACTTCATTCAAGCATATAAATAAGTTCTTCGTCTACAGAGTTCCATATATTCATATATGGCCTCATATATGGCATAGCCAGAGTAGACTAGCGAAATCGTCCTATATGATGACGTATTATACAATCTATTACAAAATTTGAAAATATATCAATCGTGCAGACAGTACTATGGATTTATTTATATATAACACGTAAAGGAAATATTCATTATACCTATTCATGTTTCAAACTTGGTATAATCTATTGTCAAATGCCTGTCAATTAATCGACAATCAACTATTTGTGTCATACCTGTGTGTCCCTTAACATTTAGCGATTGAATAATCGGAAGGGATGAAAGTTGCGAGGACAAACTAACTTGAAACTCGCTTAAATATCCGTCGAAGTAATAAATCCAAGAAAATACAGAGGCTTAAGACTTGATACTGAGGTGTGTCTAAGGGTTGCTACCTTCGAATTAGATTCCGTATTAGTATATAGGTAACATGAGAGCAAATACTGATATACAAAAAAGTCGTTAGTTTGTTTGACCGATTTTAGTAAGTTGAATCTCATTTCTGACATCAGGTTTGTTAGGACAATTATACAAATTTATTTTTAAAAGAAAATCTGAACTGTACGAATACCTTTTTATAAAACGAAATTTAAAATCGTACCGTGATTGTTGCGATATTAACTTATATAAAACTTGAACGCATGATCATGTTTTTA
Source organism: Actias luna (assembly GCA_039707435.1). NCBI lineage: Eukaryota > Metazoa > Arthropoda > Insecta > Lepidoptera > Saturniidae > Actias > Actias luna. Next base: position 8,154,249 of record JAZHAC010000018.1, on the reverse strand, counting down.
TTCAATGAGTACATTGAGATTGTTATATAAAGCTACACATAGATTGATTGATATAGATAATACATATATTTTTACTTTGCTGTTTAATTTCTTCAATAAATATTAGTTATGGATATAATTTAGTTTTTTTTTATGTAATAGCGGGCAAACGAACAAACGTGTCGCCTGATGGTAAGTGGTCACTACCGCCTATGGACATCCTCAATGCAAGAGGAGTCACAGGTGCGTTGCTGGCCTTTATTTTGGAGGGACTGGCTATCAAGGGCAAATGCTGGAACACCTCTTGGTATTTGTCAGCAGATTTTCTACTTGAGGCAGGTAGCTAGCCAGGCAGGCATCACAAAAAGCCCTACCACCATGCTATGGTTTCCTCACCATGGGTACCTTAACCGAAAGCTCAAGCTTATTGTAGATGGTTGGATTTGAACCCACGTCCCTTGACGCAGCGTCCCTACACACTACCACTCGGCTATCATTGCTTCAAAGTAGAATCAAGAAGTAGAATATTTAAGTAGGTATAGTATTCAAATATTGTAAAAATGTATATACTAGTAATGAAGAAACAATAAATACACAAGTTATTACTAATTCGATGCATTTAAAAATGTGTTAGTGGTTTTTAAATAAAAATTTAAATATTTCGAAAATAAACACTATCTTTTTAATACAGTGGAGACTTTATATATTATACATTGTCAGATTCTTCGCTCTAGTCTGTTTTATTTCTAGACATTCAGTGCATTTCCAGTTTCGACTGAAAACGTGTTCGAATTTATATTACCATAATAAAATATTCACCGCATTTTGTACACCCCTAACGTATATAGAGAATACGCTATGAGAATGGAATGTAAATTTACGAAATGTTTGGGAGTGGCTTTCAGAGGTGCCCAATAATTCTTTTAATTTTATTGGACCGTTCATTTAACAAACAAATATAAACAAAACATTTAAGAGTTAATATGATAACGGTCTTAAATTATAACTTGAGCTTGTCGGGACAACAAGTACTGCAGATGTCATATGCCTTGTTCATATCAATATGCCATAACGCGAATGACTTCAGAGCAGTTGATGTAGCCTGTGATTTTTTATAACTTATGACAATTGACAATTAAAGTTAAAGTATGAGTCTAAAAGTCACAATACAGCTCAAGATCAATCGATATTAATTAGCAACGCTCATCTGCCCATCAACCCATTGTAAGTAGGTAGTCCTATTCCGTTACGTATCCCTACATCTTACAACAAAACTTAGTGTAATACAAACTATGCCTCATAATAACACTTTTCAGTAATTTAGCGTAGTGAAAAGAATAATTTATTGACTAGTCGCCATTTTCCTCTCGAGACTCGAGAGAAATGAGTGGCGACTGATCGGGTGACACGCACCGTCAAATTCCTATTCAAAAGACTTCACGATGACACTCAAACTCCCCTATTGTCAAAGATCAGTGACACCTTTTACACTTTACATTTCTCCGGCGAGAATGCTTCATCTAACACTCTCAAACAGATAAACACTATAAATTAAAATTGAACTCAATATTAATTTATTATATTTATAACTGCAGAATCATCGCATATTGATTTCTTCAAAATTTCATAAGTCATAGGTTTATTCTCTGATCCGGTTTTATTTTTAACATTTATAAAGAAGAAATTATAAGAGCAAATCAATACGACTAAAGTTACTTCTACTAGGTTTACTTTCAATATCGTAGTAAATTCATTAAAACTTTTAACTTACTTATCATGTCTTATAATTATTATAAATGTACTTAAATCGAACATCGTTATGACAAACATGTGAACGCCAGAATGAACTGTTTAATGAATATGCAAAGTAAGCGCTCCGCATGTGAGGCGCTGTATGTACAAACCGCATAACACCGTGGGGCATATTGTTACACCGTAGCGTATTGTTTATAATTTGCTTTGCAAATAAGAACAAAAGTCAACAATGTTCCAAAATGTGAATATACATAGAAAAAAGTTATTAAATTAGAAAAAAAGAACTTAGCTGTTATTAATATATATGTACTTATAGGTATGTTCCGGTAATTGCTCTAGGTAGCCAGTCCCTCCACAAGTTTCGCGTATTCACCAACTTGAGCCGTATCGTCACTTAAGATCAGGTGAGATTATGGTCATAACGCCTAAACCTATATAAAAACATTTGAGAACACCAATTATATAGGATAGTACCGATATATAACAGAATATCACGTCCTAGTTATAAAAACATATTATTAACATGTAATAGTATTAAAATAAAAGGAAACAGGATTTAACAAAAACATGCACCTACAGGACCGTATACATGATACAGAGTAACATTATCTAAAAAGGACAGTACAAAACAGAAACGGAATTACCCTAAGCGGTTTATTAGATATACATATAGCTCTTTTTCTCCCTGTATGTCTATTCAACGAGACGCGTCGTTGTAATTTCCCTTCTAGTCCTTGTATAATGATCGAACAGCCGCTTAAGAAATTTTGTTTTAATACTTACTATACGATGTTTGTTTTATGTGAATTATTACGCAACGGTGTAAGACGAAGTTGCGCATTACAACGCTCCGGCTTTCATCCGATGTAGGTTAAAAGCGAGTTGCATTAAGGTGGCTCGACACAGCGATACCGTCTGTAATGTGCTCGCGATACAGCGAAACCTCCGTATTATGAACACGTTGAGTAGGACTTACTGCGGTAAGCTCCGAAATATCTTCACATTAACTATTTAATTTTAAAGATATCTCTTAAAATATTGCCACACTTTTGTTATCTGTACATCTCTTTAGTAGTTTAATCTGTATGAAGAAAATATTTCTTTTAAATACATGTTGAAAAGTTTTATTGCAGTTTCTTTTTCTTTTTCCAATGTCAATACAGCCTTTGTCTTTTTTAATTTATTTATCTTATTAATATGTTAAGAACTAGCTGTGGCCGTGAGTTTGAAACGAACGCAGTCGAAACTATAAATATTTTTTTGCCAAAACTCTCATTGTCTCTGAAATAATAGTAGCCTAAGTTACTCCTTATAACATAAGCCATCTGCCCGCGAAAGTCCCGTCAAAATCGGTCCAGCCGTATCAGAAATTATACGGAACAAACAGACAGACAGTTTTTTTATACAGGAATCGTATATACTTTTATATACATTTAGCAAAAACCTGCTATTTTGACATTACAAACAGTCAATTCAATTTTATTTATTTATAAAGACTTATTTATATAAAGCTAAAAGTATAATAGTTTTTTTTTTAGAAACATGGATATTATGATGAAAGCTTATTGGTAGTGTGTACGGACTCCGCGTCAAGGAACGTGAGTTCGGATCCACCTACAATGACCTTGAATTTTCGGTTAAGGAAACATCGCAAGGAAACCATTGCATGGTGGTAGGGCTTTTTACACGGCCCGACTGACTAGCTACCACAACCTTCAAATTGAAAACCTGCCACCAAATACCAATAGATGTGTTCCGGTAGTTGCACTTGAGACCCAGTCCCTATAGAGGTTTAGCGTGTCTATCAACTTTGGCCGTATCGTCACTTAAGATCAGGTGAGATTATGGTCATAACGCTTAAACCTTAACTATAAAAAAACCTCCCAAATTAATCTAGATAGAGGGTTTTATATTTCATTAATATCAACTGAATCTCAGACGTCCAGACATACATTTACCTAATTACTCATAAAATTGTTTTATTATACAAAATTTCAATAAATAAATTCTGGAAAATATAATTTCATTGAATATGTCGTTATCGTTTATAATACCTAAAAAAATCTTTGAACCAGTAATTGAAGAACATAAAAAATATTTTAAAAATTATGCATTTGTGCATTTATAATAATTTAGGTAAAAGAAAATTGGATAAAGGAAATTACGCAACTTTACTGACAACTTCAGAATTGGTAGTATGGAACTATTTCTTCGCCTGTCTGAATGGATGAATATTAATATTAATACCAACATTGTGAAGTGATGATAACTCAGATGGCAGTGTGTACACATGCCGCGTCAATGGACGTGAGTTTGAATCCACCTGCAGCGAGTTTATTCTAATGCCCGCTTAACTAGCTACCACCCTCGAGTTAAAAATCTGCCACTAATTGTCATAGGTGTGTTCCGGGAGTTGCACTTGAGAGCAAGTCTCTCTCTAGTAGGCTTAGCATGGCGACCATCCTGCGCTACATCGTCACTTAACATCAGATGAGATTAAGACCATAACGCTAAACCTTTAAACTATATAAAAAACATATAAAAGTAATCATATCTCCTAATTTTTCTTTAGATGGTCCTCCGAATGATAAACTACAGGTAGATAGCTCCCAAAACTTGATAAATCAAAGTAAATTATTTTGTAGGGTATATCGTTATCTACATGGTAATCTTGATAGTCAAAACTAGATAAAACACCTAACTAGATTTTTAAGTAACCGTCTGTTGATATTAGATCATGAGAGACAGCCATAGCTCAATAACGATTATTGCATATGGCTGATATGATCAAGTTTGATAAGACCGAACCAGCAATGTTGAATTTTTGGTGATATCACTAACGAAGGGAATATTATATATATATATATATATATATATATATATATATATATATATATATATATATATATATATATATATATATATATATATATATATATATATATATATATATATATATATATATATATATATATATATATATATATATATATATTTTAAAGCGGCATTTTAAATGTCTAACGTCTAACGAAGAAACGGATAAAGTCTAACGAATAAGTCATGAAGGTATAGTAAGACCAGTAGGTTATCCGTTCAATGTTCGCTAGTACTTCGGGAACCCGCAAATAATAATCAAAATTCAAACAAATTTATTGCTTTAAATTTTTACCACTATCGGCTGACGTAGAAAGAAAACCTCGCAGAGAATTCTGGACGATTGAGCAATGTCCTTGAAGAACTATTTTATCTGGCTCCAAATATTACTACACCTTTGTAGGATTCCTTTGCAAAGAAATTTTCGTTCCTCAATACATCATTTACAGGTTTATTATGAACTCTTACTGAGCTGTTTGTTATCTAACACCGTATCATTCCGAGAATGTATTAAGGGTTTAAGGATGGAGAATAGTAAGGGCTTATTTATGACTATTTTATATCGATGATAAACGAAGCAATTTGTAAGCGTTGATTCGAATGTACGGACTGCCGTCGAGATATATGAGGGATTTGTGTGGTCCATGTCATGAGAGATCGTTAGGTTTTTATTTTCATTAGAAAACTTTTTATCTAGAACTAGAACTGACATCGTATATAATGTTGACATTGCACAAAATATTAAGAAGCAAGCAAAGGAATATCTACGGTACTAGGACGTATCTACCTAAACCTACGTCTAACTAAACTTAAAGAAGACGCCAGTCTTTAAGTTAATTTCAATATATTACACGTTCTGAGTAACTGGAAATACCTATTGAGTTAATGGTTTTTACTTACTTCATCTTCCTATGTAGAACATATTAATGTGAGTACTATCAATTTGGTGTTGAATTAGATATGGTCATACTGAATGTAGATTTTGTAATTCTTATAGAATATTTTAAAAAAAGTTGATCAAATTAAATATTAAAATGAAATAGTTCATATTATTACTTAGTAGCAATAATTTAAATTATTAAAGTTACAAAATACAATTACCAATAGTTATTTATAGTAATTGATATGTTATTGTAAGCTTAACTTCACCTGAAATCACTTAGAACATTTTTTTATAATTTTTATTAACACAACTAATGTGTATAAGATAGAAAATTCGTCTAAGAAATACATAAAACTACGACATTTATATTTTATAGCTGTATCCGGGTACAATAATTTCTACATTACTGTATATTTAAATATAATAATGTGTAAAAATACAGTTTTTTAAAGTGTAATTAGAAATTTTCTTTCTACAGTCCCACGCGTATAATACCCAACATTATTTTATACGAAAAGGTTTTATTTAATATCTGTGAAATAATATAAAAAAATCGCTTCATCATATAACTTGAATGTCAGCCTTACGAAACGAATATATGTAGAGATAGCACACTAGAGAGCGACCGAGAACTGGTTTTACGTGATTCGTTCTTATAAATTGCTGAAATAAGTGGCGTTACGTGTGCGGAAATCACTAGTGGACTTTATTACTTTATACATATAAATAGTGAAAAATTAGCTTGGCCTTTTTGAACTGAAAACTGCTATAGGAGGGTTTGGATAGGAAATAAATTCATGTAAGTCGTCGTCGTTCTGGTCACGTGAGGTGTTAACGATAACACTATATCTCTGTTCCTATTAGTACACCTTATTGCGCTGTAAATAATGTTAATTTTAAGATCAAACAATTAATTTGGATATTCAAAAACAACAACTGTTTGTGTATAGTTTTGGGTTTTCGCTTTCGTCAGCAGTCCTCATGACTGCTAACTTTTTATACCTCTTTATGACCAATATATCGCTATTTATTCTTCTATAGGAATTGTCAAATAACCTGTACACGTATATAAATATATTTATCTATTTAAAAGAACCAATATAGAGGATATTGAGAAATTAAGTACCCGGAGGAAGTGTGGTTATAAGAGTGAAAGGAAAATTTTGTATCCAACCGTATATATCACGATTTTGTTAAGAGTTTGTTGCGTTACAAAAGCAGCCAGTCCCGAGAGCCTTACAGGCCAGTATTATGACCATAACCCTTAAAGTTTTCCTTATCTCTTAATGATTGCACTACATTTATCATTAGGTATAATTATTGGATTTCTAATGACGCTAGCTGATCCGGAAAAAATCGTACCACCTTAAAATCAATGAATACCGTATTAATTTTGAGTTAAACCCAATTTAGGGTTTCAAAAATTTGGTAAAATCAATACTAAAAATGTAATATACTTTATCTGGACGGTGACGAATCAAACAAATCAGAAATAATTAAAATCATTTCAACCGTTCTTGAGTTATAAATGGTTTAAATAACCTTACTGTGTTTTGTATATATGAATATAATATAAGGTTTGTATATCAACGCCATTTAGTCCTATTATAATTGGAAGACAATGATATTTTGGGATAAAGTTTGAGAGGAAAAGTAAAATAGAAAAAAATTGACATTGCATTGTATGCTGGAAGCGATTAATGGTAAACGCCTGGAACGAACATTTTATTCAATAATTTTCATAAAAATTGTTATATAGCCTATGTTACTCAGGGCTAAGGTAGCATTTGAATGGTGAAAGAATTTTTGAAAGCGGTCTAGTAGTTCTTTGTTTAAAAACCCCATCAAACGTTTTCATCATACATACGTATAGATAGAGTTCACAAAAGACCTCTGACAATGTAAAAGAGAAAAAGTACGAAATATAATCTAAATATTTTTTACATCTACATTTGATATGATATGAAAAAGTTACGCAGGTACGTAGAAATACAGAAATAGGTCAAATATTACGACTGACAAGATATTTAGTGAAATAACAAAAAATATTGTTCTCCGTTGGAAGTTAGAGTAACAATAATATAAGTGAAAAAAGGTAATTCGCCATGGCTTTCACCTTCGATTGGTATTTGTCCAGGTCCGTTCACACGGGACGTGATTTTGTTTTTATTATATTTTTACACCAATTATATTTCTTTTATATGATATACCACTGAAGCGATGATAGCTCACTTGACTAGCTAGCGTCCGCAAGTTAAAAGTCTACCGCTAAATACCTATAGATGTATTCCGGCAGTTACTCTTGAGAGCCAATCCCTCCGCTAGGCTTAGCATGTGAGCCATCTTTTTATTTTATCTTTATAACTAAGGAAATAAGGACAGACAGTGGCAAATATTCCGATATATATCGAATCTAATATATTACTAGCTTTTACGCGCGGCTTTGCTGTTACTTGTAATACCTGCAGGAATATATGTACAAAGTTTCATGATGATTGGTTAAGTAGTTTTCTCGTGAAAGCGTTCCAAACAAACATTCACATTTATTTAGTATGGATACAAATGGAACACAACACTAGGTGCACTGGCCTTTGAAGACTGCCACAGCATGCATAAAGTGGTAGACAGGTCACAACTAAAAAAAAAAAACGAAAAAAGAACAACATTACATACAATCAAAAATTAACAAACAGAACTATGAGCAATTATACAATACAAGAAAATGGACACATAAATCCAAGTACTAACATTACAATCATGAAGTTCTCTTCAGTAAACAGTACAATAAAAACTTAAAAAAATTACGTACCAACGTTTAATAGACTATATGCGCGCCCCACAATGACATAGTTGACTTAACTTTAAAATTAAATAAATAGTTACCAAAAATGTCTAATGAGTTTCCTATATTGTTGTACAGTCTCGACAACCTATGCACTAGTGAATTAAACCCAATATTAGTCCTTCTACCAGTAATTTTAAAGCGTACCTAGGCTATCTACGTGGTACAATAAATGAAAACTTGCTTAGTAGCTTTAAACAGTCAAAAATACCGCGCAAAATATAACATAAGAAGAAGGTTAAGACGATCAATTTTTTTTCACGAATATTTAAGGATTCTATTTCGTAATTGCGTTTACTTCTTACAATACATAGGCTAAATTAAGTACAAACATCTTCTGCAGTCTTTTAATACGTAATTGATGGTATTTATACAAAGAACTCCATACTACCCGACAATATACCATGGTTCTAACATAAGTATTAAATAACATAATCTTTGTTTTAAGATTTTTCAAAATTTTATTATTCCTTAATAATACAGTCTTGAGCTATATCGTTAATTAACATCAAGTGAGATTACGGTCATGACGTCAAATCTTAACTATAAAAAATATATACATTTCGCTATTCAACACTTTAAAAGATAGTACAAAAATACGCGGCCAACTTAGCAAGTAAGATTATATATTTTTAATATTCGATTCCTTGTGGGCGTTTATGGGCACCATTTACCCAGGGTTCTATGTCACGATCGAAGTTGATAAATGTTCTATTACGGATTATAACGTTATAATGTCCTGTCAAAATATGATTAATTTTTCTCCTGTCAAAATATGAAAAAGATCTGAGATATTTTCTTGATCGAGTAGGTAGGCGCTTGGTCTGCAAAATCCATTTTTTTTTTCGATCTCATTTAATTTTCAATCGAGGGTATGCTTATTTGTTGCTATTTGATCGCGAACACTATATACCAGCTCTAACACCTGTGTTAGTAGCACGCTTAGGAGTTTACCGATCGATGGTTCAGTATGAGTTACCCGAACAATTAAGCGTGGTGACAGGAATCTGTACGATGTGCTGCGAAGGTATAGTTTGTACTTGGGCATCACGTCAGCTATTTCGTTACGTATTATATGTATTATAATAAATTACTTAAAATGAATAATATCCGATAAAATGTTTATTTTCACAACTCGAAAAATATTTTAATTACGAAATTTCGTACAATTCCTTTAATTCATTAGTTATTTCTGCGTATCATTTAATTGCTCTCAGACACTAGTAGTTCATTCGATTGTATTTGTTAATCAATAATATAATATTGGATTCATTAATAATAATATACTGTAAAAGGAATTTCATTCCAACCTAGCGTTTCACGATACATGCGAATTTTTTTTATAGTCACCTTTCTATCAAAAGGTCTTTCAGTGGTCGCCGTTGTTTGTGAAATGTACTATACTTATAATCTTGAAGAGTGGCGCAAAAAGAAGACAAAGAAACTAGTTAAAATGTACCAAATAATATTGTAAAGGTTTCCAAACCAATTTTGAAACTTGGATGAAAAGTTTGTATGTATGGCCAACGTGCCAATTTCCACGGAATTTGCTTAACTAACGTAGGTACTCGTTACGAGTATCGTGCACTGGCTGAGTTTGTTACTCGATTATAATCGGCAAAGTCTCTAGGTATTATGACGTGTGTATTTCGGATGCTATTGATTTTGGCAGCCTCACTACTGCGTGTGATTAGGGCTTAGTCAATACGTCTTCGAATGTCAACAACGATAGTGGTAATATATTACTCATGCCCATGGATTATATTAGTAAGACTGATTGAATTTCTTGCCTTTTTTCGGTAACAGAAATGTTTTTTAAGTCAGCGGGAATTATGACCTTTTCATATTAAGTACCTTCTCAGAGCCCAAATTATTTTAATTTGTTTTTTTTTTTTAATATATGTAATTTGGATTAATTTTTTTAACGAATATAACTTACACATGAATATGAATGAATTGATTATTAATTAATATATTCATATAAATGATGAGTTATTTATATTAATTGATTAATTAATTTATTTATTATTATATAAATGAAAAATCATCAAACATACAATTTTAATACAGACGCATATTATCAATTACTGAATCAGGGATAGGACATTATTTTCTGTGTTTAATGTAATTCAAATAGAGCCTTATTCATATATACGCAATTTTATATCCAGGACAGTTTTGTACTAACTTTTTTGTGAATTGATGGGTTTTAAATTCGTAAAATATTAAAAAAGAAACAATGATCTTCATAAATATTGAGAATATTTTGTACCTACTTAGAAAACGTAATAACTGTCAATTATAATATAAGTTTTGTAAAAATATTTTTTGTATTAATTTTCGAGTAATATTTATGTACTAATTATTAAAAAAAATATTTTTGTATATAATTAGAGTATATTTTATTCCAAAAACCTTTACTATTTATAAATAATATTAGTAGTCACAAAATATAAGAAATAGAATAGAAACATGAGGAAAAATAATACATTGTGATAAATCCTTTCGAAACTGCAAAGCATGCCTAGTTATGCCATGTTATAGATAGTATGCCATGTTATAGATGACTCCTAATATAAATTCAAGTTTAAAATTACAGAAAAGACATACCTAAATACAACGTTATTTGTACTACAGTATTTCAACGTGGACTTTATTATATATTTTTTATAATTAGGCCTAATTGTGTTATATGAACTAGGTGATAACAACTACTTCTTATCTTAGTACTGAGATTTTATAGTTCTTTACTAAACACATTTTCATTTAGAGTTTTATTTTCTGCTGTTTACAATGTTCAAGTTAAACTTAAAACTTGGATTGAAAAAAGAACTTCTATTTGAAATATGTATTTACAAACACGACCTAACTTAGTATTTATAATTCAATCGCTGATGAACATATGAATTACAAGCCAAGGCTTATTAACGAATACGTGAAAGTATCAAATGCCATAGTGAAAATATTTTCTAAATTGTTGATTATTATAATCGAGTTAGACCAACCAAATGTTTTAGAATTAACCAAGATACAAGTTGGAGGCGAAGCGGTCGCGGCGGCTGTGTCGGACGGCAAAGTAATTTGGGAAGATACCACGCCTTGCGTGACTCCACTGTGTACGCTTTGGCTGAATATTAATTATTGTGCGTCAGTTGAAGGTTGTTTTGAGTTGTTAGGGAAATGTTGACATGCTTGACGATATTGTTGCGCTGAGAATTTACATTAATTCCATATCTATATATAGTTTCTAAACTTAGTTATTGTTAGAAGATTTAATTTATTATTTTGAAATTAATATATTTGCATCTATTTTGCAATGTAGTATTAACCATAACTAATCTCTTGAAATTATTTAGCTCATGAATTTGCGCCCGTGAATTTGCTATATGGTATATATACCAATTGAAGATCTTAAATAATAGGATAAGGTAATATAAATACTTTAATAGTATCTAAAAATAAAAAATAACGAAATACTGATCCTATTTATTACTTTCATTCCGATTATTTAACTGTGGGAACGAAATATTCAACAGATTGAAATCAACGTTTCAAACACCGTTGGATTCTCAGAGGACGACTAAGAAAACGTGATTTGAAAGCTTAGGAAATTTCGTAAAATTTACAGAAAGTAAATAATAATTTTAGGTCAGTATAAAAGAATTGAGTACTGCAGGGAATGTTTGAAATTAAGGAAAAATGGAAGATCTGAATACAATTTTGATCTAATACTATTTGGATAGATTTTTTCAAACCGATTAGAAACTTTGTGAAATGTACATCGACGCATTTCTTATGGTTGCATATACCTTCTCGTAACTTTTTCTGTGGTGACCATACGAGTGGAAAAGCATTATTATTAATCACTAAAAACTATCGGGCTGCTTTAACTTCAAACTTTACAAACTTCAAAGGCTTGCCGGCTTCTAATTATAAACGTAATGCAAGCTGAAAAGTGTACTAACTAAATTCCATAAAAAACAATGAATGTTCTGAAAGGCTTTTAAATGCTTGTGAAACTGTAAAATAAATGTTACTATTAAAATCAACATTTAAATATAAACGGTTTTTAAACAGCGTAAGCAAAGCTTGGTATGCGGGTAGTATATACAATATTAGCTGACTTGGCAGACCTTGTTCTGCCTTTTCGAGTAACCAATCATATGGATTACAGTGACATCTATCGAGTTATGATTACTTATCGAGATAAAAAAGATTTCTATCTCTCAAGTTGGACCAAACTGTACAAAGTTTGCAAAAAATAAATTAAAATGGGTTCAATAATTTAGGAGTTCAACACGGCCAAACAACGTGACACGAAATTTTGTATGTAAAGACAATCATAGCTATTAAGTACGCTTAAGTTGGTGAACTATAGCCAATATGTTGCTGTGATTCAGCGCTATATCTATTAACAAAGTATACGTTCTCAAGTAAGATTATACGACAAAACTAAATTATCTTCACATATAGGAAAATCTCACATTTAAATTAAGGATAACTATAATCAAACGTTAATTATTGACACACAAAATCGTAAAAATTACGAAAAGAATGTTAGAACTGGTAGTAATATTAAAAGTAAACATAAATTTAGTACTGCTTGTACCTGCTAATTTATACCCATACATTTGAATTGATCTGTATTTTTAACACAGTTTTTGTCTCTATGTATATAATATTATTGTTACGTAAACAACTGTTCTTGTCACAACTTGTTAAAACGTGTACAAACTGTATCTGCTCAGCCGTTAACAATTTACTGGCTGTCTTGAACCAATAAACACGCACTTATGACTAGACACAGCGCATAGAAATATATATAGAAATATAGACAACACCAAAGAAAGGGTCGTGACGGAAAAATTTTATATTTTATTTTGTCTAGCCTAGTCTTGTCTTGTCTAGTCTTGTCTAGCTCTCTAGTCTAGTTTAAATAACTCTCGCGATTCATAATATAAAAGTGTAAAATATAATTAAAGTCGTTTCAGAGTGATGTCATTACAAAGGGACAGATAAATAAATAAACATAATTATAAACCAAAAAATAGTAAAACTTTTTCGTCTCTATATTGATAAACAATTACATTGCGATAATATTATTAAAAAATAGTAATTACACAAGTTTGACTGTTGTACTTTTATAATATGTATAGAGGCTATACCGAGAAATGATTCTACCCACTGGACTTGATTATCACAAGATGGCATAGTAACTGGGTAGACGGTTACATTTCTTCAATCAGAAGAGCTTGATAAAACTGCATTTAATTTGCTAATGATCAAGAGGCTTTGAAAGGAAAATATTAAAGTAATGGCTTTCGCAGTATTGAAAACATTGATATAACCAACACCGTTGGCAAGCAGCTCTATGCATTAACAAGATTGAATTTTATGTTTCATTCAATTATAAATGGGAATAAAAACACTGATTTTTTTAATTAAATGTCCAAATTAAAAGTAACTAAATTAAATTATGTTATTAGAAATATCAGAAGTAATTCAATTATTAGAAATGTTAATTTTCTTTCTGCGAATACGAACCTAAGTAATGATTCATCTTTTATAATTAAATTTTCTAAACCTCCGGTCGCGTAAGTTACTAAATTTATTAAAACAATCATTTAGAAAATGGTCTGTTTTATTCACACCTTGCACACAATAATTATTTCCAAAATAGAGTATCCTAACTGGATGCTGTAAAGTGACGTGTGTGTGAGTTCGAATCCACCTACAATGAGCTTGACCTTTTGGTAAAGGAAAACATTATGATGAAACTATAACATGGTGGTAGGTCTATTTCTAATGTCCGCCTGGCTAGCTATCACCTTCAAATTGAAAATCTGCTACGACATAAAATATGTGTGTTTCGACAGATTTACTTGAGAGCCAGTCCCTCCACAGGTTTCGTGTGTCTACCAACTTTTGCCGTATCCTCACTTAAGCTCAGGTGAGATTATGGCCATACTGGTAAAGTCTTAACTACAAAATAAAAATAAAAAAAAATAATCCACTAACTGAGCTATTTTGGTTAATAATGTTTAAAGGTTTTTTTTCTTGATTTACATATTATATTTATAACAATAGATATACGTGATACAATCTGGACAAGGAATCGGTTTTGTGATTCTACAGTTCTATGTATACCCACATACATACGATCAATCATGTTGACAAACGACGACAAACAAAACTATACTATGAATACCTACATAAGTACTTCCAGTTAAGTCTTTTAACTTAAGTTAAGCATTTTGCAAAGCGTTTGTACATAATAATACATTACTGGTTCGACATTCAATGTAATGCGAACTTGAGAATATCACAGAAATAAATAAAAAGATGTTAAAACCTGACGATAATTACTATTTACAATTTCCCGAACATACGATAACCAAATCTCCATCCAATTTGGATCAACGCTTGGATCAATTACACAAAACAATATTTAGGTACAGATAGTTCGAGTTGAAATGTAAATCTCAATTGGTCCTACGTATCCTCTTTTATTAAAGTAAGAGTCCTTAGTCATGAACATAGCGGTGCAGCGATTTTTCATAATATTAAATTGCTTAATTACCAACGTAATGATATTTAGTCAAGCACCATAGAACGATAACTATATTGAAATGAGCCTCAGAAGGATGACTGGATCATCAACAGGACATGCTGGTACTAATAAAAACATTGATATCTGAAGAAACCAAAAAAAGAAACAGAATCTTACCATCAAATAATACATCGTCCAATAGCTCTTTTCCCCGCAGTGGGTTTAAAATAGTACTACCACTTGCTTCTTGAGTGGCCAAATTGATTCACATTCAGAGATTAATTTTCTACTCAGATGTAAAAGTGCTATTAAGCGATCATTATAAAATACCTTAAAACATATACGGTAACCATAACGATTCGGTTTCAACATTGTCATTACTGATAATATATCAAGTAGGCACCGTTTAAGATAACAGCTAGTAATTGATAAAATATATTTTAAAGCAGCCATTATATTTTCATCACGCGAGAGTTTAAACATATTTACACTAAAACACATTATCCAACATAATATTTTTCGTACGTATTTACAAAAACAATGACGTTACGGGATATTGTTATCAAAACAAAAACACATTTGAAATCCGCTAATCTGCACGCACCGTGCGCGGACCGCGTAATCCGCATATAAATTAACTCATAACTCAAACGCAATATTCAGGTCAAGTATTACTAAATCACATTGTATGGGCCGCTTTACTTCTGTGCGAAATCATTTTGTTTAAATTGCTGTGAAATGTCATATGTTTACATTTCTGTTAATGAATAATGTTAACACACACTTTGATGGCGTGACAAAACCATTATAATTATAAATAAGATCATTTTTCATTGAGGTGGTGTACAAAATTATCTTTTTTACGGACTTCTTTTTGCAGCATGTAAATGCATTACCTGAGTTAAAGCCAAGGCCAGAAGAGCTTGTGGCAAGGCTAAACGGTTAATATGCACCCGATACC
Organism: Actias luna; assembly: GCA_039707435.1. Taxonomy (NCBI): domain Eukaryota; kingdom Metazoa; phylum Arthropoda; class Insecta; order Lepidoptera; family Saturniidae; genus Actias; species Actias luna. The sequence continues at coordinate 8,138,405 of JAZHAC010000018.1, read as the reverse complement.
ACCAACTAAAAAGCACCACTACAATATGACGATTCCCTGTATTGCCCAAGACATTATATAAAGAACCTGCCTCAGTAGTAACATAAGTAGTAATATGTTCCATTGGTGCACTAGGTATACGGTCTTATATAAATCCTCTTATCCCTCTTTTTGCATCCTTAAAATCTGATGTTCCAAGCGAAATTTGTTCTGCGGTCGCTGCTTTTTTAGTCACTCATAACACAACATGGTTTAAAATTGGGACGTGGTTTTTTGCTATTTTTATCTCACACAAAGAGAACTCTGCATATATAATTCAAACATTATCACATCTGCATATATGTATAAATGACTGAATAGCAAAACCTCAGATTTTGTTTGAAAAAAATTTTTTTTTCTGATCTAATATTTTTTGTTTTATATAATTACATTGCAATTTATACCTTCAAGATTTCCACAGAAAGTATATAAAATATCGACAGTATACATAAATAAGAACACAAGTATATAAAATATAACTTTTTAATACATCATTTATGAAAAAACGGAAAGTTTGAAAGAGTTTCTGAAAAAAATAAACAGCTATACTAGTTAAGCCACAAGTCACGCAAGTCTGAAAAGTTTAAAGAGTATTTATCCGGAATTTCTTCGAATTTTCATCAGTTTTTCCACGTCATGTCTACAAAGGCAACGTTTTTATTTCACCGATGCGATTCTGTTTCGAAATATCACAAACATTATTTCACAAGTTCCGTGAAATAGCAAACTAACTGAGAATTTTTAAATTACTTTGAGGAAAATTTCAATGAGTAATATTTAGGTATTAATAGAGCTTTCAAAAATTCAAATACCAAACCATATTAATATTTCTTAGTTGAAATAGATGGTAATTAGACTCCGGCTTATTCTAATATGTAATTAAGTAATACAAAAATTATATATACGTAATTGGTTTCTTTAAGATGGATCAAAAATTTTAATGAAATTTTGACTTTAAACATAGTCCATGTTGCCTACTATTTATTAAACTATCTTGTTTCTATTTTTTTAGTTAAGGTTTAGCGTTATGGTCACAACCTTACCCGATGTTAAGTGACGATGTAGCTCAAGATAGTGAACACGCTACGCTTAAGGGGCTGGCCCTTAAGTCCAACTGACGGAACACACCTATAGGTATTTGGCAGCAGATTTTCACGTTAGGGTTGAAGCTAGCCAGGCGGGTATTAGAGGAAACGCTACCACCATGCTATGGATATATTACGTTGTTTTCCTTCATCGATCGCTCAAACTCATTGTAGTTTGGCATGGTGTTAGGGCTTTTTCTAATGCCAACCTCGGTAGCTACCACCCTCAAGTTGTAAACCTGCCGCCAAATACCAAGTTGTGTTCCGGCAGCTGCACTTGAGAGCCAGTTCCTTCAAAGGTTTAGCGTGTCTACCAACTTGGGCCGTATCATAACTTAAGATCAGGTGAGATTATAGCCATAATGCTAAACCTTAAGTATAAAAAAAAACTCATTGTAGGTGGATTCGAAACCAAGTTCCTTGGCGCGGCTTTCATACACACTACCTACTGAGCTATCATTGCTTCAAAATATTACCCCAATCCTGAATTCGGTAACAATAAGCTAGTAAGTACTCCCACTAACTATTAATTGTTCTCAATATACAAAAGTGAGTATGTAAAGTGCAATTTATTTACGTTATGTTAGCACAATTTGTTCTACGTCTATGTAGGTATTGGCGTAAAACAAAGTTTTGGCACATCTGTAACGTTAAAATAGTGTGAGGGCTGTACTGTGCCAAGTAACGGAATAGTTACTACCAGGATTAGTTGATATTTATTATGCAAAAGTCCAAAGGTGTTGAAACTGACAAATGAGGTAAATAACTACATTGACATTATTATTATTGTTGAAACTTTCCGTACGTCTCTGAACGAAAATTCTTTGTCATTCTATTCAAATCACTTTGTTTATTCTGAATGAAGATTTAAACTTTGAGTAAATAATAGTAAATATAAAATATGAATGGCGAATGCTACACAAAAGATGTCTCAAGAAAAAAAAAATCAAAAAATCTGCTGGCAGAAGTCAAAACTTTAAACTATAAACAAACTGATGTTATTTTTGGATATTAATTATTTGATCTTAAATTAAAATTTGTAAATCAAAACTGTTTACAGGGAAATAAATTATACTAATAGGAATAGATATAGTGTGTACGTCAACACGTCATGTGACCATGTCGATGATGACTTACATAAATTTATTCCCTATCCAAACCGTGCTATAGAAGATATCACTTAAAAAAAATAAGTCCCAGACTCTCTTACCTATGCAGTACTGTGTGGACGTGGAATGTTATCTGACCAAATACGCCTTCTCTCTACAACAATGGATTTTTTAAAAGAGGCGTGAAAATCCATTTGCATAGGCTAGTATGACATCGCCAACTGCCGCTATTTCTGGACGGTACCATACTTACCATCAGCCATGTAATGGTTTAATCCATTTGTTGGGCAAATTATAGAAAATATACTGAATAAATAACATAAAATATATATAACATGAACATATAGCTCGGTAGAATGACTATAATTCACCTGATGGTAAGTTTCAGTACAGTTCAGTAAAAGAAGTGACTGCCGTCGGGGAAAATGTCCTTCGTCAGTCGCAACTGTCTTGTCGGCTCACTATTAGAAGCGATGATATCTCAGTTGGTTATGTGTATAGACACCGAGTCAATGGACATGAAATCGCATTTTTGCAATGAATCTAGCTTTCAGTGAAAGAAAACATTATGATGTAGCCATAACACGGTGGTAGGGCTTTTTCTAATGCACATAGGTATGGCTAGCTCCCGCCCTCAAGTTGGAAATCGGCCGCAGAATGCCTATAGGTGTATTCCGGCAATCGCACTTGAGAGCCTGTCCTTTCTCTAGTTTTAGCGTGTCTACCATGCTGGAATACATCGTCACTTAACATCAAGTGGGATTGCGATCGTGACGTTAAACCTATAAAGTATAAAGATACGAGAAAATACATATTTTATTCTGAGATACTCATAAGTAATTAAAACTTGAGTTTGTCGTGACCGTAAAAGTTTTCGAATACGTTTTGTTATGTAATATATTTTCAACAAAATATATTATTTTAAGGAAAATAAAATCGTTACTAATATAATAAACGTGAAAGTGAGTTTGTTCGTTAAAGTTTACGTCTAAACACCAGAATCGATTATGATTAATTTTGGTATAAAGATATATATAAACTTGGAGACGGTGATAGGCTACTTTTCTCGTGAAAAACTTATTGGAAGTGAGGTAAAGAGAGGGACAAAACATTCTTTGAATCTTTTTATTTTGACAACCGATTTCTTTGACAAAATCAATATTAATGCGAGCGAAGCCGCACATAAAATCGAGTCTGGCAATAAAGTAGCATGGTAAGGCTGTATGCAGGACTAGTTGTGACCTCCATATACATATCCAGAAACCCGTAATAAATGCACTGGTTTGGTTCGTCACATTTTGGAATCAGCTAATCAGCTAGCGGCTATCAGGCTGGCATGATAGTAGTAACCGCCGATGAGTACCAATTTCTGGGTGGTGGCCATTGCCGTTCAATGGTACATCTAAAACGTCTCATCGCTTTTTTATTATTATGACATCTACCTATGTACCCAATTTCGTAAACATAAGGTGATAAACACAATTAACGAAGACAATGTAAAAAATAGACTCAGAAAAATTATTTGTGAAGTACTCATGTAATTGTCCTGTGTGAGATTCAAATCCGCAACTAGTTAACGGGGCGGTTACGGCGAGGCAACCTTTTTAAATTTTTTAATAACAAGTACTGTACGGTCAGGTGCTATAGTATAAAATGAGGTAACGTCTATTTATTATTATTATTATTTAATTATTTAACTACTGACTCTATTTGCGCTACCTACTACGCTACCTTTTACTTTCTTTAATAAATTACTGCTGGTTCGCTACAAGAAAATATCGATAATAATTATGGTTCCCAGTTTACATAAATATATTCAAAGAATAGTATCATATTCCAGCAAACGCCTTGATTAAAATCGTACTTGGTAATATTAAATTAGATTACAAAATGAATACATTTATTAGATAAATTACAACTATAAGATAACATTCTCGCATAGCGTTAATACTCATTGCTAATAACGTAATCGGTAGTACGCGACGCTAATAGCTACTATTTGCTACGAGGAGGAAAGTGTTACTGGCAGTATTGCGCGTTACCAGCAAATTATTAGCAATTACGTAATTGTATGAAATATTTAGCAAACAATCATTGTTAGTGATAGACTCGTAGTTACCCTCTTTAAGAACGTACATCTGTTAAAAACTGCTCACCTAATTTATCTTGTTTTCAGACTAATAGTGTCTTCTTATCCCATCAATCGTCCTAATGTATTTTCCTCTTTAATGCTACTGTATCAGTTGTCATCTCAGTCCATTTACAAAAACCATCCATATCTTTATCGCGCTTCTTCTAATCCTGTATTCATAAAACTTCATGCTTTACATCCTTCTAGTAATATTACTTTAATATATCCTAGATTAATATAGAACCTGAAAAAGAACGATGGAAATGCAAGAGTTTTATTAATTGTACTTTCGTGTAGAAAAATTAAACTGTTTTGGTAGAATAAATAGAAATAAACAAATATACACTTCAATGTAATGTTCAAAAATAGCTTATATTGTAGCAATAAAACAACAACAAAATACACAAAATCGGTGCAGAGGTTCGTTTAGTACATTTTTTTAACTTTTATCTCCTATCCCGCAAGAACCCTATCGTTTTAACGAATAAAAAGTATCCTAAATGTTGATCCGTGATATTAGCTACCACCTTGTCAAATTACATTGAAATCTATTCAGTAGTTTCAGAGTTATGTGCGGTCAACAGTACAGATAGATAGAAATACAGACAAAAATTAAAAAAAAAATATATTTTGGGCTTCTGTATCGATTAAAAAGTAGACTTTAATTATAATCAAAGAAATATTAAGTGCACCGATTTTCTACCATTATAGTTCTATTATATATATAGATTATATTGTAAACTTTATTGGTTTTGAAATAAATATAAACAAAAAATAGCTTTACTTAAACGAAAAGCTGAAGATTCTTTCGGGGGTTTGAACTTACGTAATATATATACCGCGACATCTATCTGCTATTATTGGAACTTTTTTGGTTAAATCGACTTAAAAATAATTATGTCGAAAATTCACTTTTTCCAGCATTCAATATTGTCTTCTATCGACTAATTTTGGAGTTTGTTAAGAAGTTAATTATCATATTACAAAAATTGCCATAAAGAAGTATAATGATGATTTGCAACATTAAGCTTAATATACCACGGGGGTCTTAATTAATTTGTATTTTTTATATTAACAATGGAATACGAAGAATACAGCCCGAAAGCAACAACTGTCACCATATGAATGGGATTCCGTTAATGATTACCAACATCTGAATAAGTACAAGAATCCAAAGGTTAATAAAGTTAGATATTAGCAAACTGATTATAAAACGCGAAAAATGTAAAAGACCCACTACTGGTACAGTTTTATCAGCAAGTATATAGCTTACAGAATTCAGTTGAACTCTAATTCTCTACTTACCTTAAACTAACAAATCTATAATAACGAAACTCTCATAGTTATTGAATAAATCAGCATTTTTTTTTTAGTTAAATAGAAATTTGACCGCGTTTGAACCCGACGACGAAACATCAAACGTGATAAAATGTAGAGAAACACTTTTAGAGCAAGAATTCAGTGACCATCAAAGCGTTCCGCTCAAAACCCGTCCAAGATATTATCCTTTAAAATGTCCCGTGCACGTACACATTTTACTCTTAACCGTATCACGCTTGTCGCAGTTTTCTCAAGTGGGGTCCGAGCCCTCATTATTTTTTGAGCAAGGTATTCGCAACGCAGCGGTTTCGTTTGGTCACCCTTTAGAGGGTTTAACGTAAGGCCCAAATAATGGGCACTGATAGCCCAGGCGCATTTTAACTCTGCTTAATATGGACGATTCGGTTGAAATACATTTTCGGGTGTTATTTTATACGGTGCAATAACAATGTTCACCAGGGATAGTTTGTTTTATGTTGACATTGTTTCAGTGAGATAAAATTACTTTGCAAATAAACCAAATTCATCACTAGCCATCAAGTCTGTCACTTCGTTCTTGTAAATTTATGTTCCACGAGAACTACTTGTCATAGCTAGATTTGTTTTTAAAAAATTAAATTGCTTTTAACTTTCCATTTGTAAATTAAAATATAACCTACCTGTAAAATTAAAATTTCATGCTAATCGTTTGATTTATATTTTGTCATTTGTCTGTGTTAACAATTTCACCAATGTCAAGTGTCAATGACTTTATAACCTCAACTAAGGGACACAAAGTAACACCTAAACTTAGAATAATTATTAGCAAATAATTGATCTCTGCCAAATTCGAACCCACATCACTTCGGATCGGTTTATTCGATTAGGTAACTTCAGAGATTACATTAGATAAACAATGTACAATTAAAAAACGCGTTTGGGTAAAGTAACGTGCGAATAAAAAGTTATTACATAAAGTGTACCTACAAAAATCATTTACTTCCCAATTAGAGAGAGGAATTGGAGTTTCATTTATTTGTAAAGATTTGCAAACATATTTACTTATATTGTAGGTGATTGATAAGTAGGCGTTTTATCGAATTATTTGTGGTAAAAAAAATAATATATATATATATATTATTTTTAACGTATCAGTAATTGCATCAGTAGAATGTATCCTTGTAAATACACTTTTTACAAGAAAAGCAAATTTATTAATTTTCATGGATTCATGATTATCTCTTATTCTACAGAAAGATTTTCGTTTTATAAGATAAAATGTATACTGTATATTGATCTATAATAACGCTTGTCAGATTATCAAATTTCATCAAATCCTATCCAACAGTTTCGCGTGCCTACAAAAGGACAAACAGATTTTTTTTATACATTAAAAATATTAGACGTATATATGACAATGATGATCTAAGAATTTCTATAACAACCTAAATCAAACGAGTTCGAGTCTTAAGGTTGGAATGAGAGGACTACCATTAAAGGAATATAAAATAGTTCTTACTTTGTTAAGCTGAATGTTACAATTGTAGCATCGCCGTTCTCTGTTTGAGTTGTAACAAAGGAATAAAAATCACTGTTATTTAAAAAGGTAAGATTTAATACTTCGAGCCATAATTCGAAGAATCGTTTAAATAAAACATTTTACAATTATAGTTAAGCTTATAGTTTCGAGTTATATCTACGTTATTTAATAGCTTTTTACTAAACATTTAATGTAGGTACACTAAGTACTTAAACCTTGAGTAATAATTAGCATGTATTAGCCGCTTCGATAATTTGCGTTATATAAGCAATGGCTCGCATTTATTTTGCTTTGAAAAATGACATCATTAAGTTTGATGGTAATTACAGTACAATATAAAAGTAGCGGTCAGTCAGTGTACCTATTGAATACCAGTGATTGCCATCATACTCGCTAAAGAACCTCTGCAGACATGCGATAAAATAAAAAATGGAGGCACTGTACAAGTTCCTACAATGCAGACTTGTTTTTGATAGACAAGTATTAGCATCAGAATTATAAGACACCATAGCTTTAAAGACACCTGATGTATGGTAAACGAACACAATTGTAGTGTGTATTATTATACACAGTATAGTATATGTAATTTTTGTTATGTTATCCAATTTACCAGGGAAGTTTCGGAATGGTATTCCCGAAACGGACAACGACCTAGAGGCAGACCACTAGCCCGATAGTCAAACAACATTGTCAGGTTGGTGAGAAGACAATTGATGAGGTTAGCACAGGTTCAAAAAATATAATGTGAGCGAGAGGTGGCCTACACCAAACAGCGGGTGGAATCGGGCTGATATAGATAGATAGATATAAGGACAGCTGTCGCACTCTTGCAGTGTGCTCGGCTCGCTGACGCGCTGATCCGCCAAACAAAACAACTTCTGGATGAATTTTGTCAAGACAATCTAAATGAAGAATACCAAGTATTAATCCCATTGTAGGTGTACAAATCTTATATAAAGACATTGAATTGAAAAGAATTCACTTTAAATCCATTCCAGAGCGCAGGTTAATGGGTCCCTGGAACGTTTATTTACTCTTACGCTATGTTTAATTTGAAATGAAGTTTTATCGTTCTAGAGCTTTAATGGGTCTAGAAACAGTATAAATAGCTAAATCTGCAATTTCTAAAGCTGACGTTTTACTTGAAACTATTTAATAGTAAACAATATAAATCGTAATATACAAAAGCGAATCACAAGAAATATCTTTAATTGACTACTCGTGTGTTAATGAAGCAAGCCCAACTATGGAAATTAGAAATCGCAGGTTTGGTGCCCATGCAAACTCAAGGTCTGTGTAATAAACATTATTGTCAAAGCTACAACTAGCTGTGCCTGCGATTTTATTCGCGTGAGTTTAAATTAAAAGTAGCTTACATAACTTATTATAAAGTCAGTTATATGCCGTTAAAAGTTATGGCAAAATTGATTCAACCGTTTTGCAAATTAACCTGAACAAGCAGACCCTGATAGAGGTTTTTTTTTTGTAGACAGATTATCAAACTGGCATTCGGCAATTGGCAAACGGTGACATTAATAACGTGAAGTACAAAAATAAATTTATAATTTGGAATGGATAATCCTTGCACGACATGGACACCCTCTTAAATCGGATTTCACAATCATGCGCGTTGGGCAAGAAAAACTCAAACGAAGATGAAGAGGCTAGGTCTATACCTGAATGAGAAAAGACAACGCAGTTCAGTACTTTTTATCCTCTGATTTTCTTTTTTTTTTTTAGTAGCTATTGATAAGTTATTGTATTATTACTCGTAATAATAAAAAAAATGTGTGAGTGCCGTGGAACACTCTGTCAGAATGAATTTCCTTACGTAAAATTGATTGATAAACTTATTATGTTACGTGATTGATAAACTTATAATATTATTGACTAACAAATACAAATAAATGAATTACTAGCGTCTGAGAGCAATTAAAGCAAACGTAAAGATAACTAATAAATTAAATGAATAGTAGGAAATTTTGTAATTAATATTTTCGTCTAAATTATTATAACACATGTAATATACTACGAAACAGCTGACACGTATGCTGTGTACAAACTATATGTGCGCAGCCGTTGAGAACTTACTGGTTGTTTTGAACTAATAAGCACGCACCTATGATCGGCCACAGCCAATAGCCTATGCGCTATGGATAACTAACTGTCTACAACATAGAAATATAGTGAACAGAACAAAGAAAAGGTTGTGACGCAAAAATCTTACGTTTTCATTTATCGAGCCTCCATTCGTACCGTGCGAGAAATAACTTCATTCCAAAAATTAGGAAATTTCATTTCCCTCTTGTATATCCTAATAATTTCCTCGAATTGGTTGTATTACAATCACTAGACCGCAATATTGAGAGAAGATATCGGATTATCAGACAAAAGTAAAAAGACGATAGACTAAGTATACATACAATTGAGGGCGACGCCATGTCAGTGCGAGTATTTACTGTATAATAACAATAAAACTAAGTGGCACTAACGTATCTTATTCCTGACGAAATGAGACGTAAACTGATATGAAGCAAGTACTCATAAACAACAGTGTATGTATCGATGTATTTATTTATTAATATACCCATTTATGAGTACGATTTAGATCATAAAACTGAATGTCGGTGGCTGTAAGCACTCAATTCTGTTAAAGTGAAATAGCGGTTATTACAGAGATTATTAAACTAAACTCGATTACGATTAAATACATTTCGTTTATATTAAAGACTTACCGACGTCTTTATTGGCCTGTTTTAGGTTATTATTTATATGAATAAATCTATTGTATGTTATATAGACAGCCTTTTTTATTATAAGTGACAATGTAGCCCAAGATGGTGGACCCGCTAAGCCTAATGAGAAAACTGGCTCTCAAGTGCATCTGTCGCAACATCTATGTGTATTTGACACAGGTACTCACCTTGAGGGTTTTAGTTACCCCGGCGGACATTAGAAAAAGCTCTACCACCATGCTATGGTTTCATCGCGATGGTTTTCTTCACCTAGAGTTTAAGCTAATTATGGAGATTCGATCTTACACCCTTTTTTTCGACTTTACGTAAGCTGTCAGCCTTAAGGGCTTTGACAGCTACACCGAACTTTTTGGGGCGAGTGCTGAGGGCAATCAGCTCCGAGGCAGCAAGCACAAAGGTGCCAGGATGGACGTATCTCAACTTGGGCTGCTGCCGGAAAGTGAACAAGGATTCGCGATCCTAATTAACCAACAAGTCCTAACTTACTAATTTAATAATCCTAGCGCGACCTTATCGGTCAAGACTCACAACGGCCGTGGTGGTAGTTTCTTACATGGATGGTATGCGGTGTGATAGTGTACTTTCAGTGATGTAGAGTGTCACTGTAACGTGCGAGCAGAGCCACTCGAGGGCTCGTATCCGGAGGATCGAACCTAGATCTTACACCAATGACGCAGCGTCCATACGCAATACTTCTGAGATATTAATGTTTTATACAAAATCAGAAATGGTTCAAGCTTAGCACATGCTACAGCAAGTTAATATAGCGTTGGTTTTCAACTAGGGAGTGTTGCATTTCAAAATCAATCTGTGTACATACAGTAATAAGGAAGATTTAGGGATCTGTAATCTATTAGGTCGGTAAACCTATGGCATTGTTATTTTTTGTTTGTAACTTTTCCTGATTACCCCATTTTTATCCCAGTGCCATGAAGTTTGAAAGCTAGCATTACAGCGACCACCCGGGCTATTAAAAAAAGTTTGATCAATTATTACTTCATTATACATGTTTCATCCAAAGGTGGCGATAATATACTAAGCCCAGTATATAGTTATATATTTAAATAGCTACAGTCTCCGAACAGTTTTTAAACAAAAACGAGAAATAGATAAAAATGTTAGATACTCGTTGGCTAAGAAACAACATTGATTATGTGTGAAATAGTTTCAGGTTATTTATTTTTAAAATAATAATATACCATATTTTTAGATAAATTAGAAACAACATAATATCATATTTTACTAGTTTAAACATATTAATTAAAACTTAACAAGTAGTAAGGATACATAACAATTAAGTGTCGTTTATGTCTACATTTACGAGAGTGACGTCTTTGTCAGTACAGATGTTGAAGCTGAATATTATTGCTTTATCTCATTTTGAATTAATAATTCCACAATAGTGAGGTTGCTGTTGATATTGTTTTAGAATCGCACACAATAGGTCTAGATTTTCACTAGCGGAATCATTGGATACATTCACGCAACGCATTTGAACCTTTGCCAATAATTGCATGCAGAAAGCTAAAGCCACGATTGCTGTTTTGCGGGAAACTATGCATTTCCTGAAACTATCGCATTTGCATCACTGTAATTACGCTTGGATAGGCTTTCGTCTATAATTTCGCTGTATGTATTCGAATACGCTGTTAAAAGCAATGTTCATTTGCAATAAACTATATTATTTTTATACGTAGAAGACTTTTTATTCTTTACATGGCGGAACTAAAAATTATTTAATACTTTTACCCGTTCTTCTAACGTTTTTCAATACATCTTTCTTCTAATGAGTGATAGCGTATTGTTAAATAGCATAAAGTATCCTCCTCAATGATTGCTCTATCAAATGCAATTTTTTGAAATTTGACCAGTAGTACCAAGGACTACAGCGTTAAAAAACTTTTCTGCTTTATAAATATTAACTAGCTTTTCTTCAGATTGGTTGATGTAATAGAAAGTTTCATACAAAGTTTATACTACTCTTTGTTTCACTTCCTCTAAGGTTTTCGCGAAAAAATGAGAGGTTGTCACTGTCTCCGCGTTACCGACAACGTGGAAAGCGGCACGACTAATAGTATCACTATACTAGCTGTTCCGGTTGTTGGAATTATTATCTCATTTCATGATTATTTTATTTCTCAATATACTAATATTTATCCGCGGCTTCGCTTCCATTAATATTGATTTTGTCAAACATATCGAATTGTACAATATTTTTTATACAAAGTTTATCCTTCTCTTTACCTCACTTCCAATAAGTTTTCGCTAGAAAAGTAGCCTATCGCCTTCTCCAATCCCATCTATCTCTATACCAAAATTCATCATAATCGATTCAGCGGTTTAGGTGTGAAAGCGTAACAAACAAACTCAATTTCACATTATAATCTAAGGATATAGATAACTTATCTATTTGTTCTTATACATACAACATATGTATGTATATTATGTTTTTATTGTTTACAATCTTGCTTGACTCCACTTAACTTTTCTATCACACCAGCTTTATTGCCAAGCAAAATGGACGATACGCCGTCAAAGCTCTCAAGTTTCAACGCAATCCAATAACAATAAAAATAAGCAATAAAACGTGTATTATTTATTGACCATCTCGAACCATGGAAAGAATAACGTTACCAAGAATTTTACCACTGTCGCTAACGGTTTCTGTCCAAACTGATTTATGTTAAGAATGTCAATTTATAATCCAGCTTGGTCAGCTATATCGCGGCTTTTTATCTATAGTGAAATAGGTTATGTACTGTGTGGAATTTATTGAGATGTATTTTGTTCGACAATCTTCGTTTTTCTTAGTCTTAGATTTAGATGTTAATTTATTTTGTTCAAACATTCTGCAAGTTAGGAAATTAATATGTCATTGTTTTAAATAATCTCTTTTATAACAGTATAGAAAAGCCCGAGTATGTAATGGTAAGCACGGTACAATTTAAAAAACTATATCGACCACAGTAAGATCAGTCTGCTTTTCATCCCTTGTTTTTAGTAATCTTATTTGTAGTATTTTTTATAGTTACAGTTTAGCGTTATGGGCATAATCTCACCTGATCTTAAAGGACAATACGGCCCAAACTGGTAGACACGCTAAACGTATGGAAGACTGGATGTCAAGTGCAGCTGACGCAACACACCTATTGGTATTTGGCCACAGTTTTTCAACTTAAGGGTGGTTGCTAGCCAGATGGGCATTAGAAAAAGCCCAACCGCCGTGCTATGGTTTTCTCACGATGTTTTCCTTCACCGCGCCGTATACCGTATCATCGCTTCAAAAACGTAGATGTAGATGAGTAACGATTAAGCCAATATATGATAGTTAAGTACAGAGTTAATTAACTATAGTCAATTAAAAAATTATGTTTGTAAATATAACTAATACTAAGAATTAATTAAATTAATATAATACTATGAAGTATGCAATTTCTCCGTTACATATAGAGGAAAAAGTTTTTTCACATATAGTATGTATTTTTTTAAGGAATAGGGTTTTAACAAGCAAACAGATCACCTGACTGTAAGTAATCACCGGTGTCCATGGATACCCAGAACACCAGAGATATGTCAAAACTACTTGTCACGTTTTTTTCATCAGAAGTACTAAAATATCCACAACACCGGGAATATGGCACTGCTTGCAAGATGGCAGAAAATCAAAAAAGTGACATATATATACTGTAATTAAATGTAAATAAACTTTGAAAAAAAGTCTTGAGTTTACATATAAAATGCGAAGAAACTTTTCCCCCAACTTAATAATAATTATTAATAGAGGCTTTTGTCGTATTTCTTCTACTATAAAAGCTTTTTTGCAGAGATAAATCAGTACTTTACAGTTATTCCAAATATCGAGAAATCCGTATAAGTAAATTATCTAAAAATAACATAAGGATTTTTTTGAAATGTTCAAGTTTCACTTTTAGTTCCACTGCCAAAAGTCTTCTTCTATTTCGTTCTATGTGAATTGTTTATTTACAGTTTATCACACGACTGGTATTTGCCGAGTTATATACTTGGTGTACTATTTTAGTACAGTATTTATAACAAATAATATAAGTCATCGAATCAGAGTGATGTAGATTAACAAAAATTCGGTTTTATAAAGTTTATAAATTTATATCTATGTTTTGAATGTACGTATTGTATACATGAAGGCAAGTATATGTATGTAATATATTTCTGTTAACGACATTTTGCTCATTTAAATCCGGCACTTGCACTTGAGAGCCAGTTCTTCCAAAGGTTTAGCGTTTCTACCAACTGGGGCCGTATCGTCACTTAAGATCAGTTGAAATTATGGTCATAACAATAAAACAAATCTATCTTGCACCACCTAAAATATTATATTTTATTTTCCTGAATACAATCCTGCTGGTTAGCTGAAAGGAAATGCCTTTTGTCATATTTGAAGTACAATAATGTATTCATTCAATCATTTATAAAAAGCTTGTAATTGTAAATATGATCATAACTCGCGGAAATGTATGACGTTCCACTAACTTCAAATATTCAATTATCACAACTTCGTAAAAAACGTCACTTGATGAAAGACATTAAATCTCATTCCACAAAAAAAAACCCACTAAAACATTTATTTGCCCTATTCCTTCACATTACGGTTCCCTTTTATTCCGTACTAAGTCTTCAGGTCTCACTAAATAAACGTTGAAAGCTTTTTAACGGTAAATAAAGATTGACAAATGACAGAAAAAGAGATTTATTGGTGAAAATGTATCAATAAAAACGGTTTCACATCAAGGAGAGCACGTAGGCTCGTCCGATACACACGGCCTACTAAATACTTCAAATTTACATCGTAATAGGTCGGGGAAAAAGTCTTTTCAAATATAGTTTGCATAAACTTGTATCAAAATATCTTTAGCTGTATTATTTGTATCTGGCTGGTTTTTATTTCGTTCAAAATGATTGAATCTAATGAAGAAGTTCGATATATTTCAAAATTTTATTACAGAGAGGAAAAAAAACCTGATGTTTAAGGACCTAGTGAAGTGTCAGTGTGAGTGGCATAAAGTTGGATTAAGCGTTTTCAATCCGGGAATTTGGTCACTCTATTACGGATGCATTGATTCGGATCTCTATAGTTAATAACTAATGATATTAAACCTAGAAGTTGACAGGAGGCTGCCGAAATTGATCAATAGAGAGCGGATAACGCGATCTGTCATCGCGATAACGCTAGACCACAACCATCTTTAGATACTAAAAAAAAATAAGAGCGTTTGGCTGAGGGTTGTTAATGCATCCGCCATATAGCCCAGGTCTTGCAGCTTCAGATTTCTACCTGTTTGGGTTTCTTCAAAATTCTTAAGGCAGTGGTAGGTTAACATCAAGAGAGAATTGCCAAAACTACTTGTCGCGTTTTCTTATCAGAAGTACCAAAATGTCTACAGCAATGAGATCGTGAGATCCATCAAAATGGTACATATATATTGCAATTAAATGTAAATAAATTTTAGAAATAAAGTATTGAGTTTTCATACAAAATGCAAAGATACCTTTTCCCAACCCAATATTAACTGTCATATTACATACAAAAATCCCTTTTGAAATCCGATGACATCTCTAAAACTAAAGCAATATGTGATTATTAAGCAAAAATTAAACCTAATTTCTTAAACTTATCGTAAATAAAAAAATCAAAACATTTTATTATTTATGCAGAAAAAAAAGTATTTTTAATTTGGCGACTACCTCAAAATGTATTAACACGCACCAGTTTCATGTTTTCTTAAAGATAAACTTTAATTTTTTTTGTCCATAATGACTGTGTGTCATGAACATGCCCAATATGCGATTGATCGACGCACGTTTGCTTATCGCGCGTAATATTTTTTGATATGTTTTAATAACGGGACAGTCTGCCCTGTAGCATTATTTAAGACTCCAATATGTAATATATGTTTTCATCTTCATTCACAGCAATATTACTTTGAGTATTACACGTATTATAACTTGACAAAATTGTATTAATGGCCAATTTTTTTATTTAAACTAGAATTTCAGTGTATATTTTTTGACAACTAAGGTGGGCAATAATATTGTGGTGTGTCTGATAGTAAGTGATTAAGAAAGTATTTCTTCTTTAGTGTTTTGACAGTGGTCTTTAGTAGAGTGGAAGTATTACATCCGTTGTGTTCCGCAAGGAGAGAAAACTCTCCAATTGTGAACCGACTCTCAAAATTCTTAGATCACTTGTATCAGGTTATTTTTAATAACTTTACAGCTTCAGCTTTCAGCTTTTTAGCTTTTAACTTTTTAATATCAAATATCATATTTTCACTCAATAATTATGTTTTCCCCTTCAAGCTACATCTCGACACGTTAACGCATTTGAATTATACTTTTGTCTTAACAAAATAAAAACAATGTTATATTATTACAAACCATAGAATCCTGAGTAATAAAAATATTATTTTTAATGTTTTGTATAAATTGCAGAGTTTTATGTCCTTTTTTTAGGATTAGGGCAAAGTGACGGCACTGTATGATGATATATGAATGTATGACTTATGACTTTATAGGGGATAGTTGCTCCCAAGCTAGTCTGCAAGACACTTAAGGTAAACATTGCTTGCTCGCAAAATAAACAATTACTGAAATATCAAAACAGATATCGGAAATAAGTTCCAACTACCCTATTTATACTGTATATACACTATGATCCAGGAACGCAACGCTTTAGCTTCCCACTTGGCGGATATGGTCGTAGTCATAATCCAACCAGGCACAAAGGTATTGTCCTACCACCCATTTTCTATGAACAACTATATTATTTATTTGGTGATAAACTTCCGCCAGCAATGTGTTAAATTGGTAGTTACCAAGGTTCAGATGATATTTAAACGCTCATCATTCCGAAATCCGGGGACAGCTCTCACATTTCTTATGGTATGCGATGCGGTATAAAATTGCGGGATATTAGGTTTCCAAAAAAAAAAAAAAAATACAAATAGGCTCCAAAAACACAAATAATTCATAATTGATAACCTGTACGTAGTATTTGGACACTAAATTACTTTATTTACGATGGCTAGTTTGAAAGAAGGTTAATTTATAAACTGTTTAATAAAACTGCGAACAAAAACCAAGTTGCAAAGTAAATCTAGGCTTTCACCGACGAACGAGTTTATTGCTAAAGTTGAATGTTTCTTATGAGTTTTCAACTTCACAAATTTCCCACGAGACCAAAAAATGGTGCTGTCGCGGGAGCTATACAGTTTAACAATGGTTAGTTTAATGGACACTAAAAATATTAATACTTAAACAAGAAAAAAGAAGCTTATGTACTAGATGGTTTAGTAATAGCAGCATCATCATACAATAAATTATTTCTTAAAGGAGTTCTTGTCGCAACGCCATATCTCCTGACGTCAGTTTATTATTTTTCGGTACAGAAAAAAGAAAATACAGTAAATAGTACAAAAAGTTAATCATCCGTGGCAGCCTTAGAGTCCGTGACGTCGTGGAAAAGCTGCAGTAAAGTCGTCTCCGCTGATGTGGTCACATAAGCTGCAGACCACAAGATTATATCAGAAATAGATGTCTCAATATCACTGTACATAAGGCTAGATGTCCCGGTAGGTCCAGAAAACGCTGGCTGGATATTGTGATAACAGACATGAAGGAGAACGAATTCACACAAAAGGATGCCGAAGACTAGACGAGTGGAGGATGTTAAGTCGGAAAGTGAACCCAGGCATTATTCCTGAAAAACGCTATACAAAATATCAAACAGATTAATAAAAATCGTACTTCCATTTGCAATCCTATCAACATATAGCAGGCAACTTCTATCAACAGTGCATTTCGCTAACATGACAATTTTTAGATTATTTACATTCTATATGCATGTTACGCTATTACGAAAATCAATTAAATGACGTAGTTTTTCTGCGTTATAATACGATTTGATATTCTATAAATGCTTTATTTTTTACTTTTTCCAACGGTTACTTAATTTTTTGTTAAATTTATGCATTCACGGTCTCCATGCATTACCCTACAACTATTGATAATCGATCAGTTGGTGCGACTTTGAAACTTTTAGTACGAAGGGCCTGTATCTTTTATTATGTTAGCATAGAAACGTGTTTTTTTTTACTCAGAATATTAATATACAGACTAACTATAGAGTAATCCTAAAGCGGTTTTATTTTTTCTTCCGAGATTTGGAACCCCAAAACCGTGACACATAGTCAATCGATTCATATCTTATTAAAGGTTGAATTAATATAAATATTGTTTATTGCATGCGCTTAAATGCTAATAAAACCCTGTGCAAAGACCACGAGTTCTTGACTCGGTTTTGTGACACTGACGAATATTTATACAACGTATCTTATGCAATATCTATTAAAATAAAACTACAATCATGTGTGTATTCAGAATCTTATACATATTTATTGATAGATGATAGATAACCTCGACCGATCTGGATAATATAAGTGTAAAAAGTGTACTTCATAATCGAAATCAACAAATTATAAAAGAAATTAATCATTGTTTAAAAAGAAACCAATAATTTCTCATCGATTCAGATCAATTGCGTACACGGAAAGTATATGTTATTCATCAATCGATATGATATATCAATTGTACGAAACAATTTTAGTAGTCATAAAATATGTTTAAAAGTTAAATCACATTTTAACGTAAATAAAATAATTAACAACGGTTAGCTAATAATATTATGTTAGGGTTTAAATTACGAACCATAATATACTTGAAACGTTATTTAAAACTTGAATTAATTAGGCATACCTTACAGGTATAATACACTTTAGGTGAAACGACAAACTTGTTTTCGGAATATTTGTAAATAACTGAAACATGTAAATATTTTGAGCTGTAATCTAAACAATCATGTCTACGTGTTTAATTTAATTTGGAAGTAGAATCGAGAAGTGTAGTAGCGAAATCTCTCTACTAGCTTCTAAAGATCTTGGCCTGTCTAGGACTGTAGTAAGCTCTATACTGGACGGTACTCCTAAGATTTCTATGAATTATAATTTTGTCGACAAAAGCAGGATATTGAAGGTGAGTGTTGACACGCATCAGAAAAGGACCTCTTAAGCCTACCCTCGTGTCACAAGTTAGAGTTCTCTTCTCTGATATACAGTAGACCCATATTTTTTTTTCGACCTGACATACGATTTAAACCGTACGGGCTTTGACAGCTTCACTGAAATATTTGGAGCGAATGGCCAAGCCTCGCCTTGGACTACTGCCGGAAAATAAACAAAGATTCGCGAGCCTAACTAACCAACAGGTCCTAACTTACTAAGTTTAATGGTCCTTACAATGACATCGTGCAAGTCGCGTAAGGGCTGCGGGGTAGTCTCTTACAGAACCGTGTACTTAACGTGTAGGTGAGCACGAGTGGTATGTGCTGTGATGATGTACTCTCAGTTATGTACAATGTTACTGTATCGCGCTAGCAGAGTCATTCGAGGGGTCCTATCCGGAGAATCGAACCTAGGTTCCAGCGTCTGCGGAGGGAGGCCGCGGCGAGTGTGCGGGAGCAAAGTTAAATCAGCGCCCTGGAGACGTCAGGGAAAAGTGCTTTTAATTTCGTTATTGTTAAACCCAACACTGACCTGGATTGTCTCCCCTATGAAAATTATTATAAATTTAAATTTGAAAAAGTTTAATTACAAAATATAATATGTTACTAATTTATTCACGTCAGTTTGTGGGACATTTTAAATAAGACCACAACCGGCTACATATCTAAATTCAAAGCACATTGTTCGCATTAAAGATAACAATACGATAAATTTGTACACAGAAAGTGATAAAATCTGTAACATAATTGTATTCAGGCACATGTTTTTCGTTGCTTTCACTCAAACCGAGTGAAATACTACTACAGGGGTGTAACTGGAATAAGTATTATTTAATTTTGGAAATAACTGTTGCAATCATTGGCGCCAACGATAATTCTTTCTCGGTCGGCCAATAAATACATCAAAGTTTTCGGTATGTAGATTTGGTTGGGCTTTAGTGAAATTTATACCGGTTAGGTATGAATAAAACATAAGCTGAAAGTTACTTGGGATAAACTTGTATAATATAAACAGAAATATTCACTCGTTTTATACTATCCAGGCAATGTAACAGTACTCTACGTACAATAAGTAAACATAGTACAACCTAAAAATAATGTCGAACTGTAACTTACTTGTAGATCAGGGTCAATAATAACTGACACCAAAAAAAAAAGAATAGTAAAATGAAACTCATTGGAAAAGGACGAGAATATAACAAAAATGAAAGGAAAAATAATTTACGAGTGCTCCGAGGATGGTAAGTGGAAGGGGGTGAGTTTTAAGGGTAAAATACGGTTTATCTTTAGTTTCGGAAATTCTAAAAGTCCTATAGAACAGAAGTTAAATTGCAAAGCTGTAAGTAATAAGAATATCAACAACTTTTGTATTTACACGTTTTTCACATAACCTCAAAATGTTTGTGAAAAATTCAAATAACCAAGATTATTGTATTTATTTTTATCTTTTACAAAATAAAAATATTTTTAATCAATGAGAATGTGGTGAACACGAACTTTATTATGTCCCAAACACACTGTAATTTTTTTATTTCAAATATTTGTTTTTTCGCCTTATTTTGATTTAATATCGAAAAAACACCTTAATTTTCTATCGAAAATTCCCACGTCAAACTATCAGCTTTTAAAAAAATAGTCGGTGAGGTTTTTGTTCGTTGGAATCTCTACTTTCTGTTGGTATAAAAAAAGTGCAGAAGGGCTAGGAGGGTCTGGGCCTTACTTTCTGTTATTTTCAGATTCGAGTCTTTTCGTTTCTTTACATTTTTGGATTGTTTGAAAAAAATCATTTCTTTCGTATTGATTAGTGCAAATGTCCAAAATCATTTATAGGTATTCAGATTCGGATGGTAGCTAGCCAGCCGGGCATTAGAAAAAGCCCTACCCCTATGCTATGGATTCATAACGATGTTTTCTTTCACCGAAACCTCAAGCTAATTGTAGGTCGATTCAAATTCACGTCTCTTGACGCGGCATCCGTACACACTACCAAGTGAGCTATCATCGGTTCAAATATTAGAAATATGTTAAAAACATAACAAATTAAGACAAAAAAAATAAAAGTAAATAGTTACTAAATCTACTTGGGACGTAAGCATAAGCGAAGAAGATGAGAAAGAATTATGTTCATAAAATGAAAGCATTATGAGTAAAATCTGTCTACATTATAACTTTCCTCCCAAGATTGTTGTTGCTCATTACTGTTGAGTATTCGTTTGTAACTTGTTTTTGTGTATTTTTACCACAGTATTTTAGCGAAGGGATCCATCCCTTGAGCCATCACTCGAATTAAGACGAGTGTCTTTTATTAAACATTTTTGTTTTTATTTATAATTCTACATGGAAATATTTATCATTATTATTGACAAGGAAAAATGATTAATGAGTTCTTTTAATGTATTTGTTTATTTAATATATATTATTTTATACTTTATAGGTTTAGCGTTATGGGCACATTTTAATCTCATGATAGGGACGATGTGGCCCTAGATAATAGACACGCTAAACCTACTGAGAGGATTAGCACTTAAGTGCAACTGCCGGAACTCACCTATGGGTATTTTTCTTGATGCTGGTAGCTAGCCAGTTGGGTATTAGAAAAAACCCTACCAACATGCTATGGTTCACTCACAATATTTTACTCAGGCTTATTGCAGGGATTTGTACTCACGTCCATTGACGCGGCTACCAACTAAGATATTTGATAGTATAATTTCTATTTATATCGTATTAATATCATATATAACTACAAACGTGATTTAACTGTAATTCGATGGTTGGGGTTTTTCTAATAACTGCGTGGTTATCTACCAGCAAATGCACTTAAGAGCGACGTTCTCCAGTAGATTTAGCTTACCTGCCATCTTGGGCCATATCGTACCTTACCATCAAGTACAATTGTGGCCATAACAATAAACCATATAAAAATGTGTTCTAAAATTATACAAAACATAATTCAATATCGCGCAATTTAATCCAAGGACTTTTAGTATTTTTAAATATATATTTAACTAGTTTCACCTTCATAACCCTTATCCCGCGTAGGTAGGGTTGGCACTACATATTTTCTTCATACATTCTACTTTATCAGTCGTAACCTCAGTATTCATAGTTTTATACACATATCGTTTCTCACAAAGTCCATCCATATCTTCCTCGAACTTTCTCTTCTCCTACATCCTTCCATATGCATATCTAACATTCTACCAGTTATATAGCTTCCTTCTCTTCTCATAACATGCCCATGGCACGCTAACCTAGTACTTCTCAATTTTTTCTGCCACTGGTGCTATTGTCGCGGTTCCTTAGACAATTATTTATTTAAAAAAATCAACAACAGTTAAATTTATTTTACAAGTAATTATTAACATTGGTGAGGCAGGCGTGTAAATAGCCGTGCTCACTCAGCGGCTTGAGAACACTTTATGGCTGAACACGGGGAAGCGTGTCAGCCTAACTTTGTCTGTTTGCTTATAGTGAGATCGTGAACGGAAGAGGGTGGATCTGGCACTCAACTCAGCACTTAATGCGTAAATTCGCTTACCGATCTTCCCTTATTGCAGCTGCCAATCTTCCAAGGTTCCAACAGTCACGGAGCTTGGTGGCCACCAGCAAAACGTTCACTCACTTCACTTTAAATAATGTTCTGCAACATCTATATTTATATATTTCACAAGCGCTCCAAAATGGAGATGGTTTTAGTTCAAACCATGATTTTTGCGGCGATATGCGGGTCAGATATCGAGAACGGTTGTGCGGAATCTTTGCAAGCAAGCGCGTCGTTGTTAATGTCAAACGTCACCCCCCGTAAGAACACAATCTCACATAAAACAAACTAGATGGCGGGACTTCCGCCTCACCATGCTCCCCGCCTTGAAAGCTTTAGAGCTTTCAAAATAATCTAATCTACACTATAGGGGAACTACAGGGTCAAAATGAGAATGAGAAGTTTATGCGTATAGCGGAATGAAAAAATATAGGAGGACGGTTGACAGCAGTTTGAAACAATTTATAATAGCGGTCAAGATACAATTATAACGTTATCAAGAATAAAATTTAGTTTTTAGATAGTCTAAATATAAATATAGATGAAACTAAGATTAAAACTAATAGGTTAATATGCTATAAATTAATTTATTGGGTAGGCAAAGGATACAGTTTAGTAACAGGACGTTTATATGTACCTGACGCGGTTCTGACTGAAGCGACTCGAACTATACCATCCGATCCAGGGAACACCTGAGTTATTACACCTAATGGCCAAGTTAAAGGTGGTACATTATCTTGACCCAAGAGAACGACAGTACCAATCTCTATAGGTCGAGCGGGTGTGCACCACTTCTGCCGAACTTGCAACGTGTGCAAATATTCAATACGCCATCTTTTCCAGTATGATAATACAAGCTGATCTAACAATTTTTTACGATTTGTTAAATTCCTGTTTTCTTCTGTCAGTTCAGAAGAAGGCAAGTAAGTAAGCGGACTGGACATTAAAAAATGCGACGGTGTAAGCACGTCCGGATGCGGATCTGATGATAAAACACTAAGTGGTCGAGAGTTTAAAAGACATTCTATTTGTGTAACCACAGTCAAGAGTTCCTCATAAGTGAGAAGCTGCTTCCCTATGACTCTAAACAAATGAGTCTTAACGCTTTTAATATTTGACTCCCAAATACCTCCAAAATGCGCGGCGCGTGGTGGAATCATAGTCCATTCAATGTGGGTTTTAAGAAGCTCCTGTTTAATGTCAGATTTGATTTTCGAATCTTGTAAGAACGAATATATTTCACTTAGCTGTGCCTTAGCTCCAATAAAATTAGTGCCATTGTCTGAGTACATAACGGAGACGGGACCGCGGCGGGAAATAAATCTTTTAAAAGCGGATATAAAAGTTTCAGAGGTGAGGTCTGATACAAGTTCGATATGTATGGCCTTTGTAACCAGACATATAAATAAACATATATAAACTTTCTGAGAACGTTGACCTCTGCGGCGAGTAGGTATATAAGCAATAGGACCAGCTAGGTCTACTCCGGTATGCACGAAGGCTTTAGCATCGCGGACACGGTATCCAGGTAGATCAGCCATCTTGGGTGTTGGATGTGTAGGATTTACATGAAAGCAAATATTGCATTTGCAGCAGCGAGAACGAATAACTGTCCTACCATCTAATATCCAAAACCGTTGCCTTATAATGGACATTAATAACCCGGGGCCAGTGTGGCAATAAGTATTATGATAGTGATCTATAATTAAATCAACAATGCGGTCACGTTTAGGTAGAAGTGCAGGATGCTTGGCTTCATAGGGCAGATCAGACTTAGAGTGTCTACCTCCGATGCGTAAAATACCGTCTTCATCTACGAAAACCGATAAACTACGCAACTTCTTGGAAGAAAGTTTGCCAGTTTTAAGTAAACTAATATCATTAAAAAAGTAAATGCTTTGAACAATTCGAATGATAAAATTCTCAGCGGTTAGAATATTTTTAACAGACTCCTGACCATGTAATCTGTTCGCGAATTTAAGGATATATACAAATATGCGCAATAGTTTATTCCATGAACAAACGCGGTTAGCTATAGTGTTTAAGGTATGAAGTGGTTCAACATTCAGAGTTTCAGTAACGAATGTTTTTGATTTGAATTCTGGCAAAGTTTCAAATTCAGACGGAGTAAATTTTAAGTGCCATTCACTTACGGGTTGATGAAGCCATATAGGACCGTTCCACCATAAAGAATGAGTGATTAAATCAGAAGGTAGCATACCACGTGAGAGACAATCGCTAGGATTTTCTTTTCTCGACACGTGATTAAAGCAAGCGGCAGGTAAATTTTCCTGAATTTTAGCGATACGATTACTCACGAAAACAGACCATCTATGTGGTGATGAATGGATCCATGAAAGAGTTATGGTGGAATCCGTGAAAGCGTAGACACCTACAATAGTCACACTAGTTGAAAGTTTGTCACGGACCACACGGACAAGCTTAGACAGCAACAAAGCAGCAACAAGTTCTAAACGAGCTAGTGTAGTTATTTTTGCTGGGGAAACTTTGGATTTTGCACATAGAAGCCGGACAGTGATACGATCTTCAGGGTCGGTGATGTGTAAATAAATACAGCAACCATAACCACTGAAGCTGGCGTGGCAAAAGGCTACTATATTCACTTCAGATTCTCTAAATACGCCAATGTCTCGGGATATTTAGAGAAGAGAGTGCAGGAAAATCATGCACAAAGGTGGAAAAGCGACTGATAATGGACTCCGGTGGAGTATCATCCCAGTCTATTTTAGCTAGCCAAAGTTCCTTAATAAGAATTTTAGCATACAGTACAACAGGAGCCACAAGGCCAAGTACGTCGAATAAGCGGGCTACAAGTGAAAAAATCGTGCGCTTCGTGCACTTATTATCCAGAGGTACGGTCGTCAGAGAAAAGTAATCGTTCGCGGGTTCCCAAACTAAACCAAGGATTTTTAAATTATTAATATTATTATCCATGGCAGATATAACAACTGGTGCACGATGTGACTCGGGGAGAGTCTCCAACAAAGCGGGAGAATTGCTATTCCACTTGATAAGGTCGAAGGAACCTAGTTTAAATAATTCGATTAACTGACGAGATAATCTCATTGCAGTATGTTCATCAGGAAGAGAGTAGACAAAATCGTCCATATAAAATTGAGTGTCTACCAATTTAGAAACTTCAAAAAAGCGGTCACTATGATCGCACGCTAGTTTACGCAATGTGCGCATAGCTAAGTAAGGACTAGACTTTAGTCCGAAAGGAACGCGGTTAAAGTTAAAAGTGCGTATGGGTTCATTTTTGTTAAAGCGAAACAGAATTCGTAAATATTTGCGGTGATGCTCATTTACACCGATGCGTAAAAACATTTGTTTAATATCTGCTGTTAAAGCTACGGGAAACGTACGAAAATCGAGCAATAATGAAAACAAATCGGTTTGTAAATTGGGTTCAACGTGTAAAATGTCATTCAGTAAACTAGCATCTAATACAACGCGAATGGTGGTTTTATCCGGTTTAATTACAGCGTGATGTGGTATATAGTAGCCCTCTTCTGATAATTCAGAATCGAGTCCCTCTGATAAATACCCCTGAGATATATAATCGGCGATTATTTTATTATAGTCCTCGCGCAGGGTTGGCACGTGCATGAATTTACGCTCGAGCGCAAGCAGCCGACGATGCGCCACTCCACGAGAATTGCCCAACTCAGACGGGTTTCGCGAGAAAAGTAAATCCACAAAATATTGACCGTCCTTAAATAAAACTGAAGAATCAAAAATATTTTCACAACTTAATTCATCCGGACTAATAAAAAGTTGAGATGGAATATCTTCCAATTCGAAAAATTTCTGCAAGCCTGATTCTATCTCACTGTTCGCGAGGGCGGTGAATGAAGTACTATAAGTGGGGTCACAATGACTCATAATGTTTCCCATTAGTACGTAACCAAAACTAGTCAATATGGCGGGCGGCGCACGATTACCTGAATCAATCCTGTCTCCTAAATAAATATAAGGAAATAGTTGTGCATCGAGAACAATGTCGATTTCTCCAGGTATGTTCCAAGTTAAATCGGCAAGCGGTAAATTACTTATATATGACATGTCGTCATTTAACTCAATAAAATTGGCGGGAAGTTTATCCGTAATGCAATCCACTACTAACGCGTGAATATAATATTTATTATAAGGATTACTGCGAGACTCTATCGTAAAGTTAATATAACCGTGTACAGGCCGTGAGGACATACCAACACCATGCAAGAACGAGTTACTTAATTTAATTACAGGTATGTTTAAGCGTTTACAACAATCCATCGTAATTAAATTATCCTGAGACCCGTTGTCTATTAAACATCTGACTATGATCTTTTCTCGGTTATTACAATACGCATAGATTTGTGCAGTTGATAACAATATCGTCCTATGCAGCGAATGATCGCGAGCGCTGAGCGAGACAGAGCGAGTGGTGTCATGCAGCAACGTGTTTTCAGTGGAGAGCGCGGGCTCGGCCGCCATGTGAACAACAGAGGTTGCGACTGCTCGCTCCTCGGATAATCATTCTTATTGTTAAAGAAATGTAATAAAGAATGATGTTGTTTTTTACAACATTTACAAACATTACGTGATTTGCATTTAGATAATGAGTGGGATAAACTTAAACAATTAATACAGCCGCGTTTTGACTTAATAAATTCGAAACGAGCTTGCGCTGTGTTTATGTTTTTAAATTGTAAACAATGAAACAGCTGATGCTCACCGTTATCGCATAGCTGGCAGCGCGTTATAGAAGCTGGTTCATTACTCGACACAAAGGTTTTAGAACTACGATTACTATTTTGTATATTACGGCTATTAGTTACACTAATCTTTGCGCGGGGCTCGAAATGAGAATTATGATTATGTGACCGCTCGAGTATTTTCACATAATTTTGAATGAAAGAAATAAATTCCTTATACGAAGGTAATTCTTTCCCACTGACACTATTCTCGAACTGTTGTAGTGTTTGGCAATCAATTTTTCTCAACCCACAATGTAATATGACAAAGTCTAACAGGTCGGGAATATCTAATAATTTTAATGCAGCAACAGAAGCGGAATATTTTTCTATAAATGTATTTAAACTGCCGGCAGTACCGACGCAACCTTTCATGTCCAGAATGTTATTAAGATAGTGAACACCTAGACTAAGCTTATCTTGATACTTTTTTACCAAACTATCCCAAATAATGTTGTATGTATCCCCTGAAGGAACAATAAATTAAATTACTAATCAAATACTGCACACGTTGCGCATCCGTCAGATCGTTATTCAAATGCACATTATTACGAAATATTTCATAAAATATTGGCCAATTGTCCATTTTCCCATCAAATGACGGTAACTGGATAGGTGGCAATTTTACAATACCCTTCTTTTGGGTGGACGTAGATGTTTTACTGTTTGAAAGTATGAGATTACGTTTGTATTTAATACTCGAATATAAATCCTCAATTTAATTTAAACACGAGTAATCTGGCGGGGTACTATTAATTTTAAATTGTAACTCGTTAATATGATCAATTATTGTTTCAAACTTGCTGTATAATTCCGTAATAGACTCAGATTGTGCTAAAAATAACTCATTTGAACGTAAATCATAACTCGAAATATTGTTCGACAAATTAAATAAACGATTCATTCGTTCAAAAATACCTTCTTTTTTGGCTATAAGTTGATTAAGTTCCATTTCATACTTATTAGGAGCCATTGTAATAGTTTATAAAATGCAGATATATGAAAAATGTAGGGTAGAAGCGGGCGGTTGTACACAAGTATGTAACTTATGTAATATTACGTATAGCGGGATGAATATATATGTAAATATGAACTGAGATCTATCCTAGATTCGTAAGGACCAGTATATATGGTGAGGCAGGCGTGTAAATAGCCGTGCTCACTCAGCGGCTTGAGAACACTTTATGGCTGAACACGGGGAAGCGTGTCAGCCTAACTTTGTCTGTTTGCTTATAGTGAGATCGTGAACGGAAGAGGGTGGATCTGGCACTCAACTCAGCACTTAATGCGTAAATTCGCTTACCGATCTTCCCTTATTGCAGCTGCCAATCTTCCAAGGTTCCAACAGTCACGGAGCTTGGTGGTCACCAGCAAAACGTCCACTCACTTCACTTTAAATAATGTTCTGCAACATCTATATTTTTATATTTCACAAGCGCTCCAAAATGGAGATGGTTTTAGTTCAAACCATGATTTTTGCGGCGGTATGCGGGTCAGATATCGAGAACGGTTGTGCGGAATCTTTGCAAGCAAGCGCGTCGTTGTTAATGTCAAACGTCACCCCCCGTAAGAACACAATCTCACATAAAACAAACTAGATTGCGGGACTTCCGCCTCACCAAACATATACTAGACACAAAAATTAAGGGATATAAAAAAAAAATCCAAATTTTTGGGTGATTTTCAATGAGCTGTAACTCCGAGAAAAATGATCGTACAGAAAAAACAAAAAAAGCAAATTGTAGCTCCATGTGTCTAGTTTTAGATATGACTATGAAAAATTTTTGTCATGTCCAGGTCTGGAGAAATCCTAAGAAAACTACAAAAAAAAAGTTTTCCAAATTTTTTCTCGTCTGAAAAAAGGTCCACGGGCTTCAAAAAAATTTCACGTATTCAAAAAGCCTGTACGACGATTTGCCGCGGAGTTATCGTGAATCAAAGCAAAAAAGTTCTTTTTCATTTTGATAATCAATAACTCCGGAAATAATGATCGTATAGGAAATTGAAGGAGGGTTTTGAAAACTGCACAATATTCTCTATTAGAAAATGTAAACATTTTTTAGATTTTTTTTTTTTAATTGAAAATTCGGACTGAATAAAAGACAAAAATTCGCATAATTAAGGATATTTGGATAACTTGGTATAACTTTGGATAAAATGGATGAACGAAGGATATCGTCGGTAATTTCTTAACCTCAAAGTGTCCCCTAAAATCTCTCAAAAATTCAAAGCGCTGCGATTTTTTTTTCATTGTGCCCCGAAGCTTCAAATTCTTTGTTTTTGCAAAAATCACCATTATGAGCAATTTTGTGAATTTTATTAATTTTTTCAATGAAAATTTTTTTTTCTCTCTAAAATCTCTATTTTTTCGATCAGAAAGATTAACTGCATAAGAAATTTGAAAAAAAAAACATTTTTTTCAGCGTCTTCAGAATGCTCCACTATTGCCAAAAAAAATTAACTCAATTTTTTCTGACCGCTACAACTGCCTTAGTTTCAAATGTCATTTTATAAAATTCAATAAAAACAAATTGATATACCCCCGCGGATTTCGGCTTTTCTTCACAATTTTTAACTTTAATTTTTTGTATTCTTTCTTGCTTAAATTTTCTGTAAGCTTTTCTTTGACAATCACCTTTTGATATGCCTCGCCGACATTTAGCTGCCACATATGTGGCTCGCATTGTTACCCTCCTTCAAGAGGGCTACAGTCAGGTGGAAGTAGCAGCTTCTATGGGAGTGAGTCAGTCTGTGGTCAGTCGTGCCTATGCCCGATTTAACGTGACTGAAAGTTACGATCGTCGTTCGGGTCAAGGTATCCATTTTATCCAAAGTTATACCAAGTTATGCAAATATCCTTAATTATGCGAAATTTTGTATTTTTTTCAGTCCGAATTTTCAATTAAAAAAAAAATCTAAAAAATGTTTACATTTTCTAATAGAGAATATTGTGCAGTTTTCAAAACCCTCCTTCAATTTCCTATACGATCATTATTTCCGGAGTTATTGATTATCAAAATGAAAAAGAACTTTTTTGCTTTGATTCACGATAACTCCGCGGCAAATCGTCGTACAGGCTTTTTGAATACGTGAAATTTTTTTGAAGCCCGTGGACCTTTTTTCAGACGAGAAAAAATTTGGAAAACTTTTTTTTTTTGTAGTTTTCTTAGGATTTCTCCAGACCTGGACATGACAAAAATTTTTCATAGTCATATCTAAAACTAGACACATGGAGCTACAATTTGCTTTTTTTGTTTTTTCTGTACGATCATTTTCCTCGGAGTTACAGCTCGTTGATAATCACCCAAAAATTTGGAATTTTTTTTATATCCCTTAATTTTTGTGTCTAGTGTATTAGTTTAGCAAAAAGAGATTCCAATCATATAACATAATTTACAAAAAATGCATTAACCTAACCTAACCTAACGAAAACTATTCTTAAATTATAAATGTAGTACTAAACAACAAATGTGTGTATATATGTGCGTTTCTGAGAAAGTATTTATGTGTGAGTAACCCAGGTCGCATACCAGAGCAGCAAGCAGCAGGCGGACACCAAATGCTGTACACCGTATGCTTCCTCCCAACATTCGCATCTTGAGGCATATGCGGCGAATATGGGACCAGTAATTGCTGCCTAAAGCATTTGCTGTATGCCTGCCACATACTGCTTCGGTTTGCTGCCTGTCTTATGAGTATTAGTTACAAAGGTTGAGTAACTGCAACAAATTTACTTTTTAAAGCTGTACTACTGTCAAACAATATATCTAAATGAACTGCATTCGCATTATATAAACGTGTACAACTATTTAACACTGAATTAAAAGAGTAATTATATTTTGCTATCTGATCATGAAAGATCCTAGGACTCCTAGTTTGTTTAATGAAAGTTCTCCAACCAATTTTATCTAAGAAGCATGAACAGTTGATTTTATTTTTTTCATACATTGTATAAAAACAGCAAATCAAACACAGAGCGCCTGTGTTCCAGGCTTAATATATCTAATTCACGAAGGATCTCATTCGTATCTAGAGACAAAACCAAACCTCAAAGTTTAAGTATATTCAAGAGTTTATTTTGAATGCTATCGACCAAAACCTAAATCTAAGATGCAAATTCCAAAATACTCCTAATATAAGCACAGAACAAAACTTTAACATATGTTTTGTTTTTAAAAAGAGCTGTTATTTTATTTCTGAACCCGAACAATTTGTAAGCATTTTGTACAATGCTTTCATAGTGATTTACGAACGATAATTTATAATGGAGAATTATCCCCAAATCCCTAACGCAAGTTTCTCAGGAAACGACTGCTCTCATGAGCTTATATTTGTATTTAAGGGCATATATTTTACGTGTATATGTTATACACTAACACTTAGATACATCGAGATCCAAAAAATTTATTGAGCTGTATTAAAGGCCGGCAACGCACCTGTGATTCCTCTGGTGTTTTGGGTGTCTACGGGCGGAAGTGATCATTTACCTACAGATGACCTCCTAGTTCGCTTGTCCCCAATTTCATTAAAAAAAATAGCCAGTTTAGGTCTAGTTGCAAATTCTTACAGTCGTTTATTGATATATGTTCAAGCATTATTTTATTAATAATTTGTCAGTATGTTGTGCGAAATTAATTAATACCCTACACTTCTATTAATATAGCTATCCAGAGACTACGTAAACAATAATATATAACTACTATACATTATAATGGATTTGCAAATAAGAACCATAAGTAAAAATCAATGTGCATATCGGGCCCATATTGAGACAAGATAGATTGTTTTTCCTTATATCTTTTATGTATTGAACCTTTTTACTTAATAAGGCTGACGTTGTAATATATATTATGTATAGTGCGTCGTAAGAAAGACTTTATCGATGATATAACCAAGTTCCTTAGAGAAATTGTATTTTTTATCCTTTTTTATTCTTAATACCTGACCGGCAGACTTTATCCTGTCTCAGCCATGAATATATAATTCTGAATTAAGTATTAAAAGATATAAATTTTTATTGTAATGCTTTTTGATACACAATATATACAAATTATTAGAGAACTTAAAAAAGAAGTCGAATGAAACTGATATAATCATTCTCAAGTTATTCTCAAGTTATGACCTTGAGGAATACGAATTCAATTTTAATAATAATTAATTAATAATGATTTTGTCAAAGAAATCGGATGACGCAATAAAAAGTTTCATACAAAGTTTGTTTCTATCTCTATCCCACTTCCAATAAGATTTTTGCGACATAAAGTAGCCAATCACCGTCTCCAGGTTTCTATCTATGTCTATACCTAAAATCTTCATAAACGATTCAGTGGTTTAGACGTGAAAGCGTAACAAACAAACAAAGTCACTTCCGGATTTATAATATTAGTAAGCATATAGGATAATAAAGATATGAAGTGAAATGATACTAAATCAATCATATTCAATAAAATATATATCAACATGCCGTACAATATTATTGCACGGTTGGTTTAAGTCTTCGCTTTGTCGTTACCGCCGATCTAAATGTAGTGCGTTCGAATAAACGCGTAGCAGAATTATTTGAGAGATTCACAAACGATTCTTCAGATCTTCGTTTTTACAATGTATCAATTAATTGAATGTTTCTGAATCCTCCCTTGTACGTGGCTTGTAAAAGAAAAAAAACTGTTTTGTACGCTGCGTTACGTAATCAGCCATCTGTGAAAGGTAAGTTAGTTCAGTGGTAGCGTGTACGGACGCCACGTCAAAGAACGTGATTTCGAATCCACCTACAATTAGCTTGAGTTTCGGTGAAAGAAAACATTTTGATAAAACCATAGTATGTTAGTAGGGTTTTTTCTAAGCTCGCCTAGCTAGCTACCGGCCTCAAGTTAAAAATCTGCTGACAAATATCTATAGGTATGTTTCGGTTGATATAAGCCAGTTCCTCTAAAAGTTTAGCGTGTTCACACCATCTCGGGCCACATCGTCACTTAACATCGAGTGAGATTGTAGCCATAACGCTTAAACCTATAAGCTATAGGTAATTAAATATAAATAAGGTAAAGACTAGCAATAGATGACAGATCTTCTGTAGGTCTGGTTTCGGATTGGACTGCATATACAGTAAGTAACGGTGTCGTTTGTCTCTCACATTTATATAAAATCTGAAAGATACTAACTATATCATATATGAGTTAATATAATTAAGATAAAATGCTACGTAACATAATTTTTTCCATTTAATTCCGAGGATCAGACAATATGGCCCAAAGGAAAACTGACCGCGCCGCGTCCGTGTAGCGAGTTTTTCCCGTACTTAAGTAATAAACACTTAATCTTACCCAAGTGGCTGACTCGACAATAAATTCCTAAGGCTCAGAGATAATATAAGGTCTCCTTATAATCTAGAGAAAAAAATACGGTTCCAAGAAAGCTTTGGTGTATTAAATTTTTGTTTCATTTAAACGTATTCTTGTTTTTTTTTATTTTCTATTTTTCTTCTCAATACTTTCGTATAATTTCGTATATTTTCGTATAACTACATTTAAATTTATGTAAGAAAAAATAATATTATACTACTCAGAACGACAATGATGGCATAGTTGACAGTGTGTACGGACGCCGCTTCATGGACGTAAGTTCGAATCCAGCTGCAATGAGTCTAAACTTTCGGTGACGGAAAACATAGTGTGGCGTGTGGCTAACGAATACCCTCAAGTTGAAAATTTGCTGCCAAATACCCATAGGTGTGTTCTGGCAGTTGCATTTGAGAATCAGCTCCGCCACTAGGCTTAGCCTTGTCACCATATTCAGGCACATCGTCACTTAACACAAGTGAGATTGTAGCCATAACGCTAAAACCTTTAGAGTATTTAAAAAAAAATGTTATTCTGCTCTGCCCCGACCACATCGATAACTATACCACATAATAACTCGACCACAGTCGTGTCTATCGTAGTCAAGGCTAATATAAATACGTATATATACAGTTATAATTATATTCATCGTGATAAATATACTACAATAAAGAACCACAATAAAATGTTATCACAGTCAAAATTTATACACGATAATCATCTTGCTTTTGTAAATTTAATCACTTGAAAGAACGAGACAGATTGCTTTACCGATGGTAAAAAAAAATATATATAAATATAATCTCATGCCGATGAGATAGCGTAGGAGCCGTCCTTAAATATTTTTTTTCAATTTTCTTAACTTATACACTATTTATTGGCATTGTTGTTATTTAAAAAAATATATATTTGATGGTTTACAAGTAGACGGAAATAAATAAATAGAACAAATTTATGATCGAATGAATATGTAATATTAGGTGACCTTTTTTACGTAGCGTTACTTTTTTTTTTTTGTCGACTTGACATACGCTAATTGTGCTTAAGGGCTTCACTTAACTTTTCGGGCGAGTGCTGAGGGTCCGAGGCAGTGGGCGCAAGGGTGATAGAATGGTCGAACGTCGGCTTGAATTGCTGCCGGAAATCGAACAAAGATTCACGAGTCTAACCAACCAACAGGTCTTAACTTACTAAATTTAGTGGTCCTAACAACGACCTTATCGAGCAATGGCAAAGAGAAGAGAAGAGTCCTTACAGAACCGGGTACTTACTGTGTAAAAGTGCACAAATGGTTTACGGTGTGATAATGTACTCTCAGTGATGTATAGAGTTACTATATCGCGCGAGCAGAGTCACTCGAGGGGTCCTTTACGGAGAATCAAACCTAGGCTCAGGTATCGTTGCAAAGTGACTGTACTGTTCCTAATGTTAATTACAGTACAATCCAAATCAAAGTCGACTGACAATCAACAGCATTCACAGCCCGTCACAGCTGTCATGCTGGCCTGACCCAGTTTCGATCCGTGTATTTAAAAAATAAACACCCATCAAGGCCACTTTGTCCCCTGCGCCATTTCGGTTGGGTACCTTCTGCACCCGTTACAAAGGACAGTGTAGCCGTTGAAGTGCATTATGTTAACAACGTTAGTCGCTTAAAACATATGAATCATATATTGACACAATGTATCTTAAATAAAATATACGACTTGATTGTTGGTTATTTTACCTAACAACTGTAGAAACTGTGGGCTTGCATAGGTCTTAAAGTATGAGATTATAGACTCCAACTATAGTTGTTGTGTACCTAAAATAATTAAAACAAATGTACATAGGATATAAGAGATAGCGAAAATGATTTTAATATTTATACTAATATTATTAGAATAATAACCTTTAGTTTCTTATCAGGAACATTATACAAGTTGTACAATTTACGTAAACGAATAGAAATCCAATCTCATTAGCATTGTCTACGCAAACAGCCAACGTTAATTAATTCAAAGTTGAAAAGCAAAGTTTGTAAATAAAATTATTGTATTTACAATTACAATAATTAATTACTAAAACATCTTAGCCTGTCTCGTACTGCAGTAAGAACTAAACTAGAATATGCCACTAAACCAGCTGACTCCTATCAAATTTGGCTGGGCCGGTGGGAAACATGAGTAGTGAAGGTGAGTATTGATGTGCATCGGAAAGTGACCCCTTAAACCTACATCCGTGTCTCAAATCTCGGTAGCCGCTCGGAATTTCCCACTGTGTCACACGATGAATCTATGCATAGTTAAGAAGTTCGTCTCTCTGTTGTTGTATTTACATACATGTCAATACAATTATTGTTGAAAAATAATTATGAACAATGAAAATTGAATATAGTAGACACTTACCAATGAAGTGCAAGAGCACAAAGGCCATCGCCGTCCTTATGAATGACATCTCGCTCAAACCGCTTCGTTCTTCTTTCTACACTTTAAATTCTTCAACACAATACACATTTTATATTTTGCTATTAAACACTTCGTTTGGTTCTGTTTTTATTTTGAAATCATGTTTATCGTCACATTATTCCATCACAAATGTTCAGATCGTATTAAATGTCAAATGAAATGTAGTACTTAATTTATTTAATGTAGTATTCAAATAACCGTTACTAAAAAGGGTTCATAATTATTTTTGTATTTCCCATATACGGAAACGATATATAACGATACATAAATATATTTACTACATAACATTAATCACCCGGTTGTATTTTCATTCGATACTTTGGCAGTAAGCTCCGATACCGTTGTCTCACTCGACACTACGCAGTTAGCTTCGTATCCAACTCCTGTCGGTTTTCTGAAACAAAGTGATGTAATTCGATCAAATCCTTAGCGTTTGTATATGATTTGCGTATACAATATAACGTTATTATAAGACACATGCGATTTATTTTAGTGGTTGTATTATATGTATACATGTAAATTGGTATTAAAAATAATGTAGAGGCTGAAGCAAAGATGTTTTTGCTACGTTCATCCGCAACCTTTTTGGTATGGTCTGCTGGCCGATAAGGTGTATTATACATATATTTATTTATTACATGTCTATCACAACGATTTATATTAATTACTAAGAAATATAGTCGTATCAATAAGCTTGATAGAAATATATAGTGCGATAATGCATATTTTATGGTTCGACGTGTTTTTAATATAGGATATGTACGGAGACCATTAAATATCATAAAATATTGTAATTAAAATTCCATATATTTCACCTATTGGTTAAAGCAGTTGCCTCGTTATAACCGTCGAGCAGAAGTACCGTGGATTCGAGTAATAAAGTCCTTTCCGCTTGACATTGGGAAAATTGCCTACCAAGGTATGCCTACATGCCTTAATAGAAATATAGCACTGGCAGTGGCTCCCAAATTCAGTTGCTAAAACGCCTGTGATCTGGCATCATTGCGAAGTATTTTGATAGATTGTCGAAGTTTCCATTATCGCCATTTTTTATTAAATATATTGTAATCAGGTACAGTGTCATAACTTGAATTAGCTGTTATAAAATTACTTATCTCCACTAATATTTTAATTGTTAAAGTGACTTTATTTGTTACACTTTCACACGTAAACTGAATCGCTAATGATATATTTTGATTCAGAGATAGTCAGGGACCCTGGAAATGATTATTGGTTACTTTTTACCGCGAAATAATTGTACGGAGTGAGGTGAAGACGTGGTTAACTAATTACGAAACTTTGTATTGTGTCGTCCAATTTGCTTCAAGCTTTTCAGAATTATTGTTTATCATTAATTCATAATAAATCTACTTGTTTGAATCAACAATCTCAAATAAAAAAATTAACAGCATTTAGCATTTTTTTTCTTATAGTTAAGGCTTAGAGCGTTATAGCCATAATCTCACCTGATCTTAAGTGACGATACGGCCCAAGTTGGTAGACACGCTAAACCTGTGGAGGAACTGGCTTTCAAGTGCAGCTGCCGGAACACACTTATTGGTATTTGGCGGCAGCTTTTCAACTTGAGGGTGGTTGTTAGCCAGGCGGGCATTTGAAAAAGTACTAACCACCATACAATGGTTTCATCACGATATTTTCCCTCACTGAAAGCTAAAGCTCATTGTAAGTGGTTGGATTCGAACTCACGTCCCTTGACGCCAAGACTACCACTGAAATATCATCTCTTCAGTATTTATTCCCATGTTCATTGACAACCACAATTTGTTGTCAAAATCATGACAACTACAAATTATAAAACTGCGGCAAAAAGATACTACTCGATACAAACAAACTTATATCACGCATGCATATTGATACTCTTTATTTTGTCTACTACACATGACACTCAATCATCTGCTTACTTCTATTTCACTAGCAGTCACCTGTAGGCTACGTT
This sequence comes from Actias luna, assembly GCA_039707435.1. Taxonomy (NCBI): domain Eukaryota; kingdom Metazoa; phylum Arthropoda; class Insecta; order Lepidoptera; family Saturniidae; genus Actias; species Actias luna. Next base: position 8,100,327 of record JAZHAC010000018.1, on the reverse strand, counting down.
AGGCACCTTGTTTTTTAACAACCGTATTTTTTCAACAACTATACACATAGTTTAACACATGTACACAAAACCTTACCAAATTATACACCTAAACTTTTCTCATGAATCACTCCGTCTATGTGTGAAAATCCGTAGTTTTTGAGCTTATCGCGAACAGACAGAGAAACTCCGCTGAGAACTGTGTTTTATAATATGTAGTGTTATGACGTTTTTACCTCTCTGATACGCATACAACAATTAACGATCGGCAATAACAAAAACCGGCATAAAAGAATAGTCTTCGAATATATTGTAACAGATAACGGTAGTGAAGCTAATTATACGGACAGGTAAAATTTCGCCTCATCTATGGTCGTAAATTAACTTTAAACTTTGTTCCTGAAATCTTGATGCAGAAAATTATGCATAGCACTGAAATATTCATGTAATAACTCTGCGGGACGTGCTCACTGCTGCTCGCATAATGCGCAACTAAGTGGGGATTGTAGCGGGAATAATGTTAAATAAACTTTAAATTTTCTCTGTGCTCTAAGTTAAAATCAATATTTGATACATATATGTGCCTCTTAATAAATGCAGCATCATTAGAATGCGTATAGTACATTAGCTTATTATCGGAGCTATTCAAAATGTAATTATTAAAGTATACGTAAGGCTAGTGGCAGACTTAGGTAATATTTTATTTTATTAGTCAAAAGGCGTGGTTTGTGGTAGTGCAAAACTTGAAGCACTGTACATAGTATTAAATTTCTCCATAATATAACTAAAAAAATGATAGAAAACTAATATTGGCTACAGTAAAGTTCAAATTCTATGAAACCGAATTTGATACTTAAGATACTTATTATACCTGTTTTCGACTGCATTCATATTTTAGTTCAGATAACATTGTATATGTAGTCATTAAATTACAAATTGGTTCGTGTTTTGAAATTTGCCTTTATATGAAATCATTTTATCATTACTACTTAGGCGCTTTAGAAAAACGTTATGGCTTGTTGCCGAGACCCCTTTACAACTTTAGTCATTAATGTTTTGAATTTTATCCTTATACAGGTTAAGTTATGTTAATGGATATAAGTTGTCCTCAAAACGTATCAAATTACGCTATTATGGAAATATAGCATTGATATAAATAACTCAAAAACGTACATAACACTTATCAATATGTAATCCTAATTGATTTAGGGAAAAAATCAGAAAACACAATCTTTAAAGCATTGTAGTTGATGATAGCACTATATAAACCAAGAAGGACAATGATCACTAGGCGATAGGCAATCCATCACTGGTTGACATTATCATACTGACCTATAAGCTTTTGGCATATGGATATTCACTGGCGAAGTAACTAAATCAAAAGTCTCCAAATTAGTAAGAAAGTAACCAAAAGACAGTGACTGTGACAAACTTATCACGAAATAAATGGTTGTCGCGATACATTCGAGTATAGATCGAAAGCAGATTGGTAGTGTGTACGGACGCCGCGTCAATGGACGATAGTTCGTATCCATCTGTAATGAGGTTGAGCTTTCGGTAAAGGAAAATATCGTGATGAAACTGTAGTATGACGGTAGAACTTTATTTAATGTCCGCCCGGCTAGCTACTAACCTGTACATACCCTTTAAATACCACTTTGGTGGGTATTATAATTTATAATGGTTCTGATCCAATCAGGAATAACTATCTTGTTCTCGCACTACCACGCATTGGTGATTTTGTACTCACTTTGTTTAATATGAAAAAAATTCATAATGGCACTCAGGGATGAAATTAATTCCAAATAGTGTATCTTCGGAATTAGACATTCAAATCAAATCAATTCGTTTATGTATCTAAAATAGGATAATAATATCACTTTTTTTTAAGTGAATAGTCTACTAACGTTTCGGAAACACCATGGCGTACTGGAAAAGAAGAAACGATGAAAGAATCTCTTCAGCAATCGCCCTTTTTTACATGTATTATATAGAATTGTCCACCCATAAAAATATTACCAATCGTTTAATCCCATGCATGTTTACCTGCAAAATAATCGGCAATTGTATAACACGCTTTTTAAATAAGTTTTTGTCTTATTATTGTTTGAAACTGTTTAAGTAGTAGTTCACATATATCGTGAGAGATTATATTATAGAATCGGACACATTGTCCTTTAAATGGTTTTTAAATTATTGGTAGCCTTATGTGGATCAGAGCAATATGCTAAGGAGATTGTGTAACGTAGTCACTGAGTGAGTTATTTCCCATAGGCATTATCATAATATATCGTATAGATTTCAGTGTAACTAGAATGAACCAAATCAAATATGTATACTACAGAAAATATGAAAATAGCACCAATGACAGAGAAGTTGGTAACAGTAAAGCGTTATATTACCTTGTTATGAGTAGAAATAAAAGTCATGAACCTAAAAAAATGTAAGTGTGCAATAATAATAGAACACTGACGAATGAAAAGGTGTAAATATTGCGATGACAACTAATAGAAAAGAGTCTCGGCCATTTTAAGCAGGTGAGATAAAAACATTAAAAAAACCTATTCACAAGTGTTACGTCTTTGTAATGGTTGGATATACAATATATAATAAGTTTAATCAAACGTATACATATTAAAAACCCATCCAGTTTGGCTGCTGCCGTTTCCGAGTTCCATTTACCCGCACGAACATTAACTCCAATTCATTCCATTATCATTCGATACTCGTTACTCGAAACTCGGCTTTAAACTGTTTACCCGGCAAAATTGAATTCAACCCAGTTTATCGACTATAACATCTTTACCCCTCAACTCGGAGTGGCGAGTTAAATTCGACGGGTTGCACGAAACGTTGTTATAATACAAGGAAGACTGCTTCTAAATTAAATTTAGCGTCTTGTATTTTTTTCCTATCGATTGTTAAAAATATTTCGAGTATCTGTTGTATAATACTTGATATTACTACTTAGTACCTTTCTTACACTGAATTTGGATGACATTGTTTTTTTTCTTCTAAATAATTAAAATTGAGTTTTACTTAGCATTTCTAAACACTTGAAATTTCACTCATGTTACTCATCATATTAAGTTGAATAAAAATAACATTAGTGTATAGTAATTAAGGATAGTGTAATAATTTAGTAAAAGAATTTGTAGAATCGTTTTCATAGTTCCAAAAATGATATCTTAAGAACTTCACCTCACTAATTTTAGTACAAATATAAATCACAAGTTATATTTATTAAAGGTATTTAAGAGGTTATAAGTTTAAATAAATTTTGGCTATAGTAGGATTAAGAATTACTACCTAATTTTCGTCATACATAGCAGTATGATATGGTTCTATACTAACGTGAAAGATACCATTAGCAACATGTATTGGGATGAAGAAAATATTGCTACATAATTGCCGTCTGATTAGGTGCTATGAAACATGTATTTAAATTAACATAATTGGTATCGTGAAATATTTTTATGTCAGAACTAGACGATGCGATGAACTCTATCACTATGATACTCCTTTTTCTGTATATAATATAACTTGGCCACAGTGTCAGTTATTAGATCTTATAATAACTATAAACTTTAGTCTCGATAAAACAGATATATTATACAATATACATATCATTAATGATTCGACTCATTTACAAGTAACAGTCACATATAAGATTATATATATAACGATGAATGTTACAGTAGTACTTTTGTAATTAACTCAAAATGAATTCGATTATATATTTAATTCTGAAATACTTATTAATAATTTGCACACAACTTTATTACTTACCTAATTCTGTGTTAGTATGCTTGATGCAACATGTTTACATTTTCCATTTTGCTTTATTAACTGTCATCAGAATAATTACAAAATTCTGCATATAATATAAATACATACTTTATTTCTTCTTTCTCTGCTTACTTATCCATTCTATAAATTTATGTAACTCTAAAAATACATGCTATTTTTTTTAATAACGACGAATGTTATAACGATGTGGCCCAAGCTAATAGGCATGTTAAGCCTTATGGAGCGACTGGCTCTGTAGTGCAACCGCCGGAACATACCTATAAGTATTGAGTTGCAGATTTTCAACTTGATGGAAGCTAGCCACTAGAAGTAGTATGCTAATCGTAGGTCAAATTGTCACAATAGTATATTTAATGGGTATTATGGAGTACTTGACACCCTTTGAGTCGCCACATATCCCACCTTTGACATATGACCGAGTAATACGTTTACATGTTCCGTAAGAAAATTAGTAAATTGATTTTCACTATGAAAAAAAGCGAGGAAGCTAGTGAGATGAACATTAGAACAAACCCTTCAATCTTGCTTTGGTTTAATTGCGATGTTTTCTATTTCGCGGAAAGTTCAAGCTGATTGCACGGATTAGAATTTGAGTACATTCGTGCGGCATTCTTCCACGCAATGACTGAACTATTTTTCTTCAATTAAATTTAAAATACTACGTATTTAATTCAAATGTAACATACAATAAAAATATGTAAAGATAATCAAATTCATAGGCGAATTCACGTCTAACAGATATGTAGAGTTAAAAGTTACATTTTATTTTACTAGGCAACGCCTGAAACTTAGAGGAAGCGAGCTAAAGGGAATATAATTTCACATCACGTGCGGACACTCGGCGCAAAGAACACGCTCCTGATGGAGATTTGATACACGGCTTATATTACTTCTTTGTCCTTATTTTCATAAGAGAATTACCATTTTTGCAATAGGACTACATTTTATAAAAATTATAGAGATAATTTCTCTCTACTACTCTATTATCGTGATAAGATTCTCAGTAGTCTTAGCCTCTTTTGGTTATCAGCGAGTGCATATTCTCTTTGTCGTAAGTCTTGCGCGTTGCTGTCACAGTGTAGACCGTCGATAGAATATCGATAGCTCTATGTTATTTTGGTTTTGTATTGTATTACCACTATAAAGCTCAGTATCACCACATCATTTCAATATTCATTACTTTCATATTAATATTCATTAAAATTTATTTTTGTATTTCAAATTTAATTTTGCATAACAATGTTTGCTTAACTTGTATAAATGTTCCTGTAACAAATTTTATGCTGGTTCTTCTTAATTATAAGAGTAATTTCAAACCGATGATAGTTCTGATATATTTTATCTATAACTATGTAAAAGTCTATATAAAATATAATTGGTAATAAGTTACACTAAATAGTTTAAGACAACGAAACTATTAAAATTTAATATTTTAAATACAAAAATGGTTAATATAAAATAAACCAAGTATATACATTTGTTGTAAAACTGAAATCAGTTGTAGAATATATAATAATTAAGATAATAAGAATAAATACACTGTAGTTAAAGTTTAGCTATATTTGTTACTATTACAGCTTACAGTATTATGTCAAGCATTACAAATAAATTGAATAAATATTCCTCAAAACAAACTTGTAATCGTAAATAACATTATAAGAGTATGTGCGACAGAGATTATTTATTTATTAAGACGGATATAGAAACGTTAGACATTTAAAACTATAAACTTTTAAAATTAAACTTGACGAGAAAACTGTGAAATGTAAATTATATGTTTTCATTGATTTTCTCTGCAGTTAGGTTGACTGTAATATACTTGTATACAAATACTTACTAATGAACCCTTGAGTATATTAAACTCTTTATTACATCTTATTTATTTTTGTGTAAAAGTAGTTGATTATTGCAATTATAAGTTTAGTAAAATTAATTCTGAAAAGGGCAATAATAAATATACTATTGCATCAATGATTAAATTGTAATCCATCTCCCTTGCTCGGTTTTATCAACACTACGTGCAGTATTGAGAAACGCGTCTGTCTTATTTATATACATAAGTCAATATATATTCCCTTTGCACTGCAATACAGCTGAACAGATTTAGAAAAAAAACAGCCAATCTGCAGGCCACCCTAGGGGATGGTCTTGTGAACTATGTTAGCGAACGAAACATCGTTTGTTTTTGGTAAATATAGATATTTTATATATTTTTTATATATATAGATATTTATTATTTTTATTTAATTGCTTTCTTGTATGTCTGTCCGGGTGAATTTTTGTTATTGATTTTAATCTTACTTCCTGATGAGCTAGATACTTGAAGTTTAGACCATAGGTCAGAAGTATATGACAATGCATGAAAAAGAATAACGAAAAGGAGGAGAAAAGATATGATAGATGAATGTATTTTAATACTTACAGATTAACTGAATATATCAAAATTTCATTCACATAACCCTAACCCTCCATACCTCTCCATACGGTAAGCGACACAAAAGCAGACCTCACACGAGATGAACAAACGAAATAATAAAAATAGCTAGCGCCTCTTGGTCACAACTGGCTCAAGATAGAGAAAAATTGGATTTGAATTGGAATTGGATGGCTTCACCTTCGCCTGAAAGATAATTTAAGATATTTATAATTTCGATATTTAACTTACTACATTAATACTGTATAATACTTATTGGTAGGAAATAAAAGTTTTTTTCTATTTATTTATTTAACCGTAAAAAACCAAAAAATATAAATAAAAATTAAATGTATCATGTTTTTATAACAGACTATAAAGTATAAGACAAAGTTATGGAAACGAAACACATGGGACACATGCAATACAAAACTATAATAATGCGCGCCATTTTATACGTTTGTAATCTTTTATTTTATACTTTTTAATCCGTTGTAAAATCATGGTACATTAAAAGGTATATTTTATTATTATTATTATAATATTATAAGTGCCATCTCAGAGCCTAAATGATGTAAGATATTTGGTAGTGATTTTAAAACAGAATCTAATTTAGTCGATATCATTCACCTCAACTGAAGTAACAACAACCATTTAAGGTAGATTTGTAAGGCCCTTTGGATGTTGTAATTATAATCTTTGTTACGAAATTAGTACAAGTTGGATTAATTACTGTTTAATTTGATTATTCGAATTATGTTGGAAGGGTTATTTGAACGTGATTCGTTGAGTTTTCAGAGAATTTATATATTTTCCTTGTTTTATGTATTAAATTATGTTTTTTATTATTAAATTATTAAATAGTACTAATGGTCGAATTTCGATCGGCAATTATTAATTTTTTAATTTGAAGTTTAACTTTAGCGAATAGCGAAAGCTTTTGTGGATTTGGTTAGAGCATATGAATTTTTTTAATTGTTTGGCAACTCTATATGCGACTGACAGAAAACAGCCTCTTTTATATTTTGCAAATGTTTTATATTTTGTTTAACGTATTTATGAAGAATAATATGTATGCATTTTAGTTTTCTGCAATACTTCTTAATATTTTAAGCTATTACCTGAGCCAAATCTTAGTCCCCTACGTGCGCGCGATAAGCTTAAAACGGTCTACAGAGTTTTCTATTATTATATAATATATTAGGTAGCCTTTAATGTTGGTGAAAATTAGTAAGTGTTGAAAGAAACAAAAAAAAAGCAATATATTATCTGTAATTTAATTATTTATTATTATTAAAAGAAATCCACTCATATTCTTTGTTCAGATTGCACATGTAATATGCATTTCAATATAATGTAATTTAATTTCAATATCATTTCGATACTAACCATTATTTAGTACTAAATATCGCCTAATATCATATCTTCACACACCTTCATATCTTTGTACTCTTAACATCTATTGCATATACAATCGATGAGATTTTTAATACATAATTTTACACGTTAATCATTTTAATTTATAGGAGTAGTTTTTTGGTCACAATTTTATCTGATCTTAGCGATGATGGAGCCTACGATGATAGACACGCTACACTTATTGGAAGGACTGGTATTCAAGTGTAACTGCCTGAATACAGCTACAGGTATTTGGCGGTAATAGTCTAGAAACAATGTGAAAGTTGTCCTTAGTATCTGACAACACGGGAAATTAAGGTGCCGCCGTGGTGCGGTTTAGTAAGTAATGCTGGGAGATTAGCACTCGATAAGTCACCTTGCCCCTCTCGCCTTGGCGGGTAATGCATAGAGGAAGTCCGTAAAAAATAGGACTTTAAAGACTAAAGGCGGGTATTGGCAAAAGCCCTACCTACCGCCATGTCATGGTTTCATAGCGATGATTTCTTTCGCCAAATTTTAGGCTCATTGCAGGTGGATGCGAAGTCGAATCCATTCATGCATCTTACGTACACACTACCAACTGAGCCATCATCACTTTATAATTTATTCCTTTTTTATGTAATAGCGGGCAAACGTGGAAGAGTTTCACCTGATGGTAAGTGATCACCGTTACCCATGGACACCCACAACACCGTAGGATTGTAGGTAAATTGCGGGCCTTTCTAGGAGGGACTAGCTCTCAAGTGCATCTGCCTAATGTATTTGGCGGCAGATTTTCAACTTCACTGCTTTAACTGTAAATGCATATAACAACTATTAATTCGCTTTTAAAACAGACATTCATTATTCATATAAATATTCATTATTCATATAAATATTAGTAAAGCGCTTAGATCGTATACTATACATAAAAAAATCTAACAATTAAATGATATTTAACAAGCAGAAAAAATATTTACAAAAGCAATTTCATGAAATGGATAAGTTAGTAGTCCGTGTAAGATAAAACCTATTGAACTGTTTGGATAGAGAATTCGATCTACATCAAGGCCAAGCTCAACCCATGTCTGGCTTTACTATCATTTATATAACTACGGCTTGATTAAACGATTTGATGTCTGTATCTGTTTTATTTGCACATTCTCATAGACTTATACAAATAAATATATCAGCACCATTGTACCATATCTTACCAGGATCAAATCTATAAAGTGACTAGTAAGAAATATTTATATTCTTGGCACGAACGAAGACTTACCGAAAGCAGTAAGTTTTTTTTATTATGTTACATACAAATGTTTTTTTCAAAAGAGGAATACTTCAGCAGCTGTTATAGTCTACCACCATCTGTAAATATGATAACGCAAACCTTAACTAGCCTAATATTTAGTGATTGATTTTGAATTATGACAACGATAATTTAACATTTTGATAAGCTAGTTTTTAAGGCTTAGCGTAATGACCATAATTTCTGATCTTGAATGACGATACGGCACAAATTGGTAGACACGATAAACCTGTGTAGAAACTGGCTCGCAAGTGCAACTGCTTGAACACACCTATTGGTATTTGACGTTAGATTTTTCAACATGAGGATGATAGTTAGCCAGGCGGGCATCAGAAAAAGCCCTACCACTTTTCTATGGTTTCCTCACGATATTTTTCCTTCACCGAAAGATCAAGCTCATTGTAGGTTGATGGATTCGAACACACGTCCCTTGAAGCGAAGCCGTGCACACCACCACTGAGCTACCATCCCTTATACTTGCTAACACGACCCCGCATCGCTAGTGTAATTATGGTAATCATAGAAGATAAATATATGGTCATGCTACAGTCTAGTAGACATTCTAAGTGGAGTAATCCCGTAATACATTATTTAGATATACGCGGCGCATGTCAGTAAAGTTCCTACTGGATATGGTTCTATGTGCATTCTTCAACATCGTCCACATAATGAGCCGAATCACAAAAACTTTAATTAATTATACAGCTAAACCTTTCTCGGGAATCACACATCTATAGTTGAATAACGCATTAAAATTCGTTCGGTAGTGTTTGTGTTTACTGCGGTCAAAGAACACATGTGGCTGGAGGACTTTATTTTATAGTTATTAGTGATGTCTATCACCTCACATGAAGTATTAATTTTAACCATATCATGAGCGCAATTCGCTTCAGCACCATATTGGAAAAAAAATCATATTTATGCAAGACTCAAAGAATAATAATAAGTAATATAGAAAAACGCATCAGATAAATAGTTTTTAAGTTCCATTTGAAGCTTTTTCATCTCAACGAATTATTAAACAAGTTAGTAACCACTTACCTGTTAATTCAATGATAATTCGATTTGGTCCTTGAAGTAATCATGAGTCAAAAGTATCTTGTATGAACACTGACTCAATAAATATGAGTTGTAATCCCTGTAGTTAGTTTAAGCTTTCGGCGAAGGACAACATCGTGATAGGACCATAGTAAATTGGTGGAACTAATTCTGATATTCGGCTGTATAGCTATAATCTTCATGTTGAAAATCTGTAGCTAAGACTTATAGGTGGGTTCTTGCAATTTGAAAACTAGTTACTCAACCAGATTTAGCGTGGTCATTGTCTTGAGACATATGTTCATTAAACATCAGGTGAAATTATGACCAAGTGCTAAACCTATAAGGAATAAAATAAAATCTCATCTTTCTCCGTAGAGATTTAAAACAAAACAAAGCTAACTTTGTATGCTGTTTGAAAAAGCGAATTAAGATAAAGACTTGCAGTTTTAATTTGCGCTAAAAAGTTAGCTGTCTCGGTAACTGAGAGTAAATGCAAAAGTAGGACATAATAATTTACGAGCAACCTCTTTTATCACCGAGTCCTTTTTTTATCATGATCGCGTTTTTCAATTTTTTAATAGTTTAATTGCATGTCACGTAACAGTTTTAATGGCCGTTTTAATTATTTCAATAGCCATGCCGATAAATTCCTTCACTTGTTATGACAAAATAGCATGGCTTCAATCTTTCTTAAATAGATCACTACCGCCGGACGACCCGTGGCTGACAACTTTATGCTTGTAAAATGTAACACCCATAGTTACTTATTTAATTGATTCAATTTCTGGAATTGGAAAACATTAATACAAATGTCGATAATTTTCAATTTGTTTGTCTATTTATTTTAATCAAGATCTGTCTTTTTATAAACCACTAACTGTGTCCGCGACTCCGTTCGCATAAAACTAAAACTTTATTTCATCATTTTCATTAAAAATATATATATAGTCTATGTTACTTAGGGCTAATTTAGGATTTTAATGGCGAAATACTTTTGGAAACAAGTTCAGTAGTTCTTGAGATTGTTCGTTACAAACAAACAAAAAAAAAAAACAAATCTTTCTTCTTTATAATACTAGTATAGATATAGATTAAATGTACACACAGACAGATGGATGTTTAAGCGAAATGTGTTCCATCTTGAATATTGTTCATTTTTGTATTATTCGCGTCGAAAAAGCTCTCCCGGCCGTTAGAAGTGGTAAAACTAACAAATCATACCACCTTTTCGCGTATAACGACCTCTAGCCACAGGCCTCTCCCATTTTCCATTCATTCGTCGAGGAAATGAGGTGAAATTCGTTCTATGAAAGGTTTCCTTGCGGCCCGTTTAATACCATTCACATTTTTATGAAAACCGATGGAAAAATTGAGGTTGACTTTTTACTTTAAATTCTGATGATTATATGTAGTGAAATCTATTAAAAAATTATGTATTTATAAAATTAATTGACATATATTTTTTACCTTATTGCTCATACCAAGACATATAAACAAACATATAAGGAAAAAATTTTACTTAAACAAAGATATAAACAGATTGAATTTTGCACCGGTTTTTCTGGAGGAGTGGGTTATGTTTCGAACCAATGGTAATATTTACGTAGGCATGTACCTTCTCAGGGCCTAACTTGAATAGAGTTTTTTATTTGATTTGATTCCTGTAAAAATATATTGAAGTAATGATTGTAATAGCGAGTTCAAATTCGTCAATCAGCCGTAGATTACGATAAACATAAACAGTGTATTGGTTCCTACTTTGCCTGGCTCGTTACCCTCAAGACTGAAACCTGTCACCAAGTACCTATAATTATGTTCCAGCAGCATTACTTGAGATTAAGTTCATTATATAGACTTAGTGTATTTCACGTTTATAACCAACCTGGATCACATTTCTACATTACATCAGGTGTGAGGGAAGCGATAAGCATGAAAAACACATATTAAACATTAATATCTAATGTGTCTATCATTAATATCTACCATCATTTACTCATGCAACCCAATACACACACAGATACACAGACACTAACGCTCATATACTCAGGCTTGAAAGACTTTGTTTTAAACTTTCTAGCAGTCAATAACTAAACCACATCGGCATCTATCGCATTAGGGCCACTTGTGGAGATAAAAACTTCTATCTTTTAAGTTATACCAATTAAAGTACAGTAGAGTAGGGTATGTAGATTCTGTTCAAATTTTAATTAAGATCAGTTAAGTTATTCCGAATAAATCATTACATGAGATTTCTATGAATAAAAAATACACAGATACTGTGCTTATGTATGAAGGTCTTGTACTTTTAAATTACTTGTAAATGTTGAATTTTTTTCCGGTAGTTATTAAATCATCTAGATGATTTTGAGATGTAGTTGAACTTGCCAATTAGCACTGAAATACACATCCGAAATTTTAACCTAAATCCATCAACCCAATGAACATAATGCTCACAAAACGAAAGTCTCAATAGAGTCATCGTTTGAACCACAATAAGATTTTATAAATAGTCATTTTACGCCAGTTTATCCGTTTCAGTGGTTATTCTTTCAACGGTCTGATGAAGTGTTTGCTTCGATAGTCATTGAAAAAGTTACTTCAATAATAAACTTCATAGTATTTAGGAGTTCATAGTATTAAGAACAAGCAAAACTCGTAACCATAATATGAATTCTGAATGAATAATTGCATAACTGTATATAATTGTAGTATTTTAAACCTCGAAAGTGTTTAATGGGCAAACCTTAAAATTGTATGTTTATACTTTAACAATAAATTCATTAAGAGTAATTGATTGTCTAAAATAAAATATTAAAGTCTAAAATTAAATTAAAACTATATCAGTATTTCTTTATCTATATCACGTAGCGATACTGTCTACAAGAAGTATTGATAAAGCTATAAAAGCTCAGTGGTAGTGTGTACGGGCGGAGTCAAAGGACGTGAGTTTGAATTCAGCTACAGTGACCTTGAGCTTTTGATGTAGGAAAACATTGTAAGGAAACCATAGCATGGTGGTAGGGCTTTATCTAATCCTCGCCTGGCTAGATACTCCCATGCTGAAAATCCGTCGGTAAATACCAATAGGTGTATTCCGGCACTTATACTTGAAAGCCAGTCCCTCCAACTTGAACCGTATCGTCACCTAAGATACGTGAGATTATGGCCATAAAACTAAACCTTAACTATAAAAAAGGTATACAAACTGTTCCAGGTCTCTGGCTATACATGGGATTAAGTGTCGTCGTAGTTTATTTTTATGGGTATATAGCGGTGCTTGTCACCCGATAAATCTATCCACTCACCCTTCTCACTTTGACCAGAACACAGATAGTGTGTTTCCGCATTATGATAGTAAGTCCAAAAAACGTATTTTGGTTCACCACATTTTCCAAAAAAAAAAAAAAACTGAAACTTTAAGATGACTATGCACTTAGCTTGGTATTTATACTTTATACTTAGTTAAATTGAAATATTATATTAAAATATCACTTGATGGTAGGAAACTTTCTAGTGAACGCCTAGATAGCTACTTTTAATATGGATAAAACCCTTTATGAATGTTCCAGCCTGATTCTTTAGAAGGATATATGTGACTAGTAACTAATAATACCCAAAAATTACTCTGTAAAAACCCTTAGAGTGGTGTTAAATTCACTCTATGCGACAAGCTTCGATCTTAGTTTTAGCAAACTGACGAAGATAATTTGCCTTTACGACAGCACTACTGTTATTAGACCGTACTAAAACTTATCATCAGGTGACGTGCAGTTATTGTGTCAAGTTAGCATAAAAAACAAGCACTTAAAACTGCTTTAGAATTAATTCTAGTCAACCTAACTCGCCCATTCCCAATCCAAGGTGAAAATCTAGCACCAAGCACTTAAATATGTGTTCCGACAACTGCATTTTAGAACTAGTACGTCTACTAAGCAAAAATTAAGTGAAGAATTCTGCAAAAATAATAATATATTCTAAATAAGTTTTTAAATATTTTACAATAAATAATATCTTTTGTTTACTGTACTACTGGCTCACGCATTTTATTAAATTACTAAACTCACGCAGACACACCCTGAGTCTATCTTTAATCCGAGTCACGGCTGTTATCGGAAAACGTCGCTCTAATGTAGAAATACTAGTCTACGATTTTAAAACTGTTTAGGTACTTGGATTTTTTATTTTAACAAAGCATTTTAAGTTAATTGACAGAATAATTCAAAACGGTAAATAATATGTAATATTTTTATATGTAGTGTCTAATGCAGTACCTATATTATTTTCTACATAATTTGACATTATATTCGATAAGTATATATTTTTAACTTAGGGAACCTCTTAAAAGATACTCTCCTGAGATGGTTATTGTTCCGAATAACAATATCATTACTTTTTTAATTATTGGAAGAGAAACAGCTATACGTATCTTACATTATTTAACAGTTACTTTACTAATAAAAAGGCATATACTGTTCCCCGCCCATAAGTAGCAAATAAAACAAATAAAATCGTTTGTTATAACAACATATAAATATAGCAAGCTACAACCCTTAACTTAAAAGTCTGCCGACAAGTATTTGTAATCGTGTTACACCGCCAGTTACACTTGAGAGACAATCACTCTACTACGCTTAGCGCATCTATCATCTTGGTCCACATCGCCACTTAACATTTAAGAATGACTTGCACAGGTACTGAAAACAAGGTTGAAGTGATCATGGATTTTTTTTTATCTTATCTCGGCTTAATAACCATACTTTGCCTGATGGTAAACTCAGCATGGCCCAGGAACATTAGCAATTACCAAAAGGAAGAATGTCGTCCGTCAGTCACAATTGTCATGCCGGTCTGATAAAACGTCGATCATTGTATATTATCAAAACAAACTTCGAAATACTAACCTTTTGGTAATAATATGTGTGTGTGGCTGTATTATTCCTACATTCAAATTTTGCACATGCTTTGATAGTTTTATACAGCTTGTATATATGACACGGTGTATAGTAAATTTCAAGATATAAATTTATTGTAACTACTAAATATTCAATTTCAAATTTAGCTTCAAGAAGCGAAGTTACTATAGATACAAACGCAAAACTACATACTGTATTCGACAGCACGTGCGCCCGCCATATCGCATGGCAACCATTTTAAATTATGAGTGCTCCGATGCATACTTTGCGGTTTACGTTAAATTTTAAATCGTACCAGGAGAAGGAGAAGCGGTTGAGGTTTTAAAAATTCATGTTGCATTATGTAAGCCGAACTTATATACAATGAAAACTTTTGGTATTGTGGAATAATATGAAATCTGTATATTATTATGTCTAGAGAAAACTTTGTACCACTTTTTAATATGTTTCACCTGTGGAGGAGTCTGAGAAACGGTACAGTTAAAGTTTATGTACCTAGAAATCATACAGAATATTAAAATGTGTATAAAAGAAATGCTCCTAACAACAAGAGTACAAGAGAACATTATTTGAACGTGTTCTTCTATAGGGTAGAGATATTACAGCAGTAGGATTGTTCCTAGTAACGAGAAGTCCCCAAAATCCCTTGTGTTCTATTCCTCTTAAAAAGTAATTCAAAGAAAAGAAAAAATTCAAAATAATTTTACTTGAATAGTTATAAATTTATTTAAATTTACAAAGATAATGTGTAAACTATTTTTTTAACTTTAATTATTTTTATTTCAATTTCAAAACGGGTTAGCTTCCTAAAATACCATAAATTTTACAATAGCACTTTACTATGGATTATTTTATTTATTTGTATATATTATAACTTTTATATGTATACACATGCACTGAATTGCTCATCTCTTCGAAATACGCTGAGCACTAATTACGGAACATACTATGTTGACCAATTAAGGTATATTATTATTCCTCCTAGATATAAACAATTTATTAGTATGTTTAACACTTTATTTTTGCATTTTCTATCGCTTATTTATATATTTCTATATCATTACTAATATTATAAATGCGAAAGTGAGTTTGTTTGTTACTCTTTTAAGCTTGAAGCGCTGAATCGATTATGATGAATTTTGATATAGAGATAGAAGGGATCCTGGAGAAAGTGATAGGCTACTTTATCCCCGCGACAACCTTATTGGAAGTGGGGATAAGAAAAGTATAAACTTTCTATGAAACTTTTTGTGGCATTCGATTTGTTTGACAAAATCGATATTAACGCAAGTAAAGCCGCGCGTAAAATCTAATCCTATTATAAATGAGCAATCCTTTCCTTTGTTATTATAAATAAATTTTATACATTTAGAAATGTATATATTATCATCAATCTTTTAAATATATTTAAAAGAAACTAAATCAGATTTCGTGTATAGATCTGATTATGAAAACTATTTAAAGCCATACCACCTTAATTACTTCAATGTAGGTAAATTCAGTAGCCAGTTCACTGAGCAACAATTTACAATATTTTATGAGAACAACTTAGTCTTGAATTCGGATTCAAACGTACAGTTTAAGTGGTCATTAGGTCGGCCAATTACCTCACGTAGAGAGATTATGACTAAAACTCTCTGCCCGGGATAGTTGGTCGTTAACTGTTATTGGACTTTTTAGCTGAAATTTAAAAGAATTTGTTATAACTAGATGAAATGTTGTAACAGTGGTCTGAAATACTAAAAATCTACCATATCCATACAATCTGTAACTTTTAACTGAAAATATCGTATTTAAACTGTACGTTATACTTTAAGCAATAGCTATGATATTCTAGATTATGATAATCGAAATCGACTTCCTTACTAATATTATAAATACGAAAGAGACTTTGTTTGTTAATTACGCTTTCACACCTACACCGCTGAATTGAATATGATGATTTTGGTATATAAATCGATTGGCCCTTAAAGAAGGTGATAGGTTAATTTTTCTCCCATAAAAATTTTTAATGCATCGTCGGATTTGTTTAAAAAAAATCAATGTTAACACGAACGAAGCCACGGATAGAGGCTAGTTATTACATATAATTATTTCCTCTTAGTAATCACAAGATGCCCAATTGATTAATCTCTGATAACGAATTTTACAATTGACAAGCACTTGAAGACAAAAACAAGAACGAATTCGTGGACGCTACTTGTTATACTTTATTTGTCTCTTAGTTTAATATTTAATAGTACCAAATAACGCAATTCAAATAAGAGAGTTAAAGTTCGACCTGCTTGCTCAGACTATGTTATCACAGTAATCTAACAACAGTGCAAATAAGCTTGGGACTCATTCAATCCCAATGGCAGGTAGTTTGAAATAGCAAATTATAGAATAAATCACATACCACATAACTATATATTCACAAGACTGTATAAGCTTTACACATACAACACTCGGCGAATGCTCAGTGAGTAAGCATGCTGGTACCAAAAAACTGAACTCATGAAGCGATGATAGCTCAGTTGTGTACAGACGCCACGTTAGGGGCGTAAATTTGACTCCACCTATAATAACCATGGGCTTTTGGTAAAAGGAAACATCGTCATGAAATTATAACATGATAGTGGGGCTTTTTTTAATACCCGCCTGGCTAGCAACTACCCTCAACTTGAAAATCTGTCGCCAAATACATATAGGTTTGTTTCGGCAGTTGCACTTCAGAGCTAGTCCATCCTTAGCCCATCCAGGCTTAGTGTGTCAACCATTTTGAGCCACATCGTCAATTAACATCAGATGAGATTGTAACAATAACATAAACATAACTGGGAATTATATCCTCCATTGTACCAAAAATAAAGTGTATATAAATAAATAAACCTTAATTATAATAAGTAACTAATATACTAATACGGAAACATATTATTTATAAGTGCTTCGTTAAAAAAAATTGTTTAGGATTCGTTTTCTATAGTGAAATAGCAAAGTACAATGTAAAACCCACAATAACCTCCAAGACCTAGACAATCCATCGGCAGTTATCCTTGTCATGTCAATCTCTACGTCGCCTGACATTTCGATATAAACTCGTTCATCTTGAAATTGGAGTGCACTATAAGAAACTCCGCGAATCGCTGGGCAGTCAGTTTCGGCCCCAACTTCACTGGCTGGTCAATATTTTTACCACGACCCGACTGAGGTGATAGACTAAGGGATAGTTACTTTGCCTAAATTTAGTATTAAAATTGCAATGTTATTAACTAATTTAATGATTCACTACCGTGTTGTATTTTTCGTAATAATAAAATATCGCTTTCTAACATTAATATTTTTAATAAACGAGCAAAATATAAGATTAGCCCGGTTCCATAAATATCCACAAAACATCATCAGAACGGGCCTCTTTGTTACCGAATTCGTACCTTACGGAAACGCAGCTGCGTCCGATTTATTACTTAACCTTTCCTCTACGGATGGAATTGAACACAATAAATTATACTTCAAACCCGAATAAGGCCCGTAAGTTACGCTGCTCGCAAATACCCGCCTAATGGTCGATCAGTCTAGATAGATTAGATAGCTTTGGCCCGGTGAAAAACAAACTTATACTGTCTCTTTCTACGATATGGGACCACAGTATTACTAGAACAGTAACTACGTAATAATCCTTACTAATATTATAAATGCGAATATGGATTTGTTTGTTTGTTTATTACACTTTCACTCCTATACCACTGAATCGATTATGATGAATTTTGGTGACATGATTACAGACATGATGGCAATCTGAAGACGGTAACAGGTCACTTTTCTCGCAAAAAACTTATCGAAAGTGGAGTAAAGAGAGGGATAAACATTGTATGAAACTTTGTATAAAATTTGAAGTGTCTGTTTGTAATGTCAAAATAAGAGATTTTTACTAAATGTATATGAAAGTATATACGGTAATTATACTAAAAAAGTCAATTTTCATTTTTTTTCAGTCTATCTTTCTGTCAATTTGTTCCGGCTAGTTGTTATTATCTTTCAATTTTCTGACTGATAGGTAAAGTTATAACGAGTAACTTAGGTTACTTTTATTATAAAACAAAATTACGGGTACCGCTAAAAATAATAATAAATAATTTTTAGTTCCACGAAAATATATATATTTCACTTTACGGACCTTGATGTTTGAAAATTGTTTAAACAGATTAACATATTATAAAACTTTCGTTAATAAGTGAACATTATATCAGTTTTAATCTTCCATTTCGACGCTGTCAATAGTTAATCGCAAAACACGTGTGCAATATTAATATTAAAGTAGATATATTTTTGCATTTTCTTGTAAGAAGCAAATACCTAATGCAGGCCCGTAACTAGTTACTTATTTAGTAACATTACTTTTTTGTCTTGAGTATATATATCGTATTTTGTTCTACCTTAGTTATTTGCCAAAATTATTCATGTTAGTTACCTGTAATTCTCATTGTCGCCAATCGAATGTTACAAATGTCTCTCGCACCTGGTAGTTTGTTTCGATTACGTGTTCTGAACCCATCGTTTAAGTGCTCATGCACAAGGCTTATGCACGCCATTCATATTTCAACCACCGGTGTGCGTCCCAACCATAATAACACCAATAAATGCTATGTCGGAAAGTTGGCATACCACTCACACGTAACGTTATACAATACGTATTCGATATTTTTTAGAACAAACATTAATCATTTCTTGTGAAGGATAAATCAAAACTTGTATTTTAACATATTATCGAAATACAAGATTTTATATAAGATACGAGATTTATCTTTCTGTTAACATGAAAACCACTGAAGTGATTCACATGATTAGTTTTTTGATCATTAATATGTTCATTGCTCAGGGGTTTTTGTTATATTAGATGACTTTTAGGTTACAGTATATGACTAACAATAAAATAAAGTATAAAAATTATCCGCAAGATATTTGTGACCTAGTCCTTTAAATTTACGAAATAATAAATATAATGTAATCATGGTGGATTATAATAAAAGTTGTTAATAAATAGATATTATCATAAATGTAAGTTTAATATTTACATAGTAATAATCAATATTCTTTATTGTACTTCATTTTGTTAATTTCTCTATTTATCTTTGTGGATACACATATCAGTATAGTGTGATATGGATCGTCTATACTTTATGTTAATCTATTTATTATTACTCATTATAGAAACTAACTTATCACTACTGTTGAAGCGATGATAGATCTGTTGGTAGTGTGTACGGATATTGCGTCAATGGACGTGCGTTCGAATCCACCTACAATGAGCTTGAGCTTTCGGTGAAATAGAACATAGGTATGAAACCATAGAGCATGTTCGTAAAGCTTTTTTTAATGCCTATCTGGATACCTACCACCCTCAAGGTGTAAATTTGCCGCCAAATATGTATAGGCGTGTTCCAGCAGTTGCACTTGAGAACAGGTCCCAGTTTTTAGCATCTCCATCATTTTGGGCCACATCGCCACTTAACATCAGGTGAGATTGTGGCCATAACGTTAAACTTATTAACCATAAAAAACCCTTTCTTTCACCTTTTTTATTACTATACTACTGGTTGACTGAAAAACATTACCTTATGGCATTAATCTCGATATTAAGTATTAATTTATAACAAAGCAAATTATAATTACTTTATTTTTTTATGTTGAATATTAGAAACTTTCTTAGAAGTTCAAATGTTCATACTACTATTAGTATTTGATGAGTGAGAATAGAACTATTTCTAATCTTAATATGCTATTTCTTCAGACCTTAAAATTCTTAACAAAATAATTGATGTTATACTAAAAGTCCGTACTAAGGTCACTACTTTCGCATTTACTACATCATGATTCAGTTTTCCATCCGAGAGCATGGGACGTTCCGATCTATTATCAGGTACAAAGCGTGTTCTTCAAATAATTCCCCAGTAGGAGTTCCTTTGTTACCTCTCATTGTAAGCGAGTTTCATTTTGTTATGAATCACGAGTAATAATACAGTGGCGCATAAATTCTTCATCATTTTTATGTTGAATTTGTTAGAAATAAATTCAACAATGGGTAGTCGTATCAATGTTCGGTTTTTTGTTTCGCTTGTCTACAAGACCGAGATATTTGTACAGATTCGTTTAGAATGAAATACGGGTTAATTAAAATTCTAAAACATTCTTATTTTTACGTAAAAGATGTGTATTAAGTTCATGTTAATGAGACCCTTAAATAAAGCGAAAGCAAATATCTTTATTTTTATATTTTAAATATGTTTTGTAAATAGCTCGTGATGGTAAGCCTAGTTCGATAATAATGGTAAATAATGGTAACCGCCAAATAATAGGCAACCAATCGCGGCAGTCATGGCTACCGTGTAACAAAGCATCTCTGATATTTTTTATTACAAGTATGTACTAGAAACTAAATATTATATTACAAATTACATATATTCGCTTTTACTAATAAAATAACAGATTTTTTCGTACTTTATGTTTTTCTCTGGGAAACGTTACAGTTTCGACAGGCGTGTGAAGATCATGCAAAATTAAAACGAAGAGAAAATTATATAACTTACTAGGGTCTTTTTTCTTTTTTCCCTCGAAAATAGACAACTGATCGCTTCTAAACTTCATAAGATCATCCGCTGAAAGAATCTGAAGATTGCTTAAAATTTTCATCACGATCTGTTCCGATTTTTTGAGCTCCGTAGGAAATATACAAATACTAACTGAGCCAGTAACGCGTAACTGTGGCTGTTATAATAAAAAAATGCAATAATAATATCACGATCATTAATCGAAATGAAATATAGCCTATATTTTAAGATATATGGAATTCTATATTTAAAAATAGATCAGTTTTTTCATCAAAATTTCAAGTTAATGAATCTTCTAGACATCATGAGAGTTTGTATATCTTCTAGTTTCCCAAATTTATATACATATTTACATAGTTAATACCTATGTATATCGTACATATAGAAGCGTTCAAGGAAATAACTTATAAATAAAATAAATGATTTTGTAATACCAGAAAATCAAACATGAAAATTTCTGTTTGACTGAATACACTAATACCGGGATAGGCAGCAGTCGCATCCCTGGAGTATACACCACATTAAACATTACACGAGTTAATAATATTTGATTTAGAATCTCATTTCCTTTATCTATCTATACCCGTCCTTAAACAAAAAAAAAACGTTTATAGACCATTAACTTAATGCAAAAAAAATATTAATTCGAATCTTTGCAACAAGCCTGAGCTTTTGGTAAATGCAAACAGCGTGATAAAACATATCTCGGTAGCAATCACCTTCAACTTGTAAATCTATCATCAGATACCTGTAAGTATATTTAAATAACTACGCAAGTGAACCAGTCCGTCCTGGGCTACATCGTCACATAACATCAGGAGATATCATGACCAAACGGTAAGTGTTAAAAAGTAGAAAAATATAAGTAAAACCTATACTTAAAAATGTATATACCTTTGCTATACTTGGTCAATAGCGATCCCATAAAATAAAGCAGGCGTGTCCAATCAACCCACAAAAGCAAATCAATAAATATTAGCTTGTAAAATAGTAAATTCAGATTATATTTTATACATTTCAGCTGGTACGTAATTCAAATTTGTATTTATATTTGAACTCATATAATTTAATAAATAATTAAATTAATAATTATTGGAGTTTTAAAACAAAAGATATCCATGTCAATTAAAAAATAAGAGATATATTGGGCGAAGTTTCTTATAGCACGGTACGGATGGAAGCTAGATATAACAAAATGTAAGATTTTACGGTTATCCTAGCACGTACGCTATTGGCTATGTCCAGTTATAAGTGTGTGCTTATTAGTTTAAGACAGCCAGGACTTTCTCAACGGCTGCGCAGATATAATTTGTACACGTCATACGCGTCTGTTTCACAGCTTATTATATTTATTACAGTGAACTGAATAGTGTAAAATAAAATGTTTGTTTTCGTAACTAGAAAATATATATTTATTACGAAAAATCCTACCATTCTTCCAATTCATTAGTTATTTCTGTGTTTCATTTAATTGGTCTCCGACACGAGTATTTCATTTATTTGTTTATGTTAATTAATAATATAACACCATAATCAATAATAGTATACTACGTAAGGAAATTTGTTCCATCCGAGTGATTCGCAAAGTTCACGTATTTTTATATATAAGTATTAGAACACCGAAGTATTCAACGCTAATAATTATAAAAGAGTATTTTAGAAAATAATGTTAAACTTTAATGATAGTCTTTATATTAATGTACGCTTTAATATTAGCGCAGAGTTCATAGAATGACGGAAGCGGTACAATTTTTCTATCAACCGTCGCGTCGTCGACCCGTCAGTTACTTAAGTCCGTCATCTGTGATGGATCGGACCATTAAATGATTATAATCACCTCCCATCACCGCCACCCCTTTTAGGGTTACGTAGAGCTGTAATAAAACCACAATTATCTTTTTTTATATAATTTAATATCAATCCTGTAAATTTTTTAGCGTTTTGGCCACAATCTCATCTGATGTTAATTACCGATCTGGTATGATGCACATGCGCAAGTCCAAGTGGACACCTATATGTATTTGGCAGCACATTTTTAGTTTGAGGGTCGTAGCTAACCAGATCGGCATTAGAAAAAGTCCTACCACCATATTATGGTTTCATCATGATGATTTCCTTAATCGAAAGCTCAGACTCATTGCGGGGATTCGAACTTACGTCTATTATTAACAACTGAGCCATCACTGTTTGGACGTGAACATGAATAATTAACACAAAGATAAATATAGTCTTTATTATCAGCTGTGAAATAAAAATCATGTTGTGTTTCAAATTTGTGTGAAAATTAAATTTAAAATAAAGTAAAAATAATACATTGTCGAATTACTGTGTAGTATGTCATTCCATTTTTTTTTCTTTACGATAATGATAGCAGAAAAAGACATATTTACTAAAGACACTATTATTCGATTCCGGAATTTTTATATTAAGTTTTTTACATCCCTTCTTACATATCAAAAAAGGTAACGTTTGTTTATATATCTTGAATCTTGAGAATCTCTAAACCGATTAAGCTCATTATTTTTGTATTCATAGGCATATTCAATGGTCAGATTAAATCGATATGTTTACGTAGTATATTGAATAATTTGTAAGGATAATATTAAAATATGACATCACAACAAAATAAAATATGGGTAAATCAAAAAAGTATTTTTATTAACTATATTAAAGTACTTCTCGCAAGCGGTACCATGAATCAGGCCAGCTCGTATAGTACAGGGTTGCCATTAGTCCGGGTTTACCCTGATTTGTTCTAGGTTAGAGGGTATCCAGGAAACGTCCAGGCGGGGCTTCATTTGTAATCCGCGTTTAATAATTTAAGGAAGACAATTATTATTGAGTTTGTAACAAACTGTAATAAGATTCTGTTTTATGGTATATCTAAAATGATGATAAAAGATGACTAAATTTATTGGTAAGCTCTGAAAATAAATAAAAAGGTGATTTATGACATTATCAAGTGTTTTATATTATACTGACTTTGTTTAAAACACCTGTTCACATGTCTGAGTTATGGGCCCAAACATCCGGGGTTTTTCTCGCGTCTTGTTCTGCTTACTAAATTTTAGAGATTGCAACCCTATATAAGTAATACCCACATACGAAATGTTACGTGTTGAAATTATTTTAAGCCCCTGCTATAGACCCTTAGGGGGTTGTCTTTTCAAAACCATTCATAAGGGTATTTAATTAATATCGTTCAATGGTATTCATAGGAAGTTTAAATAATTCCGACCCAAAAAACACACATTTAAACAATAACTGATGAAATGTGACTGATAGTTGCAACGATTATCACATTTAAACTAACAATAAAAATTTTCTGCCTTATATTGTAAATCCTTTCGATTAATCGTACTAATATTATAGATCTGAAAGCCAGTTTGTTTGTTTGTTTGTTACGCTTTCACGCTTAAACCGCTAAATCGATTGTGATGAATTTAGGCACAGAGATCGATCAGATCCTGGAGACGGAGATAGGATACTTTTCTGGTGAAAAACTTATACAGGTAGTGGAGTAAATAGATGGATAAACTTTGTATGAAACTTTTTATTATGCCATGTTTGACAAAATTAATATTAACGCGAACGTAGCGGCAGGTAAAAATGTAATATAGATATAAATACCACATACTACACATACACAATATACATACATAATACCACAATATACTTTGTACCAAAAATCTAGTTGGCGAAACAATAAATCATTAACATCCGAATAAAAAAACGGGTCATACGTTTATTTGAGTTCGTTCAAGTTATGCAAGCTGATATAAATATGCATACGGAATTCCGGTGCTGTACCTCTGGAGCACTCTTTTCATTGTACGATCGAGTGAGCTAATGAAGTTTACTTTGTCAGGCGACACGCTTGACGTGATCTGCTCGAACTAGGACGCGAGTTTAACCATCTTTTGTTTAGTTATCCAGAATATGGTCTTGCAATTTTTTTTTATTCCAAATCTATTACTCTCATGTATTAGTTTTGAAGTGAAATTTCAAACATGCGACAGGTTTAGTTACATTTAGGAGGCAATCATAGCTCAGTTGGCAGTGTGTACAGATGTCCATTTAATGGACGTGAGTTATTGAATTCCTGTAATAATCTTGACCTTTTGGTGAAAGAAAACATCGTGATGAAACTGTAGTATAGTGTTAGGGATACTCCATTTCTCACCTGGCTACATACTAACCCCCGTTGCAAATTTTTCGCAACCCAGAGCCCAGAACCCGGACATGGCTACAGGCTTTTTTAAACATACTATAATAAACAACAGTTGATAATATCATAAATCACCTTTTTATTTATTTTCAGAGATCACAATTAAATTTAGTCATATTTATCATCATATTGAATGTATCTAACAAAACAGAATCTTACTACAGTTTGTTACAAATTGTTTTAACGCTCAGTCAGTTTTTTTTTATACTTCAAATAAAATACAAATTATTTAGATACATATATTGTCTTACAATATTTGAGTTAACTCACTTTACTCAATAATAATTATATAACAAAATATCTCTTTACATAAAATAAACTAAATTCAGTATTTTTAAATCTTAAGCAACAAAACTAAACCATTTTGATCGCGGCGTGCGGGCACAATGCGTAAGACGCGAGCGGCTCAAGACTTTAAATTTTTAAACCCTACAAACGAAGTCTTGTCCGGATGCTCGAGAAACTAGGCCAAATCCGGGGAAACCCGGATGGATAGCAACCCTATGTGTAAACCATTATCGCCCAAATACTGAGCGGCTCACATATAAATTACTATGAGCACAAATGTTCATATACCAGTCTCCTTTTATAAATTAATTTAAAATAGCGGATACAGGAATCGAAATTGTTTGACAAGATCAATATTTAACGTAAGCAAAGCCGAGAGTAAAAGCAAGCTATTTACAATTCAGTTCACTTCAGCGCAATAAACTAAACCGAAAAATCCATTTACGGAGTTAAAACTCATTTCTTGACGGATTCAATTACTCGCAAAAACTTTCCTTGTACACAAAACATGTTTTACACATGTATTGTAATTAAAATACTAATATTGAAGTTCATAAATTCATGCCTAATGAAAACCCAACTCCTATAGTACTTGAAAAACTTTTAACCTGTTAGATTGCTTTTAACACACAAAATTTCGAGATAGATCCGAACATTACATCCCTAACAACATAGTATTTTATTAATATTTCAGCTATATAATTAACCTATTTAAAGTAAATCCATGTCTTGACTACGATATAATGTACGGCTGGAACACCTTTCGCCATTTAAAAACCTCTTTCACTACTTTTTTTTAAGTATTATTGACTGTACAAATAAACAATAATAAATGAAATTCGTTATATATACGGATAATAAAAAAAATAGGTCTTTACGGTTCCGGTTTCTAAAGCTTGGTTAAAAATATAGTCTGCTATAACTTATATACATAATACTGCCTAATAGTTTTATAGTGACAGGCCGGCCACAGACAGTGACGAAAAATAGAAAAAAAACTTCTAGATCTATAACAAATTACATATTACTTACTGTTGAATAATTAAAAAAAAAACATTTAATGTAAAGATTTAACTAGTTATATATTATAATATATAGATAACAGATATTAAAAAATGAAGAAGATAATTCGACGCATTTAATCAAAACCGAGCGATGTATCTCTTTCATTTGCTGAATCGGTTCAATATACTGGCATGATTAGTTAACAGCAAATACACCTATATTTACATTACGCGAAAATTGTTATATAACTGACGTATTGATTTCATTGAAAGCTAATCACGATTAATCAACGGTCCCACGGGATATATTAGAAGCGGTTTTAATTAATTATAAGTGGCATGATATGCTGTGTATTTTAATAATTTCACCGTTGACTAAAGACTTCATAAAGGTCAAACAGTACGTAATTTTATTAATTACTTGAGGACAAAGATTCAATTCATTGTATAGATATAAAAGTATTTCCTATTCGTACCTTAAAAGGATCTACTACCCTAGTATTCGCTGGATTTTAGGATAAAACAATATTATAAGTGTGAAAGCGGCCATGGTCTGTCTGGCAGTTTGGGAGAATAAAAATCGCTCTGAATTGCAAGAGAAATTAGCGGAAGATTTTTACCTGTTTGGTTTTTCAGCGCTCTCTTTTTGAATAGACCACGCGTGATTCGTACCATGGGTCAAAGTCCACGTTATTTCGTTTGTATTGCCATTTCATTATGAATAGTCTTACAACCAACAAACTATTGATTTTTTTTTTTATCAAAATCGGTTTACTGTAGAACTGAGTTTTAGAAGTTTCCTTGCCTTCACTTTACTTAGATTAGTTTATTTATAAATAACTAACAGCTGCATAGCTGAATAACTGTTCTATCTATTGTTTTGGAATTACCACTTATATATATATATATATATATATATGAATATATATATATATATATATATATATATATGAGGTAATAAAACTTAAGTTTCCAAAGACCTTTGAAAATAGTTGTTTAAACGAAGTCACGAGTATGATCGTATTAAAATAAAAACTCTGTTTTATTATAAAGCACCGCACATTATTCCGGTTCATATTGATTGAAACAAGTCAACAAACATGAGCGATCGGACATTGTAATAAAGAAAAAAAAACATATATTTGCATTGGTTCCGGTTGTAAAGTAAACATAAAATACATCATGCAAAAGCAAGTACAATGGTCACTGCGTTATACGTATTCAAATATTGAACAGTATCAGAATACTATATTAGTTATGGAATTTTGTTTATTTTTTTACTAACATCACTTAGAATAAATGATTATTTGAACCACATACATATTTGTTTTGCGAGTCATCTATAAGTCGCCTATTCTTATATTTGTAATAACTCTTAAACTTAAATGTTTTATGATAAAATAGTTTTGCAGTATACATGTATTTTATTTTAGATTATTATTATTTATCATTTACATGTATAGTTTGTGTCTTTGTTTGTTTGAATGCGTTTATCATAGGAATTACCACTGGTATTTCAAAACATGCTTGCATTTGATAAAACAATATTTAAGAAAGGGGTTCGACTAGTTAATCAAAAAGGTTACCAATAGGAGCGGAGCTGTATTGAAAGAATTTACAAATCAGCGAAAACTTTTTAAAGAATTGTTAAATCCACGAGAACGAAGTCGCATGCTTAACTAAATATTTAATATAACAAACAACATATTAGAATATAACCAGATAACATACTTGCCGTTTACAAAATAATATTATTTGAAATAGTTCAGATATTCTTGAGTTAAGTACACTAGCAAATAAATAGAGAGACGCTGCCTTTTAATGTTACGTTTCAATAAATAACAAAAAGTAAAGATGAAAGCTTAGCCGCCAATAAAACCCATAGTAAACATTCCCTTACTCAAACAATGTCGTAACTTAAAGCAAATGTATCGCGGTTAACCTTACCGATCGTTTACCTTCAAGCCGAACCGTCTTATCGCTGGGAACTCATGATTTGTCTCAAACAACTCCATCCAATGGGAAAGGTCCGACTATAAATCTTGCAAGTCCTATGTTGTACGTACGAGTACATTATTTACATTATCGGTCCAACTTCTTACTAGGAAGTTTGTTTTTTATTATAAATAAAGTTGCTGTGACCCGCAATTTCACACGTGTAGTTTTTACGCCACCCATCAGGCACCCTTATTTAGGGACCCTTTTTATTGGATTTTTTTCACAGTTACTAATTTTTCTTACAAAGTATGCCTTAATTTATATGTAGCAAGCTCAGATAGATTCACAAATATTATTATTAATTCATTACTACATCTGACCTGCCAGAAGACGTGTACTGCTGTAAATTTGCCGCTTACACTATCACCAAAGTGTTTTGTTATAGTTATGAATTTGCGTTCATTATTGTTAGTATTTATTACTATGTGTAATTATAAAAAACAATTTAGTACAATTTTCTCCTCTGTTTCTCAATTCATTTCCTTATTTTATGTTTATTTTCTATCTTTGTTGTTGCCAGAAAACTTTAGATATTGCCACCTTTACATGACTAACTTTAAATAATTGCACTAGTTAATTATATACGTTAGTCACAAAAAATAAGCGATGTAAAAAATAACTCTATATTTTCGGTGATTTTCAACAAGGAGGAAAATTATCGTACAGAAAAAAAAGCGAATTGTAGCCTCAAGTATCTAGTTTTATATCATATGTGTTTCTGGAGTAATCTTGGAGTATCCTGTACTACCGGAATAAAGACCAATACGATGACTTGCCTGGAAGTTATCGTCAATAAAAGCAAAAAAAGGTCTTTTTAACTTTGATAATCAATAACTCTGGAAATAATGATCATGAATAAATTTAAGGTTATTCCAAAAATGATGCTTAGCGCAGGAAGCGAATGAGAGCTAATACTTCATATACATTCATGTAGTAAGTTCCTTACGCTCCAGTGGATCATAAACGCATGGTCAACACACAATTATAGAGCCTCCTCGTTAAGGTACTGTACTGTTGTATAACATGGTGTATGTAAAAACGCACAACAGTCGCTAATAAAAATTTCTCTTCAGTACAACAATTATATCAATCAGGTCTTTCAATTGGAATTTTATAGATAAACTATAAAAAGTATGAGAACTAGAAAAAAGTGGAGTAAGAATTCGTGAATTTGGCGGTTTGGCGAAAATAACAAGGGCTATTAAGTTGGCAATGTGACCAAAAATGGTGGACATGCTATGCCTAGTGGAGGGACTAGCTCTCAAGTGCAACTGCCGGATCACACATATAGATATTTGGCGACAGATTTTCAACTTGAAACGGTTGATTTCATCGCAATGTTATTCCTTCTTCGAAATTTCAAGCTCATAGCAAGGATGCGAACTCACGGCTATTGACACGGTGACCGTTCACGCTACCGCCAGCTATCAGTGCATCAAAATTTAGTTATTATTATGAAATCAAATCAAAAAACTTTATTCAATTTCGGTCTGAGAAAGAGTTTATGAAAATCAAAACTACCACCGGTTCGAAAAATAACTAAGTCATTAGGAAAACCGGCAAGAAACTCGATCCGGTGGTTTTTTTAGGTGGATATATAATTATGCAAGTAACAATTTGAATACATTTACAGTAGTTTTAATGGAACATTCATCATATAAGTACTTATTTCCCAGATAACACTGATCAATCTGATAAAATAAATTTAATACAAGAATGAACATAAATTACATGTTGACTTATCGCTATAAAACTATCTTTTCGATCTGTCTTTACCTAAATTCGTATAAAATTATATACATATAATATATGTTTAGCTGAGGGACTGTAACTACTTAAAGATAAAAAAAACAGAGGTCCGTTATTAAATATGTCGCCGCTTCAATTCAAAAGTACTACAAATAAAAAATTATAGAATAATGTTTTTATTGCAAAAATACAATCGTACTCCTTATTTTATATTTAAAAAAGACACGTATTGATTTTTCTTTTTAAGGTTCAAAAATAACGCAACCGTTTGTTTTGAACTTTCATTTTCATAGCACAAACTATGATCTAAACTGCCATATTGTCAGTTGCGCGTCGACAACCGAACTGAAAAGAACTTTTCTTTTGTTCAAAAGTGCCATAACTCGAACATATATCGGTGTTCCCTATTAATTTTATACAGAAAAAGACAATATTTTGTAATACTTTAGTTATGAATATATAATTCAAGTCAGTATGACACAACTTTTAAATTAAAATAAACATATAAGACAATGTGTTCGTTTTTCCTTTAAATTATTTATTATGAAGTACGGTACTTAAAAATTGTTTATTTTGATTATAAAACTACTCCCTAATTTTATCATTTCAATCCAAAAGGGCCTTAGCAGGAATACTCTCATTTCGATTTTATTTTAACATAATTATTTTTATACACAGGTTAATTAATAAGGTCACTTATGAGCTACAGTACTTTAGTTTTTTTGTGCAAAGCATTGTAATTATAAAATTGTAAGCATGATTTTACGTATTATACTATTTCTATTATTCCGTAGGAATTAACGTTAAGTAAAGGAATTTCATTTTAAGGTGAAAATAATAGCAGATGATAACGACGCTTAAAAACATAGATGTCGTATCTACAAAAATGAGAGAACTAGTTAATTATGTGTGTATGTACATCATTTGAATCAGATAAAAAATGCATCGATAGAATCTGCTGCCGTTCTTCTACGATGAAATATATTTTTTTTAATATAGCATAAAAAAAATCGCTTTATTGTTTTATGGTATGATTATTAGAGAAAGGTTTTGAAATTTTAATTACGCGAGATACGACAAATATGCACTGCACCGTAAATAATAGTAATGTCGTGGTTGGATTCGTTTTGATTGTTCAGAAGAAGCCCGCGGCTTGCTCAGCGAGTAGATGATGGCTTTGGTATTTTATAAGTAGTTTCTTTATTAAATATATCACATTGACTTGGTTGAATAGACGAAGATTGAATGGATAAAAACACGAAGAACACTTAAGAGAGAAAGGTCTTGCAAGAGCCGAAAAAGAGAAGGATAAGGGAAATGTTAGCGAAATACTACCGATGAAGATGGAGAGAAGGTTAAATGGTCTGATATAAAACTAAAAAAGTATATAAATATGTGAGGAACAAGTTTCTATACAAGTACAAATATTAGGCAGGTAGCTTAAAAGAAATCAATCTGAAAATATTAGTAAACAATCCTTTGGTTTTATTGCTTAAATAAATGTTACGCTAGCAAAGAAACATGGTATTCTCAATCTTAATAATAGAAATATTATGAACCGTTCTTTGTAAATTTGTAAAGCTGATAATTAAATAAAGAGAAATGCAGTGAGTACTAACTACCCACATCGGTTAAGTAATCTTAAAGTATTTATACTTTTTTAACAAAATTTATATTTGCAAATGGTTGTGATTTTAAGATCACATAAGTGTTCCTAATTGCATTTAACTTAATAATATATTTATTAGATAATATTATAAAAGTTATTTTTAATTTAAAAATGAGACAAAAGTCTTGAATGTTTTCGTCATATTTACTAAATCAATATTTAACTTTTGAAAAACTTGCGTTAGTTATTCAAATTAGCTTGACCAATTTTATAATTTGCTTTTACGTTTTCATTGTTTCAATACAACTTAAAACAATATTTTATGATTATCTTACAAAAGTTACGAAAAATATTATTTGTTATTTTAAGAAAAACTTTGATTCGTTTTTAGTTTTAGATAGCATTTTAGTTTTATTAATATATTGCATGATGATTTTTATTGTGGTCTTTAAAGTTATAAAAAGAAACATGATTATTACAATAATTTTTGGATATATTGTTGTTTTATTATATATTTAGTATACTTCAAACATATATTTTATATTAAACAGTAATTTATATGCTTGTATCTCCTCATGCATTCAGTTTATTATAAAACTACTTAAATCATTTGATACAGCTTAGGGCTTTTTCTAATGCCCGCCTTGCCAACTATCACCCTCAAGTTGAAAATCTACCGCCAAATATTAATATGTGTGTTTCGGTAGTTGCACTTGAGAGTCAGTCTCTCCAATATATGTCGGGAACGCACCTCTGATTCCCCCAGTATTGTGAGTGTCAAAAAAACTATGCAGCAAAAGAAGTGGGCTAGAGAATTTTATTTTAGTGGATCAAAATTATACGTCGGTTTAAAATTTACAATAACAGAAGTGTATTATATGTAAAACAATTACATTCAACATGATTCCTGTAACATATTAAGCATTGTATGTCTGCCGTTCTATGTCTGATATTTGTTAGCAATTAGGTGTGACATCGGTGAAGTGGTTGGTATACTGTGGTCGTGTTGAACTAATTGCAACATCGGAAATTGAAATACAGATGTAAAATATATATAATATGAAAACTGTGTTCCATCGTATAATAATAACAGAAATAATATTATTTTTCATTATTATCGAAAGTATCATTTGTCATTAACATATCTATAGTATATTACTTGACCTTTAATCATTTAATATAATGTATACATAAGTCCTAACACTATTCTTACTAATACCTACTACTAATATATATGCGAAAGCCAGTTTCTATGTATCTTACGCTATCATGCCTAAATTACTGGATTGAATATGATGAATTTTGGTATAGAGATAGAAAGTGTCTTGGGAATGGGGTGAAGAGAGCGAAATACTTTGTATGAAACTTTTTATTGCGTCAACCGATTTCCTTCAAAACTTTGAATAATAATAGATTTTAACTAATAATTTCTAAAAGTGTGTATATATATTTTATGAACTACTCTTAAAGAATGTAGCAAGGGGTTGCAAAGGTAATATAGAAAAATCGTATTCATGAAGCTAAAATCTAACTGATTTGATAGATTGTAGACATTGAATAAAAAAATGGATTTTTGTTTATCTATATTGACTAACATCTTGAAATAAATAATTTATCAATCTTATCAATGTTTCGATCGAAAACTAAATTTGATTGACAAAGTTAACATTAAAACGAGTGGAGCTGCGGGTAAAAGCTAGTTTATATATACACCCTTAATATCGTTATTAGATTTTTTAACGCGGACATACTAATATTAACAGTAATAAAAATCGATATATTCAATGTATATAGAGAATCATTAATATGTATAGATTAATTAGATATTTTACAGAACAACTATAATTTTAATTTTAATAACTATAATTCTGCACTATAGAATAGCGTATGATTTTTAGAACGTAGTGCTGTGCTCAGTAATAGGTGCGCGCTTATTCGTTCAAGATAGCCTAATTAAATAATTAATTCAAGATATTAATAGTTCTCGACGGCTGCGCAGATATAGTTTGTATAGTATAGTACGTCATACGCGTCAGCTGTTTGGTAGCACATTATAATTAATAATATGAATTGTATGATGTACAACAAATACAAAATATAAATGTTTATTTGCACAACTAGAATAAGTATATAACTTCGTTCCTATGATGACATAATTAGTGAAGTTTTTGCCGCGACTACAATGATGCTGGTCGTTTTATATGGAGCGACTGAAGGCAAAATTTAAATGTTGTAAACCTTAAATGGAAGATAGGCTCCAATCGAGCATAGTTATCATACCCAACTACTTAGAAATAATAAACAGAATCCCCTTAAATTAATTGAAAAAGATAAATTTACGAGTAAACTATAAATTAGTCGTCTGATCTAAACATAAACCGTAATGATAGATAAATACAGAACAGAACGCGATAACGAGATACATGTCTAGCGATTGAATATTAATGAAATCGGGACACGGTGAAATGACAAATGCTTGCCACGTACTAACGTATTTACATACTGATTGGTTTTCTGGATTATTCCGAATCCATTTCCTTATTATTTGCACGTATTCCGTTTCTAATAGGATCGTATAAGTTCTTTCTAAATGCTTTTTCTATTGTCTCTTTTATATCTCATTGTTTTTCCTTTTATTCGTATATTGAACACCAATACACTAATATTGCGAAAGGTAATATGTTTGTTAGTGTTCTAGTATTAGTATTTATTTATAAATTATGGTTTATCCACAGTGAATTACTAATACATTTATACAAACGACATATAATTCATTGGAAGTGTAGCAACTTCTTCCGGAAAAACACCGAACCATTAGCTTTTTGTTTTTATACATCCAGCAAGTCGTACATTAAAAGAATACATATTAGAAATGGAAAGGTAAAAATAAAAAAGAAATATCGGTCGCAAACTTGTGTACAGTATCGATTAATTAAAATTAAAATTTAGGAACTTTGGGCAATTAATACTGTGTTTCATAATTTGAAAATAAATTTCGTATCTAAGTCAATTCTACGTTTTTCCAGAGAGTTTAATTTAAAGTATTTCAATATTTTAAGGTAAAACGTTTCTTTCTGTGATCTTCCTACTCAGAATGAAAGATGCCAAAGCAAACATTTTTGCATGCGTTCCAATCTTAATGCGTTTGTAGCATAGTGAGGTCTCCAAACTAGACTGTAATACTCTAGAATACTTCTCACTAGACCGTAGTAAAATATGATCTTTGTTGTGTATGACATCTAAAGTCATAAGAGATTCTAATGGTAAAACCTAATTTTTTTATGATTTTTAACTACATATTCTATATGTGAAACAAACGTTACTGTTTTACCAAAATAAAAACCTAAATACTTAATAATATTTACCTCGTGAGTTTTGATAGGTGCAATAAATTAATCTTGGGTAATTAAGTTCATTTTTATAGAATATTTACATGGTAGATGTACCATT
This sequence comes from Actias luna, assembly GCA_039707435.1. Lineage (NCBI taxonomy): Eukaryota > Metazoa > Arthropoda > Insecta > Lepidoptera > Saturniidae > Actias > Actias luna. Next base: position 8,064,572 of record JAZHAC010000018.1, on the reverse strand, counting down.
AAGATTTAAGAACATACCATTATCATCACACCATTGTATACGTTTATTTATATATTTTTGTACTAAATAAATACTATACTTGACAGATTCAATAACTTTCACAAATTTCAAATTGTCGGCAAACCTATAAACTTCGGAATGATTAAAACAGTTTGGCAGGTAATTTATTAAGTAGTTAAAAAGTATGTAGTAGTTCTAGTGGACAGGGAGCGGTGGTTTGTTCACGTAATCCCGTTATCCTGCCCATATACGCGTAAAAAGTGGCCGTGTAGGTTTTAGGCCGTTGTGTTAAAAGCTGTTCCCGGTGTTTCATCGGGCGAGTCCCCCATAGGTCTCTCATCTCCCCCCTGAGATAAAAGATATCGTCGTAATAGATTTCCTCCACGATAATAAAAAAAAGGTAGGGGTTAAAATTTTCTTTATATTAGAATTACAATATGTCATCACAAACAGAAGAGAAGGCTTTAGTTGAATTAGAATGGATTGACGCTTAAAAAGTAAAATAATAAGCGATCTTCATGCAAATAAGGCAGCTGTAGATATTAAAGAGAAGAAGCTTATGATAATGAATAACGTGGATGAAATTCTACACAGGTTTATTAATTTATGAGCTCACTACAGCTTATGATATGATATGACAAATAAACTGCTTACTATACATACTTATAGATTAAATATTGAACATATATATTTATCAATATAAAAGTAGTAGCTCTCTGGAAAATATACATTTCTAACAGTGACAGAAATTTCAAAATTAGATCAGTAGTACCGGAGATTACCCCGAACATCGAAACTCACAAACTGTACTTCTTTACAATATTAGTATAGATAAATAATACGTACGTTGATTGAACCAATTAATTTTAGCTCAATAGTAACAGTTACCTCGAGGTCTGTCAATTGTTACCAAGTTCGTTAAATTAGTTACTCTATAATTAGTGTTTACCCTTGACACATGAACATGTAACATTCTAAATGAATTCGTTAAAGTACGTATAAATATGCTACCCAGGATTTAATGCAGTAGATGAGTTAACTGAAAGTAATTAAAAGTTTAGGCTGTGGCGATTATCTGATAGAAGAAAATACAAAAATGTAAATTTGTGTTGGCATTCATTTAATTAATGGTAAATAATAAAAGTAAAACGAATATGAAGTTTCATAAATAGTAGTAATACCATCCATACCGTCATACCATATGCTGGACATGCCAAGTGATGTGATTTTAAGTGATGATACGGCCCAAGTTGGTAGACACACTAAACCTGTGGAGCTGGTTCTAAAGTGCAGCTGCCGGAACACACCTATTGGTATTTGCCGGCAGGTTTTCATCTTGAGAGTGGTTGCTAGCCAGGCGGGAATGAGAAAAAGCCTTACCACCATGCTATGATTTCTTCACGATGTTTTCCTTCACCGAAAGCTCAAGCTCATTGTGAATTCGAACTCACGTCTATCGACGCGAAGTCGTACACACTACCAATGAGCTTTCATCGCTGGCCATGGTCTCGTCCCAATGAGTTCAGCACTTTTACCAGAAGCTGTAACTAAAATAACTGTATTCTTTTCTTATATGTATAACGCATCAAGAATTTTTTAACGTAATTACGTATTTCACTCCTGCTTTTACCGGGCAGGATACAGGGGAGGCATAAAGAACTCAACTGCTGTAAACCAACAATATCCATTAAAAATACTCACGATGACATTTGGATCAAAGGAGAACATTTACTTGCCAGAAACTAGAAACCGTTTATGCACTATGTCAATGCATAAAACCTAGACGTTTTTAAATACAGTTGCTAGAATATATCTACAGTTATTTGTTGTCGAATATTCAACCTTAATGTTTTCTAATATCCTCTTAATTAGATACCATCATTAAATAGGAAGCAATGCAAAAGCATTTCCGGTGCCCCTAGCCATGTTGTCTTTGAACAATTTCCTAATGTAAAGAAAAATGTATGGAACGACATATGGCTAAGTCTAGGAACACTGGTATCTGTCAGTTCAAGGGGATAATACCGGTTCTGTCCCATCATTCGGGATTTTATGATGGGTATTTCTAATCATTCGCACCAGGTAAGTTCCGCATATCACTTCTGTAGCCTGTCCGGCAAATTCAGGAGAAGATTAATTAATATAATTATTTCATGCTAGTTACAATAAGGTATGTATCACGTGTTCCGGTAAATACCCTTACATGATAATTCATCAACTATTTAACTGCATTACCTAGTCCATATCGTTACATAACATTAGGTAAGTTCGTGATATAAAGGCAAGTTTACAAAATATTAGAAATAATAAAAGTATGATGATGCTACGAGTGTCATAATCAATAAATGAAAAAAATAAGTTCCTAAAATCTTTTACCTCAGCCGGGAAATTGTTCCGAGTGTCACTTTAGTTCGTGCAAAAACTGATGAGGGAAGATTAGTTTCCATGTCACGTCCTACACTGTTCGCGGGTTAAGACTTTAATATCGTATGAACTGTTACTTGGATACGTTACATTCTTAAAAAAAACTCTTAAAAGCATGCAGATTGTGTTTTGGTATTTTTTTAAAATTTCATAACATTTGAAGCGGTGATAGCTGAGTTAATAGTATGTATGAACGCCGCGTCAATGGACCTGAGTTCGAATCCCTGTAATAATCTTTAGGTTTCGGCAAAGGAAAACATAGTGATGAAAACAAGCCTTGCTGGTAGGGCTTTTGTTAATGCCCACCTGGCTAGCTACCACTCTCAAGTTGAAAATCTGCCGCCATTTGAGAAGTAGTGCCAAGCGCTAAATCTATAAACTATATAATAAAACGAAAATTCCAGTACACATTAATATTACGATAGCAAAGCATAGTAACTACACTGTATTTGTTAATAAGCATATTTTAGTTAAAAACCAATAGAAACCAAAAGAAAAGAGAATATATACAGGTTGCTCTCATATTGAGATATGTACGAAAGTTCTACTACAAAAAATCTTAAATCTTGGGTTCTAGTCGGAAAAAAACAAAACTACTGCGTTTTCAAACGGATTTTTCAATAGCGTAATATTAATTTCCTAAAATGTATTTTAATTAACGCTAAAATGTTTTCTATTTTACTTTAATATTATCTTGCATAGCGCTATTAATGTCTAAGGAAAGGTATAAAATAGATAGAATTTACAAAAACAAATTCCCTGTGGCCATTCCAGCGCTCGCTCGACTGATCGTAGTCTCCATAAACATAGTGGAAGCCCGTACATTCTAATTCGCTTCAGCAAATTTTGTGTTAGGATTAGCCACTGTATGTTACGTACAGTTGTCTGGAGCAGAGTTTCTTAAACTTTTAAAGCTATGTAATATTCAATCTATTTTATTTGGAGTAACTTTTTGTTAAATATTTGTTAATAAGAAACAGCGCATATTAAAATATGAATAAAATTGAAAAAAAATTAAAAATGTCACATTTTCTTCAATAATATGGTGGCAGAATACGAGTATTATATCAGACTTAATCGCTATGAACATGACATAACTACCACCTATTTGAAAATAATCTAGTTATCGGGGAAAATTGGCAAGAAACTCGATCTAGTTACATCTTTTTTATGTACAAATAAAGAAAAATACATTTGTAATAGTTTTTAATGGAAACACAGAGAAAGGTGTTAATCCCAAAGAAAATTTGTTTGCGATTCAAATCAAGAGTTCGAAAATAAAGACAGTGTGATAACGAATATTCGAATACTAAAATTCATTTGGAAATTGCAAAACATTCTGTATAATCCTTATTAATATTATAAATGTGAAAATGAATTTCTTTGTTACGCTTTCACGCCTAAACCGTTGAATCAATTATGATGAGTTTTGGTACAGAGATCGATGGGAAACTGGAGATGGTAATAAGCTATTTTTTTTTTGCAAAAAAACTTATTGTCTCTGGGGTAAAAAGAGGAATACACTTTGTATAAAACTTTTTATTGTGTTATTCAATTTGTTTGGCAAAATCAAAACTAACGCGGGCGAAGCCACAGGTAGTATCTAGTGTTTTATAAATCACGAAATAGAAAAAAAATTGCAGTAGAACTTCGAATATGTCGAATATAAAGGAAGATGCCAAGAAATTCGAGTTGTAGAGTTTTCGACTTATAGAGAATGGAGGTTTTGGTGTTTGAAGGAAAGGGAACAAAACATTTTTTTTTAATTTGGAGATTTTCAACTTATCGATGTTCGACTTAACGAGGTCCTACTGTAATTGCTTACTACGGTAATAGGTTACTGCCATAACTACTATTTTGCGTTTGCGAAATGTTAACTGTAATCACCTTATTATACAATATTCAGTACATAGCAGTGGTTAAAAAATATATGTAATTATTTCGCTTAACCTTGTTGACTTCTACACGAAACCAGCTTATTTACTAATGCAAAGGCTTACATTATTATATTAGGTTACTTTGGTATCGATATATACGTTAAATTAGTACTTTAGGATAACCAATTTTCAAAGTTTATTTTGAAAGTATAGTCAGTTACATTAATCAGATGAACTAGGTATAACAATATAAGACCAATTTTTCTATTTACTTTTACAATGTAGTAATTTCAATTACCATCATATGCCGAATACCCACTAGCGCTTTCAGAATGCGTGTTCGAAAGTGTGACGAGCCGTTTATCTTTTCACATAGAGACGTTTTTATGACCCGAACATTCATGTGTTCATTTTTGACGGGAGCTATAAAAGAGCGCGTGCGTATGAAACTAAGCTTTCTAGATTCAACGAAAATATATGAAATAAAAAAATAATAATACAGAGCTATGGAGCGCAGATAACAAATTTATATCTCACATCCAACAAACAATGGTATCAAATTTTATACGTACTATTAGAAATAAATGGTATATATATACTTTACAATACCTTTGTAAGAGACATTTTATTTCTCGAGCGCAATAATAAATCGGCTTAATGTATAGCGATATACGATAAATGATATTTAATTTACTTAAAATAATGAGCATATGTTTTTAATAGAACTATTTTTGTTTTTATAATGATCAGCGTTCGGCCACTATGTTGAGTAATGATAACTCTAAAATGAACTAGCTCGTAATTACAGCAGCGGTAACTCATTTTTAGAATTTTCAACTTGAGAATACAGCTAATTGAGTTCAAATTTCCTACTACCGTGCTATTTTAGCTTACTGAAAGCTTAAGATCACTGCGGAAAATTAGATTAGTGCTTCATATGTATCATCATTATAATGTTATAAGTGCGAAATAATTTTACCATAATAATTTTACCAAGGTTGTTGTAGTATTATTTTAAATGGGTTTACCTTGTTTAACTGACTATATCTTAAGGCATATATCTTTATAAAGCTATTTAAAGTACCGCTTAAAATATTAGCTAATAGTAGCTAATATATATACTGGCATATAAATTATATATTGAATTATATAATAAACTGACAGTTATCTAGGACATTTGTCAATAGGTATAAGAATTATATTAACAAAACCATCTTTCAACGGACAATCATATTTTATTGAACCTTATTGTACTTCATAATAGATAAAGTGCCTCCGATTTCAACGGTAAACAGAAAGGAGTATACTTCCACCTTAGCTTACAAACCCCATAACGAGAACCTGTACAATTAAATTAACAAGCTCCGATAATTTAATTAAAATGCCACCAGTTATTTAATAGCGCGACGTAAATTTACTCCTTTGTGTTAGAGAAAAAAAAACTTTTTCTGAAGGCGTAACTCGCAGCATCAGGACAAAAGTAATTACAAATGTTAGTTTCGCAGTAGAGCGCTTTCGTTCATTAATATGCTAATATCGCGCCGGGAGCACCATCGAACTTCGGATCCGTGGAAACAGTACTCGGCGGAAAAAGAGATTGCCGAATTTCGGAACCAAGCATCGCGTCGTGCCATTGCAACTTGTTTGGATACGACTGAAGGTAATTAATTTAGATTGTATCTGACCAACGGATTGTATTCTCTATTCTCTTTCCGATTTATTCGCTGACTTCTCTGATTTTAGTACTTAAGGTTTTTGCGGGACAATGCAATATTTACATGAATTTTTATTTTCAATGTTAAAACAATATAAATTCATTATTTGTTGTAATATTAATGTATACTACGTTTTTACTACTGTTTAAGTATCTTTAAGTTGATTTATAGAAGACTTTTAGACAACGAGGGAAATAACTGACAATAAGTGTCTCATCATTAAAAAAAAATCTGAAAATTGCTATCATATAATAATAATATTTATATAAATACTTTTTAATACGTTTTTTAATACACAATATTAAAAATTGTACCACGCAATTGGACCACGCTATAAAAACAAATAAATACAATAAATACAAATGACCTACAAAATTACCTTAATAGGAATAGCTACGTGATGATTCTATACGCGGTAAAAGTGGGAGCGAGAGGTACACCACCTAAATCTTTCTATAACCTTCTAAAATATCTTGGCCTGTCTAGGACTGCAGTAAATTCTATACTAGAACGTGCTTTTAATGGTAAGCTAGCAGGCTCCTACCAACTGGCTGGGGAGTGTTGACGCACGTTGACAAGGGGCCCCTTAAACCTACATACGAGTCACAATTCTTTAACATTGCTCGAAATTTTCCTCTCTACCACACGATGGACCCGACATCCACACAGTGCATTCATGGTTTGCTAAGAAATTCGTTTCTCTCTCTATTACCAACGGGCGACCCTTAGGATTGTAAATGGTTACCGTTTCAATGGACAATTGTAACACTCGGAGTACTGTGAGTCTTGTATAAATTATATTTCAATCCCTTTTTAAAGAAACCCGTATCATAACCCTTAAGGAAAACCATTTAAGAGCCCCCTTTTTTATTAATGTGGTGTTAAAAATCCATCTATATATTTTCTCATGCGTAAACTCATAACCGGGGCTTAGGGCAAAGCGAGTGGGACATATGGTGACTTATCGACTGTTAATCAACCAACACTACGACATCGGCGACACTTCAAACTCCCGTGTTGACAGAGACTAAAGACAGCTCACATACTCCTTCTAATCGACTAGCTACCACCCTTAAGTTGAAATTCTGTCGCTAAATACCTATAAATGTGTTCCAGCAGTTTCACTTAAGACTCAGTACCTCTACTAGGCACAGCGTGTCCAACATCTTGAGCTACATCGTCACTTTACATCAGGTAAATTGTGGCACTAAGACTAAATCCTTCTTTAAAAAAAAAAAGATTTCATATTGACTTTTAATTTCGTATTTATTTACGTTGTTATCTAAGTTATGGAAAAAAAAAACTTAAATTTTGGTATATCTCTAACTACCAAACTAGGATAGCCTATGTTTTAGATTTAAATAAATTTGTATTTAACCTAAAATTGAACCTTATAATTGGATGTACGCTAGTGAGAGTTAGTGTGTATTTTGCGTACTTAGATGATCGCTTATGTTTGTTGAAGCGTATTCAGTATTCGGGTGTATTGAGTGTGAATTGTATAAAATATACTGATAATTAAAATTTTGTAATCATAACTTTGTTGAGATAAATGAAATGCGTTGGCGAATAAAATATATTTAATATACTGTGGACATTATAAATGCTTGGACGTTTTGTATGGTTTTATTTTATTTCGAGACTTTGATCCAGGAAAGAAATGTCAGTCCCGTCTTTCCATGACTTCACAGTATTCACAATGATTAATAAAGCTAATGAAAGAAAACCAAAAATTATAATCGTTTTTTCTTACTAAAAAAACTACTTACTTTGTCAAAAAAAATAGATTTTACGCGCGGCTTCGTTCGCTTTAATATTTATTTTGTTAGGCAAATCGGATGACGCCATTAAAGGTTTCATACAAAGCTTATCCCTCTTTTGCCCCACTTCCAATAAGGTGTTCACGAGAAAAAGTAGCCTATCACCGTTTTTAGGTTCCCAGCTACCTCTGTAGCAAAATACGTCATTATCGATTTAGTGGTTTAGCGTGAAAGCGTAACAAACAAACAAATAAACTCACTTTTGCATTTATAATATTAGTATGCTTATTTAGCATTTATCAGAAAATTCAACTAATATTATGTATTTACCCAGGATCGTATCTCGCTTAGCTTGTCTCTTAAATTCAGTTTCCAGAACAAACCTATAGGTAAATAACGATAGATTTTTAGATTCATGGCGCTAACTAGACATACGAGTTTTATAAAATTCCCTACCAATTAACAATATTTTCATTACAATGCTTTTATTTCCAGAAAACTAAGGCTAATTGCACGAATGCGGACTCGTACCCATCAACGCCAGTTTAATATAAAAACCCGTGTTAACTTAACTATAAATATCATTTTCAAATTATCATGACATCGGCATCTGTTTGACACTTGGGTATTGCAATATATTTCTAAATGTGGTAATTTCTACTTGCGCTAACTACAACAAACGTACAACCTTACCTACATATATTAAAAGTCAAAATGTAATAGTTTAGAATTCCTTACTTTGCTTTAGTTCAAGCGCATGAAGTTTTTATTCAATTTTCATATAGTGGCATAAGATCACGAACTCAATTATTGATAAGTTCATAATATTACCCATCGAACGTTAAAATATCTCATTCGTGTAAAATGCAAAGACATTTTATCTTAAATTATCATCGAGCCATAACAGTAAAAATGTCTTGGTGGATACGTGTACAAATAGAGTATCGATTGATGTGAATTTGAAATCCCGAAATTAGCTTAAGCTTTTTTGTATAGAAAAACATATGGGTTGGCGATAAGGTAATTTTTTTGAAGCGACAAATCCTTTTTGGTTTGCTTTCTTCTTTCTTGAAATCGAACAAAAGCGAACCGTCACCCTCGGTTGCTTGTTTTATTATTCTAGGACAGTAGGAGCGATCTCTGGACAGTTTATAGTAGGGACGGCGATCTGAGATCGATTAATTGAAAAATCATTTTTGGGTTAATAAAATTGATTTTTTTAATCGACTGAAAACTCTGAATCTATCCAGTGAATCGATATTTCTTTCTTAAAATCAAAGTTTAATTCTTATCTATTTCAATAAAACATTATTTACAATTATTTCAATGTATTTCAAACGAATTGATTTTTTCGTGAATCTATTCATTTGATCTTACGTCGAATCAATACAAGAATCGATCTTTTTCAGAAAGAAAACCCATCCCTAGTTTGCAATTCATTCTAATGATTAGAATTCCCTTCGAGTAAGTCCGCTATGACCGATTTATATGTCAATCGATTCGTGACCACGGTCTGTATAATCAAACGGAAATAAGTTTAGAGACTAAAATGAGTTTAGATCGGTTTTTAATGAATAGTTATTTAATATGTGTATTGGGCTACTTTGCGTCAATGTTATTATAAAATGACGTCAATTACAGTGGTGGTAGCTACTTTGTGATGAATGGTGTATCTTTAATATAGGTACACAGCCGCACGTCACGTCATGTGACTAAAATAGCTGACTCTACGATTTCATTCGCGTGGATCTAAAAAAAAAAGTAGGGTAAATTTAGTAAGAAAAAGTAGCCTATCACAATCTCTAAGTTCCCATCTATATCTTTATCAAAATTCATCATAATCTATTCAGCGATTTAGGCGGGAAAGCGTAACAAATATACAAACTCACTTTCACATTTACATTATTAGTATAGACATAAGTAAGGATAGGATAAGACCTGTAGTTGTAACTTTTTTCACTACAGCTTTTCTTTTATCGATGGTAGCGTGATATTAAATAAGCTAAAGCCCTTCTAAATAATCGCTAATTAATCGAGCAATCGTTCTGTCAAAGATAAAACGAATTTATGAATTTCAACAGGTAGTTCCTAAGATTAGCGCATTTAAACAAACATAATTTTTCTGCTTTGCTATATTATTATAGGTCATTTTATTTTCTTTGTTTTATTGTAGTGTAAACATTTTAGACACGTTGGATACTTTGGGGATGAGCACTAAGCTCGCGTCAGGCTAAGATACATATACTATGTACAATTATTTGTGCGTGTTTGTATATGTGTACAAATGAAGATTCTGTTACTTATACTACATACATGTTAAAAACTTCGTTAGATATATTTATAACTACCCAAAAATATTTATTACAATTTTGTGAAAGTACAGTCCTACGACTAACAATTTTTTTTATTGATTGTTAGTTATGTACCTTTACAGTTATATTAATTTTAATGTTCTGTATTGTACTATATCTATATCTGTATATCCGTAAATTATATATGATATATTTTTTATCCGTTTCTTTAAACGGTAGAAATAAGCCCTCGACAGTTTATAAAGGTGACCGGAAGACGAAAATATATTGTGCTGAACTTATTCATATTGGATAAGATTCGAAAAGGTTTTTTCGAAATATTGGAGCTTTTATACTTCAAAGAGATTTTGCCACGAGAAGTAAACGTTTGGTACAGTAATACTATAGTGAGTTTGATATATGTCACTTTTTCGGTTGTAAAAAAAATCTATTAATGGTTTTAGCAGAAATGTTCGTATTGACAAGGTCTTTAGTTACCGGAATAAAACAGAGGCATAAAAACTTTGCCTTGGCTGGGCACGTTACTTAATTAGAAGTGTGTAAGCTGTTCCAGATATATGCTGACAAATTTATTCCATACTCAACGTAAGGCTGTAGGCCTACATCTACATATATTGCAGCTGTGATATTTTGTTTGAATTACAATTAATAAGAGCACTATTTTAACGCATATATGCTATAGTAAATATCTCCGGTCGAAATAATTTAATGTGTTAAAACATCTCATGGCTCGATGTTCGCCCACAGCAATCTATCTGAGAAGGCACTCAAGCGATTTCAATGAACTTATCTAAGTCTAACTTGTGAGGTAGGATAGTTGTAATCCCATCAATTGATCCTTCACTGAAGGCCGTAGTTAGCACTGTGGTCCAACTATGGCGTATTGAAACAGAAGAAAGTCTATAAAGTCATATATATATGGTCTATGTATAACAAAATCGCGTATCGTTTAAGATAAATTGCTCAATAGTTAAAAAGATCTCTTCAAAATTCTACTGATCAACCTAAGTATATTTTGTAAATTTATTTATAAGCTTAGCCCAGTTATATTCTCGACACAATAATAAGCAATTTTTGTTTTGAAGCTTAAAAGGGTTTATCGGGTTGGGATTAAGAATGGTGTTGGCATTTTGTACCAGCGCTTAATGGATTCTTAATTAAGTACCTCCTAAAAGCTATGTTTTTTTATATCATGAACAAATTCGCATAAGCATCTTCTTTTATGATGGTTTTGTCGAACTTGGGCCACATAACTTCTTATAAATGTAACATAAAGTTTTAATTGTTAGTAATCACATACAAGTGAAAAAGCACCTTTAATCTTACTTCAATCTTTAGCAACGTGGAATGAGTTAGAAAAAATATGATGGAATAGTAATACCTATGTGTGTAACAGGTACCCACAGGGGGTTTCCTAATGCAATATGTGAATTTTTGAGTACGTTCTAGAAGACTAAACAATCTCAAATAGTACTTTAGATTTAAAAGGGCAACAAATTCGCATACCAGTTCTTAGAGTTCCTTCTCCGTATGATATAATTTTTGTAACATTTTAAACAAATACAGGCTTCTACAAAAAAATAGATTTTAGTAAGTTATTTCTCATATACGCGGGAAGACGTTATAGATAACATTTCTTACTGGTTTATTAAATAGTTTCTTAGCTTTTTCAATAACCGCTGCTAGTCACTCTGGTTTTATTTACCTTCCAAATATTAACCTCTTTTATTTATTACTATACTATGCAGTTATTATCTTAACTTTGGAAATAAACCATATGTTAGTATTACAAAATATAAATACCATTGGAAAATCACTCTCGCCAACATACATTAGAAATGAATGAATGGTCTATTCTAGAAATATTCGCATTGAAGTATTAATGGATCCAGTTTTTTTTCAATATGCCAAGAAATCTCACACCGAATAGAGTAACAGAATTACAAGGCTGACGGAAAAGAAACCATTACCGAGCATAATTTACACTTTCCATTCTATTATAAGCATATCTCACGTCAAAGACTATTCAGTCATTGGAGAAGCGATTATGAAAAGCAATTTGTGTTCAAAATAATGGGTCACATTAATGCAAATTACCACTAACGTTGTAATTTTACAAAAGCCCACATAAAGTCAACGTACGCGCGTGACCAAAAGGGCCGGCGGGTATTTTGCCGACTCAGCAGATTTACTGAAATGTGACAGCTACGGTTATTATAACACCTTACTGCCTAGTCCATTATTTTAAATATACTGGTATTTAAATAAAATTTAATTTAAAACTACCTATTGCTAGTTAATAATAGCTAGCTAATATTAATATAGATTACTAGCTTTTACCCGTGGCTCCGCTCGCTTTGATATTGATTTTGTTAACATTTCGTACAAAGTTTATCCCTCTCTTTAATTACTTACTATAAGATTTTCGGAAGAAAAAGTTGCCTATCACCGTCTCCAGGCTCCCACCTATCTCTAGAACAAAATTCATCATAATCCATTTAGGCGTTTATTTAATCCGGTTTAGGCGTGAGAACGTATCAAACAAATTCACTTTTTCGCATTAATAATATTAGGTCAGTAAGGATGTTTTTTTTTTGTCAACTCACAGCAAATTGTCTGACCCTCTACTTTACGGTAAGCATAAGATGGTAAAAAATAGGCAATTCGATCACTATGGGCCATACTATGGGCCATGGGCTACTTTGCTACATTATATTTTTTTCTGTATTATATGTAACTTCTCCTTTTGGTTTTGATATTTCTAAGTCTTATTTATATTTATGTTATTCAAATATTTCAAATCTGCGGTATCAGAGATGTTCAGAGCGAGCATACTTCAATATATCAAATAGGTATGCTTTGCAGTTGGGACTATATTGATTATATTGAGTGTCTAAATCAATGTTTCTTAACCTTGTTAATATCGGCAGCAATCTAACAGGCACAAGGCTAAATAAAAGACGTTACGACTAATTTATTAAAATAATGACTATTTTTTTGACAGCTCCCGCACTGAGGATCTATCATTGTATTCCGGGGGACTTTTACAAATATACATTGTGTCTACAGACGTAAATTGACACCCAAATTTAGAACAAACATTTATGGATCAGATTAAGATTAAGGAAGATATTAAATAATAATTTTTTTTTGACAACCCCCGCACTGAGGATCTAACATTGTATCCCGGGGGACTTTTACAAGTATACAGTGTGCCTACAGACGTAAATTGATACCCAGACTTAGAACAAACATTTATAAAAATATTTATAATTAATACAAATAATTGTTTTATGTGGGATTCCAACTGAACTACCGTTTAAGCCGCTAAGTCAGTTGTGAATATGTTTAGGGTTTTACTACAACTGCATCTGATCTTAAATAACAATATGATCCAAGTTATATATTGGGCTATGTAAGAGACGTCACTCTTAAATACAGGGCCGGAATAATCCGTATATGCTCTTAGCGACTGATTTTCAATTTTAGGTGCGTAACGGACCAGGCCGGCATTATAAAAACCCATGGCGGTGGTATGGTTTTCTTTATTTATAGATGTCGACTTTTTTTTTTATTTGGCTCGTTTACGGCAGTAACATGATGTTAATTTTGTGACTTTAATTTGGCAGGCGACACAGGATTTATATCCTAGTGTGGGGATTAACTGATTTTTTGTATGCCTTGTAACATTTATTCTGTTTTCCTTCAAAATTTCGAGCTCACGGAACATACTTGAACTTACTTCGATTAACGTTGACCTCGTACACGGGCCTTCATTGTTTACTATGTGCATGAAGCTCCTCTTCTTAACTTTTTTTTTCTCGAACGGTATTTTCCTGCGTAGGCAATGATGAGGCCTGCCAATATCAAATGTAAATAAGCATACAAGCGACGGACATAAAGTAACATCCAGACTCGAAACAATTATCTTTGGATCACACTATTAATTTGTCCTGCACGGAATTTCAATCCACAGCACGCGTCAGTAACGCGGCTTCAGCCTAAGCCGCTAGACAAACTGTGCGGTCAATAGCTCTCTGACGCAGCGACAATTTGTTTTTTGTTGTTAATTCTGAGCAATCTCTTCTATTTGTGTTTTTTTTACGTTTGTAATTTGTACACTTTTTCTAAATTTCAGCAAGGTACGTTATGTATTGCAAATTATACGAACGAAAAAAAGCTAGTGTCTTAACGTATTTAATAAGTAATAAATATGTACAAAGTTAAGAATATAAATAAAAAACCATCAATTTGGTATTAACTTGTTTAATTAAATCTATTATACCTATAAACATTTATTATTGAATATTATGTGATGTAAATAACTATAGCGAGCTGTATTAATTTGACAGATTTAATTATATAAAAAGAAAAATTACAAATCTAGTTTTCACGTATTGGGACCTTAGCGCGTCCCTTCGTTCTTTTTTCTATTCATTTGTTTACTACTCTCGATGAACATGACGCGCCGGGCACCGATATCCGACATCATTCTGAACACACTTGAGATTTCAAAAAGTATTAACAGATATTTTGTTTACACTATATTTTACTTTGAAACATATTATAAGCCCCTAAATTTTATAGTTGTGATATTATTAAACGCGAATCTCCGCTGGTGACACAGCTTTTAATTACATTTATAATTTGGAATAAACCTTTCAAAATACATGAACGCATGAAATTATCTTGATCAAAAATGATTTAAATCTATGTTGTTAATTAGATTACGCAATTAATGTCCACGAGTATGAAAGAACGAATGAAAATGATTTTCTCTTGGTAACCTCATCCACTTTCTTCAACGTAACTTCATTAATAATTTGTTTATAATCAGATTGCTAGAAAGGTGCCTTTATTTTATTTTTATGATTTGAAATGAGATCTCGATTATATATATTTTTAATTCGTTTATTTAAACTTATAATATGGTTTATTAAATTAAATTCTGAAAAAGAACTCTCTACTGAAAATCAAAGATCTATTAATCAACCAATCGTTGGAAAATCTGTATCGTACATTTTCCGGTATATGAAAATGATGGATTTCTGAGACCTTTCGAGCGTTTAAATCAGGATAAAATTGCTGTGATGCCGAGAATATAGCTGTACGAAATCTACGAAACTTACACGTTTCTAGGTGAATTTAACAATCTACGTATTCGTCATGAACGTATAAATACAACAAAGTAATACCTTCTTAACACCTGGCTGATAAGTAGTTACTGCCGAGTAGGCTTTTCAAATTTTCTACATACATTGCTGTAATAGGAACGATATTTTATTTAATAATAACACGACCGACACTTTTTATTGGAAAATTAATTATCATTTTATTATTAAAAATATTTGTAGGTTTTTATTTTGTCTGGCAACCTGTTATCAATATATTGTTCTATTCAAAAATGTATGTAAAAATTTTTGGTTGAGTATCTACATGTCTTTATAAGTGTGTTTATAAGTGATCATAATGTAATGTTACTGTAGTCGATGTGATTGACTAAGTACTCGAAAAGGGCAGAACAATGTCTACCAGGTCTACTAGTTAATATATATTTTCCAGTTATGAAAATAAATATTATATTTTAATCATTTAATTCACCTCATTAAGAAACAGCTGACGTGTAAATGTATATGAGTCATGAGCTAGTTTGCCATGTAAAATCGGAACTTTATAATGTGATTGGTATAGAATACCTAACGTTAGGGCCGTTAGGTACGTGATAGCAATACATATCGACGTCTCAAATAAACCTGTAGGTCGGTATCCCGAACTGGGCGATAGTGATTTGTTTGAGAATAAACTATGCATTAGATTGTCACGTTTCCTTGGGCTAAACTATTTGACCTATCAATCGTTTATTTAGATTAATCGATTGTGTTTCATCCCATTTATAAAATATTACAGTTGTTTTTCTGTGTCGTGTTACCTGTTTATAAGGTTGCCACTAGTTTTTGGCTCATTATTATATTTTTCTAATCAATTTAAATAAATCCATGCAAATATTATAAATGTGAAAGTGAATTTGTTTGTTACGCTTTCACGTCTAAACCGCTGAATCGATTGTTATGAATTTTGTTACAGAGATAGATGATACCCTGGAGACGGGGATAGGCTACTTTTCCTAGCGAAAAACTTATAGGAAATAGGGTAAAATGAGGGGCAATCTTTGAATGAATCTCTTTATTGCGTCATCCGATTTGTTTGACAAAATCAATATTCACGCGAGCGAAGCCGCACGTAATATCGAGTTTTAAATATTTCATATATTTTATGGACAGTGTCAGAAAGTCAAACTATTAAAATTATGCGAAGCGTGAGCTATATGCATTTACAATAATATGTAAGAGTGTCATTGTTATTCCAAACGGGCTGAGCATCCTCCGCGCACCCAAAAAGTACGATGAAACTGTGAAAGCCAAGTAGGCTAATAGTGTAGGTCCTTAAAAAAAATGTTACTCCAGTGTAGTCGCAAGCCGATATCAGCGTTATCTGTGTGCATTATAATGGTGTTCTGATTGTAAATATTCATGAACTATGATTATCTTGAAGTATACTGGCTCATTATTTAGGCTCCTACACAAACATCCGTATTTCGTTTTTTAAAACGAAATAGTAAGTTATGACGACAGTGCCTCTTGAAAGTCACTGATACTCTATTTCGTATGGTATTTTCGTTTTCTATTACGTTAACAAGGGATAAAATACAACTTGGCTAGGGACACAATGCAGAATCAGAAAGCACAAATTATATCCATATGCAATTATATTATTCGTAGCTCAATTGAATTCGCCTAGAATGAACTTGAGCTTTCAGCGACGGAAAACATCGTTATAAAATATGAATACCTATTAGTGTGTTCCGACAGTTTCACTTGAGAACCAGTCATTCTCTTAGGTTTAGCGTGTATACCATCTTGGACCACATCATCACTTAACATCAGATGCGATTGTAGCCATAACGCTAAACCTCAACTACACTAGACACAAAAATTAAAGGGATATAAAAAAAAAACCAAATTTTTGGGTGATTTTCAACGAGCTGTAACTCCGAGGAAAATGATCGTACAGAAAAAACAAAAAAAAACAAATTGTAGCTCCATGTGTCTAGTTTTCAGATATAACTATGAAAAAATTTTGTCATGTCCAGGTCTGGAGAAATCTTAAGAAAACTACCAAAAAAAATTTTTTCCAAATTTTTTATCGTCTGAAAAAAGGTCCACGGGCTTAAAAAAATTTTTTTTGATTGTTTCATTCAAAAGCTCTTTTAGAAAATTTAATACTCTTTAATTTCACGTATTCAAAAAGTCTGTACGAAAACTTGCCGTGGAGTTATCGTCAATCAAAGCAAAAAAGTTCTTTTTCACTTTGCTAATCAATAACTCCGGAAATAATGATCGTATCGGAAATTGAAGGAGGGTTTTGAAAACTGCACAATATTTTGTATCAGAAAATGTAAACATTTTTTAGAAAAAAAAATTTTTTTGAATTGAAAATTCGCACTGAAAAAAAGACAAAAATTCGCATAATTAAGGATATTTGGATAACTTGGTATAACTTTGGATAAAATGGATGAACGAAGGATATCGTCGGTAATTTTTTAACCTCAAAGTGTCCCGTAAAATCCCTCAAAAATTCAAAGCGCTGCGATTTTTCATTGCGGTTGCGGCGAGACTATACACAACTGCGCAATCTTCATCAGTTGACTCAAGCGTTGTTACGTTGTTGGCAAAGAATTTCGCAACGTGACATTCGACGATGCATCAACATGCAAGAGCGCTTACGAGCTGTGATTCGGAACAGAGGTGGCAATACACGGTACTGAACTGCTACTGCCGTGCGTACAGAGGTCCTTCAACAGCTGACAGACAGCAAACACACAGAAAAACACACAGACAAACACACACACACACACACACACACATACACAGAGAGAGAGAGAGAAGCGTAAATCCGACCGAGCAACCACCACGTTTTGGGTAACGCTAATGCCGGCGGTAAAACAGCTGTCGAAGAAAATCGAGTACATTTCGAAAAAAAAATTCGAAAAAAATTATTTTTTTTTTTTTCAAATTTCTTAAGCAGTTAATCTTTCTGATCAAAAAAATAGAGATTTTAGAGAGAAAAAAAATATATTTTTCATTGAAAAAATGAATAAAAATCACAAAATTGCTCATAATGGTGATTTTTGCAAAAACAAAGAATTTGAAGCTTCGGGGCACAATGAAAAAATAATCGCAGTGCTTTGAATTTTTGAGGGATTTTAGGGGACACTTTGAGGTTAAAAAATTATCAACGATATCCTTCGTTCATCCATTTTATCCAAAGTTATACCAAGTTATCTAAATATCCTTAATTATGCGAATTTTTGTCTTTTTTTCAGTCCGAATTTTCAATTAAAAAAAATTTTTTTCTATACAATGTTTACATTTTCTAATAGAGAATATTATGCAGTTTTCAAAACCCTCCTTCAATTTCCTATACGATTATTATTTCCGGAATTATTGATTATCAAAGTGAAAAAGAACTTTTTTGCTTTGATTGACGATAACTCCGCTGCAAATCGTCGTACAGGCTTTTTGAATACGTCAAATTAAAGAGTATTAAATTTTCTAAAAGAGCTTTTGAACAAAACAATAAAAAAATTTTTTTGAAGCCCGTGGCCCTTTTTTTAGACGAGAAAAATTTTTTAAAAATTTGTTTTTGGTAGTTTTCTTAGGATTTCTCCAGACCTGGATATGACAAAAAATTTTCATAGTTATATCTGAAAACTAGACACATGGATCTACAATTTGCTTTTTTTGTTTTTTCTGTAGGATCATTTTCCTCGGAGTTACAGCTCGTTGAAAATCACCCAAAAATTTGGAATTTTTTTATATCCCTTAATTTTTGTGTCTAGTATATAAAAAAATGTGTACAAAGTATTTTGTTACGATATTAATGCGTGATTTCTGATAAGCCAAAGAAAAATAATTATATAAAAAAAGAAACAACGATCTCTACCATTACGAATACTCTCAACTTGAAATTTACGTAAGAACAGAGTAAATATAAAAAAATAAATTAACAGAAAATGTTTATAAACATCTTATAGAAGGCTAAGTAATAAAAGGGAGGATAATCAAATTATAAGCACACTCAACGATTTAATTTAACTCGCAAAATGTAATCTTGTACAAATAAAAGTCGGGAGACGTGACGCTCGGCGAAAACGAAGCAAATAGGCTCCTGACAGACGCAGTCAAACGGAAAACCAAACACAAAACGGCACGGTTCGTTACTTATATAGAAAAAAATATTCTGTTATATTCGGTGGCCCTGCAAATATGAAATACACGGGTAGGTGAGATAGGGAATTCAAGAAATAAGTCTGTATATATATATTTCTTAAAATACTTCAATATATGTATTATAAATGTGAAGAAATTTGGTTTTATTTCAAACAAGGTAGAAAGGTTAGACGAAATATTGTAATGAAATTCGGAATATAGATAGAATATATCGTGGAAAATTAATTTTAAATATGCGAAAACTCTTTATGCAAATTAAATTATTTTTATTCTATATATTATATTATAACATCTAAATTTATCCATAGTCAAGTCAATAGTTCTAAATTAATCAACTGACTGTTTTTTTTCTTTATGGGTTTAACATCAAATTTCATAATGGTGATAGGGCTTTTTCTAATGCGCTCCTGGCTAGCTACCACTTTCAAGCTAATATCTGCCTCTAAAAGCCTATAGGTGTACTCCTGCAGTAGCACAGCCATCATCGTCTCAATGTTTATTCGTTTATTTAATAATTATTTAATTGATATAGTTTTTTTTCTTTATATTGAAAAGAAACCTTAATTTTAATTAAGACAATAAAAATAACCTTCATACGCTCAACAACTGTCGGGCAAGTTATATCATCTTCGTAATGATACTTTGTTTAAAAAAATAAGATCAATAATCTGCAGTAAAATGTCATTGAATTAAACAAATAAACGATCAGACAGTGATTATAAGTGGAAATTTGATGCACGATGATAAGATGTTATGCCTCTGAACTGATTCTGAAGCTGAGTTACCGGAACACGTATATGTTTGTAGACATTTTTTATATAGTTAAGGTTTAGCGTTATGGCCATAGGCCCACCTGATCCTAAATATCGATAAGGCCCAAGATGGTAGACACGTCAATACCGTGGAGGGACTGACTATCAAGTGAAACTGCCGAAACGTACCTATTGTTATTTGGGTGTAGATTTTCAACTTGAAGGTAGTAGCTAACCAGTCGTAAATTAGAAAAAGCCCCACCACCATGCTATGGTTTCCTCAAGATGTTTTCTTTCGCCGAAAGCTTAACGTGGAGTCCGTACATACTACCACTGAGCTATCATCGCTTCAACTTGAAAATAATAGCTATAGAGACAGATATTAGAAATTACCATACTACCACACTATGGCTTTTATAACAATGTTTTACTTCATCGCAAGCTCAGATTCGTCATTAATATCCGATTTAGAATTTTTAAGTGTACAACAGAATTTTTTCCGTTTAATTCAGAATAATCGATTGAAAGCTTTTATATACGAAGTCAGGAAAATGATTACAGCAACATCTGAGTCCGCCGAGAAATGTGTGTCCATCGACAAAGTCATAACATCTACATAATGTTAGACTTGGAAATGCTATCGCTGTTATGTTATTTCCCAATCTGGTAAACAGTTTGCGATAAATGTAAACAAAGTTGACTCAACGGTAGTGAAATCTTTGAGTTTTAGAAAAAATACTTTTAATTAGTAGCGAAACCATATTTTTCGGGGGAGATATTTTCTAATACCACACTGGTTAATTACTAAATTTAAGCTGAAAATTTGTGTTCAGTCTTCTGTTCTTCCTTTACTCTTAACGTATTTCTTGAGGCACGTCGTTACTTAACATCATGTATGGCTTTGGCCGAAACGCTAAAACTATAAAGAATAATTCGTTTTTAAAGTTATCACTTTTGTATCAATACCATCTCTTAGAAAAATTAATAATCTAGGTTTAATTAAGTATTATAACAGCAAGAGAATTTTATTCTTGAAATGCATATTTTTCAAAAATATACGGTAGTAGATAATAAATCATTATATCAGAATTAATTATTAATAACAAACGCAAAGTTTCAGAACAGATATTGGCGAATCAAAATATTTTCGATCTTATTCCAATACGCGAGCCGTAAAATTTTCACACGAAAATTCGAAAAGCAACTGGTAAATTAATTAAACGAACGATTCCGCCGAATCAGCCGTTCGAACACGAAATCGGCAAAATGGTATTTTCAAAGTAAATTAAGTTACAGAAATATTTATAGGGTGCTATAGTAAGATCCCTAAGCATGTTATCGATCCGGACAATCAAATCAGAGACCACGTCAAGTACATTTTATTATGAAAAAGTTATTCTAAAGTAGATAATTACGTGAATAGTCATAGTGATGTCTAGAAATGTTTTTTTTTTTAGTAATGCTCTTAAATATGTAACACAATCCTTATATAATATGTGTATCTATGTAAAAGGTAAAAAAATTAAAAATGTTTTTCTATTGTAACCTCCTAAAAATTATCTGTGTAATTTAGAGGCAGTATGTTAATAGCCGCTATTTAAATAGATCAGAGATTAATTGAGATCAACAATTATTTAAAATGATATCATAATTATACAGATATCATAAATAATTTTTAATTAGGAACGAAACAACTCTCCTAAAAAACTGCAAATTGCCGCTTACGATGTTTTTCCTAAAAAGGCTTGATATGATATGATGGCTAAGTAACCTTTAAAAGGAAAAGCATATTAACTATATTTTCAAGCTTGACTTTCATTATTCAGAGTGTCTTCTTGATGCAAATATAAACAATATGCACACAGAATCGATAATATTTATGGCTGTGATGACGTCATCCTATTTTCTCAAGTAGAAAGTTTTACATATTGCATAGAATGTTTTCGATACTTTGTGTATTATAAATCTGAAATTATAAAACTTTATAAAAGTTTATTGTTTATTATTTAAAGCGATAGTGGTGCGCTTAGACCTCACATTGGTGTAAGTAAATTCGAATCGTCTAGAATAAGTTAATATTATTAGTAGGAACATATTCGTCACAAGTACACAAATAAATTTAATTATGTTTTCTATCAAAAGTTCTTTTCTAAACTAGAAATTAATTTATAAACACAGTCACTGTTAAGTTTTGATAATAAGGTACAGCAACCACTCGAATTTGACACAATTCGCAATTTAGACTAATGCATTCTGGACAATTTTCTACTCTTATTAGTTTAACCCTTATCTGTTATCAATACATACAGAGTTACCTGATGATAATTACAATCATCTATATAGTTTTAACGAAGGCTTCGATTTTGTAGTCTGAAAAGGGACCCGACTCTCGCGCCATCTATTGTATAAGGAAGGTACCAATATGTATTTATGAGTATGCTTGCAACTACTTACCTTTACATAGCAATGATTTGTATGTTGTATAACGCATATTTTAAGAATAATAATCATTAATTGCTACAATGCTGCTATCTACACATATATTATCATGAAAGGCATCGTTTCTCTGTCAGTCTATATACTGCTTATAATTAAATTAATACATCTAACTTTTTATAAATTAATAAATATTCTGCCTTGAGCAACTTAAACTATTGAACTTTTGAAGCGGTGATAGCTCAGTTAATAGTGCTGTTGGTAGTTCGGTGAAGGATAACATCGTTATGAAACCATAGCATGGTGGTAGGGCTTTTTCTAATCATCGCCTGGCTAGCTACCTCACTCATGTTGAAAATCTGGTGGAAAATACCTATAGGTGTGTTCTGGTAGTTGCCCTTGAGAGCCAGTCATTTCACTAGACTTAGCGTGTCCACCAATTTAGGCCACATAGTCACACACACACACAGCAGGTGACAGCAGGGACAGATTCTGGTCATAAAGCTAAATTTTAACCATAAAAAACTGTTAAAATAAGTTTTGCCAAGTAAAGCAATCAAGTAATAAATAATACATATGGTCATACCTATCCTAATAAAATTATGTCAACAAGTTCGGGAAATAAGTCGTTTAGTTAAGCAAAACATAATTTAAGTTCACACGAACTAGGTTGCGAGCAGAACCACATCAAATAAACTTATACAAATGTATATTATTACACTGCTTAGGTACCAAAGTACTGAAAGCTAAATTCGATAAAGTCGAAAGAGAGATTCGATTCACGGATGACTGGAACCAAATAATGAGTAAAGGGGGAGACATTGTTGCAGTAATGTCATTGTGGTAAAGATTTTTCTAATTCTTGTCTGGATAGTTATTGAGTTAAATTTAAAAATATATCTTCTAACAATTATCGGTTTGCCCTAGCACTTAATATTAAGATCTAGTAACTCTCTAGGGTTTGCATATTAAGTCGTATGCACTCTTAAAATCGGTGAAATTCAAGAAAGAAAAGCTAAAACTATTTGTAGAATTTATTATTGGGCCTTATAAATAATTGGAAAATGACAATAATATGTAGTGTAATTTGAAGAATAACTATTGTATTATGGAGAAGGCGTTAAAAAAAAGAAGTAGTAAAGTCGTACCTATACGTTTGGAACCTACGACTTAACTTACGTGTGTTTATTAAGTCCCAAGTCAAACCGATCGACCATGCATTCATACATGGTAAGTTCATAATTAACAATCTGCATACACTCTCTACATAAAAGGAAAGCGTTGGTGACGATAGCGTGACTTCCATGATTTTTGTTCAGCCAGAAAGTGCTCAATACGCCTATAGTAGTTTTAACTTCATATAAACATTATAGCAATGAATTTTAGCAATGAAAGTATAGGCATAATTTAATCATTTCGAGTTTTATAAGATATATGTTATTAACTTCTTACAAAATACAATTTATACATTTTAACAATATTATTACGTATGTTATAAAATATTACAAATATTTATTGCAAGAAATTAAACGTTACTTGTTCAAATTACTTATGTAAAAAACTTTGTAGCTACTAGGCTGACATGAAAAAGCTGGGGGCAAAAAGTAAGCGGCCAACACACGCTGTCCCTTATCTCTGTCGTTACAATGTTTTGGAATATATGTTACAGCTTCAGGGAGATTTAAAATGGTAGTATTATATTAACAAAAACATTAGAGTTACACAGTTTAACCGATAAGCGTGTTTATGTGAACATCGTGTACTACATTTGCTTTTTTTTTTACTTGGATTTCATTATTTTCTAAAATCGTACAATTTTGTACTAAAAATCGTTTTCAAACAATTATTGTAGTGTGTTAGGATACAGAGACAATCGACCTGCACTGAAAGCCTACAATAAGCCTGGGTTTTCGAGACAGAAAAATAATGTGATCATAGCGTGTTGGTAGGTCATTTTTTATACACTCAAGTGGGAAATCGTCGTGCACCTTTTTTTGTAGTATCATGGGAAAAATACATTTACATTCTGGAATTCGCAGTATACATTTCGCATTGCTCCGGATAGACCATGACACACCCATGTAGAAAAATTCATCACATGATAAGTAACTGCTAATACTTACTAAAAGAGATACCACGGCGTCATTCCAATCCCCGTACTGTCAGAGACCAGAGAAGGCTCTAACATTTCTAGTACAGTAAAGTCGGCCAAGGGGTTCCTTATCTATTCGTAGGAACAGTGCCGTCACTTTGCTGTGATACCTACTACAAAAAAGATGATAGTCCACTTGGTAGTGTGTACGGACACCGCGTCAATGAACGTGAGTTTGAATACACCTGCAATGAGTTTGAGCTTTCGGTTAACGAAAAGATCGATATAAAACCATAGAATGTTAGTAGGGATTTTTTGGGCGCCTGGCAAGTTACCATCCTCAAGTTGAAAATCAGCTAAATACGTGGGTATAGTTGTGTTCCGGCAGTTGCACTTCAGAACCGGTCCTTCGGTCTGGTCGACCGGTTGAAACAATGAGAATTACAGTTCTTGAAATTTTCAAAAATAATCGATCCTAAGCTTCTAGTGAAAGTTAAAAGAGTCATCTTTTTGAATTACCGCAGGCCTAGACAGAGTATATATATATAGGCTAAAATGACTCCCAACATAATAACTTCACGTATACCTTGAAATATCCAAACACAATCGAAATGATTGATGAACAAAAGATACGACGGTCGCGGCGGCAGATATAAATCTCTTTAAAATGAAGCAATCATTCAAGAAAGACGCACTTTGTAAAAAATATTGCCCGCAATTCCCAAGGTCCCTCTTACATCGAGCTTAGAGGGAAAAACCACTACATTTTATTAATGTCACCACAATTTTCTATTTAAACTAACCTTTTTCTTTCGCTCTAATAATTCTTTTTTGCTTAATATTAACGAACGAATTAATAAAGAAAAAATATATTTTCTTTATTTTAAAGTAGGCTTTTAATCTCAATATAAGGATTAGGGTGTCTTTCAAACTTCAATCTAATGAGTTAGTATTCACCGTACTCGTTAACTATTTTTTATATTGTAACGGATTCAATAAGCAGACTTCAACCTGCCATTAAAGGTAAGCATTATAAATTATTTTTATATTCAGCGAAAATAATATTTCAGAAACTGGCGGGGAAATAGAAAAGTAATTTGGACGTTGGCAAAAGTGACAGCATCGCCGAAGTGTCTGGTCAAACTATAGCTAAGAATAGTCTAAGTTTCATCAAACTCGATGGAACCGTTTATGACGGAAATAAGTTTAAACAGAAAATTATAGCAATTTATTATAAAAAAATATCAGAGATTTATTTCCAACAATATCAGATCCACATTCATCCATATTCTTACACACTAATTCCGGTTAATGGGCAAACCAAAGTTATTTAGTATATTATAGATTTAGCGTTATTGCCACAATCCCACTGGATATTAAGTGACGCTGTGATCAAAGATGGGGGACACTCTAAGAGTAATAGAGGAGCTGGCTTTCAAGTGTAATTACAATTGTAAGAACATATCAATAAGTATTTGGCCGTAGATTTTCCACTTGAGGGTAGTAACTAGTCAGGCTATCCGATATTTTATCACGATATTTCCACTTATCCGAAAGCTCGAGCTAGTTGCGGGATTTCGAACTCACCTCCATTGACGAGGTGTTTGTAGTGCTACCGCTGGGCTTTCATTGCTTAAAAAGTTAAGGGTACCAACTAGCTTTAAATAAAATTCTGGAATTCGAAATAATTCGTCGTTGCCTTGAGTTAAAAAGTAGAAATGTAGAAATAAATACATTGCCATAATAACAAAATAATATTCCTAAAATAATACAAATTCTTAGGCTCTATATATCAGCTGAAAAACTAATAGAACACAGAAAAATTGATCTTTCACTAACCTATCGACTACTCTATATATTTTAACTTCTCATGTCCCTCTTCTGTATCTCATTCTGTATGATAATTGTGAAGAATATAGTAATTAGAAGAATATTTGTGGGAAGGGACCGCTGTGTTTTAATAGACAGAATTTAGTTTCCGGTAATATATTATAAGTATATAAGATATATCTGACTGACAACACGTAATGGTTTAATTTAGTCCTCAGAAGTAACAAGCAATTATTATTACTGATTACAGACCGAGATGCTTTTGTGTTTGATTAGTTATTTATTATTATAGTGATTACCTAACCTCAGGTGGACTGAATATCTATCTACTTCATATAAATTATAGTCGTGTTTGTATATATTCAGTACTAATTACATCCCGAAGCGTCGATTAATTGGTTTCCTATATTTTCTTTACTTCTCCGCAAATTACGACTCTAAGAACAATACCATTTACCGAAACACAAACACAGCTCCGTTATTTGAATTCATTTCATTATTTTAGAGCAAAGTTGAGAAAGGTCCGAATAAGTAAAGGTTTTTACCTTTTCACTGGGAAAATACCCATCTGTCCAAATACTACAAGTACTACGCTTCCTTTAAGGATTGGAAATGAGCATATTATGATTACAGCATTGGATGTCTCCATAAGACCTTAAGACCATTTAACTACGTATGGATCACATCTTTATTTGGCGCTATAGTAATTAATTCTACTACTACTATGGCACAGGCACAGGCAACAGGATATACATTTTGTAACTTGGGTTTTGTCGATTACCCGCGTCACAAGATTTATTTCCTAGTGCGGGAATCAACAGATTATATTATTCGTATGCCTTGTAATACTAATTTCTTTTAAATAGAAAACATTTCATTTTCATTTAATTAAAAGCATAGATTATAAATAAAATTCTAAGTCATGATAAAATCCTAAGTCATATTATAAATGAGTTTCCTTTTTTGTTTGATCGTTACTTTTCCACGCCTCATCTGCTGAACTTATAATTATTAAATTTTACATACAAGCTGTCAGAAGTATAGAAAAAGATATATGATATATAGGCTATTCATCCAGGTATAGTTATTATAAATATGAAGTTATGCCCGCGACTTAGTTCACGTGGAACTAAAATTATTCAATATTTTTTGCCCGTTTTTTATAACTTTTTCAATACATGGTTCAATACATGCCCTTATTTATGGTAGCCTTAGGTTATATAACCTCACAGATTGCTCTACCAAATAAAAATTACTTTCTTGAAATCTGACTGAATGATTAGCGAAGAGAGACAAGTAAATATTATACCGTCTTTTATATAAACATTACTCTGAAGTTACTGAAAATAATTTTATGAAATTTGACACGATGATAATTAATATTCTCGATCAACATATAAGGAGCTTTTTATTCTATAAAACAAAATCATTCCTCCGGGATAGGGGATAAAAGATACTTTTGTATTTAATGACTTTACATATTTTGATGCAAAATTAATATATTCAATAGCTGACAATATAAGTAAATACTCAGTGATTTTTTACCTCTATGAATAAAATGTATAGATATATGAAATCACTTAAGACCAACACCGTTCCATCACTCTGAAATATGCCACATACATGTATTTTTATGAAGAAGTTTCTTCTATATCTAAGCGTTATAGATAGCGCGCTTAATTACTGCGAAGAGCATGAAATCATCTCCTAGAGCAGTTAGTAATTAATATTTTAATATATTCTTGTTGTGGACTGCACAGTAACATCAGTACTGCATAATATTATAATAATACACACCTAATTGTATAACACCGCCTAGCCCATAAAATATAATGATTTTCATTTAGTTTTAGTTTATTCTTAGCAAATAACAATTATTTTTAACTAAATTTTTGTATATCCTGCTTTGCATGTGTTCAGGCTCGATTTACTTATTACTCAATTACTAAACTATAGAACATGTCATCGGGGGATACCTATTATTCTTATAGTTAATTAGCTTAATTTATTCCTTGTATAGTACTGTTTTGTTCTCAACTGTGTAAATAAATCTACCATTATGATACTGTAGTCTTTATTTTAATTATGGCATTAACCTACATACGCATTTTCAAGTGAATTTAGTCATGCACATTTTATATTTAATTCTTAGGTATTCACTTTAATGTAAAATATTCTAAATAAGGTACAACACAGAAGAGTTTTAAAATGAATCATATCTTGTTATGAGTATCGCAAAAATAATATAGAGTTACAATTTTATATAATTTTGATAAACTGTAGTAAAATATATATAACTGATGTTAAAAAAACAAACGTGAGAAATGGAGACTATAAAAACTCCAGTCAACTAGAGTCATGTTGTTTTAATTTAAATGAGTTGCTCAAAGGTTTCAAAGGTTAGTATCGCACTTGCGTTTGAAAGTGAAATAAATTCGTATAAAAGGTAAAACTCACCGAGTGTCATGTTTCAGAGAAAATCATTAATTTTCTATAACGATCGAGACGAAATATGCGGAAAGAGAAACTCTTCTCCAGTTACTTAGATAATAATTATACACCATTAAACTTTAAGCTAAAACCAACTAACTCTAATTTACGTCTTAAAACGAAAAGTTGATATTTTCACAAGTAATTATTTAACATTTTTTACTAATAATGATTAAATATCAATACTAATTAATTTATTTAATTATTTATAAATGTGGAATACACAAGAGTCGATGGACAAGTAAAGAATAACATAGGAATAATAAAAAAATGGGGATAATAGACTGAAGGTCAAATACGTGTTAACACATTGTCAATATTTATACTACTAATAATTATAAAAAGTTATTTTATTTAACATTAAATATTAAACATTAAAAAAAAACCGTAAATGAAAAACTGAAAATTAATTCAGTTCAATCCTTCGAGAGAAAACAAAATGAGAAGTGAACAAAGTGTGGACTAGCGAAAATATCCTATCTTTATTATTAATAGGAAAATTTGATTGTTTGTATGAACGCGCTAATCTTAGGAGGTACAAGTCAGCTTTCGAAATTATTTTTGTGCTCAATAGCGCAATAATTGAAAAAAACATTAGTCTATTTAACATCACGCTACCACCAATAGGAGCAAAGTTGCATTTAAAAAACTTGCAAAAACGGGCCAAACTTATTATATCGTTTTTCGTTCTACGCGAGCGAAGCCACAGACAACTAGTATAAGTATAAAGTACAAATTTCAGGAGATTCGATAATGAAACTAGACAGTATATATATTTCATATAGTTGCTTTTAATGGGAATTGTACACAAATATAAAAATACATTTGTGTTTCAAAACGCAGTCCTTTTTATCTCTGCTCGAATTACCGTACGTACAGTTTTTTTTGTGAAATTCGTATGGTAAAATATATATTTAAACCATACACTAAGAAATTCTAATATCTCTTTGTAAATATGTAATAATTGAACCCGCAAAAGTAGCAAAGAAAATGTTTAAGAATACAAGCTGTCCTAAGTAAACACGAACGTATGAGGACCCCACATTACCTACTAGGTCTCGACAACCACCTTTATTTATAGCTTACTCCCTTCCATAAAGGGTGGTCGCAACAAAACTGTTTTTCTGACACGACTTGAATTGCTACTGTGTCGACAAATATATTGAACGACAGAAAAATAAATATATATAGATAATATATTTTTCTACTATAATTCCAGTGTACCGTTACAAATCCATTTTATAATGTAACTAGCTGTGCCCGCCACTTCATTCGCGGGCAAATAAAATTATATAACATTTTTTGCTTGTTCTTGTAACTTTTTTCACCACAGATTTGTTTGTGGTAGCGTGATGTTAAATAACCTAAAGCCTTCCTTAATTATTGCTCTATCAAAGACAAAAATAACGCTGTATCCGTATATAATACCATTAGTTTTTTTAATAGCGATGGTAGTGTTTCATAGTTTATAAAATGCCTAATTTAATATTTTTTTTAGTTTAATTATGCTGTTCTGTTATTGTAAAGTAAAATATTTGATTAGTACCCTAATTATTATCTATTTATTTATTTATACCCCTGCACACAATGTTTATCGTATATTTGTAAGAAATGCGTAATTTATTTTATTTTACCATAATTTATCTTTAATGTTAATATTGTTATTTAGAATTTTTACTGTGATTGGTGGAACAAGTTTTTAACGCACCGCAACTGCATTTGGGTTCCAACTGAAAATGCCTAATTTATTTTATTTTACCATAATTTATCTTTATTGTTAATATTGTTATTTAGAATTTTTACTGCGATTGGTGGAACAAGTTTTTAACGCACCGCAACTGCCTTTGGGTTCCAGCTGAAAATCAGCGTGTTTCGGACACTAGCATATGCTGAGCTGGACGCCCTATGCTAGTAATTAGATATACACTGTTATTATTTATGTGGTATTGTCTTTTCTTTTTTATTTTCTTTTAATGTTTTTATTTATAATGATCTTTAATGCTTGTATATCTTTTATTAGTATTAAACGATTTCTTTCTTTCTTTCTTTAATTGAAATAAAGTATCACTTATTTCAATTTTCTTTAACCAGCTACACTCGACGATTTGTTCTTTTAATACACTTAGTAGGTTTTTATTAGTGAAAACCTGGCCAACTTACATCATATAATATCCCATTAAAACATAGGTATAAACGACACAAGTCTGTTTCGAACTCGAAAACTTACTACGCCTGTGACAAGGGTCTCGAATTTTAGTTACATATTGTATATACTAAGACTCTGCCGAAATACCTCACTCTGCATATTATTAGAGGATGACTCGTAGGAAGTTATGTGAGCGACGCTACGTGATCCCCACTTTTATTTAACTACGCAAAAGTTTAGCCGTCAATTGTTATATGTGGAAAATATGACAAGTACGAGAATTTCACCTCAAAAAATCTCTTTCAACAATAAAAAATCCTATATTTGTTATTCTTTAAGCTGGATGTATTTTAGTCTTTACTAGCTTCTACCAGCGGCTACGTTCGCTTAAACATTTATTTTGTTAACCAACTAGATTTTACGTGTGGCTTCGCTCGTAGTAATATTCATTTTGTCACACATATCGGATGACGCAATAAAAAGTTTCATACGAAGTTTTTTACTCTATTAATTCCACTTCCAATATGGTTTTCGTGAGAGAAAGTGGCCTCCAGGTCCCCATCTATTATGTCGATATTGTCGAACAAACAATTAAACTAACTTTCGCATTTACAATATTAGTAAGAATTCTACTGCAAAACTTAGAATTATTGCATACATTTTAAACAATCGTCTCATGTTCGTCTACATTGTAATTATATTGCAGATTTCTACATAAAAATACAGGCGACGCAACGTACTATAATGTGTCAAAATATAGACAGGAGTAACAGAGATTTGAAGTTGACTTGGTCGCGACCAGTGGTCGATTTACTATTAGGCTGAGTAGGCTGGAGCCTATGGCGGTAGATTTTAGAGGAGGAAATTTGAGTTATTTTTAGTTTATTTTAAAGAAACTGAAAATGAAATGTTGCTAGATAATATGTTAGAATCCTAAGAGTTATATCATTTTTTTCTAAATTTTAGGTAGTCTCCTATGTGGAATCTAATTGTAAAGGTATGTAAGAACGGGAAATATTGAATAGCATATCTCCGTCTCCAGGATCCCATCTATCTCTGTGTCAAAATTCATCACAATCGATTCAGCGGTTTAGACGTGAAAGCGTAACAAACAAACAAACAAACTCATTTTCACATTTATAATATTATAGTACGATGTTTCGCATTTTGTAAAAGGACCATCATGCAAATGACGGAATAAACGGAATAAACTGACGGAACGCTCAGTAGTATCAGAGAGTCGCGATTAGAGCACACCTTTAATGTAAAACGGCAGAACGGGATAGTGAAATTTTGAGTCCTTCGTTATGCCGTGCGTGAGATAATATTCTTAAAGTTATTGTGCCATCAACTAACAGACCACCGACGGGAAGCTGGACGTTCCAAAAGAAAGGTAAGTTGATTGGATTGTCAGTTGCCGACCGTTTGTCATTATAGGGTACACTGAATTCGGAACAGGGGCTCATCAAAATTCTAGGTCCTTCGATCGAAAGTCTCGTTGACCATAAATAGATTATTCCACACAAACATAAAACTATTATGACTAATATGAATTTTTATAACTAACAGTGAAAATTATTTACACTAGTTTAAAAATAAAAATATAGATTTTATTTGTAAGTATCAAATAAAAAGTCATCAAAAGGCATTTTATACCTATATTCACATACTTAAACCGGACAATAAATATTTTGTACTTATATAAATTGTGCTGTAAAACAACAAGATATAAAATAAAAAAATCGTGAATCTTATATTCACTTCCGTTAATGCATTTATTTTCCATATTTTATTTCAATGTAAGTATAAAATATAAACTTTACAGTTAAAATAAATCATAAACTATTTACTTACCGTTTACAATTAAATTTACACAAATCAACCACAAACATAATACAATCACAAGCACATAATTAATGAGTACAATGAGTACACGTATATTAATTCCTTTACAATCGCTTTCGACACCGAATATCCAATACGATACGCACATTCATTCGGGTATTATTTATATATTCCGAAACAAGAGAAGAGCTAACACATCCAACCGACAGAGCTGTCAGCGAGCGACTGAATGTAAAGCTGAGGGCTTCGAGACACCGATACAGTTTTCAGTTTTTACCCCGAATTCATTATTTTTCTCGCTGTGCATTTTGCAGTTTCTTGCTGGGATAGTGCGAGCGACAAGAATCACGTAAGCGAGAATTTGCATTGCTCAGTCATGTGACGCTGTTGCAAAATAAAAAGCACCAAGGATTTATTGAATGTCCGAACCTGAAACTGAATTTTGCGTTGATGTTTTTTATCTAGATACTAGCTGACCCAGTTAATTTCATATCACCTATAGTTTTTGTTCTTTAGTCTCGCTAAAACTAAAAACCGTTTGACCGATTTGTTTTTTTTTTTTTTTGTTCACCCAGCTTACCTATGTAGATTATACTCACTTTAATATCTACACTGTGGAATTAATATATTATCGGTTTTATATTTTCAATAATCGTTTCTCTTCTTTTCGCAGATTATGTTCGTGCTATATATATATCTGCTATTTTTATACCTTGCATATAAATACTCTCACTTGGTATAAACAAACGACGTTTATTTATTGGTTTATCCGTTAATAACCTTTTAAATGGAGTGCCACTGAGATGACTAGCATGATTATTTTTTTAATTTTCGGTATATTCTTCGAACTGGATTCCTTTTTAATTTTAATTATGAGAATACATTTATTTAGGCACTCGTGTTTTTACGATATCAATATCAAAGTCTCAATAAGAGAGAATTCAAAATGGTAAAAAATTAAAAACTCCAAATATAGAAAGAGTATAAAACAGATTTCTAAGTATAGCTTATAGAGGTAAAATTGTAACCTTAACTTATGTCGAAAGGCTTGCACGAATGTACCGTAGTTCGTCTCTATGCCAGAGGTCGATAGGCATTCTATTCTGATAATAAAAGCAATAGAAATATATCAATGTAAACAGAATAAAACTTCATTGAAATAAAACTAATTTAAACGGATTTTATCGCGGTTATTTATTTATTTTGATCCCGACGTTTCGAAAGCTTTTCAGCCTTCGTGGTCACGGGGCGGAATGAGGTGTAGGTTGTCCAGAAAAGTTCATGTCACTGTGTCTACCTTCAATTTAATTTTTATTCTTGATTGTATTCCGATCTACGCAGAAAGAGCTCACAGTGTCTTGAGGTCTGGCAATTGGTCTTTTGGGTTCCGATTTAATTAAATGTATAATCGCATCCCAGGCTTGTGCTAGCTTTCAACCATCTTCTCTATTGAAATTTGGATGTTTTTTAATTTCAATAGCCTCACGAATCATCCTATGTAGGAATCGGTGTTCTTTGGCAGGGATTTGTGGCTTGTCGAATCTAAGATAATGTTTGAAGCCTTTTTCTAAATGTTCAGCATAATAGATGGGATAAATAACCGCGATAAAATCCGTTTAAATAAGTTTTATTTCAATGAATAATATTCGCGTAAACATAAGAAATCATTAGAATAAAACTTGCTTTTAATCTTTAGGAAACAGCCCAAAAAGATAAACAATTCCAGATTTTCGTTGGTTTTTATTCCAAAATTTACACACTCGTAAGTTAACTATTTTGTGGTTCAAGTTTCCCAAAGTAACATAGGGTGCACCCTTTTCCACTTTTTGAGATATTTATCTTTTCAGACTACGAGAAAATGAATAAAATTATTTTTGATGTATCAGTAGTAAACTAAAATATGAATGATTATCTGTATATACAGAAATGTTTACATTAAACGGATTTTATGTTATTTTTGGTAAAAAAATTACTAAGCACTAAGTAAAGCTCTACGCTCTTTGAAGCGATGATAGCTCAGTTAGTAGTCTGTACGAACGCCGCGTCAGGGGACGTGAGTTCGAATCCACCTACAATGATCTTGAGTTTTCGATGAACGAAAACATCGTGAAGATACTATAGCACGGTGGCAGAGCTTTTTCTAATGCTACCACCTTGAAGTCGAAAATCTGCCGCTAAATGCGTTCTGGAAGTTATACTTGAGATCCAGTCTCTCAATATATCTATATCGTTACTTGCCAATTACGACATCCGCGTTTAGACCCATTTTCATGAATTACTGAAACTGTTGGTATGTGCTATGGTATCTAATTTATACAGTAAACGTGCGTTGACAGATGTTACATGTCAGGATACCGTTAATGTAGTTATACAAAATATCTGAAGGTGGTTACTGCTTAAATTGATCTATTTTTAATTATCTAAATCTATTTTGATTTTGAATGAAAGACAGTTTCACAAATGGTTCCATTCAGACCTATTTTTAGCCAATTCTTCACATCGAGATGGTTCTATGGTAAATATTTTCATATGTCTTTTCTGAACATCTTTAAACCTAAGGTACTGGTCACCAGGTGTCCGCATGCCGTCCTTTAGTTCAGAAAAGAAAATTCTTTAGGAAATCTTGTCGTCAATAATTCTAGCAACATTGCCGTACCATCGCAATTGTCGCCGTATTAGATACAACTCTATTCCACTGATATTCACAAGCCGTAGACCTTCAGTGTTTCTCACACGATCCGACCATTTGATATTCATAATATCGCTGTGGCATTTTAGTACATCTATCCAATATTCTATAATGCTTCTGGTACAAACACCATGTTTCAGAGGTAAATAGTAAATTAGGAATTACTGCCGCTATATATACTTTTATCTTAGTCTTCAATTTTAGTTTGTTTGAACGGAAAGCCTTCCTCCGCAGTTTTCCAAATTCTGCTGTGGCTGCATCTAACCTGTTATTTATTTCTGGGTCTAAGTTCGCTTTAGATTATATAGTACTTCCAACATCAGGAATACTGAACCTATTTACAATCAAAAATATACTCTTTGATTTTAATAATACCAAAAACTACCATAAATAACTATTCTTCTTTTAAGCAACAGAAGAAACCTGAAGTCAAAAATTGATTAGCTTTTTCTGAAGAGTTGTCAAAACATCCTTACTAATATTATAAATGCGAAAGTGAGTTTGTTTCTAACACTTTCACGCCTAAACCGCTGAATCGATTATGATGAATTTTGCTATAGAGATAGATGGGAACCTGGAAAGATGTTCAATTACTTTTTATTATGAAAAAGTTATTGTAAGGGAGATAAAGAGAGCGACAAACTTTGTGTGATTTTTTTTTATTGCATCACCCGATTTGTTTGTTAAAATCAATTTTAACACGAGTAAAGTCGTAAATAAAAAATAGTAAGCCAATAAAAATAATAATATTTAAATTAAACATGTTGTATTTACTTTCGAAGGGATATATAATGTATTCAAGAAAATGCACAGATTTTCATAATACTTTTTTAACATTTACAGTAAAGAACAGGTATATAGGTACTAAAATTATGAAAAAATATTTTCATGCTACGTTTCTTTTGTAGTTTTTTTTATTGGTTCCATATTCTGTTCAACAATACGTGAAAAACAAAACAAAATCTAACTGTACTAATATATTCAAATAATAATAGGTACGTTTAGCAGTAGAATAATTTTAGACACATCTTTATTTTATAAATCAAATGTTACCCACTTTTGACATAGATTTGTACGAAAAACCTTTTTAAAACTGTTATTAACCTATGAATAATAAATTTAAATGAATTTCTTATGTTAATTTATGTTACAATATGCAGACATTAATAATTATTATTAGTGGTCCCCAAATGATCGAAATTTGACATATATGTTTGACGATGGACTATAGGTTTGACATTGGCAGTACGAATGTAAATAATGAGCATTTGTCAGTTATCCACAAATAATTGTTGTGAGTTTGGTTTATAAAATCCTCACTTGACAGTATCGAAATTGTCAGAAAAAGTCAGTAGCAAAAAAATGCTACTTTATTACTCCTACGTAATGAACTGTGGTCGCTAAAAAAAATAATGAATGTGGATGAGCAATGTCCTGTTGCTAAAATATTTTTTTAAGGTAAATTATTTTTTTGTAAGTCTTCTTGCTACCTCTGTAATTATGAAGGCACATCTTGAAACGTGAAAACTAAAAAAAAAACATTATTTACTAGCTTTTACCCCGGATTCGTTCACATGATTATTGATTTTTTCAAATCGTATACTTAGTAAAAGTTTTATGCGAAATTTATTTCTCTATTTACCCCCACTCTCAATAAGTATTTCAAGAGAAAAAGTAGACAGTCAGCGTCTCTAGGGTCCCTCTATCTCCAAACCAAAATTCATCACAATCAATTCAACAATTTAGGCGTGAAAGCGTAACACACAATAAACTCACTTTCGCATTTATAGTATTAGTAAGTATGACGTTTGTCACTACGGATAACGACCCACTTAGATACAATTTCCACGTCTTATTATGTAAGAAATTCTGATTTTTCCTTCATAAGACCGTAGCCAAATAATCACTACTTAATACAAATTCCTATGCTGAGAATATTTAGTGTGAATAGTTGTTGTACAATAGAATCAATGGTAAGTGCTAATATTACAAGCGATGATGGCTCAATGCGAAGTGTGTACGGACGCAGCGTCATTGGACATTATTTCGCATCCCTGCACTGAGCCTGGACTTTCGATGACTATGAATGTTGAGGGATGGAGAAGGAGAGGACGTCCAAAGAAAAGATGGATGGAGTGTGTGAGGAAAGATATGAAGGCAAAAGAGGTGTATGAAGATATGGTGACTGATAGAGATGTATGGAAGAAGACATACTGCGCCGACCCCAAATAACACATTGGGAGCAGGACGATGATGACGATGATGAGTGGTAGAGTTTTTTCTAATACACACCTCTCTACCTACCACCCTCCTAAAAGTCTGCTACTAAATACTTGTCTTTGTGAATTTGAGAGTCAGCCCCTCTACTAGACTTAGTGTGTATACCATTTTTGATCACATTGTCATTTAACATCTGGTCATTTTGTGGTTATAACACTACTTACTGTTGGTCATACTATACATAAAAGACTAAACATTAGCTATAATAGCTTATTATATAATATCTAATCTTGTTATTTCCCAACAGAGTAATGGGTCATAAGCCATTAGAGCAAACCTATTTAAAGCAATTACGAGGTTGCAAATTTCATCGAATGAGTTTTTGTCATCGTTAATAATATAATTGCGGGTAACAGAGGCAATTTAATTTGCACCTGACATATTTACAGGATAAATAAGATAAAACCTTGTTACAGCGAGCCCAGGGGACAACGATTTACAGAACGATGTGTAATTATTTTGAAAAAAATTATTCCTTCGGGATTATTTAAAAAAAATGCAGAGTTTTTAATTCTATCACATTTTGTCTTACAACAAGGCAAAGTAGCACTATTGTACTTGATGGTAATGAAGGTACAATCAACAAAATAATCGACCGATACTTTCATTAGTCATATATGATGTGTAACATCTGATATCTCACCTTGGTAATATAGTTTACACATCAAAATTTAAATATGAATTGAGCAGCGATAGAAATCAAATCCAAAATAATAGTAAAAAAATTTACACTGAAATATTTATTCAATTTCTGTTTTTCAATAATATTTACTTTTTCTAGACGCTTATTATCAACGGTAAATACATTTGTTGATATATTTTACATACATATATATATATGTAGTTATACATTAGCTTATATAATAACACATTTTATACACAACACTGATGCTCAGTAACGATGTGGTCCAAGATAGTGAACACGCTAAGCAGAAGGGCTAGTTCTTAAGTATAATTGGTATAACACACCGATAGGTATGTGAAGATAGATTTTCAATTTGAGAGCGGTAGCAAGCCAGATAGATTTTAGATAAAACTCTACTATCAAAGTAAAAATTCAAGAAGATGTTTCATTCACCGAGAGTCCATGTTCATTGCAGGAATTCAAACTCACGTCTGATGACATGGCATCCGTGCTCACTACCAATCGCGGTCAACTGTAGGTCAATTAATGGTTAATAGTATTAATCTCTCATAATGGATTGGTATCATCTGACGGCCAACTCTAGCACCACACGCGCTTATTTGTCAAACAAGATAGTGCACGCTTCTCGATTTTATGTTACAAAATTCCACTCCGTTTCACGAAATTACTCCCTCAGGTTACAAGAAAGCAAAAAGGAAGACTTTACAAAACAAAAATGATACCAAGAGAATAATAACACATCGGAGGCCTCTCACTATCATAGTGGCCTGCAAACACCTCAACATCTGGAAATAAAATGGCTGATCCCGAAACTTGACACTATAGCGACCCTCTGTTATAAGTTTGTATCAATATCTAGACACAGGTCTAGTGCAGGATCTTAGCATCCACCACGTGTACGTACACTTTTCCTAAACCCGGAACGCAACTAGTCTAAGCGTGGCATCGCGGTAGATGTTGCATTAATTGTTTGATGATCGAATATTTTAAGTGTCTTAATGACCCGAGGAACTATTTGCATTCTTTATAAAAGTGAACTATGTTATTAATTAGGATATTGCCCTAGATTGTACTTTGTTGGGAAAAAATAATCTAACCTCCGTTGAGACGAAAAATAACAAAAACAAAAAGAACACGCATATCTATTGTATATCATCTAAGAGCGCTGTAAACATAATAAGCACCAAATACAAAAACTTCACTATATCAAACCGACCAAAGAAACGCGATCATAAAAGGAGCAATCAATTTCATTGGTATTAGATCTAATACATCCTTATACGATCGTCCAAATCCTAGACGCAATTTGAGCGAAACAATCACAACCGATTGATTGATCGCCGCCCAACAATAAAGATTCAAACACTCGCCTACAAAAGCGGTAATCTATAATCAATACCTCCCGGCACCTAAACATTAGTCCCGCAAATTTTGAAGGGCCGTGGCCGCATAATGAAAATATGAAAACGTCTATCCGGGTTTTTGTCGGATAACTTCATTAGGCGACTTTAAAGTACCTAACTTTCTGAAAACATCGACGTTGATGGATAGAGGGCAAGTATGTAGGGATGCGGTGTATTTCCCGAAGATATCGATAAACCGAAAGTCAGTTTAAACAAAATATTCACAAGTGCCGATTAGGTATTAATAGTAAAACGTAGAAACTAGATAAATAACCAGATATCTTGTCTTCCTCATATAAAAGATCGCAGCTATATGGTACAAGCCACCAATGGTGTTATTTCGCAGTAATTAGTAGTATTTTTAGAACTCTTAGGGAAAAGAGGTTCAAATTTGGCTACATGCTAGTGATACCCCGCATATTGCTCAGAGTGAAAGGCTAATAACCACCTACTATCTTAATAGCTATACACTTGTATCCAACTATATTTGTATAATAAATAACATCTTAAAAAACTGGAAGAGTATCTTTAATAGAAAACTAAATTAAAAATTAGAACACTATTCTAATTTAAACTTTAATTTGAAGTTCTATAATTAAATTCTAAGTTAAAACTAAATTGAAAGTGTTTAACAAAAATATCATTTTTATTTTTATTTTCTGGACTGGTTTGCTTTTTAAGTGTAGTTTTAAGATTTTTGTTGAAAATCGCTAATCCTCAAGATATTATTAACATTAAAATTTTTGTAAATTCGGTTTCGATAGCTCTTAGTTCGTATCACTAATGATAATGACACTCTGTATTATAAACGAACTTTGTTCGTAGGATTCCCTTGTTTTATGAAATATGGATGTATTCATTGACGGCGGGTAATTTATTGATATGTCACAAGCAGAGCGCTAAGGAGACGTTTACTCAACAAGACGAATATAATTTAACTATACATTCATCAAATAAGTAGTTAAGTATTTAGCATAAAATTACTTTTAACTGCTGGTAATATATTCAACCAAGTTTTAACATGTTTATTTAACTAATTGTCAAATATATAATTACTATTGACAGTGAAAATACTTTTATGCAAAATTTTCGGTCTTACAAAAGATAATTTTTACAAATTCATTAACATTTGATTGTGAATATTTTAGATTTTAATACTTACAACTAACAATTAAAAGGTATTTGTGTATCAATTTAACACTCTTATACACCTTTTATAACAAGCTTTATATGTACCACCTTTGATATATTTATGTACCACATACATTCATTTATCTCATTTATATATAAAATTTTCTTGTCATGTTGTTTGTCTGCGATGAACTCCTAAACTACTGAACCGATTGTAATCAAATTTTGCACACTGTGTGCAGTTTGATTCAACTTGAGAGATAGGATAGTTTTATCTCGATAAGTGATCATAACGCGATAGATGTCGCTGTAGTCGATGTGATTGACTACTCGAAAGGGCAGAACAAGGTCTGCTAGGTCAGCTAGTATACATATTTATCTGTAGCCGAAACAGATGAACGTGTAGGGCGAACGTGATATTGTTGACAATGATATTTGGTTATAAAAAATTCGTAGAAATATTACTATTTAAAAATTCAGAAAATAATATATAATCCAATTCGTACGTCTGATTCACCCGTAACGTTTTGCAGCCATAGCTACAGACATTTATGTGTTAGTGAATTTAAATGTATGCATCAAAACTGATAGATATACAATTAAGTATCACAGCTATATTCAAGTGCTGCAAAATAGATTCATGCGTATATTCGTCTAAGCCCCTCCCTATGTCTGTAATGTAGATCTTCATTAAGATATGGATCTTCCGTCTATATAAGCATATATTAAAGACCTTACAAAGAAATGCTCCGAAAAAGCCGAAGTTTATCCCAACACCAAAATTGTACACGCAGTTAGCTACACTGCCAATCTACATGCCAAAGGCTTCACCGATCCCGTCGATATAATAACGAGATTGAACGCGCTTCTCCCTACCGTCTCCACCAATCGTACGTGTCGGCGCACACGCCCGCATAAACGCCGCCCTCGCCACCGAGGCCGAGCGGTTAACTCTGCTCCCACAAACCCGCCGCGGCCTCCCTCCGCAGACGCTTAAGCCTGGGTTCAATCCTCTAGATAGAAGTCCTCGAGTAACTCTGCTCGCGCGATACAGTGACACTCTACATCACTGAAAATACATAATCACACCGCGTACCATCCATGCACACCCACACGTTACGTTACGTGTGTTTCTGTAAGTACATGTACCTACGCGGCTTGCCCAATAAGATCGTATGAGGATCACTAAATTAGTAAGTTATGACCTGTTGGTTAGTTAGGCTCGCGAATCGTTGATCACTTTCCAGCAGCAGCCCAAGCTGAGGTTCGGCCATTCTGGCACCCTTGCGCTCGCTGCCTTGAAACTGAGTGCCCTTATAACTCGCCCTAAAAAGTTCGGTTAAGCTGTCAAAGCCTTTAAGGCTAACAGCGTATGTCAGATCAAAAAGAAATCAGTAATAAAAGAGGGTAATAGGGAAGTACGACCGCAACTTTGTTGTGATTTCAAGCAATAATATTACACAAGATTATAGCATGAAACTGGATTAGAGCGTAAATTATTTCACGGTAGCAAAATTAAGTGCATTATTAGCTCAGTGGTAGTGTGTACGGTCGTCGGTTCAATGGACATGAGTTCGAGTCCCTGCAGTGAGCTTGAGATTTGGATGACGGCAAACATCGTAATAAACCATTGCATGGTGGTAGGTCTTGTCCACTTGGCTAGTTCAAGTTCAAAATCAGTCACCAAATACCTATAGATATGTTTTGGTAGTTGCACTTGAGAACAACCTCGACATCGTCACTTAGTATCAGAGACTGTGGCCAAAACGATAAAATACATTAAAAAAAAATATCGACTCAGATGCTGACAAATAAATGTATTAAATGTTTATTAGTTCATAATATTTAGGTCTGACGCCCGTTATTTCGCAGGTGACTGGTCCAACTGTCACCGTCCTTCAGACGAACTTCATACAGCGGTGCGAGAGCAGCCCGTGACGTCACACGAAGCTAAAAATATAAGGTCGTTTCAAGGAGAAATACATCTCAAGATAACCCTATTTATCGCAACGTTCGTGACATAATATTGTCTTTATTTTTTCAATTAATTTATGTGACCATTATTCTCTAAAGTGTAATATCTTGGACACGTTAATGAAAATTTTATATGCTATTGAAAAAAAGTGTCACATACACGCGTCAGGTTTATCCTTCACGTTTTGCCGACACGGCTACAGATAAGAGTATATGTATGAAGAAATGTGATTTACATATGTAATAGATGGTTATACACAAACTGGTAAATATATAACTAAATACATAGAGCATTTTCAGGAAAAACATCGTAACCTTCAAAAATCTTAATTCTTTTTTAATGTTACCTCCCAAAAAGTATTTTTATAAACTAGTAGCAGTATATTAATAGCTATTTTAATAGATCAGTTGTTAATTATGAACAAGTCATTTTCTTATAAAGATATTATAAATCAATAATTAAGAATGAAAAGCCTCTCTTGTAAAAAGTGCAAATTGTCGTGTACGATGTTTTTTTTTACTGAAAAGGCTCGATATTTGATTGGAGCGATGAATGCTCAGTGATAGTGTGTGCGACTATGCATCAAGGGACGTGAGTTCGAATCCATCTACAATGAGGTTGAGCTTTCGGTAAAGAAAAACATCGTGAGAAATCCATAGCATGGTGGTAGGGTTTTCCTAATGCCCGCCTGGCTTGCAACACCTTCAAGTTGGCAATCTGCCGTCAAATACCAATAGGTGTGTTCGGGCAGTGGCACCTGAGATCCAGTTCCACCACAGGCTTAGCGTGTCTATCAACTTTGACCGTATCGTCACTTAAGATCAGGTGAAATTATAGCCAGTGCGCTA
The DNA here is from genome assembly GCA_039707435.1 of Actias luna. NCBI lineage: Eukaryota > Metazoa > Arthropoda > Insecta > Lepidoptera > Saturniidae > Actias > Actias luna. Next base: position 8,020,631 of record JAZHAC010000018.1, on the reverse strand, counting down.
AACCGTAACTATAAAAAAATGTACATGATAGTGTAATTTAATATATCATTTGTTTTACTATCAAGTAAAAGTGATGTCCACTACACATGAAAAGACTAATACACCTCCGTTTCTGTCCGTCTGTTTGCGATAAACTCAAAACTTACTGAACGGATTTTCATGCGGTTTCCACCAGTAGACAAAGTGATCCATGAGGAATGTTTATATGTATAATTTGTGAACGTTTTGTGTAAATTGGTTAATTAACAGCCTTTGTAGTTTTAACGGTATGCGACCGGTCCGATATTTTACGACTTTCGACAGAGCCAATTCGTGCTAATATTTTAAATGTGAAGATGTAATTGTTTCTTACGCTTTCATGTCTCAACCGCTCAATCGATTGTGATCATTTTTAGTATAAAGAGAGATGGGGCCCTGGAGATGGTGATAAGCTACTTTTTCTCACTAAAACTTATTGGAACTAGGGTAAAGAGAGGAATGAACGTTGTATGAGATTTGTTATTGCTTCATCCGATTTATTTGACAAAATTAATATTATTCTAACTAACATAACTCGAGCGAAGTCGTGGTAAAAAGCTAGTATTTATATATCCTTCTATAGTATGGCATGCGAATATGCCGGCTGATACCACGTATTTAAAAAAAAAACAATGGCTCAATTTCTCTATCAGCCCGTTCCGTATTGCAATTTAATAATAATCTCAAAAAAAAAGTCAAACACAGTACGTATGATATAAAGAAATAATGACCTTTCACATATCACGGCTATATATGTGTAAATAGGATATAGTGTATATTCGATATAGAAAACTGACATACACACATGCATGAAACTGGTGAATATATAATTTGCTCCTATAGTTAGTGTAACCTTCTATACATATAATAACAATGTTAATTTATCGTAACCTTACAGATTTATGTAAAAAAATGTTTTTTTTAAGAATGAGTAATACAGTATATAAACTCATTTTTAGAAATGTCATTTTGTCTGTTAGTTTGTGTACGCATCACTGCTAAAGTACGTTTAGGATAAAACGGTACCAAGAAAATTATAACGCATATGGTCGAGTAACATTTAGTCTTTCTTTCATCGCAATCGGTTCGCTTTATCAAAAGTTGTTGGGTTTTGAATTACGAGAGAAGAGTAGTATCTGAATCAGTGAAAAATATATATCTGAAAAATTATAGGAAACATGTTTTAACTTCACACTTTAGAAGTTGCAGGCATAGATAGTTTAATATGTAATTCAGTTTTATTTATTACAAACTAGCTAACCCGGTAAACTTCGTATCACCTAGGACGAAACGTAACGCCCACCAGCCGCAATCTCCACTTTTAAATCTCTCATATCTTCTAAGATATCCATTTTAATGAAATGGTATTAAGGGCAGTTTTAATCTCCATGAAATGTATAACGTATGTAATATATTTACAACTCTTTAATTTTTTCGGCTTTTCTGAGCTATAATATGTATCTATTATATATAAAAACGTTCTTCATGAATCACACTGTCTATTGATGAAAACTGCATTAAAATACGTAGAACAGTTTAAAGGATCTAAGCGTACAGACGGCGGATGAGACATAATTTTATAATGTGTATATATAGCATAGAAAAGTTTCATTTTTTACACTTTTAAAGTGGTTCTTGCACGCCTTTCTTCAAAACACACAAGCTGCTCATCGAGCACTGCACTAGTGTTCTTAAACTTTATAAGTGCCTTTTAAGTTCATATTCGAAATAGAGCATTGAGGATGCACTAACGACATTACGAGGAAATTTTGTTCAATATGGTAATTATGTTCTTACACCAGAAGTTAATTCATACATTAAAATCATTTGAAGTTATGTATAGTTTCATGAAATACTTCTTAAACAAGTTCTTTAGCTTATAGTATATCAATTGGATATCACGTTCATAGATATATTAATTTTATGTTTTGATTTTGATGAAATAACTTCCTTTTTTTTCATTCTACCTATTTAGTTACACGGAACAACTATTATAAAGATATTATAATAAGATTATTATTATTATGAAGCCTTGTTTGTTGCTCTCTTTTAAAGCATTTCGAGTACCTATCTGTAAATCTGTTTGATAATATGGATGATTAGTTTTACCCGCGGCTCTGCTCGTTAAGTACTTTGCAACAAATGTATTGTGAAGCAATTCTTCTCTAAAGTTTAAAGTAAATCGGATGACGCAAATAAGTTGCATACTATACTATAAGTTTTTCGCAGGTCTATCACCGTCTCCAGGGTCCCATCTATCTTTATACCTAAATTCATAATCGATTCAGCGGTTTAGGTGTGAAGGCGTAACAAACAAACATACTCACTTTCGGATTTATAATATTAGTAAGGACAAGGATATATTAGAAATACGTATTCCGAAACCCGAACCTATGATTAGTTTACATAAAACAGAAAAGTTATATTTTTGTTATACCATTATTATTATTTATGCACGTATTAGTTTTTACTTAACGTTACAGTACAAATATAAAAATCCCGATTACTCTACATAGCTAGTGCCAGCGACTATGTTCGGCTTTGATTTTCATTTTTAGTGGATTTCTATATATAACGTAAAATGAATAAGAATTACAAATTTCAAATTAATAACTCATTTATATACAAGTTATAATTATTTTATACATATAATTATATTATAATATTATTTGGAGTATAGTCTTTTATACTATCAAAATTGACGGATTAGTAAACTACAGCAAATATATGCAAAGCCACGTATATTTCAAACGTTTCAAAAGTCGAAATAATAAAACAGTAATATAAAGTTCCAAATCCAGTTTTACTTTAATAAGTTTAAAGTAGATAAATTTCATTTTTATTATAAAATAAATTAGTAACGATGTACCTATGTGAAAGTGGCTTACTGTCTTTGAATATTAATGAGCCTTGAGTAGGGAGGAGCTTTAACCTTTTTAGGTATCATTATTTTCGTGTCTTCTATCCACAATTGAAAATTTCAAGAAAACCTGTCATTTTATCATACTAGAATGTTTAATTCTTTACTTTATGATTTTAGTTTAGTATCGCTGCAATATAATGCCACTGTGTCAGCAGAGTACGATCCGAAAACAACGGTGATTACCAAGAAATCATCAGTTGTTAATGTTACCTGATTTTTAAAGTGAAATCTAGATATATATATATATATATAAGCGTTATGGCCATAATTACACCTGATCCAAAGTGACGATACAGTCCAAGTTGGTAGACTCGCTAAGCCTGTGGATGGACTGGCTCTCAAGTGCATCTGCCGGAACACACCTATTGGTATTTGGCGTCAGATTTTCAACTTGAGGGTGGTAGCTAGCCAGACAGGCATTGGAAAAAGGCCTAGCACCATGCTATGGTTTCTTCACGATGTTTTCCTTCACCGAAAGCTCAAGCTCATTGTAGGTGGTAGAATTCGAACTCACATCCCTTGACGCGAAGTCGTACATACCACCTGAGTTATCATCGCTTCATAGAGATATAGACATAGAACGTACTCAGAATTATCTCCACTTTAACTCTTCTACTTTTACTTTTTTGAGAGCCAGTTCCTACACTGGTTTGGTGTGTCTACCAACTTGGGCCGTGTCGTCACTTAAGATCAGGTGAGATTATAATACCATAACGCTAAACCTTAACTATAAAAAAACTCCAGATTTTAAATATTTAATCGTAACCTAAGGCTTTGTTTACCTTAATCAGAAAACGAGCAAAGTCCAAGATGTCAAAATATACCTAGATTTTACTTTAAGTCTCTCACGTAGCATGAGGGTAACAGCTAACTTTAATATATAAAAAATTCGAATTTGTGGCTGGAATTGTGGGTTAGTGATCGTCTAACTTGTAATTAAATTGACCAGTTGAAACCATATACAAATACATATAATAAGTATATTTATTTTATGAAGAGATTTTTTCATAGCTAGTTTTCTTTTTCATGTCTATATTTTATTAAAGGACTTAGTTCTACAAAGCACATGTGAGTCCCATCGTACTCTGCCATGAAAATATTTACCGTAGTTACTTAGAACTAATAACAAATTTAAATAGAATCTTGGCTTTGTCAGTTGCAGGTGCAGCAAAGATTTTATTGAACATGCCCTGACCTATTGTATTAAGTTTTAAGTGATCTGTGATGGCTCTCTGTTGAGCTTGGTTTTGGTATTCTGTCAACAAGTGTTGCAAGTATTCAATCCATGCAAACGTCACGCAGTTGGGTTATACACTTTTTCTACTAAGAAAGGCAAACTTGTTAAATGGTATGTGTTCGGATCTATTCGCAATTATAATTAGAAATAGTAAAAACAGTAGTAAACAGTTTATTACAAGATAAATGATACTGCGGCTGAGTTATTAACTACCAAAACAGTATTAAAGCAGGTGCTGGAGTAGCTATTGGTTTCGTAAATTTGTTATAATTATGAAAGTACCAAAAAATTACAGAATTTTTTATTTTGTAACAGACTGAATCTGCATCAAAAATGTCGGCATAAGAGATCGGCTGTCTGCTGCAAATGCAATCCGGTTTACGGTTTTATTTCTCGTAACAGAACACATCTGGGGCTCGAATTGAAACAGCGTTTGCAGCGTCCTTGGTATCAGCGAGGATTATATTAAAGCTTATTTTAATGGCGGCCATTCCGGAAAGTTATGTCCCGGATACGACAACGTAGTAGGTGTTATCTCACAGATAATTTTACAAAAATAAAATATACTTTACTAGAATACAAAGATCTTACTTGATGCTTTCAAGTAGTACAATTTTCGTTAAGATTATTTCAGCTTTTAATGGGTTCACTTGTATAATGATTTTGTTTGTTTATAAGTACTAGTTTCGTTTTTTATTTTAATTACTGATTTCTCTATCATTTGATTTTGATATCTACATTATTTCCTAGGGTAGTAGTGTATAATAATTATAATACAATTTATTTTCAAGTAAAGTGTCGACATTTTGCCGTACTTCAAAAATATCTATATAGAAAACCTTTTCATTTCTGTATTTCTTTGTAATTTTACATTGTAGAATGTTACGAAGTTACGGATTCGATTTTCGTTAGGGTCTATTGAATTTGAAGTCTATTTAAGGTATTGGAAATGTAGACATTTTTTAAATTTGCAGTGATGCATACTAATGGAACTTTGTGTAAACTGAACCTTCATGTGATCATTATACTGTTGATTATTCAAATTTGGACTTGTGGTAGGTACATAATATCAGCCTCTAGGTGTTTTGTTGCGAAGCAAAGACAAGTTTATATACTAAAAAGGTTCGGATCACAAGAAAAGCGATTTTGAAAAAATGATAGCTCAATGGTAGTGAGTACGGGCTCAACGTCAACGGGCGTGAGTTCGAAACCATCTACAATGAGCTTGAACTTTCGGTGAAGGAAACATCGTAACAAAACCATAGCACGGTGGTAGAGCTTTTTATAATGTCTGCCTGACTAGCTTCAAGTTGAAAATCTACTGCCAAATGCCATAGGTGTATTTTGGCAGTTTTACTTGAGAACCAGTCCCTCAAAAGGCTTAACGTGTCCAATAACTTGGGCCGTATCCTTACGTGATATCAGATGAAATTAGGAACATAACACATAACCTTAACTGTAAAAATAAAAATAAACAAATAGAAAAACTACCCTACAAAGTCTCATCCTAGTATATATTGTATTATCACTATATGAATTCAGATATTTCAAATAGGTAACTTTGAATAAAATTATGACATAAATGTTTGGTACAACAGTAAATCAAAAAAAATTGAAGAACTTGTCTATCTATTAACAATTTAGTAGAAAGATGTCCATGGCCCGGCATATAGCTTTATAAGTACCGCTTCAACGCCAAAGGTAACGTTGTTACATTACCACTCATCGACTATAATAAAGTACACTTATTCGTCCCGCAAAACAGTAGTTCTTTTCCGAAGGCTGTGATTAACAACAAGAAATCATAAAACATGGGCACATTCCAACTTGGTCGCCAAGGGTAGCAAGCTAAAACGTGATCAGTCACGTAGTTTTATACTAGTGTCATTGTTATTCTAATGTGTTTAAACGAAACTCATTAAAAAAAAATGCCACGTATATCTGTGAAAGTATCGAACATAGAGTGTTCGGTGTTGATTTCTAACTGGTTATTGTTACTGATGTACTTTTTGATCAATAAGCCACAGTAACTATTTAACATCATATGAATCACGTGATCCTATTATTATGCTTTTGATTTGCTCAACAAATACAAGTAAAGCCTTATGTGATACACAATTCGTGTGTTTTGGCTTAACGCAACTGTAATTGGCTGCCAAGGTAGGGATTAAAACAAAATTACAATTGGATCCCGCTGATCTAGATCTAAGCTTTGTTACTTAATTTGTAACCATATTTTGCTATTTAACGTATTAGGTATTTGTTACAGTTTAAATAAATGTATTATGATTTAGTTTAAAATTAAGCAAATATAGAGCCTGGGGGGAGGGAAGCAAATATTTAACATGGCCATTCCAATTGGTACATTAACCTACGCGTAACGGATACCTAAATTCTACGATTTTTACATGTATTACAGTAAGTGTAATATTGTAGATAATTTTAACTTTAAACGTTAATTAAGGTGTGTCATAAAATCTACTATATGACGGTTTCGTACCGTTTTATGAACAAACTCAAAGATTATGTGAACTAATTTATTAGTTACTACCTATTCCATGTTTTGTTACGTTTTTCGTAAATACACATTGGCATATATACTAAAATTTCAAATTATCATGTTACCTTCTAAAAATAACGTGCCATCAAGTTTTCTATACTTCAATTCCAACTGTACGTTAAGTCTCCATGTTAAAATCATTACGTGTTTTGGAACATCAGTTTTTTTTTGTAGTTATTCTGGTAAATAAACGATACTATAATGGTTTATTGTTCGAGGTGATAAGCTTATACATTTGCAAAAAAACTATTCATAACTCAAAGATTTCAATTGAAAATATAAAAAGGATTATTTAGAACTTAGTATGACACATAATAATATATTATTCACGTTGTCGTAAAGAATGTAAGAACATTAAAGGTAAAATTGGCTGTCACAGTGAACGTCACAGGACACGATTCGCCTCATTTTCAAGGTGGGAACACGCAGCCAATGAGCCCCGTCGGCTCTCTCTAGCGACGCGTGCTCCAGCAATGTGCCGTGAAATTGGCTTGCAATTTGAATCACAGGCTTTCGTAGAATAAAAGAATTTCTTTCTCTGAATGCACTGAAATGGATAGTACTTGTTTTTTTACTGGAAAGTATAGATTTTTTTCCATTTTCGCATTTAAAGAGGCAAAGTTAACGAAAAATGAATTGAAAGTAAAAAGTCAACTTTTTTGGTTGAAATACTTGCTACATTTCAGAACAAAAATGATATGTTTTTTTTTATTAGTTTTAAGGTTCTGCATTATGGTTATAATCTCAACTGATCTTAAGTGATGATACGACAACGACACTAAACCTGTGGAGGGATTAGCTTTAAAAATGATATTAAGGTATCTATATTATTGTTTTCCTGTCCATAAAAGTTTCGACCACTTTGTTTGTTTATAATAAAATTAAATAATTATACTTGATTTTTAAACCTTGATTTAAGTGCCTAATTTGGTTTCTTAGTTCTGTATCCTTGTATTAAATGATTCTGCCTATTTTTCAATTTAAACTGAGTGAAAATAATTCAATATAATTAGATACATTTGATTAAATAGTATTAAAATGTCGGACAATAACATAAAATCTGTTATTATATTTTTATTTAAAATCAGTGCATACAAAAACAATCTTTGTCTGAACGCTTGATGGATCAACGTCTCTTTCGCAGGCTGTACGTGGTCAACATACGCCATCGCTGTATATTCGCTGTTCCTCGGCGCATCCTCAGAGTATCACTCAGTAACATACGATCTGGGCTGGTTCTAGGTGAATTCAAGTCAGGGCATCTGGAAAATAATGCATAAAACAACAAGGTTATTTTTTCTTCTTCAGCCTCTTTCTATCTGAAGCTAAGACCTGATTTATTGCATGGCATGTCTGTGACAAGAATTATATTATTGTTTCTTTACGCTTTTCAATTTTTTATACATTAATTAAATGTATTAATTTAACATTTCATGCCATATATTGTTAATATAGGACGTTAGAGCTAAAATAATGTATTTTATATTATGGCAGTCATGTGATAATAGTGACATACAATAAACCTGCCATACTGACTTCCTTTTGACTTGTTGTATTTATTGGACACTCAGCGTATAATATTCAGCATCAGAAAGACTTACAGCTTGGTATGACAGCAATAGCGATTGGAAGATCGCTAATCTCACGGTTATTCTCGTTGCCACAAATGATAACTATTATATCAGTATAACTTCAAACTCTATAATAAATAACTACAAATTTTCAGTGATATAAAACACCGTAATGTAACTGTTATATGATTGTAGGACCTTTGCCCAAATAACTGCATATGTTTAAAAGTATATTATCGATTATACAGTATACTTGTGTGTGCACATTCAAGTTTATAAAGCAGTCTCCGTAACCGAAATCATTTGGTATCATCAGATTAAACATTTTATTACTATCTTAAGACACATCGACACTGAACGCAAAACACTTAACTAATATATTAGATAAAAGTTTAAAATTAACACATAAGTAAAAAAAAGGACTTTCAAGCAGTCAATAAACACACACACACAAACTTTTTAAACTAGTAGTGCAGTGATGGTATTGTAGTATAATCCAACTAAGTGATTCCGCGTCTTCGTCAACGTGGAAGTAAACATTATTTAAACATGTTTGCCTGTTTTGTAACTATTTTTACTACAACTTTGTTCTTATTGCTAATAGCTTTATGTTAAATAAATAGCCTAAGCCCTTCCTCAATGAATGCTCTATCACATACAAAAATAATATTGGAATCCAACTGATAGTTTCTAAGATTAGCGCGTTCAAAGAAACAAATATATTTTTCCGCTTTATATTATCAATATAGATAACAGTGACAACGGCTCTTCCCTAAAAACGTTATCACAGGTTACCATAAACACCTGTTCACGTTCAAAATTGACTAGAATATGGCTTTCTTAAACACAAACGACTCGTGTAATATTTTAATATACTACCATTACCATAACAAAACAATTCAACCTCATTCGGAGTAAAGATAATAAACACATAGGAGCTAACATTTCCAAATACCACTTTACATATAAAATCTGTAATCTGAAAAGGCGATTTCTGGATCACGTCTTTCAGGATCAGGACCTTTTATGGAAATGTACTCGAGTCTAAATCCTTTACTAAGCAAACAAAAGGTGTGAGAGGGTTGCTGGATGGACACACTTAGCGTACGCGATTAGAAAACATGTTTACGTGGCTTGACCTTCATTCTAGCTTAAGAACTTTGAGATTGGTTAAATGTACACATAACTTGACGAATAAAATATTTCCTATAAGTATATAGAACCTTTTCAGAAAAAACTTCGTAGGTGACAATTGCACTTTTTACAGGAGATAAGTAGTTGCTCATTACTGATTAAAAAGAGTTTATAGAATCTTCAAAAAAATATTGTGATTTGTTGTCGTAAATAAACCACTGATATATTAAATTAGTAGTTCTAAATATACTAATTTACAAATAAAATTTAAGGAGATTACAATACAAAACATTTGTAAGAGTTTTGCCAATTACGATGTTATTGTTGAAAAGACTCGATATTATCCTGTTATAAAAGTATCCTCGTTTGTATTACATTATACAATATCGATGAACTTTTAGATAATTTATGATACAAAATTATCGTTTTATACCTTATACGTATGTTTAAGCAGAATGTCTTCTCGTGTAAATGTTGTGATCCAAAATTGTAACACTCTTACTGCAGTAAAATGCAATTATCGGTAACTAGCCACATAGCCTTTATTGTAGATTTTCAATCTGAGTATACTAGCTAGCTAAGTGGGCATCAAAACATGCTCTACCACCATAGTTATAACATTGATTACTTTCTTCGAAATTCCAAGACCAATATATAATTTTAACCCAGAGTCGCGGTACTAGAAAACGCTTAACAAGTCATCGACAATTTAATTTTAAATGAAGTAACAAATTTGATTTCTTTCAAACAGGGCGGGCATTTGAATTTATCCTGTAACACAAAGTTAATATAGAATATCTTAAGGGATTTTTTTTTGTTTTTTAAGATAATTAATGTATCATTCAGCGATGTAGGTATAGTGTAATACTTACTTGTAAATTTCTTTAGTGATCAAATTATCATTCTTGCATCTCGTATTCCACAATGGCCAATATTTAAAGCCCTCTCGATGAAAAATTTGAACGGCACACGCTGTGTCGTCTCGGATATCGTCATCCAGAAGAGCTGCAGATCAAGTTATGATTGTTGTTGAAAATGTCTGTGATATTTTAAACGTACGTTGATCCTTAATTCAACAATGCAACAAAAATATTGTTTCAATTTTAATTCCAACACGAACAGCCGGAGGCTGTATCTGATTTTGAAATTGGTTTAATGAATCATTTATAATTTTCCTTTTACGCGTTATTACATTTTTTTTCAATTTACTGTTGATTTAATTAAATATATAGCCAGTACCATCTTAAGAGTGAGATTAAAAAATATTTCAGGTAGACTCTTTGGGGGCAAATTAATATGCGATAAAAAGAAACAAGCAATTTGGCTAATTTTTATATTGTTCGTGGATCAAATGAATCAGGTTTTTAGAGAAATAAGGATTGGAAATTATTCTAAATATATGAAATTTTTATAACTGCTGAAAAAATCACAATTTTTTATGTAGGTACATTCGAACAGAACTCTCATATAGCAAAGACATATATATTTAGTTGTTTGTTTTTGTGTTGATGCTACTAATGATTATTAATAGATAAAAATAACTAATTTGAATGTTTTCAATTAATAAAACAAGATACCGAATGTCCCCAGAAAAATATAACGTAGCACCTAAATATACCTTATATTTTGATCACAATAAAACTCGATTTAATCTACATCGTTTACACAATTCGAACAGCTTTTAATATTCATAAAACTATTAAAAGGTCAGATCAAATTTACTGTAATTCAAACAAATCATCTTAGTCTGTGTCAGTTTAAATGAGGTTCAATCCAATAATATGGTGTAAATAAACAAAGCTATGTGTATTTATAATCAGTTATATATTTTATTATATCTATACATTTATATATTATTTATAATACATACAGTAAATATATCAATCAAGATATGAGCTCCCATACAATGTTGCCAAATAGTAAATTTTCCATTATCTATTCAAATTATTCGATATAGTGAACAAGGCATTGAAAAAAAAACATGGTAAGATTAAAAGTCACGCGACCATTTCCCATGCCGAAGACTACTTCAGAACCGGTATGGTGTATATAAAATAATAAAAATGCTATAAATCAAAAATTCGTCCACTTCCACGTTATAGCAGTAAAAAGCGCTTGTTTTCGACGGCAAAGGAGTGATTTAGTACGTCGAGATAAGCGAAATTGCTTTACTGTGAAGATTTTATGAGTTTTATATCAAACCTTATAACATCAATAGTAAGGGGATCCTTCACTTTTTATAAGGGCTATAAAATAAACGGAAAATATGTATATTAAACAAAATTACTTTTTAATGTTTCAGATCTATTAAAATCATTTGGCCATATGTTTTTAGAGAACATATGTAGGTTTAGCGTTATGGCCATAATGTCACCTGTTCTTAAGCGATGATACGGCACAAGTTGGTGGACACGTCATATCTGAGGGCGGACTCGATCTCAAGTGTAGCTGCCGGAATACACCTATTGATATTTGGCGGTAGGTATTCAACTTGAGGGTGGTAGCCCTACTACCATGCTATGATTTCCTCACGATATTTTGTTTAACCAGAAACTAAAACTAATTGAAGGTAGATTCAAACCCACATCCATTGGCGCAGCGTCAGTACACACTACCATTGTGCTATCATCGCTTCCATATAAACTTGAACATTTTAAATACCTACCACCTTCAAGTGAAAATTTGTCGGGAATTAAATGTCAGTGTATTCTGGGACCTGCTCTTAAAACTATGTTTAACGTGGTACCATATTCTACAATAAGATTACATAATAACTTAGGAAGAAGTAAACAATCTCTCCTTACATTCGCAAGATACATTGCATTCTCCACCTCGTTTACCAACTTTGCACCATTTTGATGGTATCTGAAACATGAATTCTCACTTTTATTTAGTATAGATATTGATGAGAACAACATCGTTTCCCAAATTTAGATACCAAGAGGACCTATTTGACCAAAGATTTTGATCTTCTAGTGCATAAAGAAATAAGAAGTAATCGTTATGAATTTACCTTTTAGAATAACTCAGCATAATAACAATAATGGCATCATTCTTTTTAAATTTGATATGAATCACATTTTTAAAATATTTATTAGTAGTAATTGCTTTAAAATAAATAATAAAGACTAAATGTTTTTATCTACCTGATACAATCCATAAGATTTCTTTCCGCTTCTGGACACAACTAATGCATTGGTATCTCTGTTGCTCACCTTTTCTATCAAACATACCCCTGCAATAAATCGTTACATTAATTGTAAACATACATTAATTGTAACACTATTTAAATCATGATTGTAGTGAATAAACAGCATATTAATTATGTCTACGAATCAACATAGTTCAACTAATGATAACTATAGTCGAACATTACAATAAGTCATTAGCTATCAGATACGTTACATAGGGATGGCTAAAATCAAGTCCCGCGGTTTGACTTTATCCTTTTATAATGCATTTACCTTTGGAAACCAACGCGACCTGGTGGCTAAGTATCTACAAGACCACCAGGTGGATGTGTTTCTTATCCAAGAAACATTTCTAAAACCTAGTACGCGCGATCCGAGAATCGCAAACTACTCTATAGTAAGAAATGATCGTACATACACCAGCGGTGGAGGTACGATGATATACTATAAAAAATCTCTCTATTGTACTGCAATAGATCCTCCTAAACTCGATAACATCGAAGTCTCGATTTGTAGGATAGGGATGTCAGGACATCCCTCGATTTACGTAGTCACCGCTTATTTAAGCCCGAATAAACACCTCACGAAAGAGGATCTCGCTACTCTATTTTCGCTAGGTAATTCAGTGATTATCGCCGGCGACCTTAACAGTGGTCACGAAATGTATAATAAATATAGTTCATACACTTCTCGAAATGGTACTATTCTTGCAGAGCTTGAGAGTGAGCTTTCTTTCGATGTAGTAGCTCCCTCTGAGCCAACTCACTACGCTATTCGAAGCAACACTCGCCCGTCCGCACTAGATGTAGCCCTCCTCAAGGGAATCGCACTTCCTGTTCGCGACATAAGAGTTGTGAGCAAACTTCTCTCAGACCATCGTCCGGTCATTTTACAGTTAGGTCAGCTCGATGATTCCGGCCCCTCTTCCGTCCAAGTGGCTGATTACGCAGGTATCTTATCGATAACCCTTCGTCACCAAGTCTGGATAAGATCCCGAACGTAGTAGAGTCCGCTGCGGATGCTGACCTTGCGATCGATTCCCTGGTTGAACACCTGCAATCTGCCGTGAGGGTAACCTCGAAATAGGTGAAAGCGGCGAATGATCGCCGTTTTATACTCCCTCCCGACATGCGGGCTTTCATCACGGAAAAGAATGCGGCGATGCGTGCGCATGACTCTTATCCATCTTAGGATAATCGCTCCCGTCTTCGAGCCCTCCAGAGAGAGGTGAAAGCTCGCATGGCCGAAATCCGTAGCAGCAGGTGGGACGCTTTCTTAGGAGAGCTTCAACCGACTCACCTTGCCTACTGGAAGGTCATTAAGGCCTTGAAGGCTAACAATCACACTCCGATGCCCCCTCTAAGCAGAGGCCCCGGGATACCTCCCGCTTTTGACTGCGACGAAAAGGCGGAATGTCTCGCCGACTCGTTAGAAGAGCAGTGTTCCCCAAATCAAGGCTCAGACCCTACTCATATGAGCATGGTCGAGTCCTCAGTGAAATCATTCCTATTATATCCTCCTGCAGCTCCCCTGGATCCCATCTCAACGGACAAAGTCCGGGCGGTGATCAAAAGCCTCAAGCTAAGGAAATCTCCAGGTCCAGACGGCATCAGGAATGAAGTCCTCAAACGTCTTCCTGACCATCTGATTGCTCTTCTGGTCTGCATCTTCAATGCGGCCATGTCACATTGTCATATTCCAGCAGTATGGAAAAGGGCACATGTCATAGGTATTCACAAACCAGGGAAAGAGTCAAATTCTCCTGATAGTTACAGACCTATCAGCCTCCTAAACACTTAAGGTAAAATCTATGAGAGACTCCTTCTGAGTCGTCTCGAGTCCGCTGTAACCAGCAAAAGATCCTACCTGATGCGCAGTTTAGCTTTAGAGCCAGACACTCATGCACGGACCAAGTACTCCGCCTCACGGAGCACGTCCTCTCTAAATTCAATATCCCTGGTTTTGAAAAATCTCCATATCGCACCCTTGCAATTTTCTTTGATGTAGCCAAAGCATTCGATAAGGTTTGGCACTCGGGGCTTATATATAAGCTCAATCAAGCAGAAATTCCGGACAATCTAGTCCGGATACTACTCAATTATCTCTCCGAGCGCTCCTTCTGCTATCGAGTAGAAGGAGCACTCTCATCTCCACACCCGATAAGAGCGGGAGTTCCCCAAGGTTCTATCCTGGCGCCTCTGCTTTTTAACCTGTTCATCAGCGATATCCCCTCCCTCGAAAAAGAATTCAGTTCGGATTTTACGCTGATGATACAGTCATATTCGGTAGTCTTAGGAACCACGTCAAACTCATCAGTTATGTCCAAAGAGCTGTAGTCACTTTTGACGACTGGTGTAGTAAATGGTGTATCGCACTCAACCCGGAAAAGAGTGCCGCCGTTATGTTCGATACTATTCGGAAAAGTAGAATCCCTCCGTACGCTCCTCTCAAACTTTATTCGAGAGATATTCCCTGGGCCTCAGTGGTCAGGTACTTAGGTGTCGATTTAGACTCGAAGCTCATTTTCAGTTCCCATATCAAGAGGGTGAAAAGAAAAGCTACTATAGTCTTAGTCCACCTTCGCCCTCTTTATAATTCGAAAAGTAAAATGTCACTGAGCTGTAAGCTTACCTTATACATGACATGTATCCGTCCGATTCTAACATACGGCTGTCCAGCCTTTGCTCGTGCCTCGAAACCCACTCTCAGACCTCTGCAAGTGTTGCAGAAC
Source organism: Actias luna (assembly GCA_039707435.1). Classification (NCBI taxonomy): domain Eukaryota; kingdom Metazoa; phylum Arthropoda; class Insecta; order Lepidoptera; family Saturniidae; genus Actias; species Actias luna. The sequence continues at coordinate 8,005,266 of JAZHAC010000018.1, read as the reverse complement.
AAATACCTGCGTGCGATTACCGGGGCCCCCTGGTACGTACATTCGTGACCTCACCAAGACTCACTTCGAGAGAGCGGAGGCACATCCGAATCCTCTAGTAGTGAATTCTGTGAAATACGATCCGAACCTGAACGATAGCGGATACAAACGCCGCCCTCGTCACATCTTCCTCGAAACGCCGGATAAATTCACGCGACATACCGCGTCTTTTCCGTCCGTCTCTATTCCGAAACGCGCATACGCGCGCGCTAGACCGCGAAACTGTCGTCCTCGCCGCCGAGGGCGGGCGGTTAACTTCGCTCCCGCACACCCGCCACGGCCTCTCTCTGCGGACGCTCGAGCCTAGGTCGATCCTCCGGAATGGAGCCCTCGAGCTAACCCGCTCGCGCGATACAGTGACTCTTTACATTCACTGAACCCACATCATTACACTGCATATCACATTCCTGCACACTTACACGGTACGTACACGGTTCTGTGAGGGACCGCACCTGGCCCTGAATATGGTTCGGTCTTTTGATTAATAGTTATTATATATAATTCAGCGTTTCATTGCCTTCTTCTCGGTTCTTAGCGTTCGTTTTGTTAGGTTAGGGACTCTCGTCGTTCACTATTTAGGTAGGAAGGACGCACAGTACAATCTTGCCTCGCCGCTTTGCACAGTACAAATCAAAATATGTTTTTTCAGATCCCCAAGGCAATCAGTTAGTTTCGATTTTTACTATTTTTATTATTATAACGTATCTATTTCTCATTAATAGCTAGTACCGCGTTGGTTTTTCTCTTACGCGATTCGGCAACAGCCCAAGCCGAGGTTCGCTCACTAGTGACACCCTTGTGCGAGTTGCCCTGCGGGCTCGAGCGCATTCCGCGCTCGCCCCTCTAGTTCAGGTGAAGCTGTAAAAGCCCCTCAGGCTAACAGAGTAGGTCCTTTCGAAAAAAAAAAAAAATACGTTACATAGGGTAAATCTTATTTTACTATTAAATTATGTCGAGTCTAAATATCTATAGGTGTATTCCGGCATTTTCACTTGAGAACCAGTCCCTCTACTAGGATTAGCGTGTCCACCACCTTAAGCCATATCATCACTTAACATCACGTGATATTGTGTCCAATAAAGTATTAAATTGAAAATATTTTAATTTTCATTTACTTTCATTCGCAATCAATATAACCCGTATTGAGAAACTGTAAAAATGAGACTTTTAGGACATTTAGCGGGCTAACAAAAGGAGTCTAAAAACTTGATACAATTTGATGGAATTATATGTTTATAAGATTATATTCAAAGAATATTAGCTTAAATAACTAAATAGGCCAGTAATGGGAAAAGTAACTAGAATTTAGGCTCTCACGTGCGGTTGTCGAGTTTGTTTTTTAATAGCAGATTTATTCATATTTTTTTTAGCTATGTTGGTAGTTTGTACGGATGTCGCGTCAATGGATGTGAGACCAATCCCTGCAATGAGCTATAGCTTTCAGTGAGAAAAACATCGTAATGAAACCATAGCATGGTGATATAGCTTTTTCTAATGACCATCTGGCTAGCTACCACCCTCAAGTTTAAAATCTGCTGCAAAATACCTATAGGTGTTCCGGTAGATGCACTTGAGAGCCAGTCTCTCCACTAGGCGTGTACTAGATAGTGTGTCCACTATCTTGGGCCACATCATCACTTAATTTCAGATACGACTGTGGCCATAACTATATAAAAATAAGTTTGAAGGTAAATACTGCAGTTTTACTACGATAATTTTCTTCCTCGTTAGAAAATTCAGCTATATCTTGGAATCCCATCGCGTATTTCAACGCGATATCCAAACGCATTACCAGTAAAACATCAAAACTTACAAAACTATTGTGTCAGAATTTGGCGGAAAAGCGAATGCATACACTTAAGATCCGTACCATAGCATTCCTATTTTAAGACGAGCCAAAATAATTGGATATGTTAACAACATGACAAGCATTTTATTAAATTTTCCAGCATAACTGAAGACAGAAAACTATTTTCATATTCAATGTACCGCACTTCATTAATCATAAACTCTATTAATCAACATATGTACGATTTTGTAGTAGTTATTCAAAGAACTTCCTAGATGTCTGACTTATGTAAAACTAATTTTAATTGCAGCTATGCATGCTTAGAATATTAATCTATCTCTTCATTACCTTATCTACCTTATTAAACAATGCGTTTTTTTAAATACATTACCAAATAATCGGCACTTCGTAATATCTTTGGTGGATTTCCAGTTATAATCTTGATTATTCTCTTACAAGTTTTAATTAAAATGGAAGACAACATTCTTAGAAATCTTTGGTTTCACTGTGCGGGTGCCGGGTCCATCGTGTGGCAGATAGGAAAACTCCAAGCCTATCGCGAGATTTGTAACACGAGTGTAAGTTTATTTTTCCATGTTTTACCCGAATAAATAAAGTGACAGACAGTAGACATATTCAGATTTTGGTAATTTGCCAGTAACATGGACTAAACTATTCTATTGACACAGAAAAACACTACAATTTTATTATTACTATAAATTAATATATGTATATATTTTATTCAAAACTAATTACTGAGTATTTGCCAGGAATTTGATAGTTCTTTAATTAGAATTTGATTTGTTTAGCGTTATGACTAAAATCTCGCCTAATGTTAAGTGACGATGTGGCTTAAGATAGTGGACATCATTGATCTATCATTACTTGCATTGTTCATTGGTCGTATATAATAAGCCCTTAAGGCTCACAGCGTATGTCAGTTCGGAAAAAAAAGTAATTTAAGTGGCCATTGAATATTTCGGTTTCTATGTACAAGTGTCGTGAAATATAACTAATAACTAAAATCAATAATTTAAAGCTATCCCAAAAACTATATATACAGTTTTACCAAGAAATCCGCCAATTCGTTAGAACTAACTACATATAACAGATAAATTTGATGTTAACAGAATTACTTTAATTACACTTTAATTTAACAGAATTAGTATTTGTTTTTTGTTTTTATTATGACATCAACTGTGTATGCAGACAGTTTCATTACAGGGCTTTATAAACATAATGAACGAACATCAAGTAACAACTAAATAATTGTACTGTGCGGGAAACGAACCTATGCTACTTCGGCAGGGCGGTTGCAACGTAACAACTAGTATAACCGCTATTCCTATCGTGAATAAGAAAAGTTACAAACGACAATAAAAATGTAAGGGCATTTTACTCAAAACTAAGCACGACTTTTTCATTAACTAAGTACTCTAATTCCCTTAAATCAGCGTCATCCCGTAAAGTGTTAGAGACAATTTATGCCAAGATTCCGGTCACGTATAAAAACTTGGGCACTGGGCCGTTCCAATCAGATTTTTATCCCCCCGATATTACGCCATGAGGAAACTCTATTGTTATTTTGGAGATACGCGAGCGACACTGAAAAACGGTTTTATCACAACAAAGAAAAATAAACAGAATTCTCTTAACTTCCGTTTCTAATCATACACACTAATTTAAAAACCACTGATCTTACTGAAAGGATGATAGCTCAGCGGTAACGTCAACCGATGCCGCGTCAAAGTACGTGTGTTCGAATGCCTACTAAGAGCTTGAGCTTTCTGAGAAGGAGAATATCGTGATGAAGCCAGTCCACCTACAAGTTTAGCGTGTCCACCATTTTAGGCCGTATCGTCACTTAACATCAGGTGACATTGAGGTCGTAACCCTAAATCTATAAACTGTATTTTAAAAATCATAATATTGCCTATTAACGTAATTAGGTACTGATTATTTGAACAGTAAAATTTTAAATGTTTGTTTGAATTTTTATGTAAAAAATGTTTTATAAAAAATAATGAATACATTAAGTTATAATCGCCGTTTGATTTATGATAAATTAGAAGAATAAAATACTAATTTCAAATGATTTTAAATGGATTTTTACAGTTTAAATAAATATCACGTTATTTTTCACTAAAAATAAACAACTGATTAACGAATAAATACATACATTCTTTTATAATCTAATTAATTAGCAACACGTCTAAGCTCATATTACTCTGTAAAATAAACAAAGAAGTCTAATTAAAAAAAACTTTTATATCGTACATAAAATTTCACAAAGAAGTAAGAAATTTGCATTACTGAAATAATATTAGGTGTTCAAACCCGCGTTAATGAAAAAAACACGCATTTTCAAATATTTTAATCGATAATACCACCAAACTATTTATTCGCCCCCAGAATATTATTATCAAAATGCTACCTTGAAGCTTGCTAATTAAATCGGTATTAACAAACAACGTGGCAATCCTTCTAATATTTAGATAAAATTGCTAAGCGGTCCCTCCTTCTAGATTAAATTTATCCTAAAGTAAAAATAAAATAACTTATATTAATCTATTTATGTTTTATTCTATCACTGATTATATTAATGTTGTCTTAAATATGTCAATATTAAAAAAAAATACATATGAAGTTGACTTTCCTAACCTCAGCAGCACTAAGTACCCAGTATCGTTAACTTCCGCCTTCTTGTTTTCAAAGATAAGGAACTGTATTCCATTAAATATAATTAACCTACTACTTCTATATCAGTTCATTATAACAATCTATACTAGTACCATGAGTAATCACCAAAATTGACAAATTATAAAAAAAAAAAAAAAAAATTTTTACCTACATATTAAAATCTTGTATGCGTATGTTACTGATTATTTGAATTAAAATAACTGACCTATTAAGGTTATATTTACATAACATAGCGTTTCATCAACACGATGTTTCATGTATATTCTAAGATTTATAGATGACGTTGTGGTCGATCATTATTAATCGAAACAGACAAAATATCTTTTTTTTTTTTTTTTTGAATTGACATACGCTGTTAGCCGTAAGGGCTTTGACAGCTTCACCGAACTTTTTGGGGCGAGTGCTGAGGGCACTCAGCTCCGAGGCAGCGAGCGCAAGGGTGCCAGAATGGCCGAACCTCGGCTTGGGATACTGCGGATAACAACAAGGATCGTGGGGGTAGTCCCTTACAGAACCGTGTACTTAACGTGTAGGTGTGCATGGATAGTATGCGGTGTGATGATGTACTTTCAGTGATGTAGAGTGTCACTGTATCGCGCGAGCAGAGTCACTTGAGGGCTCCTATCCGGAGGATCGATCCTGGCTCAAGCGTCTGCAGAGGGAGGCCGCGACGGGTGTGCGGAAGCGAAATTAACTGCTTGGCCTCGTCGGCGAGGACGGCGGTTACGCGGGCGTGTACGCGGACACGTACGATTGGTGGAAACGGTAGGAAGAAGTGCGTTCAAACTTGTTATTTTATCGACGGGATCAGTGAAACAATTACGTGGCCGGCGCGCGAAACCTTTGGCGTGCGGATTAGCATTGTAGCTAACTGCGTGTACTATTTTGGGGTTGGGATGAACTTCGGCTTTTTCGAAGAATTGCTTTGTAAGGTCTTTGATATATGCATATATGGACGGAATATCCATATCTTTATGGAGATCTACATTATGGACGTACGGAGAGGCTTGGACGGCTATACGCATTAATTTATTTTGCAGAACTTGTAGTTTGCGAAGGGTGGTGTGCGAAGCGTGAGCGAATACGGGGCAACTGTAGGTAAGTATGGGACGGATGCATACTTTGTATATTGTGAGCTTATGTCTGAGTGACATTTTGCTCTTAGAGGAGGTTAGATTGCGTAGTAGAGCCATAGCTGTGGTGGATTTTTCTGTACATAATCTATATGTTTGTTAAAGGTGAGATGTTTATCTAAAACTACACCAAGGTATTTAGTTTGGTTAGCCCAAGGGATATTGACACCAAAAAGATGTAATGTTCTTTTTATATTCTTCCTCGCGTGAGGATCGAACATAATAGCCGCGCTTTTGTCTGGGTTTATTCCTATGCGCCATTTGAGGCACCAGGACCCGAACGTAGACACAGCCCTTTGGACGCGGTAGTATAAGTGAATCCTATTTCTGCCTGAGCTGAAGATGACTGTGTCGTCTGCGTAAGAGCCTACTCGATGTCGGGGAATTCGGGGATGTCACTAACAAACAGGTTGAAGAGGCAAGGGGCTAGGATAGAACCTTGCGGGACTCCTGACCTTACTGAATGTGGTGAGGATAGAGTTCCGTCCACTTTATAGCAAAAGGTACGGTCTGATAGGTAAGCGAGGATTATGCGGACTAGTCTGTCCGGGACTTGAAAGAGATTGAGTTTAAATATGAGGCCTTCGTGCCAGACCTTATCGAAAGCTTTGGCTATGTCGAAAAATACGGCAAGCGTGCGCCTAGGACGGCGTGGCTCCGTGAAATTGGAGAGAATATGCTCCGTGAGGCGGAGCACTTGGTGGGTACATTGGGGAGACATTTCTCTGAGACAATGGATTGAAGTCGGTTCAGAAGGAGCCGATCGTATATTTTACCTAACGTATTGAGGAGGCTAATTGGGCGATAGCTTTCTGAGAGAGATGCCTTTTTCCCGGATTTGCGGATACCAATTACCGTTGCCTTTTTCCAAGCGGCTGGAAAATGGCAGTGAATTATGGCCGCATTGAAGATACAAGAAAATATCTCTTACCGGCTTAATTAGTAGAATATTAATAAAGCCATCTAATAGCTTATTATTTATTTATATTTCCTACCCTAAACATAGTAAATAAAACATAACTTTTCATGATACTATATATTTTTATTTTAATCAAAAGTGATTTCTGTTAATCTAAATATATAAAACTAGCAATCTGACCCGGTTTCCCACGGGTCATCATAGTAGATCATATATATGGTTACTAATTTAAGTTAGTAATGATACAAAAACGATTATCCCAAAAGTCGGTTCATTTAAGATATCTTTAAAAGTATTCTTCATTAATCTTTTTCGTTATTTTGTATTATTATGTTGAATCATGAAAGATAAACATTTATTTGTACTATACGTTGATATTCCAACAAATATTATAAAAGCGAAAGTGAATATGTTTGTTTCTTACGGTTATATGCCTTAATCGCTGAACCGACTATAATGAATTTTGTTTTTTTTTTTTTTTTTTTTATGGAATAGGTGGCAAACGGGCAGGAGGCTCACCTGATGGAAAGTGATCACCGCCGCCCATGAACACCTACAACACCGAAGAGCTCGCAAGTGCGTTGCCGGCCTTTAAGGAAGGAATACGCTCTCTTCTTGAAGGTTCCCAAGGCGTAACTGTTCGGAAAGACCGCCGGTGAAAGCTGGTTCCACAGAGTGGCTGTGCGAGGTAGGAAGTGCCTTACAAATCGCACTGTTGTGGAAGGCTGGACATCGAGGTGGTGTGGGTGAAATTTTTTGTTTTGACGCGATGTCCGATGGTGAAATTCAGCGGCCGGGATCAATCCAAACAATTCCTCAGAGCACTCCCCGTAGTAAATGCGGTAGAAGATGGAGAGTGACCCAACATCTCTACGCAGAGCCAAGGGATCAAGCCGATCGGAAAGAGCTTGATAGTCGATAATCCGAGCCGCCCTACGTTGAATGCGGTCAAATGAAAGTAGCTGGTACTGGGGGGCTCCCGCCCAGAGATGAGAACAGTACTCCACGTGGGGCCGAATTTGTGCCTTATACAGGTTCAGACATTGAGCCGACGTGAAGTACCGTCTCGCCTTACTGAGCACACCTAGCTTCGGTGAGGCCAATTTGGCCTTACCTTCCAATTGACCGCGAAACTGGACGATGCTCGAAATATCGACGCCAAGTATTCCGATACTGGCTTTGGCAGAAAGGGGAGTATTCTCAAAATGAGGAGTTACGATAAATGGTGACTTTTTAGCGGTTAACGCGCAAACTTGTGTCTTTTTGGGGTTGAATTGGACTAAGTTAAGTCGACCCCAGTCGGAGACTTTGGTTAACAAAGACTCGACTTCAGACACAAGTTTGTTCCAGCTCTCGTCAACCTGTTCCCGAGAAATATTAGCACGGCCAGTGTACAGTACATCCACAGTGCTACCGTCTGCATAGCAATGAATGCTGCTGATTTACAGCATGTCATTGATATGCAGAAGGAACAGAGATGGAGAGAGTACGCAGCCTTGTGGAACACCAGCATTGACAAATTTAGGATCAGAGCATGCACCGTCGACAACGACCTTGATGCTCCGATCTGCCAAAAAGCTGGTGATCCAGTTGCATAATTTCTCGGGAAGCCCATAGGAAAGTAGCTTCGAAAGAAGCGCTTTCTGCCATACTCGATCAAAGGCCTTCGCTATGTCCAAACTGAGCAAGCGCCTCTCCCTTGGTCTCAACTGCTTCTGCCCACCTATGAGTTAGGTAAACTAGAAGGTCACCGGCTAAGCGACCCCGACGGAAGCCGTACTGGCGGTCGCTAATCAGCCGGTGGTCCTCTAGGTACCGCAGGAGCTGGCAGTTGATAACGGACTCCATTATCTTGGAGAACAAGGAGGTGATGACGATAGGCCTGTAATTGGACGGATCCGAGCGGTTGCCTTTTTTAGGGATCGGGTGCACTAAAGCGGCCTTCCAGGATTTCGGGACTACACCTAAAGCATAGGAGTACCGGAAAAGACGCGTTAAAACCGGTGCCAACTCCGGAGCGCATGTCTGCAACACGATCGGAGGGATGCCATCGGGCCCACTCGACTTATGAATGTCCAAAGAAAGAAGTGCTTTGCGAACTGCACTTTGCCGAAACTTAACCTCCGGCATCATAGTATCGCACCGCGGGATTATCGGTGGTGAATTTCCTTGGTCACCCAAAGTCGAGTTGGACGCGAAGAGGCAGGCCAGAAGATCGGCTTTCACCTTCGCGGCATAGGCTAGCGAGTCATTCTCCGTGTGCAGGGGTGGAAAAGAAGGCTGACAGAAATTCCCTAACACAGCCTTGGCGAGAGACCAAAACGCCCGTGTTCCTGACGGGAGACGCGCCAGTCTCTCGCCAATTCTGCCGATGTGCTCTGACTTCGCCTTGGCAATGACACTTTTGAAGGACCTGGAGGCAGAATTATACTGCTTTTTAAATGCACTGGTATTTACATCACTAGACGCCGAAGCGTCAGCCCAGGCCTGGTAACATTCCCGATTTCGGCGTGATGCCGTCTTGCAGGCGCGACCAAACCAAGGCTGGGATTTGCCTCCGATGGGCACTGCAGAGCATGGAATAAAAAGTTCCATACCCTGAAGTACCACATCAGTGACAGAGTCAGCAACGACATCTGGATCATCCAGTGAGAAGCAAATCTGCCCCCATGGGTAGGACGCAAAGAACGATCGCATCCCGTCCCAATCCGCTGACCTATAATGACATACGCGGCGGCGGCCCGCAAAGCGAGGTCGTATTGTGCGCGTAACCGGCACTGTACTCCGGACAAGACAGTGGTCCGACGAACCAAGAGGGGGATCGACGGAAACCAGGTAGCCGTCCGGATGAGAGGTCAACAGAAGGTCCAACAGGGAAGGTATATGATCATCCACATCTGGGATTCGCGTAGGCGAGGTGACCACTTGTGTCAAATTATATACCAAGGCGAAATCGTGAATAGATCTACCCGCATGATCGGTGGTGCGTGATTTAAGCCAGTCGGCGTGGTGGGCGTTAAAGTCGCCGAGAATCACGATCTCTGCGGATGGGATCTGCTGCAGCACAGAATCTGTAGCCATTTGCAAGTGCTCAACGAGTCGGTCAGTTTCGGCATTACCGCTATGGGACCTATACAGGCACGCGTAGGTTCGCGGATGGTCATCGCAGTCTACACGTAACCAGAGGATGGATAGGTCCCGCCCTTCAAGGCTGCCGAGGCGACGAGAGCAGATATCCTCTCTTACGTACACGCACACCCCAGCCCGCGGCACAAAGGCATGTTCCAGTTTGTACCCCGGGTAGGAGAGGAAAGAGGTGTCAGCCGGAGAAGATATCTGAGTCTCGGTAAGGAAGAGCAAGGCCGGCTTCGCTGTCTCAAGATGGAAGTGGACGGCGTTCAAGTTGGAATTTAGCCCCCTTATGTTGCAAAATCCACAGCAAGCGTGGTAGGGCTAGCCTTATGTTGCTTGCTCCGTTTGCCCCGAACACAGAGCGCAAAATTGCCCCCCCCCCCCCCCCAGAATACGAAGGGCAGCCTGAACATCCACGCTTAGGTAGTGTGCGATCTGAGCGTGGACGTCCAGAGAGGGATTCTCCACCGCGATGGACGCTGTTGGTACCCTCCTGGTGTAGATCAACCAAATTTTGCACTTTCATAATATGGGAGAGGGATGGGGAGTGGGCTTCCAGGGTATAGAAATAGATGGGATGTTGGAGACGGTGATATGCTACTTTTTCTTGCGGAGTTATGAGATAGATAAACTTTGTGTGAAATTGTTTATTCTCTCATCTGATTTGTATGACAAAATCACTATTAATGCGACCAAAGCCACGATTAAAAGCTACTAGTTTAATAAATCTTATTTAAGAGGAACAATTCTGTACACTGTTTCATATAAATCTGTTACTTGACTTGACACGCGTCAGTAAAGCTCCGTGTCAGTATAATTTTTCTGGACAATTTAAATATTCATCGTCATAATTCCTCCAATATACTCAAAACCTTAGTGAATTATACTCGTAAATCTCCCTCAGGAATCATTACATTCTAGACAAAATCCGTTTCGTTATCTCAGATTTTATGCGTCCAAAAAAGCAAACAAACGTAGTGGTCATATTATTTTATAATAATGTCTAGAATGTTTTTGTGTTGTACGTTTTTTACATATTTTTAATGACATACATTATGAGTGTTAAACAGAGTAAAAATCTAACAAAAATATTGCTACGTAACACTAAAAGCTTTTCGATTTGTTAGACAACAGTTTATTATTTAATCACTTCCACGAACATCGAGTTGGATCGTAATAAAACACGTTGCTCATTACCTACAGATCGACAAAAACAATTTTGTGATTAAATCTGTTTGATAATCTTGAATAACATTGAAATTATCATCATAATTTTAACTAGTAATCACTTACTACCTTAGCATAAACCGATCTTTTTTAGGGCTCTCATAGAGCTGCTGACCCAATCTCATTCAGTTCTGATCCGTGATTTAATTATAGGTTATTGAGAAAATTGATAAGCGTATACTATATATTTGTATTATTTTCTTTAATAATATTCCATTTTTTGTGGTAGTAAATGCGTTAATATTCTCTTTTTATGTCGGGCAGACTACAAGAACGGCGCCTGAAACTCATCAGGCGAGAAACACCATCAGGGCAAGCGAAGTAAGCCCTGACACTATTCCACAATTCATGCATTTTTGTGGTACAGTTTTCTAAGAAATACATTTTCAGGTTTGAGCTTTAACAGATATGTTTTTATTAATGTGTTGATGTATTTTCAATTATAAAAATATTATTTTATCTATAACAAAACAAAAATAGAACATATAACAACTTGTATTTGTTACGATTTTATATCACTGACGCCATCCGTTGAAAATGATAAAATCAATCAGACAAATGTATTTTATTAACAAGACTATTACTACTAAGGCCACCTGTTATAAAACTAAATAATTATAACGATTCTTATATGATAGATTAGATTGTGTAAAAAACTTATATAAGTTGAAACGTAGGCAATAAGAAGAAATCCGTATGAGAAATTTTATTGTTAGATAAAATAAATAATTAATTAATATGGTTTGTCGTATAAATTATTCACAGAATTCCATATTAATAATCTATGAATTGAAAGGTAATTATCTTTAAAAAACTAACTTCAAAATTATTACTACGTAGAGAACTTCGCGAGCCTATCCTAAAACCGCCTAAAGCACAGCTTTTAACTAGTTATACTGTTTTCGAAATCAAATTTTTATTTAAATCAAGCTGTATTGAATATAGATACCTACTATTAAAATTTAATTTAACTTATAACAAAAATATCGAACATATTTAATTACCTATATATTTTACTAGTATTTATGAATACACGCGTTTAAAACAAATTTGAGGGTTACATTACAGTATATATTTCGTACTCGTGTACATTATTCCGACTGCACTCATTATGTTAAAACCTATTGAAAATCTAAATGGCTTGCAAATAAAAAAGCCATTACAACATTTTTTCTTAATTTAATAAGATTTCCAACACGTACTAGCATACACGAGGTTTAAAGTTATATACTCTATAGTACAGCCATAGATTTTTTTTTATTATGACATCCGCCTACGTAGGCATATGCGTCAATGTAAAAAATAAGGACTTTTAAACAAAATTTACAAAGACAAGACAAATTAACCAAACTCGAAACTATTATTTGTTCCTTATACAAATAATTGTCTTATGCAGGATTCGAACCCACAGTACTCCAGCGCGGCGGTTACGGCGACGCAAGTCTCATTTCCGTTCGAGATCGATTACATAATATATATCTATACACAGTAGCGGTCTGAATAAACATGTCCCAAATTATAAAACTTCCTTGTGTGCAAGATTTTCATAACAAATGTCGCATTATGTTATCAGAATACATATATTTTTTACCATATGTTTATATAGTGATAATAAAAAGAAACAAATTCATTATCATGAAAATAAATGAAGCAATTCCATATTTATGTCAATATAAAATCATTTATCAAAGTGTATTTACGTTCTTACGTCTTTGAATAAACATATAACATAAATCGAGTAAATGTTGCGAAATAAATCTAAGTTTATTCATTTTTGTATTGTATTAGGGATCTGTACTCGTTTGATTCTAACCACCATGCATATGGAGATTTCCGCTCCATATTGTATGATTTGTAAAACGTTTTCTCTATTTCCTCAATTTTGTTATATGTTTACTACCACCACTCAAAATATAGCCTTCCTGGTCAAATTTGATTTTTTGATTACTCGTTTAAAAAATATTAAAATGAAAATAAATACTTTTCAGTTTTTTATTCATAACTTTCTTAAATATGGTCCAAATATGTTATTTTTTTTACTATTTACTATTACATACATAGTGATAAATAACAAAAGCCTAACACAGCCTCACGGAGCTGATTCAAGAGGAGTGCATTTTTCCACTTTTGGTTCATTCTGGCGTTTAAGAAGAGCGGACAGACACATTCCAACCTATGGAAACCAACCGCTAGGAAGCCAGTCACTTTTAAACGGAGCAACTGCGTGTTGCGTTTTACGGGACTACCTGTACGTGTCGTATATTTCCTCGCCAAGGACACACCAACGTGTGCAAACTTCCAACAAAATACATGTCGCTGCAGTTGAAGAAAAGTGCCACCGAGAGGGACAATGTCCTGGTCTGGTCTCCCCGCGCTTCTCGACTACCAAATTAAGGGTGGTAGCTAGCCAGGCGGGCGTTAGAAAATGCCCTACCACCTTGCTACGGTTTAATCACGATGTTTTTCATCACCGGAAGCCCTTGACGCGACGTCTATAACTACCACCAACTACACTACCAACTGTGCTATCATCTCTTCAAAAAACTTTGCGAATCAATTAATTAATTGCTAATCAATATTTATATCTAATTATATATACGTTTCTCTCGGATGCGCCTCAAGTTATTTATACACGAATATTAATAAAATACATATCAAAGTATTACTATAACTACTAGAAATCTTACAGAGATTAAGAAAATATGAAAATGTCTTTATTTATTATGGGTATGTTTGTGTGTGAATATTCTTACACGCGATTGAATGTGTTGAATGACTTGCAGTTTCGGAAATGTTGTTTATAATTAACATTACATTACAGTAACCGTTGACCTCAACCTTTACATCGTTGGTGAATCAATTTAAATACCAAGTATGTGTGATTTTGTTTATTTAATATTATACTTGTTATATGTGAAATATAGAAAAATATATCTTGGTTTGCTCTTATAATAAATAGTCTTGTTTGGTAGTGTCGAGGAATGCCGCGTCATGGGACGTGAGTTCTAATCCAACCACCTTCAATGAGCCTGTGCTTTCGATGAAGGAAAACATCGTGTTGAAATAATAGAATAGCACGGTGGTAGAGATTTTTCTAATGCCCGCCTGGCTAGCTACCACCTTCACCACCTTAAGTTGAAAATCTGCCACCATACACCATTAGGTGTGTTCCGGTAGTGGCACTTGAGAACCAGTCCCTCCTATACAGGCCGGCGATGCACTTGCAAATTTGTCTGATGTTGTAGGTGGCGTAGGTTGTAGAGCGGCGGTGATCACTTACCATCAGGTGACATGTTTGCTCGTTTGCCCGGTATTAAAAAAAAACGATTTTTGATTTATTTGTTATAAATATATAAGAGTTGTTATAGATATCCTACGAAATATCTTCAACATTGTATGATGGACCATACATATCTAACCATACATTTTTCAATATGACAAATGAATACCCAGAAAAATTAAAGACAGTGCTAAAAATGAGCAAAAGTATATAAACGAAATGGATACTTTTTCATAAAAATTGGGGAATAGATCTAAAAACTGAAAATTGCCATGAATTTGGAAAATCTGTGAGTTTGTTGTTTATATAATAGGTAAAAAATAGATAAGCTCTATTTGAGGCATTTTTTTTAATATCAGCGATGCAGAGGATTCTCACGAATCAAAATCTAATATTATTTAATTAATTTAGGCCCTCAGTAGGCACCAATTAACGTCAAAACACTACCTCCGGTTCTCAAGACAAGTGAAACTATCTTTAAAACCCTGTATGTAACTGAATTGGGTTTTCTTTTTTTTGAATTTTATTTTTACGGTTCTAAGTTCTTCGAATGGTTAAGAGTTAATATAACAATATTATAATATAATATAACAATAATTCAGAGCGGTTACAGTTTTGAAATCATTTCCATAGATTACTACCACTGGCATAATGACCCACTCCACAAATAATATAAACCTTTGCATAGTAAAATATGCTTGATATAATCGTTAACATTATTATACGGCAAATCAGTAAAATGATTATGAATCTTATTACAGAAAATTATGTGTGCTCGCGACTTCGTTCGCAAGTAACTAAAAATTAATTATTTACTCTTGCCAGTTTTCGTTACTTTTTTCAATACAGCTTTACTTCTATTAGTGGTAGCGTAATAGCTTAAAACCATAATAAATGCTTACTCTATAAAAAACAATAAGAAATGTTTGAAATCTGACTGGTAGATCTTAAGATTACCTCATTCAAACAAACGTATAAACTATTCTTGTTAATAATATTAACTAGCTGCTTCCGCGACTTCGTTCGCGTGGAACTAAAACTTATTTGACAATTTCTGCCCATTCTTGTAACTTTTCAATACAGCTCTGTTCTTATTGCTGGTAGCGGAATATTAAAAAGCGTACAACCTTTCTCAATGACTGCTCTATCAGATACAGAAATAATTTATGAAATTTGACTGGCAGTTCTTATACTTAAGATTAGCGCGATCAAACAAACATATAAACTTTTCCTATTTAGAAAATTAATATAGACAACAATGTTACCTAAACATCTTAAGCTTCTTGAGTCTAAACATGTAATGACTAATTTGAGTTTCTTTCTAGTAAAAAACTATATTGGTGACTTACAAAAATAGGCCTTTTTATACATTTATTTAATTGTCAAATAAATAAAAAAAACAATGAATGTGATTAAAATTGATTCGACAAAATATCTTCGCAGATGCACACAAATACTTATTTACCAATTATAAACATCATTATAGATATAAGTTTGCCTATTCTGGGAATTTTAATTAATTATATTTTAGAACATAAATACAGTGACGCAGTTAGCTAATTTGCCTATCGTGTATATAATAATTAATAATTAAAAGCAATATATTCAATACTTACATTGTCCTAAAAATATGTCATTCGGTACACCGACCCTTATCAATTCGCGAACTAATTTACACCGTGTGTCAAATCTTCTCGCGTTTGCTAAACACAAATAATGAATTAATATAAAAATTATGACACGTGCGTTCCGCATGGCTGATGGTATTGTTATGAAGTGGGCGCATGCTCGACAAATCTTGGATGTGAAACTGCTACCGGTTAGGCTTCTATTTCAAAGAAAATAAGGTTTAGTTTCTTATAACAAATTTTCATTTATACTGTGTTATAAATGTCAATGTCAATGCATTGAAAAGAGATACGAAAATACTTAACAATTATTAAAGGTGAGTTATTTATTATTATTTGGTCTAGATCCAGTATAAAACTCAGGCGGTTGTACTTTGTTGTTGCGTTTAAAAATTAGGAGAGTGTGATACCGTATAGTTCATTGGTACCTTGTCAAGCTTTTCCCACGAGCCCTCTGCATGCATTTTATGATAATACTAACTGCGCCCGCGACCTTACTAGCGTGAAAATACAAAAAATATATATTTTGCTCGTTTTGCGAACCTCAGACCTCTCGACACATCAAGATCAAGCAATTTTTGATCTTAAACTGCCTCTACCACAACCGATTTTGATTTATTCGATAATATGAGAAGATGCATTTCAAGAAGGCATTTCAAATAATTTGTCTTATATTTTGTGAAAAAGAAAAAATAATTTGATACCTTGAAAAAAAAAAAGGTTTATGAAAATTTTTACGTGGACCGTCAGACTTTTTATACGAGATATTGACTGTAACTCCCAAAAAATGTGTGGTATCGAAGCCAGGTTTCATTTATTATCTTTAGAATAAAATTAACTAGTTAACTATTTCATATAAATAACTTTAGTACTTGCAGTTTAATAATACAATGATTTTTGTACGCCTCATTTCTTAATTAATTACATTTGATATTTTAGACATTCTAAGTATTGTAATTTTTTTTAAGAAAATGGAAAACATTTTGAATAAGCTACGATACCAAAACTATACAGCCAAATGAAACGTCATTTTATAATAAAAAGGTTCAGGAACATGATATAGAGTCTAGGTTAAACTATTTACGGAGTTTTAGTGGTAAGCAATAAATCATGCCTGCTTAAAAAAATAGAATTATTAATAACTTAATAAATAATTAATAAAATAAGTTAATGGTACAGCTTGTTTTTTTTTTCTTAAGAATGATATGAATGGTAAGACGCGAGTACTCTTTGATTTTCCAAACCTATTTATTACTAGCTGACCCAACGGACGTGGTCCTGTCTTAACAATGAATATTGTTGGCGCATTATATCGACAGTTATGTAAAATTAATATTATCGTTAATTTTTCTCAACATTTTCTAATGTTCTGCTCAATTTCCTTCATTTTTTCTTTCATAAGAACCTTCTCCTGATAATAATTAGCACAACGAAAAAAGAATTACCGAAAATATTTAATCCGTTCACGCGTGATGCAATGACCAAGAGTAATAGATATTTATTTTTATAAATACAGATAACACTTGATAGACTGAACCGATTACGATAAAATAAAAACCAAGTAATACTCCAAGTTGCGTACAATTTTTACGTCGAAAAGTTATCTATATTCGTTTTGTACATTTTACAAACAGACACCAATTCCAGAAATGCTGCAAATGTGTTCTGTTAGTTATTCTTTAACACCCTGGTCATTTTTATAGGAAATATTTTCACTGTACAAAAACTACTATTCTGCAGATTTATTGTATATATAGAATATTTGATCTAGATGCGGTATGAAACCTGGGCGGTTGTATTTTTTAGTTATTGCGATTAAAGATAAAGAAAGTGTGATATCGCACCGTTCAAGGGTACTTTATCAAGGTTATTTCGTGAAGACTCCGTATGTATTTTATGATAATAATAGTTATGTTCGCACCTTCGTTCACGTGAAACTAATTTATTAAAATTATATCCTATTGGTAGTAGCACAACGTTAAATAATCTATAGCCTTCCTCGAACCTTATAAACAAAATTCTCCACTTAATAATATTACTATAGATTATATTATTTAAAAGATATTCTATACTAAAATAATAATAGACTGAAACAAATAAAATCTAAATCGTGGTGGGTTATTACATCGCATTGTAATACGTTTAATAAACAAAGTAAGGTACCCAGGTAATTATTAAAAGTGGGGCGTATTTTCCAGAAGAGTTTCAGAGAATAGTCAGCAAAAGGAAGAAAAGGAACCTGTTGCATCAAAAGTAAAACGGTTGTTCTAAGTACCAACACATTTCAAAGATAAGTCACATATCTTTTTTTTTAGATTATAATTCTTTATTATTCTTTATAATTCTTCCGGTTGAATATCCATTGCGCTCGCCACAAAGCTCACTGAAGCTGTTAACGCCCTTTTGGCCAACAGTGTTAGTCATTAAAAATACACGAATTTTCTTATAGATTTCTGTTTTGTTAAATAACATACAATTAAATACGATATATTAGCTATGCTCTCTCATATTTTTTTATTTATTTAGACAACAATTTCTTAATAAAAACTAAACTCAAAATCTACAATTCCACGGTTTTCTTGCCTAAAACTTAATTAAGTGAAATCACAGGTTATAATGAAACTGTATGAATTAATAATTGAAAAAACCTAAAAGGGTTTTTACGAAAAAAAAAATTTTCAGGTCAAATTCAGATGCATATTAATGTTAAAATAACTTATGGAAAAAAATTACTCATTATTGTTTGATGAGAGTTTATTAAAATATATTTAAATATTATTTAAAAAATATTTATAATAATAACAAGAATATTGTTAAAAAATTTGGTAGGGCTTATTCTAGTGCCTGCCTGGCTAACTATCACCCTCAACTTGAAAATCTGCCAACAAATACTAATAAAACATAAATGTATTTAAGCAGTTGCAATCGACAGCTATCTCCTCCGTTAAGCGTATCATGTTCACAATCTTGGGCCACACCATCAATAAAAATACTGCTAAACTAACAAAATATTGAAAAAATAAACAATTAAATATAATCTAATAGAAAGAGGCTGTCATTTCGGAACCTTAACAAATGAACCAGATTTATTATATCGTCTGTCTAAACTCACTCGTACTCTATCACTTTAAATTAGAATATCTATCGTCAATAATCCTGTCATATATTCACAATTCTTTTAATTCAGACAATCACTTATGAGAGCCAGAAGGTTCAATGAGCTAAAACATCTTAGGCCAAATTTCTGTCTGTCTGTTTATACATATTGTGATATAAAGTCTTTCCAGCATGTCTGTCTGTATATCCCAATGCGATAAAATAAGAAATTATCGCACAAATTGGTCAAAAACGTGATTCGTAAGAATGGTTTAGGTACGTAACACTATCTCAATTATTACTATTACACCGAGTATATGGTTACTGATGAATCAAATATTATTGTTACTTGTTAGCAGCTCACAATCAGCCTACAACGGGTGAACAGCAACATATAAGGAAGAACGTGACTTAGAATTCCTGCACTGGCCTGAGCTTTCAATGAAGGAAAACGTCATAATGCGTTGTCGACCACTCTCAAGGCAAAAATCTAATATTGAACATAAATAAAAACATTCCGACAATTAAAATGAGAGTAGACTGTGACCAAGAACTAAACCTTTAAGTAATAAAAAAAGAACAATGAAATCTCTCTTTTATAACGACTCCAGGGAAATAAAAGAAATAAACCAGTCACAAACGGGTTTCTTCGCTGTCGATATCACTGTTAGTACTAAACAGATAAGTTTTGAAACGTTTCCCTGTCGGTACGCGGTACTTCAAACCGGAAATCCGATGCGACTCGAACAGGGATCTTTTAGTCTTGATTTATTCCTTTTCCAATCGATCCAGTGTTTCTCTATGCTTATAAAATTCAATGACTGTGTACAAAGTGAGAATATTACATTAACGCCTCAGTGCTTATTGCATAAATCTGTCATTAATAAAAATTGTACAACAGAAGTTGTTTACTATATCTTAAAAACCACTTTATATTTAAAAAGAAATTACTGATCATATGACAAGCTGAGTAAAATAAATAAAGCAGAAGAGTTTATTTACTTTTTACTAAATGCATATAATAATATACGATACATATATAAAAAATCAATGTTCATAATTTTTGTCTGTCTGTATGTTTGTTCCGGAATTTTTTTTAAACGGGTGAACCGATTTTGACGAAACTGTCACCGGCAGATATCTGATGTTATAATGACTAGCTTGGACTACTTTTAGTTTAGAAAAACAGGGCCCGGAAATATAAAATAATGTGTGACTTTTAGTTCTAAGACTCTTTTGGGTTGTCAACATTTTGTAATTCATCAGTGTAAATCCAACGGTTGAACAAGATGAAGATAGTGCTGAAGGTCGGGTTAATACTGTCCTCGTTGTTTTGGATTTTACTATGTTCCATTACTCTAATATGTAGCATGTGCGAGAGAAATACTTAAAAATATAATATACTTACTAAATAGCGTAGTTACTTAGCAAATTCTTTTACCCTGTCTACGTATTGCGTCCAACGATGTTAATAATCTATTTAAGATTACTCAAAACACTAATATACTGAATCTGATATTATTTTAAGGAGAAATATCTCTCTATATCTCTTCAATATTACAATGTATTTTAATAATGTAAACAATTCGAAACATAATTAGAATCTGAATGTTTTCATGCGTCGTTGAAAAGTTTCAGTCGCAAATTAATTTCCAAAATAAACATTACATTCGCAAATGCTAAATGAAATTGAATTCTCTCGTTTATTATAGAACAATGCCGGAGCGTGTAAACACGCTCTTTGTGAGGTCCAGACGTTTCGAAACCCTCCTTGAGCTTGTTCGACTTTCGCAATTAATCTGTAGTAAATTATAGAGGCGCCCTTAAGGTACCACGGTCTCAATGACCCTAGAATCTAAAGTCGATCAAAATACATAGAAACACCATGTTTTGCGAATATACCTAGTGTACTAGTAACTTATTATAATCAACAAAATGTGTGTGCGTGTGTGTGTGGAAGTCACACACGGTAGAAGCTAAACTTCTAAAAAGTCCCTGATTAAAAATACTTATAGAAAAGTATTGAAAATATATATGGACAATGCTTAGTAGACGATAGTAAGGACGCTACGAAGCATCGCACAAAGAGGACACCGAGAACGTGTAATGCGTTCTATGTCATTCTCTCGCCGGCTGAATCCTGTACATTTACGTGTTTGTGACTCTATGGACTCGCTTTTTCGTTTCATCGAGTTTGAAATCACAACAATTCTAAATAAGTTTCACTTCAATAAAACATAATTTATGTAACATAAATTGAAATCAAATTGTAGGTACTAAAACCAGATTTTTATACCTAATGTTTTTTTATTGTAAATTAACTTTTTCAACTTTATTTGTTCTGTAACTGACAACTGAACTAAAAATCTATTTCCTGTCTCTATCTCAGTAATTATTATTCTTTTAAACATATACGTTAATTTGTTTTATTATTGATATCTATTATGTTGCAAATAATTTCTAACACGTAAAAGAAAATGACAGCATATCTGATTTTGAATAAACTTCGTGTTCTTGTAAGTCTCCGATTAACTAACTTCAGTAAGTACTCAGAGCAATATTGAATAACTTTTTTTAAGATACTTCCTTGATGAGATCTCGTATTATCCAATTTGTTGTAAATATTTTTATAACTTTTAATGTCGTTGTTCGAACTGTTGAAGATCAGCAAAAGCGAGCGGTGCTGGACCTCTCAAACAATGAGAGTGCTCGCGATTCGTGATTTACCTGATATGATGCATGTGATAGACAGTTCTACTATAGTAATTCTATTATACAGTGGTATATGGTATATGGTACGGTATTTATGTGTGTACGGTACATTATGTGTGTAATCGTTCAACTGGGAGGTTCGAGCTGCCGTCGCCAACCGACATACTAATCGGCCTGTCCACTTTCCTGGGCCACTTCAAAAGTAAAATCAGCCATAATTACAGTGTACCTATCGTACAAGGGTCTAAAACCATACTTTTTGCTTACATAAATCCAAAATCAAAATAAACTCAAATATGACTATATACGGCCCTTCCACGTTAACAAGCCGAAACCACACTAACTCAAACCATGCAAGGTGTCGAACGTGGGGTACATTTATTTTTATATGTAACCATCCAAGTGTCTCTAGAAAAAATATCAGCCGGAAAACAAATCGAAGCTTTGAAGCGATGATAGAGTGTACAGACGCCGCGTCAAGGACCTCAAGACCATCCTCAAGTCAAAAATGTGCCTTCAAATACCTATAGGTGTGTTTCGATAGTTTCACTTGAGAGCCAGTTCCTCCACTAGCGTATCCAACATTTTGGGCAGTAATATCACTTAATATCAGGAGAGACTGTGGCCATAACGCTAAAACCACTAAAACGCTAAATAGCTAAAAAAACTCAAACACGCGGCTCCGCTTGTTTCAATATTATTAATTTGTTTTCAACAGTCGTAGTATCGATTTATATGAATGAGTGTGATCACTAAAGTTACATTAGTTATTCTAGCCTAGTATAGCCTAATTTCAATTAACTAAACACATGTCTCTGAGATACCTGTTGTTGTCGTGGATAATTGGTTCAGATAAATTGTTGATGTCGTTTTATTCTATTTATTAGTATTATTTTGATTCATATAATAATAATATACTGTCTGTACTTTTTAGATTTATGTGAAAAAAAAGATTGCAAGTGACTAAGAATAAGTAATAAAATGCATTTACATCATTTTTAGAAATGTCTGTCTGTGTGTGTAGGAGTCACTATTAGGACAGTGTTTATGATAAAACGTCATCAAGGAAATAATAAAGCGTATTCCTCTAGTAACATTTAGTATTTGTTTCATTAAAATCGATGATCACTATCAAAAGGCATCGTGATTTGAATGACGGTATGAGAATAAATAATTTTAGTTCCATGCGAAAGAAGTCGCAGGCATAGCTAGTGCTTAATAAAATTGATAATAAAAGTCAATGTATGAGATGACGCTGTTACTCTTGATTGTGTATGAGACAACTGGCAATAATGTTGAGGCTCTTTCCTGAACGATTGTCAGCTAGTGTCAACGGACACTTTAAGTTTATTACTCGTTTGCTTTTGTAACAGTTACGCATAACACATATACGCATCAAATATTTCTATTGATTTCACTCTTACACTTAAAAAGCACAAACGCTTTCGTTTTCAACATTGATTAAGCATTGTGTAACTTGTGGAGAATGTTAACTAAAACTCTTCATAGTATCCGCGCCCTTCAATTTCAACATAAATTTGAAGTCAAATTAAAAGAATAAGAGCTCACGGAGTCCAGTACTTAGCTTTTTGTGTATATATTTCAAATATAATCTTTTACAATATAGAGAATTATATGGAAAACACGAAATTAGGTTCGGTAACAAAAAGGTAAATCTTATAATGTTACTGCTACCAGTGACTTCGAATGAATACACTGCCTAAAGTACCTACCTACCTCGCTTCGAATGCATGCAATAGACGTGTAAGAGCCATATTTATATTACTCGGTGTGACTGCCTACCCTGTGTCTAATATTCCTTACAATTCAGAATCTTCCTTCTAATAATATGGTTTACTTATAAAATATTTATGTTAACTATATTAAAAAATAATTTTATGCATTGCCTCCTTCATATAAATACTTTACGCTTAATTTATAGGCGTATTTTAACTAGATTTCTCTGCAAATATGTCGCTTCGAGAAATTGTAAATTCCCTACAGTTATTATGGGACGAATTTCAAGTAGAGATAAAGTTAAAGCTTAGTGTTCATTATTTTTGTTGTAAAGAAAACGTATACATAAAAATTATTATCAAAACAACCAAATTCATTAAAATACTTTATTAAACAGTGGCGCTTATGAACCTCAAAACTATCACCGCTTCTGAAAACTCAGTCATCGAGAATAACCGGCAAGAAACTTGAACTGATTATATCTTTTTTAAGTAAATATTCAAACAAACATTTGAAATAGGGTTAATATCAAAAATAACCAGGGCTCACGAATCCATCCTATGATGCCTTTTGACGGCAAACCCGCTTGACATGGTGCTTGAACTTACATGACAAATCGGTGATGTGCTTTGGGACTTTGTTGTAAAACCCAACACTAATACCTAAACAAATTTGACTAGTTATATAAGTTTAAAATATGGGGTAACTATAAATCGAAATTAAAATTTTCGAGTTTCTTAGGTGAATCTTGAAAGTTTTATTTTGCATTGTCTGGAAAGAAAGAGTACCCTTAAAATGAAAATTAGATTCCACACTATGTATTTTATATTACTTTAATGGATGATCCAACTGGTGTACGATAGTAATGGATTAAATTTAAGTAGTAATAGTTTAAAAAATATATAATGACCTGAAAATTGTTACCTCTGGTGCGTCCCCGCCTTATTTTTTGAACTAGTGGAAAAACACCAACTTATGAACGGAACTGCAATTATTATTATTAATATGAACTATTTACTAGTTGATTAGTTTTTACTTTAATAAAAAAATATCCTAATAGAATGCTTTTCATATTTCTATTTAGAATTAGAATTTATGGTTTGTCCCGAGTAAATAAGTGATTCCACTGGCGGGTCACTAAATTACACATACATCCCTAATGCAATGTTTTAGAAGTGTGCGTCATTTGCGCTTCGAACATCGTGTAGGTAGTTCGTGGCTGTTTTCGCTCCAATACCAAATTACGAAGGTAAATAGTTGATTACCTTGGTTTTGTTTCATTAAGTCATTGATTACTCTAGCCGCATGTAAAATTATAATTTACTATCTAGGATTTGTTATTTATAAATTTTGTTTATTATTATTTAAATAATTTTATTTTCAGTAATATAGTTGATTAATTAATTGATAATATAGTTTTATCAATCAGAAGCAGAAATTCTTAATAAAAAGAAACCACTTTGCTACGGCCTAACGCTAACGCAACACAACACAACACAACTGATGTTCACGCGACGAACGCTCGGAACGAAGTGAGTGCATCGGCGGTCTAGCTGCCCTTTTATAGGCAGTGACTATAAGCAGTGATGAGGGTAGTTGTGTCGTCGTGGAGGACAATTGCTAACACGGCCTCTCCTGACCAAGTGTCGCCCTCGACACAAGCTCCGTGGCTGAAGCCTGGTCTGGTGCCGTTTTCATTGACTGACCAAGTCTCTGCCTCCAGTGACAGTGGACAGTGAATCACTAACAGTGATTCCTGAGCCTGGAATCAAACTGCTTGGACCGACAACAACGGCAGCTCCAAGATCTTGGTCTACATTTAGGGAAGGCACAGAGTAACCGACCCCAAAGCGTGATGCGCTATTCTGTGGCTCGTGTGCAACCGTATTTTCATCAAGCCCAGGCATTTTTCTTCGTAGATTCAGAGCTTTTATTGAGCTTCCAGTCGTTGTCACTATCCAGCCTGTGTATGAAAGTAAAACGCCAAGGCAGATATGCCTGAAGTCTAATGAACGCCAAGACCATGTAAGATCTGTAGTTCAACGAACGCCAGGGCAATATGCCCGAAGTTCGGATAATGGAACGCCAAGGCCTTACGCCTGTAGTTCAGATAATGAACGCCAAGGCTTAAAGCCTGTAGTTCAGAACGCCAAGACCATGTTTGGTCTGTAGTTCAACGAACGCCAGGGCAATATGCCCGAATTCGGATAATTGAACGCCAAGGCCTTACGCCTGTAGTTCAGATAATGAACGCCAAGGCTTAAAGCCTGTAGTTCAAAACGCCAAGACCATGTTAGGTCTGTAGTTCAACGAACGCCAGGGCAATATGCCCGAAGTTCAGATAATGAACGCCAAGGCTTAAAGCCTGTAGTTCAGAACGCCAAGACCATGTTAGGTCTGTAGTTCAACGAACACCAGGGCAATATGCCCGAAGTTCGGATAATTGAACGCCAAGGCCTTACGCCTGTAGTTCAGATATTGAACGCCAAGGCTTTACGCCTGTAGTTCAGATAATGGAACGCCAAGGCCTTACGCCTGTAGTTCGGATAATGAACGCCAAGGCCTAATGCCTGTAGTTCAGATAATGAACGCCAAGACCATGTTAGGTCTGTAGTTCAACGAACGCCAGGGCAATATGCCCGAAGTTCGGATAATTGAACGCCAAGGCCTTAAGCCTGTAGTTCAGATAATGAAAGCTTTTACATACCCTCAAAGAAGGCTGCACATAACTCAGGGCACCACTCGCCACGCCAAGGCACCATATACTGCGCCGCTGCTTGTGTAGTTTTTCATAACTGCCGCTATGCAGTTTCAAGCTCATATTCTTCATTTGGTAGAACCTTCACAACTCTGCCGAACGTTCTCAGGAACCGGTGAATTTACAAAGGCCTCGACCTTATGTGGGCTCGGCCTCACCTGACCCTGACTCAAAACCCGTCCTCATCACGTCTAGGGTTTCGGTGTGTAGTGTCTGGACACGTTCAGATGAGACGTCACCCCGACCTCAGTGGTATCATGCACGTTACTAAGATCACAACGCACTATTTTCTACTACCACGGGAACGACGCCGTAGCCGACAATTCCGCGTTGAAACATTCGATCGGCTAGGCTACGTGACAGATACCGCGACCTATTATTACTAGAACGACGTCGCGATCTACGACTGGATCCGCCAGTCATATTTACTAAAACTACTCTGTTCTGTGGGCTAGAAGTTACTTATCCCACGTCTGATTTTATCAATCAGAAGCAGAAATTCTTAATAAAAAGAAACCACTTTGCTACGGCCTAACGCTAACGCAACACAACACAACACAACTGATGTTCACGCGACGAACGCTCGGAACCAAGTGAGTGCATCGGTTTTTTTTTTTTTTTTTTTTTTTTTTCGACTGGACATACGCTGTTAGCCGGAGGGGCTTTTACAGCTTGGCAGGACTTTTTGGGGCGAATGCTGAGGGCACTCAGCCCCGAGGCAGCGGGCACAAGGGTGCCGTTGTGGCTGGCCCTTGGCATGGACTGCTGCCGGAAGAGAAATATATTATAAAATAATAAGAGCTGGCCTACTGGAGTAGACCTTTAGATAAATTACTAATTTGTGAATTGTTAAATATACTAATTGTTAAGAGAGGCAAGGAAGTCGGTAGAGTGGGTTGTACTGTACTGTTTTGGATTGAGTTTGTCGGTGTTGGAAGGACGTAGTCTTCGCATCAAAACGACCGTGGACTACCGTGGTCTGACTAGTATTTTGGTGCTTGTATATCTGAAATACTTAGAAATTAATTAATTGAGCAGTGAAAGGTTAACAACAATAGCGAACAAAAGATTAAACCAAAAAGAACAAAAAAAAAGTGCCAAACAACTGGCAGGGCCACAGGTTTTTGGTCCCTTACAGAACCGTGTACTTAGCGTGTGGGTGAGCACGGGTGGTATGCAGTGTGATGTTGTACTCTCAGTGTTGTAGAGTGTCACTGTATCGCGCGAGCAGAGTCGCTCGAGGGCTCCTTTCCGGAGGATCGGACCTAGGCTCGAGCGTCTGCAGAGGGAGGCCGCGGCGGGTGTGCGGGAGTGAAATTAACCGTAAGGCCTCGGCGGCGAGACCTGCGGTTACGCGGGCGTGTACGCGGACACGAACGGTTTGAAGAGACGGCGGATGCTGATTACGGCGAAGCTCGGACGAGCTTTTGCACGGCGCGAGCTAGGTCCGGGTAGGCGGCTACGGCCTTTAGGCGGTCGATTCCGTCGGCAGAGCTGATCATAAGATCGAAGGCGATGATGTCATCGACGTCGAAGCTTTGTAGAAGGCCTGCTATCCAGGTCAGGCCTTGAAATTCGTTTGAGGTTGAAGGCGCCTTCGGGGCTTGTGGCTTGGGGCTTGGGCTTGGGGGCCCATGCCGTGGGTGGGGCTTTAGTGGTTGGCTGCGCGGGAGCGACGCGTGTGGATCCTGGCAGGCTCGGGAAAGCCTGGTCCGACGTAAGTGGCGGTGGGGCGGGGCCTGGTGCCACGACACGCGCTGAAGGCGCGTGGCGCGGGACATGTGTGCGTGTGCGCCTTGTCCGTGGGGCGCGTTCACACCCGCGATAGTTCGCGGGGTGTCCGGCCTTACCGCACAGGACACAGCTGGGTGGTTCGATGGTCTCCGGCATGCGAAGACACTCCTTAGTGGAGTGATCTCCCAGGCACTTGACGCATCTCGGCTTCATGTAGCAATTCCTGGCCGAGTGTCCGTACGACTGGCAGTTATGACACTGCGTAGGAGCATGCTTTTTGTGGGGTATCTCTACTGAAATGCCAGAGAGCCCGCACACAGATTGGAAATTAAAAATCTCCTTGCCCTCCTTGGAACGGTCCAGGGTGACAAGGACGAGATCATAAATGTCCTTGGTGATTGCGTGGTACATGCGGTGTACCTCGTGGACTGGTAGATTCTGCTCCTTAAGGGAGGCTAATATATTTTCCGTTGGGAGCTCCTTCGGAACGCGCCTGATTACTACGCGCAGAAGGCGCTCTTCTTCGGGTGTATATGTAAAAAAATTGATTTTACCTTCGCGGAGGTATGAGGTTAGATTTTTATAGTCCGCGATTGTGGGGACTTTAATTTGTATACCGGATGGGGTGCTCCGGGCGTGTGTGTAATTTATCTTTAGGGAATTAAGTCGCGTGGAAATATTAAGCCACGCTGACTTGTCTGCTATTGTGACTGGGGGCGGTGGGCGCACCGCCCTTTCGGTGGGCTCTGCTGCTGCTTGCGCAGAATGAGGCACGTGCGGTCTAGGGACGCGGTTGTTTCCGGCTCGCATGGTTTTTGCGGCGGCCGGGGCTGTGGTCTCGGGTGATAGCACCCGTTTTTGTTTGGGCTTGGCCCTTGAAACGGTTATGAATTCCGTTTCGGGATTAGTTATTTCCGAGTCCATTTCGTTGTCGACATCTGGAGTCGGGTCAGGAGAAAGTGGCGAGAATGAATTCGCCGTAGGTATTGGCTTAGGTGCATATGATATTATTTCCTCGAACGGACGAGGCTTAGATGTTGTGGCGGTGGTCGCTGAGGGCGACGGAGGCCGCGACGAGGTGCCGGCGGGGGGAGCGGACGCTACCGCGTGCCGGATGACCGGTGAGCGGGAGCGAGAACGCGATCGCGGCGGTAGGGGCGGCGACGCCGGACGACGCGCCGGGGCGATCGCCTTGGTGGCGGGGGTACGGATGGGTAAGGTCGTGGGAGCAGGTGGGGACGGCGGGCAGCGTGCCGGCGCGTTGGCGCCGGTGGGTGGGGCGCGGACGCGCTGCGTGGGCGCAGGTTCGGACGCAAGGTATTTCTTGAATAATTCCGGATTCTCCCTTTCCAAGAATTTTAAAACCTTTTCCATCTTGAGGAGATGGATAATCTTAGATAAAAATGAAAGAATTAAGGGAAATAAATTGACTCTACGTCAGAAAACCTCCCTGCCTGAAGGGCAGGGGGCGCGGCTAACAGAAAGTCAACGACTATCTTGGATGTGATGTTATAACACGAATTTATTTTAAACTATTCATGCACAGTTAAAAATAGTAATGAAAGTGAGAACAATTACACAAGATAACTGGGACTTGGCCCGTAAAAAGGTTTAAATAGATGTTACCTTATGTGGAAGCCGGTGACCGGCGTACTTACAGGCGGTGACACTAATTTCACTGCACTTAATCACAATAACAAAGCAATATTTGGAATCACGGCACAAAAACACTGAGAGATATCTCTCAATTTAAATACCACGATAACCAAACAATATGGTTAGAGAACAAAGACACTGTATCGCGAACAAGCAACAATAGCCGGTTTGTTGCAGGTGCGAGAACAAAAGAATCGAGAACAATAGCGGCGCGGTAAGGCGCAGCGGTCGAATCGTTTAGAACAATCGGCAGAGCTCACGGACACGTCCGTTCGCTGTGGCTGATCGAACCGAACTCTCTGAGTGCATCGGCGGTCTAGCTGCCCTTTTATAGGCAGTGACTATAAGCAGTGATGAGGGTAGTTGTGTCGTCGTGGAGGACAATTGCTAACAATAGCATATTTAGTATGAAAATAATGATTATTTTGATCCCCTGTCATCTTTTTTGGTTCTGCTGTCTGCAAAAATGTAAGATTGATGTATATTTGAAACGATTTATTTATAAAATATCTATTACAATAAAATGTGCCAAGGGAATCAACTGAATACGGCGAAATTTAAGATTCACCCTTTTAATCTATTTACTAAATATTGTTTTTTTATTGTGTATTTCTTCACAGCACATTTAACAATTTCAAATTCGTTAGATTTTAAAGTAAAAAGGTGCCAATTGTAAGAAATTGATATTAAAAAAAAATTGTGTTTGTATTCTATTTGCGCAATACAATAGTATATGTGTAAATATAATGGACAAAACCTTAAAGAGAACTAGAAATAACTTCATAAGTTTTAAAAGCAATTTAAAATCGTCTCAAAAAGTTTTAATCATTATCAACATAAAAATTTATTAGATTAAATTGGTATAATTACTGGAAGTAAATTGTAAAGTCAATACGCTGCTTAAATCCTACACCAAATAAATAGTGCCAGAGACGCAATTTGTAATTACGCGAAGACATTGAGCCGGGTTAACAAGGCACAGAAGGCGTTTGGATTCTGTTATATTAGATTTTAGCCTTCGAGGAATTTATATCGGTTTCAACTAAAATAAATTTTAATGTAACGAAACCACCATTCCTGGTTAATTTTAATAAAATAGAGATAATAATTTTTACAATTTGGATCTAATCTTGTTGTTTTGTGTTATATATAGAATTTTATGTTGAAGATTGATTAGAACATGAATGTTTATAATAGAATCCCGTGCTCTTGAAACCTATGTGTGTTGACGACACCAGTAAAAATTTGCGAATTAAAAGATTCATAAAATGATCGATCTAACAAATATGTATAGGAGAAATATGATGGGTCAGTAGTAGCGGGCATGAACATTGCATCCATGGCCGTGGGTTTGAACCCTTGCAATGAGTTTAAGCTTTCGGTATGGGCATCATGATGAAACTACCGTCTGGCTAGTTACTTTTCTCAAATTGAAAACCTACCGCCAAAGACATATGATAAACCACAGTACCTTAATAACTAGTCTTAACGTGTCACCATCTTGGGCCACATCTTTACTTTAGGTAAATGCATATAACGCTAAATCAAATAAAAAATAAACACCGTCATGTTGGAATGTTAGTAGAAAAAGATTAGATATTACAAATCACACATAATATGTGTAAAAGCTTTATGTAAAAACCAAAAATATACAAATAATCAGTAAGAGAAATTATAATTACTTATCAAATTATTATATTTAATAATTATAAGTTTTCATTTCAATGTTTTTGTTTTCACAGAAAGATTAAGCTCATTACAAGAATTCGTACTCACACCTATTGACGGGAAGTCCGTACACGCTACCACTGGGTTATCATTGCTTTAATCTTCGTATCTGATTCCCCACAATCTATTATATCTAATTAAAGGCTCTAACTCGCCAACCTGTAAGACTCTTGGCAACATGTTATAGTTAATCGTGAAAAGAAAGTCACTATGACTGGTTTATCGAAATTTGAATTATGGGATATTATGTTCCACTTCCTTTGCTAGGTTAATGGAATTAGCCTCAGGATCTTTTTTAAATTATTATAATATACCTAATCTGCGGACTCTGGGTCCGCACCTTTTTTAGGTAGGTGATTTAGTTGGCGTTAAAAATTGCTTTGCAACAGTAGCTAGGCATTACACTAAAAACTAAAAAGTGGGTTTTTTTTATTGCGCCTATGTAGTCTCAGGATCAAACATATTGTGGTACGTCAATATCAATCGTCTAATCCTTACTAATATTATAAATGTGAAAGTGCATTTGTTTGCTCGGTACGATTTCACACGTAAACTGCTGAATCGATTGTGATGGATTTTGGTATAAAGATAGATAGAACCTTGGAGACGGTGATAGGCTACTTATGCTCGCAAAAAAACTTATTGGAAGTGGGGTAAAAATAGAAATAAACTTTTTATGAAACTTTTTATTGTGTCATCCGATTTGACAAGATCAATATTTACGTGAGTGAAACTGCGGATAAAAGCTAGTAAATTATATAGCAACATCGGAATCAATAGTAATTTTCTAAAACACAATCGGTTCCAATGTAATCATTTCAAACACTGATTAATTTGTAGGCAGAGCTGCAACCATTTATAACGATTACAAGCCAGCACCCCCGCACCCGGCGGTGACAGAATTAATGGCCGATGCCAAGGTATTTTCAATTTTGTCTTAAATTTGAATATTCAATGAGATTGAGATCCTTGATGGCTCGGGACCTATCAATTTACATAAAACTTGGAAAAGGTGGGATTTTTTAAAGAAAGATCGTAGTATCTCAGTTGAATGTATGAGAAGTATAAAAAATTATTTATACCTTGAGCTTTATTTGTACATATCGAATGCATACATTACTATTCATACTTTAAATTAAGCCAATTTAAAAGATAATATAATATTAATATCCAAACATATTTTTAATATGAACAATTACAGAATCATGTATATTTTTTCACTAAAATTTCTATAAAATATTAAATTCTATTATGAAAAAGATATGATAGCTGGACAATGTCTGATGTTGGACAATCTTTTTGATACATTTAACCAAATTTTAAGTTTTTACTACATATATTACCGTATTTTATCGTGCAGTGTTTACTTATAAAAGTTATCCACATTGGTTTCGTACATTTTACGTGATGGGTACACAAACAAACAGACAAAAATTCCAAAAACGTTGGAAATGGATTCCGTTGGTTAATTTTTAACACCTTGGCTACTTTATTAGGAAGTTTTCGAAGCACAAAAACGACATTTTACATTTGTTTATTTGTTGTATAGTTGTTACAGGTTTATAAAATATCCGTGTGACGCTGTTTGTCCGTGTTGAATTATTTAACTAATGAACCGAGTTTAATTAAATTCTCCGCACAGTGTGCAGTAGTTCTGACTATAGGATAGTTTTTATCTCGATAACTGATCATAGCGCATTAGGTGACGTTGTAGTCGAATTTGTGATTACTAGGTCTACCAGGCCAGCTAATTTATTTATGGAATAAAATGAATACTAAGCGAAGCGGGCATATGAGCTTCATATAAAAGTAATGATAGAAACTTACAGTACCTTCCTGTAAAACGTAACTACTATTTTAAGCTTCCATGAAGCAGAGTGTAACACTAAATAATGAGATTGCAAAATTGTAAACTAAAGTTTTTGTGTTTTCTAGTGTATTTTAGAGTAATCTAAAATTTAAATAATATAATTTTTTATTAAAGTACATATCTAACATAAAACATGTTGACAAGTTTGCATTTTTATTGCGCGCTGTCGTCGCGGTATGAGCACCGTTCTGAGAGATGTCAAAGATATAATGTAAACAAGAAACGATACATTATTAAATATTAAAAGACATATTTCTAAAAAATTTCAACTAGCTCTGTCCGCGACACCGTTCGTGTAGAACTAAAATTTTATTTAATAATTTATATACAATAAGTATTATATAGCCCATGTTACTCAGGGCTAATGTAGCATTCTAAAGGTGAAAGAATTTTTGAAATCTGTCCAGTAGCTCTTGAGTATATTCGTTCACAAACAAAAAAAAATCGTTCCTTTTCGTAATGTTGGTATACATAAAATAACTATTCTTCTTTTTCGTAAAACTTATCTCACCAAAGTAAGGTCGGCACAACAGGTTTTATTCCACCACTTTACTGTTTCAACTGTCATCTCAGTATTGATACTTTATATATATATATATATATCATTTCGGTATTCTTTTTCTCCTACATACGTTCATCTTCATATTAACACTAATGACGGAATGGGGTTTTCTAACCTTCTTTAAGATGAAAATCTGCTGCCAAATACCTATAAATGTGTTACGATGTGATAGGCTAGTTTTTATCCTAAAAAACTTATTGGAAGTGGGGTAAAGATAAATGATAATCTTTGTATGAAAATTTTTATTACGTTATTCGATTTGTTTGACAAAATCAGTATAGATGCGAGCGAAGCCGCAGGTAAAAGCTAATAAACAAATGAATACCTAAATTATAATTAAGAAAATGTAAATAGGTATATGGCTCAGTTACAGTTTTAATATATGTTTAAATTATAGGTCCCTTCTAGCAGGAGTGTTTACTCGTGGAAAGTCGTCAACTGGAAATAATTAAAGTGGATACAAAAACAATTTGTGACCCGTAACGGAAGCTCCGCGAAATTCTACCACAACGCGCCTGTATTGTCCTTAAACCCGCGAAGCGTTGGTAGAGCAGTTTGGATGTTTCCTACCGCTCACTGTTTAACATTTTTTATAACTTTATGAGGCATACAGGCAGTCCTAGAGATATATCAAATAAATGTTCAACACTAGTCCTCTTATAAAATCGACACGCTGTATAAAAATCGTTCAAATCGAAATGTACAGTTTTATTAATTTCCGTCCCGCTTATAAAAAGGAGAAAGAAAACTTTATTTGTCCATCACACTGCAGAAATATCTATATATTAATATGTGAAGCAAAAACTTTGCACTCCTTTTTACGAAAATGCATGCATTACGTCATTTTGAAGCGATGATAGCTCAGTGGTAGTGTGCACGACTTCGCGTCAAGGGACGTGGGTTCGAACCCAAGCACCTACAATGAGCTTGAGCTTTCGGTGAAGGAAAACATCGTGAGGAAACCATAGCATGGTGGTAGGGCTTTTTCTAATGCCCGCCTGGCTAGCTACCACCCTCTAGTTGTGAACCTGCCGCCAAATACCAATAGGTGTGTTCCGGCAGCAGCATTTGAGAGCCAATACCTCCACAGGTTTAGCGTGCCTACCAACTTGGGCCGTATCGTCACTTAAGATCAGGTGAGATTACGGCCATAACGGTAAACCTTAAATATAAAAAAAAAAAAAAAAAAAAAAAAAAATTCTTTTGGAATATTGGTCTTTACAAAAGGCCAGTGATATATTGTCTAAACCACATGTCAGCTCATTATAGCTAAGAATTAAATCATGTCACTAAACCACTAGCATTTTGGTAAGTGCACTTAAAGCCTTAGCCTTATACATTTGTAACCATATAAGAAAAACATACGCAAAAACTATTTGCTTATAAAATATGTAACTATTTAGTAGTTCAGAACAACTATAGGAATAGAGCAAACGGAAAAAACGAACGGAAATTGCTCGGACCCTTTTCATTTCACAGCCAATAGTATCCAAGCTGATAACACAGTTACGAAGTGAATTAACTAAAGATAGTTTATATATGGGTTAGACGTTAAAGATATCAATTAAACCACAGATGTGTTGATTCCTAATAGAAGTTGATACATATATACATAGAAGATACATTTATAGCGCTGGTATAGTTCAATATATTTTTATAAAAACAAATAGTTTTCAAGTACAATGTTTTCATATAGTTCTGTTGGAGTAATTGATAAACACCTGTAAAGATAATAATTAACTTGATTTTTAAAAAAATCTGCAACAATCACGAACAAATTTATGCCATTTTATAGAATGAAATATAAGCCTTCATTATGAATAACTTCGTGGATTGGTTATAGTTTCGATTCTAAAACAATCAAGAGTTTTTCAGGAAGTAAATCACAGCCACACAGGTAGTAGTGTATTCTATAATACCAGCTTGGGAAGCAGCATAGTGGTAGGAAATTATATAATGAATAGTAATCACTCTCAAGGTAAAAAATGAATTCCCATCAGTCGTATTTGAGAGCCAGTTCTTCCACTACTCTTAGCGTATTATATATTAGGCTGCATTTTAACTTAATATCAAATGAAATTGAAACCAAAATGCTAAAACATATATAGAAAAAATATAATAAGGAAAATATTTTTTTGTTTTATAGGTTTAACATTATGGTTACAATCTCACGATGTATGTGTGTGACGATGTTGCCCAAGATGGTGGTCACGCTATATCTAGTAGAGGAACTGGCTCCTAAGTGCAACTTCCGGAACAAACCTATAGGTATTTACGGCAGATTTTCAACTTGAAGATGATTGCTAGCCAGGTGGATATTAGGAAAAGCTCTACCACCATACTAAGATTTCATCACGATGTTTTATTTTACCGTAAGCTCAGAATAATTATAGAGATCGAACTCAAGTTTATCGACGCGGGGTCGTTACACACTACCAACTGAGCTCTCATCGTTTCCTAGCTATTTAGTAGATATTTTTCTAATAACTTTAACTTGGCTGGTGTTAACTGGACTACACCCAAATCATTAAAATAAGGGAAGGTAATATATAACAGATGAACTTATTCTATATAGAATCCTTTATTGAAATAGTTGGTGACTTTAGTTACAAATAATGTTGAAGTTATAAGTGAAAATTTCCTTTTAACTAAACGCCGTGAATTCGAATGAAATACTTCGAATTTCACAGGAGTTTCACGTTACTTTACTTTGAAGCTATGTTGGTTTAGAGGTGTCGTATTCGGACACTCGGTCGATAGTCATGACTTCGATCAATAAGACTGAACTTTCGGTAAAGGAAAACATTTTGATAAAATTATAGATATTTTTTTAATCGTTTATAGGTTTCGCGTTATTAGCTACGATCTTACCTCATGTTTGTGCAGATGTGGCCCAAGATGGTGCACACACTAAGCCGAGTCCAGGGTTTGGCTCTCAAGTGGAACTACCGGAACACACTTATAGGTATTTGCCAGCAGATTTTCAACTTGAGGGCAGTAGTAGTCAGACGGGCATTAAAAAAAGCCCGCGCACCATGCTATGGTTTTATCACGATGTTTTCCTTCACCATAGAAAAGCTTCCAACGTTTGCTTCATAATGTAACCTTTTTAAGCCGAAATTCTGTCTCCAACTCCCTGTATTTCGCCACATTGTTTAAGCACTGGTCCTTGAGTCAAAATAATGGTTTCGGTTCATGAAAAGTTACATTCTTCTTGCAAAAGTAGGCAACATTTTTTTAATGTATTTAACTGACTACAGAAAAGAAATCTGTTAACGCTACTTGAGAGCAATTCCAACAAAAAGGTTCAGATTGTCTCTTAACATCACCTGAGATTGATGCCTGATGCGGAATTTATAAAGAATTAAATAAGTAATAAAAAATGTATTTAATTACATCATAAAATATTATTAAAAAGAAACTAAATATCATTTTTGAAACTGATATAAGTAAAAACACAGGCGTTTATGTAAAAATACACAAAAATAGCAATAAAAATTATTCTATTTGGTTCTATTACAATTAAGTGAACAATTCTTACATACATGGTACATATCTCGGAAACAACTCCAACAATTTCTATGAAATTTTATATTTAGACAGATTCTTGCTTTTTTAATTCACCTGTATAGATATATTTCTCCTAAAAATGGAGGCATTTAGAAAAATACATATATATATTTTTTTATAAAATCCTGTTTTTTTATTTGAATAATCAGTTCATACGTATGTGAAATCGTAAAATCTTTAATAAATAAGGTTTTTGTTCTGCTTAGCAATTTCCCGTACTAATGCCAGGGTCTGCATTCCGGCTTACCGTTTTCCACTTTGCCCGTTGTTCAGCATCCTTTCGTGTGAGTTTATTTTCCTTCATCACGTCCAGCCAGCGTTTTCTTGGTATACCGTGAAATGTAGACACTTGTACGATGAATATATTTATTTAAATAATCACAATTAAACGTAAATTCTGAGCTAAGCTTGTGATTATGATAACCGATCATCCAGGTACTCGCATTTATAATAGTAATCTCTATACCTACATAATATATCTATGTATCTTATAATTATCTGGACTTTACAAATTTGTTTTGCACAATAAATAATTTACTACACCATTGACCCTATAATGTGTTGAAATTAACCGTGAAAGATCTAAGTTCAATAAATCTAGTTACAACTTGTCTGAACAAGATTTTACCGGAGAAGTTAGTTACCGTCCCGAGCGGTACTTTTTATAGTTCAATTTAATAAAACTGAACTCTTTATATAACAGTAGATTTTTCTTTAACAGCTTCAACTAAACGAATATTGCGCTGCGTTTTTTTACTTGTAATTGAATCCGTTTATAAAGTTTTATGAATTTGTTCAATTTTATTTTCCTATTATCCACGACCTCAATTTTGAACTTGTTTTAGTAATTATTATTGTCTTATACGTTGATTTGAAACTTTCCCAGGCGTCGTTTTTCTGGATATTTAGTACTTCCTCTCTATGTTTTTCATAGCACCCTCTCTCGCTTTCAAAAATATTATAAAACCTTACTTGTGAAAAAAAAACGTATTTGCACCAATTTTTTATGACGGTTGATTGGTAATATATTTTTTTCATATTTTGTAGCTTCAATGTTATGGCTACAATCTCACCTGATCTTAAGTGATGATGTGGACCAAGATAGCAGACAGGCTAGGCCTGTGGGAGGACTAGCTCTCAAGTGCAACTGCTGGAACACACGTATAGGTATTTTTTCGACAGATTTTCAATTCGGGAATGGTTTCTAGCCAGGCGGGCGTTAGAACAAACTCTATCACCATGTTATGGTTTCACCAAAAGCTCAAGCTCATTGCAGCGATTCGAACTCACGTCTTTTGGCGCGGCGTGCATACACGCTACCGCTAAGCTATCATCGCTTCTTAAACGCTATCAACTTTTATAAAAGAAGAACCTTTTTTTATAAAACATAAACTGTACCATATACTTGTCACATTTTACTCCTCTATCGTCTATCTTTTTAATTTTCCTCCACTCTGATATATACATTACTATGAATTTATAAGCCCCTGATTTATTACAACCTATATTTGTCCTAATAATTTCACGGTTATCTTAGCTGCAGTCACCGGGTGACGTAATTCAAAATTCTATTTACAACAATTTATTTATGTGGTACACAAAGGATTACTCTAAGTCTAAGCTGTAGTATTGTATCCATTAACTGTTAACGTGAAAAAAATCCTAATACTATTGACTGGACTATAGTTTGGAAGTTATCTTTTCAAGAAAAATAATGTAATTTTTAACCCCAAAAGAGTTAGAAATCTCTTTGAAATGAAATACTTATATCCCTACAGAAAACAGGAGTCTACAACCCCGTGGAGTAACGGAGTTTATGATCACCGAACGTGATAATTATACCTTACAAATTAGAAGTATCTATAGGCTACAATAATCACTTGTTTGCCACACTAAAAGTATAAGGCATAAAATCACCACAATCTCTCTTTCATTCAATTGTATTTGAATGTATTCAGTTTTTCGTAGGCTATAGTGGAGCTACTAGAGGCCATTGCCCCAGAGAATACGTAATTATTATTAATAGGGATATAAAATAAACGCTTGCAGTCCAAAGCTCTACGCTCCAGCAGAATCCAATTATCTTAATTTGTGTCTCGCATTTATTTTACTTTTATGACTTATCTCTTTTTCAT
Organism: Actias luna; assembly: GCA_039707435.1. Taxonomy (NCBI): domain Eukaryota; kingdom Metazoa; phylum Arthropoda; class Insecta; order Lepidoptera; family Saturniidae; genus Actias; species Actias luna. Next base: position 7,965,861 of record JAZHAC010000018.1, on the reverse strand, counting down.
CTAGAATTTTGGGGCAATAGCAGAGTTATATAACTAGGAGGTTATTAGCCAAATCTCGATTTTTGGGCTTATCTGCCCAATTTGATATTTGGGATTTATCTACTTACTTTTTATTCTGCTTTAATATTAGGTTTTTTTACTAATGTTTTTAATCTAATAATATACTTTAAATACCTATTTATATCTGATTAAAATTTATTTACAATATACACACCCAATTTAATTCTACCAGATATCTCAATTTTTCAAACTGATAATGGTATTTTGACTTTAATGAGCGCCTACTTAAAGTCAAAAATGAATAAAGAATTTGATTATTTGATTTATTTTTGAGCAACATATTAGTTAGTAACAAATCCTTAACGTTAATTGAGCCTGGCATAAAATAAAATTCTACTAAATAGCGTAAAAACTTCCCTGATATTAAAAATTTAATGACCTCCTTCGTTTTTATATTAAAATTTTTACATAATTTCGACCTCAACAACTTTAATTATGTTTTTAATAAATTAAGTAAATCAATACACTAAGCTGAGACGCTGACTGTACGTTATTCGTGGTAAAGTAGCACATACCATTTTTCGTTTGAAACAGTTTTCTCTTAAGTGGATTTTTTTTTAATGAAGTATTATATATATCTATATATATTTTACTTATGCCTGGAAAGATTAAGTTCAGTTCATAGTTCAGTTGGTACTATGTACGGACGCCGCGTGAAGGTACGTGAGTTAGAATCCACCTTCAATGATCTTGAGCTTTCAATGACGGAAAACAACGTGACGAAACCATAGCAGGGTGGTAGGGCATTTTCTAACGCCCGCCTGGCTAGCTACCCCCCTCCAGTTGAAATTCTGTCTCCAAATACCTAAAGATGTGTTCCGGCACTTGTATTTGAGAGCCAATCACTCCTCGAGGTTTAGCGTGTCCACCATCTTCAGCTACATCTTCACTTAACATCAAGTGAGATTGTGGCGATAACGCTAAATCTTAACTATACAGAAACCTCCGACTAGAAATATCTTTCACATTTCTCCTAATTGTTGTAATTACCTAATACCTACTTACTATCTTGTAATGATTCGTGTAATTTTTGCTGCCTTATATTTTCGTAATTTTTTTTACTTTTGAATTTAGTCACATTAAAAACTATGTTCTAGTTTTATATCCGTAGTTTATTTTATTCATTTTTATGTTCATATATGTTTATATTGGTTTATTTTACTCAATTTTTAACGGACATCTTTGTAACCTAACAAAGTACTTACCCTTTCATTACACATTTAGTAAAATCACGAAATAGCTTTAGTGTACTTATTTGTCAATTTACAACCGTTTATTTGCAACTTTTACTATCGCTTTGCTTTTGCTAAATACGTAGTAAGAGAACCAGTGCGTTCAATCACGTTATTTAGAATTTACATTGAGTTTCATATTCCATTATAATATCCATTCAACTAAGAATTGTTATTAGCTGCGTTCATGTGTTTTTCATTAATCGGGTGTAATATTATTATTATTATTTATAATTAAGGCTTAGCGTTATGGCCATAATCTCACCTGATCTTAAGTGACGATACGACCCAAGTTCGTAATCACACTAAAACCTTTGAAGGAACTGGCTCTCAAGTGCAACTGCCGGAACACACCTATTGGTATTTGGCGGCAGTTTCAACTTAAGGGTTGTAGCTAGCCACGCGGGCATGAGTAAAAACCTTACCACCATGCGATGGTTTCCTCACGATATTTTCCTTCACCGAAAGCTCAAGCTCATTGTAGGTCATTGGATTCGAACTCACGTCTCTTTACGCGAAGTTCTACACATTACCACTGAGCTATCATTCTTAGTAAGTGTTTACATTGTGAAAGAAAAATGATGTAAAATTTCATGCCCTTTAAAATTTAGGTAGATGAATATCGTTCTATCGTTTTAGTGAAATATATTCAATCAGTTCAGTAAATTAAAATATAATAATACTTTTATGATGTTGAATCATTGATGTGAATAGAAACTACAAAGTAATAAGTAGGTTTCCGCTTTTTGTGGCAGTGAAAAGAGCGCAATATGGCAGTCGAGTGGTGCTCGAGCGCGCTCCGCTTTTTATGCCCCGAGCTCTAAACAACTGAGACCTCTTGGCTAACTTCGAGCCACGGAACAGCCTTGCTTTATACCTGCTGCATATTTTTTTCTATAAATATAGGCCTCTTTTATTTGATAATAACTCCTTAGAGCATGTGTTAAACGCCATTTATATGTATATTAAATGTTTTTTGGATACATTGTAAATTGAAAAATTGAACTCGTACTTTTAATTTCGTTAAGTGTAGATTAGAACAGTCAATACTGTTGGTGTGTGAACACTATTTATTACTTACTAAATTTTACGTGCGGTTTCAGTCACGTTAATATTGATTTTGTCAAACAAATGGAATGATGCAGTAATAAATTCATACAAAGTTTATCGATAAACATTTTCTCTCTCTTTACCCCACTTCCAATCAGTTTATCGGGAAAAAAGTATCTTATCACTGTCTCCAATTTATCATAATCTATTCGACGATGTAGCCTAGAAAGCGTAATAAACAAACAAACTCACGTTCGCATTTATAATAACAGTAGTAAGGATTATTTTAACATTAACATAACACACATCCTTATTCTTACAAATATTATAAATGCGAAAGTGATTTTGTTTTTTTGTTATACTTTCACGCCTAAAATGCTTAGTTTACCATAATCAATGTTCAGAGATAGATGGAAACCTAGAGATGGTAGCAGGCTACTTTTTTTCAAAACTAAATTAATAGGAAGTAGGGTAAAGAGAGGGATAAACTATATATGAAACTTTTTATTGTATGATTCGATTTGTTTGACAATATCAATATTAACGCGAGCGAAGCCAAGAACTGCTTTATTAATATATACAAAACTAAACAACGTAAATAGTCGTTTTTTTCAATCGTAACTTGGTATGAAAAGTAAACTTCTACTGCGATTAAATATACTGAAAGTTAGCCTAGTAAGTTGAACTGACCTTTAGATTGATTTTCAAAGATTTAAACTTTTGAGTTCCTCCAATCTTTACGTTATTATAGGCCGCATTTCTTAGGAGATTTTACAGTTTAAAGAAGCTTCTTCTTTCTCCTTAGTTTCTTATAATTTTAAAAATGTTTTTTATTTTTTTATATACACCGTCTTAGGCCACATCAGATGAGAATATGACTATAACGCTAAACCTAAGAACAACAGAAAATAAAATGAACCGTATAATCGATAATTGCCAAGTTACAGTTTAAAAATGTAATGCAGTCCAGTGCTGGCCAAACCGGCGCTCGCGGGCGCAAGCTCGCAAACGGTTGATCTGTAATGCACCCGCTGCATGATTTCCTAAATAAAACATTTCTTTTTAACAAAAATGAAAGTAATTAGTAATCATTTTATTTCATCTATGTAAGTGAGATTTTGAGTATATTGTAACTCTACAAAAAAAGTTTTGTATCCATCGAACAAGAATTGAAATTTTCAAAAAATATATAATAACATACGATTGATCGATTGCCGATATAATGTGATATCTACAAAGGAAGTGTTTGAATCGTTGGCTCATCATAAATAAAATAATCATTAACATCAATACACTAATCATCTTATTATATAATTGTAACATTAATATAAGGTTATTTTTATTCTCTCACCTAACTACCTAATAAAAAAGCGCACACCGCACTGTTATAATTTTTTATTGCGCACTTGCTTTGAAAATGGTTGTCCATTTCTTTTTTTTTTCGAACTGACGTACGCTGTTAGCCCCAAGGGCTTTGATAGCTTCACCGAACTTTTGGGGGCGAGTACGGAGGGCACTCAGCCCCGAAGCAGCAGGCACATGGGTGCCAGGACGGCCGAACCTCGGCTAGGGCTGCTGCCGGTAAATGAAAAAAGATTCATGATCCTGACTAACCAACAGGTTCTGTATTACTAAATTGATACTAACTACGACCTTATCAGGTAAGCAGCAGGTAGTCCTTTTCAGAACCGTGTACTTAATTTAACGAATGGTATGCGGTGTGATGGTGTAATATCAGTGATGTAGTGTCACTGTATCGCGCGAGCAGAGTCACTCGAGGGCTCCTGTCCGGAGGTTCTAACCTAGGGTTGTCCATTTCTGTTGTTGCCTAATATTACAGTCATCAACATCCCCCACGCACGTTGACGTAAACGACAAACTTTCCAATGATATTATTTAACACGCAATTGATAATTATGCTCATCATAGAAAACTATATGGGAATCGAAACCGCGAAAACTTGGTTAAGTAGCAGTATCAGCACCACGAAACCTAACATTATCACCGAAGATCGTTTTTAAACATTAGTCTTAAGCTCTAAAGAGGTATCTACTTAATAACGTCATACTCAATACCTGACTGTCGGGAAAGTGCCCTTAATGGCTACGCGGGAAAGCGGCTTAGGCACTTAGACAGCTGCCTCGTACTGAAAAATATGTAAGTACTGTTAGTACTTGAAATAATGTCACTATAAATACGCCAACTACCTCGAAAATTTCGAGTGTATTGTAAACAAAACTCGTCCGGATATAGCTCTTATTACTGCAGATGATTAAACATAACACAACAACAACTTACAAAAGAGGGTTCACTGCAAATCAGTCACCACTTTTTGAAAGACTCTTGAACTGAAAACTTTTTTAGGCGCGTTAGGCACATTTTGAATAAGTAAACCTTTAAGGTCATCTTCATACCTTTTTTTTATGTTGCTCAGCATAGTGACTGAACTGCACCTGGTGTTAAGTACAGTACAATCCAGAACAGCGGTGACTGACAATGATTCAAAATTCACAATCAGTCACCGTTGTCATGCTGGCCTACTTAGATACCTTTTCACGCCTCTTTTGAATGACCCTATGTCATAGGAGGGTGGGAATACGCTGACCGGAAGACGGTTCCACAGCTCCACGGTACGACATAAGTATGAATCAGCAAACTTTTTAGTTCGTGATTCAATAGGAGTCACCGTAAAGCTGTGACACCTGCACTTGCATACAAACAAAGGAAAAATATTTCTAATTCATTTAATTTTAAATCAATTAAATTAATTGAAAATACAAACAGTATAAATAATAGAAATACATGCCACTTGTTATATTAGTTAAGATTTATCTATATTAAGCAGCTCGTACTGTGTTTTGATAAATAAATCAACCTAGAAAATGTATATAATTGTAACTTAGATAACCGATAGGTATGAAAACGATACTAAAGTTATTTGGTTTTAATTTTTAAGTAATGAATTTTTTATACTATATTTACTTTTTAAAACTATTTATGTCAAAGTTATGTATGTCAAAGTTTTTTTTTATGATAGCTGCACTTTTTTCAATACACAATCTCCACACCAATCAAGCTTTGTTATACGAATTAGCTTTTTCTTTGTATATATCTTAATATTGTAATTAATTAAAAACCTCAAGTAAGTTTACCGACAACTAACATGTGATCCAGTCTATCTTCAGACCTTTAAATTTAATCATTGTGATCGTATACTTAATCAGAACCATTTTATCCATTATGTAAACAAAGGTACATTTTTAATCGTTATATGCATAACCACGAATTATGTATATTTAAAAAGTAAAATTTTTATTTGGTTTTTTGTTTTCAAATTTGCATACATTTTTTTTAAGTATATTTGTCTATTGCATTTGATAAGCCATATTTACTTTTTTAATATTTTACAAAAACAAAAGACTATGGAACATGATATTCTTGTAAAAAAATATATAGTACTTAATAAGTGTTCTGTTCGTGAATTTTTGTTGTGTAGATTTTTGCAATGACAGCGGATTTAACATAGTCATCTGCTACAAGACTTGCGAAACTTGAACCACGTATTTCAAGCACTTGCTTACATTGTTCGGATATAGTCTACAGAGAATACAGAATATTGATACTTACACGTCAAATTTAAATTAGTATTTTTATAGCCTATAAAAATATAATAAAATGAACCTGTTTGGTGAACGCTACTCGATATAGGATCAACCTTTTTATGCAAAAGATACGTGTTAATAAACCGAAAGTATATAATATATGATGAAATGCTTTATACCAACTCACTCATCGATATACCCTACTTTGCGGCTAGTCGGCGCCGACAGGGTGTGATATATGGAGGAAGTTTGAGTATTTATTATTGCGACTCTTGATCCCGACCTATGCTAATCAATAATAATGCTTTTTGATTACTTTAAAGTTTCCTTTTCCATTTTATTTTAATTGTCTAGTTCGCAACACGTGACCGTTTCAATACCCTAGACGTGGATATTTAGAAAGACCTACACTTCAAGGATTAAGGGGACCATTACTAACACACCTCCGAAACTAGTAATTTCGAACAATATGTAACGGTATACAATTCCCATCAGCTGTACCCATTTATAGTGCTTATTTAAAATACCCTCTTCTACGTTTCACAGCCAAACTATAAGAGACGGGCTCGGGATTTTTAGCTTTTGTCGTAAATTCTATCTTGGCATGATTAAGCACGATATATCATGTCTTTGTCATCATCATCAATATCCTGTTCCCAAGAAATTTGGGGTATGCGCAGTACGTTCTTCCATAAATCTCTATCAGCCATCATCTCTTCATTCACTCCCTTTTCATCTCGTTCCTCATACAACTCTACCCATCTTTCCTTTGGATTTCTTTAACATTAATTTTACTAGCCTTAACATTAATTTTACTACTTTTGTAACCACATCTGTTTCTTATCTTGTCATGACATGTCCGAACAACGATAAACGTTTTCCTTTTAACTTCTCTACCACTGGGGCTACGTTCAAACTCCCTCTCACATATTCCTGACTTTTTTTATAGTTATCGCCACAATCTCACCTGATGATAAGTGACGATGTGGCCCAAGATGGTGGACACACTAAACCTCGACGAGGGATTGGCTCTCCAATACAAGTGCCGGAACACACCTTTGAGAATTTGGCGGCAGATTTTCAACTTGAGAATGGTAGCTATGGTTTTCTCACGTTTTTTTCTTTCACCGACTCTGTCCATTCTAGTAACACCATACATACATCTCAACATTCGCATTTCGGCTGCATGAAATCAACAATCAACCGTCTTCTTATTAGCCCAATACCTCGATCCATACAATATAACAACTCTTTTAATGGACTTATATATTTTACCCGTCAATCTCAGGGGCATTCTGCAGTCGAAAATTGTTCCCGAGACCTGCCGCAACTTCATCCACCCTGTGCTTTCTCCTGTCCTTTCGTATTGTAAAACTGAAAACTTCTCACTGTGTCTGCTACTTACCAATTACAGGGTACAGAGTACTTACCAGATGAAATCCTGAAGTGAGAAGCTGTGTGATTAAGCCGATAAGATATAGCACCTATTAGTAAATTGTAAATGCTTCGATGATCGTAAGTCTATATAATAAACTACACTCAATATCGTTTTTTTCTGACGAAATAAAAAAAATAGTCGAATTTTTCGATCACTACATATTACGTAGTGGATATTTGAATGAAGTAAATAAATTCCATAAGGCTGTCTATAAAAAGCTCGAAATATTTTTTTTAACATAATGTGTCGGAAATCGGTCTATGTATGAGTACTTGCCAGTGGTAATTTAATAATGTCTAATAAACACAAACGTACCTATAAAAATTTGCCAATAAATAAAAAGATCCTTTTACTGCGGCAACTAAGCCTCTACAGATGGTTATGGCGCCTCGAATAAATAAAGATATAAATTGTCTCCACACGAAAGTACTACAGCTGCGTTCAGTGGTGCGTGAGGGAAAAACTTTAGCGACACGCCATTGCATTTTGTCGGAACATTAGGGACAACTAGAGAGCTGCTACTTTTAGTATTCAGCTGTTGCACAGATCCTACAAACGAAGTAATAACAATACAAGGCTAGCATCTTCAGACAATGCATCAATCGGCTTAGGTTCAAATCCTATAAGAGCTTGAAGTTTCCGTGAAGAAAAGCATCATTTTGAAACCATAGGCTCATGGGAGATTATTTTCTAATGTCCGCCTATACCATCTAGCAAACCTATATTAAGTTTCGGTAGTTATAACAGGGAACCAGTTCCCTAATTTGGAATTGCGTATAACCTTCTCGGACCACATAAACGCTCAACAACAAATAAGATTGTGGACAAGCCCTAAGCCTACACTATCTCACAATGTTCGATAGCAATATTATTGTATTAAGAAATATAAACTTGTTTTACTCAATAGAACAGTTTCGTCACAGATTTCAAAGTTATGCTTTTCGTTGTCACACTTAGGCGTGTTAAAAATGTGTTAACTTACATTATGTGCATTCGCTAAAGTCATTTTTTCGTTGTAGGTATACCAGAAGGCTATGATTTCCAACCTCATTTGATGGTAAAATGCGACCTGGACTTAGATGGTAATATAGCACAATTTTTTTTACGTGAATAATTTCAGTTACAGCCCTCTTTCTCACATCAAGTTACCAGAGGAGTATAATAGATTCAATTGGCCCGGGTCATAAATCTCGACTGAAACCAAAGCGCGATATTCGGAGGTCATCGTACTGCTTCCGGTCTACCAGAATACTCCTATAGTATATTCTTAGTAACACATTTTTTACTTCAGGGTGGTATTAAGCCAGTCAAGTCTTTGAATAAGCTCAACCATTGACTTATGGTTAACAACGAGGTTTTCCTTCAGCGAAGTCTCAAGCTAATCATAGAATTTAAAAATTACATCAATTTAACTGGTGTTTAAAAACAGTTACACTCTGTCATTATCTTTGATAAATTCAATAAAACTAGACCAAACTTAATAGGGCGTACAAACTCTATATGCTATCAAAAATAAGATCAAACAAGTACATAGGGCGACAAATATTCAGTAATAACGCTACTTCGTCGCTATGTGCATGCATAATCTTACACCCTCTTGATATATTAGCTCGCTCTTATAAGGAAATGTCGTAATACACTTGCTAGCAAATAAACTTCGCAAATATTACCATAGATGTAAGGCGCCACTGGGTTTTGCTTAGCAAGAATATTTTTGTGTGGTTCGGATAGAATTTATTTTGTATTTACATCAAAAGATTTAATGATTTCTTAGGTTTACGCGAATATTATTCATTGAAATAAAACTAATTTAAACGGTTTTATCGCGGTTATTTATTAAATTTTGATCCCGATGTTTCGAAAGCTTTTCAGCCTTCGTGGTCGTTCGTGTACAATCAAAAGATTTATATTGGTCAGAAGCATTGAACATTATTACAAACATTATAATTAGGACAAGTTATTAATTGAATAAAAAAATTTATGTGAGTGTCGTGGAACACTTGGTTGGAACAAATTTCCTTACGTATTGTATTTATTATTGATAAACATATGATATTACTGATTAACTAATACACATAAATAAATTACTAGCGTCTGAATGCAAGTAAAGGAATTGCAAAAATAAATAATGAATTAAAGGAATAATAGGATATTTCGTATTTAATACATTTTTTTCAGTTGTGAGCATAAACATTTTATTGTAGATCATTCAATTTATCCCATTCATTATAATACTGTTAGGAATGTAATTATAGAAGGGTAGTTTATAACAGCGATTAGTATATAAGTGCGGTGCGAGCCGGCTTTGGGTAGTGACCTCACCAAGACTCACTTCGAGAGAGCGGAGGCACATCCGAATCCTCTAGTAGTGAATTCTGTGAAATACGATCCGAACCCGAACGATAGCGGATACAAACGCCGCCCTCGTCACATCTCCCTCGATCCGCCGGATAAATTCACGCGACATACCGCGTCTTTTCCGTCCGTCTCTATTCCGAATCGCGCATACGCGCGCGCTAGACCGCGAAACCGTCGTCCTCGCCGCCGAGGGCGGGCGGTTAACTTCGCTCCCGCACACCCGCCGCGGCCTCCCTCTGCGGACGCTCGAGCCTAGGTCGAACCTCCGGATGGAGCCCTCGAGCTGACCCGCTCGCGCGATATAGTGACTCTTTACATTCACTGAACCCACATCATTACACCGCATGTCACATTCGTGCACACTCACACGGTACGTACACGGTTCTGTGAGGGACCGCCCCTGGCCCTGAATGTGGTTCGGCCTTTTGATTAATATTTATTATATATAATTCAGCGTTTCATTGCCTTCTTCTCGGTTCTTAGGGTTCGTTTTGCTAGGTTAGGTACTCTCGTCGTTCACTATTTAGGTAGGAAGGACGCACAGTACAATCTTGCCTCGCCGCTTTGCACAGTACAAACCAAAATAAGTTTTTTTTTTTTCAGATCCCTAAGGAGATCAGTTAGTTTCGATTTTTACTTTTTATTATTATAACGTATCTGTTTCTCACTAATAGCTAGTACCGCGTTCGTTTTTCTCTTACGCGATTCGGCAATTGCCCAAGCCGAGGTTCGGTCACTAGTGACACCCTAGTGCGAGTTGCCCTGCGGGCTCGCGCGCCTTCAGCGCTCGCCCCTCTAGTTCAAGTGAAGCTGTAAAAGCCCCTCAGGCTAAAAGTGTAGGTCCTTACGAAAAAAAAAAAAAAAAAAAAGCTTTGGGTTCAGTCAAAGCGAGGCATTCGAGGTGAATTTATCGTACGTGGCTGGAGCGTTACCGAAGAGACGTATCTTGCACCCATAAACGTGCACCTATGATTAGGCACAGTCAACGCATACCCGCTATGGATAACCATTTACACTATAGAAATATAGTAGTATAGAACAGACCAATTTGTCTATCTTCCATTCGTATCGTTCGATAAGGAACTTCGTTCCAATGCTTGCTCAATTAGCAAGTCTTAAAAATAAATATTATACAATTAAGAAATCAAAATTAAAAGAGTTTTTTGACAAATGTAATAGTTTGTATTCATTTTCTACCAGTTTTGTAAAAAAGAAAATACAAAATATATTCATAAGAACTAGCATGATATTTTCACGTAAAAAGAACGCACGTTGTTGTCAATTTGCCGTAATAAAATAAAAAATTACACTCCATCAAAAGGAAATTAATAAAAGACACCACCCATCATAACAATCAACCCTTGCAGTCACATTATTGAGGGATATTACAATCCAACTACCAAAACCTAGTTACGAGTACACCGCTAATAACTAAAGTTCCAACCTCATAATTACAATATATCACGACTCGGAATTGCGTTTGATATCGCTTAACTTCCAGGAGGTAAGTTGTAACTTCCAAAGGGTAGAGTATTCCCTTTTATACGAATCAAAATATCAAGCAGACATCCCATATCGAAAATTATTACCAATAAGAAACATAGAACGGAAACAACACAGAATTAACGCTTGCTCCGAACAAATAAAGCTATAGTTGTTCCCATGACGAAATAAAGGCAAATTAATCTATTCCATTCGGATTATTTTCTTAGTCGATACCTCCATTTGCGTTAATGGAATGAACTCGTAAATATTCTGTCTATTCCTTGAATAAATCCAGATCAAATAATATTTATTCATTAGACATACACCGATGTCTTTGTTATTGCTTCGATAGGTTGCAATTAAGTTATTCGTTGTTAGTTCCTCGTTAGTACAGTTTAATTTATATAGCTACAGCACCGAGAACACTTCTCTTGAGTGAAATTATTTTAAATCTCCATTAATCTGGAGTTAAGACAGCACACGTATCTTCTATGTTTTAAAAATTTGCCATTTTATAAATTTTATATGCATGGCATTTATATGACTCTTTCTACTTAGAGTCATCTCGTAAACAGCTTGATAATGACTTATATCTAATATTATTAAATGAGCAATACTTGTACCTATATATATAAACTTCGGGTATCACGGAAACGACACTAACGATTTTGATGAAATATTGTTTTTCAACAGAATTTAACTTTTTTAATTAACTCGCTTATATAGAGCTATATATTTCGTAAAAATGCAGTTCTTTTTCCAAAAAATAATTCCGAAAATTGTATTTCTCAATTTATTTAACCAGTTGCTGCGTATGTTACATCATAAAATGTCGATGTCTAAATATATTATTGGAAAGAAACATAATTTTAATTAATACCGAGCTAAGCTCGGTCGTCCAGGTACTAATAATAATATATGTAAGTAGCTCGTCATTTGTTAATAACTTGACCAGCTACACGAATAATCAATATTTTTTTTAAGTTACAATATGAATAAAATTTTTAGGCATGTCTGTTTTTTTTTCCTTTATTTTATTTAGGGACTTTTAACAGTAGTTATATCAGTCACATTGTAATCTAAGAAGTACTACAATCTAACTTATTCGTACATCTTCGTTCATACACTCATCTTTCATACCTTATAATGATCCTTTAAATTCGTAAATATTAAACCTGTGTTAATAATTCGCTGAACCAGTCCTTTGTTATAAAATGGATTCAATAAACTTTCCTCGGAAGAATAAGTTTATATAAAACCATTTTCTCTGTCCTTATATCTCTACGCGGTGCCGACAAGGACATCATTACCTGACGCACTGAAGCTTATAATAAAATGAGCTTATCGTTTCGCATCTTCAACTTGCAGCGCTTGCTTGCAATATTAATTTATATTCTACTAGTTGTGTTTGCGACTCCGATCGTTGTAACTAAAATTTTATTCACTTTTTTTTATTCAGAATAAATATATAGTCATATAACCTGTTACTTGGGACTAATGTAGGTCCAGTTGTTCTTGAGTTTATTCGTTACAAACAAAAATACAAATCTTTCCTCTTTATAATATTAGTAGATATGGATACAGTCAATGTATATTTATATTAATATAATACCAGTAAATAAACTACATCAATAATAAATAAATATATAATGTTATTTTGGAATAATGCAACAACTGAATTGAGTTGCTATGAAAGAGAAATGTTTAATTTGAAATTTTTATATTCTATTTATTTAGTATTTTACATTACATTAATAATAATCACTACAAATGTTACCTTGCCTAGCCAACTTGCCCCAAGGAAACAAGACGATTCCAGAATAAATACGCAGACATCCAATACACAGGTTAAACAAAATTACTGCTTAATAATCTGTAAATATTGCTAGATAACAAAAAATGTACATCAACTCAAGAGACATACAATAAATTACTACAACATTTAAAAACCGTAACTAGGAAACCAAGCACAAACTGCAAGAAACAAGTATCACTCAAAACTAAACAACTATTACAGAAACGTAAGGAACTACAAAAAAAAAAAACTAAAGACAACTGTGGAAAAATCAGGTAAAAAGGAAAACTATTAGCGAACAATTACGGAAAGAAAGATAAATAAAACGATTAAAAACGATGGAAAATGATATAGAAAGAACGGGAAGAATAACAAAGGCACTGAAAGAACTAAACCGAAAAAAAATTGGATACTAAGTATGAAAAAGAAAAAAGGTAATACAGAGAAGAGATCCGAGATACTAAAAACTGCTACATAATTTTACAGAAATTTATACCAAAGCCAAAGGTGGGTCAATTTTTAGAAGAATATGATACATCAACTGATGAAGAAGAAATATGAAAAGAAGAAGTCATAAAAGTTGTACACAAAAAAATGATAAAGCTCCTGGATCACATCTCGTTACAAATGAACTATTGAAAATTACACTACCAGTGACTGCTCCGGAACCTACAGATATGTTTAACTCCGAAACTTACAGATAAGTTAAAAGGATTGGACTAAATCTACAATTGTATTACTACTTCACAAAAAAGGTGACAAAGAAGATATAGCAAACTATAACCCTATTAGTAGAATGCCTAATATTTATAAGGTATTTTCAAAGGTTATAATATCAAGAATTACAAATACCCTTGAAGAAAATCAGCCTAAAGAACAAGCTGGATTTCGTTGAATTTTTTCAACCATAATTCATATTCATGCCTTTAGACAAATATTGCAAAACTACAAAGAATATAACAACTTATTACATAGGGTTTGTTGATTTCAATAAAGCATTCGACACACTAGAATACGAATTTATCTGGGATGCACTAAAAATACAGGCTACACAAGCAAAGTACGTACAAATATTTCAAAATGTGTACATCAAGAGTACTGCACGAGTAAAGTAGGAAGATATAGGAGAAGAATTACCTATTGTGAGAGGTATACACCAAGAAGATCCTATATCACCTAAATTATTTTAGCCATCATGGAAATGATTTGGAGAAGTAAGGGTCTAAACTTCCAAAACTTGAGCCACTTAGTTTTCAGATGGCTTAATTCTATTTCCTGAATGAAAACCCAAAATCACTAGAAATAATGCTGCAACAATAGCAGATGAAAGTGACAAGGCGGGACTAAACATGAACTTAACCAAAACATAAATAATGTCAAACTTTTCACAAACAGAAATAAAAGTCAACAATAAGCAAATAGTTTACGTACAAGAATACATATACTGAGTGCAGTTCATTTTTACTGTAGACTACACGAGAAAAAAAATAGAAAGAGAATAGCTAATGTATGGAAACCAAATTGGTCACTCAGTTAAGTAATAATGAAGAACAAAGGAAAGAAAAATGGCGGGTATATAATACGTGCATTCTACCATGTTTACTATATAGGTATCGAACTGGGGCATTGACAGAACAACGGATTAACAAAATAAAAAATTGTCAAAACGGAATGGAGAGAAGTATACGAGGATTTAAAAGAAAGGACCGGGAAAAATAAATACACATCAAAAGTAAAACATCATTAAAGAATGAAAACACAACAGCATATAAACAGTTAAAGCGGTGAAGGGCAGGCAGGACATAATAAAAAAATGGTATCCAATAGAGGGTAAAAGAAACACAGGTAGACAGACTAATAGATGGGAGGACGATCTCAAGATAATAGCTGGTCCAGCATGGACTCGTGTACCAAACAACAGGACATAATGGAAAGAGGAAGACAAGTTGCTCTTGAGTAACTACCGTTTGCGGATAAAATGTGTTGTATTTAATAAATAATAAATTTTGTATAATAGTTACATTTTAGGCACACACAATCGTGTAAAACTAAAACAATAATAAAGGCTTTTTATTTTATTTTATAATGTCATATGTCTACAATTTGAAGTAATAATAGGTCAGTAGTTGTGGACTCCACGTGAATGATGTGTAAAATTGCAATTATTTTATGTTTCAAGAATATTTATGAAAATATTAAATAACGAACATGAGTTGATGACGTTGTATCTGATTTAAGCCAATGTACTGTTAATTGAGTACCGAACGGATTATTATTTAAATTCGAATGTGTAAAACCGGAGTATAATAATTTCGTTTAATTAACTGGATTTATTTCGGAATGGGTTATTAATAACTGATCGAATCTGAATTCTTTTATTATATGAAGATTTTTATACAAGTAAAATCGATGTGAAGTCGTGTGAACGAATCAGTAATTCTTTATGTATACTTAATAATATAAATGTAAAATTTTATGTTTGTTACTCAATCACGAGTGAGATTGAATGAAATTTGACACAACTTGTTAGCCACGGTTACACATAGGATATGTTTTCTTTTGTTCTGTATTCTAGTGCAGCCACACTCAAATTGTTCTCCGCAAGTTCAGCAGATTTCCGCATAGCCTTTTGTGGTAGGTCCACGAGAATAGTGATGACAATGAGAAAAAAAATCAAAAAGACTCTGATCTGAAAATCAAATCTGACATCGATAAACTGTTACATTTTAACATAATAATTAATAATGTTTATAAAATAATTTGTTTTAGAACTCCATCAAATATTGCGTTTTTCAAAATGGTTCTATCGCCAAAAAAGTTTGAGAATCGCTGTTCTAATAACATACAGTTTAACTATATATCATTATTAACCGTTACCAATCTACTTCACCAGACGAAAATAAAAATAATCAAACTTATTCAAAACCAGTGACAGTCATAAAACTAAAATTTTAAGTAATATACATATTTTTGTTTTAATTGTTTTTTTCAATACAGCATTGCTGGTAGCGTAATTTTAAATAGCCTAAAGGATTTCTCAATGACATTTCTACCAAATACAATCAAGGCAGTCGGCAAAATGTACCAATACCCGACACAGTCTCTGAAAGTTTAGCGTATCCACTATCTCGAGCCACATCCTAAACATTAGGTAAGATTGTCGGTATAACGTTAACCAATAAAGAAAAAAAGTAGCTCATGCCTACGGCTGTTTCGATTTTGTGGTAATATATATTTTTATAATTATTACGTTTAGCGTTATGGCCAGAATCTCAAGTCCAATATAAAGAGTAAGTTTTGAGGAAAAATAGAAGGTAAATGTAAACCACCAAGAATTTTAGTTTCGATTTATTTTATAACAGTATAAACACCTACGTGTTAAACACTTATATTGATTTAATTGTAATATATTTAAATAAGTAAGCAAACTAATTATATTTAGATAGACTAGTTTATACCAGCGGCTTCGCACGCGTTTTTATTTATTTTGTCAAACAATTCTAATTCCGGTACCCGCTGTTTTTCATACATTATATGAAACAGTACTAGCAAAAGAATATTTGTGCTCGTAGCCATTTTTACGCAGACCATTTCCATGAACCGTAGAAATAGCCATAGAATTTCATTCAGTTCCGACTGTTCTTCATAGTATATATCTTATCATATTTCGAATAAAATACCTACAGTTTTTATTTCACGGATTGGTATACGCTGCTGACGACACTCATAATTCATGTGTTAAGTTGGGGTACAAGCTATCTACATATCAAATTGCATACAAGTCGGTCATCCATTTTTGCGCGAATAAGTTGGATAGACATACCGAATCAGCCTGGCCACTACCCTATTTATGTATTTACATACATATTTGATAGCCTGAATAAACTGCAAAATTTCAGAAAGCCAACTACCAAATTAAATATACTTTACTCTAAAAGAGCGTAAACGAGTAACAAATAAATTATAATTCTCTGCTTATCTCGCGGGAACACTATACTTTTTATGTTTATCTAATGGTCTAAATCTAGTATGTCAGCTACCTACATAGCAAATTTAATGGAAATTGTTGCAGCTCTTAAAGGGTGAAGACGTAACAACCATACAATCACACTCACAAACGTTCACTTTTATATTATTAGTAGGATTCATGGATCCGAACTCATGTCCTCTGTAGCGGTGTCCATACGATTCAACGATCTAGCTGTGAAAACGTAACAAACAAACAAACGCACTATCACATTTATAATATTAGTAAGGACATGTCAATGTTCAATGCCTACAGATAAATATGAACATTCATAAACCCTTCCTTAGCTAATGTCTGCAACTTATCAACTGCCTACCTGCTATACTTACGCTGCTGGCCATCTCCGTGTCTGATTTGTGCTGCCCGGTAAATTGCACCTAGTTTTTAAAAATGTATTGTGGGCTAGTGTTAAAGATTCGTTTTAAGTTTCGGCTAGTTTTTACATGTATCTAGTGTGTACGGTCCAACTTACGTACATTGCTGCTTACACCAAAATCTTCGTGCATAGCGTGCTCTTGCATGCTAAACAGTTTTTACTATACAATTTAATTTAAAATCACGATACAATAAAACTCACGACCAGTTGAAATATAGCAAACCACTAGCTAACTAAGCACTTGCGAACTTATGAGTGCATTAAGAGAATGAATTAGTCATTAACTTACTACTGTACAACTCTTTTACGAAATATACCTATTAACTTTATAACTTCTTTGGCATAAGAACATTTATGCTTGTAGCCATTCTGACACGGGCCGCTTGCAGCCCAGTGCACACAACGTCAATAGTACCAAGTACATTAATATCAGAATACACATGGAAAATATACTAATGGTTACGAATAATAACAAAACATAATTTTATCCAAGTATTTATTCCTCTAATACGGACATTAACAAAGTGAAAAAGGACAATCCGGTTTTCAGGAACTGAAATGTTAAATATTTTTATTATAGGACACTTACTTACTTTTCTATAACATAAGAAAACAATTTAAAAAATAAATATTTAATTCGATGCTTAATAAAGCTTGTGGTATTGTAAATTAACAGCTCATAATATATATACATACACGTATAGTTCAGACTATATATTCAGAATTAATGATGGTTTAGTGGTGGCGTGGTTACAATCAGCGTTGATAGACGTGACTACCATGATGAAACCGTGATGAAACTTTTACGTTGGAAATCTGTCACCAAACGTGGAAGTCTGTTCCGGCAGTACAGTTTGTGAGCCAATTTCTCCACAAGTTTTAAAGTATTTACAGCCATGAAACGTAAAACAAAAAGTTATCTACCACCCAAACACGGAATTAATAATATTCACATGAAAAAATTTGTCGAGATATCGCACTAACCACTTCTGGGCTGAATTGTATAGCATGCAAACATTTCGCCACAAGGTCTGACTTAACTTAAAATATTTTTTTAATAATTTCACACCGTGTAAAAGATAACTTACCCAAGTGAATGTTGGTAGTGACAAAGGTATAGAACCAAATATATAAATAGGCATTCTATAACTTAACGCCATTTTGAAAATTCTCACATTAATCTTGTGGGTTTTGTCAAAAATATACCATTTCTCCAACACAGCTATTTCCATGGCATCACACTGAAATGTGAGTTAATTATAAAATACATCGATACAGAGGAATACACACAGCTATAAACCTACCTTTTCCAGTAATTAATAAGTCAATGTCAGTGCCATATACCACATCAGAAGAAAAATCCTTCTTTGTGAAAAGTGAATATTGTATTTATGTTAGAATTTATTAATTACATATTTGTTTTCAAAATTCAATTTCTATATATAAATATTGAAATTTTACACAACTATTAAACAGGAAAAACTACCGCAATATCTGCCAAAAGAGGTAGTTCATTTACTACAAAGTCTTAACTTTTCTGCAACTTTTTAGTACAACTTACAACATCTTAACTGCCCATTTATGGGTTAAAAATATGCTATATATTAAAAAAAATACGTTCATAATATAAACTATATTCATTTGAATGTACAATGTACCTACATTAGACAGGCTTGGCAACTTAATCCATAATCTACAAGAATAATAAACAGTCACTTTTTTCACTTTATTTTAAGTAATTTTTATAACATTGAAGTTCCACATGTAGTGTATTAATAAGTTGAGAAAAAATAATTTTCGCATATAGTTTGTACAAATTTTTAATATAATCTGGCTATACTATTTATATTTAGCTGGCTTTGATGATCTTAGTTTAGTTATGTGGGTGGAAGATATTCCATACTTTTTTTTTATAGTAAAACATTAAATGCAAGTTGCGAAATAAATTGTGAGGTTTATGGACCTAATGCTGGGTAACAAAAAAGCTCTATATTTCGGTGCCACACGAACTCACTGAAAGAAACCTAATCTCCACACAGTGCCAGGTCAACATCATGTGAGTACTGCCAAAACTGCTTGTCGCTTTTTTTTTATCAAAACTCCCTAATTAATTTATACAGTAACGGCATCATAGTACTATGTACAAACTGACAGAAAGTCATTTAACAATCAATCATATATACTATATTTAAATGTAAATAAACTTTAGAAAAAAGTGTATTGAAATTTCATATAAAATGCGAAGAAAGATTTTTCTCAAACTAATATATTAAATATATAGATTCCGATTACATGTAGAGATGTATAAATAATAAATATATGATATGATATATGTAAAAATTTTTTTTTTTTTCATAAATATTATTATTATGAAATAAATTACTCTACCTCATTTTGCACTTGTTGCCCGAGCAAACAGAAAACAAGAACCACCAAAATGAAACAAAATCCATGTACGTAGTATTTCATTGTATCCAAAGATAATAAATCCTGGAAAAATAAACCTTCGACAGACCTTTTATTTGAAATTTCTCATTCTGTACCGCTCAAGACACAAGTGGTAATTTACACAAACTGTTCCTCCAAGCCTTACAACTTTTATTTTTTTTAATAATGCATGAATCATGTACAAATTTTTGAAAAAAATTTAAATAAAAATTTTGTTCTCAGGACAAAAATTAAAACTAAACTACTTTTACCGGCGGATTCTCATACGTAGATTACAAAATACAATTATTTAGGTACAATTTTGCAATTAAATGTATTATAATTTTAATTCGGTTATCTATTACCTAATGTAACAATATATATACTAGTATTACGGCTTGAGAAATTATGGAATTATTATCAACTAATTCAGTTATTAGGCAAACTAATACAAAGACAGTATAAGTCAACGTTTAAAATATGTGAAGATAATAAATAAATTACAATGAGTAATTTATAATTTTCAGTAACACTAATTACTATTATCTACAAGCATAATCTTAGATTTGAAATTAAGAACCTTATACAAAAATGAAGTACTTTTGTATAGTTACCGTACCCTATAAAAACATTTCCGACACGTTAATAAACCTATCAATTGAAAAGTAAGATATTAATTATATTAAGTAATAGCTGTGTCCGCGACTCCGTTCGTCGAGTAGTTATTGTTTATTTCTTACAAGCAAAAATACAAATGTCTCCTCTTTATAATATTACTATACATAAATTAAGGTTGTTAAAGTATTTTATGTTATAAGTTCCGTCGCACCAAATTGATATAATTCCTAAAATCTAAAGTTATTCTAAGATACTTCGATACTTACTGAAATTGCAATTTTTACGGAACACATGCATACAAGCAATGTCGCTGTTAAAATTAGTGCCAAATAAAATGGTTGGCATATGACATTCAATCGATTGCTGAATCTAAAATTATATAATTTTTTAATACATTTTGTATATTATGAGTATGATATGTTAGTATTCATATAAATAAAATCATTTTTATATATTAGGTTTAATACATTTAAATCTCAAAGTTAATTCTTCTGCATACAGTAATACGTTCCTATCATTTATATAAACTCAATTAAAACACGTTTAGAAACATACATTTTGTATTATTTATTCTAAAATTGTTATGATTTTACAATAATTTAATAATAAAACATACAGTACCTCTTTACCTTCACGAAATGATCAATACATTGGTTCAATATCGAAGTACAGTACATTTGACGTTTCTCACGTTCCGTCATCACCAATTCCAAGACCAATTCGTTTAAATTAAGAAGTATAAAAGTCATGATTCTTAGTTGTCTTATTACTTGGCCAACAAGTAGAATTATAGTGCTTTGCAGGCCAGGGTATGCTGCAATCAAACTGGTTATTTGCATTCTTTTTGATAGACTAAAGTACTGGACTTATTGACAAATAAATAGATTTATTAAGAGCAAATTCTATATAGGCATATAACATTTAGTAAATCCTCACCGATACAACATAAATAGCCAGCATAAGCATGGAATATAAACGAAGCGAGGTAGACTTTGAAATTTTGTATACTCCATGGAAACCACATGTCGTAAGCTATAAATATATTTTGAATATTATTGTAAAATTAATTACAATTGTATAGACACTACCTTCAAGTAATATCTTTCAAACTAAAAACAAACTCCTATTAGTTATAAAAGTAATAAAACCAAAGTTCCAAAATCTATGTATGTATCTTACATACTCAAGTTAACAAGACAGTCACATTTAATACTTTTGTAAATTAATTTATTTATATTTTTAGAATTCTGAAAAAATTTAATGTTACAGTTCTATGCTTTGAAATCATCTTTGTGTCCAATTAGTTTAGATCTATATTAAACATATTTTAAATTATCAGTTACCTGAAAACATCCTTTAAGCAATACTCACCTAAAAGCCTTAATGAGTTATCCTCGCTATAAATCATTCGATAAATAGGAGTACATAAGTACAAAGTGGCACATAACCAAACGCTCGCTACATATATCATCAATAGATATTTCGTATACGCCAACAATTTCTTCTGGGAATCCAATACGAGATTTTTCAGTTCCAACAATTTTCTCCCATCGTCTAAAGTCAGAACGTATTCTACTAAAGGCATTTTGGCAATAGCATCCTCAAACGTCATTTCGTTCAAGAAAGTACGAAAATCATTCCTGAAAACTAAACACACACCGAGAGATATGGTCATGATTATACCGGTGGTCCAAATGCAAGCGCCCTGGATACACAAGAGAAGTTCATTGTAACTCGAAAGTACAAATCCTGTGGTAAAAACAAAGCAAAGTATCCCGACGATAAAGTTGAAGATTTGAAGTGCGAGCCATGGTTTTGCGTTCGAATTGGTTTTAGCAAAAATAGTTATTCCAGCTAAAGACAGGACTCGATGGAAAGTATTAAGAGTTTCCTCCATGTTGAAATTGAGAAGTGATTTATCGAAAGTGTCGCTGTTGGTTTTTTATCAAGATTGAAATTGGTACAATCACGGACAACATTAATACAATAAAATCAAACAGGTTTTATTTTAAATTGAAACAAATATCCGTATTGAAAGCAGTCCAATGTAATGTTTGTACCTTCCAATAATTTTCCGGGACTTCATACTTTGTAGTTGGGAACTTCTTTAATTAGATCTTACAATTATTAGCCTACGATTTGTGGCTATATATTTGACTAAATTTTACCTGCGGCTTCGCCCACGTTAATATCGATTTGGTCAAACAAATCGAATAACGCAATAAAAAAATTCATACAAAGTTTATCCCTCTCTCCACCCTACTCCCAATAAGTTTTTCGCGAGAAAAAGTAGCCTATCTCCGTCTCCATGATCCCAGCTAACTCTTTGCAAAAAATTACCACAATCGATCTAGCGGTTTAGGCGTGAAAGCGTAACAAACCAACAAACGAACTCCCTTTCACGATTATAATATTAGTATGGTTTTTCACAAATCTCGTCACGATGTTAAAAAATGTTATTTGAATTGAATTAATGTTATACTTAACTGAATTTAAAGCCCCTTCATACAGTGCACCAAGTCATAACATTACATTATATACATTGTATTATTCTTTAACGAATCTGTAGAAGACTTGACAAATAAAATTAACTTTATCTAATTACGTTTGTTGCAACGAACATGTGTAATATTGTCTAACTACAAATTAGTTTACATAAATTACCGCAACAGTCTATTTAACAGTTTATTGAAATCCGACTAATATTCTCAAAATAAAATGAATATCCAGTAATGCTTCTATTGACTGTACCTGCCATAGCAATCTTCATAAGGCTGTACTTAAAAAAAAAGGCAAAATGATATATTGTGGGAACGTGTCACGTGTCCCTTTTGTCATAAATACTTGAGTGGAACTCTTTGATATTTTTTGATTTGACGAGAAGATTCCCTTTGATACCTCGTATATTTTGCCACAGACGTGTACGAGTGTCATTTAAAATGAAACACGGTTTTTATGAACATTTCGTATGGTTTTACGCTTTGTAATTTGCAATATAGTATTGCTTACCTACTTATTCTGACGATATCCTAAGAATCAACAGTTGCTTATATCAGACTTGTATCTAAGTAAAAGGGGTTATTATTATACATTATCCTCTCCGATAGCCGATTGGGAATCGTCGGTCGATTTTTCTCGGACATATTATTACTTCATGAAAAGTTGCAATCGAATCAAAATACAATGGAATTTGTTTTTTATATAATTCAAAGCCATGCACATTTCCGTAATTGATCTGTAAATGGATGTCAGTACCTTTATATAAAAAAACGTGGTCCATCACGTGACGCCCGGTAGTATAAACATTTAAGTTAATAAGAAAACTATTTGTGCATACAAGGATCGATTAGTGTGGCTTTAGGTATTTTCTTTATGTCCATTAATTTTAATTTGCATATTTTCTACCTAAAGCTGTTGTCTTTTCTACAGCAATGATTAAACTCCAGATTTATGATTAGAACTACGCATGTTTGATAAATCTGTAGCATTCGCCATAGTTACACTCTTACGTACCTATACGGCATATTCAAATCAAATAAAAATACTTTATTCAATTTAGACACTGAGAAGGCGCATATAAACTTCATCGAAAAAAACCGCCAAGTAACTCGATGGTGTTTTATGTTTTTTATGTACGTATTTTAATTAAAAATAATTTTGCATTTACAATAGTTTTTAGCAGATGCACAAAGAGGGGTATTAAATTCAAAATAGAGTTCGCATAATGATCCATCCTGTAATAATAGATAGGTATTTGACAGAAAAACCAGCTTGATACGGTATTTAAACTTAGTATCCGAAAAATTGGTAATGTGTTTTAGAACTTTCTTGTAAAACCTAACAGTATTACTTAAAACACTGTTACAGAATTTGGAACACAGGGTGACCAGTTTATCACAGTTTCTAGTGTTTATGTATGTATTACAACACCGTTAATGATAACTATTTTTCGATAGTCAAAGTTTGAAATTAGCAATGTATATTCTATTGGTGAGGAACTTTTCAACCATCATGGGGGCGGTCAATTCCAGTGGAGTGTCTCTAACTAACAAAAAACAAACAATCAGCTTGGAAGATTCTTTAGTACATTCCTTCGTTCAGCAAGTATGAATTTGGGATATACTGGAAGTTTTCTAGCAAGGAGTATTCCAGTAATTAATAGAATTGGTATACCTTATCAATATTAAACTGGCAGTCGGAACGGGACACAATTATCGAGCGTCGACTATCGAGATTTTATTAGTTATAAAGACTCAAATACGGATATCGCTTTGAAAATTCAGTTATTATAACACAAAGAAAAATAATTATAAAGAAAAATATAATTATCCCCCCGAGCGAACATCCATTCCGTCTTAATTATCAGAATTCATGTTCTGTTTAAAAATTCTTTTTATCTTCCGTTTTTTTTTTCTACTGCTATATTTATTTCTTTAATGAACAAATGAATCCTTAAAAAGTTGTAATTGGTTTTTTGTTCTAATTTTTTTCTAAAACTAATTATTTTGATACACTGCTTCATGTTTCAATGGTTTAGCTTTTTTTTTGTTCATTTACTTTCAGTTTAAAATTTATACAGAAACTATATTCTGGCTTGATTTTATAGTAATACCAGCGGCAAATCATATCATATTTAAATAATATCATATTTATAATATCATATCATATCATATCATTTATAATATCATATTTATAATAGCAAATATCATATTTAAACGCACTAAAAGACTGAATACTGACAACTATGTGTTTATGTTATGTTGTATGTGACAACTACAAAAAGTTTTTTTTTTTAATAACATCAGTCCAGCCGTTTCTGAGTCAATAGGAAACGTACATAAATATGAAAGATTAACAAATCGTAGGGCAAACTTTCATATTTTCAGTTTAAAGTTTAATCACGATATTTTTACTGATTTTATTTTGTTGTATTTTGAAAAACTAATGCTAAGTTTTAAATTAATATACACATTAATAAATGCGTGCAACATGTTGTCACTAAGAAGACTAGCAAATTCCCTACTAACATTAAATGAAGTTACTCTAAGAAACGCTCCTTTTTGTGTTTCTATCATTCAATTCTACCTGTAAGCGAAGCTGCTCATTGACTGCACGATTAGCCTAGCGATTTAAGCGGTCGCTTCTCCGCTGAGTGCTGCGAGTTCGAATCCTGCACAGAGCGATTATTTGTGTAGTATTTTTTTTTTCTTTGTATTCATTTATTGTATGTTTGCAAAGTCCCCGCAACACAAGGCTAGATCCTTAGTGTGGGAGTTGTTTTAAATAAAAAAATATCAATTTAAAAGAAATGATTACATAGTGATGAAACCATAGTATAATGGTAACGTTTTTTTAACTCCCACCTGACCTACCACACTCAAGTTGTTTGTTCCTGTAATTACACTTGTGAGCTAGTCTCTCCATTAAGCTTAGCATGCCCCACATTCTGCTTATATCATCACTTAACACTAAGTGAGATTGTGAGCATAAAAATCATACATAAGTATCATAGTTATATGTATGAATTACACAACTAGTGTCCTAATATTTCGTTTGGAGGAATATTTAGACAAAATCTAGTAAAATAACTAGTATCCAATAAAAGGTAACAATCAAGCTAATAATCCTCCACACTGAAAAGGATAAAAGGGGAATAAATCAACACATCGCCGAGAATAATGGCCTCGCTGTGAGAATGAAAAATAACTATAACACAAAGACTCTAGATTTATGATGTTTGCGTATAACTGACGAATAGTGTCAACTCATAGAGTAGTCGATTATTCATTGCACAGAACCGACATTTATTAATACACTACTCTCGATATATTATTGGTTCATATTATGTTCTGTTTGGCTACATTTATTTCCTGGCGTGTTATTTATGTAAGTTACTATTAACCCGTTCAATTTATGAATTTGGCGTCGCGACTATTTTGGCATTCAGAAAGCTTCCTATGTGTAATACGTTCTAATGACAAACAATATAGCCCAAGAATACAACTATAGAAAGGCTAATAATATCTACCATTTCCATAACTAAAATCCCAACCTAAAAATACTACAACAGCGAGATATTAATTGGAATTCTAAATGTTTTAAATTTAAAATCTACGTAAATTTAT
This sequence comes from Actias luna, assembly GCA_039707435.1. Classification (NCBI taxonomy): domain Eukaryota; kingdom Metazoa; phylum Arthropoda; class Insecta; order Lepidoptera; family Saturniidae; genus Actias; species Actias luna. The sequence goes on along the minus strand of JAZHAC010000018.1, from coordinate 7,939,268 downwards.
TACATTATAGATTTCATAACATGTCCTCACAGTAATCTCAATAAACGCGACAAATCAAGATTATTGTATATAGTAAATACGCTCACTGTACTCTATAAAGTATTACTAGACGTTTCTACAAAAAACCTCCCAAAAAAATGAGTAACAGAAATTATCAAAGTACCATTCTTAAGTTGTTTTAGTTGCTATTTATTTCAAATAGATTAACCAAGAAATACAACGCATATCAAAAAATAGGGCTTACCGGAAATGTGAACTCCTAAGTCGATAACACGCGAGTAATGTTACAAGCTTCAATTTATTACAAGGTTTCAGAGGTAGTAAAGAAACTTAGGAGAAGTGTCAAAACTGTCCCTGGTCTCGGTCATTATGAGGGTTTGGGTGTCGCTGTGATATCCGTTGCAGATACCTGACGGTGATTGTCACCCAATGAGCCTCTTGGAGCCTGTCAAGCAAAGGTAACAGAGAAGTTGTGATCAATTCGGTAAAAGGTGGTTTATCGAGAAAGGACTAACTTAATGCCTAAGTTAAGAATTCAGTTCTATTTAAGGCTTACTAAAAGCAATTTTGGATATCAATATTTACTTGACATCAGACGGACGGCAAGTTTGATTGCTACCTCTTACCATAAAACTCAATACTGTTGCATTATATACAACAGAGGCGGTCTCACAGTGTCTTATATGAACGATAGTTGGACACCTCCCAAAAAGCGCGAATCAGATGAATTCCAAAAAAGAATTGACATTAATAAAATACACCAGAGGACTGGTAACATTTTTGTATTTCATTCGCCCCCCGCCGGGTAGCAAATCCACATACTTGGCAACCTTTAGTTCCATATTCATCGGGCATCGTAAAGATATATTATATATAATATATATTTACCTAAAACCAAGTGCACAGACTAAAGTAAAACGGTTTCGTAAAAAAACTCCTATAATTAAAACGTACCCCAAAATTCTTACTCTATCTAGTTTAACTAATACTTTTATTCTACATTTTATTATTATGGCTATACATAATTTAACGGATTCTTTAGATATTTCACGTTGATTTTATAAAATGTTCTTTGATGTCAAACTGACAGACTGTGGCATACATGACGAGTAAGGCCTATGTAAGAGCGACTTCTATCTTCAAACCAAGCACTGAAGAAATATATTCAATAGCAAATTAAGGACACAATATGTTTAGTAACCATATTCCTAAGTCATTTAAAATTTCGGCTTATTTTCCTAATACCTCAGCTCGATGATAACAAAAAAATATCGCGTTTAACACAATTTTTAAAACACAGTTTGGAACATCTTTATCTTGGTAAACAAAAAGAATTCATCTGTAACACATTATCTAATCAGTAAAGCCGAGTTTGTTTCAAGACTGCTATAATCCTAGGCAACTGCGTGACACTGAGCAACTACTCACTTGTTACCCTGTTCTTTCAGAAAATGGCCATAAAAAGACGGAGAAATTATACTACATAGATAAAACATTATTTATGAAATTAAAATCATCGCAGTCGTTTATATAGGATTCGCTTTGTTATTATTATCTCTTCATGTATAGTAGAACACTAAATGAAAGTTATGGTGAGTTGGTTATCAGAAATAGAGTGTAAAGTCTATATTGCGACACTCAAGGAAATTTAGATTTTGCTGCGTTAGTGAGGGTTATCAAATAAAATCAATATGTAAAGAATAATCAATTTTAAACCAATCAAAGTCAAGTAATTTAAGCATTTTAGTGGATATCTAATTAAATAGAGTGACGTTAAATGTAGTTGACAATGTTTTTTGTCCTCTTTACGTACTTTACCAAACTTCTCAGTCTATGGAGATAAAGTTCCTTACTACAGTGTTAAAAGGTACCGTTAATTCATAGATATTAAATGTATACTTATAAGCGAAATACCGCTGACTAACTCAAAAACTATCACATCTATTGATTGAAAGTTGCCGTAGCCATTATTTCAAGGCGCTCTTGAATACTAATTTTACAAGCGCGTTTGACGAAGAAGATAAGGAATACTACCTAGTTAATAATAATACAATATGATAACTCCAAATTATCAAGATCCAGGAACTCTTACATTCTAGGTAAAAAACACAAAATTTGATGTACGATAAACAACATTTATTTTATTGCTGCGACACCAAACAAATGTGGCCAACGCGTATAAATTCTTTATCTAAAACACATCTCTATTTTACCGTAAAAATCTCGATATCGACGAGAACATCGCAAGGAAACACTATAAATCATTTGTCTTCTTTTGTGTGATCATATTCTTAAAAACACTCGACATGTAAAATTACTTTTTAATATAACGATTTTAAATTCCATAAATTCGCCTGTGCAGTTTTCTTTTACCAATCTTCTACTAATATATGAAATGAAAATTAAATAACATTTTTTATTAATAAAGTATTTTCAACTAGAGCATACAAATTACAGAGAAAGAATACAAATTATTACTAGATGTTATTCTGTACTTAAAAATGCTGTAAATAATAACAGAATTTATATTAATTTAAAATTATATGATACAAAATAATGTCCGCGACTTATTTCTTTAAATTCTGCAACACACAAAAGAAATTATCACAAATTTACCACCAAACGATGATAGCTCAGTGATAGTGTGTAGGAACGCCGCGTCATGGGACGTGAGTTCGAATCCAACCATCTACAATTAGTTTGAGCTTTCGGTGAAAGAAAATATCATGAGGAAACCATAACATATTAGTAGGGCTTTTTCTGATGCTTGCCTAGCTAGCTACCACCCTCAAATTGAAAATCTGCCGCCAAATACCAATAGGTGTGTTTCGGCAGTTGCACTTGAGAGCCAGTCCCTCCAATATAAAGGCCGGCAACGCACCCTGGTGTTGTGGTTGTCCATGGGCGGCGGTGATCACTTACCATGAGGTGAATTGCGCGTTTTACCCGTTATTACATAAAAAAAAAACTCTAATATCTGCCTACCTAAGCTTCCCTCTATTCAACCCTGATCCGCGTCTGTGTAAACTAAATCAAAACGTGTTAATAAATATTGCTGAAATAAAAATAATTTTATTTCGATTTGCGACATTTGAGTGATAAATTTATCCCACATATTCCATAATAATATATCTACAGAGCCCCTATTCGTGGAGCCGACCGCATTATTAATATTCAACATGCGCTAAAATGATTTAAGGCTTGCTACACCCAACATTTTCCTATTTGTGGCTAGGGTGAAAGAACAACTCGTAATGCGTTTTCGCTTTTGTGACTCGGCTTTAAGATTTTATATATAGTATAAACTTTTTTTACTGGATATATTTTTCCTAATTGTCACGAATACAGAATTTATTAATACATTATTGTTATTTGTACGAGAATATAGGTAATGCTTACCAGTAAGAGGATAAAAGTATGTAAAAATAATGGCTATTTAAAGAAAGACATGTAGCATTAGGCAATGGTGGTGTTATAGTGGTTTAAAAAGATCTTAAGCCAGAGGAACTGATGTGGACCAGTTATCCGTTGTAATGTTTCGTTATGATCTATGGATATCTTCCATTAAGTCCTTCACAAAATAACTATTCAATTAATCGTTTCCTGAGGATGTGTATTTTTCTAAATACGGCATAGCATTACACATGCTTTTGGTGCTCGAATGAACAATCATTACTAACTTAGGTCTATATTTATTTGGTTTGTTGGGTAGTTGTTCGTCCACGGAGTATAAGAACTTGGCTTGTACCACTCTTTGCAGTTTTCTACAAATTTTTCCAGATATCTTTAATTGATGCTAACCTGTAAGAATGCTTCCTCTCATGTCTCGTATTTCTGTAGTTAAACCTCATACATCGTGATAAAAATCCAATCGTTTATTAGTCATACAAGCTATATGATTTTTTTCAGTTGTTGAGGTATCAAATAATATTTTGGTTGGTAAATGGTTACTTTTGAGACCTACAGATTTGTATGAGCAGACCCAGCAAAAACTTATTACGTCGGCCGATGTTTATGAAGTAAGATAATGACAAAAATTTTACTTACTCATATTAATCTCGACATTTGTAAACTTCGCAATGCTATCGATCATTTCCTCCTCAACAAAAAGAAAAAAGAGATCCTTCGGCTCAGAGGGTTCGCTAGAGTTGGCTGTTGGCCCAGGTATAATGTGCAGTATATTACGAGTACGTGAATCTCGAGATTTTGTGGATCATTTATGTTTGTTTTTACTGCCATTGGATTGGTAAAGATGATAGCTCAGTGGTAGTGTGTACGACATTGCGTCAAGGAACGTGAGTTCGAATCCAAGCACCTACAATGAGCTTGAGCTTTCAGTGAAGGAAAACATCGTGAGGAAACCATATCATATCATATCATAGTTTTTTCTGATGCCCACCTAGCTAGCTACCACCCTCAAGTTGAAAATCTGCCGCCAAATACCAATAGGTGTGTTCCGGCAGTTGCACTTGAGAGCCAATTACTCCACAGGTTTAGCGTGTCTACCAACTTGTGCCGTATTGTCACTGAAGATCAGGTGAGATTATGACCATTACGCTAAACATTAACTATAAAAAGAACGATTACATCGGTGATTAATGTGATTCTTAAATATAGAAAAATATGTTTTTTTCATATCAAAAGGCTATTTCGTAGGTAAGACCTAATATTTAAATGCACGAAAAACCTTTCACGTACGGCTGCAGTTTACTCCTGACCCCTAGCTAAGTTGTCTTTTTCCTAAAAAAAGCATAAAGAAAACATAAAACATGGCCGTTTTCTATCAGATCTGTAATAATTATCAATCTTGTGATTGTCAAAGGTTAGAACACGTTTTGATCGCGGAATTTAGTTTTGAGAAGATACATATGTCATCAATTTAATGTCTACAATGTTAGCCCAAACATTTATTGTTTTGTCTTTACGCTAACGACTACAGAAAAGGACAACTTGCCTACGGCGCTTAAGTACAATTGATTTGGCAACACATAGTACGATGGGCAGAAAACCGTACCTAACATTGAAGTTATCACTTGTAGTAATTTTAATCCTCATAATATTTCCACACCAGTGCCAATAAATGAAAAATTGTAATGCGTGCACTCCAAAAGACAACCTCTTGGACATGACCCCGCTATGTACCACTGCAGAGTTCGCGATGTCACTCAAGAAACTATACTTTAGGAATCAAATATTATAGTGGTGAAATATAAATTCTTTTTTTTACCTTTTTTTTTATAGCGTTATGACCATAATCTCACCTGATTTTAAGTGACACTACGGTCCAAGTTGGTGGTGGCCAAATTTATGGTGGAACTGATTCTCAAGTGCAACTGCCGGAACACACCTATTGGTATTTGCCAGCAGATTTTCAACTTGAGAGTGGTAACTTGCCAGGCGGTCATTAGAAAAAACCTTACCACCGTGTTATTCTATTATTTCAACACGATGTTTTCCTTCACCGAAAGCTCAAGCTCATTCTGGATGAATCCGAACTTACATCCCTTAAAACGCGGAATCAGTACACACTACCACTGAGCTATCATCGGTTCAATAACGATTTCTTAGGTTTACGCGAATATTATTCATTGAAATAAAACTAATTTAAACGGATTTTATCGGGGTTATTTATTAAATTTTATAAAATAAAAACGGTAAATTGTATAGAAATCTATCCCAGAAATGCATTAAGGTAATGTACGAATTTGCTTTTATTTCTATTACAGAACAACCCTTTCGTTTTATGCTAAATTATCCGAAATCTTAATCTATACTACAGCAATAGTTACGTCCAAGTTAAATTTACACAAAAACAGATTGGCCTCAATCACCGATTTACAACATTGGGTATCGTATAGACATACATAAAAAAGATTTTTTTATAGCAATATTATACATCTTACGAAGTGATTGGTATAATATGATAGTGAATAATAATAGTACATGACCAAAATGTTTTTAAATAGACCTACCTACTTCAAAACGTCATTTAGGTAACTAAACGTTAGGGAGAGCCAAACCTTTTTTTTTCTTTAGTTAGCATGAAAATATCGTCCAAGATGACGGAAAATAAAATTCTGGTAATGGTTGAATATATTTTATGTGTATAATCCATTATTTTGAGATAGAGTAATAAAATTAATGAAAAAAATGTATTAAAAATTTACACCAGCAACAAATCAATTTTTTTATGTACAGCAAAATTTACCTTTAAAGCCCTCAAACACATCATGATTAATGGCAAAATAACCAAATTGAAATAAGATAAACCTGTTTATTATTTTAATGTACAGAAGGTTGATAAAATATTCAATCCAATTGAAGGGCTAATGCTGTTGGGCCTTTGCTAAGAATACAGAACTGGCATCTAACAGTATACAAACACTTTTTATTAAAAGTGTTCCTCATAATTGTACCGCAATTGGAATGTATTGGTTTATGACAAAACCAACACTTGTATTGAACTATCATGTTATTATTACACACACAACAAGTTGCATAGGTTTTTTTTAAATCAACTATAGTTGATTCTTCTGTGCACATTAATTTATTAATAGAAATAAGACCATCTACATCAATTACAGATTTATTTTGGTTTCGTTTTATATTTGTTTCCTGTTCAAGTAATTCCTTTCTATTGTCGTAATTAAATACATTGACATTACTCCCAAAGAAACAATTATAAGGTATATCTATAGCAAAACTGTTACTTATTCCGAGAGAAGTGATGATCTTGCGAGTAGTGTTCACCTTCCACTGTACAATATGACATCCAATTTCCCACTTATCACAGCCATTTTCTGTAATCCAATTAGTCAAATCTCTAAGGATATTATGTATATTATATCTTAAAGACAATTTTGTGTGTGTTCTAGGAACGTTAAATTGTAACCAACTGCAGTATGAAGACACTTTATTTGCCACTGCAATCATAAATTTAACTAATGACCTTGTTGTCATCACTGTATTAGGCACACCAAATACTAAGAATATTTTCAGCAACTCCATTGATACCTCATCAACACTTTTTGACATTAATGGTCGAAGGAGGGTGTATTCAGAGTATTTTTCAATATAAATCATTAGATATTTAAAAGTTTCCTCCTTTTTTCCCATTTCAACTATTGAAAGATACCAACAACTTTCTAACATATTTTCAGTAACCCCAACTGTTGTATTTCTACACACATTGCAATACTTTAAAATAATTGGTATACAGAATTTAGGGTAAATGTATAGTGAAGGGATTGCACTTTCTGTTAATTTTGCATTACCATGACCTGTCTGAATATGCGCTCTGGTGATGATATCAAAGCAGAATTCACTAGGAATAATTCTCACTATGCAATCATTTGTATCAGTTCTTAGTTGAATAAGCCAATCTTCTCCCTCAACTGTGATTACCTCATACTTCGTACAAACTGTAGTTGATATTTTAGTTTCTAATATTTTATCATATAATAACTCTTTATTCCACAATAGTTTTGATGGGGCTATATTTGATTTTGCAATTCTTTGCAATTCTTCAAAATATGATATCCGTACACGGTCATAGTCAAAACCATCTAGTTCTTTTTCTGAAATGTTTATAGTTTGTGGTACTACTGATGGTGAGATTCCATTAGACGTCGTAAATGTTTCAATGGTATTCATATTTTTACTAACAATTTTTATTGTTCTGGGATGCAAATATTAATTCTTCATCTACATATGATACAATTATAATGAGTTATAAGGAAAAATAAAAGATCAAAACTTATTTTTCATCAAATAATTGTGCAATTTGATTATAACATACTAGTTAGCTATATTTACAAAGCATCTCCAAAATATCCAAAATACTCTCATTTCACATTAAAATGCTTCATACAATTTCATATCTTCAATTTAATGCCTGTAAGACAAAAGTAATATTTTATGAAACTATTATGTTTAAATACGATGGTACCAGGAATACCAGGAAACTATTCTTTTCACCAGTAATTTAAAAATTGAAAACTATTGATATTAAAAGTTCATAAAACAAAACAAAAACGTTTGCATAAATCTTATACTTTGTATTTATAAGTACCCGTATATACCGGTATAATTAATAACACAGTTTGCGTTATTATAGCGATTATAGCAATCATATACTAACAAACAGAAATCACTTATGCGACAAATCCTTAATAACACTATTCTTTAGTGAATATGATAAGATTTTAAAGTATGATTTGAAAATACGCATAGAAATAAGACAACAAAAAACATAAATGTTACTATACATACTTCTTTAGTTATACATTTTTTTTTTAATTTATTAAGTCAGCTAGATACTGGATACAAATTCTTTAAGCCTAACAATAAGTGATGGTATGTGAGTGTTGGCAGACCCATGAAAAATTATTAATGTATCTGGGCTATATAATTATTGTATATTACTAAAATTATATTTAATTTCTATCTTAAAACATTATGTATTGAAAATATAGTTTGTTAAAATACTAGGTAATCAATGTAAAAGTAACCAATCATGTATATATATATATATATATATATATATATATATATTTCTGAAAATATTGTTAATACTAGCTTGAAACGTAACCAACGAAAATAAAGGCACTGTGACGGGTTTATTACCATGTGTAACGTAGTCGTGATCTCGCCGGTATATATTGATTTTTTACCCGCTTTTGTGTCTTTGTGTGCCACTTAGTTATTAGTGGGTACTAGCTTCTCTCTGCGGCTTCGCCCGTGTAAGAAGTTAAAATAACATTAAAATTTAATTATTATCTCAATAAAATATATTACCGGAATAAAAAGGATTCTATGTGTTAATCAAGGAAATAGTCTATTATGTGGCAATTTTAGTCCAAATTTGTTCGGCGGTTTAGGTGTAATAGTAGAACAAAGAAACAAACAAACATCCATACTTTCTCATTTATAATTTTATAATATTTCATCCGTAGCTTGGCTCTAGTAGAAATTTGAATAACTATTGAAGGAAGCTAGGTTGAACAATGTTGTGTGTCTTTCCATTATGTACCCCGGCTACCCATAGTGTCTGGCCTTGTGCTTTGTTTATAGTTATGGCTAAACTGAGGTTAAGGAAGAACTGCAGCCTTCTGAGTGGAAATGGAAAATCCGTGGGAATTATAGGGTTTGGGGAGATCATTACTCTTTTGTCCTTATTTGCCCCTGTCAAAATAGCGGCACCAACAATATTCCGCCCAAGTTGTGCCTTATTTCGTTGCATAATCGCGGCGAATTTAAATTACACTTGAGCATAACCGAAACGCCTAAGTTCAATTTCAGTTTATGTAAGGGCACACCTGAAAGTCCTAAGGAATTCTCTTTATGCCAAAAATACAGTTGTTTGGTTTGTTGAGACGTGAAAAAAAACAATTTTACGGATATTTCTGTAAATCTCCCATAAGAATTTGGAGATTTTCCAGGCTCAATGTTACTCTATCTTGTTTCAACTATCTCTATTGCAAAAATAAGGTGATTGATTGTTTTGTTAGGACGTGAATGAAAGACGAATTTTCATGTAAAAATTCGAATATTCCTGTAAATCTCCTTTGGGCATTTGAAGTTTTCCGGGATAAAAAGGTAGCCAATGTTACACTCCATCCTTTCAACTAACTCTATGTCAAAAATCAAGTCGATTGATTGCTTAGTTAGGGCGTGAAGGAAGGACAAACAAACAAACACACTTACGCATTTATAATATTAGTATAAATTATACCTGATTCTCGATATATTTTCGAAAATTAAAGTGTTTTGAAGGTAATCTTTTAAAGTGGGAATCGGTAATTCGATAGGAACTGAAAGTGAATATTTGAAGACGCGCCACGTTTCAGCGCATTTCGTTACATCAGAGAAAAAGGATATAACGTAAAAAAAAGGAAAACAACAACTAAACGTTGTAAAACAAATACGTCTCCGGCTACGCATATCTGCTGTACGATCTAAAGATTCCGACATATTTAATCATCAAATTGAATTAAAGATTAAGTCAAATTTGTGACGTGACTATTAATGTCACAGTATAACCTTTTTAGTTAAATAGAGAAAGAACGGATTGCAAAACTATTAGCAATCCATTTCAATCGCTGAACGTTTTACAACAAAGACAATACTTTTAGTTTCACGTCCGCGTCTGGGTTGGTAGGTAGAGACGTTTAATTCACCCGCGCTGTTTGCCCGCTTGCGCAAATATTGGAGTACAGTATTGGACCGGCCGTCACTGGTACGTACTACGCGACTTCGACGGAACAATCGCACTTAAGAGGTCGACTTGAACGATTCTTCTGAATATTCTGACATTTATTGATTTATGTGTATAGAGTATTCTCATTAAAACTTTGTTTTATAGATGTACCTAGTATTATTATTTCCATTCTAATTATATATCAGACAATTTCTGTATTCTATTTTATTATATTCATACTAGCTCTGCTCTCGACTATGTTCGCGTGAACTTTAATTGAAATCATTTCTTATTTACCTTCTTGAGCATAGATTTATCAAAAACACTGAACACAGGTATGTCCACACAAAATATAAACATAAAAATCCTTGCTTGTATTATAAATTCGAAAATGAGTTCGTTTATTTGTTTCGCTTTCACACCTTAACCACATTATGATGAATTTTGATATACAGATAGACGGGAGCCTGCAGGCGGTGATAGGCTACTTTTACACACGAAAACCTTATCGGAAGTGGGGTAAAGAAAGGGATAAACTTTGTATGAAACGTCTTATTGTATTGTCCGATTTGTTTGACAAAATCAATATTAACCATAGCGAAGCCACGGGTAAAAGCTAATAATTTATACATTTTATCACGATGGTTTTCTTCATTTTTAATCGATTCTTTGGCTGATTATAATCAAATTAACAATACATGAGAAGACACATAATTGTTCTAGCTTTGAGAATTCATTCTTTTTTTTATCCTGGCTCGGCAGAATGACCGTACTTCACCTGATGGTAAGCTCAGGACGGTCCAGGGACAGTAGTGACTGTCGAAAGAGAAAATGTCTTCCGTTAGTCGCAGCTGCCATGCCGACCTCCTAAACACTTCTTTACGCCTCGTTTAAAGGACCCTAAATTTAAAGGATTCTGGACATATTTCATTAATTTTTTTTTTTTATGTAATGCAGCGACAAGTAGTAGATTAACCAGAAGGCTGAGTAGGCTGCAGCCTAGGGTGGCAGACTTTGAGAGGCTGCAAATTTGAGGTATTTTTGTTTTGTTTTTAGAAACTGAAATGATTATATGACTGAAATGATATACCTAAATGTTGCTAGATAATATGTTTCACCACTGAGAATCTAAGTCTCATATCGATTTTTTTCTACAATTTACGTAGTCTTATCTGAAATCTAGTTGCATATATAGGTAGGAACGGCAAAATTTGAATAGTTTATGGACGTCAAAAGTGTAAATCCACCACTGGAAGCGACACATTAAAATACGTGTGTAGTTTAGAAGAACATATATATTATATTTTAATGGAATGCACCTCTAATGAATCACAAAGTCGACAGAATATTCAAACATAGTTACAATATAGGTAGGTATAATCAACGAAATACTAGTTCCCTCAACATCAAAAGAAGCCAAATTAATCTATGATTGGTGGACATCGGTATTAGGTTGAGGAATTAATCGTAAAGTGTTGTTTGGATGAGCGTTGTATGTTGTATGTGAACAAACCCTCAATAAAAATAAAAATTGGGTTATACAATAAACACTACGTAACATAAAAATTACGTGCAGCTTCGTTCGCGTTAGTATTGTTTTTGTCAAACAAATCGGATGACGCAATAAAAAGTTTCATACAAACTTTAGTTAACTTAAAGTTTTCGCAAGGAAAAAGTAGCTTATCACCGTCTCTAGGCTTCCATATATCTCTATACCAAAATTCGTCACAACGATACAGCGGTGTAGAATAGAAAGCGTAACAAAGAAACTCACTTTCGCATTTATAATATTAGTATGATTATAAGAGTGGATGACTCTTTAAAAGACAGTTATGCCTAAAAATAACTGCTTCCACGTATATCCACTAAAATAATATAATTGTCGACTATAAATATTTTACACAATTTTAAAGAAAAACTCTTTGGGCCTAAATTAGAAAAACCCAGTGTGATTTTTGGACTTTCATAATAGAAGTATTAGGCTAATGTATGTTACATTCACATTTATTTATAACTAAAAATAAAAAGTCCACGACTTCGTTCATGTGGAAATAAAACTTTTTTTTTTATTACTCGAAAGAAGGCATTTACTACTTTATACAAATCTTCTTGGATCTAGCTATTATATATACAAAAAATTTTAAATCCGACTGGAAGTTCCAGAGAACGTCTCGTTTAAAGAAACAAATAATAATAACAATAAAGCGTTCAGAAAGTATATTTTATAAAAACACATTATACATTTACATAAAAATGGCTTCCAAAGAGCTTACGTCCGTAGCATTAGAAACACTGAATTAGGAATCTATTTACGCAAAGAAACCGTGTATTTCACGGAAAAACTTTTACCTTTGTGAGGTAGGTAACGATTCCCCTATAGAGAGTTATCTGCCTGATTGAGTCAGCAGTAGATAAATTCCCTTTACCGTCGGAAAAGAAAATGCCGACGGCAAAAACTATGTTCACTATCCGATTAACTGCGCGAAATTATGATTTACCACCGTATTCTGCTATAACATTAATTACATATTGTATATTTTTTACGTTAGTTTTATTCTATTTATTGTAATTAACTTAACCACGAATAAATGATGTACTCTGATTTTATTCTGCACTCTCCAGTAGTCAAATTTTAAGTGGCTAAGAAATCAAGTAACTACTTTAAAATATGAACAAAAGTTTTAATGAATATATCTGTTCTCTAATTTACACACTTAGGAGAAGAATTTTATTTAATTTCATTGGGAATTTTATGTGCTAACTTTTAAATCAATCGGCTAATTTATTTTATTCTCCATAGTATCTGTTTCATCCCCAAATATATTCTTAAGGATTCACTTACAAGAAATCGCCTGTTACTGAAATTCTACGTCACAAAAAGAAACTAATGTTCTAAATTTCATGATTCTGGCTTCAGTAGTTTCAGCTATTGATTGATGAGATACATGTACATATAGATTTCTAAATAATTTTTATAAAAATATTGTAATTGTATCTGTAGGTGACATAAGTTACATTATCAAGGAAAAAAGTAATTTTATCTCATCATTAAAGATAACTCCCTCGCTAAACCTATCTGTGGAGGGGGACTTTACAAACATGCATCTAATGGGCACACAGTAAAATCCAAATTTAGAATAATCATTTGTGGGTCACATAAATAAGTGCTGTGTACGATTCGAACCCACAGACCGTAGAGCAACGACAGCGGCAAGACGACCACTTAAACCGCTATGCCAATCGATACTTTCATCGCAGATAAAAACATACGGAAAACATTTTTTATAGGTTATGGGCACAATGTCACATGATGTTAAGTGATAATCTGGCCCGAGATGTTGGACACGTTAAGCATAGTGAAGGGACTGGTTCTCATATGCAACAACCGAAACACATCTATAGGTATTTGACACCAGATTTTTAATTTGAGGATGGTAGCTAATCAGGCGTGCATTAAAAAAACCCTACCACTATGCAAAAACCATACAAATTATTTTTATTTATGTAGATAAAAATGATAATAAATATTCAAATTTTAAATTATGATTAATTATTCATAACGTTAATAAAACGAAAACGAACGCTATCGAGGGATCATTATAACTGGGCTAATTCAGTTTGACAAAGTACTAAAAGATAAGTTACGCTCAGTTATGCTTTAACTTTTTGAGACCTCTGTCTTTTGAATAAATTTTCAATAAACTTCCATAAAATGAGTTCGACAAGTTTTGATTGGTGCGAATACTTATAGGTCTACTGTGACTACTGTCATTTAAAAATATTCACGCTTTAAGAAATTTCTCTTTAAGAGACAAGTTAATTGATTTGTCATTTGTATTTTGAACTTATCCGTGATTTTTCAAGTATTATTAGTTTTTTAAGTGAAATGTTAGTCTATATAATACGGGTTTATAAATCTTTGAGATAACATTTGCGTGTATTTGATTTTTAGACATCACCTTTCACGTTGGAGATTGTAAATACTAAAATCTTTTTCAGGAAGTTTAGTCGGTATTTAAATAATGTCACTATCAACCGTTATAGCTAAAAATGTGACAACTTACGCGAGTGAACATTACATATCTATTATATAAGTATTTTAAAACTAGTAGAAATACAGTTTAATATTGATAGGTACAATAAGAGGCTGTAATTTAAAATGTAAATATATTTGAGGGTGTTCTAATATGTAACATTATAATAAAATATTATTAAATAACATAAAACTCATCATTGTAAAAATAAAAGAATCCTCATTCTCTTTTATTTTTATTTTGGCGCCGCAGTAGTAATTGCCAGTCTCATTGTTCTCTTTATCAGATGATTATAATTAAATTACAAATAACATTACACAGGGAGTTACATAAATATAAATGTAAGAAATTAAGGATTTGGTAATGGATAAGGATTTTAAATATAGACTATTTTGCATGCGGATATTAATATACATATATCTAAAAAAATGGCAACACAAATACATTTGATAATTAAAAAATAATGGAGTTTTTGGCGGGATCTTGATCTGTCATGTTGTGATTTTTATCTTAATTCATATACAAAGTTGTTTAACCTTATATTGTGTAAATTAAGGTGACATTTTACTTAATGTAGTGTAGTTGAAGAGCATAGGTGAAATGAATTGTGAATAATCATTCGGAACATGATATATTATGTGCCACAAAAACTCTCAAGAGAACTTTAACATGAGAGTCACCATCTTGTTGAAAATAGTATCGTCTGCCCGAAATGCCCAAATCTAATTACTTATAAATGGCAATAATAGTCAGACCAAATTGCCAAGACTAAAAAAGAAGAAAAAGAAAATATTAATGTTATTTTCCAAAATAAGACAAGCTAATGTTTTATGTATATTAAATTTGTTAGAAGCTAATAGTGATAAAATCGGTGTAGAAAAAGGAACTAATTTTCTTTTAATTCACTATTCATATAAAAAAAAGTTGCTAATAAAGAGGTCGACAGCCACACCACCTACGGATAAGGAGAATCCATGATAAAGAAATAAGAATTCACACATGCACACAATTCCTCTATCACAACCAATTTGCATTTATACTATAATATGGGTAGACATATTTCAAGAAAACTCTTCAAATAATTTATCTCATACTTTATAAAAAACAATATTACGTGAACGTCCGGATTTTTATACGATGTGGTCACGATAACTCCGGGAAAAAATTACGTAATTTTCTTTTAATTCACTATTCATATAAAAAAAAGTTGCTAATAAAGAGGTCGACAGCCACACCACCTACGGATAAGGAGAATCCATGATAAAGAAATAAGAATTCACACATGCACACAATTCCTCTATCACAACCAATTTGCATTTATACTATAATATGGGTAGACATATTTCAAGAAAACTCTTCAAATAATTTATCTCATACTTTATAAAAAACAATATTACGTGAACGTCCGGATTTTTTATACGATGTGGTCACGATAACTCCGGGAACAAATTACGTATCAAGACCGGATTTCGTTTATTATCTTTAGAATAGCCAGTTACCTATTTCATATAAATAGCCTAGTAACCGTAGTTTAATAATAAAATGGTTTTTTGCACGCCTCATTTTTAAATTTATTACATTTTACATTTACAAGTTTTTGGAATTGTAATTTTTTTCTCTTTAAGGAAAAGGCAAAGATGAGGAAATCTACAGCCGAGTCAAACAATATTTCATAATAAAGAGGTTAGCCCTTCAACATGATAGAGACGCTCTAGGTAAATCTATCAATGAAGTTTTGTGGCAAGCAATGAATCATACTTGCTTAAAAAATATAGAATAATTAATAAAGAATTGATAAGTCCAAATCAAAGTCAAGACTTGGTTTATTTCCTTAAAAATTCATGTAATGGTTTGATGCGTGCCCTTTTTGATTTTCCAAACTTTTTATTTTCTCTTAGTTGAAATGTAAAAGAAAAGTGAAAGACAATTTGGCTAGGGGCACAGATGAGAAGCACAGTCAAATGCCCAGTATGGTGACTTTGAATTCCCATACCGCCAGAGATCACGTGCAGTTTTAACACTTCTACTAATCTACAATATTATAACTACCGAATAAATAGATTGGAGCAGTAGTTTATTAGACTGAATGAATGTAATAGTTTCATAAAAAATAACTGGTTATATTTACTTATGTACCAACGACTATAGAATTTTATCGGTCATTAGAATATGATCTCTGACATGTTAACAATAAGTTCACATTCTATTGCTATTGCAAGTGGTGCGAGAGATCTCTTTACATTATGATCCGCAAGATGACGACGCAACGACTTGCCAGACTTAGAACAAAGGTATAGCTACAGAGGTATAGGCTTTCAATAGCACGAAACAAGGTATAGAATTCCTTAACAAAGCCTTTGGCCTTACATGAATATTGGGTGAGAAGACGGTTAGCGGAATGCATAGAGTAACCATTGTATATTTTTTTTATTCAAAACTATTTTGCATCACGAAAATTTCTTTGTTTTTTCTTTATTGTCAACGTAACCGCTCTGTGCATGACAGTAAGAAAACACAGTATTTTCTAAAAAAATAAAACTAGGATCTTGGTAATACACACTGAATGACCTTGGAACACGAGAAGATCTGAAAGATAATCATTGTAGATTATTACCATCGAGTTGTTGGTAGGAACATCATAGATCCTTAGCAACTTGCCTGACTGCTGTATCTACTCCGGATGATCTCAGAATCCGACAAGTAGGAGATTCAGTATGAAAGATGTTACATCAAATGTATATTGGTCGCATTCACAGTCGCAAGCATTCATATAGACGTCCCTTCGCATGTATTGACTTGAGACGGTACCTATGTGTAATCAAATCAATATACCTATACTTTTAAAACTAGAGCGACGTAATTTTACTAACTATTTTTGATCCCTTGCACCCTCAACTACTCCATATGTAATCTATAGAACATAACTACAATTAGCTATAATTATAATATGCGAGTCCTAAGGAATCTATGGCTGTAACGTCACTTTCAGTTACATAAGCAAAATAATTAGATTTGTCGAAACTAGGGTTACCCTCTCTAAAATTTGGCAACCAAGATAAGACGCGTGATAACCCCGGATTTTAGAGCCCAGAACCTGGACATGTAAACAGGTTTTTATAAACATAGCATAATAAAAAACAGTTGCAAATGTATATTATTAAATTTACTCAATTGCAATTTTAAATGTACCTAACAAAACAGAATCGTATTATAAATTTGGTACAAATTGTTTTAATAATCAATTACATTTTTTTTTCTTAAATTAAAACACATATTATTAAGACACTGTTTTGAAGGGACGGTGATTTTGCTAGTCGGTTTGACGGTTGCTCCTTATTTTGAAGATTTTAAATTTTTAAACGCAGACTACAAATGAAGCCTCGCCCTGAGGCTCCCCGGATGCCTTCTAAACTAGAACAAATCCGGGGAAACCCGGACGGATGGCAACCCTAGTCAAAACAGGCATCTATCCTTTTTGTTGCTTTTGAGTCAAACAGCCAAACAATTGAAAGTGCTTAAGTTAACGTCAGTAATATATTCATCCATTAGAATAGGCAAACAAATTAATCTTAAACGTCCGTTATCTATAAACGTCTATCAACTTTTGACATTTTTGGGTTAAATAGGATGTTAATACATTGAAAAATTGATATTATTTGTTTTACCTGTTAAACTCACAAGTGTCAAAAAGTTGAATCAATAGACCTCCTGTAATATACTAACAAAATTTCTATTTCATTTAATAAAGCAGTAATGTGTTGAGTTGTCGACACCAATTTTAATGAGATCCTAACAAATTACATTGAGCCGTGATAGTTTACGAAGTGGCAAGAAGCTAACGAAAACTTTTCCAATAAAGCTCCTTTGTAAAGAACATCTGGACGCGACTATCGATTGTTTTAAATGTTTTATAGTAATTTATCAGTGTAGGTAAGTACCGCTTTGAGAATTGCTATTTATAGAGTTCCTTAACAAAATAATATCGCACGCGACAGATTTGACTATCGATGGACACAAATGGAAAATGATTAAATATACCATAATAAAACATCAATAACGAAATAGACTAAATACTTTTTTTTCATACCTCCGCCTGTGTAGGCATTTTCGCCAAAGTCATGTTAGCATACAAGCAACGGACGAAAATGAACAACTAGCTCAGAAGAATTACTTGAGGATAACATAAACTACCGTTCTGTATACGATTCGAATCCACAGAACCTGTCAGCAGCGACCACCTAAACCGCTAGACCAACAGTGCAGTCTAAAATACTTCTTAATATGAATACTATAAGTTCAAATATAACTGTTGACGTAATATAGTAAGCCCAATATAAATAGTTGCATAGAGTAATAACATACAGAGATACTTTTAATAGTTATATAGTAAAGTAGTAATTATACTTAATACTATTCAGTCATTCTTGTAAACCGGTAGGTACATTTTCAGAAACTAATAAAACGATTCAGAATTTATTATTGAGAAAATATTTTTAGGAGGTAATGTAATATTAGCTCCAGTGACTGTGAAATTGAGAAGAAGTAGTTTAACAATATATGCAATGACATAAGGAGAATATACATGCAATTAGAAAATCGTTTGCTATGAAGTGGTAAAAAATAAAAATATATGGGGCAAGGGCACCCCAGTACCAGTTTCTTCCATTCGACCACATACAACGCAAAGCGACCCGAGGTGTCAATAATCAAGTTCTTTGAGATCGACTTAATCCACTGACATTGCAAAAAGATGTGGCATCTCTTTGCATTTTCTACCGAATTGACCATGGGGAGTATTCCGAAGAATTGCACGCATTAACATCTGTTGCTGGATTCCACCACCGTACGACGTTTCTGTTGAGGAACAAACTTGCGTCTTCGGTATTTCCGGCCTGATACGACTTGAGAATCTTTAAAAAGAGAGCTTATTCTTACCGTAAAGGCCAGCACTGCATCTGCGATTGCCCTAGTACTGCGGGTGTACATGGGTAGCACTGATCACTTACTATCAGGTGACTCTATTGATCTTTTGTCCCCTTTTCCATAAAAAGAAAAATGTAAAAATGATTTTTTAAGTGGACTTCTTTTGGAAGGGCTTTGAAATTATGATCCACAACCTTTTTGTGTGACGCTGAAGATAACTCGAGGTGAATAAGGGAGCGAGAAATATATATTGATGTTTCACTGTTGTTGTGTGGTCTTAATCACAAACTTTTTTTCTATATGATAAATTATTTGATATTTTTCGAAGATGACTGGTGACAGATTTTTAATTTCCAAATGATACTCCAAGTGAAGTTGCCTTTCTTTACAATTGTTACCAGAGAGAAAACAAAACATGTACGAGATCACATTCTAAACACTAAACCGTCAACATATCCCAACACTAAATCCCGTGACCAGATTGCGTTCAAATATGAAATCTTTATTAGCTGTGAAATAAATATCAATGTAATTTTTTTTGTATTCACCTTAACTGTTGTAGAAAAAATAACTTGACTAGGTGGGTATTATAAAATGCCCCTTTAAAAATTTATAGAAGGTAACAGCATACAGAACAGTGGTATAGAAAAAAAACACACGACGGAGATAAAATATCATTAAATAACTCTTGTTCACTTAGGCGCCTCAAGCTGACATTACCCAAACTTGCGTGACACAAAAATATCGCGGAACAGACTTTTACAAGACCTTTCATAAGCTGTTTCACTTCAAAGATATCGTTTAACCCTACTACGAAAAATTAACGAAGGAACAAAAACATATTAATTAACTTGAAATCTCTGCAAAATATTACTCTGTACAGTTAAAATCTCAAGCATCGAGACACAAACTGATAGCACAATACCCTAGTGTTGTTTGGAATAGAATGCCATCACGTATGAAAAAAAAAAAAAAAAAAAATATATATATATATATATATATATATATATATATATATATATATATATATATATATAATATAGTTATGACTTTATACGTTCATATATAACGGTGCAGTACCACGTATAGCAAAAATTGAAAAAAATATTATGCTTCAAATTAAACGGTTCTTTATATCTCTATACACATATTTTCACGTGCTTAATAGATTGTAGCTATTTTTGTGTCAATACAGAAAAAAAAATACATTTGTTGCGACAACCAGCCTTAAATAAAAACCCGGTCTAATTGTTGGCCTACCTGTAATTCAATATAAAAGCGAGAATTTAATTGTTTTAAGATTTGATTATAAGTTATTCCTTTTGATATAAGCCTGTCTAAATCCCAGTTCGCCGCTCGGCTTTTTATGTGAAAATAGGTGCCAGTGACTCGTATTTCTCTTCGGCTTATTACAATTATCGTTCAACAATTAGTTAAGAAGGGTACATAATTGTGTTTTAATTACGGGGTGTGGGGTTTAAATTGATTCGATTTCGCTAATGTTACGCAGTTTGGAGACCACATGTAATATATTATGGACACATTGCCATTAAAAATTGTAAGCAATTTTTTTTTATGTTACGCAACAAAGTGCTTGTTCTGTACCTGATGTTAAGTACAGTACAATGTAAATCAGCGGCGACTGATTATGAACCAAAATTCACTGGCAATCACTGGTGTCATGCTGGCCTGCTTAGATACCTCTTCAATTCACTATTAAGGGACCAAATATCATTTGTAGGAGAGCATATGCTGAAAAGAAGACGGTTTTACTTTACGGTAAAACAAAATTAGAAGTCGACAAACTTTTTGATTCTCTATATTATAGGTGTCATCGTGAAACTATGACACCGATTATTTACTGTTTTTTTATATATATATATTTAATTATTGACTACAAATGTGTTTTAGGATTATTTTGTTTCTTCTCTATCTTAGGAAAACATAGACCCAAATAATTAAGAACAGAAAATAAAATTATAAAATTAAAATGAAAATTGCAATCAGACTGTATTTTCGTCTATTTTTAATTACAAAAGATATTGCGTACACGATCTTTAATCCTTCCCTGATCCCTAACTTAGTACTATTATTGTTCTAATTGTGGAACCTGATTCCAACAAAACAGCTGTTCACTTATTAAAACTGTTCGAAGAATTTCTGTAGCAAAATATAAAGCTCGTTTTCAGCTGTTGTTCAGTAAACACTTCAATTGTCCACAATAATGTAGCCGTATCAAGAAAAATGCCACCAATATCTGATACTGTAGGACCAAATAACCTTAATAAATATACCTCATATATCAATATACCTTCAACTCGCGTCTCCTTTTTTATTTTTAGCCTGTTAACTGTTCTAATCCACCTAATAACTTTGCATTGCTTACTTTAATTGTAATAAAAACCACGAGCCTTGTCAGGGAAAACATTGTAAGTGCCAAAAACCTTAAAAATGTTTTTTATTGTAATGTTCTAAAAATGATTATTGCAAATTATTAGCAATATGTATAACCAAAATTTTAATAGATCAGTGATTAATTATGAACAACAAGCCAAAATGTTTTAAATATATATCAAAAATACCTTTTAATTAGGAATGAAAAAAAAAACATTTTTTATTGTTAAGGTTTTTACCATTTTGGCCACAATCTCACCTGATGTAAAGTGACGATGTAACCCAAGATGGTCGATACACTAAGTCTAGTAGAGAGACTAGCTCTCAAGTGCAACTGCCGGAACACACCTATAGGAATTCGGCGGCAGGTTTTCAACTTAAGTGTGGTAGCTAGGCAGGTGGGCATTAGAAAAAGCCCTATTAACGCGGCGACAGTACATACCACCAACTAAGCTATCATCGCTTTAAACTCTCTCCTATAAATAGTGCAATTATAGCTTACGATGTTTTTCCTGCAAAGGTTGGATTTAATATGGTACTAATATATTAGTTCATCGTATGCTAAACGTTCGGACTAACCATATGTAACAAATAATAACTTCTAATTGCTGATGTCAGTAATTAACATAAAGGGTTCAGATGAGTCGCACGGAACGTGAACTACATCATATGTACATACTTATAAATAGATCAGCATATAGTATAATACTTGTACTATAGTAAATAGTATAAGACTTAAAAATCCGACTACTTACAATATAAAGGTGTTTGTCAAAGAAATGAACATTTTTAAAGCAATGATTGCTCAGTGGTAGAGTGTACGGCCGCCACGTCAAAGGATGTGATTTCGAATCCTTGTAATGAGCTTGAGCTTTCGGTAAAGACTAACATCATGATGAAACATATCATTAGCATTTTGGTAGGAGATTTTCTAATGGCCACCTGGCTAGCTACCATCATAAAATTAAATATTTGCAGTTAAATACCTATAGCTGTTATCTGGAAGTTATATTTGACAGTCAGTTTCTCCACTAGGCTTAGCTTTTGTCTACCATCTTGGACCGCATCAGCACTTACCGTCAAGTGAGATTGTGGGCATTAAGCTAAACCTAAACTATAAAAAAACTCTATTCTATCTTTACCCGTACTGAGGTAAATCGATTTGCTATCTACGCCATGATTCATCAATCGAATTTTTTATATGTAGAAGATAAACATAAAAATCGAGTCCCTATACAAAATTACCAAATCTTCCATTTGAACCTGTTTCAGTCACATATTAAGCATATTATTTAAAATCAACAGAAAGTTGAGCTGCGTAAGGGATTATACCCTAAATAAATAATTCCAGGTCAGAGCTTCGGAAACTTTTCATAATAATCCGGTCCGCTGAATCTCATATTCGTGTTAGGTCAAGTTTGTTCGTATAATTTTAACTAAAATCACATATTTTATAATGAAAAACTATATATTTTGATAAAAATTAAAAAATATATTTTTTAGTAAACAAAGTACAAAGTAAACATTACTTGTATATATTTTAATCATGGGAACTCGCTGATTGTCTGTTTGCATGTACATCTTAAACTTAAAAACAATTTTACCTATTTCTACGGAATTGTTTACATAAAAATTGATGGTTTGATAAATTAAAAAGATCAAATTTTATTTTAAAGATGGTAAAATGATTTTTTTCATAGAATTATGTTTTATCTCTTATAGGTACTCTAAATAAGTTCCAAATTACATTAGAATAAAATAAATAACTTTATACAATGTATTTTACAAGACTACGTGGTTCACATAACCTTTTTAATATACGGCTACGAGCCTTCAAGTTTTCGCGGCCTATTTCAAAAAGAGTTTATTGCCAAAAATATTGTGTAAGATCGAGTTTGCAGAAGAAGCTATTACTGTAACATAAGAGAACCTACTACAGAAATGAAGACTCGACTATATATCGTTTTACAATTTATAGTTATTGCTTTGTGCTATTCATAGAGACGATGAAAATGAGCTCTTTCTGATGCGCGTCACCACTCACTTTCACTAGTAATGTTTCTCTCTTAATCCAGCCAAATTTGGCAGCATCCTGGTAGAGTAACTTTAGAGGCAAGTTCTACTACAGAACTTACTGCAGTCCTAGGCAGGCCAAGGTCTTTTAATAAAGAATTGACAGAATTTGCTGATATACCTCACGCTTGCACTTCGAACTCGTATAAATTAACTACGTAGACATTCCTGTTCAGTCGATTTAGTACTTCGTAGTATTTGTTTATTTTAAAACGTTTTATTTGTCAAATTTAATTTTAATAATTTTATACCTCTCTAAAACGTACCTCATTCAAACATAATTGGACAACTCTTCAATTGTTGAGTCAATAAGGATTCCCATCTAACTTTATGGGATTTAATAAAGACATTCTTATGTTGTAAATAAATCGTAAATATTCCCTAACCCTTTTAACATTATTGCAATTTCAGACTCTCATTCATGGCTAACCATGATACATATACCGCTGTGCTGCCCGAAAACAACTCAAACGCGCGGTTCCGCCTGTCACAATATTATTTATTTATTTTCAATAATGACTAATCGTGAAGGAGTGCTTTGTTATATTTAGTTCATAATATTTATTATCACCGTGTTAACATTTACCGAAATGTATACAGTAGTGGTGCATATCCAAAAGAACAGACAGACAATTCATCTCTATTCTGATAAAATTATGTATACTCCGATGATTATATAAAACAAAAGTTTTAATGTGATCCATTTACAGATTTACTATATGCATGTACCTATGTTAAATTAGTATAATTATTTTCTATGTTCCTTATTTCATCCTTTGGCTTATTATCTAATTTAGGTTACATTAAATTTAAATGTTATACGACATATTGCAACTGTAAAGCAAGGCCAATGATAGCGGTTGGTTCAAATGTATCTCAAATTTAATAGAGCCGCATTTATTCTAAAACACTACACGTAAACATGTATTTTTCAATTTTATTTTATCAGTGATCATTTATTTGTTTGCACTTTTTCTAAATTTTACTAGTTCCTAAGATTAACGCACAAACAAACAAACTTTTTCATTTTATATTATTAATATATATATTAATATAGTTATAAATGTATATGCTATATCAAATGTCTACTGCATACATAACTAACAATGAAGTATTCTATAATCCTCGAAAATAATAGTATATCTACTACAACTACTCTATTTAAAGGATTTGGATATTTTAGGGTCTGAAAATAAAACTCGTAACATGGTTAGTAAAATCGACTGCATATTCATATTTTCAAAAGCAAAATGTCAATACAATTCACGACCTAGAAACTAAAACAACAATTAAGGAAATACATCATTAATCAATTGATATAAATGTATTGAAATTATAAACAATACAATAAAACTAATTATATTAAAAATATTTTTAATGTTATAACGGTATGGTATCTCTAAATACAATAAGATCTACTTTGAAATAATCGGTTCACTAATTACGTCTCTTAGTTCTCTGCAGGTGATATCTAACACCTTCGTATTTGAATATTTCAGATAACATAAAATACACTGTACCCAAGTTTGGATCGCTTAAGATAGGGTTATTTTTAATACATTATTTCTACAGACCCTTCATTTGTTAGATAAATATAATAAATTTAACTCTATAGTAGGATAATTGCACTTGACCTTGACTTAATACTCTGCTCTCAGATTTATGCAATTCGCAAAACGTTGTAGGATGTTTTTCTAACATATTCGCTATTCATTGACACAATTTTCATTATTTTGAAATCCAGGTTCTAAACTTTTTCACATATTTTAATAGTTTATAGGCTTAGCGTTATGGCCATAATCTCACCTGATCTTAAGTAACAATACGTCCAAAGATGGTGGACATGCTAAGCCTGTAAATATTTATATAGCTCTACGATAAAGCAATTTATCTCTCTTTATTTATTTACATAAATTCAAACAGAAAAGTGTAAAATAATAATTTAACACAACCTGAAAGTTTAAACATCACAGTAAGTTCATTCTTTAACAATAGTACTTGAATAAAAAAATTATCAAAAAGCATAATGTTTACATAAATATGCAACTTTCAGGATAATTAGGTATTATTGGCAACTAAATAAGCGTGTAACTACCTTCATCATACCTACATTTTTTAATCAATAGTTTACCTCTGTTTTTATTAAAATAATTATAGTATAAATATTTACTATTATTATTATTAATCAAATAACTTACAATCAAAAACTCAAATATCATTATAATTAATTTTGTACCATGATCTGTCTTGTTTTTCATATAACTTCAGTCAAAAAGAGGTACAGTCAGAAAAATAATAGCATATATAAATTATGCGGTTTTTTTTGTAATATGTATTACATTTATTCAATAGTTTATAAAAGTATTTAAAAATATATTAAAAATGAACGTTCAATATAAAACGTTAAAATATTTAATATATTTACAGTCTATAATAGTATCATTTCGTACTTATTTCTTTCATTGATTAGTAGGTACGTATATCTACGTTGATTATAAAACACTTAAATGCAAAAATATATTAGAAGCTCAAGGTAAATATAATATTATTTTTCATTTAAAATAAATATCATTTTTAATGTATAATATTTCTCTTGCTGACAGTACAATTTTATCTGGCAGCTTATGAAGCGGACGCGATTATATTTTCATTCGATGAATTGCCATTAGAGAACACATACATCTATATCTTTATCTATATGTATATATATATATATATATATTAAATTTCCACGTAGTTATTACCAAATCTACAAAGCTATAGGTTGTAATCACATAATACTAAGCTTGCAATTTTTCTCAATCGTAGCCACCCGCTATGAACGGATTATACATCAAAAGTGGTTTAAATGAAATAATGAACGAAGCCGGGAAATCCTCTAGTTACATAATAACAAATGTATTCTAAGGTGCCACCCTTATTGAAATAATATACATATATGTACCTTATATATCTATATTAATATTATGAAGTGGAAAAGTTTATTTGTTTGAACGCCTTAATCTTAGAAACCACCAGTCAGATTTAAAAAAATTATTTGATAGAACAATCATTGAGGAAGGCTTTAGTCTATTTAATATCAGTCTACCACCAATAGGAGCAGAGCTGTATCGGAAAAAGTTACAAAAAAGGCCATAAGTTATGGAATAAAATAAAGTGTTGTTCTCCGCGAACGGACTTACAGACACAGCTACTTATACATATATGAGTAAACTTTAATACAACTATATAATCTATAAAATAGTATGTTATACCAATAAACGGTAGTTACAAATTATACTTTTCATATATGTTTGTAAAATAAAAGTGTAGATAAGTTATCTACATAAATAACGTAGCCAATAAAGTAAAAAGCATGTCTTTGGTTTTAAAATTTAACTGAGCGCTTTGACTGTCGGTATCTTCTTGATGTTATATGCCTCTTCCCTCTGGCAGTGCGTTTGTCTCGAGGTGGGCTCGCTCTGTTCGGAGGATTGATGAAGTCTGGACATCTGAAAAGGTAATCAAATTATTTGAACCCGTATTATTCTCCTTTTTTATAATAAATATAATTTTTCTTTGTATATGTATTGGCAACCCTACTCAATTACGAGTAATCAGCTTACATGAGACGAACATCTTAGCTATCCATGGATTCACCGTGCGAGTGCCGGGTCCATCGTGGGACAAAGACGGAAAGCACTTCTCGAGACTTGTGATACGCATGTAGGCATAAGGGGCCCCTTTCCGACGCGCGTCAACACTCACCTTCCGTACTCGTGTATCTCTCCCTGCCCAGACAAATTTGGTAGGAGCAAATACATAAATACATTGGAATATGAAACACGTAATTGGAAAATGTTTACTTTTTTCTCTCTTTTCTTATCTCACCTGAGGAAGTTAGGACAACATATTTACCTCCTCCATTGTTTTGTATGAGCTGTCATTTCAGTAATCAATGTATTTCACACAAAATCAGTCTAACCTCTGTGGTATTCTTTACTCTAATCCGCCTATTTTCACGCTTATTAATTTCTTAATTATTTGACTATCAGTTTTCGTTATAACATATCCATACATCACTGAATTATTACTTCTCAAACCCTGGTACTGATACTTAAAATAATTTACTACCTAAAGAGTTCTTGCTTCAAGAGTTGGCTACTTTACTCCAAATAAAATAATATCACACTATGACTACAAAGTAGCCGCAATGGGCTTTATAGTATAGCTCAAACCTACAGAGTTATCTACCATCCATTGACCCTTGTCTCTATCATACCGCCGGCCAGCAAGCCTCTTAGCATCTGTACTTACACTCGCTGCCCAGAGAATGTGATTACACAAAAGAGTGTCATTATAACAGTCATGCAGTGTACATATTGTGGATGTACATTATCTGACCATTTCTCTTTATTAATACAATGAAAAAAACAATTTAAGGATTTGCTGCCGTAATCCGTAAAAGCACTACCGTAGCCCAGGTCGTTTAAAAATTCATTGGGTGACAAGCACCGTCAGATCCTTACTAATATACTCTATACTAATATACTGATACTAATATACTAATACTAATATACTAGGTATAATTACTAAAATATACTAATGATATTATAAATGCGAAAGTGAGTTTGTTTGTTCGTTACGCTTTAACGTCTTAACCGCTGAATCGATTATGACAAATTTAGTGGTATAGAGATAGATGGGAAACTGGACACCGTAACAGGCTACTTTTTCCCGAGAATACTTGATTGGAAGTAGTGTAAAAAGAGGGATAAACTATGTATTTTATTATTATTATTTTATTATTGCGTCATCCGATTTGTTTGACAAAATCAATATTAACGCGAGCGAAGCCGCACGTAAAATCTAGTACTCAGTAAAAATATCACGACGATACTGAAATGAATTTTTAGACAACTAAATTCGGTTCGGCCACTTACATGACACACACATACACATACACATACACACACACACACACACACACACACACACACACACACACTTCACTCTTTTTTTTTTCATTTGTCAGTTATTATTATCATTATTTTTTATATTGTTTCACTTCTTTTTATTTTTGTTTAAAATTCTTTTTTTATTTTATTCAATGTTCCCTTATATTTTGTCAGTATCCGGAGGTGGGCGCTGTTAACTGCGACACAGATTACTAACTACTGCAGTTAGCAGCATACAATTGTACTATATGTTATATTGTTTTTTGTACCAATAAAGATTTTTATTATTATAGTTTCGCATTGCCAGAGACCAGAGACAGCTTTCACACTTCTTCTAATCAAAGATTGGCTGACTCTGGAAAGTGTTTACATAATGTTAACGCCGTGGTGCTTATTATATTGGTGTTTGCGAACCCAACGGATACAATAGGATATCCTATTGAACATCAGTATAATCTTTGTTTACATTTTATATGTACTCGATTGATCATAGCAATAAAATATCTTAAATAAATTCTAAAAATAAAATTTATAACTTATAACATAAGTTCGGAAATCCCAACTACAACAACATTTGGAATTCACTGGTTTTTCCTCATAACATAACAAATACATTCTGTTACAAAATACTGACTAATTGTTAGTGGTTTTTACGTTTACTATCAAAAAGTGTTACAATGTTAATTAAATAATTCTTATCAACGTGTTATGGTATTGATTATTATAATAATTAATGAAGTAATCCTGCATGTTATTATACAGTGTTAATATTATTAACGATAATATTACGGTTAATGAAGTCAAAATCATTTAGAGTTTTAAGGAAAAAATATTAAGATATTAAAATGGTATTAAACAAAATTATGAATGAAGAATATATATGGTAAATGCGTATACCAAAACTAGAAGATACATATACAGCTGAGGAGCCGTTCTTTGGAACAGATGTAATGTGAAGATGTTTATACTTAATGGTTAGTGTAATTCTGTAAAATGATTTATTACAAAGTACCTATTGGTATAGAAGTTTTCACGATATTTTTTTTCAGTTACAGTAAACTATTTAACAAAACAGAATAGAGATTATAATAGATTTACTCAATATGGAGCAATTATGCCAGAATTGTCAGTAAGTGTTTCAAACTGCATATATAACTGTGCTCTAAGTTTAATCTATGTATAAGGTTTACGAAACTACACAAAGCTTAGGTATTTAGTTTGAATCATTCGCAGTTTTGTTGCGTGTTATATTCAAATATTGCACTAGGACTTAATACGTTGATTATATTGTAAGTAAATTTGCAAAGTACTAAACTTTCTTATCCATTAGGTTTAGAGCTTTATGTAAGCCCAAATTAGCTATTATAAATACTAAAACAGTGTCCCATTATTAATTGCTAACTTATAGAAAAGTAAAAAATGTACGGGACGACAGTCGACATATTATAGAATTTCAAAATCACTTTAACACTATTTTCGCCAAATACCTTAAGGTGTTTTGCTGCAATTACACTTCAGAGCCAGTCTCTGCACTAGGTTTAGCGTGTCCACCATTTTGGGCCATATCGTCACTTAATATCAGGTGAGATTGTGATCATAACACTAAACTTAGAAACTATAAAATAGAAGTTTAAAATTTAAGTAATTACCAAAGTAATTATTGTTATTGCGAAGAAGCATTCTTTGGTAATAAAATAGTTAAGCTTATAAAAGCTTGATAAAAAAAATGAAATACACTAATTAATAAATAATTTACTCACTTTTCTATATCAGGTAGTGTCTGACCTTTGCACCGGGTCTCCCATTTCGGCCAATACTTAAAACCTTCAAGTTCGAACACTTTTAAAGCACAATTTCCATCGTCTTTTATATTTTCATCAAGAAGGGCTATAAAAAGAAATTTTCAGTAAAAAATATGGTAAATTTACTCCAACATATTTAAATATTTCCAAGATAAGTCTTTGCAAGTTCATTTCAAAATGCAACGTTTAAATAAAATACTGTACTGTATTTTATTTTTAGCATAAATTTAAGGATGAATTATGATAATGATTAAAAATATTATCATTACCTTCACACGAAATATCACATTTCCCGCCTTTGCGACCTTCTTTGCACCATTCACTTCCTATCTGAAATAAATATATTAACTTGATCAATTCCCAAATCAAAGCTTCACCTTATTTAGATTTTATTTATCGATATGTTCAATTTTCTAATACAGGAAACGCACACGTAAAATGAATGGATCCCGTGACACTTAAAATATATGTAAACCTTCGTGCACACAAGCGTCTTTTAATTGCGCACTTTATTTCTTACGTACTGCATGGATATTATGACATAATGTAATGAGTGACTTTAATTTGTTGCTATATTATTATTATTCATATATTATTGTTTAATTATTTCATTTATTTTATAAGGAAAACCTGAAGATTTTCTACTAACTTACTATATAGCGCTTTGGGTTTAGAACGTTTTAATTTAATATTTCGAACGAAGACAACGACTCTTAGGAACAAAAGAATCTGGCCGTCAATCAAAATCAGGAGTCCGACATGTACGGACGTGCGGAAAAATTCTAGTATCAAGGTTAATGAAAACTGTAGTTCTACGATACCAATTGGCCTTGGTGAACTAAAAGGAAGGGTTCAGAGACATTGGACGTGAAGAAGAAAACATCAGTCTAGAATGCGATACCGATTTACAATATTATTTGTTATTACTATCTACCTATTTATACCCAGGATGTCGAGAACGATATGGATATGTTATCTTAAAAGTGAGAGCTAACTACACAAAGGCCCCTCTATCGGTACCCGATACCCGAACGCACCTCTGGACAGAACGCGACAGTACGCGACCGGCGCCTTGCCAAAGAGGATCATACATACCTACGTTACTTGGATTCAAATAGCAGGTTTATATTCATCATAGTTTTTTATATTCACACATCGTAAAGAAATCGTAGGGTAATGTATGTAATTTATCTCATTTTGGAATTTCATTTCGTTTCATTTATTCTCTTTACCTTTACCTTTTATTTAAATTAAATCAATTGCCCACGTGACAATATATTGTGCGTGTTCGTATGTAGGTAAGTTTGTAGTTTAGCAGTTTTTTAAAGGCGTAGGTTTTATTTTAAGATCTGACCGCAAAATGCGTACATTATGAGTAACAGAAAGTACGCATGAAGATGTTTACGCAAGTGTTGAATATAAAACTGTGAGTCCATCACTGTCGTCATAATAATATCGAAAGTTGCGTATTTATTGCGACATGGGAAGGCTAATCACCATAACATTTTTCCTTAATGGGTAAAGGCTTTTCCTATTTTATAATTCCACTGGTCTTAAGAAAATAATATTAATATGAAGGGATGATAGCTCAGTGGTATCGTGTACGGACTCCGCGTCAAGGGACGTGAGTTCGAATCCACCTATGATGAGCTTGAGCTTTCGGTAAAGGAAAACTTCGTGAGAAAACCATAGCATGATAAGCAGCGTTTTTTTAATATTCACCTGGCTAGCAACCACCCTCAAGTTGAAAATCTGCCACCAAATACGAATAGGCATGTTCCGGCAGTTGCACTTGAGAGCCAGTCCCTCCACAGGTTTAGAGTGTCCGCCAACTTGGGTCGTATCATCACTTAAGATCAGGTGAGATTATGGCCATAACGCTAAACCATAACTATAAAAAAAAAGTTTCATTACAAATCTTTAGAATAGTTGTGCTGTTGACATTTTTCTTTATTTCTCATCATCATTTTCCTATGGCTGACAGTTATGGTGTTATTACAATAAAATAAAAAAGCGCTATTAAAAACTATTGTATGAGCCTATATTAGTAATTATTAAAAAAAAACGAGCTACAAATGAATCTCATAACGCACCTGGCACTATATGGTGCATGGTGCAAAATGAATACTTATTTAAGTATGTACTTGTATGAACAATATACACCACCAAAACTTCGGTCCTTTTTTACTACACTTTTATTTAAACTCTAGTGTTAACGATGCCTTATAATTTGTATAAGCGAACCATTACGGCAAATAGGTACAATGGATTGTATACATTAAGTGACGAAGCTATACAATTAATAATTAATTATATTGTTCAATAAAATAATTATTCAATTTTATTACCTAACTTGTTAGTTTGTTATTTTATTACCTCATGCCGTTAGTTTATGAATTATGAAAACTAATTGAGATTGGAAAACAAAAGTTATATTAGGCCCAGTGGTGGTGTGCACGGATTCCACGTCAAGAGACGTGAGTTTGAATCCACCTATGATAAGCTTGAGCTTTCGGTGAAAGAAAACATCGTGAGGAAACCATAGCATGGTGTTAGGGCTTTTTCTAATGCCTGCTTAGCTAGCTACCACCCTCGAGTTAAAATCTGCTGCTAAATAACAATAGCTGTATTTTGGCAGTTGCACTTGAAAGCCAGTTCCTCCACAGGTTGAGTGTGTCTACTAACTTGGGCCATATCATCACTTAAGATAAGGTGAGATTATGGTCATAAAGTTTACCTATTAAAAAAACAAAAAGTTCATCGCTAGTAATTTGATGGCTTAGTTGGTAGAGAGTACGGACGCCGTGTCAATTAAATCCCTGCAACAAGCCTGAGTTTTAGGTAAAAGAAAACATCGTGATGAAACCAGCAAGGGGGTATGGCATTTTCTTATTCACATATGACTAAATACCACTCTCAAATTGAAAATCTGGCGCCAAATACATATAGTTCTGTTCACGCAGTTGCACTTGAGAGCCAGTCCTTCCACTAGGCTTAACATGGCCAACATCTTATGCCACATCGTCATTTACCATCAGGTGATATTGTGACCATGACGCTAAAAAACCTATAGAATATAAAAAAGAACATTTATTAAAGAACATGCATTACCTGAAATAGTCCATAGTATTTTCTTCTCGATGACTTCACAACAAGTGCAGATGTGTTCTTGTCACTCTCCCGTTCTATAAGGCATACCCCTGGGGAAAAAATAAGTATTTATATGCGTACTAAATACAACGCTTAACTCTTATGTATAAAGATAATAATTGTTAAACTGAAGCTTTAACGAAAACTTTAGTTTTAGTACTTCATTTATTCAACTGTCAATAAACACTGTGATACAAAACATTCAGTGATACGTACGTAGGATATTAGATTTGTAGGTAAATTTAATAAACAAATCCATTCATAAAAATGCCTAATAATTATTTTGTGATGTTTTAATATAATTTACAAACGTGTATAATCATTTGAAGGATATTTAATATATTTAAGCATATATGTTGGTTTTTTTTTTCAGAGAGTAATTTACGTATCTGCCCATATCACTGTTATACTATCACGTTGTTGACACTATAATTATACTAGAAATAGTTATAGTGACTTCAAAATATATTCGTTGACTTTTTTTATAGTTCTAGCTGACCCGATAAACGTTGTTCTGTCTTATAAATTATTTGTAGAGAATACTTTAGTTGTTTTACAAAATTAGACGATGATGGTGAAATTTAGGATTGTATGTGTTTTAATCCCACATCAAAAAAAAAATATATAAAAAAAATGATTGGGGTGATCAATTAGGACTATGAAAAATAGATTACCGCCGATTTTCAGACCTACCGGATATATATTAAAAATAATACATAAATTATAAAGATATTGTACGAATTGTCCAAAATATAACGATAAGAGTCAAGTAAGAAAAATTCTGCAATCTGTGAGCTATTCTAGCGTGCGCTGCAAAAACCGTTAGACTTACACGTATATAATGTAGAATGCAATATTTATCTTCAATAATTCTGCAAAAAACCTCATGCCAGCATATATGTATCTTTTATGTGTAAGCTATTATCGCCAAAATAGTGAGCGGCCCGCGTATAAATGACTACGAGCACAAATCAGTTTTAATGTTCTTATACCAGTCTCAACTGATATAATTTATTTAAAATAGCAGGTATCAGATTTTTTTGACAAAATCAACATTAACACGAGCACAGCCACGGGTAAAGGCTAGTTTAATAATAATACTTAAAATAAACCAAATCTGTACGAAAATTATTTTTGGAATTGATTACATGGATTTATTATGAGATTATACTTACTTATCGAAATAGAGGTTACTATTTTTTTTAGTTCTTCCCACTCGTACATGCATCAGTCTATAAATTGGTGACAATTTGATGAACATTAACAGATCATATGAAAATATACAAAACATGTATTATATCATGGGAAAAGTTTTCATACTATATCTTAATGCCATAAGTGGTTATGTGGTCGAGATATTTACTAAAAATGCAGAAACATTACCTAAGATAATTACTATTTCATCAAAACTACTGAAGTTTTAGCAGCCAGAATTTCTCATATCAACTGTGACTAAACTAACAAAACCATGTTACGCAAAATACCATCATAGCTATAAACTATACATGACAAACATTACCATGTCTAATTCATTATTATCGGCTTGATATTAAAAGAAAATCGCAACGTCATATACATATAAGCAGATTTATGAGTCCATGTGTACGGAAAACCCAGTAACATAATTTGAATTTATTCAAGGGCATACTTTTGTGCTAAAACGTACAACAGTGTATCGATATCGCGGTAGGTTTATATTAGAATAGAATCGTTCACGTAAAACTAAAATTTTATTTAACCATTTTAGCCGTTTTTTGTAACTTTTTCTAATACAGATTTGCTGCTAATGGTGATAACGTGATGTTGAATAGCCTATCCCTAAATTTATATAAACAAAAACCAAACAAACTTTTCGCTTTATAATATTAATATAATTTAGACTACATAGCTTAAGTTCATTTCCAAAAAAATAGGTAGTCTAAAAAATACAGTCAAATAAAAAATAATTCGATAAAACCATTCTACTAATTAGGCTAGAACTAGAACTAGACTAAAATAACAGGCTTGAAACAGTGCGTTCTTAAAATAGTTATGTCTATAACTTGGAACGAATGGTGTAAATGTAATGAGTTAATTTGTCATGATCTTCTGCAATGTATGTTTTATGTAGTTTAAATATACATAACTCTACAACAAATTATTTCTTGACTGGCTATGGATAAACAATCTCACGTACGTATCGTCAAAAGTATATTTAAAGAAAAGAGATAACGAAATAATCTCCTACGAACTTTTAATCTTACTATGAGATGATGCAAAGTGCATATTTCAGTATATATGTAAATAAACGATGAATCAACCTAGGTGAAAATGTTCAATATATAATTTATTCGTTTTATTTGCCAATTTCAAACAATTTTTATTTTGGCTTTATTATCAATAATCCAAAAGAAAAAACAAACATTTTATATTATTTCTAATCGGTTATAATCATTCAAAGTATAAGTAAACAATTTTCTTCATATTTTTAGTTAATCAATCTGGAAACTTTAAAAAACTGAAATCAAGCCAATATTCTCGTTTTAAATTATGTTTAAGATAAATATGTTGATAATTATTCAGTTATTTAAGTTCAGGTTAAACTTATAACCGCAATAATCAAATATTTGTAAACTTCTTGCTTATTTTTGATAGGATTGGTTACGGACTCTATTGTGTATTCAAAATTAAAGTTTTATTTATACCACTGCGGGCAAAGGTTTTGCTTGCTTCACTGCAAATTATATCATGATCCATACAACGTTCAACTACAGAATCTCTATACCAACTTTTCCTATCCAAACGCTGCAGTACACGTGTTGCTAACTTTGAGCTTAAAGGATATTAATTGGTTTACATATCCTCAAACGTAGAACTGTTGTTGAAATGGCTATAGGCTTAGTTGAGAATAGAAGTAACTTACAACAAGTATGAAACCACAATGACCAGTTAACATTGGGTCAACTACATACTGCTATAAGATGGACCGAGAAATTCAATGGGAAACTGCAGGATCGGTGGTTCTATCAATCTTTAATGGAGACCTATATAAAGCTATGGACGTCATATGGCCAAATGGATGGATGCATGGATGTGCATAATCTTTTACTGAATACATCTATTACATAAAAAAATAATCTGTATCCGAACTTTTTTTTCTGTGTCAATAAACGTTTAAAAGAAACTGTTGGTACCAAACAAAATAACCTTTTACAAATTATCACTTTATTTTTAGAAGAGTTATTCAGAACGCATAATAATAAACACAATAAAATTTACAATTGCATACTACTATGCTACTACTATTGATTTGATGCATCTCTGGCAGTTCTTATATAATTTGAAGATAACATTTTAGAATATTGAAGTCGCCCTGCTTACTACAATTATATAGTGTATGCTACGTCATTAGTAGACTAACGGTATGATTTAATAACGCTGAACCCTCTGACCTGTGACTAAGAAACATTATATCTAAAGCTATTACATAATATTCTCATTAAATACTTCCCTCAATATAGTGTTAGTTAATCGAAAAGCAAACATGTACTGAAGTTCAAAATCAGGTGACGAAAGACTGCTCCTACAGGAAAAACCATACCTACATAATATTATAAAGATAATGTGCTTAGTACTAGTATAAGGATAATGTAAGATAGAGTGGGATTTTTTTTTGGAATCATTTTAAATTTTTAGTCATTTTGCAATCATTTTTTACAAAAGTATTAAGCTAGTTTTTAGGCTACTTAACTTAAAGCTACTACCGTAAGGAGAAACATAAGTTTAACCGCCTGTGAAACTGCGAGGCACAGTGGATCTGGATTTTATTGCTTTCACACATTCATCTATGCAAGTGTTTCAAAAACGTTAAGCTCTTATGAAAAATAAGTCTTAAATTTAGCTACAGAAGACCTTTGATTTATTTTTCAACTTATAGACAAAATGCCAAGAAGCGATTCGAAATGCTTACCTACTTTCTTAATTGTTTTTTTAACGTGACCTTACCTGATTACAGGTAATATTTTATTTATGTACGTACTTAGTATAAGATATTAATCTTTGTGGTGTTTGTGACATTCACATAAATTAAGGTAAACATATGTAAAATAGAATTTTCTTTTCGAAATTATTATAATTCTACGGTATTTTTAGAAATCATGGGTCATCTTTAATCAGGGTTGATTTTATATAGAGACAATCTTTTTATACAGTTTATTGTTGTGGTAATTATAATTGTAATAAGTATATACAAACAATGCTTATACAATTGTTCATAAGGCAATAGGTCTGTTTCATATATTACTAAAGATCCAATGTTTAATAAAAGTGTCAGAATATATATAAAAGTTATAGACGATGTTTCAGTATCAAGAAAATAATGTAAATAGTTACTAAAACATGCACATATTGATAAATCGTACAAATTAAAAATGTAAGAAATATATCCACTAGTGTTTTCCTATAAACTTCTTAATTAGAGCATATGAAAATAAGGCAAGTTGGTAGATGAGACACTTAATTATTCAGATCCTGATATATGCAGTTAGTATGTTAATCCACTCGTTGTTTACTTATTCCGTAAGAACAAATCTTTAGCAGAAAAGGCTAACGTCGGCATAAAATGTCTAATACTAATTATAAGCAAACCATAATATACTAAACATCATATTTGCTAATGATGTTCTGCTCTTGCGAAATAATTAAGAACCCATATTTTACTTGAAAAGGGGCGTATTAATAATATATAGCACGTTCAAATCTCAAGTTAAATATTCCATTACAAAATAGTAAATTCATTATATTCATTATGAACAAAAGACATTTGGTCATCCGAGCCGGCTATCAAAAAAACCCAGTACTTCGTCTCATTGACTACAATACAGGAAAACATTACAAAATAAATGGCCGGCATAATATTATAAATGTACTATCACACAATACACAAGACATAAATTATAATGTAACAAAAATAAAACTTACAATTGCTAAGGAAGGTCTTAGAGAATCTATTCTTCAATAATTCACGTGTTAATTGACATCGCGTGTAAACCTTCGCTTCTGTATTCAAATATAATGAAAATATGAAAATTAATAAAAGGACACGTCCGTACGCCATGGCAGCTACTACTTGACTGTCATATGTGATAATTTTACTCATATTCTTATGTGTTTAAATATGCGTCCGCACAACTTTTGACATTAGCACTATCATTTTGAGGAAATTATTCCAAACAATTGATTACAGCTGTACTTACATAAACTTGTATGTCATGTTAATTTAGTGTTAATACTATATTAATTTAATCTACTTATTATGAATTCGTGACATTTTTTATAGATTTCATGATCAGATACAGTTTATACTTAATTTGAGAATTTTATTCTGTGAGACCTTATCCATTTCTATCCTTAATGTTAATAGCACTATACTAGACTTATATTACAGCAATATATGAATCCTTGAATAAATTACTGATTATTTTTTATTTCTACTGAGTTTGTAAACTTCGGTATCTGGGGAAAGGCAAGGTAAATAAAATAAAATAAATGGTTATGTTAAGTTTCGTTTAAAATTCTTAGTAATAAATAAATCAAATTTGGCAACCTTATAAATTTGTATTACAATTGTGTAATACTATTATTTTCTTTCGGTGTATAGATATAATTTTATTATGAAGCCAGTCTAATTTAATTATGTTTTCATGATGTTTTCAAGACACCACGATAAAAAAAAAATCATGATTCAGTGTGGGTGCTGTTCCTGATCTCTGGCAACACGGGAGTTTGAAGTATCGCCGTGGTGCGTTTTAGTGGGTAATGTTGGGTGATTAGATCTTGATGAGTCACCATATGCACTTCTCTCCTTGGTCTGATTTAATAAAAAAATATGGTTTTAAAAGACATTTGCGAATCAGTTCTTTAACGAAAAGTGAAACACAATAAAAAGTAGCTTAGGATGGGATAAAAAATTTACTAGTAGAAACGTGAGAACTTTCCGTGATTTCTGTCAGTATGGCGATTGAGGGTTGTCATGAGGTATTTTTTTAAGTGTTTGATAGTACTCTTCACCTGATTAGTCCAACACAGCCCTCCTGTAGTCTTGTCTTCCTTTAGGCGTATTGCGAGAACAAAAACATAAAGGTGTTTCTTCAGCACATTACAATAAAATATGTTGATAATGTGTGCAATGAGCCTCAGTTTTCGGTGAAGGAATACATCGTGATGAATACATATCATGGTGGCAGAGCTATTCCTTACAACCACCTACTTAGCTACTACGCTTAAATTAAAAATCTGTCGCCAAATACCTATAAGCATGTTCCGGCAGTTACACTTGAGCGCTAGTTTCTCCACTAGGCTTAGCGTGTCCAGCATCTGGGACCACATCGTTCGTCACTTAATATCAGGCGACAGTGGCCATAATGGTCACCTATAAAGTAAACCTATAAAGTATAAAAAAATCTACGTGCCGACATGGCAGCGGCAAGCATTGATACATTACCAATCAATCAGTTTATCGCAGTGTTTCTTTACTCTTTTATGCTTTACATTAGGTACAAGGCTGTTACTTACACATGCTTACATAAAAAGCAAAATAACATTAACTATATATTTTTTAACACCAAATGGTAATTGGCTATGTAATACAAAAATCTATAATCTTTATATATAAAAATCATATGTTCTTCTGTTTGTGATCGTGTAACTTCTAAACAAATTGACTGATAAAGTAAATATTTATTTAATACATTTCTCTTATCGATGTGATGGTTTATATCTATTCCATGACACAATAGATGAGGCTTTGGTCTAGTGGGCAGAACAACGCCTATCGAGCTCGACACTTATATTATAAAATAACAAACTCACATAAGCACTTATCAGTCGAACAAAATAAATGAAACAAATATAATAAAAAATGTTAATATTTTATTTATATTTAGTAATATTAAAATGAGCCACTAATAAATTATTATTTACACATCATTAAAGAAAGTATATATTTAAACTAATTAAAGCAGAACCAAAGTTCTCAGAAACATTCATACGATAACCGTGTGATTGCATACCGCGTTAATTACAATATCAATAAAGCTTAATTACCGATCGTTTACATACGTACATACATTATCTAAAGGATATCATATATAAAGACATGAAACCATATAAAAAAAGGAAATATATAACTACAGTCTACAATGTAAATACAATAGTTAGAAACATTCATACGATAACCGTGTGATTGCATACCGCGTTAATTACAATATCAATAAAGCTTAATTACCGATCGTTTACATACGTACATACATTATCTAAACGATATCATATATAAAGACATGAAACCATATACAAAAAAGGAAATTTATAACTACAGTCTACAATGTAAATACAATAGAGTTAGAAATGTATGAGTCATATAAAATCAACAGCTGCAATTTTATCATAGTGTTGACACTTAAAATTGAAACTATAACTAAAATAAAAATATGTAGAAATAAATATTGATATATGTAAAAATACAAATATTTCAAACTTTTTAGTATTCCTGTATTTTGCTTATTTACCTTTACAGTATCAAAAAATAAGTTTCTATATTATACTTATATGTTTTTTAAACAATATTGCAACACTTTTCTTCAATACCTTTATTTATAGCA
Source organism: Actias luna (assembly GCA_039707435.1). Lineage (NCBI taxonomy): Eukaryota > Metazoa > Arthropoda > Insecta > Lepidoptera > Saturniidae > Actias > Actias luna. The sequence goes on along the minus strand of JAZHAC010000018.1, from coordinate 7,898,120 downwards.
ATTTATGTTTGTTAAGTAATGTTTATTGTAAAGACGATTTGGTTTCAAAGACGTATGATATACTGACATCCTAAAGTAAGTATTTAGGCAATAAGAGTATACAGAGCGAGCAATAAATACTACATTTATAGATCTGTCAATCAGATGAGGTGAGTTTCTATTCCCGACAATGGTGATTCCACGTGTAGCCCATGGACACCATGGAGCTAAGTTATCTTCATAGAAATAAGAGTAATAAAATTTAGCCACGGCTTTATTACATGTTAACTTAAAACAACAATTTTTTGTAACTGGAAAGCAAATATATCTACATATTTGTGATGCTTTTCCAATTGTCTCTGTATAGTTTTATTATTATTTATAGATTTAATTATTCATACAATTTTACCTGATGTTAAATGACAATGTGACCTAAGTTGGTAATATGCAATGTTGAGTTGGGATTTTGTGGACTGCAAATTGAAAATATGTCGCCAATAACATACAGGTGTATTCCGGGAGCTGCATAAAGAGATAGTTTACCATTACTTTGAACCACATCGTTAGCAGATGAGGTACTAACAACATGTTTAGCCTTTTAATAATAAAAACACAAATAAATAATACGTATCAAAACATTTTTCCATCCCCAATTTAGTTCGGTATTACGAAATACTAATGATCAACATGTTTCTTAGATTGGTTTGTCCAAAAATAATGCAGGTAAAAACCTACATTGTTCAATTATGCTTGTTATTCTATTATAGGCATTTCTGCTTGTACCCCGAACTTTACAAGCGAACCTATTACACGAAATAAAGTACGTAATTTATAATCTGAATATCATCAGCATGTATATCGTCGTATTATCGGCGTAGGTATAAGAATAGCTACCTCAAATTGTCTGTAAATCACTATTTACTGTTTATAATTTTAAATGGTAAAAATTATTTATACCGTCAGTTATTATATATGTATATTTTGTTACTGGTTACCTTTTATTTTATACATAAAAAACTATACATTTACAACAACCGATTAACCACAAGTGTGTGTCCAACTACAACGATGATATAATAAACCTATTACTGAGTCAAAACTGTAAATTTTATATATTTTTATTAATAATCAGGTGTAATTTATTACAACACACAGTAAAATAATTGAAATATTAACTTGTTTGTCCGTCCATTTCTTTTAACATAAGTCTAGTAGTTATTCACAGATTTTAATGAAATATAGCACATAATAAATTATACTAAAAATTAAGTAGTATATATGATACTTTATATTCCATAAAACGAATCTTCTTTAGGATAAGGGTTAAATATTAAAACAAGCAATTTAATCTGTTTGGTTGTATACCTTTAAATCTAGATTGCATTTTATCACTGAATAGTATAGCAGTGCTAAAAAATTACGTCACCAAACAAGATTTTAGGAGCAACTCTGTAAAGACTTTATATTGTACACAATAATAGTTTTCTTTCTTGCGTCTAAATATTTTTTAATTTGTTTTAACTTTTCAATGCCTGTTTTACGGAAAAACTATCTATAACAGGCTAACCAAATAATAAATAAATATTAAAATAAACGAGAAATACCGGTTAAGCATATTTTAATTGTTTTTATCGTATTATAAAATCTGAAAAATTCAAAATATGATGAATATCCAGGTTTCTTTAACTTCATTAGGCTGAGGGCCCTTCGCGCTCGCACACATCGTTCGGAAAACCTGTCAAAGCTCCGTGGCTAGTAGTAGTAGTCCAGTACAGTACAGTGGTAGTCGATAAGAAAAACTTTGACTTAATTCTCTGTATTTTCCATAAACCGGACGTGATGTGTAAGTCGCGTTTTTACTAAGTGTGAACAATGGCCAGACATATGAAAGCCATACAGCTTAATTTTATTACTCATATATTAAAATACTTATAACAATCTTTCAAAATTATTGTTATCAAATATTGATTGAGGGATACACTTTTTATGTACAAAACTTCATTAATACCAGTCAAGTAAATTTTTATGATATATTCGTGATCGTTTTTCTTTATAATATACATGTTTCTCATAAATTTCGAATTAAATTATACTTTATTACTAATTAATTTATTATCAATACACTATAAAAGCTGGTACTACATAATTATATTCTTTTTGTAGGCAATATGAAATATAATGGTCTTACTTAATTATTTAATTTGTAATTAATGGGAAAATGCGAATGGTGTTAAGAATATCTGTACATTAAATAATATACATATTTAGTTACGTATTACTTTTGATACATTCATAATTATTAACAAACAACATGTAAACGACAAATCTTGAGCCTCTTATTAATATCTAAATTAAGTATAAAAAGTAAATATATGTTGATAGTATTGAATTTTAGTAATATTAAATATTAAATTCAATTACTATAATTAGTACAAAAGAAACTCAGTCAAGATTTCATATATAAAGCATAACAACAAATTTTTAAATAAAACATAGCGCTATACATTATTTAAGTATCAACCATAATTAATTAATTATTTATACAATATTATTAATAAAAAAAACATTTTCTCAAATGTTTATTTTTCTACTCAAGCCAATTAGCACACCATAATGGTTGTTATTCTCTGATATTCTCCATTATTTTTAGTTGTAACACTTCTCAATTTCAATACATAGGTTGTTTTATATTGTGGCGAGACGTCGGGAACGCGCACGAGCACGATCCGACGCTTCGGTAATTTCCGCCGCACTTCGTGGCGACTCGGTTTCTCACCGCAAGGCAGTCGATTGCTAGCTACGACGCCGGGAGGTCGCACGCGCGCGTTTCCCACGGTTCCTTCGTATGCGTTCGATTTCATTTGTCGTTGTACTCGTTGTGTTGAACTATTAATAATTAATATACGTGTGTTCCTATCCGAGTGTATTATTGTAAAGGTCTCCCCCTCAATATAATACCTCCACGAATGACATACATAATAAATATAAGTTAATTTTAATTAGTTTAAATCATAATTGTAAAGCGACTTCCAAGAAAATAACTAAATAAGAACCTTCGAACGACGTATGAAGCTAACGTTAGAAATGGAACGGCAGATTATTTACCTTTGGATAAATAGGTTGAAGGCGGAGTGATGAATATAAGCCGCTTAGCATATCCTTATGTTTATAGTCCTAAACCCCTTTTTGTTTTAAGCTATGGACTATAATTTACTATTTAGGATTTGTCTACATTATATTACAGTCTATTAAGATGATATTTTCCGTTACTTTTTTTAAATGTATATATAACGTAATATTTTTTTATTAGGAACAAATCAACAAAACTTTAAATTCTCATCAAAACTTGTATATCTAGAAATTGAGAGAAAAAATTAATTCACGCCTGTTTTATCTGACTGTATTTTTAGGTTTACATTTGTAAATAGGGAGCCCATTGACCTTACTCTGCTATTTTTGTCCTACTTTTCAAGGGCAGTGTATCCTTTGAACTGAAATAAAAAGTTGATTGAAATTTTTCACTATACTATAGTGTGAATAATAAGAAAAAAATACTAAGAAGTGAAATATTTAGTACTAGTACTCCTAGTCGGAAAGCCTGAAATATAGTTTTTCGTTTAAATATGTAAATATGTACAATATCTAGGCATGGAATGATTGCTATTCTTAATACAATACTAAAGTAGTGAAATCCTTTTTTATCGCTGTTATTTCACATGAAGTAATGAAAATCTGCTATAAGTAAAATGAAAATTCACAACAAGACTTCATTAGTTTGTGAGTGATAGTTTCTAAAAATAACTATAGAGTTACCAATAGCAAACATCAAGGCAACCTTATTTAGCTGCCTACCCTATATTTATAGTCCAATTGCATATTAAAAAATGTAATAGATTATTTAATTCAATAAAATATTAATATTAATTAAATATCAAATTGAAAACTCATTAAACAACGATACAACTTACAATTATGTTTTCACACCACACCATATAGCAAATAGCAATGGCGTAGATTCATAATTATCACATATTTAATGAAAAATAGCAGTGATTTCTTATGTTCCATGGCTAATTGTTATTGATACTGATGCATGCATGCGTGTTTAAATTAATGGATATTTGTTAATTTTAATGTTATAGGTAGTTGAAGCATTTACGGTTAGTGTATTTCAAATAAATATTGAGTATACAATTGCCAAGGCAATGATTCTTTCATGTTTCTATTAGTCGCTGATACGCAGTTCAGATAAAAGATGTATTACCCAGCTCAGCTTCAAATTAAATCAACGCACATCGCTCTTTGTTTTTCCATTCTATACAATTAATAAAAATAATATAAGACCTTGTGAAATAAAATCTATAAACAATTATTTTTATATGTTTCTAGATTACAGCGAATTCATTATACGTATATTACAAAACATAGCTTAATAACATTTATACATAACATTTATACGAAGTATCTTATCACAACAGAAACCATTATTATTATATTAATAATTCTTAGAACTTGATAAAGAATACTGTTTAACAGTATTATTTGAATTCAATAAATTTAGATGTTGACTCTCAACTTAAATATTAATCATAACATTTAACAAAATATTATTAGCTCGGTCATATTATACGGTCTATTACTAAATTTCTAAACACTACTCAAGCGATGCCAACTGCTTTATAATTTATATGAACCTTTTCAGCTACAAGTCAAATATTGAATATTAACTATAGAAGAAGACTATAGAAGATACTTACCAAATTACCACATAATTTATTGTGAACATTTTCCAAAATGTTATAAATTTACTTTAATTAACTATAAAAACAACACTAAAAATAGTTTATATCATTAAATTTATGGAAATTTAACTATACATTCTATATTCTTTTAAGTCTCTTTACAAAACATTCCGACTAGTAATTTAATCAAATCTAATCAAACCTTCGATGTAGCTGTTAGCATAACGTAATTAGCTCTTGCATTCTCTTCGGGCAATTGTTCTTGTCTAAAACATGTATGTGTTTCATACTCGGTTGGTTTCCTTAACATTTTTCTCACAAACCACACCAAACCAATTATTATCACCATTAGACCCAAAGCTAAGCCTATCAATGCCGTGTTCAGTCCTTTAAATCCAGCCTTTACTTGTGATTCGAGTGGCTCGAGCAATTGAGGAACCACACATATTGGACGCATTTCATCGGCTTTAAACTTTGAAAGTGTTGCGCACACCTCGTAAGGTCCACGTATAAAACCTTCCATCGTTACCTCGAGGCTTGATTGACATGGTGTATCCTTTTGTGCCACCAGTGATCCTTTCGATAGAACTGCTAACACTACGTAACAGTTGTTTATAGGTAGATATTTACTGTCAGCAGCTGATAGCCTTTGGGATCGTGACATTGCGTATTGTGAACGAAGTGGTGGTAATCCCATTACTGATATAAGAACAGTGAGGAGCCCATCACTTGTAACGTTCGAACGTACTTCTGACACCCTGCAACAATAAACTTACAGTTTATAACTATCAGAAGGTAATTACTAAAATACATTAAAAGGAGTATAACTGAAACTTTCAATCTTGATCAATTGGGTAAATGGGGAGTATTTATTATAAAAGCTATAAAATATTAGATTCCGACAAAACAAGTGATTAGATAAGATATAATAATAAACTCCTAAAGCCTACACAATTTCTTATAAGTTACTTTTTCATTCATAGCGCGTTTTGCGAAACTCTAAGTTATAGATCGTCATCCAGGAAAATAACTCCCACTTCCTTCGACACAAAAAATAATCACTATAAAAGTAATAAAAACTGATACAGCGGTGTATTTACAAAAATTGTTATATATTGTACTACAATTCAAATATCAATTGTTTACCTTAAAGGATTCAAGACAGGCAAGGTTGTTACAACAACAGGGACAGCAGTGGCAAATGGTGCTCTTTTTCGCAAAACTTTTGGTGTTCCGCAACCCAATAAAAGGGATAACGGAATGTCTGTATCATCCATCTCTTCTAATGCGATGCAAAACCTATAAAAGACCAAAATAGATACTATATCTATAAAATATATGTTTACATACCACTCACAAAACTTCGACTAACTAGAAAGGAACTTATTAAAGAAACGTATAAACTTTCACTACATAAGACAGAGAGATAAGGGTAGCTACTGCCCTCAAGTTGTAAACCTGCCGCCAAATACCAATAGGCGTGTTCCGGCAGCTACACTTGAGAGCCAGTTCCTCCACAGGTTTAGCGTGTCCACCAACTAGGGCCATATCGTCACTTAAGATCAGGTGAGATTATGACCATAACGCTAAACCTTAAGTATAAAAAAAAAGAAAAACATAAGGGTGATTGAAGTTTACAATTTATAACTATGTATTTCTTATTGATTAATATATTTTAAAATACACAGGCTACATGTCACAATATATTTTACGCATTTGTAAATAGAATTCAAATGTCTATATAAACACTACTTAATGTATCATGTCAGTTTCTAAAGGTACGGTTTTTTTTATATTTAAATATGTTACGATATTTACACCATAGACTTATGTAATAAAATAAGTCATTAACTTTTATTTACTAAATTCTAAACAACAGCAAGATGTAAATAACAAGCCAAAGAAGTTAGCCTAGATTAAATCGTTCAATTACTATGCCACACCATCCAAAATAATCTAATTGAAATTGTCCAAATGTTTGTCTAAAGTTCTATTATAATAATAAGTCACTAATACTGACGTATATGTATCAACAGCATCAATTTTGAATCCTCTCAACACAACATTGGCTGGTGGTGCACGATGACAAGCGGCGTGCTTAGCAATACCGCCAGCTCTTGATACTGTCACACCTGTACATCTATATCGACTCGAGGATGGTGGATCTACTATCCATGAAAGATGAACTTCTTCATCATCATACCAGGCGTCTTGAAGAGTTACCTTCAAACATAATATATAGACACCATTATAACATTACCGCATTTTTCAGAAACCAAAAATGCCTATCAAAAATGGAGCTTCGATTTTCCTTTATACATAACAACATTATAAAATTTTATTGTTTCGAAATGAAATATAAAGCACAAAAAGCTTAATCTACTCAATAAATACTATGAAATCATTCAGCCATTAAATTTTTATAATAAAGTATTTTAAGCTATATCTTTTATTTTATATATCCATTATATATCACAGTTTTTCTTTATTTTTACATTTATTATTAATGCACCACTGAGCACTCTACATATACTTTTATGCTCACATTGTGAATCATCTAAACCACTTTCAATCATGTGAAATTTCAATTAATTTACTACACGCTAATTTAATCAACACATACTCCATACACATTATTTTTTTATTTAATATAAGTCATGGATCTCATTAGTAGTATTCGTATTATAATCTAAACTGTTTAGGTATTATCTCCTAGAAGTTAATATTTCGTTTCAAACTAGATTTAAAACTACTATTATAATCTATATTGACCGCCTGTTACAATTATCAAAGCAAAGCAAGACAAAGTTAATATAACTATTTATTTTAAATTCCAACATTGTACGCACAAATTACTGTACAACTAACGCTTTTGATTTTATCGGTAATCATACAAAAATTATATGCTATTATCTTGATATAATCAGGAATTCATTAATATTATATCCCTTTTAACAATTGAATAATATGTAAATGTATGTTTTCTTATACATTTTGTAAGATACTTAGGTTTTTATTACCTTCGAATCAGAAATTGGCAAATCCTCCTCAGACGGTAGATCCATCTCATCATCATAAGCTTCATCATCCAAACCCTCGGTTTTATCTATGTAAACTCCGTCATCAACACCGTTTTTTTCTTCGATAACTATAACATTGTCTTTATTATACCCGTACGTTTCTTTGGATTTCGTATCAACGTGTTCAAAATCATCGCACAACTTATTTTTAGAGAGTCTTGAAATCAAAGCCCCTTCTAAGTGTGGAGGGGTGGCACAGACTGCAGCGGACTTATCTAGCTGAGATAAGTTTTTTGCTTCCCTCAACCATCTCGCAAAGCCAGACATTAGGCAATCGCAATTAAGTGGATTATCTGCGAACATAGGAGTGTTTTAATTACTTTCATTAATAATTTTAAAAATATGTAAGTCTGCATAGCGCAGTAAAGAGATTTTGTAATAATATTTTAAGCTGACTTGATATGTTATTATCTGTGATAATTATATCTTATTAAAAAATCTTTCAAGAGTAACTTGTAAATAAATATATCCTTAACAGTTACTATTTATGAAATTTATTTTTTGGTAAAGTTAAAACAGCAGCTATAAAAATACGTACAGAAATAGCATAGCAAAATTATTAATGGAAGTTTTTAACTGCAGGGTTAGATTAGCTGTTAAAACAGCTACCTTGCTGCATCCGCCACATTAAAGTGCTGTGGATACAATTCCCGTATAAAACGATTATCTGTTTATGATATATATCTGAATAAATAATCCATAAAGACTTAACTGCCATACAAAAAGTAACGTGAAAAAAATATAAAAAATGACATTATTTCACTTAACCTCAATAGAGGTGTAAGATTACAACGACGATGATATTTCCCAACAAAAGCCTGTAAAATATGGGCACAAAAGGGCGAAATAGTTAAAAGTCATGCAACAATAACGGCGTGGCGTTTGGAAGGGTCTGAACAAAGAGGTCACGACGTCACCTCGCTCAGATGTCGAGCATCGACAAATATCTCTTCGGGACACACGGTTTACAAGATTGATTAACATTATTGTATAAATATAACTAGTACATTTTGGTAAAAATGTACCAGTTAAGCCGTGAATGCATAACAAAGAAACAAGTATATTCACATGCACACGCGACCAATATTTGCACACACTTTGAAGCGATGAGTCTTTTTGAAGCGATAATAGCTAAGTGGTAGTATATACGGACGCCGCGTTAAGGAACGTAAGTTCAAATGCACCTATAATGAGCTTGAGCTTTCGGTGAAGGAAAACATCGTGATGAAACCATAGCATCGTGGTAGGGCTTTTTCTAACGTCCGCCTGACTAGCGAAAACACTCCACTAGGCTTAGCGTGTCCACGATCTTGGGTCACATCGTCACTTAACATCATGTGAGACTGTGGACATAATGCTAAACGTTAAATATATTAAAAGATTCACCTAAGATATAATGTTCTATGTCAATAATTAAACATATTAATAATTCTGTGATGTACAATTTAATGCAACAATTATTGTTACATATATTAATTTACCATTTCATCTATGTAAATAGTTATCCACAGTATACCAGCAGATACAAATACACTCAAACACCAAAATTTCAATAAAAGTTAAGTATACATCTATTTTGGTATAATAAAAAATATCTAACAGCTTAACTACTACATGAAACAGTAATAAATTTAAACTATTTGGAAGTTAATATAACGTAGCGAACAGAAGAATATTAAAAAGTAAAATGCTGTTTACAAGTAGTAGGAGTAATGTACCAAAAAAAATACGAGTTAGTAATATAATTAAAAAATTGGGATTTCTATATATATTTGTAGGCATACATGCCTGAGTTTTATTTTTATTTATAAATTGGAACATACACATCTAGCATTCCGAACTTAAATTAAAATTATATATGAAAGAAACAAAATTTCAATAACAATTCTGCTCAGATAAGTTAATACTGATGTTTGATATAATTTGTAAGCCTTTGAGTACACTATTCTTTAAATCAATGAGTCAAGAGAAAACGCGTATCATCCCAAAGCCATTACCTTCAATAGTAAATCGTCCAAGATCCTTGTGCAGTGCCAGTGCGCCATCATCTATCATAGATACATCGTTATCATGTAGAAATAACTCAGCTAGACTTCGAAGAGATTTTAGTGGTTCGGCTGACAGTGATCTTAGAAAGTTATGCGACAAATCTAAATGGATCAAACTTGTCAATTGCGCTAATGATGCACCTATAAAATAGTTAAGAAATAAATCTAACAAATTCAAATCAGATTATAAATTGTTTAATTTGCTGCCATAGAAGAAACATCATGGGTAGCCATTCGAGCCATAGAATCATATTTTGAATTTAATGGCTCAAAATTAACATAAAGAACTTTTTATAGTATGCTTCTATCATGGTAGTCGGGCATTTTGTAATTTTCACATGGCTAACCAACATTCTAATTAAATAAAATCATTCAACTCACAAGTTGAAAACGTGCAGTTTAAGACCTATAGGATTGTTTCAGCCGTTACACTTAAGAGCCAGTTCTAAGTTGACCAAGGCAAGTTCGCAAACCTACCACCTCAAATTGAAAACGTGTTGTCAAGCTCTCATAGGTATGTTCTGACAGTGGCACTTAAGGCCTACGTCGGCACTAGCTCACCTTGATACCACATTAGGTTGCAATACCTCCTAACATCAATTGCGTTTATGATCAAACGTTAAATCTATAAAGAGAGAAATCTATAAAAAAAGACAAATACCAAGAGCCAAGGTTATTCCAATAATGATTAGTGATAAATCTCAAACATTGTTACAATATAAGTTAGATTAGATTATCATGAGTTAGCTAGCTACAAAATATTAACTGAATTGCATATTACTTTACCACTTTTGGCAATAAATAAAAAAAAAACTATAAAAAAATTAGATAACATTCCAGAAAAAGTATCTAGCTACCTTAGCAATAAGTTTTATATTTGTTTGCAACATTGATTAAAAGGAACGCTACAAGAATTTATATTTTCTGCTTCTGTTAGGAGGAATCAACAGTTTTTATCCGGAAATTAAAACATCTGCAATCCGTTAAAATGTTTATTGGATACTACGGACATTACAAAGTTATTTTTTGTGTACACAATTCTGTAATATTCCAAGAAAATTTAATAAATATTTCTAAGTGCTATACTTTATTGTATCTACCTATAACTATTACGATATCGCTTTAGTTTCTTATTAATGACATTAGCGAGACATATAGCGCCTAATGCGTAAGGTTTTCCGTATTGTTTTAAGCGATAAATATTCTTACAATCACAAGCATATAGAGCCACTGAGCATTCATCCTTGTTCATACATGAATAAGCTTAAACCCTTTTCAAAAACCCCATTAGCTTCATTTTCTGTACTGTTAATTTTATATTAGTTCCTTCTCGTTTCTTTTAAATAATATTTATCTAATGATTTCTTAGGCTTACGCGAATATTATTCATTGAAATAAAACTAATTTAAACGGATTTTATCGCGGTAACACTGTCTTTAACTCATTGGACTTAATCTCAACACAATTATTTATGTTATGGAGATAAAATCCGTTTAAATTAGTTTTATTTCAATAATATTTATCTGCTATCAGTATAGTTGTATAAATTATTTATATGATAGAATACTATTAATAACTGCCTCATTTATACGTACAGTGTAAAGTTGAACTAAAATGAACAATACGTACACATTATGTACATAATAAAACACAGTGTGATATTAAAAAAATGCATGTTACATTTTCGTCCTGTTTCTTTCTTTAGAATTAACTCTCTGACCCCATTAAAATTCTCTTTTTTCTTAAAAAACATAGCTAATTCACGACAACTGTTAACATTACGACAAACGTTTTAGAAAACTGAAATCTACTGGGTTAAATTTTGTATAATTGTCTGGCAGTATGCTATAAGTGTTCTTGCCTGTTGGTTATTTTTATATCCAATAGATGTCGCCAGTACATGTTTGGACTGTCATGTTCTTTTTCCGGAACTTAATTAGCGTTCGTTGTTATCTTACAATTTTGTTTATTGCCGCAATACCGATTATATCAATATATTCAATAAAAACTTACCTGAAACCGCTACGATCTCGTTATGTGACAGATCAAGGTGAGTTAAATTCGTAAGATGCTTGAATGCGTAATCCTCGAGAACATCAATTTGGTTATTGTGTAAATTTAAAGTCGTTAGATTCGATAGACCTGAAATATATGCTCCAATACGTTACCAATAGTTCAAAAATCATATTCTAAATTTCATACAAACTCGTAAATCATGAATGTAATCATAAAATTCTTATTAAAATTTTCGACCGACATGTATATTCCAGAACCAACTTCATATCACACCTCAATAACACTTACAACTTGGCAAAACAGAATAAGCTAGAAATATGTGAGGAAAATTGTAAAACGTACCAGCCAATGCACCACGGCGTATGCTAGCAAAAGTGTTATCGGACAATTGTAGGCTTGATAGTTGACTCAAAGAAGGCACAGTGGTAGGTCCAAGCGGTCCTTCTAGTGCATTACTGGATAAGTCCAAATCCTTTAGTGTATGGACTTTCTGCAAGACAAAGATAAATAAGCCATTAATTTTATTTTTCAATTAGTTTTAACTTAGTCCTTGTATGCAAGGAATACACAAATTGAGCCTGCCTAACGCGGATGAAAATTGACGCCATTGTTAACAAAATATGCAATAAAGATAAACAGAATATTACATCTACACGAATTATATTCCTGCAATATGTATATTAAAGAATGGGTCAACTTTAATGCAACTATACATTGTCCGACTTACCTTCAAGGCACTCAATGCAGGTACTTTTAATAAATTTCCTCTAAGCTTCAGTACGCTCAACTTTACCAATGGTTGTAAAGCCTCACCAGATATATCCGTTAATTGATTATCACTTATGTCCAAATAAGTTAAATTTGTGATTCCCTGAAATAAACATAAAAGATAATTTCCTAATAAGATATAATTATTTAGTATCGCCTTATCGACATGAATATGTTTTAAATTGCTAAATTAAGTATGTTGGTTGAAAATTAAAATACCTTAAATGAACTAGGGTCCAGAGTATGGATTTTGTTATTAGATAAATCTAAACGTTCGAGTTTCCATAGATGTGTAAGAGCCTCTGTTGGTACTGATGGGAGTTGGTTGCTTGGTAGACCTGCAAGGAAGTTAAAGTCACTTTGAAAATAAAAGTTACAATGCATTATTCAAAAGCTTTTTTTTCTTTTACTAGCCTATTTAATAAGGCCTGCTCTAGTATATGTCGAGCTAAATAATAATATTCTTCCTTCTTTTATCTCACATTTAACTGTAACCATATTATGAAACCAATTAACTCCCGTTTACGGAAATATTACTCATGAAAATAAAACTAATTTAAACGTATTTTATCGCAGTTTTTTATTAATTTCGATCCCGACGATTCAAAAACTTTTCAGCCTTCGTGGTCACGGGGTGAACTGACGTGTCGGTTGTCCAGAAAAGTTGTTGGAAGCTAGCACAAGTCTGGGATCCGATTATACATTTAAATAAATCGGAACCCAAAATACCAATTGTCAGACCTCAAGACACTGTGAGCTCTTTCTGCGTAGATCGGAACACTAACAAAATGAAAAATTAAATATTAACAACATTTGTACACTGAAGGTAGACACTGTAACATTAATTTTTCTGGACAACTTACACCTCAGTCCACCCCGTGACCAAGAAGACCGAAAAGCTTTCGAAACATTGGGACCAAAATTAATAACAAGCCGTGGTAAAATCCGATTAAATTAGTTTTATTTCGATAAATACCTCCTGCTACGCGTTCTCCTTTAATAAACAATTTTTTCATAATTAATACCGCTTCGTGGAAGATATTCCTTCACCGTTAATATTAAAATCTAACTGAACTACATAAACCGCAAGATGCGAACACAGCCGGCCTTATGGGAAATTAAATGATAATGTAGATTAAACGCAATTAGTAGTTCCTCTTCTGATTCTTCATGTTATTGGTAGAAATTCTATAAAAAATACTTTCAATAAAAAGATAGGCCAAACAGATAAGTTGGAATTAGGACTGATTTCCCAAGGTGCGCGGGACGTACTTGACAGATATTTAAATATAAAACTGTTAAATACCTTTAACTTTGTCAATTGTTTTCTTTTTTTGTTTAGTTGTTATTAACGAGCTTTAATATTACTAAACAAAAAATAAAAACAGATTACTTTTTCCATCTAGCTAAGAACTTCTTTAAATTTTCAATAATAATATTGGACGAATTTCAACCACTGAGCCAATACTAGTATTTGTTTAGCCATTATTAATCCTTGCTAATATATTTTATTACCTTTACTTGGCCAGCTACCAAGTACCACAATCAAATCAAGTTGAAAATCTGCTGCCAAATACTTGTAGGTGTATCTTAACAGTCACACTTGAGTATTCCCTCCACCAATCTTAACGCGTCCACCATAAGGTCATATCGTCACTTAACATCATGTAAGATAGTGGCCATAATGCTAAGCCTATAAAGTATTAAAAAAAATCCTATATAAATAGTTTTATTGTGCACTTACCCAAAGCCATAAGAGTTGTGGAGACGCTACTAAACGCACCTTGTTGCACTCTCCGAATATCACCGGAAGATATAACTAACCCGTGCAAGCTGACGCCAGCTAGCTCCTGAATTGAAGCCGCAGAGAGGACAGAAACTCCTCGTAATGCACAATCCAGTAGAGAAACTGCTGTATTCTTGTTTCTTGCCCTCTGTTCCCGAAGGTGACGACCAATAATCTGATAAATATATCCAATAAATATAGGTATTTGATCGTCTGACACTGTTAAGGGAATAATTTTTATATCTCTTCTGTCTAGAAATCTATTATAACAATCTCTTCGTAGACTTTGTATTTAGATCCTTTATTACCCTACGAGTTTACCTAGATAAGTGTTTTGAATTCACCGAGCAAAGCTCAGTGACACAGATATTTTATTTTAATGATTACTTTTATGAAGCGCCTATCTATACTAATATTGTAAAGAGGAATGATTTATATTTTGTTTTTAATGAATAAATTTGAAAACTACTGTACTAATGTCAAAAAATATTTCAGCATTAGAATGCTATATTATTCCTGAGTAACATAGGCAAGGGTCTTAAATTAGTCAAATAATTTTCAGTTCCATGCGAACGAAGTCGCAGGCATAGCTAGTGGGGCATATGCATAAGCGCTTTTAGTGTGGATTTTCAAGCAATTTTCATCTTTCATAATTGGAGCTGTTGTCTTAGCATAGTATAATATGCAATATCCACGGATATCATTAACAGCGATCACGTTTTGGGAACATTTATCATCATGGAATTTTCTGTATCCTAATCGATCCTTGAATTTGTACAAACCTACAGAGTCTTGTGGCTCCATGGGAAATTATTTATTATATCTTTTTTCATTAGAAAGTACTCGTATTTAAGATCCAGACAGTTAAGCAGTAAAAAATATTATGCGATCAATAAAGAAGGACCGGATTAATCCTACCTAAATGTATTGGCAACACGACTATTGTCCTTTTATCGTTTTCCAATGCTTCTGCTAGAAAATCTAGTGTTTTTAATTTATAAACTGTATATAAGTAACTTCATTTATACATTAACACGGTGGTAGGGCTTTATCTAATGTCCCTCTGGCTAGCAAAAACCCTCAATACTAATACGTGTGTTCCGGCAGTTGCACTTGAGAGCCAGTTCCTCCACAGGTTGAGCATGTCTACTAACTTTGGCAGTATGGTCACGTAAGATCAAGTGAGATTATGGCCATACCATTAAACCTTAACTAAAAAATAAACAAAAAAAGTTGTAGACCTTAAACTGATTGTCACTTTTAATTGATTTTCGTTATGTTTCTTATTATTTTATTTTTTTTTTTTTTTTTCGAATTGACATTCGCTGTTAGCCGTAAGGGCTTTGACAGCTTCACCGAACTTTTTGGGGCGAGTGCTGAGGGCACTCAGCTCCGAGGCAGCGAGCGCAAGGGTGCCAGAATGGCCGAACCTCGGCTTGGGATGCTGCGGAAAACAGCAAGGATCGTGGGGGTAGTCCCTTACAGAACCGTGTACTTAACGTGTAGGTGTGCATGGATGGTATGCGGTGTGATGATGTACTTTCAGTGATGTAGAGTGTTACTGTATCGCGCGAGCAGAGTCACTTGAGGGCTCCTATCCGGAGGATCGATCCTGGCTCAAGCGTCTGCAGAGGGAGGCCGCGGCGGGTGTGCGGGAGCGAAATTAACTGCTCGGCCTCGTCGGCGAGGGCGGCGGTTACGCGGGCGTGTACGCGGACACGTACGATTGGTGGAGACGGTAGGAAGAAGTGCGTTCAATCTTGTTATTTTATCGATGGGATCAGTGAAACAATTACGTGGCCGGCGCGCGAAACCTTTGGCGTGCGGATCAGCATTGTAGCTAACTGCGTGTACTATTTTGGGGTTGGGATGAACTTCGGCTTTTTCGAAGAATTGCTTTGTAAGGTCTTTGATATATGCATATATGGACGGAATATCCATATCTTTATGGAGATCTACATTACGGACGTACGGAGGGGCTTGGACGGCTATACGCATGAATTTATTTTGCAGAACTTGTAGTTTGCGCAGGGTGGTGTGCGAAGCGTGAGCGAATACGGGGCAACTGTAGGTAAGTATGGGACGGATGCATACTTTGTATATTGTGAGCTTATGTCTGAGTGACATTTTGCTCTTAGAGGAGGTTAGGTTACGTAGTAGAGCCATAGCTGTGGTGGCTTTTTTCTGTACATAATCTATATGTTTGTTAAAAGTGAGATGTCTATCTAAAACTACACCAAGGTATTTAGTTTGGTTAGCCCAAGGGATATTGACATCAAAAAGATGTAATGTTCTTTTTATATTCTTCCTCGCGTGAGGATCGAACATAATAGCCGCGCTTTTGTCTGGGTTTATTCCTATGCGCCATTTGAGGCACCAGGACCCGAACGTAGACACAGCCCTTTGGACGCGGTAGTATAAGTGAATCCTATTTCTGCCTGAGCTGAAGATGACTGTGTCGTCTGCGTAAGAGCCTACTGCGATGTCGGGGAGTTCGGGGATGTCACTAACAAACAGGTTGAAGAGGCAAGGGGCTAGGATAGAACCTTGCGGGACTCCTGACCTTATTGAATGTGGTGAGGATAGAGTTCCGTCCGCTTTATAGCGGAAGGTACGGTCTGATAGGTAAGCGAGGATTATGCGGACTAGTCTGTCCGGGACTTGAAAGAGATTGAGTTTAAATATGAGGCCTTCGTGCCAGACCTTATCGAAAGCTTTGGCTATGTCGAAAAATACGGCAAGCGTGCGCCTAGGACGGCGTGGCTCCGTGAAATTGGAGAGAATATGCTCCGTGAGGCGTAGCACTTGGTGGGTACACGAGTGCTTCGGTCGAAAGCCGAATTGCTCGTGTGGTAAGAGACATTTCTCTGAGACAATGGATTGAAGTCGGTTCAGAAGGAGCCGCTCGTATATTTTACCTAACGTATTGAGGAGGCTAATTGGGCGATAGCTTTCTGGGAGAGATGCCTTTTTACCGGATTTGCGGATACCTATTACCGTTGCCTTTTTCCAAGCGGCTGGAAAATGGCAGTGAATTATGGCCGCATTGAAGATACAGACCAGAAGAGCTATAAGTTTATCAGGGAGAAGTTTTAGGGCTTCGTTCCTGATTCCATCAGGACCAGGGGCTTTCCTTGGCTTAAGGCGTTTTATGATCGCGACAACTTCGTCATTTGTGACCGGGTCTAAATTTTCAACTGGTGGGGTCTCTCTTATTGATTGAATTGTTCGATTGACCCTCCCGATGTGTCCGGGATCTATGGTATGATATTCATAGGAATTGGGAGAACACTGTTGTTCGAGAGTGGTAGCGAGATACTCTGCCTTGTCTATACTTTCGAAGGCGGGCAGATTGCCGGGGCCTCTATCCAGCGGTGGCATTGAGGACGAGTAGCTGCTCTTTTGTTTACGGACAAGATCCCAGAAGGCAAGATGAGATGGTTTGATTTCCTCTAAAAGACTGTCCCATCTTTGACCGCGGAGTTCGGAGATACGAGTTTTAACTAATCGTTGTAAGTTACGTAGCCGTACGCGATTTTCCTCCGTCGGATAAGAATCATGGGCGCGAGTCGCGGCGTTTTTTTCCGTGATCAGTCTTCGAATGTCATCAGGGAGTATGAAACGGCGATCGTTTGCCACCTTTACCTCTTTCGAGGTTTCGCTGATGGCATTCTGGAGGTGACCGACCAGGGAGTCAATTGCCACATCGGCATCGGTCACAGACTTTATCTCGTCGGGGATCCTATCTAAGAAAGGGGAGGAGAGATTATTTGAAAGATAGTGTTTGAGCTTTGGATGGTCAGCCACTTTGACTGAAGCCGGTGTGTGGTCACCCGGGTAACCTAGTTGCAAAATTACTGGGCGGTGATCGGAATCTAGTTCATGTACGACATCGATTTGTCGTACCTGAAGCGCGATCCCTTTTAAAATAGCTATGTCTAAAACTGAAGGGCGGCAGTTAGTTTGATAATGAGTTGGCTCAGAAGGAGCTATTACGTCGAACGTAAGCGTATTTTCTAGCCAGTATAAAGTCCTACCATTAGTGGTACTACGCGGGTTGTTGTATTGAATGTGCCCGCTGTTTAGATCGCCAGCCACTATAACAGAGTCACCGAGTGCGAAAAGCGTCTCCAGATCCGACTGGAGGAGAGTTTTATTAGGTGAAAGGTACGCGGAAACGATAAAGATAGTGGGATGACCGGTCATACCCACTCTACATACCGAGACTTCTAAATTTGTAAGTTCGGGAGGATCTATTGGCATGCAATATAGTGACTTTCTGTAGTATATGAGCGTGCCGCCGCCTCTTACACCGGTACGGTCATTTCTTACTATCTTGTAGTTCGCAATCGCGGGATTACGAACGCTCGGTTTCAGTAGTGTTTCTTGTACAAGAAACACGTCTATCTGGCGCTCCTTAAGGAAGCTAGCTATTAAGTCTCGTTGGGGTTTCAGGTTACGTGCGTTAAAAAAGGATATAGAAAGGCCACGAGGTCTGATCTTATCCTCCATTGCGAATTTATTTAGGGGAAGAGCGGATGAGGCGTTGCACGGTCTTTGCAATGCCTGGGAAGCACCTAATAGCTTTAAGACGGCCTAGATCCTGACTAGCACTGAGCATTTCGTCGAATGCGATGATGTCCTCTACTGAATGTTGGTCAAGAAGTTCAGCGAGCCAGTCGATCCCTATTAGACCAATAGACGGGCTGGACATAGTGGTATGTGAGGGTTTAGCCTTTGGAGGCTGCGGTTGGGGCGCCCATGAGGTGGTTGGAGCTAAAGTGGAATTCTGAGACGGAGATGTATTCACGGAAGTGACTCGCGCGGGTTTAGGCAGGCTCGGGAAAGCCTGAATTGACTTGAGTGGCGGTGGGGCAGGATGTGCGGCCGTTGTTTGCGCTGAGGGCGCCTGATTAAAGGAACGCGTGTGTCTTGTACGTGGAGCGCGTTCACACCCGCGATAGTTCCCGGGGTGCCCGGCTTTACCGCATAAGACGCAGCTCGGTGGAGTTGGAGAGTCACGGGTGCGAGAGCACTCCTTAGTGGAGTGGTTTTCTAAACATTTGACGCACCGCGGGTTGATAAAGCAGTTGCGAGCGGAGTGGCCGTATGCTTGACAGTTATGGCATTGAGTGGGGGTATGCCTCTTATGGGGGGTCTCTACAACTATGCCGGAGAGGCCGCAGACGGATTGGAGGGAGAAAATTTCTTTTCCTTCCTTAGATCGGTCCAAAGTGACTAGAACTAGGTCGTATAGTTTTTTTGTTATATTATGGTACATTCGATGTACCTCGTGGACCGGGAAGTTTTGCTCCTTAAGGGAGGCTAGGATTAGCTCCTCGGGGAGCTCTTTAGGAACGCGCCTAAGAACGACGCGCAGAAGGCGCTCTTCTTCAGTTGTGTAGGTATAGAACTGGTGTTTTCCTTCCCGGAGAAAGGACGTTAAATTCTTATAATCTTTGATAGACGGGACTTTAACCTGTATCCCTGAAGGGGTGCTGGTGGCCCTAGTGTATGCAATTTTCCTGGAGTTGAGCTGGGCCGAGATGCTTACCCAGGAAGCCTTATCGCAGATCGTAACGGGGGGCGGTGGGCGTACCGCTTTCTCAGTCGAGCTAGCGGATGTGGGAGGTTGTGTCATTGAGGTATTATCGTTCTCGGATGCAGTAGGGACGCGCCTTGTTTTTGCGACAGCAGTTTCAACTGTTGAGGGTGATAGCACCCTCTTGTTCTTGGCCTTTGTGACTATTATAAAGTCGGCTTCAGGATTGCTTTCAGGTTCCAACTCGAGGTCCCTCATTTCAGCCTCGTTTTCGGGGGTCGGGTCGGAGGATAATAGCGAGAAAGAGTTCGCCGTCGGTATTGGCCGTGGTGCGTACGATATTTGCTCCTCGAAAGGACGAGGTGCAAGCGTAGGGGTGGGGGTCGCTGAAGGCGACTGTGTACTAATTATGTTGATAGCAGGTGCCTGCGAGTGAATTAACACAGGCGAGCGGGATCGGGAGCGTGAGTGTGGAGATGCTGGGCGACGCACCGGTGCTGTCGCTGCGGTAGATGGGGTGCGAAGGGGTAGTAACGTAGATGGGGGGGACGCCGGTCGAGCACGAGTTGGTGCATTCGCTGCGGTCGGTGGGGCGCGAACGCGTTGGACTGGTTGGGAGGCGAGGAACGCCTTGAGCAAGTCTGGTTGCTCTCTACCTATGAAGGCACGTAGCCTTAAATATAAATCTTCCGGACGATTGGCCATGGTCCGGATGTAGGACTTGGGGTGAGAAAATTTGCTCGTAAGCCTAGGTGAAACCTCCCTGCCGGAAGGGCAGGGGGGCGAGGTTAGCAAAAAACTAACGAACTATCCCAAGTTCGGAGAAGTAACATTTAATACAATCTACTGCACGTGCAAAATCAGAAAGAAAAGGAAAAGAGAAAGAAAAAAAACAAAAACAATACAATATCTATGGCCTGGCCTGTAATAAAAGGCTTAAGGGAAAGTAAGCTTTACCTTTGTTGGTAGCCGGTGACCGGCGTACTTACAGTGTCGGCACTTTAATCACTGCACTAAATTCACAATGACGAAAAGCAATACTTGGAATTCGGAATAATAAAGTAAGATATCTCTCACAATATAAACTTGACACGATAACCAAACAATAGGTTGAGATTAACAAAGGACTAATTATCGGTAACGCGAACTGAAATGTCGGCAACAATAGACGGATTATTGCCGATAAGACGTAAGAACAGCACAAAGAAACAATAGGCGGCGCGGTAAGACGCAGCCAGATCGGTTTCGAGAACAATCAACGAGAGCTCACGGACACGTCCGTTCACGACCGCGGTTGAAATCGAACTCATGTTTCTTATTAGTTATCTGCATTTTACTGATAATTGTGTGAAAACGTTTTTTATAAAAAATGCCTATTTTGATTAGGTCTATCTGTCATTTTATAATACCATACTGTAGTGTAAATAGTGGCATTATATTGTCAGTAGAGTATTTATAAATGATAAAATTATATATCACATCTTATACTGACATACTAAAAGTTTGACATCATTATGATGCCATCTTAACCTTATAAGGAAAGCGGTTGGTGTAAAAAAAACGATTTGCGTTTGTTACTGAACATTATATCTGTTTTATTTTAATCAAAATATAATTTCAATAAAACTTATCAAGTACTTATATCTAACTGTATTGCGGCTACCAAACGATTACTAAACTACTAAACTAGACCTTCGAGGATCTGCCAACGTATGTTCAGTAATCAATTAGAATAATAAGGATATGGTTTCAGACGTCGCAATTATCATGCACGTTCTCATATATCTATCATCATGACTATTTTGGGATCAACCAGCGTATAACCAACTGCCGATAGGTTTGTAGATCAATACGACAGCGATGGTTAGCAATAAATTTAGGATAGCCGGGATTTTGCAGAAAGATATAAAGAACAATTCGCATCTCTGCTCAGATGGTGTCACAACTTTAAACTACAACATTATCAAAAAATGGCGTTTAAAATGAATGTACAATCATGTTTCACTTTTGCTTTCACGTTTTATTCTGGTCTTCATTCAATTGATAACAGAACGGTTTACAATAAGTTACAAAGCTTGCTTGGACCTACAAAATGACATTTTTAATATTTTGAAAATCTAATAGCACTTACAATAAAAATAATACGAAATAATATATATTACAATAATTTATATAGATGCAATCACATAAACTAATGCCACACACAACAACAAGGATCCAAGCTCAGCATATGCCATGACAAACAGCTATAACGCTGGTTTTAAAGTAGACCCTAGTTATAACATTAATACTGGCTTTGAAACATAACTAATGGATAAACTAAGTTGCTTAAGCAAACTGTTTAAATTAGAAACTTCAAGTAATCAGAGTAAAGAAAAATAGGTCGATGTTTTTATAATTATAGGTTAATTTCATGAAAAGCATACTGTTTACGAATTATCAGTTATTATATCACAGTATCGTCCCGTAGCCGTGTTTTTAAACTTGTGTTTTTGTACCAATTCAATGAGAAACAATTATTATGTACAACCACTAAGAAATATATTAACTCAAAATTAGTTTAATAGAACAAGCCCCTACACTTAGTGTCTACTAAATATAAATCAATTAGAGTAACATCTAGCTAAGCTAACAATTAGAGTAGCAGCCTCAGTATCGAAATATTTTTTATCAACATGAATAATTTACTGTCAACGGCACCACCGAGTCACCAAAATGCTTAGTTAACCCTTAAAAACGTTTAGTTCCACGCGAATAAAGTCGTAGGGTCTGCTAGCGTCTATATAAACTGATTAGATTATACGTACGGCTTCCCTCGCGTAAATATTGATGTTGTCAAACAAATCGGATGACGCAAAAAAAGTTTCATACAAAGTTTATCCCTCTGTTTACTCCACTTCCAATGAAAATCAAGTTTTCGCGAGACAAAGTATCCTATGATCGTCTCCATGTTCTCATCTATCTCTATACTAAAGTTTGTCATAATCACTTCAGCAGTTTAGGCGTGAAAGCTTAACGAACAAACAAACAATTCGTTTGCAATACATTTCCTATAAGGTATCAATCATTCCGCGCAGTTTGTATTAAAATTACTAATTAATAAGTTTCAGGAAGATTTTACGAAGGATCACAAGATCCTACATTATAACTTTTAGGTCGTGTCCTTCATCGTCCCGTCACGGTACTCTCGTACGCGGGCAGTAAGGTCAAGAGGTTAGACAAACCTTTGCTTCCTACATAAGGGGTATGATACCCGTAACCTCATGTTTTCTTGTAATTAAGTAACAGAAGTACAATAAGACAATTCTATTATAAAAGTATAGAGCTACCTTCATAATATTTGGTCACAACAAGTGGTACACTATTTGTGAACATAGTAATATTGCAATGACCGGGGAAGTTGGTACACAAAATACTACCTAGAATGTCGACTAGATACTGTTGTTTGAGTGTGTCAACTGGCACAAAATCGATGTGCCACTTTCGGAGCACTTATAAGTAAGGTGGATCTTTAAAAGTTATTGAATTAAGCTTATCGAACGATTAATATGGTAACTTTTAATTGTGTGTATCTTGTTACCAATCTCGATAAATATTTCTAGTTGACGTTAAGAGTTTTCCTTACATATGAAGAAATTATTAATTTAATTTTTAGTAATTTTTGTAAGACAAGTTGGCTAGAGAAACTTTGAGTACATATTTCCCATTTAATTATGAATCAATTATATTTTTCTTGTTTAATATGTATTATTGAAATATAGCATTATTACACAAAAGTATTTTCCCAGCTTTACATACATTTTGAATAATGATTATTGTTCAAATTCAATTACTAAGCGAACACTTATATAAATAAATACACAGTATACACTGATAAACTAACTACATATAAGTTATAAAATAACTGATCGTAATACCTTTATTAAAATACTGTGCAAAATC
Source organism: Actias luna (assembly GCA_039707435.1). Classification (NCBI taxonomy): domain Eukaryota; kingdom Metazoa; phylum Arthropoda; class Insecta; order Lepidoptera; family Saturniidae; genus Actias; species Actias luna. The sequence continues at coordinate 7,874,217 of JAZHAC010000018.1, read as the reverse complement.
AGTATCATTATACAAAAAGCTATAACACAATGATTTAAAATGTATATTTCATAACGACATTTCCTTGCTCTCTTAACCGATATTGTTACCAATTTAAAGGAATTAACATCCTTGAACGCAAAATTTCATTTAAATATGCCAGAGCTCAAAATATGACTTAATAATTTGAGTTTAGCCATTAATACCAGCTACTGTCAAGAAGTTTTAAAAACAACATAAAGGAAAAAAAACCATGGAAAAGAATATTATCAAATAAATAAGTTGTTAGTTTGATTATTGTAATCCAAAGGAGGTGATATCACTTATTATTGTAATGGCGGCTGTGCACAGTGTACTGCAGGACAATGAGGTCTGTGTAAACATGTACTAGTAGATTTGTGAATCTAATCAATATAAGTCAGGTTGTCTATTAGCACACTACGCTGCGTCCTCCGCTTCGTTGGCGTGGAACTAAGAAATATTTTTATATATATATTTTTATATGGTTAAGGTTTAGTGTTATGGACATATTGTCACCTGATCTTAAGTGACAATACGGCCCAAGTTGGTAGGCACGCTATAACTGTGAAGGAACTGGCTCTCAAGTGCAACTGCCGGAACACAACTATTGGGATTTGGCGGCAGATTTGAAATAATAATTTTTGCCCTTTTTTGTGACTTTTTCAGTGGAGCGTTGCCTCTGATGATGGTAACGTGATGTTAAAAAGCCTTCCTCAATGGTTGTTTTATCACATACATGTAAAATTAATTTTTGAAATCCGAATTGTAGTTTTAGGTAGGTGTTTTGGCAAACAAACTTATCCGCTTTATTATATTAACTAGCTTTTACCTGCGGCTTCGTTCACGTTGATATTGGTTTTATTAAACAAATCGAATGATATATCTCTCACTTTACTACACTTCTAATAAGTTTTTTGCGAAATAAATAGCCTATTGCCATCTCCTGGTTTCCATCTATCTCTACACCAAAATTCATCAAAATCGATTCTGCAGTTTAAACGTGATAGAGTAACTAACAAACAAACACGCTTTAACAATTATAATATTAGTAAGGATATAGATTTTCACGCTTTTCATGTCTTAGGGCTGGTATAATGGCTGATTTACGTCAGCAAGAGACCCTTATAATATTACTGTTTCCGATTATGTTTGCGTGACCCTAAATAATTGAAATCATTCCCTATTGTACCACCTTGAGAGATAATTATTTTTAAGAACTCCGAACACTACGTTATTAATAGTTTATACAAGAATTTTTATATTTCTGAGTTAAGAAAGTACACTTCTTTATTCAATCTTTCAGTCTCTATTTCACATCACCGTGTTAAATTTTTGCAGCAATAGGTCCTTCTCCAAGGTTTAATCTACCTCTTATATCAAAATTCATCAAATCGACCCAGTTACTTTCGCATCTATAAGTTTTAGTAATATGGAATCATTGGATCTAGGTAAAACGAAATTTTTCCCGACCATCTAATTAAGAGCAAATTGATAGTAAAAATGGTTCGGCATTCGCTTCGAAATGGCAATTAGCACGTGTGAGCCATATCGTACCAAAAATAAATGTAATTTATCGAACTACCGCTGACTATTTGCTACTTAATATCGCTTTGATATTGTTGAATTGTAATTAGCAGACCGAATTGTAAAAGTTTCTTTTAGTTTTTTTATAGTTTATAGGTTTAGCGTTATGGCCACAATCTCACCGGATATTAAGTGACGATGTGGCCCAAGATGGTGGGCACGCTAACCCTAGTGGAGGGACTGGCTCTCAAGTGCCACTGCTGGAACACACCTATAGATATTTGGCAGTAAATTTTTAACTTGATGGTGGTAGGTAGCCAGCCGGGCATTATTAAAAGCCTACCACTGTGATATGCTTTCATTACAATGTTTCCCTTCACCGAAAACTCAAGCTCATTGCAGGTGGATTTGAACTCACATCCCATGACGCGGCGTCCGTACACACTACCAACTGAGCTATCATCGCTTCAATGTTAGTTACATGTTTTATGAAAAATTGTAGTAATTGGATCTTGTACTAACCTGTAAAGCAGTGTGGTCGCCGGTGCATCGTAAAGTGTGCGGTAAGTCGCAAGAGCACTCCGCGGCTGGTCGCGAACTCAACACTGGGCAACGCCACTGCCCCTCAACCAAGTATGTTACCGCGCACAGCAATGCCATCGCACCCAGAGGCCACATTCTACTGAAATACAGTACCGGTTAAAAAAAATCCCGTGCTTATTTTTTATTTTTATATACTTTTTGTATAGCGTTATGGCCATAATCTCACCTGATCTTAAGTGACGATACGGCTCAATTTGGTAGACACGCTAAACCTGTGGAGGAACTGGCTCTCAAGTGCAGCTGCCGGAACACACCTGTTGGTATTTGGCAGCAGTTTTTCAACTTGAGGTTGGTTGCTAGCCAGGCGGGCATTTGAAAAAACCCTACCACCATGCTATGGTTTCCTTACGATGTTTTCCTTCACCGAAAGCTCAAGCTCATTGTAGGTGCTTGGATTCGAATTCACGTCCCTTGACGCGAAGTTGTACACACTACCACTGAGCTATTGTCGCTTATAATTAAGATGGGTTTAATGATGTAAGTGACAAAAAATTGTGGCCAACTGGTCACCCTCTATTATAGACTCAGTAAGACCAGTAACAGTGTTATAGGTAGTAGTGTTAGGTTTTACAATAAAGTCCCAAAGCACATTACTAAATTGTTGGACTGTAAGTTCCAGAACCATGTTCAACAGGTTTTGATGTTAAAAGACTATTATAGAGCGTATCGATATGTAAACCATCCTGATGTCTGGAATTGACACTCGTCTCTGTACATCCGCTAATAACTACTGTAAATACACATTAAACTATTCTGTAAAAAATGTACCTAAAACAGATATAAGAGTAAGACGTAAATGAAAATGCAAATCGAGTTTCTTGCCGGTTTTTCTCGATGACTGCGTTACTTTCCGAGCCGATGGTAGTTATGACGTTCATAAGCCACCTTCTTAGGGCCTAAATTGAGTAAAGATTTTTAATTTGATTTTAATGATAAAAAGCGTTTCTATCTGAACTGAATATTAGAGTATGGTGAAACTTAGCTATACCTAGTGCCACGTCTACATCATAAGTTGCGCTGTAGGTGTACATCTAAATGTACTTAACGACACACTTTTAACTTGAGATGATAGGTGCCCAGACAAGCATTACAAAATACCCTGTCACTATCTATGGATATCTCTAATTTATGATAAGTTTACTTATTTTAGGAACACAACACTAGTTTATTTGGATACGATATCCTGTAGGGCAAAGGTATTATGCCTGCACTAAATCTAATAGAAATAGCGAAAAACATCGAAAAAGAATTTTCTATTTTCTGTCTGATAAAGTAGACTTTTTAAATTTAATACACAAAGTCCTTGATAATTTTATATTCGCAACTAGGAATGAAAACGATAAAATTTAAATAAAAGCGAATCGATATAAGAGTAGTTGTGTGACAAATTGTTAACGAAAGCTGTGAATACTGACATGACAATAGGCAGAGGAAAGTGCAAGACGAAAAAGTATTGTGTCGACCCAACCTAGGTAGGATAAGAAGTAAGAAGACCCTGTTAATTATTGTTTACATGAAAAACATCGTTTTATGAACATATTTTATAAATTTTTTCTGAATGTAATCCGGAATTCTTCTTCGGTAATGCTGCGGTTTAATATTTAGTTGTAAATATTTACATAGAATATGTAGTTTATTAATAAAGTCGAGTATGTGAAATGGGTCGAGTAGACGAGTACCTTCTAAGAGGCAATTTCGGTCATAATCCGCGGTGCTCCTAGAAGAATCGCTCGCGCAGTGCGTGTGGTTGCGACATAATGGGGCATTTCCACTGAGTGACGGCCATACGAGTGTTTTGGTCTTTGGCACAATACATAAGCGATTTTTTTTATTTAGAAATTATTTATAACATAGTATTCATTCATAAACAAAGCAGGTATATGAACATTCAAGGAAAATATTTTAACATCATTTCTACTGAAATAAAACTAATTTAAACGGATTTTATCGCGGTTATTTATTAAATTTTGATCCCGACGTTTCGAAAGCTTTTCAGCCTTCGACCACGACAGTGACCACGAAGGCTGAAAAGCTTTCGAAACGTCGGGATCAAAATTTAATAAATAACCGCGATAAAATCCGTTTAAATTAGTTTTATTTCAATGAATAATATTCGCGTAAACCTAAGAAATCATCATTTCTACTCTCATTAAATGCAACAATTTTTTGTTATAATAAGTTATAACATGTATGTAACGTACAATAGAACTGAATTTCTCAATTAATACATAATATTCAAATGTGGCTTCCCTCGCTGCTATTTGTTAGATATATTAACAGAATAATCTTAGACCTAACTTCGGTTTTTATAAAAAACTGACACTGAAATACAAAACTAAAATCCTTTTCACTTTTCTTACTAAAATTCAGTACTTTCGGCTACTTTGTTCAATCACGTATTGAGTAAGATGCAATATTTTACTGTATATTCCACTGTTTTTTTATTTTACTTTTAAGTTATATTATCTAATAGAGTAAAAATGAAATGTAAGAATATCTAAGAATCTAAAAACTATCCAATAACTTATTTATTTATTTACATATGCGCATTTATGTGTCTGTATTTAGGTCTTCTGCTATATATCTTTGTACCTGAACTCTGAATAGAGTATAGTAGATTATGTTATTACGATAATAGTTGTTATTATTTAGTTTTTATACAATACGTATCTATATACTATTTATACATATATATCAGTCAATTATCAGTTTAAAGTAGGATAAATATAAATGAAATTCCAACGCTTTTTTCTCATAACTTAAAAGACACCAAACAAACGTTGTGAACAAGAGCAAATTACGGTGCTATTGATAGCAGTCGGTGAGGGACGAACGATGACCCACTAAGGAGGGACCTTTGATTTGCCGTGTTTTCTTGCTTCTCGAACAGTTTATGTGTCAATATCGTACCTTTGTCACGATTTTACACTTTTATTTTTATATTCATAGCGTTATGGTCATAATCTCACCAGATCTTACATGACATTACGGCCCAAGTTGATATACACGCTAAACCTGAGCCTCTCAAGTGCAACTACCAGAACACCTACACGGAACACTTATTAGTATTTGGCAGCAAATTTTCAACTTGAGGGTGGTAACTAATAAGGAGGGCATTAGAAAAAGCTTGACCACCATGCTATAGTTTCATCACGATGTTTTCCTTCAACAAAGGCTCAAGCTTATTGCAGGTGGATTCGAACTCACGTCCCTTGACGCGGAGTCCGTACACACTATCAATGAGCTATCATCGCTTTAAGACATTACATACTTGTAATAGTAAAAAAAGATTGAAGTGTAACTTGTTATGGCGGTGCTTTGAAATTATGATCAGCAACCTTTTTGTGTGACGCTCGGTGATTAAGAGAGCGACAGAGATACAGTGATGTTTCACTTCTCTTTTGTTGTCTTAAGCACACACCCATGTTACTAACAATTCTGACTACTATTACTACAATGTTTTTGAATAGGAATAAAAGGGACCAATCAGAAGGTTCAAGAATATGTTTCATTGAGATCTTAGAAAGATACAGACAATGTTACATTTATTAGTCAATGAATTGCCTCAACTACCATAATAGAATTTTCCAAATGCAAAAGAATTTCAATATCAATACAAGCAATATATAGTATTTCAATTAATAGGTAGGCCGTACATGTCGTGGCTTCCAATACAATTAACCCTGGAACCGTTATTAATTCAGAGAACTAAAATCAATTATTATTATATGTATAATAATAGTAAACTATTTATACGTAAATTAAATTATATTTGATATATAACTATATTATATATACATATATTGATTTTTTGAAAGTTTAATTCTTTGCACGCGTAAATCTCCTGAAAGTATTGGATAGATTTTGGTGCAATTATCTCTTTTCGGTGGTTAATAATATAATTAAAATTATAAGAACCTCGATGGTTTTGGATTGTTTAAAAAAAGCATGTCGAGGACAAGATATTTTTTGGGCAATGTAGGGAACTATGTAATTGCGCCTTGAAAATATAGTTGAACTCCTGTTGTAGCAGCTGTATTTCTTGCCTTGCTTTGTTATGGCCACAATTTGGCCTGATGTTAAGTGACGATGTGGCCCAAGATGCCCTAAGTCTTGTACAGTACTTGGCTTTCAAAGTGCCACTGGCAGAAAATATCTATAGGTATTTAGCAGAACATTTTCAACTTGACAGTAGTAGCTAGCTAGTTGGACATAAGAAGATGCCCTACTATCATGTTATGGTTTCATCACAATGTTGTCGTTCAGCGAAATTTCAAGCTCTATCAGGGATTTGAACTCATGGCCATTGATACAGCGCCCGTTTATGTTACCCATGATCTGTCATTGTTTAAAAAACCGAGTCTGTAAATCTTACATAGAATAGCATAATAATAATAAGTGTCCAAAGTAAAAAAATACCTTGATAATTATACAAAACATACTTCAAGTCCATGCAAACGAAGTCGCAATTACAAGTAATTGTAAACATTTATGTCCGTAAAAGTGTCAACCAAGTAGAAGATATCAAGTTCACTTGCCATATCCTCTATTCTGCTTGTGAAGACATCGAGTAATATGAAGAATTGACAAAAACAATAACTCTATTCAAACATAAAATGTTATAGGTAATAAAATAACGAATATCAGAATAAAGGCCAAAGCCAAGTTTCATTATTATCATTTGCCTGGTAATCCGTAGTAAGCGAAAAGGGCGTTCGGTTCCCGCAAAAGGTCTTCCCTAATAAAATATTTGCAGCCAACTTAAGGCCCATCCATATAGAATTTATTGTTCATTGCATTAGGTGTTTACTGTCTATTGTGTACTAGGTTTTAGACTACAATAACCTTCTTTATTGTATACATTAACTTAATTAATATTAACATACTTAGACACAACAGAAATATGAGTAAATAATTCAGTGAAACTTAGTGAAATGATTTATTACTAAACATATCCAAATTTATATTTAAAAAATACTAATAATACAAATACATTTTATCCAAGCCCAACGAATGATTACTCAGATTTTCCTACTTCGTATCTTTTATTCCTCCTTGGTAGTTTCGACAAAACATATTTTCATCTTCCATTCTACTTACTAGCTCTAATCTCAGTATTCACACTTTTTATATGCATATAATTTCTAACACAGTCTATCCAAATCTTCATCGGTCTTAGATCCATCCACCTTCATACTAAACATACTGCTAGTTATATGGCTTTCGTCTCTCCAGACGTACACTTGAACTTGAGCTTTTGGTAAAGGAAAATATCTTGATAAAACCATAGCATGGTGGTAGAACATTTTCGAATGCCCGTCTGGCTAACTACCACCCTCAAGTAGAAATTCTATCGGCAAATATCAAGTGAGATTGTGACCATAAAGTTAAATATATTAACTATAAAAAAGTATAATTTTCAGTAAAAATTACTTAAATTACACTAAGCAATATTACAATACCACTTTACATATACCTTTTCCTAATAAATATTATTAGATTAATAGTACTTGTGACAGTATTTAAGCATACATGCCCCTTGGAATGGTTACAATGGCCAATTTACTATGACCTCTCAATCATCCTTATTGTTTAGTCCTCTACTAACAAAAGTTTTAAAGCACGACCTACGTTCCTTGGTTTTATATTTCAGACCATATATCAACAAGAGTTTAGTGCGTCTGACACGGGGCGACCGAAATACACGATTTTGCACGATATTGTTTTTAGCATTTCATACTTTTGAATTCGAGATTTTTGAGTCGTAAATGGCTTTACGAAGGGCGACTGTTTCTGTGATTATTGTTTGTTCGTTAGGCAATTTTGTTTTTATAATCGTTTGAATTCATCTTTCAAACATTTACTTTACATGTATTTACTTTAAATTTTATATCGGATCATTTTTTATAGAATAAGCTTGAATTTATGACAATTCAGTTAAATACATAATCAAAACTACTAAATTACATATAAGAAATGGATATAATAAAATTATATTATATAATAAAACTTCTGTATAATGCATATTTAGTAATTAATTTTACGTTTATAAAACACACCTGTACTCGAAAGTATATGTAACGAATCTGTACATTTACAAGTTTTGACATCTTTGGTTTTGCGTTGTAAAGGGGACCCAATCCAACCTGCCCTGTTCGCGGTGCAACCTGCCGAGTAACCGACGACACTCTGGCGATTGTTGGTCTCACCTTTGGTTTTGGTCATGACGGTTAACCATATAATCTTTGATCCGTCACAATTTGGTGGCTGGATTATTGCCCGACTGGTTAGCGACCAGCCTCGGGTTTAGACTGCCGCAAAATATAGTTTCAGTATGAGTCTTTGTGTTCCAGCATAGTGCATGAGAACCAACCATTACCGTCGAGGTCATCAACATGGCTCTCATAGCCTTGGTGTTGCATCTGTCCATAAGCGACGGTAACCATTTACAATCAGATGGGCCGTTTGCCTGTTTGCTGTCTGCCAGGATAAAAAAAAACTTATTTACCAAATTCGTATATTTACTTCAATATACAAATTTGTAGCCGTGCCTGAAGACATGCATAGGCAAATCTGACGACATCAAGGTACGAAACCAACGTACCTAATAAAGTTTTACTCTAAAATGCGATGCAGTTTGTAGTCTGTTCTGAAATTTAACTTGAAACTGTAAAATGACATTATACGAATTAAATAAAAAACGGAAAATAAGTTAGATACATTAAATAAGTCTTTTACTTAAACATATTAACTCCAATGTAAAAAAAAAATTAGGTTTGCATTTTTTACTTCAATGCTTTCAAAGTTCCGCGCGACTTTACCAACATATAATTAATCGATGCAAAGTAACACATAGGCTAACAGACTGCTTGAATATGGTTTCTTTTAACTCGGATATATTCTTTTAATGACACCTTCCATCCTCGACGGCTGAGAGTAATATGTGAGAGTTGCCTGAAGGTGGAACACAGAAATTCTCACTAAAACCCCACAGTGACGATGCTTTCGCATGTATTTCAGATCGCTTTACTTCTATATAACTCATACGTTTTTATTTTTAAGTATATAAAAAACCGTTAAAAGAGATAAAATAATAACAATCTACGAATTTGTAAAACGTAGTCACAAGTACATAATATCAATAACATACTAGATGAAAGTTAAACATAAAAAGTAAATACTCAAGCAATTTTACAATGTAAATAATCAGAATAAATATTAGTAACTTTTAATAGAAGTATAATTGTAAATAGATCATCCCACTGTCAACATATTTAAAAATTAAATACAGTTCTATGTCTAATAGAAAATGAATCGTAAATAATTCTATGCAATAACTGAATAGAATAGGATAATAGTTAATTGAAAACGTTTTATTTTGTGCTTAAGTAAAATTTTAACTCAATTAAGAAAAAATATTCTCTCACAGATCAAATTAATATACCACCAAGTTCCGCGGCGGCAATATCGCTCGAGTACCAGCATTAGTTTGGAACTTAGTTTCCTAAAACAATTTAAATTCTCCTTAACTTAAACGTATCGTTAATAATGCTTAAGAGTCTCTGAAAATGATGAAACTATTTCATATTCTATTATTAGATAGAATAGGTCGAACTGCGTAGGGCGTAAAGTATAATGCTTGAGGCGTATTGCGTAATTAGTAATGTATTCAATTATTAACGATAATAAAATAGTTTGAATACACTTTTTGACAAGGTGACATCACTGCGGCTAACATAAGCACAGTAGAATCCAAAACACCCATAACCAAATTTTTATAGGCAATTATTCGAGCTGGTCATCAGACGAGTATACGCTGGTAGATTCTGAAACACGACTTATTGAGTATTGAGTGGTACATTACAACTACATATGTTTGACTGGAACACAACCACCATACAATATACGTATCACATATATTGTATGGTGATATATATAGTGATACACTGGGATATACATTGTTTTCGTGTTTGACCAAAATTTTGCTATTGGCCTAAAGGGTTTTGACAGCATTACTGAGCTGTGGACCAAACACAATGGGCAAAGAAACAAACCTGGCTTGGGCTGTTGCCGGCAGCTAAATATAGCGGCCTTAGCTAATCACTGAACATTTGGAACTCACCTAACTATAAATATACACATTTAGTGATCATAACGCTGTATTTATCGAAAGAAAGATAACAAGGTTGTGCTCACATAGCTCGCAACTACCTTGCAAGAGGTGATGAAGAAATCACAGTGTCTCTAATGGGTTGTTTATTTCGAAGTCAGATGCTGTACCAAACCTCTCAACCAAATATTTTTTTCTACATAAGATAGCGTAGACAGAAAACAATAATACATAAATGATGACATTCTACACACTTAATCGACGATATATCTGAATTCTGTAATCAGCTAATAAGCTACGTTCGCGTGGAACAGAAAAAATAATTATTTTTTTTAATTAAATTAAAAAATTTAGCCTAAAGCCTTCTTCAATTTAACTCTATCAAACACAAAAGAAATTAAATTCCAAAAGTTCATAGACTAGCGCGATCAAACGAACACAAAAAAAAATTCAGAGCAATTTAACAAACAGCTATATCCCTTCATTAGTTTCTGATAGGAATATAAGTCGACTGATTTATAACCTTTTATCAATGAATCTTTTTAATAAGATAATTCAAGCTCCCCCTTAAAAGTGTATGTGCGTAGAGCAACTGAATAATTGAACTGGTCTGCCTCACCCACTCAAAGGGCTAGCGTCCGTCGTCTAGAATACAAGTCTGCTTCTACAAAATTATTATTAAGGTAAGAATTTTCTTAATACTACTAACGTCTTCTTACACTTGTGGTAATTGATGAAGAATATTTCTTTTTTTACGCAGGTTATAACTTTATATTTATAATTTTACTATTTAATCTAAATCATTAATTTGTTTTTTGTTTATTAGTGTTTCATGTTTGGGAAGAGAAGAAATTGTATCCCTTTAAGAGTATATTGAAATTTTTATTGCGAGTTGTTCTTCTGCGACCACCATAGAATAAGTAAAGCATCTTTTATATTCATACGCTACAGTTCTGTATGCAATTTTGCCGCAGCCACTATATAAAGAGTGAAAGAGTACGATGGTATGCCAGTAAAGATCGCTGATTTATTACCCATTTTTTATGGTCATCGTAGTTTTTGCACTGTACTGTGCTTATCATCAAATGCAGTACCGTCGCTTTCCTATACTGTTATTAAAAAAATAATTACGACATATATGTATAGAAAAATTATTATACAACGGAGTTTTCCTTAAAACGGTGTGAGGTAGAAAGTTAAAATAAACATTGAGTATTAAAACCTATATGTTGAAACTGCTTGATAAAAAAACCTAAATCAATTAAAAAATGGGATATTAGCAATTCCACTCAATGATTGATTATTACGATGGTGTAGGTGTTGACCTATGGGGTCATTTCCGTCGGTTTTCGGCTTCGAACAGGGGCGCTAACGTGTACTAATAAAGCCAAAAAAAATGAAACCCTTTTCATTGTTTATTTAACGCGTACAGAATTCCGCAGTTCTATAAAAATAAAATAGTATTCATTCAATTTATATCTAAAACATGATACTATTTGAACATGATATTATTTGTGCGTCTACAAATAAATGTTGCCAGTTTGGTTGTAACTTTGTATCCATTAATTGTGGTTAGAAAGTTCTAACTTGACATAGGCCAAAGTGCCAATATAGGCAGATGCTATAATATAAAAAAAATAGTTACAGTATTATCGACTATGAAAATGTTTTGGCTAAGTGAGAATAGCCATACCTGCAAGGAATACACCCACCCACACCCAAATTCCGAACAATTATTTTCACTCAAATAAATGTCTTGTTTCGGGATCGAATTCAGATACGCGTTAGCGAGACGACCACCTAAACTGCCTGTTTGTCTGTACTGAATGTCAAATATAACCTTATATATTAATACAAGTGTTTGAATACGGAACCTTAATAATGTTCTTACTTATAATCTCAATTAATTATGGTCGAAATTCGACTACTGGGCGAACATATACGTCTTATATTTTTCTGAATAAATAATATACAATTTCAAGAGCAAATATATACAGCATGTTTTTTTTTTGTAGATTATAGGATTACTTTTAGGGCCAAATTCTCATCTGAAGTTAAGTAATAAAGATGGTAGAAATGCTAAATCTAGTGGAAAGACAGGCTCTCAAGTGCAAATGATGAAACACAATCTATAGGTATTAGGCGGCAGATTTCCAACTTGAGGGTGTTAGACTTGCCACCACACTACGGTTTCATAAGGATGTTTTTCCTGCACCGAAAGCTCAAACGTATTGTAGGTGGATTTGAACTCACGTCCCTTCACACGGCTTGCGTACACAGTACAAACTGAGCCAACGTCAAATCTAACTCTAAGGGTAAATTCAATAAAAATTATAGTAAATATTATATCGTTTGGCGTAACTTGAACGTGGCAACAAAAGTAAAGCAGCCTCAAACACAGCCTCGGCAGAAACTCAATTAAATGGTCCTATATTTTGCTCTTTGTCTATAACTTAGATGCTTAAGTATTAAGTGTAACTTCAAGTATATATTTTACTAGCTTGTACTTGCGGCTTCGCTTGCGTTAGTTTTTATCAAACAAATGTGATGACGCAATAAAAGTTTAATACAAATATTATCCCTCACTTTACCCCTCGTTTATTAAGTTTTTCGCGGGAGATGTAGTCTTTAACCGTCTCCAACGTCCCATCTATCTCTATACCAAATTCATCATAATTGAATCAGCGGTTAAGGCATGATTGCACCTTAAAAAACATATTTTTCATAATATATATATATATATATATATATATATATATATATATATATATATATATATAAATAAATTATATAATATTAACTTTTACCCGCAACTTTGCTCATTTTAGTATTAATTTTTGTCAAAATATCTGATTCCGTTACCCGCTATTTTAAATAAATTATATCAAAGGAATTTGTACACGTGGTCATTTATACGCGGGCCGCTCACTATTTTGGCGGTAATGGATTACACATAAAAGATTGATATATAACGTTTTCAGCTTTTTTGTTGAATTATTTAAAATAAACATTTCTATTATAAATTATATATGTTTAACTCTAACAGTTTTTTTAGCGTCAGCCAGAATAACTCTGCATAAGCTAAATTAATAAATAATTATATAAATAATGTTCTTAAAATTCAGTTGTTTTTACGTGATAGAGTCACAAACATCCATACATTCATACAAATTTTCGCGTTTGTAATATTAGTAATATTACAAACGCGATAATATTTATAATATTGATATTGGATTTTGGCTAACACTAAGATATACTGAACAAGCCAGTGATTTTGAATTCGTTTATGTTATGAAAAAATGGTATTGATGATATATAAACTCCCTATACCGCTAATTGTATATTATATAGGAAACCACTACTACTAAGTGAAGTAGGAAACTTTGCTACAACGGTCTATGTAAAGTTAGGATGAACAACCAGCCGTGGGCGTTTGTTTATGAAGTTCGGTTCATAATAAACGAATAGTTAATTAATTATTATTATACTAACTAGCCCCTAGTTCTGATCTTAGACAAGCAATAAACGAACTATCGTTAGAACAAGTATACCGTCAGTTTTCGAACATTACTCCTTCAGAATCGACTTTTATATAAAACACTTGGTTTAGAAGTTTTATGAGCAGTGAAATTACTATAAGTGTTCTTTTTCGAAAACTAAAAAGCGTTGTTTTTCTGCGTAACTTACCATGCGCAACCTTAATTGTAATACTAACAAACTCATGTTTCAAAGACAAACAAACTTAAGGAGCAAACTCCAGTTATGCGTCAGTCAGAATTGATGAACACACTTTTATTGTTATTGAGCCGATAATTGATAACATGATTAATCTATATTAATATGATAAAGCCGAAAAATTTGTTTGTTTGAACTCATCACGCTACCACCAACGGGAACAGGGTATATATGGATTTAAAGTATTAAATAACTTTTAGTTCACGGGAACGTAGTCACGGGCACATCTAGTACATGTATATTTAAAAAGCATTGTCATACTCATTACCAGACTTCCATAAGTAAATATACATAATCAACATGAAATAGGTATTTATCTTGATATATTAAAATATGAACAAAGTTAAAGGGACTAAAATCATACGAATTTAATAATGTAGTATAATTTTACAACTTAGCAAGAATTTGTTTATGCGCGTTCATTTTACTATCTTTTAGCCTTTCGACTTGTCTGATCAGAATACGATAGCGATTTATTCTGAAAACAAGCACAAATAAATTTCGAAGGTATTTTAACTTGTCATAAGTTACATGTCTAAAAATTCATAAGACAAGTTAGAAAGCCTTTATAATAAAGCTCTGTTCTTACCAAAGAACTAAAATCTTGTAATATAAAATGTAAACAATGGTGGATTGAATAAATAAGCACTATGGCGACGTTTTAAAACGTCAAATGAACAAGCAACGTACTAAATGCATTCACATGAATATACAACAAAATTATTATAGCATGAATAACAAGCAGTATTCTCATAATGCAGTTTTGTGTCTCAACGTAAAGTTAAGCAATAACGATGGTTTATTTCATCTCTGTTTCGTCTACGTGCGCTTTCCGTCTAGATAAGTAAGCGAGTTTCCATTGTAGCTTCGAAAAACCGTTTCATAATATGTAACACAACAAGTTCTTACGTCAATCTTAGACCAATAAATTTACAGTTTTAAATAATAGAATAATAAATTTTCTATTTTTTCTAGTGTTTTTCTATAGGCTTTTATTTTCAAATTCGGTAATGACATGGAATCTGACTTTTTAAAAATAGAAATACAAAGAGGTATGTAACAAAAATGTTTTTATTTTTATTTTATAACGGCACAGTGATTGCCCTTGTCAAGCAAAGTAGAATCAGAACATAAAAACTTTTTAAATTCAACTATAGATTAGAAGTCGTTAATGTCATGCCAGCTAACAAGCAAGCTTCTCAGTAGCTGAATTACTAGCTAATGTTTTTATCTACATCAGATTTATAAGTCAGAAAAGTTTGTTTTTCTATTTGTTTGAACGTGCAAATTTTAGGAAATACCAAATAAAAAAAAATTGTATTTGATAGAGCAATCATTGAGGAAGACTTTAGGGTACAAAATATTATAATATTTTTTAGTTTTTGTTACAAGTTTTGTTAAAGATTGAAAATTAAGCTAATGATGGTAGTTTTAAAGCTTACTGCAACGAAAACTATTTTTTCTTATTTAATTATAAACATAACGTATTATTAGGTTTATTGTATAAATCATAGTGTAACGGTGAAAACAACTGAATATAGTTAAATTCAAATTAATTATCCAGAAAGGATACCAACACTCGCTCGTACAAATAACAAAATTGTTGATATTTCTGAGAATGCATATTTAATATATTCGTGTTAGTTTCATCTACGTCGTTATC
Source organism: Actias luna (assembly GCA_039707435.1). NCBI lineage: Eukaryota > Metazoa > Arthropoda > Insecta > Lepidoptera > Saturniidae > Actias > Actias luna. The sequence goes on along the minus strand of JAZHAC010000018.1, from coordinate 7,858,582 downwards.
GGTATTTTGTTCATATACAAAATGTATAGTGTGTTCAACAATTTGGACCGTTTTCTAGTAACGTGTAAATGTTTAGCCACGTATTTATATATTAAGATAGGAACCAATGTATTTTTTATACTTTATAGTATTAACGTTATGGCCATAAACTAACCTGATGTTAAGTGTACATGTGGTCTGAGATTATGGACACGCTAAGCCTAGTGGAGGGATTGGCTCTCAAGTGTAATTACCGGAACATACCTACATATATTTGGCACCAGATTTTTACCAACTTTAGGGTTGTATCTAGCTAGGTGGGCATTAGAAAAAGTCCTACCACCATTTTATGGTTTCATCACGATGTTTTCTTTCACCCAAAACTCAGCCTCATAGCAAGGGTTCAAACTCATATCACACACTAGCTACGGAGCAATCATCAAAATCTAACAAATTCTCATATTATTTTTTCAAAACAGCGAAAATTATTGTATCAAATAATTTCTGGTTCCACGTAAACGAAGTCGCAAGTAAAGCTAGTATATGATAATCTTTATTAAGAATGTTTGAAAGTCTTTTAAAGACAAAGCAATTTTAAATTTAATTTAAGGCCTCTTGAAGATACTCTAACAAAGTAGGTAGCTAATTTATTCCAAGTGACTAAACGGTTGGCTAAGTAAGGGATATATCATACACTTTGTTAATTTAATTAATAAGAAAAATAAACAAATTTATATAAACTGGTTTTATTTAATATTCGTAGCATTAGACTGTTGCCATCAAGTTTACACTTCTTATGGAAGCAATTACTCTTAAATTAGAATTACTATAAATAAATATTGTTGTACAAAGACGTTTTACAAAAAATATAATGAACTTATCTAGGACTTAAATTTAAACCCAGATGACGTTAATTTTACATATACCAGAAACTAACTTCTTAGCTATCCATGGATTTACCGTACGGGTGCCAAATCTATCATGTGGCTGAAAGGAAAACTCCGAGCAATTCCGGAGACTTGTGTCACGGATGTAGGTTAAAAAAAACCTCTTTCTGTCTTGCGTCAACACTCTCCGTTACTACATACTAGTGTTTCTCTCCCTGCTCACTCAAATTTGGCAGGAGCTTTAGAGCTATGTTACAGAATGGAACTTACTGCAGTCTTAAATAGGGCAAGATCAGAATTAACACATTATTGCGTAATATGTTTCAAATATAGGTACTTATTGTAGCTTAAAATATTTAAGACACCATTTTTGACTGCAGTTTTGGCTTATCGGTTAAAGTAGTTGTCCCGGTACAACCGCAATACCGAAATACGGTGTATTTGAGTCCTGCTCAGTACAATTGGTTATGTGATCTAGAAATCGTCTTTGTGAAGCCCTTCTCACTTGACATTAGCAAAATTGCCTACATAGGTAGATACCATAATAAACAAATACATTTTTTTATACGTTTCAGTAAAGTGACAATAATATACCTAATAAAAAGCACAGTAGAATAAAGCACTATCGGCCTGCATTGGGAGATTAAAACCCCGATGGATTCGCAACTGTCGCACTAGCCTCTTGTAAGTCTTTCAACTGCAGGATATTACTGATCCCGAAACAATACAAACAAAAGTAGAGTGAGTATGGGAGATTAACACCATGTTATTAGAGGTCACGACCCAATCAAGTACAGATTTCCACGACCCGGCTTGGAAACTACATATACATGGGTTGATGTTGAAACGCGCCATTATCAAGCTCATCACTATAGGAAATGTAGCACCTGATCTACGTCGAGTTGGTTATCTTTACACAAGTAGGTCCAAAATCCAAAATACTGCAATTCACATAGTATTTCTGAAAATCATTCATCTGATTTAAATTGTATTAAAACGCCGTTTAAAAAATAGTATATTAAAGGTACCTGTAATATGACAATTCATATACGGAAATGCTACTTTTTTTTACTCCCGCACTCCTATATCGCGATTTCTTATCGGGTCGATGAATTAACGGATATAAAGTACGATCCACCTTAGAACAATGATTTATGAATCACACAAATAATAACTTTGTATGAAATCCGAACCTATAGCACTCGGTCCAGTAGTAGAAGCAAGACGCACGCTTAAATCGCTAAGCCACTTACTTAAAACGATAATACATTTACAGTAGGTAGGTAATAAAATTCAGTACGAGTATGCTAAAATAATCTAAAATATTGTGATATATATTTCACACAATACTATTTAAAATGATTTATTATGTTGAATTCTTTTAAGACGAATTTTGAACACAGTATATTATTAAGAATTCGAAAACATTTCATCTCACACATTCTTTAGCAAAATAATTCATTAATTTTAAATAGAATATGTCTTATTTGGATTCCCTACTATTTATTTTACAGCAGCCGAGTGAAATGCTTGCATTTTAACATGAGTTCAAACATAATATGGTTACTGGATAAATATAATATTGGAATGATAGCATCCACAAAGTTGAGTTCGTAAAGCGAAATGAATTTCATTTCCAACAGGTTAAATTAATAGTTACTTTATAATTTTGCCATTTTTATATTTTACTTTCCACTTTTTTTATAATATTATATTTTATTGTATCTTTATTATGGTTGAAATAACTGATTTAATTTTTTCACAAGCTCGTATGTTATTTATATTATGTTGTAAAACAAACATTATTAAGCAATATAGAGGATTTACTAATTTTGGTGCATAAACTCTCTAAGATGTTTTCGATTAGTTACAAACTTACTTTGCGACTGCAGATACCATATTAGGAGATAATACATTATTTAAAATAGGTTCTTCACAATGTTGACGAACAACGACAATGATATGTTTAAAAGTAATAGTTTTCTCAATACATTTAATCATCCTCATTTTGGTTAGGATTCTTAGAAAAGGCAATATTATATATATATTATATTCCATTTCCCAAATTATATTCAACCATTTTATGAAAGTTCATTTTATTTCAAACTTTAATTGTTTTATATATATCTCAGTTTCTAGTTCATTAGATATATTAACTAGTGACGTTGAAATAATCATTAGATATATCTTTTTAACACTAGTTTTCATAATTGATTCCTTATCATTTGATTAAGTTAATAGATTCAATTTCTAAAAATGTTATTTTAATAATGACTTTTAGATCAATAGTTTAATTCTTTAAAAACTAATAACAACCGTTGTTTGCTGCAGAAAATACATAATTTTAAATCGATACTAATATTACCAATGCGAAACTGTGTTTGTTTGTCATACTTTAACGCCCTAACTAAGCAAATGATCTACTTAATTTTTGGGATAAAGATTAGTAGTACAGGCACAGAGTTAGTTGAAAGAATTAAGAGAGAAACAGACTACTTTTTTCCTGGTAAAACATCAAATTTCCAGGGGAAATTTTAAGGCTTATCCATAAAATTGTATTTTCTTCTCGTCGTATTAACCAAACAAACGACTCAATTTCTGGCATTGAGATAGTTGTAAAGACGGAGAGTGACATAGGCCACTTTTAGTTCAACAAAAACTTCAAATTCTCAAGAAAGATTCACAGGATACTGAATACTACCGACACCACCAAAAAGTTTTGCTCGAGCTCAAAATTATCAAGAATCGGAATCAAGAAGACAAGAGCAAGTTCAGCGTTAAGCCGATCTAATAGCCACTGAATCACGGGCTCAATCCCAACTCCGTTTGAATGAATAGGCCGAACACCAAACCACTTTGAGAACTGCTGAAACACATCATGAAACCGAATTTTGCTCCAAAAAATTACACTGCTATCTAAATTAATAATGAAATTATAAAAGTGATTCCTGGTGAAATGACCGAGTCATGGATACAGAACAGTGTACTTCATATCCTGCAGAGTTCTTAAATTTCCTAGAGATATCAGGTTATTTCTGTTACGCTCATGCGTAATTTAGATGCGTCACGATTATGCAGCGGAATAAGGCTTTGCGTCACACAACTTGGGCGGAATATTGTTGTTGCTATTATTTTGACAGCGGCAAGTAAGGGTGAAAATATAATGATCCTCCGAATGCCTATAATTCCCACGGATCTTTATAAAGTTTTGCAATTTATCACCAATAATATTATAAATTCGAAATTATGGATGTTTGTTTATTCGTTTCTTAGTTTCACTATCACGCTTGAAACGTTAAATAAATCTGGACGAAAATTGGCACATAAATATACCATTTCCTGAATTAACATATAGGATACTTTTTATCCCGCTAATGTATAACATTGGGATAACAATTCAAGTTTAATGTTATTTTAACTTTTTACGCGAGCGAATATAAGATAGTACATTTTATATTATTGAAACATCGTAACTTAAATATCCATCAATATCGATACCGTAATCAGTTACATACTTATTTTATATTCGAATATGACTATGAACAAATACTAAATATTATATAAAAAGGAAATAACAAATTACTACATAAATTCACAAGTTTGCATAATTCATTCGAGCCACGACTCTCGGTTCATCAAAGAGTACGATAATTGAAGATGCAAACTGTAAATCTTTAACTAGAAATGCGAGAATCTGGTCTTTCAAATAACCCTCCTGTTATCCGGAAACAGGTTTATGAAGATACCAGCTTTGTTATTATAAAATGCAACGTGAAGTAATAATGTAATATAATTAGAAGGCCAACTGCAACTTTTACCTATGTTAGAGATTTCTGTTTTAACTCTAAATAAATGAAATATATTTTCATATTTTAAATTTATTTTCTTTCTTTCTTAATGTGATTTTATTATTGGAAGGAGAATCCACCTATAATGAGCTTTAGTTTTCGGTGAAGAAAACATCGTGATGAAACTTAGCATGGTGGTGGGGATTTCTAATGCCCGCCAGGTTAGCTACCACTTTCAAGTTGAAAGTCTGCTAGCAAATACCTATAAGTGTTTTCTGGTAGTTGCACTTGAGAGCCAGCCCCTCCACTAGGCTCAACTATCTTGAGCCACATCGTCATTAAATCGTCATCAATCCTATAAAAAAGAGTAGGATTAAAGATTAAATATTTGGTCAATTATGTAAAGTAGTGAATAAAACTGTACTATGAAATAAATCCTACAAATTCATAACTTGGTATAATAAGTGTTTAAGTAAAAAATAATCAAATTTCACTAATATTATTTATAATTTATTCATTTTGTAGACTACAACAGTGTTATACACTTTCTCGATTTCGTGACTTATCTGCAAGAAAACAAAAATTTAGTTATCTACTGAGTTCATAAATAAAATATAGTAAAATTATTATTTATCCTACAAAAACGCAATCACCAATTATATATAATATTTTAACAATAGGTAATTCTTCTAAGTTACGTCTTGAACTATCTCTTAAATATAAAATATTTTTCTTTCCAGGATGCTACGATATTCAGAAGTTATCTTGATAGTCCTGGCGCTCAGCTGCATTGAGGATTCGCATGGGCATGCGAGAACTTTTACCCGTTGTCAACTATCAAGAGAACTCCTAAGATATAATTTTCCAAGAACACTGATACCAAATTGTAAGTTAAGACTTTTTTCTAATGCCCAACTTGATAGCTACCACTCTGAAGTTAAAAATCTGCCATCAAATACCTATGGTATCGATAAGATAGAAAGATTTGCAATAGGCCTAAAATCAGATGAAAACTACTCTAAATTAATGATATTGACTTTATCTTTCGTAATTCTATCTCCTAAATCTATTACAATGTGATACGTAAGTTATACGCGATACTCTACTTGCTTTAATATCAGTTCTGCTTTCTCAGTTCCATTTTGAATATCGACATTAATGGTGCTATTGGATGTGTCTTCATACAAAAATTTATCATACGTATTAATCTATTCATTACATGAAAAATATTGCATTATTAAGTTATACCTTCGTTTTACTGCATTTAGCTTCTCTAGAGTTTACAATTAGGGTTTATTACCTAACTTATGTAAGCATTAATTAGTGTGGAAGTAAGGCGAGTTGCCAACCGAATTCACCCCAGAACTCTCACGAGATTTTAGCGCATTAAATCGAAAACCGGCTTAAAATCTTGATATCAGGTAATATGCATTGTCATTGTGAAGGTACTATTATTCTAGTTATACTGGCTTTTCTCTCTAACAACCCCAATATAACCAAATATTTACCTTAACAGTTTTATTTTTTTGTCCGCAGTTAGATATACGTTTTAACTGTTTCTAATTAACAAAAAATAATTTTTGACAGGTAACAATAATAAAACGTTTTTAAGATATTTGGCGCTTACAATATTTTTCCTAAAAGGGCTCGATATATCAAGCTTTAAAATGTCATCATTATCATTTTGTAAACATTGCTTATGTGTAAAAAAATAATTGCAACACAGATGTTCAATGTGTATCAGAATACAAAGATAAAATCTATATTTGATGATAACTATATTTACAATAATTATAATGCTAAATAAGTAGCCAATAGTCGAATGTTCGAACTCTGTTTTGATGCCAAGGTTTGACTCATTATATTGACAAAAATATAATAATCATAAAAAACCATCGACATACATTCTGATCTGGATGAAAGAAAACAATTTAGAGGAGAATTCATATATTTTTAAACTTAGAGTTATATATCAGGCTAATTCTAGCGAAACATTGAAGATGCATGCACAAGACACTCGCAACTTGAATATTTTGGTTACTACAAATACTTTTTTATTAATACTTCGTTGTACTTGGGCTAAACCTTTCTATTTAGGATAATCTTAATATGTTTATTCTTTCGTTTTGATATCAATATTCTCACTTTTTATACTCAGGTTTTTAATCATACTGAACTGTTGTAATTCTTCAGTCATCCTTTAGTTATTTACCTTCATGAATGATAAATGATAAATTTTGTATGAACAAGTAATCTCAATATATATTTATAGATATCCTTCTGACATAATGTTTCACATTGTTACAGCATATATAATAAGATTATTTGGAGCCGAGCAATATTACATTTAGAGTTGCCAAGGGTCTCGCGAAAGGCGATAAATTACAATTTATTCATTAAATAAAATTTCTAATATTAATAAACCTATATAGCCACTTATATTTCGATATTATAGAACAAAATGATTGAGCATGTGCTAAATATACAGTCAAACCAAAGCATAGATCATACTTTAAATATATATATATGTTTTTTTTCTTTTTTTTAATCTACCTACTGAACTGTTTTGATTACTATATTTTGTTGTGTTATTCGTATTAAAATGTGCATTCAGAAAACTTAACTCATATTTATCAAATCAAATATTATTTATCTCAACTCTCATTATCTAACTACTCTAATTCAAAAAACAATTTAGCAGTAGTACGCTATTTTATTCACTCCTTTTGACCCAACGTTACGAGTAGTAATGCAATTTAACCAACTTCAGGTCCAGGTGAAAACCAGCGCTATAGCAGTTTGACATATCTATGCTGAACTTGGTGGCTTTTTCGATGTTGAATGACGATATTAGTTTGGAAGAGTATTATTTATGTATTTATTTTTATTAATTGCGTATCATCGAAATAAATATTCATTCATTCATTTTAGAATGTTCATAGTAAGTACTATTACAAGCTATTATTTAACTTCCGAAAGTATATATTTTCTATGTAGTTAAAAAGACTATTAAAAAAATGCAAAATATTATTCTTGCAGTTTTCGATTGTGAATACAATTATTGTAAAGTCTTTAGTATTAAATAAATGCACGCAGGAAAATAAGTCCTAAACCTATTGAACTCCAGATTAGTTACCTACATAAATGAATAAACCGTTATATTTTGTAAACTGCTATTATTAAGCAAAGTAATTATTCAATACAAAATTTCATCACCGATTTTACATATAAAAAAAACTTAAAAATATGTTTAAACTTTAAACTTTACTTGATGATTACTTTAATAGGATTTAAAAAACGCCATACAACAGCAAAAAAATCTATAATTAGTTTTCATCAAACTAATTAATTATTTGGAATATTTATTTCTCGTCAGATAAAGTGCAGAAGTTGGCAACCCTAATTACATCCAACATTCATACAGCTCGCGGTACAAATAATATCGGAAGCGTTCCTCCTAGAACCCTCCCTACTTCCTTATGTGAAATATTATACCGATTATTGACCTACTCGATAAACACACTCTCTTTTTATTATTTCGCTTCCTGGTTTCACTTATTCGTAAAAATATGAATTTGTATTCAATACTAACCTTAGACGACAGTTTTTCCGACATACCGTTGTTATGAAATATAATCTACTGGTATACTTATTTATACTTTACTAGCTGTGCCCACGACTTCGTTCCCGTGGAATTAAATATTATGTAATAATTTTTGCCCGTTTTTGTAACCTTTTTTTGGTTTCTGCTACTGGTGGAAGCGTGATGATAAATAGCCTAAAGCCTTCTTCAATGATTGCTCTATCAAATACTAAAATTTGATTTTAATTCCGATCGGAAGTTTCTAAGATAAACAAACAAACTTTTCACGTTTTATAATATTAATACAACAAAAGTTCAGTTTATTATGATCACAATCTCATCTGACGTTAATTGACGATGTGGCTCAAGATGGGGGACACGCTAAGCCTAGTGGAAGTATTCACTTTCACGTGCAACTTGCCGTAACATACCTATAGGTAGGTAGATAACATTTTTTAACATTCTCCTGCGTTATTATCACCCATAAATGATAACAGTGATGTAAAAAATATATATTTTTTGGTAAATTTGTATTATTTAATGTGATATACCTTTAGTATTGTATTTAATTGTAAGAAACTTTTCAGTATATACGTATTAACGGTTATTATTCTTAATTTACCTACTTCGATATTTCAAATTATAATACATTGAATCAAATTCAATAGCTGAATATTTAAACAAAGTTCCCAAAACTTTTCCCGTGGACACTAATCTACACTGCTGTCCCACGAATTATAGCAAAATGCTTCCTTTTGATTTAAGTCGTCTGCAAACGTATTAATTTGAATTAATTCAGAGAGGTGAACTCTCTTCCCGGATCGTGTCGCAACTACAATACAAATGTTCAGTATGTAAACTGCAAAATATTTTAAATATAGTGAAGAAGAAAATAATAATATTGATAATATTACAACTAGTTTATTTGACTTTTTTGAACTAAATTTTGTTTACACGTAAGAAACACTAACTGTATGCATCAGAGTTACGAAATAGTAACAGCAACAGAGTTTCAGATATGATATATATGATACAGAGAAAAGCCAAGAAAACATTATAATCTATTTTGTAGCAATAATTATTTCAGCAAAGTAGATTTGAGTTCATCCGGCGTCAATAAAACTGATTCTGTATATATAATCTAGGACCGCAAGAATTTCAAATACAAATTGGTCAAACTAATAGCGTTCAAGCGCTTGCAATTTCTGAAGATTGTCTTGGATACTTCAGTTTTTGACGGCACTTCTTATATTAATAAGGTCAATAAAAGTTTGTCTCTTTATATATTAGCTGTAGAGTAAGCAATATTTTTGCATTCAGTATTAGCAGCCACATGAAACTACAATAAAATGTGGTGACTGGATTTCAAATATATTGAAATAATATTTTAGTTAAATCTTTTATATGTTTGTAGTGTAACGCTAAAAGACTCAAGCATAGACAATCAAAACTTAGACACGCCTGAGCAAGTTCATCACTCCTTGGAGCGGTTACAATTACTTTAACACACAGTTGTTACACGTCTTCACTATTATTAACACTAAATGCAGCGCTCGCTCTGCTCACAACGGGTATTACTTGTTTACATTGTACTTAATATTATAGATATAATGTATTCATATAGACATAGTTCGATCATAGAAAACAATCACATGGATATGTACAATTGTATACAGACAAACCGTATTAGTATACAGCTTATACAGATTACACTTAACATACTGTTCAAGTAACGTAAAGTCAATGTACAGTGTCAATTAAAGCGGCTCTCTAACAAATTTTAAACTTAAATGAAAGGGGATTTGGAAATGTTTTGTCATCTGAATGATGTCCCCTTTTTATGCAAATGGGAGATCTCTGCAAGAGTGAAGTTTCGCGTGAGCGCTTATTAAGGTCAGAGTCGGCGTTCATTTAGTCTCCTCCGGTATGTAAATCTTTTTTGACATTTCAGAGGAAACGATGATTTAACATCGTTTTTTATACAATCAACATTTAAAATAAATGCACAGGAATGTTTAAATTTGTTTAAATACAAGCTAAATTTTTTAGGTCAATAGGTTTGGTTAAATAACTATTACTGTGATCTGAAAGATGTGTTCTACCAATATAAACCCGTATTTATTTGTAGAGTAATACTTAATAGTAGAGTTTCACAAGTTTTCTGAACTGGATATATGTTTTTTTTCTTGTTATATTATGTTCTTTTTTTAACAACTATAAATAAATATATTTTTGTTTATATAAACTTAATTTTACAAATTAAAATAGCGTTAAAGATATTCCAAGTTACTGAGGTTGACATATAATTTTAGTACCCTTTTTAGAACGTATTTTTTATATGTTATATCATACTTTATATACAAGCCTTATGACTTAAGCTTGTTAAATATGCCTATAACACAACTCGAAAAAAGCACAATAATCAAACACTCAAACAATGTAAGCAAAACTTAATAAATACCTTATATATTCAGTACTTTTAATAAATATCACAAGGTAAAATTTTATTCATTATTATAATAAAAGAAACAAATGCTTATTAGTAATGAGGCAGCACAACGCGCTGCTTCAGGAAAAGATTTCAGAAATCTGGTCACTTTTCGACACAGTATATATTGTGTACTTATTTAAAGACCGTGGTGACATAGAAGAATATGAAATTAGCATTGTCTTTGATAAGTTTAATTTTTGTATAAAACTATTGTTTTATATATTTACAGTACATTTTTTTAGTTAAAGTCATTCCTGTTTTCGCTCGAAGCCATCAAAACTAAGCGCAGTCTTACAGCCTAAAAGTAATGTTGTTATTTGAATTAAAAATTTCGGAGCAATTCATTCCGAACAAGCTGGCCATTTTTTTCGTTCTTTGAACAAAATCCTTCCAATATTTTCAAGATGACATTCTGAATAATTTAAAAATAAGACGAGAGACTGTTGTTAGAGTGACCTTTTTTGCACGCCTTCGCCACTGAAAGGTTTCACTTAAATTTTAGTCTGATTTCTATTAAAAAAAATGAAAAAAAAAGGAATAACTTTCATAATATTTTCCAAGTATACTATTATCAAGTATGTCACAAAAAGTATTTTTTTTTTTTGTTTTCTTTGGCTTATGTAACATTCATTCAAAATAAATAAATTACATAATGAGACAATGTGATCATTTTTGTCTAACTGGATCGCAACCATGATATACCAACTATCTATAACATCTTCCATAATGATACCTCTAAATATAACGCGTTCTATATTCAGCCAGTTTGTACCCTCTAAACAAACAAAATGGTAGAATTTTACAGCTAGCTGGTTACTAGTATGTGTGTGGTGTCGAGCAAATCAGGATCAAACAGTGAATATGCAGCTATATTTCAGGCTGGCATTGCGGCAACGAATACTTCGGGATTACCAATCTTTTGCTGGTCTCTGTTGTTGTTAGGCTGCATTGCACCATTAATTTATGAGGTTGCTGTAAAAAACTGAAATTTCTTCTTCTAGTTACTTAAAATGATATTGATTGGTACATTTGTATTCTGCAGGGGTATGCCTGATAGAGCACGCAAGCGGCAGGACAACGGAAAAAGTTACCAATCACAACAACTCCTATACAAGCTTCGGACTATTCCAGGTTGGTTTTACCCTAATACAAATATCCATATTGTTGTATTCCTGCATATTACGGCACCTGAACGGTTTTTATCTCGGTTTATCTTCCAAACGTCTGTGAGAGCTAATAGTTTGTGAAAAAAAAAACATTTATACATACTTATCACAGGGGACATTATTGAATATGACTTTAATATAACCTTTGCGCCAGAAGTTACAAACCTACTTCTCTAACTTCTTTTTTAATTTAGCCTAATTCTTTTTTTTTTGGTCGACATATTTGTGGAAAATTATTGCAAATAAAAATTCTGTATAAGTAACGCTGTGGCGAGTTATTAGCAACTAGAATAGAACATTACCTGTAAGGCCAGCTAGTTACTACATCTATTTAATTAGCCCTGCTAAACGTGTGCCAACTATTGATTTTTAAAAAGCTCTCCTTAACTTCGCTGTCATTCGTATAAATCTAAAAATAGCCTGGCCTTGGGTAATTGCCTCTCATGGAAAGTAAATACAGGTAAGAGGTACGCATGCTCCACCCTACAACGTATTTGGGATTGCTTCCCCTCCCCTAAGTCCTCTTTTTTCCTCCCTCCCTAAACCTCACTCCATATGTTCCTTCTCGACATACCATTAAGTCCACGATTTAATATAACTATAAATAAACTAACAATTGCCTTAGAAATTTTATAGCAGTGAAAATATCCTACGGTAAAGTGCTGACACTGGTACTGTAGTCAATACAATTTCATCCATAAACTATGGCGTTTAGCAATTTATAGATAAAATTATAGCGGTCTTACTGGATACACCGGTTGATCCTAGACAAATGCACAGCTCATGTATTATGATTGACCGAATCGGAAAGCGCCGTGTCCCAAAACACTGCTATATTTAAACACTTGCTAAAAAATACTAAGAACGTTTAAGTTTTGAAACAATTCATTATAAAAACCATGAACCATGAAGACGTACCAAATAAATTGTGCAGTTTAAAAAAGTGTTAGTCGTTCATGCAAGCGGAGCCGCGGGCGCATCTAGTAATTGAATAAATCATTGAAGTTGATAACAGGTTTTGAAATGACAGCGTAAGTTAATTAATATGTTATCAGCTTTATACAAACATAATTAATAATTTTGCGAACAATCTGATTTTCATTAATTACTAGGTTCGATGTTGATATGTAATTATAAACTTGTTATAACGTAGTTTGAATAGAGACACCATACAGACATATTATTACTAAAGTTAGTGTTTTACAGTACCTACTGTGAACGACTTTAGCTTTGTTATACAATAATTTTTATCAGTACAAGGTGACATCAGACAAATTTTCATGGCGGTACGGCATTTTCTGATACAACCCTGGTTAGCTACCATTCTTTTTTTAACCACTTCAGAACGGAGGAGGTTTCTATGTTTAGGTCTATGTATGTTTTTTATGTATATTACACCATAACTTCGTCATTTGTAGATCGATTTTAATTATTATTTTTAGTTTGGATCAGTATTACACGGGAGTAATCCCATTTAAAAATGACGACAATATTCAAACCCTAAGGTGAAATTAAAATATAAATATATATTTTTTTAATTTCACCCACTTCTAGTCTTCGTTTATCCATTGATATTTTCGTCAATTATAAGCCGATTTTCATGATACTTACTTTATTTCAATTACTGATAATTGAAACTAATTTTATCAAAAATTTGAAGAAAAAATTTTGCTTATAGGGTGGAGTATAAATGGTACTTATGTGGATAATTTACATTAAGTACCATTTGTACTAACTAACTAACTAATTCTCCATCTACGAATTATATTAAAACCACGGCCCAGCGTGTAGTTAAATATGATTCGTTGATGGAAATGGTAGATAATTGAAGGGAACTCTGAACAGTTTACAGTAGTTATATTTAGAAAGAGGGATTAATTTTGTCTGAAACTTTTTGTTGCATCATCCGATATGCTTCAAACTTGTAGAGAAATTGTTTATAATTAATAATGAATGTATAACTGTTTTTTTTTAAACTACACTTACAAGGGGTGAACTAGTGTTGTAAATATAATATAGAGTAATCGTATTTATGAAACTTAGATTGGTCATGTAAAAATTAACTGAAAAATGGGTTTTGAAAATTCACATCAATGTACCTCTATTGCCCAACGTTCATAAAGCAGCAATTTAATAGCATGTAACAGAAAAATAGTTTTCTGTATCGATCGACAACCAGAATTAGTTTTAAACAATATTAACGCGACTGAAGCCATGAATAAAAGCTGGTAAAGTATCAAATAAATAAAAAAAACTAGAAAAGTGGCATTCTAATAACTATACATTCTGCTAACATATGACACTTGGTACTTTTCTTATGTCATACATACATAGAGTACATTACTCTACACTACAAATGGAAAAATAAACTATTTAAAGAAAACATCTCAATTAACTTCATAATAAGTAAGAACACTAAAAGCAAGAAATAACTAAATTATTAGCAAAGCTCAAAGGAGTAAATCGTGCGAAGACTATCTATATATTGTTTAACTTTAGAAATTATTTATAAAACAAAAAATATTATTATATACGCAGCTTAATAATCTACTTGAAGTCGGTACAGAAATAATAGGTAGTAAACGATATAATCGGTGCTAAATATTTTCAATATTTAAAAACTAGTATTGATATTTAATAGCCATATTATACAAACAGATCGAGAATTGGCCAAAACATTTTACTTATGAATTTAGGTTGCCATCGCCTTTATGGACTTCACATGGACAACACGCAAATTTAAACGCTTTCCCCTAACTCAGAACAAGAGGAGAGAATCTACCAAACGACACTTTGAATGCAATGAATGCAAATGCCAATCTGCCACCAAATATCAATAGATGTAGTCCAGCAGTTGCACTTAAGAGCCAGTTTTTTTGCTAGACTTAGCATGTCAGCCGTCTTGGGCCACATTTTACTTACCATCCAGTGAGATTGTGGCCAAAAAGCTAAACCTGTATAAAAACCATTTCATTTTCTATAGTAAAAAGTAACCTATACGTTGATAATAATAATCACTGTTCTAAATTTCATAATTTGCTCATTGAGCAATATCATATAGGAAAACATAAAATTAGATTGAAATAAAATACAAAATAGTCTTTTAATTTTTATATCGACTCATATAATTATATTAAACTCAATATACCGACTATAAAAGCATTTTTTTTTCACATTAATGTTGTCATTGTTATTTTTATACTTAAAAAATAATACAACTAATCGTAACTAAACTTCGCGTGTTAAAATAGACGGACGGAGTGCATTATAACTGGATCCGCCCGCATCAATTTAGATGGAAATAGGCCATTGCCCACAAACCGCTCGGATGCACCACAAACGTACCACTACTCCTTTGAAACGGACTATATAGCTTTATCTATTGCGTATTATCTTAGTACTGATACAAGGTTCATAGTACAATCACTATCTCGTCCAATCTTAGAATTACGTAATTTAGCATATTAATGCTTAATTAACCAAAACAATTAGTTTCATATGACAAATAATTCGGAAAATTGGTTAGTTTTTTATTTTATTATTTAAGGCTTTTTGCAATGCCCACCTGTCTAGCACCCTCAAGTTGAAAATCTGCCGCCAAATATTTATAAGTGTTTTCCAGCAGTTGCACTTGAGAGCCAATTCCTCCACAAGTTTAGCGTGTTCACCATCTTGGACTACATCGTAACTTAACATCTGGGTGAGATTGTAACAATAGCTACTACTAACTATAAAAAGTGTAATCTGTGTTATCAGTAAAAAAAAATTAATATACATATATAGTTAGAGAGTTAATAAAGTATTTTCACGGATTGCATGGTTGGCCTAACGGTAACAACAGTTCCCTCGCTGTAACCGCTGCGCAGAAGTGCTGTGGATTCAAATCCCGCGTAGGACAATTATTTGTGATTAACCAATAGTTGTACTGAGGTTGGTTGTTAGTTTGTGTTTTAGTTTTATAAAGTTTTTCTCACTTGAAAACGCACTATAAAGTAGGTAACAATCTATTCTTAACTCATCTCGGTTCGAGATTTGTTATAGATAGCAAAGCGATGCAATGAACAATGAATATCAAGTGAACTGTGCACCAGTTTATGACTTAATAACAAACAAGAGTATGATTCACCGGCATTTTACTGACCAAAAAATTTAGTCTATGGAACATATTGTAATAGCTTATTATTCGCGTTATAAATGTATCAGTGCTTTGTATTGGGAACGTAAAAATTTAAGGGAATAGAGTAAAAACAGCGTAAGATCTTGATGCTATGACGTCATTATCCGATGGTGGTTGTTCGCGAGGTGAGATTTGCATTGTCGCCAGAGAGCGGCTCGTTACTGCGAGCTCGCGACGAGATCAATTCAGATCTATTCGCATAGGGCGGGTGCCACCAACCGTAGTGATGTCATTCCATTCATTAACATCGACTATCGATATCTATAAATAATGAGCAACATTCAAACATTTCCGTACCCTTGTTTCATCTGTTTGTCAGCTCATATTCTTTTTGTAGTATATATTAAGGAGTTTTGGGGTTATCAATAAATATAATCTGGAATCAGTCCTTTCCCATATTTATTCTCAATTTTTTAAATTGTTCCCAGTTCACCAAAAATATTTCTTCTAGCTCCTAAGGAATGCACCAAGGGACAAACGCTACAAAAAGTCGCTAAAGATTTCGAAGTTGATAACGTGCTAGTAAAACAAAGTAATGTTATAAAGGACCATTACTGTTTCATATTTAGGATCTACCTTTATGATATGGGGTTTGCAACTGATCGTGTCAATCTGCTACTAAACAGATGGAAAGCTCAGTAGTACCAGAGAGTCGCGATTAGAGCACACTTCTAATGTAAAATAGCCGAACAGTAATTTGACATTTTTTGAATCCTTCATTACGCTCCCGAGTGTTTTCATTGATTTCCAAGGTCATCACGCCGTGCGTGATATATATATATAAATATACATAGAGTTATTATGCCATCAACAACCATACTACCAACGAGAAATTGGACATTCCAGATAAGTGGATTTGTGTTGTTAGTTCCTAGCCTTTTATCATCTTGGGGTACACTTAATACGGAACAGGGGCTAATCAAAACCGTAGGTCTTTCGATCAAAAGTTTCGTTGACCATATGTTAATTATTCCACAGTTACTATTAACCATAGTCAATACTACTGTAACAATTTACTACCATACAGACTGTACGCTTACTGAGCATCTGAATCATATGAATAAAACTCAATAAACATGTATATTTAATTGCTTTGAAGGTGGTATGGTACGTTTATAAAGCTAAAAGTATCACCCTATTGATAACTCCTCTTAATCAATACTTTATTTATACTTAAATTCTGACTTTCAGCATAGTACTCGAATGCCGATGTAATGACAATACTTTTTGATTTATATCACCGTTACTACTAGGCTTAACTCCGTATAGTAAAAAGATAAACTATAAATATTTGTAACTTACATCGACACAATTATAAATAAACCCAACGTGTCACACCACTAAAAGAAACGTTCCACTCTGCAAATCGAAGGCCCGATTGAAATCACCCGGCGGTCGGTAAATAACGTCTTGCGAGCTAATACTTTCCCTGGAGATTGCTAATCTCAAGTCTGTGTCGGTCTGATGAACGCATCGCTGCTTATGTACGTACATATATCAACTATTTGCAAGACGATACTCGCATGGAATCAGAGATCTCCGCGCTGTGTTTGTTCGAATACTTCTGTTTGCGATTGATCTGGGAGATATCTCTAGCCAATACCTAAAGTCAATATTCCAGAAGGGCAACATTAAAATGAAAGTTGTAACTATTAACTTTTTGTGTGCTATTTTATGTCTTCTTGTAGAACTGCAAAGAAAGCGCAGTATAACTTATGGTACACAATAAGAAAATCCATTAACAAATGCAACCTTCCATAATTCACTAGTCCATCTTAGGATGTCGTTATTCTACTGAACTGTGGCTCTAGTTAAGAGGTCTGCCAACAATTATTAACGCAAAGAGAAAACAAAAAAATGTATGTCATAAAATCCCACATACAATTTCAAAGTCACTTTGACATTGTAAACTTTCCGTAGCTGGATATATCCTGACTACAACCAAAAAGCGAGAAACCTAAACAGAGTCACGTTTCAAAGCAAACACTGGCCCTATTCTATCATCTATATCGCTAAAGCATGTTCATGGCTCCCGCCAGATACCAAAAGTAGCGCGAAAGTAGTAGGCTATCAAAAGGGAATGCATGGTCGTCATGAAATTGTTTTAGTGGTATTTTTGTTGATTCACACCAGATAAATCCCGCATATCCCTTCTGTAACCCGCCAGCCATATTGTGGTAATTGATATACAAAGGTAACCTCATGTTCATAAAAAAATTGTCCGTTGTAGCATTGTACGTTAGAAGTGACAACTTCTTGGCTTCATAAACTTGACACACATGTATAATACACATATATGTATCCGACCGAGCCTGTCACGCGGGTCCAGTGTTTTTTCCCTATCCTAAAAGCATGCAACTTGCTAAAGAAGTATTTACTTTCAAAACTTGAAATCCAAAATACCTGCGGTTAGGTATTTGACGTTAACGCCTTAATCCACGGAACATAAGTAACACATAACTCATAAGTTTATATATTAAAGTCGTATGGATCGGATGAATCTGATTTAAGTATTATAAATGAGGGCACAAGCTTACTGATTAACAATCCAAAATTATATAATCGGTACGCATCGGAAAAGTTATTCACCAGTTAAAGTTATTCACTCGTTAGCAATGCAGATGCTTCCGATCCATTCGATACAGACAAGAGAACGGCGAAAGTCACGATATGTTGTATGTGTCGATTAATACCCTCATTTTAGGTTCTATTATATCTGTCCAAATATAAAGTAAAAGTGTGCTAAAATATATGTATGAATAATAAATAAAAAATAAATTACGCATTTCAAATATATTATAAAATATGAGCAACATTAGCTTGTATCCTTACTAATATTATAAATGTGAAAATGAGTTTGTTTGTTACGCCTAGACCACTGAATCGCTTACGATAAATTTTGATATAGAAATAGATGGGACCATGGAGACGATGATAGGCTACTTTTCCTGGCGACGAACTTATAAGAAGTACATTTAAGGGTGAAAAAAAAAATGTAACTTTTATAAGGTTTATTTTTTAAGCATATATCTCATGGTATTTGTACAGTATTATAAGTTTATATATTTTGAATAAGACATTAAAACTTCACTAGATACTGGAGGATAATTTAGGACGATATTTAAAAAAGCGTCACATTTAGTATTCAAATTTTCTCATAACGTTACTACCATCACGGTTAAACATATGTATGAGTATATTTTTTATAGTTAAGATTTAGTATTACGGCCACAATCTCACTTGATGTTAAGTGACGATGTAGTCCAACATGGCGGACCGCTAAGTCTAGTGGAGGAACTGGCTCTCAAGTGCAACTGCTGAAACACACATATAGGTATTTGGCGGCAATATGTATAATATAAGTAGGAAAAGCCCTACCACAGTCTTTTGGTTTTATCGCGATGTTTTCCTTCACGGAAAGCTCAAGCTCAAGGTAGGTGAATTCGAATTCACGTTTCCTGACCTGGCATCCGTACACCAACTGAGCTATCTTCGCTATAGTATACTTTTATACAGTTATACATTTATACATACAGTATATACAGTTATACATACAGTAATACATTTATTATCAGTATTAGAATAGAACGGCAATTTGTATACACATTTGATTGAATATTCTCCCCTTATATTAGCTTATATAATATAACAGATTGTTGTTGTCAAAACCACTTATTATGATTTATTTAAATATCAAATTGTTATATACATAGAATGCTATGTGACTATGCATTATACAGTAGATTGTTATTGCTAAAAACACATAGGCCAAGTTCATCAACGAGAACTGCTATTACTGAAAGCTTAAGTATCACACTGGTAGGTTTAACACCTAGTGTATGGTGGCGGCATTCCATAGAGACTCAATTGCTATATCCTATTACACCCGATAACTTTTATTCTAGATTACAAGTTATTCTGTGTTTATGTTTATAGATCAACAACAAAGAATGGTGCAAGAAAGGACGCAAAGGGGGCCACTGCAGCATGAAATGCGAAGGTACCTATCATACTATACTTCATCATGAGATATTTGCTCATATATTATATTACTATACTACATACTATCATACCATACTGATACAATAAATGCGAAAGTCAGTTTGTTTGGTTATTACGCTTTCACACCAAAACCGCTGAATCGATTGATGACGAATTTTGATACAGAGATAGATGGAACCCAGGAGACGAAAACAGTTAATTTTTTCTCACGAAATATTTATTGCCAGTGGGGTAAATCGAGGGATAAACGTTTTATATTACGGCATCCAATTTATTTGACAAAATCGATATTAAAGCGAGCGAAGCCGCAGGTAAGATCTAGTATACAATAGCTTTAAATACATTACAAAAGATTATCAAGGTTCGCTTGTAAATTTTGTCACATTGGATTATTATAAGATTTATTTTACTACGACAATAAACACCACAGACGGTCATTTGAATACAAACAGAGCTTGAGTCCAAAAGTGAACATAATAAAGTGAATAAAACTGCATAGTTTATTTTAACAGCCAAACATATATATTTTTTTAAGTATAATGATTGCGGTATTCTACTGTGATCTCTTAGTTCAACAACATCATTGTACAAAAAGTTCTGAGAAGGAATATGATTTATCTGTGCTGACCCTTCATATCTACATAGAACATTTTTAAAGACCATGTGTTCATATCTTTATTATTTGAATGCATGGTGGTAGGGCTTTTTCTATTGCCAACCTGGCTAGCTACCACCTTCAAATTGAAAAACTGCTACTAAATACCTGTAAGTGTATTCCGGCAGTTGCACTCGAGAGTCAGTTCCTTACACTAGGCTTAACTGTCCACCATCTTGGGCCACATCGTCAATTAACATCAGATGAGATTATGGTCATAACGCTATCATAAGCCTATAAAGGATAAAATAAAATGGCAAGTTTAAATTAAATAAGACTTTTATTTATGTTATTAATTTTATATCTAAACAGATTGTTAATTTTCATAGAAATACATTTATATTTGTATTTATAGTAGCTGAGTTAAAACGTGAATAAAGAGTTAATTTTGTTACAGTACCTGTTAAATATACTCAGAATATAAGAATATCTTGCAAAAATAAAAACCATCTTCCTGTAATATTGTATACATGCATTATAGTGTTTATTTTTTATTAATTTCAGATCTCCTAAATGAAGACCTGGCCGATGACGTCAGATGCGCTAAACGGATCTTCGATAGAGTTGGATTCAAAGCATGGCCGGTGTCCTACGCCCACTGTAAACAAAAGAGCCTACCAGACATATCTCGATGCTAAAACACTTTTACTCTTTCATCATGTTCAAATATAAACAGATTTAGTACCACAGAAACTAAATAAAAAATAAGAAATAAAAAAAATTGTTACTGTTGACATAGGGAAAATCTTCTATATAGAGAGAAGACATTAAAAAAAACAGGAATAAGGTTATTATTTTTATTTACACCACGTAATTGTGAAATATACTATTTATTATTTAGAAATTGTTAAATAACTCTGTTACATAATAATAATAAAGAAATAAAAATAATAATATAATACACGTATACCTAATCCATCGCTTATCAAATTTGTTTGTTATCCAAAGGACATTTTAACCATTGTATTTAAATTGTTATATTTGAAGTCATAATTATTGTTTACCATTTAAGTAGTAATAAATATGAAATAAAGTATCTAAACTGTATCAATCGATTTACATATAATTTCACCCAATAGTAAATTAAACGAACCATGATTTTGAATTTTACATATACATATAGACGCACGTGTATATCGTTTACTAGCGTGATTAAAACTATTAATTTCTGTATAATAGATCAAAATAGCACATCTTATTTGTACAGTAAACCATTTGACATTCTAATACAATAAATATATACGATAACTTAAATATACAATTCGATAGTAATAAATAATAGACAGAGAACAGTATTTATTAAGTTAATAATAAAATAAAGTATGGTCTCAGGAATAGCAATCTCTATTACAATTGTAAAAAGCAGAATTACCAACCAATTTGATTTAAACTTCACATTTTTTAATGTCCTATTTTTATAGTATTTTCTATAGATTTTTTACAAAGACTATAGTTCATACATATATAATAGCTACAGGCGTGTTCAGCTGACTACAATTGATAGTTCTTTAAAAATTTTTAATAAAGAAAGCAACTGATTTAACGTTGATTTAACATTAACTGATTACTTAGGTAGAGAAATAGACAACATCTGTACGAGAGCTCCTACAACATACAAACATACAATTAAGTTTCAAGTGATGATAGCTCAGTTGGTAGTATGTACACTACCCTGCATCAATGAACGTGAGTTTGAAAATCGTGATGAAACCATACCATGGTGTTTGAGCTTTACTAATGGCCTCCGGCTAGCTACCACTCTCAAATTGGAAATTTGCCGCTATTTGGCGTTTTACCATAGTTAATTTACCTATGGGTATTTACCGGTAGTTGCAATTGAGAGTCAGTCACTTGACTAGACTTAGCGTATTCACCATCTCGGGCGACATTATCAATTAACATCAGTTGAAATTTCGTCCATAACTTTTAACTTATAAAGTATAAAAAAATGGACATAACATATCATCCAGGCTCTTTTATTTGTGAATTTACACTTAAACCGCTAAACCAAACGTGCAACCATTGTATGAAAAACGCTTATAATAAAAATAATTAAAAAATCCATCTATACTAATATTATAAAATTATAATAAATTTTGGTATTTTATATGGAAACCTGGAGACGGTGATAGGATATTTTTTCTCGTAAAAACCTTATTGGAAAAAGAGTAAAGAGAGGGATAAACTTTGTATGGAATGTTTTACTACGTCATCCGATTTGTTGGACAAACCCAATATTAACGCGAGCGAAGCCGCACGTAAAATCTAATAAAACATAAATTAAAAGTAAATAAATTCAAATTCAGTTAGCATATTTACTATAATAATGCACCAAAACCGCTAAGGTTTATGGAGCGCCTAGTTCAATTTATTACTAACCCGGGGCATGCATTAATGCTTCAATACAATTT
Organism: Actias luna; assembly: GCA_039707435.1. Lineage (NCBI taxonomy): Eukaryota > Metazoa > Arthropoda > Insecta > Lepidoptera > Saturniidae > Actias > Actias luna. The sequence goes on along the minus strand of JAZHAC010000018.1, from coordinate 7,835,443 downwards.
TCAGGAGCTTCGAATACTCTGCAAGATAAATATTCAGGCATTATACTTAAACTATTTAACAATTTTACGGTCATAGCCACTAACACAATAAAATGGAAACGCTTGGTATAACTATAGAAGTAGCTTTTAAGTTTTTTGTTAAATCAATATGAAATAGAGTGTACCGTGTACAAATGGTACATGTATATTCGATTTCATTAAAATATATCATATTAGAAAAACGATATAATACATTTTATCTGATATGATATCATAAAGTGATTATTAATGTGATTTAATCTCTATAATTAATGCAATATTTAAAAAAATGTACAATTCACAAATTAACAATATCGAGATACAATCGGATGCATGGACATTTGAATTACATTCATTGATGTTTACCGTTGTATATATTATAGAAATGTAACGTGTTAGCGATGCACCGCTGCTCAGCACCCGTATATAACATACTGTATTTATTACTTATACCCAATCATTTACAAAATTAATAAATTATTTATATAACATGAATTCCATCAAACCGTTTTTAAGTATAGGTAACTAATATTCATTTCATCCTAAAGCTGGGGTATGCGTGTTTAGTCGATCGGACGTCTGTTGTCGCCGCTTGCACTGCATGGAAGACCCCTCCTTCTTTGTCCTTTGGTTACACGTAGACTTGGACACTCAAACCTATATCCACATGTGCCTGTATAGATCCCGTAACGGGGACAATGAAACAACTCAGTTGTTCGAATATATTAGTAGTACGATGGATGATGTTCAGGAGCAGTTCCCTACTGGGGATTTGGTAGTTTTGGGGGATTTTAATGCACACGAGTTGTGATTGGGTTCCACCAAAACAGACCATACAGGACGGCCTGCTTACGCATTCGCTCTAACTCACGACCTTACTCAATTGGTAATCCAGCCCACCCGGATTCCCGATATCTCAGGTCATGCATCCTCATTGCTCGATCTTCTGCTGACGAGCCATCCAACTGGGTTGATGTGTCAGTCTGTGCCCCTTTGGACACATTGGACCACTGCCTGGTTGTGACAACAGTGCCAAGCGCTCAGCCGGCCCCGCGTGTTCAGATTCGGCGTAAAGTTTGGCACTACTCGTCAGCAGACTGGGAAGGAATGCGAGAATATTTCTCATGCATTCCGTGGGGGCAACGCTGTTTTGATGGGAATGATCTTTCGGCTATTGCACAGGCGATTGCCGATGAGATTAAGTTAAGAATGGAGTATTATGTTCCTTCCTCCGAAATCGTCTGCAGTCGTATAGGTAACCCCTGGTACGATCGCGAATGTGCAGATGCTGTTGGAAGAAAACAGGCCGCATATTGTGATTGGGCTAGGGGTCGAGCAAATAAGGATCCGAACATCACTTCCCTCAAGGCAGCTTATAACTCTGCCACCAAAGCCTGTAAGAGAGCATATATCAGAGCGGATGCCCAACGCGTTGCGCGAATTGGCCATAAACTCGTGGAACATCCGGTAAATAGCCGAATCTACTGGAGTTTGGCCAAAGCTGCGCAAGCTAACTTTTGTCGTCCAGCTCTACACCCGCTGAGGTACTCAGATGGCTCGCTGGCCCATACTCCGCAAGAGAAAGCTGCATTGCTTGCTAATCTTTTTGCGGCTAATTCCTGTCTCGACGATCATAATGCACAACAGCCTATTCTACCTAGGCGCTCTCCCAAAATGTTTGAGGTGAAATTCAGGCATTGTGACGTGCTCAGAGAAATGCGATCGCTCGATGTCCGGAAAGCTAGTGGACCAGACGGTATTCCAGCGGTAGTGCTTAAGAGATGTGCAGCAGAGTTGTCCCCAGTGTTAACGCGTCTATACCACATTTCCTACGTCTCTGGTGGTGTGCCTCGGGCTTGGAGAGAGGCTAATGTGCATCCGATTCCCAAAAAGGGGGATCTGTCGGATCCAAACAACTACCGCCCAATCGCTATAACCTCAGTGTTGTGCAAGATCATGGAGCGAATTATAAACAATCAGCTCATCCACCATCTAGAAGACCACTCCATTTTAAACGACCAGCAATATGACTTTCGCCGAAACCGGTCGACGGGTGATCTTTTAGCGTATGTACTGCACCGCTGGGTGAAGGCGATTGATAAGCATGGCGAGACTTTGGCGATTAGTCTTGATATAGCCAAGGCTTTCGACAGATTTTGGCATAATGGTCTTTTCTCTAAGTTACCAGCGAACGGACTTTCCGCAAACTTGTGCAAATGGATCTCTAGTTTTCTACATGAACGCAAAATTCGTGTTCTGGTTGAGGGCTGCGATTCGCAGTTCATGTCAGTAAACGCTGGAGTTCCACAAGGCTCTGTTCTCTCCCCTACTTTGTTCCTTCTGCATACCAATGATATGTTACCTTTAGGCTATACTCATTGCTATGCAGATGATAGCACCATTCACAGAAGCTACCACAGCAAGCCCACTTGTACTCGGGAAGACACAAACAAGAGGCGAGAGGAACTTGTCACTGAACTCAACCAATCATTGCAACGCATATCCATTAGGGGAGCAAATAACTTGGTTGAGTTCAATGTCAAAAAACGCATGTGTGCGCCCTTAGCTGTAAAAAATCTCCGTTTTCTCCTCTCCTTGCTCTTCATAATGTCTCGGTTACAATACGCGACAGTCTCAGTATTCTCGGTATAGATATCCGCAGTGACCTCAACGCCACATTAGAGGTTTTATCTCTACTACCTCGCGACGACTCGGAATTCTTAACAGGGTGCGACGGTTTTTCACGCCTGGTCAGCTGTACCTTCTTTATAAGGCACAAGTACGACCATGCATGGAATACTGTTCGCATCTTTGGGACGGATCCGCAAAATATCTCCTTGATACCCTGGATAGGTTACAGAGACGAGCTGTCCGCATGATACAAGATGTAAACGTTACCAAGCACATCGAGCCGCTTCAAATGCGTAGAGACATTGCTTCTCTGGCTATATTCTATCACATGTATCACGGTGAGTGCTCTGAAGAGCTATTCAATCTTATCTCTTCCTCTCCTTTCCACAATAGAACTACACGCGCTGGACTTTGGAGTCATAGCTTCACGGTAACCCCCATTGCGGCACGAACCAAAAAGTTCGATATGTCATACTTTTGCCGTGCCGTGAAGTTGTGGAACAGTCTTCCGGCCTATGTATTCCCTTCCTCATACAACATCGGGTCCTTCAAGAGAAACATAAGAAAGCATTTACGAAGGCCGGCATGACAGTAGCGATTGGCGATGGATTGTTGTTCTCTCGATGGTCGCTGCTGTTTTTGGACTGTGCTGTACTTAACATCAGGTACAGTGTAGTCACTTTGCCGAGCTACCATAAAAAAAAAGAAAAAAAAACTAATGAAAAAACAGCTAAAGGAATAAACATTTGTAACAAATCGCATCACAAATGTTTCAATAGCTCACATAACATAGTTTTTTATCTAGAAACGTATAGTTTAAGTATTCAATACGGAGGTTTATCAAAGTTGTGATGGGTACCTGCACAAATCTGCTTAATCCAAATTCAATAATCTAAAAGTTCATCACATATCTGAACAGTATGTACCCACGTTCAGGTATCGAAGTATGATCCGCAGCTAAAGTCCTAGACTCGTTCAAACCGGTGGATATTACTAACAGGCACGAACATTTTTAGATTTATTTTTAAGCCGTATTAGGGCTGCCCCACTTATATATTTTTATTCTTCACATGTATAGTTAGCGTTCGGTATCTCAATATGGTACCACTGCGGCCCCTAGTGTTGATAGAGATTTCCAAGTGTAGCGGCCGAAATACACCTACAGTTTCTTAGCGACGTATTTTAACTCGAGGGTAATAGTTAGCCAGATCAACACTATATTAAATTAAATGGTTTGATCACATATTCATTTACGGATCGCTCATGCTCATTGTAGGGATGCGAACATACGTTTATTAATGCAGTGTACGTATGTTCAACATTAGGACATTAGTGCTTCAAAAGATAAGGGCGTTGGAGATATTATCAAATGCAACAGATGTCCATCTTTTAGTACGTATAAGTAATAAGATATGTATTGCTAGCTAGATATGTTAAGGTACTTTTTTTTAATCAAAAAGCAGGGAACTGTGAAAGATTCGACTGTAGGGACATCATCGCCATTTTCACATCTGCCGCAAAATAGTAGGTTCTTTGTTGCAGTACGAAGAATATGGTTATCAACACGCACTGGCGTAATGACACGTGCCACTGTCGGTTCATAAGACAGGGATATTGTATCTAACTCTTACAGTCCTGTAGCTCAGTATAAAACAGCTGACAGCGACTGCAATAAATATATATTGACTAGCAATCTGCCCCGATTACTCACGAGTAGTAAAGCACATGTTCATATTAATTTAATTTTATACGGATATGCAACGAATTTCCCCAAAAGTTAAAGTTTATATTTTTAAGCATTTTCTAGCAAGACTTATTCGGTATTCTGTGCTTGCTATAGAAGACAGTATTGCTACATATAATAAAAGTTTTAAAGAGGAATAGTACATTATCTTCATATAACTTTTTCGGTTCACAAGGAATACGTCAGTAAAGCTTCCAATAGGCATGTGTTTTCCAACATATTAAACATTCATCGTCATATTTCAGACAGTGTACACAACACTTAAGTGAAATATACACCTAAACCTCCCTCATAAAACCCTACATATATTGATGATAACTGCATAAAAATCTATTTCGACGTTTTTTCGTTTATTAGACCGATATACGAACGTGGCGAGGTACTTATTTTATAATATGTACGGATATATTTATTTATTTAAATTTATATACATAATTCATAATTTAAATTAATAAACTATATAAAGACGAATAGGCATTTTAAAGCCCAGTCAATAAATTAAAAAAGTTAAATGCATTACAATTTGTGTAATGCAGTTAATTATAAATCGCCCATGATCGGTAGTCTCCAGTTCCAATGTTAATCAGTGTTTACCACTTATTCCGATTAATGTAAAAAACAAATCTTTTTGAGTTAGAAAACATGAAGCAACCCTGCTTTGAAACACTTTACATGATGGAATTCACCAGTATAAGCCCGAGTTTACGTGTTTGCAAATATTCCTTTTGCTTTCAGTTTCAACGTTGCGAACTGCTGTAAATATAATGGAAGTATATAGTAACCAATACAGACCCAAACAGATAAAAAGACATAACTATGCACCTTACAAACTATATATTTTTTTCGACTAGCAACTTATATTAATACATATATATAGATATAGATATATATATATATATAGATATATATATATATATATATAGATATATATATATATAGATATATATATATATAGATAGTTCTTGTGGCAAATGCAACCTATCGTGTTGCAGTTTATTTTGCGAATTTTACCCACAAAAACTAAAATCACTTATGTAATATACATTATTCAATTATTACTTTCTGTCGGTTTTGCTCACGTTAATGTAGATTATGTCAACCTGTAAGTTACTTTCGATCGCTTGAAAACAGACCTTTTTTTAATAGTAGTTTGTTTATGTATATAAAACTTCATGATAATCTATTTACCAGTTAAGGCGTGAGTGCGTAACAAACAAACAAGTAAATTCACATACACATGTGACTAATATTTACACATACTTTGAAGCGGTGAGCTTTTTTGAAGCGACGATAGCTCAGTGACCGAGTGTACGGACACAGCGTCAAGGGACGTGAATTGGAATCCACCTACAATGAGCTTAAGCTTTTGGTGAAAAAAACATATTGAGGAAACCATAGCATGATGACAGGGCAATGTTTTTCTAATTCCCGCCTGGCTAGCTACCACCGTCCAGTTGAAAATCTGCTGCCAAATACTATTAGGTGTGTTCCGGCAGTTGCACTTGAGAGCCAGTATCTTAACAGGTTTAGCGTGTCGATCAATTTGGACCGTATCGCTACTTAAGATAAGGTCAGATTATGATCATAACATATAAGCTTATTAAAAAAAAAAGCTATTTGTGTGGTACGGATTTTAGAATATTATGTTTAAACCATAATATATTAACATGAGGTAATTCATTTTGTATCGACAATATAATAATTTTAGGGTTTTAAAGGCTACGGATACAGATGGTTAAGTACTAAATAGAGTCCTCCAATATGAAGCCCGCACATTATACCAACGGACCTATCTTCCAAACATACTGCACCCAGCGGGGCATTTTAACGCCCATAACGTTTATACAAATATTTAACATAAAAACTAACATTAAAGTGATAATTTCACAGGTTTCCCATAAGTTTGTGACATTAGTGTTACGAAATAACCAAAAACATCATGAACATTTATTTACTGGAATGGCCATCGGCCCACTCTAACACGACAACTACTTCTATCTTTGCTAATAAGAAAAGCAAATAAACACAAATAAGTAAATATATATACGTATACCTGTCTATAACCGTCGTGTCCAGTATTGAAAGACCTCCACAACTATCGCGAGCAAAGTTCTAAGAATATATTGAAACAAATACATTTATTCAATTATTGTATCTGTTATTTATTCGTAATTAATATTAATTTTCGCGTTTATATTAATTATATTGTGATTAAATCTAAACATATTATTAGTTAATATTATAGGCCATATTATGATACATATAGAATATTTTGAAATAAAATATACTACCACTTGTATGTTGTACTAGCTTTTACCCACGGGTTCGCTCGCATTAACATTGATTTTGTCAAGCAAATCGGATGACACAATAAAAAGTTTGATGTAAAATTTTATTCTTACTTTGTCGCACTTCCAATAAGTTTTTCGAGAGAGAATGGAGCCTATCACCGTCTCCAAGGTTCAATCTATACCATATCTATACTATACCAAAATTCATCGTAATCGATGCAGCGGTTTAGACGTAAACAAACAAACTCACTTTCGCATTTATAGTATTAGTAGGGATATGAATAAATCGATTGTAAATTAATAGAAAATTGATATTTTTTTAACGAGTTTTCAGAAGTGTTATTGAAAAATCGCAATGATACTACTAATCAATAAACTCATCAAAAACAATCAGGTCTTTTTTCAAACACACCTCGTTCACTCTAAATCCGAAGACATATAGACACATTTTTATACCATAATCATGATCTGTGATCATTATAATAAACGTGTCTAGGGACATTTTTGAAAAATATGTTACTTAAGTGTACCAATAATGCTGACTGTAGTAGTAGTAATAAGTAATAATATTACACATTACAGACTGCAGGAAATTCCTTCATTAAGGTGATTATTTAGCCAGGATGTCTTACAAAACAGTCGGGATGCATTCCAGTCCTGGCACATCCTCAAACACTATGTAAAAGCACCGTCATAGTGTCGACACGTCGCTATTTAACATTAATTACTGATTACCTTGATATCTAAATGACAAATTATACTAAACTCCCGGCAGCCACCGTTATTCTGTAATTACAATTTTGAATCAAGAATAGCTCAGTCGGTAGCATATAAGAATGGCGAATCAACAGACCCGAGTTCGAATCTACCTGCAATGAGTTTGATCATTCGATGAAGGAAAACATCGTAACAAATCAATAGCATTGTGGGTTTTCTAGTATCCACCTAGCTAGCTACCACCTTCAAGTTGAAAATCTGCCGCCAAATACCTATAGGTGTGTATCGGAAGTTGCACTTTAGAGCCAGTCAATCCACTAAGGTTAACGTGTCCACCATTTTGGGTCACATCCCCACTTAACATCAGATAATAATGTGGCCAATAACGCTAAAAAGTTTGTCTATAAAAAAATAATCAAGTAAACTTCTCTTTATCAAACTCAAATATAATTCTTCCAAAAAAGCTGCAAAGAGAATCTAGTTACAATACAAATTAAAATAATATCGGTGATCTTTGAAAGGTCAAGTAATAATGGGCATCGTCGGTGACAATAAAAAGGCAACAATGCGCCGTAATGTCATCCAAGGCAGGATTCTCACGTCAGTTGATAGGTCATTGACGTCCCATCGATTGGAGATGTGTTTTTTGCAATCGATTCTGCCGATGCACAGCAAAATGCCTGGTACGTTAACGAGAAGAATGATTGTGTCCGTGAATACCGTGTCGTAAAAAATAGATATGTGGGTATGTTTGTTTACGATTCTTTTAATACGCGGAATTGAAAGTATTATCTGGGCAAATCTCTAAGCCGTTGAGTTGCTCATCAATTAAACAGATTATAGATAGCTGTATATTTTTTTGTTTATATCGAGTATTTTCTTGGAATTACAATAAAAAAATTATATACTTTTTAGGGTTTTAGCGATACCTTATTTATAATAATGTTTTATATTAATAAATATTTGATTTTATCACTATTTTATTTTTATCGTACATGTCTGTATGTAGGAGTCGTTTATTATGGCGTGTATATAAATAACTATTTATGTAATTTAATAATGCATATGCATAAATCATAACTATCTATATATATCTATATATTCAGTCACAGAGTTGTAATTACCTTAGAGATCTATCATAATATTATTGGTGTAGTGTGTCTGTTTGAACTTTGAAGGCTGAATGATGAGACGGGATCTGTTTCGCTGCGTTCAATATACATTAACCTATTTGTATTATTGTACATTTTTCGATCAGAATGTCAATCTTCTTTTGTCAATTATTTTCTATAATGTTTGTTTTTCTATAACTAAACCAGGGTCGACAATTTTTGAAATCAAATAAAATAATATTAGGATGAAACCCACTGGAAAAGGAAGTAGAAGGGGGTGAGTTTTTAAAGGTAAAAACGGTTTATTTCGATTTCCGGCAAAACTACAAGCCCTACGAAAAAAAGTTAAAAGCTAAAGTTCTAGGTAATAAAAAGATCTACAACTTTTATATTTACACTTTTTTATATAATCTGAAAATTGATGTTAAAAATTCAAATAACCAAGTTTTTGGTTCTTTGTATCCCAAAAAATAAACAATATTTGGTGAAAACTTGCATTTTTATGCCCTAAACACACCGTAATTTTTTTGATATAAACTGTTTTTCTTTTACACCTTATTTTGACTTAATATTGCAAAAGCACCCTATTTTTAAATCGAAAATTTTCACGTCAAAATATCAACTTTAAAAAAAAATAGTGGGCTTTTTGTTCGTCGAAATCTCTACTTTCTAATGGTATAAAATATATATGTATATTACTTTGGTAAATATTCTTAAATGAACATCTGTATTTAGACTTTAAACTTTAGATTGAGACAATCGAATGACAGGAGAATTATAAAAGGAATGAAAATTATGTAATGTAACATAATAGGAATTCACACATTCGAAGATTTTAATATACACAGTGTAGATAGTTCCATAAATATTATGAAGTAATTTATACATAATTAATAGTAAATTTGATTAAACCTGAACAATGCAGAAGTATCAAATATAGAATAATTTCGCAATAAATTTTCAATATGGTTAAATATTCTGGACTCGAGCCATAATACAGCAGGGACAGCGAGACTGCATTCTTTTCCTTATGGGCAGTCGATGCTTTAGGCCAGTCCTTATAATCCGATCACGAACATTTAAACAATAGGTTTAGAAGCTCTAACTCAACCCAAGTATTATTTTTTAATACCTATTTTCTTTCTATAATACATAGCTTTAGCGTTGGACTAAAATCCCTGTTTGTCTTAAGTATCGATAAATTAAACCTGGAAGAGAAGTCAATCTCAAGTTTAATACCAGAATTTGAGGACAGATGTATCATTTACAGTCCTTTTGTAATGTATGCAAAATAGCAGAGAATTAAATACATATATAGAATGAAAATAGTTCCATTAGCAGAGTAGTTGAGAAGCAATAGATTAGACTAAGATGGACTGCACGGATGACTTAATGATTAAAGCAGTTGCCTCGATGCAATCCCCTAGCCCAAGTGCTGTAGGTTCGAGTCACCCACGGAACAATTATTTTTGTGGTCCGCAAATATTTTTTTGAGTGTTTTTCTTACTTTATGTCCGTTCATTGTATTTACTTGACATTGGCGAAATTGCTTAAATAGCCAACTACGATCATTCAGGAAAGAGTAGGATGCACATGTAAGACATAATCAGAAAATTATTGAGTATGAAGGTGACTGATCGTACTTAGGAGTAAAGGATAAAGGAAGATCAAAGATGGTATGGCTGGACTGTATAGGAACTTATATGTGTGTAAGAGTAAAAACAGTGACATGACAGCTGAAACAGGAGAGTGGAAGAGAAACATTTAGCTAGGCTCATAACGAGAATAAGAAGAAACTCAAATAATATCCCATCTTAACGCAGTTCTGTAACTTATAGCTCTAGAAATTAATATCAAAATAGGATGAATTAAAGAAATACAAAATAATAGCTGACTTTAAATTATTAAATCGTTACCACCCAAGTTAAAATAATTAATAATATAGTAAGTAAACATTAATCTTTGTAATCTAAATGCACTGTTTATACCAAAAATGACATCGGAACGAACATAAAACGGACTATTTTGAAAGTATACAGCGTTTAACCGAGCGATAATAATAATACTTAAGTCAAATTAACACCTATATATGGAGGCATGACATTATCAATGGAATGAAACTGAACATACAACACCCACTACTTGTTGCATATGTGTTAATAATAAATGTAGAAACTTGAACCGTTTTGCAAACAGTTAATTTTATTAAATCTGAGCCCCAAGAAGCAGATTTAGCTGGTCTAAAAGATAAATCCAGTCAATAAATGTAGAGAAGAAATAAAAACTCAAGGTCGATGTTCCTTGTATTTAGATATAGTTCTATTAGATATATAATTATTAGTCTATTATCGTTTATAATTTTATTGTGTTTAATATTTAATTTGGATGGTTTAATTTATTACTTTATTATTTCATTTTATTTAATAGGTATTTGTTAATTGATAAATGCATAATAATAATATATGTATACCTAAACGCCCCAGTCTAATGACTGTTGAAAACATTTAACGACATTGTAGCTGATGATTGCAACACCAAACTTCGAGGCATTTATAGTGCATTGTATGCATGTGATTTGACATTGGTCTTCTCAAAAATCGCGATACTTTAATAATTAAGGATACCATGTGGTAGAAGAGAAGGTATATACTGTCTGAGAGATGGACCATCTTTACTGTATGACAAAGTGTAATACAGTTAACTTCTTCATTCGTATGAAGAACAAGGTTACCCTAAATTTGTGATTATTACATTAAAAAACTAAATAGAAATATACGGCTTATTTTTTTTCCGATTAAGTATACTGAGGTATAATTTGACGTCAGTGCTTATTTGTTTTTATAATTTTCATTAAAAATAGTTGCTTATGAGATTTTTTATCGTGGGGAAATGCATTTATGCATATCCTCCTAGTCGAAGGAGACTGAGAGAGTCATGTGGGACTCGCCCGGCGCTAGCCGTCGGGTATACTCACTGAAACGCCATGGCTATCTGTCGCCTTGCTGGGCCAATGCGGATGCGAAGTTGCAATCACCGCGTTGCACCGGCGATACCCCGGCCTGATAGTAAGGTTGACCCCGTCCTGGCAGATTGGCGAGCTGCCCTGTCAGACAGCCGGACTGGTGCAATGAGAGGCGGGTGCTCCGACCCGCCCTCCTCAGTCTGGGCAAGAATAATCTACACAAATCTTTAAAGCTGAAGAGTAACAACAAATGACAAAACGAAGAGATTAAGATAATATATAATATGTGGACAATTCTGTATTATTCAGTAACTACATTTGCCGAAGTATTATTTCTACGTGTAACTGCTGAATGACAAGTTTCGAAATTTCGCATCGGAGCTCTCCCAGTACTATCGCAATTGACGGCGTGTCAGGAGTCGATCAGGTTTATCGTGTTCTAATGGAGTGCGACAGGATCGCATCAATCATGACTTAATAGGTACTTTTAGTTATACTTAACATACTAATACTTATGCTAACATAATAATAGAGAACAGAATATACTTTGGACTGTATAATAAAATATTATAAGACACCTATATTAAATAGGCGGTTTGTCTTTTTAAATATATTCGATATCAATATTCAATAGATAAGTATCATCTATTTGCTTACAACGGTGATACGATGAGGTTAAATATTACAAAAAAATTACCCTTAGAAAAAGCGAAAAATTAAACATATGTATTGTATAGAAATTAAATAAATCAGATTGTGATGGTATTAAAGTGAAAATATGTTTTGTTAGAAAATCTTTATATGTGAGTTATTCATTTGGACATCGCGTCCCAATGATCAAAATAGCCATAAAATTTGTTCGATTCCTTATAAGTATGTATATAGCGATATCATGAAACGTTTAAAAACATAAATTTTATAGCGCAAACGCGTGTGAATCGCTGATCATGCAAACATAATGTGTAGGTATACCGACAGTTGGTATCTAAAATTGGAAAGTAAAGGTATGATGTCGCCCACGTGATGCGTGGGGGCACCCGCGGACGAGCACAATGACAGAGGCTCCGAGCGCTTGTGTTTTCCACTTGGAAACACATGGTCACACATCCACATTCATTGTTAAAGCGTTAGCGATTTCCATAGTTTTTATTCCATTTTATTTTATTTCCTCTTAAAGGTGACTTCATTATCTTTTATGTTAAGATGTGACTTTCTATAAAAAATTAACAATGGTTATAAGTTTAATAATTGACGAATGTAAATGCAAATACGCTTCAGTCCAAAATTGGTATTCTATATGTAAGTACATCAAATAGTTGCTGCTTTCGAGCACTACAACTACCTTGGAACTGTGGAACCATCTTCCTCCTTCCTATGACATTGGGTCCTTCTTTAGAGGAGTGAAAAGGTACCTAAGTAGGCCATCATGACAGCGGTGACTGGCAGTGAATTTTGGTTTGTTGTCAGTTGTCGCTAATTATGATTGTTCTGTACTTCATAAGGTCACTATGCTCCGCAACATTAAAAAAAAAAAAACAATTTTGTTCTGAAGCGGATTTTCTCAATTCATAATATATTATGAATCATGAAGTGCATGAAAAGGGTCTCCAAAAGTGACAATAACCTAGTACGTCTGGCTGACACTTGACTAACAGTCTCTTCATCAGTCACAAACTTTTCATCACGGCCCGGATGATTTTTTTTAATTACGAATTTTATCGACTCGAGGAAGGAGAAAAACAAATTATAATGTGGAAAAGTTTATAAAATTGTTATAAATTGCTAGGTAAGCTCTCCACAAAAAAACAGGTAAGCTCTTTACACACCGGAACCGTAACGTGCCATAATCCCTGAGGCAATCAACATTAGGATCATAATAGTCATTGATATTTCCCAGTGTTGATGTCCCGTTGACCTTTTTTAAAAAAATTTTGTTAGTCTAATAACCTTTTCTGTAATATTTTTTTATATATAATATGTGTCCGCCATTTTACGTATAATATGATTTCTCAAAATGAATATTTTGTTATAATTAACATTTTAACGCGAAATATAAATAGTAATCGACGAATTTGTTTATTTTATAATATGATTTTTTTATTACTGACGATGTGGTCCAAGATGATGGACACGTTAGTTCTAGTGGAAAGGCTAGAACTCAAATTCAACTGACGTAACACACCTTTAGGTATCTAGTGCCACATTTTCAACGTAAGAGTGGTAGCTAGCCAATCGGGCACTAGAAAAAGTCATGCAAAATATAATCTGAAAGTAACAACAGCTATCAATCCATTAGGAGTATTCACGGTCAGGTGACCTACAAGCCTTTCACAAGGTTGACTTATCAAAAAATAATAACGAGTTTATAACCATGTATATTGTAGTAGACTCCGTTAGACATCTATGATACTCCGCTTGATTACTAAATATACGCCGTCATAACTCGGTTCACTATAATAGTATCATGTTAACGACTAATATGACTTGTTTGTGGTGATCGCAATTTAGGTGCACACAATTATTGCGCTTCTCAAATATATTACTTTATAAACCTCACAAGTAACATAAAATCCAAAATCAATAACATACTAAAAATAATAAAAGTTAAAATTTATATTAAAAAAAAAATAATTCCCGCCACCGCTTATGACTATAACATAAATTCTAATTAAATACTATACATCACTATTACTGCTGTCAAACGATCTTTTATTTAAATTCGAAATCAAATAATAAATTATAACTTGAAAGCGACCACTTATAATACGTAACCATATGTGGACATAAGGTTTTTTTATGATTGTGAACATATTTTTTTCATTCTTGAGGTGTACCGGGCTGTATTTACACAAAAGTAATAAAATATAGGTAAAAAAATATATTATGTTATAACATAGGCACTCATAGAACTTTTGTTGTGGAATTATTATGGAAATCTACTGACTTGACCAATTTCAAAATCTACTTCAGCAGCCTCACTTGTGAAAATTTGTTTCTCTTTTGACTCTTTCTGAATGCGCTATGTCGGCTTACATAGAAATAGATTTAACAATAAATATCTACTTACTTTGAAAATTATAAAAAAAAAACAATCACAACATGAAATATAACGACGATCTATGCCCTGATGCCAATGTGGGCTGTATTTACTCATAAATAAATTACAAATGACGGTATAATCGCCTACGTGATCTTGTTTTTATATACGTTGCCTCGACAAATTAACTACGCTTCTCAACAGCTTGAACAGTAGAATCCAAATACCACCATCGAGAAACTAAAATCAGGAGTTAATGAGGTTTATCTTCTTTGACGTATCCATTAACAGAGAACCTTGGCAAATACGATTATGGGAATGAATTAAATAAAAGGAATAGTCGTAGCCAATTAACATTGTTTGATATTTCTATAGTGAATTTGTTGAAGAGCTTCAAGTTCCACGTCACCTCCAATTTTACATGTATTTACAGGCTGCGTGAACTACTTAATTGCACGTATGCCATACATTTATTTACCATTTACCACCCTAGTTCTATGAAATAGTTATGAATGCAACTCAAGGCTATCATATTCCGTCTTCAAGATATGTACAAACGGTTCAAAAAATTAAAAGTTTATTCGTATGAGGCATGGAAGGGTTTATTTGACAAAGAGCTTTGAATTGACACCTCTAATTTATTTTGGAGATTTCTTAATTGTCCTCATTTACACTAGCTCTTCCCACACATCTGGAGATATGCTGTGAAATAACTCTTGTAAAGAAAATCTGTGTAATAAAGGAACCGATTCATAGTTCTGCGGTATCCATACTTTAGCTATAAGACTGTATATGAAATAGACTGGAAATACCATGTTTAAAGTTATAACATAACTATATAAACGAATATTGCGGTACGTGGGTGATAAGCATAATGTAGTAAAATTTTCCGCCACATCTCATTTCATCTTAATTCTTATAGTATTATGAAATTAGTCAAGTGTTATTTTTTAATATTATGCGATATGATGCATTAAAAGATTGGCTTTTAACTGTGTTTTAAATATCTCTTTCGTAATATAACCTAAAATAATCTTTGAAACTTAGCAAGCGTAATTAACTGTTCAAGATTTCAAAGTCTGCTATACATTTACTGATCTAATAATGAGCACAATCCTAAATAATAAGGAAGGACCGGAGAAATAGGAATCATTTTCAGATCTATTACAACGGTTTACAGCTAATAATTTAACAAAAACTTTCAAAAACCAATATTAACCCTTGTACTCACTAGAAACTGACGTGTGGCTAAAATCGACTTAAAATAATTTTGGTCATTTACATACCTAGATTCGAATCATATAAAACTGGATTATAAAGTGTACTATATTAATTCAGTGTTTCATTGAAATGCAGTCGGCCCATTCACAGCGAGCGTGGGTCAACACAGAGCCGCCCGCGCCCGCCACGTCCGCCGTGCCCGCGGCACCATTGTCTGACTGTGTGTGGGCGAGTTTATAATCATTCACATAATTACGATACCGGTGACGTGTAAATTAGAGTGCTTTAACTTTGTTAAATTTTAACGAGCCTTAATGAATTAGTTTGGGCACAGAGTTTTAACTACCTTTTGGCAAGGTCGCTTACTCTACGTTAATATGTATGTAACGATTTGAATTTATGAATAGGTCTTCTAAATTTTTCCAAGGTTTTTTTGTAGTATCTATAAAGACTGCGTGTTAGTATAATATCATAAATATTATAAAACAATCATTTTTATAGTTATTTTCTGACGTAGAGATTAAATCGAATTTCCGCTGAGGATGTTCCATTTATACAAAAAATGGATACAATAGTTATTCTTGTTCTGTAATTTCGTACTAACGTGACGCGTTCTGTTACAATACGCTGTATTATTAAATTCAATTAAAAATGTAAATACTGCTACGCGAGTGAAGCCGCTAATTCATCTTGTTTCCTACAAATATATAAAACAAGATAAACATTTATCAAGAAAGTAAATGCGAGACCGGAAAGTTTAGATCCGAACTAGTTAGGAATGGATTAGCTTCGACCAACAGCCGGTAGTCTATTTGTTTTGTTAAACTGCAAACAAGCAGACCAACGCGACGACCGAGCAACAGTGCCGCAATATCATTGTGCACTCCGTAGTGATTCATCACATTCAGCTCTATCTACAAATTGATACTATGATTGATAGCATTTAGAAACATTTTACTCTCTAATTTCTTCATAATAGATAACTCTGAGAGGCTGCGATGAAATACTCATTTTGTAATTGTTGTCACATAATATGATTACAATAAATATCACTTAGTTGTTATAAACATATCCGTAAGTCATATAAATCATAATTATCGCTACATAACATAATATGTTCTTTAAATCTCAAGTCTTTGTTTTTTTATATAAATATCTAGGCATCTGATTTTACTAAAGAAAGTTCGTGTTTTTGTAACCACTTTCTATATTTTAGTTCGTGCTTATAATTTGCTGAGACTTGAACTTACTGACGCTAGACCCATATTGATTTTTGAAATAGTAATATATAACAATTTACTTCAATTGCATAGTTGCCTACACTGCTGTAGTTGCATGACTAGGCATTCCGAGATCATCTAGTGTAATTCTAATAGGGTCAGGTAAAATGGATCTGTACTTAAATGGGTCGCGACCGCTATCTACAAGACAATAACCCTATTATACAGACTTTTTCGCAAATTATCCGGTCGTAAGTCTAAGTCCTAAGTCCGGTCCTATGAGCTACCTTGAACCTATTATAACATAAACTATAAAGATGTACTATGAATATTTAATGAAATAGCTAGACTCAGGGTCTTCAAAGGCAGTCAAAGGTAACATCTCAAATACTCCGTGAACGCCCTGCGAGGAACCTAAATACCACCGAGTTTTAGTAGGGTAATTTACACATACTAATTGTACCCGTCGGCGGCGCGTGGGCGAGCACGATCCATCATGCCTACAGTTGGAAATATACTGTGTGCTTACTATAAAGAAATTCAAGAAATCTTGTTTTGTGTTGCTTAACTTGTTTTCCTATGTCATTGAACAATTAAAAACCAGTAGGGTGTCAACCAGAAAGAACAAGATAGTATCGAGCGACCGAAGAATTTAACGAAAATCGATTCGACATGAAATCCATAATGAAAACAATATTATTTTTATTTTTTATAAATAAAATATATTTTATATAATATTTTATATAATTTTATCGTATGTGAGTTAGAATTTGGTCCAAGATAGCGACACCTAGACTGAAGAGCTTACCTCTCAAGTGCAACTGACGAAGCATACCAAGATATGCCTGGTTACATTCAACTTGAGAATCGTGGCTGGTTAGGTGGATTTATTAGTTAGCAAATGTGCTTATACTAAGTTATATTATCGCTATAGTATTTTCAAAAAACTCATACTCATTGCAGAATTAAAACACTTATCGACGAACACACGCTACCATTGACCTATTATTGCTTACATATTTAATACAATTTTAATTATTTTACTTCTTAATATTTATTGCCAGACCTATTCCGTCATATTTCTCATACCCCAAGCAATGCGATGTAAGCAGATGCCATATTTTACTAGCGACCTGCTCTGGCTTCGCAAGGAAAAAAAATCTGTTGATCTCTTATTACGTATTTCGCAAAGGCAAATCGATAACTAATAAATGATTGTATGATAAAATGATGGTATTGTAATGTAATGGTAATGTATTGATTGTATGATAATAAATTATTGGCAATAAATTAACAACTTCAGTACAATAAAGCTGATATGTACTACGAATTTACCATTTGAAAGCGAATATGCAGTGATCGTGAAAACTCTTTACTTCAAAACAAAAAAAAAACATTTAAATACCTTTCAGAATATAAATAACAGTGATAATTTATTTTATCTTCACACGTTTTCTCATCCAATCAAAATTGTCCCGAGAGGCGCAAAACAATAATGGGTCAACAGTCAACAGCAACGGCCGGGAGCCGGGCTTTGTTCATCATAGACGCGCGGCGCAAAACAAAACTCTATGCGATCTGACCGAGTGTAACGCTTTTGTTCATTATCTGCTTTGTTAAAGAATGTTATTACATTGACATACCACATAGCATAGTCACAATAAGAACTACCATTGAACTGAAATCCTGTAGGTTTGATATCAAGTTATCTTTTTAATGTAAAATCTTTTTTAAGCGTGCTAAGAACTCTATATTTTGAGTATTGAATAAAACTTAGTCGTCACGCTCGGCTGTGTAACGATAGTTCGGGTATAGGCGCCTCGGGTCTACAAGTGAACGAGCGTGGTGCAATCATAATAAGCAATATCTTTGAACCGAAAGAGATTTGATCTCAATTATTCTTTTTAAAATGAATTTTTTAGGTGTGGTTAAAATGAAATTATCTTTAGGTAACAGAGCCGTCACGCTTAGCTACGTATTGCTCGTTCAGGTATAGTTAGTTTGAGTTGCCTAAGGCAGCAAAAGAGATATAGCCAACGCACCACTGCTATAATCGCTCGGTGAGCGTTACATAAGAGAGCATGACGCAACAGTCATGTATCAACATAACATCCAGTATCAACATAAACACTAAAAAAGACATCATGACGACATTCAAACTCCCGTATTGCCAGAGACCAGGGATAACATATAAACATCTTCTGCAGGGTTCGATCACGTCGTATGACTGACTCGGTGTAACATGCATAATAGTCCATTGTGTACAAAATATCCATAGGTATGTAGTATGTAGGCTGTTTAATCATCACAATAGAAGATTAGGAATAAATCTACTATGTCCTAAAAAGTCTGTATATGTTAGTGTTTAGCCACGACATTGTTTGTGGATATTATTTCAATTATCACAGTGTATAATATACACAGTGGTTAATATGTGATTAAGCTTACTTGATGTTTGTCTCTATCTTGAATCTGAAAAAAGACTGACTGTTGAGTAGACACTGGCTTATAAAGTACAATATTTACGTGCACCTAGACAGACTTACTATAGATGTTTTTTAATAGTTACACGTGAAACTGAAGACATTATGAGATGTGTCCAGGACAACTTAAACCGGCAATTCATACCCGGTTATTATCTCTTAGGCGTACTCTAGCTGATTCTGAAGCGAGATACACATAAGTTTAGCACTATGGCAGGCGTTGTAGCTGGTGTATGATGGGTTCGGTAAGTCGATAGTCATATTTTATTATATAGCACTTTGTAAATTTCGCGTGTTACGGGTAACCAGGGCGAAACGTCGAGCATTTAGTAAAAAGTAACGTTTTAGACCCGCGTTTAATATCTATAATATAATATTTTATTATAGGTTAATTTGTCATAAGGGATTAAAAAAACTGTGTGTTCTTAAGACCATACGAAAGAAGTGAAACGTCACTATATGTCTCTTGCGTTCCTCAGTCGCCTCGAGCCGACTTTACCCGAACGAGTTCACACAAAAAGGTTGTGCATTACAATTTCAAAACCTCTCCATAAGCTTCAAAAAACTGAGAGCACTTAAATTAACTGGAAACATAGAACTAGAACTTAAATAAAGTTTCAGCAACAGACTGCGATGTTTCAATATACTATATAATAGAGTTTCATTTTATAACGACACATAGGAAATTATGTACACGATCGTACACAGAAAGCTTTTAACGGTAAATAATGTTCAACAACTCCGTACCCGATATTCCGTCATTTTATATTAATTTAGTTCTATTAAAATAAGGTGAATGTTAAGGTGATGCTGGTCTATATGAGAGAAATATGCTTGTGGATTTAGGTGTTTTATGATCACACTTGTATCACCGTATGTTTACTTATTTTCTTTTATATCACTTAATTAGATTTTTTCTATAAAATTTCGCCATAGTAACTAAGTGTATATAATTCGGATCATCATGCTAAATTATAATACTATTGTTATTTCTTATTGGATTGTCCTATAGTTGCTGTTATAAAAATAAAGGATCCTTACTTATATAATAATAAAGTGATAATGCGAAAATGAGTTTGTTTATCTGTCACGTTTTCACGTCTAAACCACTTAAGGGAGTTTGATAATTTTTAGTATAGAGATAGATGAGAACCTGGAGACGGTGATAGTCTAGTTTTTCTCGTCAAAAACTTATTGGAAGGAGGTAAAAATAGGGATAAACTTTGTATGGAACTTTTTATTGCGTTATCCGATTGCTGATGACAAAATCAATAAAGCTACAAAATATAAAGATTAAACGAGGGAATTCAACGTCGCAGAAAGACGATTTTTTTTTTTATAAAAAAAAATCTTGAATTAATTTTTTTATTTACATTAGTTTTCAAACAAATTTAGATAACACACAGCTATGTATTTGAAAGTGAAAAACAAATGATTTTTACAAATAAACTAAGCCGGGAGCGTTTTTTTCCACTTAATAAATGTTACGGCATACGCGAAAATTGAAAAAATCCCTTACGGAGATTGGAAAAGGCTTTATGGAAAATGAGTGTGAGAAATTCAATAATACGTTACATAGTAAATCAAGCAGCAGAGGATAGATAATTGAATGTAATCATAGACAAATAGTAAAAAAATACGAATACTAAAAACTTTTTTAAATACATCATGATGTTTCCTTCATTACATGCATATATTATTAAGTAGCTATTACCTTTGAATCCGTTCATATACCCCATTTTTGAAGGGTGTTTTGTTCATACTTTATAGGTTCTACGTTTGGCCACAATTTTATCTAATGTTCAGTGGTTATGTGGCTAATAGTGGACACGCTAAGTCTACTTGAGAGACCGGCTCTCAAATGCAGATACCGGAACACACCTATAGGTATTAGACGACAGATCTTCGCCTTAATGGTGGTTTCTAATCAGGCGAGCTATAAATAATGCTTATTTTGCACAGCGCGCAGCACAATATATAATGCCATGCTATGGTTATATCACGATGTTTTCCTTCACCGAAAGTTCAAAGTCATTGTAGTTGTACTCGAACTCGGGTCCCTTAACGCGGCGTCCGAACACGTTCCCAATTGAGGCATCATAGCTCCAATGCAAACTTATCAGTGTATTCAGTACGTATTCCTTCATTTTCGTTTTGAATGTGCATACTGATCGTACCTTTTGCTATAGTGATGAAATACAGTTCTAAATTTTAATCACGGTATATTTAAAATTACCTGTTACTGCCGCGGCTGTCACTGTTTTTCGTTAATATCTTTGTGGCAGTATACTATGCTAATCAGCTATGACATCTCATTTAAAACCTTCGTTTCTATTGCATTTGAAGTAAAATTGATCACTTGGCCATAGGAAATAACGTAAAATCTGTATAGTTAACCTTTATATCATCTGTTAAGGTATAATTTCCAATAGACCTTAAAGTATTCCCAGCAACCACAGCAACCAAAACTTTCTCTGTTCACGAATGAACAATCTTCATAATATATCAAAGTGGAGTTTGTTTCGCTTGAGGTCACACTGTCGCTTCGAGTACGCGGAGTTGAGTATTAGATTTGGGAAATAATTGACCTCGGTAGGCTTTAATACAAAATTATTAAATGGGTAAGTGCGTGTGCGATAATGTTGAGAATAATTTACTAAAAAAAAATATGTATTCATATTTTATAAGAAAATTGTGTCTAAGCCAGATTTGTTCTTTGTATACTTTTAGAAAATGTATGATTAGGTAACAATTTACCTGTATGTGAATATAGCGGATAACAATTTTCCCTGTTTTGACTATCTGTTTATGTGTATATCCTTTTACGTACTTTACATCGAAACTATTGGATAGATTTGACCATAATTTAACAAGATGATGCTCAAAATAATGAATAATTTACACGAAATACTTTTATTCCATAATATTAATAAATTCTTCTGAAATAAGGGGTTAAGATTTAATACTTGTAACAAATGAAGTTCTTGGCGGATTTTATAACACTACTATGATTTACAGCATATATTTCCTATAGCCTGATACCTATAAAATATGTAAAAAAATTGTTTCGATCGCTACCGTTAATTGATCATAACACGATAGAACGAGATAGATAACATGAATTCGACACAATGAAGATGTTTCGTTTCAGAAATATTTTTAATTCTTTATTTAGGCCTAATCTTATTCAATGCGGACGAAGTCGTAGGTAACAGTGTATAGGCTAATATATACATACCAATGTATTATCGTTGAGTTGCAAAGTCGCCCTCACACCGTCCTAATGTTGTTACGTTTAAGCCAAATATAAAAGTTATTATTTTGAACATAGACATATTTGAATATAGATATTTGAACTTATCGAGACATGCTGTCAATCCCACATTAGGTAATAGGAACGTATAATATCTTCCTAGAGAACACTACAAACTAGTTTTGAATAAAAGAAAAAGGCGTAACTGCGTATCAGTATGACATGAAAAATGTTTAAAACTAAATCGCGATCACCAAACACAAGTTTTAACACGTGCCTTAAGCTACATTGCACTCACAAGCTACATTTATCACGCTCACGGCCGTCATTTTTCTCGTTTCACTAGCTTTCAAGCGTACAATCATTACCGCAAGTAGAATGAAGTATTAGTCCACCCTTGCAAATGGGTCGTTGTGAGCTTAGCACGAAGAAAAATAATTGTCTTCACTAGACTTAGTCTGTCCACCATTTTGGGCTGTTACTTAAGATCAGATAAGGTTGTGGTCACAACATTAAACTTATAAAGTATAAAAGTTAAGGCTACAATAAAAAAGCAAATCTGTCGCTAAACTTGCAATCATTTGTGCAACACACGTCATGGTAAAACTTATTATTTGTATATTGCTGACCACTTTACAAATATAATTTTACTGTCAACAAAGCCCACCGGCATTTAAAATCGGCCATTATTTGCGGCAATTAATAATAAAGGGTTAAAATTTGTTGTTTATAAGCTACAATAAATATATTTGTACAAACCGGAGCGAACAATTTCGAAATGTCAGAGATTTGGTACATACATTTTCACCCACGCGTCCATTCAGCCAGGTTACATATGCAACTTAAACCAGTTTTATGCTTACTATGGGGAAACGATTTACATTTTTTATACTCACGCCTTGTATCGTGTTAGGGCGTAGGCAGAGACATCTGATCTAGTGGTTTTACATGAGAGAGAATATTGTTTTTTTTAAGTGAAAAGATGTGTGGGGGAAATTTATTATGATAGTAAAAACGTCACGTTCGCCCGTCATATTTGGCTGTAACATTTTCTGTTCACTCTTCACGACAACAGATGTGTATATGCAAATCTATATGGGTAATAAATGAATATACCAAAACTGACAGATATTTAGTTTGGTATTACTGCTGAGCAAAAAGTAATTTAGTATATTATATAATTTGATATTTTTTTCCCAGCTACACGCAAACTTTTTTTGTAAATAAAACTAAGGGTGACAACAAGCGTAGACCGCGCTTGATTGTAAGTCGCTATTGTAGCCTATGTACGCTATACAAGAGGTATCAAAAGTGTGTTGCTTTCCTTAAATTCACTAACACATAAAGTTCTGGAAATCCTTCTGGAAATAGGAACGCAACATTAGGTTATTTCACTGCAATATCCATCAGTAGTACACCGTTGTACTTTAAAAATATTATCAAGAACAGTTCTACAAAAGTTTTTTTTTTTCTGCGCCTTACATCTCTTGCTCTATTTTATAACTGACTCGCTGTATTCGCGACTTCGTTCGCGTGGAACTAAAAACTATTTAATATTTTTTGCCCGTTTTAGTAAAATACAAACACACAACCTTGGTCCTATTAGTGGTAATGTGATGTTAAATAGTCTTAAACCTTCTTCAATTATTGTTCTATCAACTACATTGATAATTTTTGAAATCTGACAGATAGTTCCTAAAATTAATGTGGTGAAACAAACAAACAACCAAACAAACTCTTACGCTTTATAATATTAATAATTAATATATGTAGATGCCGTACAAACACTCGCACACGTAGTTCATTTGCATGTTAAAATAGACATTATACATATATTTCTAAATCCTACGGATTCTTATCTTAATTACAGAATCTGATTAGACTAATTATATTATTGTTTTAATGTTAAGGATAATACCTTTAAATATGTGTCGGTTTAATCGAGTATTCTAAAGAACTTCAATGCAGGGGGTTCGAATCTTATACATGACAACATTTTAAATAGAACAAAGTAAAGGCAGTCCAACTGATTTTATTTATGAAACAATGATGAAGAACGAAAGATCTTGCACACCATAGACGTTCGGCACCTGAATATAACAACATACCGTGAAATGCGAAGAACTAAAAGTTAAAAGTTGTATCATGGTTATCAATTTCTACCAGTCGGCTTGGCTATTGGATATGTTATTATATAAGTCAAATATTTACTTATCGTAGGATAATATACGCTGTATTTGAAGTCAAACGGCCATGTATAACTGTCTTCAATCATGAACTGATTTAATTTTAACTTGAGTGTATTTAATATAAGCCAAATCGCTTATAGCTAGCTAATTATGTGTAAAAGTTTTTAAGCAATGATAACTCAGTGGTACCATATGTATTTGGACACCGTGTCCATCGACTTGGGTTTGAATATCACAGTAGACCCGAGGTATCAATACAACAAAATATCGTAATGACACCATAACATGAAGTTAGGTTATATTCTAACACCTGCCTACTTGAATACCAACTTCAAGCGTAACATGTGTCACCAATCATATGCAGGTGTGTTCCCGCAGCTGCACTTGATAACCAGCCCTTTTAGGCTTAGCGTGGTATTATCGCAGGCAGCTTTGTCACTTAACATTAGGTGAGATATTAACCAAACACTAAACATATATATTGTGAAAAAACATTTCAGATTTGAAATATACACGTATGTAACTTTTTATGTATACGTTAAAGTACAAAAAAAGATTTCACTTAAATATAAATAAGACCATTGATCATACTTTGTTTTGAAATATTTTAGTCACAATATTCAAATTCAAATTAAAATAAGAATGGTGTAAAGAATGTTATAACGAGATGAGTCCGTAATGTAGTTCATTCTAGAAATTACTGAAGACATTATGAACTAAAATTTGTAATAGCAAGGCCATAAGTACTTACACACAACTGAACTACCAACATCATATATAGATATAATTAATTAGTTAATATAATACGTAAAACTAAACGCTGTGAAGTGTGTTCAAATTTTTTAGCGAACTTCTGATATTACAAGATTTTAATGTTCTCAGTCTAAGAAAATAGATATAGTTGTAGTTGATTTTGCCAGCCTTTTATGTTCCCACATTTATAGTAACCGTATTATATACTAACTGTGCCTGCAACTTCGTTCGCGTGGAACTAACTAAAAATAAATTAATTACTTTGGTCGTTTTCGTTATCTTTTTTTTTTCATTACAGCTCCTGTTGGTGGTAGCGTGATGTTATATAGCTTAACCCTTTAGCCTATAGCCACGAGTCTGACTCGTGGTAAAGAATTTGTGCCATAAGCGAAAACAACGAGTCTGACTCGTGGTAAAGACTTTGTGCCATAAGTGAAAACCACGAGTCTGACTCGTGGTAAAGACTTTGTGCCATAAGTGAAAACCACGAGTCTGACTCGTGGTAAAGAATTTGTGTCATAAACAAAATGTTATTGATTCTTTATCTACTTTGAAATAATAAATTATTTTTGTCAACTGATCAATTGATTATGATTACTTCCTAGACGTCTTAAAATTACTATTTGTACCTAAACATTGTTTATTATTTCACAATTCCTTTCGTTGCATTGAAATATATATGTTACGAAAAGTATACACTTTGCGCCAGTTCGGGTACACGGCTGAACAGTTGAATGGCACGGCGCGCGAACGAATTTCTTGCGTATTATAAGCTCGCGCAATTGGTAGATATCGTGTAGGCTAAGGGGTTAAATCCTTTTTCAACGATTGCTCTATCAAGTACAAAATGGATTTTTGAAATCCGACGTGTAGTTTCCAAGATTACTTCGTTCAAACAAGCCAACTTTTCCGCTTAATAATGTTAATATAGATAGAAAAAATCGATGATAAATACAAGAAAAAAGCTATTTAGTACTCACCTTAATGTCTAATGATTACGCATTGTCAACAAATAGATCCCCACCGCGTGACTAGAGGAGGCACAACACTACGCATGACGTCACTTCCTAACGCACACCATTCATAAAAACTCTTCAATGCATTCACACTGACCAATCACTGTCACTATATCGAAATTGGAACACGTTTTTCGTTACTTTTATGTTTTTTTTTTGTAGATGCGTGTGTTTCTGCCGGCGCTCGCGCACCTTTGAACGCAGTGCCTCCGATCGCCCCCGCGATTTTTGACGCGTGGGTGCTCCGCTCCCAAAACGAATTTGCGTAGTGAACACACAATTCTGTACCTTTATTTTTCTTTAAACAGAACCGTCCATCATCAGCGGGGTACCGAATGAAAATGGCAAGCTTTCTTTATAAGTCGTATGTTAGAATTTTAAATGACTATCGATCGAATAATGCATTGGACGTAAAAAGCTATCCACTAACAATATTATGTGAGGCGGTATACGCTGGGACTCGTTGAGATGCTCCATGTAAGGAGAAACAAGTTCGTCTGCAGTACCACACGTTCCGACTTTTTGCCGTTTGCTCGAAACAGCTCGGTACATTATCGACCAATTTAAAAAGAACTTTTTAAACCGTGAATCAAAATTTAAAACTCAAGTTAAAGAAGGGTTGCGAGGATCGTTTTAGAGTGGTCGTTTTGTGCCAAGGAAGGAGCATTGTGTAGTTAGTCTGCTTGCACGCCACGTCTTCTGGCTTCATGCATTGGTAATGAAATCCTCGAAGAAATATAACGTAATTAGAAATAACTTATGGTGACTTGGGTGCATTGTCTCGATTCGGGAGTACAAATCATTTTCTATACGACTATAATCGAATAACTATATTTTGAAAAAAATATGTATAAACGCCACTGTGTTTCATCACAGTTTTAAGTCATTGCTTCTAAAAGTCCCAGAATGTCAATACATGACATTATTCTTCTCTTTTGAAAAATTCCTAGTAAACTTTGCTTTTATTTCTGGACAACGCAACTTTTTTATTTGGTGTTAATAGATTGCATTGTTTTTGGTGAGAACCAAGAAGCTCGGCTTTAGGCCTTGATAATTGCAAATCTCTCTTAAGATTATTTAAGTGTGGAGTAAAGAGAAAACTCATCAGAATCCCTAGAAATTGAATTGAATTCAACATCATTTTCATTGTCATCTTGTGGTATATTTGTACTTGCATTACCAGGGCAAACTGGATGTGGTAGATCTTTCGAACGTAAAATGGGCCTAAAAACAGACAGAAGTTCGGCATATTTGTATAATACTCGCCTTATTTTAACACCTTATTATATCCCACTAGCTTCGTAACAGCCAAGTAACAATCATTCGATTACTATTTCTTCTCATAGCATTGGTAAATCAAACAAAAGGTGTATATTTGAAAATGAACAATTTCCATTTCTTATATGTACTCTGCTATAAAAACAGGCTTGATAATTATTAAACCATAGACAGATAAACTAAAATTAGTTATCTGTTAAATATTTATTTTGTTTTTGAAGTTAAGACCTATTTAGTTTTTGGGGTTAAGACTTTATGCTACAGCGTTATCGCTGAAGCTATTATCTATAAAAAAGTACACGCGGTCGCCATTTGGAAAGTTCACAGCAAGATGAGTCACTGACTGTTGGGTTCGGACAGTTCTACTTGGGTTGCTCACGTGTGTCGAGAGCCAGAGAACAATAATTACCGTAATATTGTTTACCGGGATGTGCTGCAGACAAAAATCCATTTAAATAAGTCAGCTTAACCAGCTCTCCCGTTCATAATTCTCGATAAGTTTCAGCGCTTCCGATGCTTTATATGTTACGAAAATAAGTTTGCAGACGTTGAATAGGATAACAATTTATTGCTAATTTTCATAGTATAACAATTTTGGTATACTCATACAACATATACTGTATATTTTTTTTATACTTAAGGTTTAGCGTTATGGCCATAATCTCACCTGATCTTAAAGTGACGATACGGCCCAAGTTCGTAGACACGCTAAACCTGTGGAGGAACTGGCTCTCAAGTGCTGCTGCCGGAACACACCTATTGGTATTTGGCGGCAGGTTTACAACTTGAGGGTGGTAGCTACCCAGGCGGGCATTAGAAAAAGCCTTACCACCATGTTATGGTTTCCTCACGATGTTTTCCTTCACCGAAAGCTCAAGCTCATTGTAGGTGCTTGGATTCGAACCCACGTCCCTTGACGCGAAGTCGTGCACACTACCACTGAGCTATGATCGCTTCATATATATTGAGGACGCTGCTCGGTCGCGCTCTTGTAGACGACTGTGCATGTGCTTAAGATACGTGTGTTCGCCCGTCTCAGAGCACTGCATTGTTGAACACACGAAGCCAATTGAGGATTTCTACTTACAGTGAATCTACCCACAGAAATGAAACTCTAAAAACGGGCACTACTAATTATAAACGGATCGATGTTTTATCAAAATTAACATCAGCAAATGAACAAACTTGCACGAGCTAAAGAAATTATGAATTTATAAAGTTGCTGTACAAAAGCGAATCGTAATTTTTATTGTGTATATTTGTCAGTATTGAGGGTAATTATTATATTACTGCACTTTTACTAGTCGGGGTTACCAATTGAGGGTGTTATAAACCTCTAATAATATTTATAATTTAATATTATTTACAAATAACGTAAAACACCTCATTTTTGTCTAATAAGAGAAGCTTCCTCCTATTTATTTCTCCGTATATCAATTAGACATATAAAAACGTTACTACCAAAAAGGTTGACCGCCATATATTGATACTATAATTGATACATCCATGCACTGTAACAGTTTGCTCGTGACAGATAAATCTTGAGGGCATATGTTATATTTCTTGTACACTAAATTTACAGATATAGATAAATATATTTACGTAAATAAATGTTATTTGAAAACGGAAAATTATAGTAATTTGATTTGATTCTTGTACTAATTACAATAATCAGCTAATAAACGCATAAACACTATGTAAATACAACGGAAAATTGCAGTTGACTGTTTGTAACCTTTGCAGATAAATTGATTATTAAATTTGAATAAATAGGACTTGACCAAGGCTAATGACTATTTATCACTCTACATGTGTTATACATATAATAATATACGTAAATATGTTTGCTGCTCATAGTGTATTATTAGCTGCGCCCGCGACTCCCTTCACGTGAATTCAAAAACGATTTAAAATTATTTACCCATTTTTGTAACTTTTTTCTATATAAGTTTCGCTGCTATTGGTGGTAGCGAAATGTTAAATATACTAAAGCCTTCCTCAGTTATTACTGTGTCAAATATAAACATATTTTTTGAGACAAAGAAACTTTTCCGTTTTGTAATATTAATATAATATTATAGGCCGACGGCCTAATTAATAATTGAGCTTTTAATTCTTTACCCAAATTTAAAAACTTTACATGTATACACAAACACACTATATAAATTAAAACATTTTATAAACAAAACGTTAATCTTTAACGTAAAAGATCATTTTTAATAACATTCACAAGAAAAATTTAAATCTCTATATGTATAATTTACGTAACATACAAAAACGTTCTCTATAACGAAATAATATGTTTTTTCTTTTAATACCAACTTAATATGAATGTATTCACTTCTGGTATGAAACTATTATATTATAAAGTTGATGTACTTATAAATTCTTAGTACAAGTTCTATAAAATGGGATAGGTAAGAACGGTTCTCAAAGGAGGCACGTGATTTCGAAATAAATGAATCATAGCATTTGTAACTACCAGGAGATTTTTCAAAAGCAAAAACCCAATAAGTATCATTTTTATTTGGCTACTATATATATGTAATATTCCACTTTTAACATGGATTGTATATTCTTACTAATAACCATCTTCACATGAAGACTATTATACCTCGTATAAGAGATTTCTGTTTTAGTTGACTTTTTTAATTGTATTTACGGTTCAGAGTTATGGCCATAATCTCACCTGATATTAAGTGCCGATACGGCCCAAGTTGGTAGACACGCTAAACCTGTGGGAGGTCTGGCTCTCAAGTGCAACTGCCGGAACACACCTATTCGTATTTGGCCGCAGATTTTCAACTTGAGGGTTATAG
Source organism: Actias luna (assembly GCA_039707435.1). Taxonomy (NCBI): domain Eukaryota; kingdom Metazoa; phylum Arthropoda; class Insecta; order Lepidoptera; family Saturniidae; genus Actias; species Actias luna. The sequence goes on along the minus strand of JAZHAC010000018.1, from coordinate 7,804,699 downwards.
TTAGCCAGGAGAGCATTAGAAAAAGCCCTACATGTTTTACAGTTATTTTTCTAGCCCTGGGGAACAGTATTTTATATCTGGATGAAGGGTACCCTGTAATTTATATTCTATCCTTAACAACGTGTATGCAAAATTTTACTATCGGCGAGTTGTTGAAGCTTTAACGCAGAACAAACAAACTTACATTCACATTTAAATATATGTTTGCAACGCCTGAATAAAAGAAACAGTCTAATATACTGTGCATTCATGCTCATATTTTTACTAGGCACAATTCTACACAATGTCCCATAAATTATTTATAAATCATAAATATAAACAAAAACTTTTTAGAAGAACTATCAGTAAATAAAAAAAAATGTCTTAATTATAAAGCTTTGTAGAAACCTTTTCCATTGTAATAAATCTCATCACAACGTGTACACAAAGGATTCTGAACGACGTACTTACTGCAAGAGTAAAATTCATTATTCGGATTACTTACTAAATGCGATGAATCAATTGTAACTTTGAAAACAATAGGTAGATATAAAGCATTGTACGTTTCGATCGAGCTGGTGACTCACAATCGCGTTTATTGACGACACAGCTCCGACATCTGGCTGTCGTCGGATCAGTCCAATTAAGTTTGAAGGTTGGGACGTACTGAGATTACGTTATAATGGGAGTTAAATCTCCTTTGATAAATTTACTGGTGTTATTCAATTTGTTTCAAACTATATAAAATCGTGGCGTTCATAGTTTTAGGATCAACCTTTTTTAAAAGATAAATTGACAGAAAATATTAAAGAAGTTTCTTTTGCTCAAGAATGAAATGTATATATTTATTTGAACTGTAAATTAAATTATAGTATCATTTTAATAGAGAGTTGTCTCAGATTCATTACGGTGACCCTGGCCTCCTAGCTAAGTTGTATTTCAACGAACGATAACTTAGAGAAATAACAAAAAAACATGTGTCATCCCATGCATTTCTACGATAGGGATGCATTAGTGATCGTTGAAAGACAATTGGCTAGGGGTACCTCTCTATGAAATTTCCTCATCTAAAAATATTTCTAATAGACTGAAAGACTTAAATACGACTCTGGTTCGTCTTTTATATTTTATCACGCCAAAATGAACATTATTTTCAGCGCATAAGAGTTACTATGACTGTAAATAACTTAGTATCGGTTAATTCGTTTGGATGCCAATTTGCAATATGAAAATGTTTGTTACTAATTAATTTGTCCGTTTTACTTTCAGTGTAATATTAAACAGCACAATAGTATTTACAATAATTACATAAAAAATAATGAGCATAATTTATAAATAGAAATTTATAATAAGCTGTAAAAAACAAACAGGCTTCTAATTAATTTTCTGTCTTTCTATTCGTAATTTTCTGAGAATCATATTTAGACATTAAAGGATTCTTGATCTGCCATAAAGAGGTTTTTATTTATATTTATTCATTTATACTATTTGAATCTATATTATGTCAATTTGGTGACAATTTAACATAATAGACTAAAAACTGAAGTGATTTATAAATTATAACACAGAACATTAATCTCAAGTTGTTACGAATAATCACTTCTTTTTCTTTTTATTTAATGGACACAAGTGTGCGCACACAATTTTACCAATGCCACGTAGGTAGAACCATAAAGGATGGAGATTGTATCGAAGAATATATTTTTGTCTATAAACTATATCTAAACCAGACTATCCACAAACAGATAAACAAGACAAACAATACATGCAAACTACATATAAAAACTATTGTTAGGATACAAATATACACCACAGAATGATACTAAAATCTTAAAGTTTAATTTTATTCGTTCTAATAAAATTTGACAAGCATTCTACAACTAAGTGATTATCCGTAACAAGAGTTAGGAGACAGATAATGTTAATAGGACAGAGAATAGACGGAGGTAAAAAATCATAGAGAGAAAAACTGTTCCTCGAGTAATTAAAAAATATGTGGTCAAGCAATCCGTCCTCTATGCCACATTCACAAAGAGAGAGATTCCTAATCCTCAGTTCAGCCAAATGTAACAGGCGTGACCAAGGCGAAGACGACAAATGATAGAGATAATATTTTTGCATAGCCTTTTTAACTTTAAAAAACCATGGCTTTTGTGGGATATAAATTTGACAAGAGCCATAATGCTCGCCCCTCAATTTCCTCGATAATTTCCAGCACCTTGGCCTTGCATTCAACAACTCTGATTTGGATAGTAAACGTAAATCCCTCGCGTTAACTCTGTAGTGATTCAAGGACAGCCTGCAACGATCCTGGACAGCATATTTAGCGCAGGAGTATGCAGACTAATTTCTCGATATACCACAGTTTATTTCTACACAATTTTAATATGAGCGCAGCCATTTTGTCGGTACTTGATTAAAAAAGTAGGTACACACCATATTTGACATTGATAAAATTACTTTATAGGTGGGAGCCAGTATCTTCCTTTTATTAACCCTAAGTAGGGTCGGCACAACATATTTTCTTCTTCCACTGTACTCTATCAGCCGTCATCTCAGTATTCACTCTTTTATACACGTATCATTTCTCACACAGTCTATCCATATCTTCTTCGACCTATCTCTTCTATTACATCCATTCACATTCATACTTAGCATAAGCCAGTATACACGAAAAAATATAAAGATTAGAAATGTGGCGGTAGTTTTCTTGTTTATTTATCTATTTATATGTCTGGATTTATGAAATAATGTACAAGAAGAGTTTGTGTGATTTTTACTTGAAAAGCTATAACTATTATCAAGAATACTTTAAAAATAACGATGTGTGGTTAAGACCGTATGACAAAAGTGAAAACTTCGTGAAGGCGAAGTTAAATACGAAAAACAACTATAACAAATTGAATGTAACGTAGTGGCACGGTACATGCCCTGTTTACTTAGTTATCCAGCAGCTATTTTATTATTCCAATCGCTTATGCAGCATAATCCAGTTACATTCATTTTAGATTTAAAAACCAGAATAAATATAAAATATACTCCATCCATTGTTTATAAATGAAGGCAAATTAACCACGGGAAAGCGTTAGACCAATTCAATAAATAAGAGTGTTTAGAACCCGCATCATTATCAAAACACGACATGTATAGGTATTTGAATCGTAAGAATAAAAAAACAATTGTTATCTGGTTCCTGTTTGTAACATAATAAGGAAAACGGATGACGGAATGATTACAACTCGATGCTCTAATTGCATACCTTCGTACCTACCAATGCAACGTTTTAAAACCTAGTAAAACAACTTGAAAATCCATGAAGCGATGATAGCTCAGTTGGTAGTGTGTACGAACTCCGAGTCAATGGATATGAGTTCGAATCTCTGCAATGAGCATGAATATCGGGTGAAGGAAAATATCGTTATGAAACCATAGCATGGTGGTAGGATTTTTTTCTAATGCCCATCTGGCTAGATACTAGCCTCAAGTTGAAACTCTTTTGCCAAATACCTATAGATGTGTTCCGGCAGTTGCACTTGAGAGCCAGACCCTCAACCATACTTAGCGTATCCACCACCTTGGCCCACATCGTCATTTAACATCAGATGAGATTCTGGCTGTAAAACCTATAAAGTATAAAAAAAATCTCAAACGAATGTTATGGACTTGATATCTAAAAATCATAAGCAATTACTATAAGCTTGAATGTAGATTCCTATTTAAATTGTAATTGTACAAAATGTTCAAATCAGCACTGATGGTTAGCACTATATAGTGCCAAAACTATGGTAGCCATTGAGTATGATTGACAATCGAACAGTGGTTATCGCTAACATACCGTTCTGTAAACCCCTAAGCAAAACACGCCAAAAGAGAGTCGTCACTTTATCAATATCAGGGCACCGTCGGTTAACAGTAGCTGACGGTTGATTCTTAGATGTATGTGCATATCACATCTACTGATTCCCTAGTGCAACACATCTAAAGTTGTCACTATTAATAGTATAAATAAATATACGTATCTGGTGGTTACAATTCAATACTCTAACACCTATTAAATATTTCTAGAAACAGATAAGTGATTTAAGATATCGCTTTCTACATAGCGTTTCATAAACGATGTAGTTTAATAGTAGTATACATTAATGAAAATGGAATAATAGTTACAACTGTGTCATATACATCGCAATACATTCCGCTAAAGGTCTTCATATGTTTCCCTAAGAACATAGTTTCTTAAAATGATTTAAAATAAATTTGAAAAAAAGCGACTTGTCTCACAAAAGTCACCAAAAATGCTATATTCAAATTTTAATAAAATATTTAAAAATAAAATACATATTCAACGTTTTGAAAAAAATAAGTTTCTTATTTTTTATGTCAAAATATTTTATCAGAAAAGACTTTTCAAACAAGGTTTCTATTAAAAAGATTGGCTGCTACAAAATTATAAAGTTTTTAAATATTATTATAATAATAATGACATCGTTAATTTATAACTACATTAACTAAATATATGACTAAAAACACTAATAAGTAATGTGCGATAGCTTTTAAGAAGTAGTTAATGAAGTGTAACTGATAAATTAGCTACGTCAATAGATAGCAAACAAATACGCTTGCGAGCATTGATAAATGAGAATAAACAACAGCATGGTATTCCTTCCCATGTCATTATAAAACGAGTCGGATATACTCGGAAAGTAATTTGATCCCACCGCGATATTTGTTTCATACCCACGAAAGCCCCCTACTCGTATTCGAAGAGTACAGACGTCGGTTCCCATTTTTGCCATTCAATAACGCGCAACAGTTTAAAACAGCATTTCCTTATTCATCTGTAACAGATTATCGACCTATTACTAAGGTTATATTCGAAGCATATTAACCTTTGCTTCATTTATAATAAGATATTATTTGATCTAATATCCGGTAGTGAAAATATTGTTTCTCAATCGCAAAACGCATAAAATCCTGTTGTGCCGTTCGGTTGATAATGAAGCGATAACGTACTCTTTGACCCTTACAATCGACCCTACGATAAAATATCACGGAATAAGAATTACTCCATAGATGTCGCCTGATGAAACACGTCTAACATGATGTTTAGAAATTAAGTGGCACAAAATGTATTTCGGTGTGATAATATTGTGTTTGTGCTTCACAAGTGCAGTTTATGCATCGAGTGAGTATTCTATATTTTATCGTATTTAATTATATTAAAAGCATAGGTAATTTGAGTGATTATTATGAAGAATTCATTTTACTAACGTTTTGCAGTTCAGGTTCAAAACGTATTATGGTGTAATTTTATAATGGTTGACCAGTTAATAATAAACAAAAAATAATTTGCAATTGAAATTATATATTATTATAAGTACTAATAAATTAATTAATTAAATATACTAAGAGACATTGGTTATTTAAAAGAGCGCTTTAATTTTTTTTTTTATTAAATACAATAAAATAATTCGAAATATAGATATAAATTATTGTAAGCATATAGAAATAGATTAAAATTTATCACATCATTACATAAATCATCGCAACATATATAATATTTTATATAGTAAATACAATTTACATTTATATTTTTTGAATTAAAACTTAATATACCATATTTTACAACGACTGGCTATTGGATTGTAGATTTAATAAAGCCCAGTACACACGAAAGGTTTCTCATAGCGTTTTAACGAGTAAAAACGTTTTGTAATAATTCAGTACTTCCTGTATCTGTTTAGACGGAGATGTTTATCAATAGCCCACATAATTTATGTCATGTGTGGACTTAGAATAGAAAATGCTATATTAATACACCTTTTATCTTTGCAACAACAATCGCACTAAAAACATTAGCGTCTAAGGACAATGGAAACATGTGATCGTAACATTAAGTATATCTTCTCGTTATATCAATATTATAAATCACAATATATTTCATTCAATTTTATTAATTAAAAGCCATATTAAAATGATCTTGCATAATATCTAAGGTACACGAATAATTATGATATAATAATTTAAAACATATTATGCACCGGCAATTTCGAATCGAACTATTTTCACTATAAACATATGTGTTAAACGCGCGGTTAGAAATTATATTTCTTTAATTTTCCGAAAAACACGAATCAATGTTTCATTCTTAACAAGCGTTACGAGGACCCTGTCTGTATGGGACTTTATTACAAATTATACTGTGACCTGTGCGAGACGAGGGTAAGATACGGATCTGTAAATATCTCAACCCATCTCACTTCAACTACAGTAGACTACACTTGATTTATAAGATATCAAGCCATTATATTAAGAAATAAATATTGTTCTATAATTTATTAAAGTTATGCGTTAAATATTTGTAAAGGAATTTAGGTAACGTGGAATATTTAGAAAAATTTAGGGTTTAAGAATTTAAGAGTGAGGTTACATTACCCTTAAACTATTCGCGTAACAATTTTTTAGGACTACCTACATATTAATATACGGATTAGGGTTCAATTTAACAAGATAATTGTGGTGCTCTTAAAACACTTTTTACACAAGTTTACACTTTAAGTTTTTTAAACATTTGTACTCAACAATCAAAACGCACATTGTGCAGTATTGACTTGCCCATTTAATAGTAGTTAATTAATAATAGAAATGTCAGGATTTAGATAACTGGTCCATATTGTTTTATTTATAACAAAAATTACTGCATTTACGGTCTTCTTTCGTTAATTTACCTGGATTAGATATAAAGGACAGAACCCTTGGGAAAACTTGATTGATAAAAGCCGATAATTCTCACTAAAACCCTCACGTGAGTCGCTTTCTCAATTTTACCACAAAAGCATAACGTGATGTTAATGTGCTTTACGCATGTTATCGTTCCTAACATGTTTACTATAATTTTTATTTAGCTCGAAGAGATTATTGTCTAATTTGGCGTAAATCCAACTTAAAACTTGCAAACTTATGTATATATTATGTTAACGATTATAGGTTACTTTTTTGACATAACGAATAGACACAAAGGAATTCACGAAATAATACTATCCGTATCTCTTAAACAATCCTTTTTGTCTAGTGGACTAGTTATATTAATAGTTTCTACCTTCTGCGGTCGTATATCACGACGTATACCTATAACATATCTAGTTAAATTTTTCTATGAAGAGAGATGCTGTTAGAGAGTTTTTGCGAGGTTTTGGTCAAATGTGTTGTGATTTTTATTTGAACTTAAATACTTAGTTATTTTACTGCATGTTGTATAGTACTAATAATGTAGTTTAGTTAATATACATGAGTGAATTTAATTATGAATAATGGTTGGGTACATGATATATTGAATACCACAAAAACTCTGGGCAGTTACACCTACACAATACTGTCAACATCTCATTACTAAGAGCGCTAACTTCGTATTTATTGAAATAACTTCTGATATGGCTCCATGGTCTTAGTATCATTACTTCTGACTAAGAAAGGAAAAAGTTGAAAAACAACAGCGGGTGTTTGACGTTTATTTAATCTTCTTTAAAAAAATGTTTGTAAACAAAAAATGTATTACACAAACGTTTTTACACTTGTTTTCTTTCATTTCATTATAATATTCTTGTTTCAGATTCTTTGAAAGATCCTTACATTTGTGGCTCACCTTCATGCGCAGGTATAATACGTATATTTCGTTCTTAAACAAATGAAAAAAAAATCATAATGAAATGTGTGTGTTGTTCATAATGGTATGTGATTGTGATACAGCAAAGTGTATGATTGTAAATTTGTACAATTGCGTCTCAGTAACTTGGCAAATGTAACTTACTACTGTGAATCATATCTTCAATCGTATTTATTTAAATGCTCTACTGCTTTTGGACACATTTCTAATCGTATCTGTTCTTCTAAGTAACATATTAGATAATGCGTCTTTCTAAGAATTTATTTATTAAACACTTCTCCACTTTTTTTCAGAATCAAAAAAATTTAAGTACTTGACATCAGTAGTGTATCATTATGAATATAAAGTTAATGTGGAGACATACTTTGCTGGCTCCAGTAATAATCGTTCTACATTAGATGTCCGAGCTGAGGTAAAATTGATCAATAAACATATTACTAACCATTACTCTATAATACCCTGTTTATATGTTGGCTTTATCAGTAGATGTTAAAAATGGTGTTCTAAATCTACACATAAGCTATAAACACATGGATACTAATTTAACACAACATTTGATATTTTCTTAATACATACTAAGGCAGTGCAAGAGAAGCAGAGATATGTAAAAAAATTACATTAACATAGATTTATTTTCTCACCAGTTGTTTTGTATATATTTTTAAATTTCATTGTCTATCACTGTAATACAGTTTATATTTCAATATTGTATCCACTAATTTTGAAATATCATAACTATGAATTTTCCTAAATATATGGTATAATTAATACATTAATAAGTAGGCTTTACTACTGTTTTTATATTCAGAATAGTATGGTATTTAATTACCAAGTTAGATTCATTTTAAATTCATTACATTTTCAAGCAACTATTAATATATTTCAAATCCTACAATTAACAATAAAGACCTGTATCTGCAAATATTCACCTCATTGTGCTTTCAGAATATCTCATAGAGCACTGTGGTGTGGTTGACTTAATCCTCAACTTAATAATAATGTGAATTTATTTGTATGTAAATGATATAAGTAGGAAATGTCCAAAAACACAATTATAACAAAATAAAATACATAAATAAATAAAAAACATTTAATGTTTTTTCTTTTCTGATCAAGATTTTCATAACATTCTTTAACAGGCTGATTTGAAAGTAATATTTGTAATACACAATTTACAGTGGTTTGCTTTCTTATACAATACTAAGTAAAAAAAATAATGTACACATCAATTCAGTGAAAAAGAAAAAATTTAATAGTCATAAAATATCAAAATCTGTGTAGCTCTTTATAAAAATTAAGAAGCACATCCTACATCATTATGCCAGTAGCCAAACAAGAAGAGTCCATACTGGAAAGGCACCCTGATGTTTCTTGCATACTGCCAGTGCATACTGCACAATTTTGTCTAACTGACTGTTAAATAGTTGACTCGAACTGTTAATACATCAGTCATAAAAACAAACACGTATATGATTCACTAAGCAATCAGTATCTATTATATAATAAAAAATAATAATTGTTATCTCATTATAATTGATAATGGATACATATGTGCACATATTAAGTTGATTCCAAATATAATTTAGTTCTGTAATTTAATATTTCAGGCAACAATTCAATTCATAACATCATGTGAAGGATTACTACAACTCACTGATGTAACATTAATAGACCAAGATGAAAATTATCCTGTGGAAAGAGCTGAGAAATTCATACATGCTGTCTCATTGCATGACCTCAGGTGAGATAGTAACACTATTTCTTGTAAATATAAAGGCTTATGTCTCCCTAGATTGTGATGACTAGAGTTCAGGTTCAACACTGACCATTGTACTATGCTTTGGTGTACCATATTCTAGGATTAGTTGCTATAAAATGAGTAATCAAATGCTAATACAGAGCATACCTTACTGGGTCCCGATTCTTACCTAGGCACCATCATACTTTTTTATTGAGTGCAATTTGTTTTCTCGGCACTACTGACTTCATTAGATAATGGAAATAAAAAAGATTTTGTTACATTATCCAAGCTATAATATTGTTATCACTTTTCGGAAACTGCAGTTATGTTATTTTTGATAGCCTCTACAAAGGTTACTTAACAGATAGGAGGTATATCGTAACTATAATCAAGGTCTACACATTCTTAGCTAAAGAGATGGGAACTTTTGTGTGGTGGTAAGATTTGTAAATAGGATCCAATTAGATAAGGGCTAGCAAAAATCAGACGTCACACCAACAATGGTGGTAAGCTAAGGTGGATAAGATGGAACAGTATATATGATGATAAACCTGACAACATGACTATCAATTTTGTCACATTTTGAGATTAGCTAGTCTACATCTAGCAGCTATTCTATTTGCACACCAGCATTACAATAACCTTTGATGGATTTGGCCATACTGAAATATTTTACTGATGTATGCAAAAAAGAGTAATATTGAACCGAATCGGGATTTAAATGTTTCAATTTTATTGAACCTGATAAGCTTTTTAACAAATTTATGTATGAATATTTGATGCTTTTCTTTCTTTCTGAGTATAAATGCGCTAATAATTGCAGGAACTATGTTTCGCCTAGACATCATTGTTTTAGAATAGTTTTGTACTCACAATAAAAACTACTCTGACAAGGTATAAAAAGAAATAGATAATAATTTCTATCTAACGGTAATTATCTACTGTTGAACTTTTACTCAGAGGAACCCTAGTTACACCATCATCTAAGCTTGTTGAGGCTTGACTACATCAAGAACATTTACTTTTAAGAATTTAGTAGAATTTTGTTGTTACATTAGCTACGCGAAGTACAGTACTGTAGGTAATAGTAAATACAACAAAGAAACAACATATTAATAATAAAATATCAGTAATTTATTTGTGTTTACCAATGTCATACGAGCCTGCAAATCTCTAGCTATTAAGATCTACAATGGTTAATCTCAAAGAGCAACTAATCTTACCACAAAATCACATAATTTTTTTATACTATCAACTAGCACATTTTTCCCACAGATTTGCTTTTCACGATGGTGTCATATCTGAAATATGCCCGGAGCAGGAAGAGGAAGATTGGGTTCTCAATTTTAAAAGGGGTCTCCTGGCACTATTCCAAAACACCATGAAAAGATTTGATATAGATTTTAAAGGAACTGAGGTACGTTTTTGTGTAATACAGCTCTTTGTTTGAATTTAAATGAAATTAGTTCTTAGAGTAATTCAGTACAGGATTTAAATTCTTGTAAAGGTGGGGAAAAGTATTCTCAAAATATTATTTTATTGATAACATTAAAACTCATCATAACTACTTAACAACAAATATAAATAAAATGGGCTGACAATCAAAGAAGCCAGGAGTTTTTCTTCACCTATTTACATATATAAATTCCCTTATATATAGTGCCACTAATTTATCCATCATCATATTTCGAAAACTACCCAGCCTTAAAATTCAAAATGCAAATTCCCTTCGCAATATAAACATCTACTAAACACGGATTTTACTATACAATCGACGTAAAAACTTGACTATTATCAAAAGTACCATATGGTGTACATATAAAAAAATATTTTTAATGGATATAAAGTTACCAAAATTTATGTCAAAATGTTTATTTTACCTGTTTATTAGTCTGTTAAACAAATATGAATAAAATAATTCGTGAACAGCTGTGAGGACATTAGTGTTAATTAACAGTAATATATGAAAGGTCAGTATTATAGATTTGTACTATACATAACATGAGTTACATTGTAATAATGAAGTCATATAATGTAAACAATATAAACAAATAGCAAAATTAAGTTCAGTAGACTTGATAATATTGATTGTGGTACTCTGAAATTTATAGTACACTGTTTATAATCTTACGGATAATTTGATATTACTTATAGCAGGGTAGGGATGAGAGATTACTGATATTATAAATTACAAATTCCAATGTCCATTCATTGCGTCGTTGAGAGTACAGAAATTAATTTAAAGTATTTTTCACCCAATAAAGTACTGCTTCCTTAGGGTAGAACAATAACTTGAAGTTACAGGGGAACGATGTCGCGAGCATAACTAGTTTAGAATAACTATTTATATCAGTACACAAAAAAATTGTCTCTTATTAAATATTTGTCTGGGGTATAAAGTAGTATATTGAATTATGAAATTCCTCAAAGTTCCGTCTACATCGATCAAATATAAGTAATAAATAACAATAATATAAATAAGTGTTTTATACGCAATATGGAATTTTTATCAGGGAAATCACTTATAAAATAATATTGATTTTGTATTACTATTAAAATATTGGGCAAATTGACTGTAATTAACGAATTAATGAACAAGGTTTAATAATACCTACTATTTGAAACTAAGATGGTTATATGGTAACATTGTATATGGTATGTATAGTATATGACAACATGTACACATTACATTGTGATGTGGCTTCAAATCCTACAATAAGTTTTGAACTTTTGAAGAAGAAAAACTTCGTAATGAAATCATTGCATGGTGGTGGCGTATTTCCTGTTATTTAGCTACGGAATCGTAAGTTAAAACTTGTCAAACACCTTTAGGCGTGTTCTGATGGTGTCTGATATTGTAAGTCAGCCTCAAATTACACTTACGCTCAGATGAAGTTGTGGTTATAAAAAATGTTGTATTTGTTCTATTCATTACAGCAAGATATACATGGAACGTGTAATGTGGACTATTCAGTGAGGGCGCAGGAGAACACCAGCTTAATAGTGATCAAGAAAAGAGATCTATCTCAGTGCACTAACAGATATAAGTACATGTCTATATTGCAAACTGTTCGGTATGATTTCCAAAGTGTAAGTACTTTTCTTATTATATCCTTACAACTTTATCACATTTACTTAACCTTGGTCTATCCTTTGTAATATTATTAAAACTAAAAACTTCCATCTATTAGCGGTCAAAATAACTACCATACAGTGAAATAACAAAAAAATCTCACACCATAATTGCAAGATCAGTACTCCTAGCATAATTGTCTTTTAATTATCAAACTGATAGTGTCACTTTGACATTGTGTATCGAATATCAACCCATACATTTTTTACCCTTGCATTCATTTCTTTTTTTTTTTGTTACTCGTATGAATGAATGTAAATACTGTGTTTAGTATTCTATATCATCTCACGCCAGAGATTATAAGAAACGTGAAAGCTGTTCCTGGTCTCTGACAAAATGGCAGACTGATATGTCGTGGTGTTTTTTAATGAGTATTGTCGTGTGCTTATCACCCTATAAGTGTCGCTACACGCCTTTTTCGGTTTGACCTGAGCCCAGAAAATGCGTTTACGCATTGCGACAAGGATGTCTGTAAATGATAGGATTTTGAACAGCACGTGAATAACATAAAGTAAGCACAATTAATGTTAAGAAACTCAAAGAGACTTAATGAAAATACTGTGTATTTTAGTAATATCATACAATACTAAACTATATAATATACTATAATATTATTACTATAAATGCGAAACTGAGTTTGTGTATTTGTTATGCTTTCACGCCTAAATCCCTGAATCGATTTTGATAACTTTTGGTACAGAGATACACTAGTGTTTCTCGCAAAATCTTTATTAGAACTAGGGTAAATAACAATATTTACGATACAAAATCAATATTAACGCGAGCGAAGCCTTACATAAAATCTAATATATTACAATTACAATATAAACTATATGGCGACACTTAAGGGACTTCGCATTTATAGCCTTATTGAAATTTGTCGTTAAATGGAAGACAATATTATTGTATGGATAACTAGGCTAACCGACCAAAGCCAAAAAAAAATTCGACGTTTTGGAGAGTTTTTTATTAAATTAAGTGCAGTTGAATGAAGTTTACACTGTATAATATAAATTAGTGTCCAACCTACGGTGCGCGAATCAGTCTAATTTTATTTCTAGATCTATTAACATTTGTCAACAATATAGTTTTCTTTTAGTGACTTTCTGAAAGATATTGACAATTTTAATATTTACAGAAATTCCAAACATGGCCCGTATTAAAATCCGAAAGCAAATGTCGTATAACAGTAGACCATCATATCTACAAAGCGGTCAGCTGCAAGGAGAGGCACCTCTTTGAACCGTTCTCTGGGAAGAACTCCGGCGCCATGACAACTGTCGTTCAGAATTTGCTCTTAATAAAGGAAGTCAACATTACTGATAGTGAGATAATGGAATCGCAGCCGAAAGGTTAGCAGTTTAACGTTGATTTTACTACGTTGTTAAATATACATGAGAAAATGATGGACGCAGGTGTTTGAGCTGAGAGAGAAAAGGAAAAACTGTGATGTTTGTTAAAATAGACAACACTATATGAGAACAAGACATGATCAATATGAGCAAATATTTTATTTGACTTTTTTGTTACAATTAATTGATATAAAACGCACACTACATAAAAATGTTATTTACACAAGATTCAATTCCGTTAGTTATATCCGTAATTAGTTCACGACTAAGGCGACGTTACACTTAGCGTTCACACGTTATGTCTGCGGGTTTTCCCAGTTGCTTGTGAACGTTACAAACATTAATTCAAGTGGAATGGAGTATAGGCCCATCCACCCAGATGAGTCCAAAAATTACTTCACACGAATTTCATTTTTTTTGCTCGATCCCTTTTCCCGTCTTTATTTTAGCATGTCAAATTTGTGGGACTCCTATCTCCCACATAAGGTTTTTTTTTCTTTTTCAGATATTAATGGTTAAGATTTTCCATTTTGCTATTTAAATATACTAGATTTTGAAATGTGACTTCTCCTACCCCCACTTAACATGTGACGTAATTTATAGATGACTCCTTGTGAGCTTAGTGTGACTGAAAATAATAAATTTTTCACCGCGACCACAACGACTTTGATCGCCATACGGAATGTATGTAGGCATGTTTTGACAGTTTCGAACGCTAAGTGGAACGTAGCCTATGTCGTACGCACTGTTTCTTTCAGCCCTTTCACCTCATGTCAGCGAGTGAAGCGAGTAATAAACACTATAAACTTTTACACTACATTACTTACTTAACTTACAAATTACAATACTTGCTTACGTACAGCTTATACATTACATAGTTTACTTACCTTACAGTTTATAAATTACATTTGTTAGTTAAATGATATTAAAATGTCAGAATTGATTTCTATTTTAGCATGGAGCATGATACAGAAAAGGTCGAACCTGCTGCATCATCACACGTCGTACATTGGAGACGACACGGGCGGTCTGAAGAGCGCTAGAGATGTTCTGAAGTTATTGTGCTTGTAAGTTTATTCTAAAATACTTTAACCACAAAATTCTTTGATGTTAAAGGGCAATATGGCCAAAGAAAATATTACGCTATGACAAAACGGCCTGGCATTCGAATACAGTTCATAGAACACATATATATGCTTGGTGATTGATGAGGAGAATATTTGGTAGTCACCATAAAAGTATAGTGTAGTACCATG
This sequence comes from Actias luna, assembly GCA_039707435.1. Lineage (NCBI taxonomy): Eukaryota > Metazoa > Arthropoda > Insecta > Lepidoptera > Saturniidae > Actias > Actias luna. Next base: position 7,789,578 of record JAZHAC010000018.1, on the reverse strand, counting down.
GAACATGTATTGTTGTCTATAAATCATAGTGTTGAGTGCTATAAATACATTATCGAAATAGACAAATATTCTCTATAATCAACAAATACTCTCTATAAAAATAGTAGTAAGTAAATAATCTATTGTTTGTTTTTTTAAACAAAGGAGTACTGAGTAGTCTTTCGCACATTTTCGATATTGACAGAGTGTGCTTGGTCATTGGTCAGATTGGGGTTTTTGTTTTGAAATTGTTAAGGTTCGTTCATATTGAATACTTATATAATTTATTGTAGAGCAAATTAATTATTATTTTATGATTTAAATTTGCATACTTAGTATATTCGTAACAAAATTTTCTGTACGAATTATACGATATTTGCAACAAATAAATAACAATAAAACCATATTGTAATAGTATATATATATATATATATATATATATATATACATTATGCACTAGGACATATAATATATACATATCAAATAATTATTTCTTTATTTCTAACTTTCTGCAGATACGTCAATAATAAACTGGTCTAACATATTTTCTACATGATTGTCGACTACATACATTTTTGTTTTGATCTCGGTTATCACACTTTAGCTTTAGCCACTTTACCTACTCGTTGTAACAAAATAATTCGAACTTCATTAATTTTATAACTTTTATTATTTGCTGCCATGTAGCCCTTCATTTGAACCCAAACAAGTTCAGTTGGGTTGAGCTTACAGTGATACGGCGGTAAACGTATGACGTGACGATTTGTGGACTTAGCCATCTCATCTACAACAGATTTTTCAAAACGATCTTTGGTTAACATAACCAAATTCAAAAGTTGCAATTCTAACATTGATTCGTTACAAGCAATATTTTTCGACCGTAGCCATTTCATAATGTCTTGTTTGGGAGATGAAGTTGTAGGTGCTTTGTCAAGTTTTTGAGTATGATACGATGCATTCTCTAAAACAATAACTGCATTCTCATCCCAGTTAAGTAAAACGTCTTGACACCAATTTTCAAATCAATTAACACTGCCGATATGTAGAATATTAAACATCTTGCTTTTTCCTGCAATAATAATAAAGCATCCATTAATAAAATAGTGTGTATTTTTAAAGGATATGTGCATATATATTTCTAAGAAAAATATATTTAAAATTACAAAATTAAATGGATTGGCGGGGAACTGTGAGTGTGAACGTTATTGTTATTTAAACACAATATATTAGCTGACGGATTTTTTAATCTAGTTGATAGCCCATCGATGAAAGCAAAACTCGATGTAGTCACTGTATTGTCAAACCAGACTTTTGATTTTGTATGACCGGCATATAACCAAATAATATATAGTAGTCCCATTTTGCCTATCTTCCTTTACTTCGTCTAAATATTTTCTTCGCCATAAAACTATATCCGGTCTTTCTATTAAAATACTGCTTCTACCTCTGTTATTATAGAAAAATCCCAACTTTTTTTTAGTGCTTTGTACAATGTTGATCTTGACATAGACGGGAAATCAGAATCTTCTTTTACGATGTTTAGGATTTTAACTAATTTAAGCGTTTAATTTTCAAAATAAAATGTGTGTATCACATTTCGAAGAGTGCTTTTCGTAAAACCATCAAATTTATAAATAATACTCAAGCGATTTCTTTTCTTGTTCTGCGATTTTGGTGGTCCACCTGATTTCATTTCTCCAATAACATGAAAAAATCTAAATACATCTAATAATATCTGTAGTATAACATAATTAACTCGTCGTCAATATAATACACACTTTGCTTTATACAATTTTTTTTTAGTTAAGATTTACCGTTTAGCCACAATGTTACATGATATTAAGTGACGATGTTGCCCAAGCTGTTGAAGCTTATTTTCAAAATGCCAAAAGTGGGTAAGCAAAAAAATTGTCTACCTTGTTCACCTTAGAGACATGAATTCCTGATGAACTTGCTATTTATTGTCTTGGCAATTTCATTATGAGAATTATTATAATCAGATTCTTGAAATGATTAAAACAAATTGTATATCTTTTGTTTTTTTTTTTTAATTGCACAGGGCGTTTAGTACGCGTAACCAAAGGAGACATGTCTGCAATAGCTCAATCACAAACACTGTCGTCTGTTTCACTCACTAAAATACGTGCGACGCGCATGTACTCTATGACTCAACTGAATGTACATGCCAACTACAGTCTGTGTCAGCGTCTGTGTGGAACGGACTTTATGTTCATTACGTAGATCAATAGCAACGCAATCAAAATTTTCGATACTCATTTCTTAAAAAAAAAACAGTCTATAGTTTTTAATATTCTTCTAGATTTCTGATAAAATATGCTAATTTAGAAAAATTGGTTTTGGTTTTTATTTTTCTCCCTAGTTTACAGTTACTAACATCACTGCATATTATAAAACAAAATCTCTGGCCGCTTCTACCTGCCTGTTCGTGATCAACCCAAAAACTACTCGACGAATTTTCATACAGCTTTTACCAATGGACAGAGTGATTCACGAGGAAAGTTTAAGTGTATAATTTGTCAAAGGTGTTTGTTAACTGGTCGAATTATGATGATGATGGTTAATAACGTCGGAAAAACTCAAACCGTCTGGGAGGTTAGACAGCAGGTGATAGTTTATACCGTAACTTTTGCTATATTCTGACCTTTGTTAAATATTGTTCAGGGTAAAGGATACAGCTCAAGGGAACCCACAGGCATCAAGCGTAGATGTGAACCTGGATAGCAGTTCAACAGTGGGTTTATGGGGGCGGCTGGTGCGGTCCGCCAGACCACTACACTACCCGGCCCTCTCGCAACTGTTAGCGCGAGCACCCACTATATGTGAAACCGCTACGTAAGTGTATATTGCATACATATCTAACAACATCTCTATTTACTACACAAATAACTATATTATTTTATCGTTCATCACTGTGTACTGTATATTCAAATACAAAAAGCGACAAGTATCCTCTTGATCTACAAATGTACTAAGCCTCAGTGTACATTGTATTGATTAATTGTATGTTAGTAACTCCATAGTGCTTCAGCTAATAACCACTTAAACGTAAATAAATGTTAGTCCAAATTCATATCCGTACCTTAACTGAAGCTGTAAATATAATTATATAATATTATTCACAGGAAACACATACTGGATGCACTTCCGTACATCGCTAGTACGGGTTCCGTTGAACTCATTAAGGACATGATAATGAGAGAGGCGGTAGACAAGGAGACGAGGCACGAGTGGCTTATGTCCATGGCTATGATACCTAGGTAAGTTATTAGGTTTTTTCTATACCTAATTTAATATCCTAATTTTTTTTGGAGTAATATTCGAAGAGAAAATGCTCTAATTTTGCTAATTTGTCGGAACATAAAACTACACTGGACTAGGCTATAATTCGCTGCAAAGTATATAGCATTCAACTATCTCATTACTTTCTGCTACAAAGTATTATCCTTTTTGTTTTAAGATGCATTTCTATTTACTATTTGAATTGAACTATTCCGGTTTATTGGTAAGAAAAAAACCTGTGAAAGTGATTGCCCTGAAAACTATCAGTCTTATAATTACTATATACTGATATTAGGGTGGCGCAAAAAAACCGACAATTGTTTTTTTCAGTCTCGAGTGAAAAAATGTTACTTTTTGATGTTTTACGAGCCCTCTGCAAAGAACAACTAAAAAAAATAATTTTAAGAGGTCGCTCCAAATTTTTTTTAATTTCAAAAATCGTTTTTTTTTTAATTTTTTAATTTTTATCTATTATTGTAATAAATAAAAGAATAAAAATGTATGGAATTTAAATTTAAATATTAAAAGGTCGCTCGAAAAAAACTAAAGTAATGAACTAATAAGGATAATAATAATTTGAACTAATGGAACTAATAATTTGGAGCGACCAAATTTTTTTATAATTTCAAAAATCGTTTTTTATTTTAATTTTTTTTTCTCGTTACGGTAAAATTTTATAGACCAAAAAACAATAAGTTTCTGAAAGTATGAGTTCAAAATTTAAGTTTTAAAAGGTCGCTCAAATTTCTTTTTAAATTATTAGTTCATTACTTTAGTTTTTTTCGAGCGACCTTTTAATATTTAAATTTAAATTCCATACATTTTTATTCTTTTATTTATTACAATAATAGATAAAAATTAAAAAATTAAAAAAAAAACGATTTTTGAAATTAAAAAAAATTTGGAGCGACCTCTTAAAATTATTTTTTTTAGTTGTTCTTTGGAGAGGGCTCTTAAAACATCAAAAACTAACATTTTTTCACTCGAAACTGAAAAAAAAAATAGTCGGTGTTTTTGCGCCACCCTAACTGATATAGATAAAAGCCTACAAACATAACACTATATGTTCATTACACTTTTTTGTCATAAAAAGAACATATACAACTTAGTGTCATGTTAGAAAAAATGCTTTGGTGTCGGTGATAAATATCGCTGTTAAATATCGGACTTTTTTACTATTAATTTTTGGAGTAGCGTTTAGGAACAATGCGGATTATTTGCACTTATCGCGCTTAAAGAGCTCTGAATACTTCTCTTTTAAACTATTAAATCTGTGAAGGGTCTTTTCACAGCATACGATTTTAGAATTGAGTTGTATACAAACAGATATAGTGATTGCCCTTTTAGACACTTTAAGTGGGTTCAAAAAAGGACATTAATTCAACATTTGTTCTATTAAACTCCACGCAAATATTTTAAAAAGTAAGATCAACACTTTACCTTATATATTACTAAATCATTCATTCTCTTATGGATTGAGAGTTTAATACACTTTATTGAATTAAAAGGCTTCTACTGAGTCAAAGATTCTCAAGTTAATTTTACTTCCAAGTTTATTATAAACGTAGCATTATCAATCTATTTTTGTTACAGACCAAAAGCTGCCATGCTAAAGAGCATGGTGGAACTACTGCAAAAGCAGAAAAACGATAAATTAATCAGTTTCACCGTATCGTCTATGCTGCATTCGTATTGCAAACACAGCGGGAAATCTTGTAAGCATACTTCATTATTTCAGTGATCGCCACATTTTATTGTTTGATTTGTATCTTGCCTTGGAAAACTATAGTAATTTATCTTCATATTTATGCAATCAATCAAAATCACTATTTTTGCGTTAATATTTAGTTAAAACCTACATGATATTGAGTGGCCGTGTGGCTCAAAACGTAAATACTTTTTGCATAGCACCGGAATTGTCAATCCATTGTATATATAGATACTTGGTGACGGATCAATTTTTTATTTGTATCGTCTGATCATCAATCAAAAAGTACCAAAAAAGTGTTTTACTACTAGCTTCTTTCATTGGATCTTCGAATCAATGGCTTAGAAGACACAGCGATAACAGAAATATGAAATATATTTTTTTTGCTGTAACATTTAAATAAACGGTAATAAAAACTATAATGGTTAAAAAAAAGTATTTTTCGCACATATTACCTCACAATATGCACATAATTCCCATAACGGTAATTTAAAAAAAATTAACATGAAAATATAATTTAGTACGCGAATGCTGTGAAGAAGAAAATCCGAAGCAAATACTCGAGCAATTCGAAGGCATCGTGACCGCTATCGTCAGTAAAGGCCTGATTGAAACTAGAGAAGACAGGACTAATGTAAGTAACTAGCCGGTCTCGCAGTATTTATTTCTCTAAAGGATACAATAAAATCTTCCTCGAGACAAAATAGTTATACGTGCCAATTTTCATGGTGATCAATCACCGGTGTTCAGTGATGTGGTATATACGGAAATATCATTTTTTTTAAATACAGATAAATATATTTCCCCTTCATAAATACGCAAAATTTTACCCTTTTAGAACCTCTCCTTCCGCCCTTCATCACGCTATGTCACATTTTCTGTGATCCCCCTAACAATATTACGTCACAAATGATTGACCTCCCCGTTCATGATACACGGCAATTAATAGCAGTAAACGGAGTTCTATATTTTTTTAATATCTAAAATAAAGCTTTAATAAATGTTTAAAATATCCGTAATAATATGTCGAATTACAAAACTATTTAATGAGCTACGAACGTCACGTTTTCTGTGAACCCTGTCCCCCCATGTAACATTTTGTCACAATAAATAACAAGCCCTGCCACCTCCTTAAATTCCTCCTCCTTCAAATGGAAAACTTAGCGTTATTTTAAAGTTTATAGATTTAGCGTTATGGCAACAATCTCACCTGATATTAAGTGACGATGGGGCCCAATATTATAGACACGCTAAGCCTAATGCAGAAACTGGCTCTCAAGTACAACTGCCGGAACACATCTATAGGTATTTGGCAGATGTTTTCCTTCATCGAAAGCTCAAGCACGTTGTATGTGGATTGGAACTCACACCCCATGACGCGGCGTCTCTAGACACTACCAACTGAGCTATTATCGCTTCACAATCCTATTTTATTATAATTCTAAAAACCTTTTCCAGATCGTTTTAGCAATCAAAGCACTGGGTAACATCGGTGGATTCAAGCAGGAGTTCTCTGACGTACTAATGAATATAATCGGCGATAGCTTCGTGCCCGTACCCATTCGATTGACGGCTATCGATGCATTCAGAAGGACGCCTTGTACAGAAACGCGGTAATGGATTATTATTCACATTACTACTCTTTACTCGCGGTAATGCCTTTAATATCTGTAATTGTAATTTTCGGCAGGATCTTGATTTGTCATGTAATTTTTATTTTGATTCATATACTTAGTTATTTAGCCCTGAATTGTGTAATATAAGTTACATATAACGTGATGTAGTATAGCTATAAATTATAAGTGAAGTGAATTATGGATAATCATTTAGAACATGATATATTAGTTGCGATAAAAATTCCCAAGGAGCTTCAACGGGAGAGACACCATCTTGTTGAAGATAATTTCATCTGACCAACATGCCCAAATCTTATCACTTGAAAATGGCAATAATAAAACAAAAAGGAAGAATATCTGTCTTATAAATAACTTGGCCGACTTCGTTATGATTCAGTAACCATTAAATATAAGTTGTGGCGGGACCATACAGTAGCAGAGCTGGCAAAATGCCACGGATCCCTGCACCGACAAGGGCTTGAGCATGAGAATTAAATTGAGAATTAAACTACACACAATATTAAGTAATGCTGTTGGGTAACTTAAGTAAAGTTAAAATTATATTGAAAATTGACGACTTTTACTGGAACCCCTTCCAATGAATTGGCCATGGACCTCAGCTTGTATAGTAACGTCACTGAATATAACTTAATGGATGTAATGGGATAAAAAAACGATAATTACTAATACTATTTGACTCATCATTTAAAAAAATTAATTAATTGGAATACATACATATAGTCAAAATTTAGTGTTTTTGTATTAAAGAAAAAAACCGTTTTATTTAATTTAGAGTAACATAAGAAATTTCTAAGTATGTTTGACAATAGAAAAGCATTTGTGCCTTGACAAAACGTGTTATATCTTTCTTCAGGGACTATTTCCTTGAGACATACCGCGAGGACTTCGTGGACATAGAGATTCGACTCGCTTCCTACTTACAAGTGATGCGATGTCCTGACCTCAGCACTGTCAGGAAGATATTCCATGCACTGCGGAACGAACCAGTTAATCAAGGTATTTCATTTTTTTATTATTTCGCACTTAAATCTTATATGTTTGTTTAAACAAACTAATATAAGTAATGATAAGTATATATTTTTTAATATAACAAGTATTTTACATCAATAAATTAGTATAATGGTTAAGCTTATTGTAACAATCGTGATAATTAGTTATTCTCATTAAATATTTTATTATAATGCATGCATAAGAAGTCGCAAACAGTTGCTAGTACACCTCATAAATCCTTTCTATTTTTAGGACCGATTAAAAAATATAATTTTAAAACTAGAAACTAATTGATTTAAATCGAAATAGACATTTATGTACTCGGGTCAAGTTTTACTAACTCGCATTGGTTATATAGGAGAGTATAAAGAATGGTTATAATTGTAAATTAAATTAAAGATAAATAATAATACTCTAGCCGTGAATACTTTACTTAAAACCTTTTACAGCAACGAATATTTAGTTTAATACTACGGCGAGTCGTTTTCCTATAAATATATTAAGCGACATATTTTACATGACTCTACTGTTACTGTAGCTATAGGCAACAAATATGCAAGTTTGATTGAATTAATAATTTATTGAACTTTAAATATGTACACTGGCGAGTTTAATGTCATGAAGCATTTACTTCCAGCTAACCAGCAATAATGTAGTAAAAAAATGCTACCATTGTAGGTAGTGCAAATAAAATATTAGTACAGTCAGTATACGATAATGAATAGACAAATATAATATGAATAATACATAAAGAATATCATATTAAATGAGTAAAATGTAGTCAAAAGAACTAAACTACTCATACCCGACATTTATACCACCAAATTGTTTTAAACAACATCACTCTAACTCTCGTTTATTAAACAAATGTCTATGTAGTTTTGATTTAAAAGTTTGTACCCTGTAGTTAAGTAACTTGGTTCATATAATCAGGTTTAATTATAAACTGTTATATTCACAGCTGCCACGTTTGTATGGAGCCATCTGAAAAACCTCGGGAAGTCCTCGCTCCCTTCTCGCGTCGAGATCCAAGGCCTGCTCTCTGGCAACACTATGCCACAGTTAGAAGACAGCCCAGACTTTAGGATGTTCTCTAGGAATTACGAGCAAAGTGTGTTCTTCGATCAGTACAACGCTGGTGAGTGGTCACAAATCTAAACATAATTTCAAGCCTTACTAAAATGATTTTAACTTTATATTTTTTGTAGTTAACTAAGAAATATTAACCACTTGTAATAAAATACGTACGACTCAGTACATGTGATGGAAGTTAGTTTATTATTATTATACATAACAGATTGGTATATAAAAGAACAATAATATATTTTGTCTTTTTTTCTAGCCCTTTTCTATTCTCTATAGTTTGTTTTATAGTTGTCCAACTATATCGAAATCGTCTATCTCTCTCGATTTATAGCGTAGTAATTTCTTATCCTCTCTTGATCGAAGTAACTGTACTCAACCCTTTGTAAAAAAAAAAAACCCTACAACCCCTGCAATGAAGCTAAGCTTTCGGTCAATGATGTCTTTTAGGTATCTAGGATATCTCAAAAGTATTTTCTATTGCCCGCCTGGCTAGTTACCTCAAGGTGAAAATTGTTCGCATAATACCTGTAGGTGGGTTGCGACAGCTGCGCTTGAGAATCACTTTCCGACACGGCCTCATTTAACAAATTATAAAAAATAGTAAAATGCGATCTTGGGAACCTTGTCATCGTACATGTTTTACTTTAAAAATATATAACACAAGCTTGCTTTAGTATTTATAATATTCTAATCTAATTACGGTTAAAATGTCGAAAACCTCTTGACCTATTTCATAATTTTGCGAAGCAATATCTTGAGGCTCAATTTTACTATAGAAACAAAAGAGTTTTCATTCTTAAAATTTTACATTACTTTGTTTAATAATGCCAAATTTGTTTCTTCTCTTGTCATCTAAAAGTCGAATTTAATTCAAGCCCATGTTAGAAGCAAATAAGTTTGGAACATCAAAAAGTGTACGCCTCATATAATTCATTTAATTTTTAAAGGGAAAAAAACAAGTACCTTTGGCTTATTTTATTCTGTATTTTTTAACCAAGCATGATTTATTGCTTACCATAAAAACTTCGTAGATAGTTTTATCTAGAGAGTCTATCCTATCGAAGCGCTAACTTCTTTATTATTAAATAACGTTTGACTCGACTGAATGCTTTCAGTGTCTTTGCTTTTTTATAAAAAGCAAAAAATATGACTATACCAAAAACGCTTTGTGGTATGAGGCATGTAAAAATAATGTTTTAACAGTTGGCATTCGATAGCGTATTTGGATACCGAGTCGATACATATAAATTAGAATCCTACACTAAGCTACTCCAATCTATGAAGGAAGCATCATCATGACATCCCAGCATGGTACAGAATATTTATAGCGCCTACGTGGTTTGGAATCACCTAAGAAGTAAAAACTGTCACCAAGCACCTATAAACGAACTTAAGGTGTTACTATGTTTTCAAAACGTAGTGATTTAATGTTAATTAAAGTAGTCTTTCAAACATGGAATCGACAAAGGCGAAAAATATTTATTAGATATTTATATTTAAAAAAAAATGTTAACAGGTGGGAACTATGAAGCGAACGTGATATTCTCGCCCGATTCGTACATACCAAGATCTTTGTCACTCAATTTGACTGTCGACATGTTTGGAGAGAGTATAAATTTGTTTGAGGTTAGTACTTAATAAAAGTAATATTATATTTTAGCTCAAAATATGGGACATAGATAAGAGAAAATCACAATGAAATTTTTAGTATTTATTTCCAGCAAAAAAACATTGTTAACCATATGGATCTACTTTTATACTTTATATTTTTGAATTGTAATTAGTAGCGTGTTACCATTACTTGTAAATATAGTTTAGCTTAAAAATACTTGACTAAGAATTCACGTACCCGGAAGGCAGCCATTCTGTTATGGCGAACTTAAAAAAATTTAATGTCGACAACCAAGGCACCTACTGGGTACAAGTAACGATTTCTAAAACAAAATTTCATTATACTACACTGCAAACTCAAGTGTTTTACTTTTAAACACATAAAATGTTTTAAATCTTGTAGTCACTTTTTAAACATTTTATGGTGTTTTATGTAATGGAAACGTTTTAAGCGTTTAATTTTAATGCACAAAAGTGTTTTTATTAAAGCACTTGAAGTGTGTTCTGATCTAAAACATTTTAAGCGTTTTATAAATTTTTGATTAATACACAAAAAAATAAAAATCATTAAATTATTTTTTTAGAATTATTTATTTATTTATTTTAAGTTTTAATTTATAAATGAATAGAAATTACATAAAATTATAATGAATATTCTTAGGGAAATTTCTCTTGTACATGCAAATTACATTTTTGTTGATTATAAACTATTGAAGGATTTTTTTTAAAGTATCTGTTGTTTTATACTTTTAATAAAAAATAATCTTTAATTAAATTAAATGATAACAGAAAGAGAAAACATTTAAACAAAAAACATTTCAGATTCTCACATTCCAAATCCAAATCTTTTTTTTTTTTTTATTAAAACTTATTTGTTTTTCTTATAGTAACTATTTTATAGTATTCGTGTATCTATTAACGATCTGAGTCTTACATTAAAACAAAAAAAAAAAAATTTTTTTTTGCAATAAATTAAAATTAAATAAAATGCTTGGTAACTATCAAAGTAAAAATTAAGTCCAATACATTACTTATTTATTTTATTTTTCTTTTTCTTCTCGTTTTCGAATGAACTTCAACAAAACTTGATTTTTTTGAATCAGTGTTCCCAATACTTGGCTGTCGATGTACTCTAACATATTTAAGTATTGTTTAGGAAATACCGTGTCCCAAACATAATAAGCTGCTAATAAAGTAGCTACCACCTTTGGTACTGTAGGACTCGAAATTTGAACTCTGACATTGGTATCAGCCACAATAAAAGAAGCGCTGATTTATTTATTATCAGAGTATATAATAGCTCGAGGAGACTTGTTCTCTTCAGTCACAAGACAATCAGTAGATGAACGTGTCTGTAATAAAATAAGTTTTTAGTAAGGTAAAAGACCCAGTTGTTGATATTAGCCTAGTTATTGAAACTTAAAATTTTATTTTAATAAAAAAAAAACAACTCTATTAAATTAATAAATATATTTTTTAAATCATAAATTTTAAAATATTTGATTTTTTAAGAACATTTTATTTTTTTAATTAGAATAAAATTGCAAGTGTCAAACAACTAGGCCAGTTTCAATAACTGGGTCCTTTAATATTTACATTCATAATATTTATTTGTTTAAATACATATTAAAGGCACAATAAAAAATGATTTAGCTTTTTAAAGTTTTAGTTTCTATACAACTTGAGTATTAATTAATAAATGCACTTTATAATAATAGAAAATATTATAAACCTTACTTGTTTGAAAGTAAACAAAGGCTTGACTTCTTTCTTTAATTTTCTGGTCACAGCATCATTTAGTTTGATTAAAAGGTCAATTTCAAAACCTCATATCTAGAAAATTTAATTCATTTATTACAAATAATTTTAATAAATAATCATAAGTACTGAGAGAAAAAAATATTTTTATAAAGAAAATATATTTGGCTAAAGAGATTTATGCTTAATAAATTCTTATCAACAGAAATTCGTCAGCTGTTTTCAAAATCAAAATACATTTCAAATTAAAATTTCTCAAGTGAAAAAAATATAATATCTATAAAAAAGCATGTTCTTTCTTAATCTAATAAATATTTATTATCTGTAGAATTATTTAAAACATACCTTTCATTTGATATTTCCACTTTAGACATTTTCAGGACATGATTGATATTTGTATCTGCATTTCTTTTTTTTCCTTGTTTTTTTAATGTGGTTCTGTGATTTTTGATCCAGGTACTTAATTGACTCCTCACTATATCCTTTAATAAGAAAAAGTTTTTATTTTAACTGTAAGTCTAGTAAATGTACTATTATTTTTATTAGATTATTGTAATTGAATTATTTACTAATAAAAAAAAAATACTTACATAACCTTTCGGACCACCTTTTAGCAATGGATAAGCTGATACAATGGTGCTAGCAAGATTCTGGTAGTCAATTTTCATCGGCTGTCCATCAGTTATTTCCCATAAAAACGATCCCCAATGATAAATCAAATCTTTTTGTGATGCTAGAACTCCCAAATCTTCAATTTTTGTTTCAAATCATAAGTTAAAGAAGGTAAAATTGCTGGCATCTTGATAGAACCTGGTCCAGTTTTAACTATACTTATATTTTTTTTTGACTGATAATTTTTTTTTCGTCAACATTAACTTCACTATCTAGCGGGATTTGAGACTAAAAAAAATAAAGTTAAATAAATAAATAACAGTTAGAAGCAATCAATAAATTACATATTAATTTTGATTGATGATGACAATCATTAAGTTTGATTAACTTAATAATTAACTCAATTTACTAACCTTAGAAACTTCTTCATCTGATGCATCATCATTTGGATTTTGAATTAATTTTTCTGATCCTAAATCATTCAGCGGTTTTGTATATAGAATTTTATAGGGAAAACTTCCATCATTTCCTTCTAAAACATCAGGTGCAGATTCAGGTGTTGGCAGTAAAAGAATATTCAACTTGTCTCTATCTTCAATAATGTCATCATCTTCCACGTCGATCCACATTGCACATCTTCATCATTATCTTTTTTTGTACAACAATAACTTTATTTTCAATAAACTTTTTTAAACACGTATCGCGTTTACAAATGTCACGAATTGTTTCTCGTATCATGGCAACGTCAGAGACACTTGGATCACATTGAAACTTCACACATTTTGAACGCCCTTGCAAAGAACAAAAGACTTTTTTGTCCATTTTTGTAATTTTTATTAATAAAGAAATTACTTTACGAATATATACTCTAACGTATTCTATTTTTTTAATTAATTATTAGTAACAATAAATTTGCATTTGTTATTAACACGATAAGGGTTAAACTTACTATGGAATGCAGCTTAAAAGCGGGAAAACAAAATAAGAACGACGTACGTGCGTGTGTGTGTAACAAGCGCCAGACTGAGAAGCAGCGTAGCGTCTGTATGTGTAGAGATGTACACATAAACCGTTTTTTTTTCTAGAAACGTTTTATTTGCTAATACCTGATTAGTTTTAAAACGTTAGAACGTATACTAAACGTTTCACAAATTAAAAATGTTTTATTATAAAACAGTTTAAAGTATATTTATTGGTAAAACAGATAAAGAGTTTTAAAACAAAATGCTAAAATGTTTAACATAATTTTATTAATCACTTAAAACGTTTTAAAACAAAACATTTAGTTTAAAAAAACACCTCAGTGTTTTGCTTTAAAACATTAAATAAAACACTTGAGTTTGCAGTGTAGACATTCATAATTATGAATTACACTGCAAACTCAAGTGTTTTACTTTTATACACATAAAATGTTTTAAATCTTGTAGTCACTTTTTAAACATTTTATGGTGTTTTATGTAATGGAATCGTTTTAAGCGTTTAATTTTAATGCACAAAAGTGTTTTTATTAAAGCACTTGAAGTGTGTTCTGATCTAAAACATTTTAAGCGTTTTATAAATTTTTGATTAATACATAAAAAAATAAAAATCATTAAATTATTTTTTTATAATTATTTATTTATTTATTTTAAGTTTTAATTTATAAATGAATAGAAATTACATAAAATTATAATGAATATTCTTAGGGAAATTTCTCTTGTTCATGCAAATTACATTTTTGTTGTTTATAAACTATTGAAGGATTTTTTAAAGTATCTGTTGTTTTATACTTTTAATAAAAAATAATCTTTAATTAAATTAAATGATAACAGAAAGAGAAAACATTTAAACAAAAAACATTTCAGATTCTCACATTACAAATCCAATTTTTTTTTTTTCTATTAAAACTTATTTGTTTTTCTTATAGTAACTATTTTATAGTATTCGTGTATCTATTAACGATCTGAGTCTTACATTAAAACAAAAAAAAAAAATTTTTTTTTGCCATAAATTAAAATTAAATAAAATGCTTGGTAACTATCAAAGTAAAAATTAAGTCCAATACATTACTTATTTATTTTATTTTTCTTTTTCTTCTCGTTTTCGAATGAACTTCAACAAAACTTGATTTTTTTGAATCAGTGTTCCCAATACTTGGCTGTATGATGTACTCTAACATATTTAAGTATTGTTTAGGAAATACTAAAATTTAGGAAATTGTGTCCTAAACATAATAAGCTGCTAATGAAGTAGCTACACCTTTGGTACTGTAGGACTCGAAATTTGAACTCTGACATTGGTATCAGCCACAATAAAAGCAGCGCTGATTTATTTATTATCAGAGTATATAATAGCTCGAGGAGACTCGTTCTCTTCAGTCACAAGACAATCAGTAGATGAACGTGTCTGTAATAAAATAAGTTTTTAGTAAGATAAAAGACCCAGTTGTTGATATTAGCCTAGTTATTGAAACTTAAAAAAGTTTTAATAAATAAAAAATCAACTCTATTAAATTAATAAATATATTTTTTAAATCATAAATTTTAAAATATTTGATTTTTTAAGAACATTTTATTTTTTTAATTAGAATAAAATTGCAAGTGTCAAACAACTAGGCCAGTGTCAATAACTGGGTCCTTTAATATTTACATTCATAATATTTATTTGTTTAAATACATATTAAAGGCACAATAAAAAATGATTTAGCTTTTTAAAGTTTTAGTTTCTATACAACTTGAGTATTAATTAATAAATGCACTTTATAATAATAGAAAATATTATAAACCTTACTGGTTTGAAAGTAAACAAAGGCTTGACTTCTTTCTTTAATTTTCTGGTCACAGCATCATTTAGTTTGATTAAAAGGTAAATTTCAAAACCTCAGATCTAGAAAATTTAATTCATTTATTACAAATAATTTTAATAAATAATCATAAGTACTGAGAGAAAAAAATATTTTTATAAAGAAAATATATTTGGCTAAAGATATTTATGCTTAATAAATTCATATCAACAGAAATTCGTCAGCTGTTTTCAAAATCAAAATACATTTCAAATTAAAATATTTCAATAGGAAAATTTCTCAAATGAAAAAAATATAATATCTATAAAAAAGCATGTTCTTTCTTAATCTAATAAATATTTATTATCTGTAGAATTATTTAAAACATACCTTTCATTTGATATTTCCACTTTAGAGATTTTCAGGACATGATTGATATTTGTATCTACATTTCTTTTTTTTTCCTTGTTTTTTTAATGTGCTTCTGTGATTTCTTATCCAGGTACTTAATTGACTCCTCACTATATCCTTTAATAAGAAAAAGTTTTTATTTTAACTGTAAGTCTAGTAAATGTACTATTATTTTATTAGATTATTGTAATTGAATTATTTACTAATAAAAAAAAATATTTACATAACCTTTCGGACCACCTTTTAGCAATGGATAAGCTGATACAATGGTGCTAGCAAGATTCTGGTAGTCAATTTTCATCGGCTGTCCATCAGTTATTTCCCATAAAAACGATCCCCAATGATAAATCAAATCTTTTTGTGATGCTAGAACTCCCAAATCTTCAATTTTTGTTTCAAATCATAAGTTAAAGAAGGTAAAATTGCTGGCATCTTGATAGAACCTGGTCCAGTTTTAACTATACTTATATTTTTTTTGACTGATCATTTTTTTTTCGTCAACATTAACTTCACTATCTAGCGGGATTTGAGACTAAAAAAAAATAAAGTTAAATAAATAAATAACAGTTAGAAGCAATCAATAAATTACATATTAATTTTGATTGATGATGACAATCATTAAGTTTGATTAACTTAATAATTAACTCAATTTACTAACCTTAGAAACTTCTTCATCTGATGCATCATCATTTGGATTTTGAATTAATTTTTCTGATCCTAAATCATTCAGCGGTTTTGTATATACAATTTTATAGGGAAAACTTCCATCATTTCCTTCTAAACATCAGGTGCAGATTCAGGTGTTGGCAGTAAAAGAATATTCAACTTGTCTCTATCTTCAATAATGTCATCATCTTCCACGTCGATCCACACATCTTCATCATTATCTTTTTTTTGTACAACAATAACTTTATTTTCAATAAACTTTTTTAAACACGTATCGCGTTTACAAATGTCACGAATTGTTTCTCGTATCATGGCAACGTCAGAGACACTTGGATCACATTAAAACTTCACACATTTTGAACGCCCTTGCAAAGAACAAAAGACTTTTTTGTCCATTTTTGTAATTTTTATTAATAAAGAAATTACTTTACGAATATATACTCTAACGTATTCTATTTTTTTAATTAATTATTAGTAACAATAAATTTGCATTTGTTATTAACACGATAAGGGTTAAACTTACTATGGAATGCAGCTTAAAAGCGGGAAAACAAAATAAGAACGACGTACGTGCGTGTGTGTGTAACAAGCGCCAGACTGAGAAGCAGCGTAGCGTCTGTATGTGTAGAGATGTACACATAAACCGTTTTTTTTTCTAGAAACGTTTTATTTGCTAATACCTGATTAGTTTTAAAACGTTAGAACGTATACTAAACGTTTCACAAATTAAAATTGTTTTATTATAAAACAGTTTAAAGTATATTTATTGGTAAAACAGATAAAGAGTTTTAAAACAAAATGCTAAAATGTTTAACATAATTTTATTAATCACTTAAAACGTTTTAAAGCAAAATATTTAGTTTAAAAAACACCTCAGTGTTTTGCTTTAAAACATTAAATAAAACACTTGAGTTTGCAGTGTAGCGAGTATTCTTAGTCCGTATCAATTTTTTTCATTATAGATGAAAGCAAGAGGAGAGGGTTTTGAAAAATACTTCCAACATTATTTCTCGAAGGACGGCCCGTTCAGTAAGAACAAAATTATAGAGAAAATTAACAAACTCCGCGAAACCAGGTCTTTGAATGACACTGAAGATATTAGAAGGCGTATCGATGGCCTCGGTTATGAGAACGAGGCTCTGAAGCACAGGTTTCCGATAGCGGAGCTAGGTATTAAGGTGTTCGGTAATGAGATATCTTATTGGAGTGCTGAAGGCGATGATGAGATCAGGAAGTCTCTCGCCAAGCTGAACCCACAGTTGAGGATATTGGAAATTCTCTCTGGGAAGGTACGTGCGGTTTAATATTAGCTAAAATTAAGTAGTTTTACTTTTCTTACAAAAAAAAACATCACTACGAATCAAGTCTAGGTCTTGCTCTAACTAACTACCACCCTCAAATTGAAAATCTGCCGCAAACACCTATAGGTGTTTTCTAGCAATCGCATTTGAGAGCCCGTCTTGCAAACCACCATCTGGTGACATAGTCACTTACCATCAGGTGAGATTGTAACCATAATGCTTGTAGCATAGCTTATTTTGTTGTGATTAATTCAGGTGATTTCATACAACAAAGCGTCACTGTTCTTGGACACAACGTTCTCCGTACCAACGGGTTGCGGGTTGCCGTTAAACATGAACCTGATGGGCACGAGCTACGTCAACACCAACATGTCCGGCGCAGTCACTGACACCTACTCACAGTCCGGTAGCCTGGACTTTGAAGGGAAACTACAGCCTAGGTAAGTCTACTGCTTATAGACTGGGCTATGAAACTAAACTACTCTCAAGTAAATTAATTTATATCTATAGTTCCATATTAATACTATAAAACGGAAATAAATCTTTGTTTGTTTGTAGCTTAGGAACTACCAGTCTGGCTTCAAAAAGTATTTTTGTATTCCATAGAGCAATAATTAAGGCAGTCTTTAGGTTATTTAACATCACGCTACCATCAATAGTTGCAAATATGTATTGATAGAAGTTACAAAAATGTGCAAAAATTATTAAATAAAATTTAAGTTTTACGCGAGCAAAATTGCGGGCAGAGCTAGTTCTTTCTGTCTAAGCAATTGTCTCTTCTATACTATACTTTTTGATTTTTTAATGATATCATTTATTCGAATAATTATTCATTAAAAATATCGATAAGTTTTTCATATATTGTTCTTAAAACATCATACAGACCCTTAAATGCTTCTTTTAAAAGAATCAGTTCAAAAATTTAAACTTTCAAAATGACAGGAATGTCTGTTAGTTCTAGTGACCAAATTAATATTAAAAATTAACGTATACACTAAATATCGCTTTTAAATTTACTAATTCAACATTCAATAGAGGTCTACATGGCGGTATATTATCTTGATGGAATTTTTGTGAGATTAACATATTTTTATTTCAATCTCATCTGAATCAATCAATCAATCAATCTTTAATGATCATTATTTGTATGTTTTTTGCATGTAATTTGCAACGAAATATGTGCCTAATCTTTTTAAAATGGAACATTAATTTTTTACTATCAAAAGGGGCCGATGGTGCATTGAACGAATAAGTTGTTAGGTGGCAATATGTCGATAGACTAATAATGGCCTCAGTGATAGTATGTACAGACACCGCATTGATGGA
The DNA here is from genome assembly GCA_039707435.1 of Actias luna. Taxonomy (NCBI): domain Eukaryota; kingdom Metazoa; phylum Arthropoda; class Insecta; order Lepidoptera; family Saturniidae; genus Actias; species Actias luna. Next base: position 7,770,432 of record JAZHAC010000018.1, on the reverse strand, counting down.
CGTGTATTCAAATCTCTGCATTTAGCCTTACCTTTCGGTGAAGGAAAATATCGTGATTATACCATAACATGGTTATAGGAGCTTATTCTTTGCCCATTTGCCATGCTTAGCTAAAAAGCCGTCGCCAAATACCTACAGATATAACCCGGCAACTGCTTTTGAGAAACCAATTCCTCCATGAACCTTAACGTGTTCATTATTTTGAGTAATATCGTCACTTAATTTAAAAACTACTAGTTTTGTAAAATAAAATAATAATTTGTAATACAGCAAAACAATTAGTATTATTTTTTATGTTTGTCGGTACCGTAAAAAACTGTTTGTAAAATGTAGCGAATATTATACCTAAAAATAAATATATTATTTCCAAAGTGTTCTACAATTATTATCCTACTAACCAATAAAAGCTGATCGAGGACAAAGATTAAACTTATAAAGTATTGGATGTGCCTGCAACTTCGTTCGCGTAGAAAAATTATTAAATTTCGCGTCGTTATTTATCTAACAATAACTTTTGAAAGTTTTGATAAAGTTTGTACACAGATATTTGTGACAATGATGTAAATATATTTTATTATTTATTCCTAGTCACTTGCGATAATTTCTGTCACATAAATCTATAAATAAGTTCAAAAACTAAAACCCGACTACTAAAAAATCACATTCTAAAAAGTATGAAAAAAGAAAATATTGAGGTCTGAAATATTTATGCTAAAACTAAATAACATTTATTTAGTTTATTAGCTAAATAAATTAAGCGTAATATTGTTTAATTAATACATATTCATAGTGATATTCAGCGGATAGCGGATTCAACATATATATTTTTTTAGTTCCTTACTTTATGTCCTATAGAGAGCGCCGTATTCATTTTAATGTGATGTGTGTGACGCTTGGAATGATATGTCACTTATTGAATTATAATAAGTAGTTTAGAAATTATAAAAGAACAAATGAACATTCATAAACACATACATACATACCGGTCAAATTCATAATCCTCCTTTTACTTCTCCGTAGTTGGGTAAAAAGTACGGACACGTTAAGTTTACATTGTTATTTTATGTGAAGATTTAAAAAATACTATGTTGAATAGTGTGGCCGTGAACGTGGCCGCGACCATGAGCGTGGACGGAGGCGGACTCAGCTCGTCCGGGATCCGCGTCAACTGGCGCCTCTACACCGCCACGGCCGTGGAGGCGCGCCTCAGCATCCGGGGGCTGCAGCTGCTGCGGCTGCATCTCTCCTTACCTATCGACAAGCAAGAGATTTTTGCTGCCAAGTATGCACTTTTAAATTCTATTATTCAATCCATTTCTAGTACTATTTAGTGAACAATTCTTGTGTTATAGTATATCTAATTATTATACGTTCTTATTTAATTCAATTTTTCTTTTACTTCTTTTATGTTTGCACTACTTATAACAACTATTATGTCTGATAACAATACCACTGGTGAACTGGAAGAAAATGCCTTGTGGCATTAAGCTCGCCAATTTACAAGCAAAATGTGCAATAAAGCGTTCATTAATTATTAATTTTAAGGATATACATTTTACTCCTCAATATATTATATTACATTAGATTTTACCCCTGGCTCCGCTCGCTTTAATACTTATTAAATTATAAGCAATTATTCTCAAAAGCTCAAAGTAAATCAGATGGTGCAATAAAAAGTTTCATACAAAGTTTATTCTTCTCTTTACTTCCACATCCTATATGTTTTCACTAGAATAAATAGCCTATCACCGTCTCCAGGGTCCCGTCTATCTCTACGCCTAAATTCATCATAAACGATTCTGCGGCTTAGACGTGAAAGCGTGTCAAACAAACAGACTCACTATCGCATTTATAATATTAGTAAGGATGTAATTGATTTTTCATAAATGTACTTTCTTAATCTAATTACATAAATATTTTTAATACATTAAGAAAACTTCAGTTCCAATATATTGGTGTAACTGTGTATCTGATGTCATTATCCATAAACACCACAGTAATGTTAACCCCTTATTGTATAGATCTGAACTGATAATACTCCACGGCAACAAAGAACAACAGCAGCAGGGTCTAAACAAGAATAGGATAGAGCATAACACGTGCAGTTGGACGGCTTTCGACAAGGCTATTGGTATCAAAGTCTGCGCAGCTTATCAGGTATGGTCTTGTTAATTCTTTAAGTGATAACGTGTATAGCGCAGTTTGGATAGGTAGTAAATTCATGTAAGTCGTCATCGACATGGTCAAGTTAACGTACACACTATATGTGTTCCTCTTAGTACACACATTTTAGCGCTGTCAACAGTTTTGATTTACATGTTTTCATTTAAAATCAAACAATTAATTTGGATATCCAAAAATAACAACTGTTTGTTTTTAGTTTTAAGTTTTCACTTCTGTCAGTAGCCCTCATGACTGCTTTGAATGTTTTGTGAAAGCCGGTATTCAAATTGGTCGTTACTGTGGAATTCTGTATATCCTATTCACCACAGAAACACTACGTAAAGTCATTTGTCAGCAAGCTTCAGAAAGATCGAGTTATTTCTCCAGTCTTACTGTACCAATAACTAAGTTTTTCTAAAGAATTTTCGTTGCTGTTCCTTTCGTCACACATGGAAGCTGTTTTCTTACAACAATTAAGCAATTTTATAGCGATGATGGCTCAACTGATTAGCTTTCGACGAAGATAACATGGTGATAAAACTGTAGACTGGTGGTAAGGCTTTTTCTAATGCGCGCCTGGCTAGCTACCACCCTTAAGATGAGAATTTGCCGCCAAATACTTCTAGGTGTGTTCCGGCGCTTGCACTTGAGAGCTAGTCCACTAAGCTTAGCGTGTCCATCATATTGGACTACATTGACACCTAACATCAGGTGAGATTTTCATTGCAAGGATAATAATTTTTATGTGATATATCAGAGATTAAATGTTTTCCAGTTTCCGAATATGACGGCTCTTGTCAACGCACCGTACTTCCTGATGAGCGGACCGGCTAAATACATACTGTCGCTGGAGAAAGCAGATCCATCCGCGAACATATACGCTTTCGAATACAAATGGGATAAAAACGAAACCAGCAATATTATTAGCTTTTCTTTCGATACACCTGAGAGCCAGGTAAGGTTTTCATATTTGGACTATGAATACATCGCTGCTCTTCATTTTAAAAATTAAAACAATATATCGCCATTTCTATCTAGTTCGAACCTCTTTAATGAGCCAATAATTTCTACAAAGGAAAACTTCGCTATGAAATCATAGAAGGAGACAAGGGATTTATTAATATACGCTTAACTAGATAATTCCTCAAGTTGAAAAGATGTCACTATTATTTTTGTATTATCTATATAGTATTTTGTGGTATTCTCTTATTTTCACTCACACCAAACTCAAAACGACCCATCTGCAAGGGTGGGCTCAATTTCTATTCCACTTGCGTTAATGATTGTAACGCCCGCAAGCAAGTGGAACGAGGAAAACCATGGTCGAATATTGCGAATACAAAGTGAGACGTAGCCAAGTTCACGATAGCAAATCCACGATTGAGCGTTTTTGGATTGGTCACGTTTTGGATTCAACCGGACATGACCCCTGATAAACAACACTACCCACTACGTTTAGTGCAGTCACTTTGCCAAGCAACGATTCGAAAAAAATAGTAACCAATCGAGTATCGACGAGTTGATTCTGTCATTCCGATATTTCATCAAATCGAACGCTCGTCAAATTTAGCTAAAACGTCAGTTCAACACTAAGTTACTTATACATTTTACTCCTTGATAGAAAGAAATTGAGCGATTAAGGATGTAATCGCATTTATTATTTTTTCTCAGTCTTCACAATAATATTCGTATATAAAGAATTTACGCTTGTATTCTCTTCGCACAAACATTTCGTAATGCTTCGCTAAGGTCACGTTAAAGAGTTATCAAATTTTATTGCCAACTTATTTAGTATTATATGTTGTACCATATGCCACAATAAAATTATATTGCGTTTTTATTTCATACAGTTTTTAAATTAGATTGTTGATACATAATTGTTAGGGATTTGTTAACGGAATTTTTTATTGGCAAAATACGAACCTATTATATCTATATGTGAAAATTATGTCTTGTAATTTTAAAATACACATACACTTAGAATAAAATCGGTCAATTTAAGCGATACTAAAAAAACTACTTCAAGCATGTAAATCAATAGTGTCTTAGAATAATAGAGAGTAGGAAATAAATATCTAATCTTGAAACAGTAAATTGAAGCTCACGTTTATATTCCCTCTTCGTGTTAGTGAAATTTGCGGATTCGAGTTTCCGTATTGAGAATATAGCAGAAATAATAGATTAATACGCTATTGGTAATTAAATACAAGTGAACGTTGTAAACTGTAAAGTATATATTTGTGTCGGAATTGACAATAATACGGATGTGGATAAAGTTGGTGAGTCTTTCGAGCAAAATTTCTTAGAGCTACAATCAAAATTTTAAGCTATAATATCATACATTATTGCTTTTGTCTGATAGAAATTACATAAATTAGTACATGGAATACCATTATTTAGCTAAATTCATCATCGTCCAATATAGCCAACTTAAAATAGAAACACGCAAATATATTTATATAATTTTAACAAATGTGGTGTTGTCCTGACACTTGACAAGTCATTTCACACATATAAAGCTTTTACATTGACACAAACGAAGAATATGTTTGGTTTAAGTGAATAAAAACGCGATGCGAATGCGATATTTTTATTTATAGGAAAAACGAATGATCAACGCAGTGTTAAGTATATCGAATACTTCGAGCACTGCGGTTCTGTCGTTACAATCAGCGAAGAGCACACTCAAGGCGAAAGCACTGTACCGCAATCAGGAGAATGATAAGTCGCTAGAGGCGAGCCTCGATGTCGATGGGCGCAAGCAGTTCGACACCGTGATGTCGATAAAACGTTACGATATCAAGTACGGGTATGTTTGGACCCCGAGCGCGTACTGGGTCGTCGACAACAATACTGTCGCAGCTCTATCTGGTGAGTCACCTTGATTTACATTAAGTATAGCAATAGTGAGCCCCTATCCAAGTTGATTTTCTGCAATTATTAACGTAAAAAACAAAACAAAAAATGTAGAGATTTTACCTCTCGAAATTACTTGTAACATATGTCATCGCCTACATATTTTGTTTTCTCTTTTCGGTAGCCATTGCAAAAAAAGAACTTGGCTAGAGGCACTGTGATTCTTTAAGCACAAAAATTCTTTTAAGTTTTAAATGTTACTTGACTCAAATTGTAGACATGTCTATGGTGATGTGTGGAAGTAACACCCACTCTGTGCATCCGCTAATAACTATTGTAAGTGAATACATTAAAATATTGTTTAAAAACTGTATCTACATGTCATGGGGAGTGTTCCGAGGAATTATTCGGATTAATACCTGCAGTTGTATTCCACTACCGTACAAATCATACACTTAAATTCCATCCTCACGATCTGAATGATTGATGATCGACGACGGTGCCTTTTGCGTGGAATTTTATGCCTCGCCAAACCGTCTTGTGCAACCAACATGCGTCGGCAGTGTTTCCGCACCGATAAGACTTGGGAACCTTTAAGAAGAGAGTCTACTCATACCTTAGAGGCAAAGAATGCACCTACGATTACTGTGGTATTATAGGTATCAATGGACGATGGTGATCAATTGCCACCAGGTGACCCGCCTGTTCGTTTGCGCCCTATTCCATAAAAAAAAATTCAAGCAGTGATAAGGATTGCCAACAGAAGTGAAAACTGAAGACTATAAACAAACAGTTGTTATTTTTGGATATCTAAATTAATTATTTTCAAATGTAAATTTGTAAACCAAAACTGTTTAGAGCGCAATAAATTATACTAATAGGAATAGCTATTGTGTGTACATTAAGACGTCACGTGACCATATCGATGACTACTTACATGAGTTTACTTCGTATCCAAAACATCCTATAGAAGTTTTCAGTTCAAAAATGTTTGCGCTAGGTGCAATAAAAGTGAAGTCGAAGGGCGGCGTGACGCAGTGCGACGTGCAGGGCGAGTTCCAGACGAAGCAGCTGGCGAGCCACCTGTCCGGGTACTACACCGTGAACGGGCCCACGCAGGGCGCCAAGCTGCAGCTCGACTACCAGTTCTACAAGAACCCCAAGCAGACTATCAAGATGGAAGGGCTCTACAGCGAGCGCTCCACGGGCTACCGGCACGATATATACGGGGATCTCGCTATGCAGTTCACCGCCTACCCGGTCTATGATTTCTACGCTGTAATTAGGAATATTGTAAGTTCTCTTTCAAGTTTATTAATTATAATATTTGAAGCTGCAAGTTTAATATATTATACATAAAACTTTTGCTCTCCAAATTTGTGTAAAATAATATAGCTATTTATATTAAACCATTAAAGCCTTTAGTATCTTTAAAAACAAGCAATTTAAGTACATGCAATATTATTCTTTCTATAGTCTCTTTTCTTATCTTACATTTAGAAAAAAAACAATATGCTTAATAATATGGTAAGTATCAACAAATCTGTGTTATGGTGTCATTTCACCATCAAACTGATGTGAGCAATATATTTGTAGCGGTTATGATTGATAGTACGAATAACCTAAGTATTAATTATAATATAGAAATTAATTGCGGGTCTAAAAAGCAAATTACTTTTTAATAGTTGCTCGACGTTTTCGTCAGCTTTAAGAATCGTCGGGCAATTATTGGAATGTAAGTCGCGTTTTAGACCCGCATTTAATTTCTATATAATAATGTATACAAATACGCGAAAGTTTAAAAAGTGTCAAACTAAGTACTATTGAAATTAATGATATTTTTAATTTCCAGATCATGAAATTTCCATTTTTATGATAGAAAAATTAATTACAAAATTAAATTTGTTACGTACATATGTCGATGCTTGCAACTGATTGTCTATATTCCTTTTAAAGCTGTCATATGTACAGTTTGCAAATCTTGATACGAAAATGATGCCATAATAATATATAATAACAGAATGAAAAAATAGGCAAAATTCAATTAATATGGTTTGATAATTGGCTGAATTTACAATAAAAGTTTGATCAAAATACGGTATTTTTCTTCTTACCTATTATGCTGAATGAGCAACATGCTTTCGCTACATAGCTTCTATCATTTAATATATTCAAAGCAGCATATTCATTTTCAATTATCAGTTGTTTTGAAACACGAATATTCCCACGTCCTTATGGATTACTAGAATGTATATCTAATTTTGAAAATATACATTAAACATCTGTCATGCAAACCATTATAATTAGAAATGAATTATTGCTTTAACGTTAAATTTAATTTAAAGTTAAATTATATTAATAGCAATCCTAAAATTTAATAAAAATAAACAATAACAAGTTATTTTCTAGTCAGTGACCCTATGTGTTAATTTTTGTAGGTACTTATTATATATATGTGACTTGCCGAGTCAGCTTCGTCAAACTCCTCTTCTTTCATGTTGGTAATCTTTTTGTTCGTTCGTTTTTTTTACTTTAATCATGGCTGAATCACAAGACAATGTACGTATCACGGGCGACTCAAAACCATTAGTCACGTACCATAGTTCATTACTATTTTTCTTTTCATTGTCCAAGTTCCTGCAATTATATATATTGTTTTACAGATGATTATATAGTTTTTGAAATACTTTTTAGAAAACGCAAACCCACAATGACATAGGGTTCAACGTGAGCGCATCACGGGACCTGAAAACAGACCCGGCATTCATGCTAAAATTAGTGCGTGTCGAGAAGTTAAACGGATTGAAGCTGGAGACAGGCGTGATGTTGCGGCGGCCGCGGCTCATCGATATGAAGTTTCAGTTCGAAGCTGTAAGTATTTTCAGAAGTGGGATTTGGTGAACTATGAGTCCATTATCTATGGTCTCGCGTTTATGCCCTTTATAAAGTATTCACGAATAGAGTATTCATTGTTAAATTCATGGGTTTATCTAATTTCCGCTATCTTAATAATCTTTGAATATTTATGAAGGATAGATTTAACTTTTTTGTAGAGCGTATAATTTCCAATTTAAAATTGTCTTGAGTTTGGTTGTAACTCTATTATTTTAAGGAAATAATTAAATTAAAAATAAGGAAAAAAATTCCATCTCATTTAAATGGGTAATATAATTATTAAAGGAATAATTGGTTTAATTTGAATATTAGGGATTATTAGGGTCTGATATTTATTATTAGGGTATAAACTCGAAAGTTGGAGGTCGTTTAAAATAACAGACATACTAATAACCGCATAACTTTATTTTGCTATAAAACTTATATCACATGACACCAATGTGTGGTTTGGTTAAGATCATATATTTCTAGCATTTCTGATTTTTTTATTCTTTCTCCTTGCATAATTTGGCAAGTCTTAAAGTTGAACTAAAAACTATAAATTAGCTTCCTGTAATGGTACTATAATATTATTTGTTAAACAGTATAATGATTTCAATACCTTTCATTTTTGCCTTATATTAAGATGTGGACAATTAATGATAATTTATCTTAGCTTTGACTTTTTTTTATATAATTAAGGTTTTAGCGTTATGGCCATAATCTCATCTGATCGTAAGTGACGATACTGCCCAAGTTGGTAGACACGCTAAACCTCAGGAGGAACTGGCTCTCAAGTGCAACTGTCATAACACAGCTATAGATATTTGGCTACATATTATTGACTTGAGGGTGGTAGCTAGCTAGGCAGGCATTAGAAGAAGCTCTGCCATCATGCTATGGTTTCCTCACGATGTTTTCCTTCACTGATATCTCAAGCTTATTCTAGGTGGATTCGAACTCATGTTCCTCGACGCGAAGTCGTACACACTACCACTGAGCTGTCATCGCTTCAATATTTACCATGGCTTGAATGTAGCTTAGATAGCATACAAAAGGAAAAACTTTAAATGATTATGACTTTTCTCCTGCAGATTGGTTCAAAATACACAGCTCTTGCATTGCTGAATTTCAATCCGAAATCTCGAGAGATCCTCGTGTCCGGTTACTTGTCGTACCCCCCGGGCACGCAGCTGTACGTGGACGCAGAGCTCAACATGACCCTACCGACCCTCCACCCTTGCAATATCAAGGCCAAAGTCTTCGAGAAACACTCGAAGGAGTATCAGGTAAACCCATACGAGTTGTTGATTTGATTTTTTAATCAATTTATGGTATCCTTTACAGGTTTTATATAGCTAAGGTTTATTTAGCGTTATGTCCACAATCTCGCCTGATGCTAAGTGGCAATGTGGACCAAGATGGTAGACACGATAAGCCTAGTGGATTTTAGTGGATAAGCTTAGTGGAAATTTCTATATATTTTTACTGGTGTAATAGTTAGCTTTAATGCAATTAGTTATATGCAATTTAAGTTATTATTGTATTATTACTATTTATATTTCATATTTTATATTATATATTATTTCATATAGAAAACCCGAAGGATTCCTATTAGTTTACTTATTTATGTAATTTGTCAGTTTTATATAATATTTTAACGTATCTAATATTAGTCTTAAACGTTTAAACGTTCTAATATATCTTAAACGTTCCGTCATATACGGCCTCTTCAATGAATCCAGTACTTAATTCATACTATAACATAATATATATTATACTGGTTAGGTGAATGCGGTGGGAATGTGGTTCACGGGTGTGGATTTCAACATCGACGCGCTCTACCAGGACCAGTCCAAGACAAATATGGCGTCGCATCGTCTCAAAGGATTAATCAACAGTAACCATTTCAAAAATATCGCAATGGACGCTCGATTCACTCAGGACAATAGGCAGATCACGTTCATTGGACAAGTAAATAAATCTATACATATATTGTAAGGTATTTATTTAGCATTGATTAACTCATCGCGGTGTATATAAAACTGTCGAACCTGTTGCCTTGAAATTTAGTGTGAATATTCCCGCCACAACGTATAGCTACTGAAACTAGCCTTTGGGATGCCTACTATAAACCGTGAGTTTAAGTTAATAAATGTTACATGGCACTTGTTTAATTTTTTTAAACTAAGGAACTGTTAATACAAACAGCCAATGCGCTGCTTCGAAGAAATAAGTTCGCTTTCGGTTAATAACTATTACTGATTAGGCTCAAACGCCTTTACCTTACCCGACAATCGCCCACCTCTGATTTCTTATTTTCATAAAAATGACAATTACGTTGTTTCAAATATTCTATTAGAATTAATGTGTGCATTACTATTGTGAACTCAAATTTACAAATTTCCTAATAATACAGAATTCAGTTCAGTTTTGATAATAACTTAATTCTTATCATATGCAATATTCAATACACACAGACTCAAGTTTGTGGTAATGGTATGGTTGAATGCAACATATACACACAACCGCAGTGTCAGTCTTATATTCGTCTGTGTATCGATGAAAAGAAAATAGTATGTAGCGTGTAAAATATCATGAAGAAGAAACTTAAATGCTCAAAGTTAATGCTGCCTTTTTAAACAAATAAGAGAAAATAAGGTAACCTATTAAAGGTTTAAATATTCGTCCCTTACTCAAGAACTTCATATTGAACCATTTTAAAAAACTAATAGATATTTGTCCACGATTAAATTGATAACAAACTAGATTTGTTTTGGAGTGAAACTACTTATGGTAGAGCCTTGAAATTCTGATCCGCAGCTTTTTTGTGTAACGCTGGTTTGGATAAAGTCGCCTCGAGAAGAGTAAAATAGTATAACATAAATAGTGCACTGTAAACAGTTTTCATTTACAAGTTTTAATTTAAGATCAAACAGTTAATTTGGATATAAAAAAAATAATGACTATTTGTTTATAGTTTTCAGTTTTCACTTCTGTCTGAACTCCTCATGATTGCTTTAATTATTATTTTTTTATTCTTGTTGGCTACATATGTTGTTTTAGATATGGATGTATGTTCGCCAGAACGTATAACATTTTTCACATAGTGTATTTATATTTATAGGGTGAATACAACGACGCACAATATCGAACGTTGATACGCTATGTGCTACTCTCAGAACAGAACTTCACGACGTACGCGGAGGTGGACCTGAGCGGAAAGACCTACAGCGTGAACCTAAACGCAGACCTGAACAACAATACCAACGTTAACATGGACCTTCATATCGACCAGTGAGCAATTAAAACTTTAGTTAAAACTTGTACACTTATATTTTATACTAGACATGCCCGCGACATCGTTCACGTGAAACTAAAAATTGTTTAAAAAGGTATTCCCATTTTCATAACATTTTTCCAAACAGCTTTGCTCCTATTGGTGATAGCCTGTTGTTTAATAACCTAAAACCTTACTAATTATATTTTTTTAATCCCACTAGTCTAGTTTCTAAGATTAACGCTTTAAAAAAAACTGCTCCGCTATAAACTATTAAATATATATTACCATATTATATTGGGAATTAATTCCGCTCGATCAATCATGACAACTGTCTAACCTAAGCGTGCATCCAACATTACGGATAAAAATATTCATTGACATTAACTTTGTTTTTAAAACAAATACAACAGTTGATATAATTCAAATTTAAGTAGAATTAAATTAAAATTAATTAAACAATAGTATGGCTACTTTTATCAAAAGTGAAGGCAAGTTTGCAAAAAGTTCACACCAAACACGTTTTGCCGTTCGAACCATAACTAATACAGTGCTTTTCGCACGTACGATAGACAGGCTGCCGCAATTTATTCTATGCCGATATTTCATAGTATAAAAACCCAAAAACTATAGTTAAACAGTATGTATAAAGATAAGATATAACTAAAAACTGGTATTGAATCCATCGGAATATGTGTCCAACAATCAAACGAGGTGATAGGAATCTGTATCGTTCTTGTGCGCAATCCATAATGATTGAACGATTTGATATTACTTTTTTTTTTATTTCAAATAAGACCATGGCGAACTTTCATTATCAACACAAAATTTAACAGCTGGTTTACGATTCGCTGACAGCAAGCTCATTGAACGCATAGGTCACGCGTTCTTGGTCTCAATTTCTTTTACACGTAATTAAATATATTAACACCGAAGACGCAAATTGAACATATAACGCGGTCTTATTCTACTATTGCACCCATCTATTTCGCTCATATATATAATTTAGTGCTCGTTCATCTTGCATCAGAATTGGTTCGTTGAAAACGTTGCATGAAAACTCTTAGTATATTTTTTCATAATTTCGGTATGATAACTTGAATTGGCAGACTCCGCGACGTGCATGTATCATTCCAACGGTGGTTGCTGAAGCACCAGAAGCGACTGAGCGTCGCTTTCAACTGGGACGCGAACAGGGACCCCTCGCAGAAAGTGAGCATCGACGTGCAGCTCGACAACAAGGCTCCGTGGCACCACGCAGGGCACGTCGCTCTCTATTACCCGGGGAGGATGGTCAACGGGGAGTTCGAGCTTCTCTTACGGAGTCAGTCACTACATTGTTCACTTTTTATTCCTCATGCCTTCTCATGTAGTTTTTTTTTATATTTAAGGTTTAGCTTTATGGCCATAATCTCACCTGACCTAAAGTGACGATATGGACCAAGTTAGTAGACACGCTAAACCTGTGGAGGAACTGGCTGTCAAGTGCAGCTGCCGGAACATATCTATTGGTATTTTGCACAGATTTTCAACTCGAGGGGGTTGATAGTCAGGCGGACATTAGAGAAAGCCCTACCACTATATAAAAAGACATAAGTGCATATTTAGGTGAATTAGTTATAAAATTTATGTATAATATGTATTAAATTTTATTGAAAATAACAGTGCCTAAGGCCACATCAGAGTTGAAAACTTCATCAGGGCGAGGTTCATAATAAAAAAAACTGTAACCTATTAAACAACACCTAGTAGCACAGCACTTCTCCTTTTAATGTCGAAACAAACACTAAACCTATAAAGAACTTTAAAAAAGCTATATGACGATATAATACGACTTTACTTTTTCGGAACCTATATTTAGTTAATTCTAATGTATGTAATTTGAGGAAGCAAGTGATATTAGTAAGAAACATAAATATGAAAAACTGCAGATTAACATTTATTCTTTATAAAAGTTTTTAAGTTTTATAGAACCTATTAGTAAATAGATTGATACCTTTAGAGCATGTTAGAAGTTAAATTATATAATAATAACAAATACTATAGTAATGTATAAATATGTAAGTATAATATTACTGACTAACTACTCACAATATTTCCAAAGTACTATTGTTAGATGCTTGAAATTTACACACTAAAAATGGAATTTACGATTACGTAAAGTTGAGGGAAAAAATGGAAACGAAGTCGGTAGCATCAGCTAGTTATTAGATAATATGCATATGATTGAAAGGAGTTGTCTACAACATTCAGATTTTTTTGTGAAGTTGGAATTACTATTTTTTATAGTTTAATTATATTTAATTTATGTATGTTTTCTTCTTTTGTTGTTCGCCGTATGTAACATAATTTTGTACTTCTTCCTCTCCTCAAACGTTACGTACATCCAAGTGAGAATTTTTACCTAAAAGTCATAATTATGTTTTACCTTTTACAACTTATTAGTTAATAAAATAACTCTAATAAAAAATAACTTATTTGTCTTTACCTGTCACAGAACGATTTTAGATTTAGAGTTACTGTACAACGCTTGGCCTCGGTCACACCTGATGGAAAGTAAAGACGCAAGCCGAAGATGTAGCGCGTTCGTGCAGAAAAAAACTGGTTCATTCTTGAGGAACTCAAAATGGGACATTTTAATTGCATAATTTTGCATTTAAATAAAAATACGCATACGTAACGCATTGTTCGAAAACTCCTCCCGCCCTTGTAACGCATCGTAATGTTTTACAAGAGACCCCCATTCCCCAAATAGCGTTACGTAACAGTTGAACGGCCCCTAAGGTGTATCTGTTGTAGTGTGTAAATGATAAATATATAAATATGTATGGAACAGATTGGTTCTGGCAATGGCACGTGCGGCTGGGCTGGGCGCACGACGCGACCGTGCTGTGGCGCGTCAAGCTGTACTCCGAGGCGCACGACCAGACCGTCTACGCGCTGCTCTCCAGCCTCTCCACGCCCTTCCGCGGCTGGGCCGACACCAGCTTCAATCTCATGTAAGTCCTACCTACCTATCTGCATACACAACTAGATATCTGTCTATCTATTTATTTAAAGGAATCATTCTCCATCATTTTCAAGTGCTTATAGTGGCCTGATTGTTTTGAAAATTTGTGCAATTGTTAGGGAACATTAATACAATAATCAATATAAGCGAAAGCCAATAATTTGTATAAAATAAATAATACGTTAATTTGTAGAAAATGGTACAGTTATGACATCTTCAATCATATTCTATTCTATACCTACAACTTGTACCTACCTACCTATCTCTCTATCTATCTACATAGCCAGGTAACTTAACGAAATCATTTCACGTAATCTTCAACAACATCAAGTCATTTGACTTGTAAATTTGCATACATATCTGGGGCTTGACCACTATCATCAATCAGGATAAGCGAAACACATTAATTAATTAGTAGAAAATAATACAATTATGGCATCACAAAGCACTTTTCTGTACTCACTATGTAAATTTGAAACCAATACAATGAATACTATGGCAAGATAATTTTTGAAATGTTTGCTTGCTTAGTAACATAATATCAAATGGAAGTAAGGCTAAGTTAATTTTACCGTTTTGTTTTTGAAGTGAAAACTTGTATAGCGCGGTTTTGATAGGGAGTAAATTCATGTAAGTTGTCATCGACATGGTCACGTGACGTGTTGACGTACACACTATATCTGTTCTTATTAGTATACACGTATTGTACAGTAAACACTTTTAATTTACAAGTTTTAATTTTATGGTCAAACAATTAATTTGGATATCCAAAAAAAAACAACGTTTTGTTTGTAGTTTTAAGTTTTCACATCTATCGACAGTCTTCATGACTGCTTTGAAATTATTTTGATTGTTCCACTTATACCTGTTTGTGTGGGCAGGTGGCGCTACCACGACAACCTGCAAGCAATAAACGGCAGCATGAACTGGGAGAAGGAGTACCTCGCGTTCAGCTTGCTCGCGGACTACCTCTTCAAAACCAACGAGTACTTTGGGGAGATCAACGCGCTCGTCAACTCCACCATCCCCACGCTGCCCAAGGCGGCCGCCATCGCCAAGCACAGGGTCGTATGGAAGAAAAGCGCTGACACACTCTTGAGCTTCCAGGTCTGACATTTTGTTACAGTAGCTAAAATAGTGCTGTATCTTGTGAGCACAATTTCAGACGATAATAATAACTACGGGGATTTTTTTTATAGTTTATAGGTTTTAGCGTTATGATTATAATCGCACCTGATCTTAACTGACATACGACCCAGGTTGGTAGACACGCTAAACCTGTGGAGGGACTGGCTCTTAAGTGCAATTGCCGGAACACAGTTATTTGTATTTGGCGGCAGATTTTCAACATGAGGGTGGTAGCTAGCCAGGCGGACATTAGTAAAAGTCCTACCACCATGTTTCGGTTTAATAACGATGTTTTCAATCGTCGAAAGATCAAGCTCATTGTACGTGTCTTCGAACTCACGTTCCTTGACACGGCGCCCGTACACACTACCAACTGAGCTATCATCGCTTCAAAAAGATCCTCTATCCTATATAGATCCTTGCTTTTACAATTTGAAAGTGATACGTAATATCCCTGTGGACATTATAAGATACTATACCACCATGCTATAAGTTAATCACGATCACTTCAATGGTGGATCAGTGGTAACATGTACAAACACCGCAACAATCGATGCGATCTTGATAATAAAGTCATATTTTGATGATATGACATTGTCTAATAATCTACTTAGCTAACTAGATGGTAATTGTAAATACTAGCACCTACTGTTATGAACCGACAGATCTTCCAACAAGGTATGCGTTTAACCACTTTAGGTCACCATTGTAACAAATTGTAGCCAAACTCTAAACCTGTTAAAAATATGTCTCCGGCGATATGTAAGTTAAAGAAATATTGTACTAGACGTATCATATATATAGTATACGAGTTTCCTTGTATATGAATACTTGACTTCGTTCGCGTGGAACTCGAAATTATTTAATCGTTTTTGCCCCGTTTTTATAACTTATTGCAATACAGTGTTGCTCCTATTGATGGTAGCGTGATGGTAAATAGCATAAAGCCTCCCTACCAATGATTGCTCTACTAAATACAAAAAAAAATATTTAATTAGTTCCTAAGATAAGCGCATTCAAATAAACTATTCCGCGTTATAATATTATATATATAGACTGATATAAACGTGCTTAAAAGTATTATGATGTGAATATATTTTATTTTTTAGTATAATGACGATGGACTGCTAATGATAAACTCTTCATGGACACTGGACAGCGGGCAGACGCAGAACAACATCACGGGGAAGGTCACATTACTCTCACCGTTCCAAGTCAGTTACCTATCATTACATTATCATATTATAAGACAGATTAAAAAGGTTTAACATGATAAGGGAAAACAAATAACTCGAAAAAATATATTAATTACGAAATTTCCTACCATTCCTTTAATGCATTAGTTATTTCTGCGTTTCATTTAATTGTTCTCGGAGGCTAGTAATTCATTTATTTGTATTTGTTAAAGAATAATATAATACTTTTATTAGTAATAATATACTACCAAAGGGACTTCGTTTTAACCGAGTGTTTCACGGCACTCATTTTTTGCTTACTCGCTCCCACGTAGTATTTTATCATAGACTTGAATATGTATATACAGTAATCTCCCGTATAACACGGGCATCCCCCATATAACGCGGGGATGTCCCACATTATAATTCTGTACTGTGAAATTTATAATTATTTGTACAGTTTATGGTAAGTTTCGTATGTGTGTGCACGTGTGTCAATTGTGTTATCAAATTAAATTAATTGACTAAATTAACTGTTTTTTCATTCATATGCATAAGTTCATTATTTGAAATGTTCTTAGTTTAGTTTGAATTTAATAAAACGTACATATTTTGCTCATAATATAGTTTTTTTTCTTAATATTCGGGTTAAACCGCTTTTAGCGAGAACAGTTAAATATGAATAATTTATACGTAACGCGTTATATGGGGTCGTAAAAACGCGTTATACGGGAATACTCCTACAACACGTTTTCCTATAACGCGGAACCAGTCTACTGTATTATAAGGGGAATTACTGTATATCAGTATTTACGTATAAACATAGAATTCTAAAAGTTTGCTTATTTTTGTTGACAAGGGAAGGGAAGGTTCAAAATGACTAACATTCTGTTTACGTAATACTCCAAAGTATAGCAGTGAAATAAGTTGATTGTCAATCAAATGGAACATTACACTCAAGTATTATTAATTTTTTATTTGTATCTTTAGTCTTACGCAAATGCCTTATTTTTATATAATAAAGGTGCCAAATAATCTTTTGTTTTGTCTAGTGAAAAATGATTTGTAGATCCTAGTAGAATTAGAAAAGTTACAGACGTGTTTTTGGACCTCTAAAAAAAACTAATATTTCATTATTAAAAATTCATATTTATCAATTATACTTTAATTTGTTTTTGTATTTAACTACGGACGCCATGTCTAGAGACGTGAGTTCGAATCCATCTACAATGAGCTCGATCTTGCGTTGAAGGAAAACATCTTGATGAAACCATAGCAGGGTAGCAGAACTTTTCTAATGCCTGCCTGGGTAGGTACAATCCTCAAGTTGAAAAATTACCGCCAAATACCTATAGGTGTATTCCGGCAGTTGTGCTTGGATGCCAATCCCTCCACAGGTGACCACATCGTCACTTAACTTTAGGTGCGATTGTGGTCATAACGCCTAAACCTTACCTGTGCCAAAAAAACTGTATTATTGTATAATTGGGAGTAGATTTAGAATGAATGAAATACCTTATAATGTATATTGTTCATACAGGGATATCGCAAAGGGTTCCTTCGTACGGAATTGGTAGTGGGGCACAAGCGCGACATCCGAGGCTCCACGTACCTGGACCTGGAGGACAAGGTGCACACGATATACGTGGACGGGCACATGACCCGCATCACGAACTGCATGCTCGTGGTGAACGTGTCCAGCCCGGCCAGCGAGCTGCTCCGCCTCGCCGCCAGGTTCGGCTTCGTGGAGGCGCACAGGCATCTCGTGGCCATGGTCGTCACGCCTAACTCCACCACAGGTTATTTTTAAACTTTTATTCTATTTATATTAAAACAAAAACTATTTTGTATGTTGTATCCGTAACTTGATTCGCTTGAAAACGGTTTTTATATCCCACGGCCATTGTTATGTTTTTTTAATTATCGTTTTTTTTATATTATTAAGGTTTTTAGCGTTATGGCCATAATCTCACCTGATCTTAAGTAACGATACGGCCCAAGTTGGTAGACACGCTAAACCTGTGGAGGAACAGGCTCTCAAGTGCAGCTGCCGGAGCACACCTATTAGTATTTGGCGGCAGGTTTACAACTTGAGGGTGGCAGCTAGCCAGGCGGGCATTAGAAAAAGCCCTACCACCATGCTATGGTTTTCCTCACGATGTTTTCCTTCACCGAAAGCTCAAGCTCATTGTAGGTGCTTGGATTCGAACTCACGTCCCTTGACGCGAAGTCGTACACACTACCACTGAGCTATCATCGCTTCAAAATTCTTTTAATATTTTTAATGCGGAATAATATGTATTAAAAATGTTTTCCTTAGTTCGGTACTAAAAACTACATTAATAACATCGACAACTATACATGATAAAAATGTTTTAATCACCGTGCTATCTATTGTAGGTTAGTGGGACTACTTTTACACAAATGTCTAACATTAAGTTTATTTACATTCAACTTAATCAAATAAGCGATGAACAAATGTATTCAACATAAACACACATGCACTAAATAGTACCATATAAACAGATGTATTATATTTAAATTTCCTTTTTTACACTCTCTGAAACATCACAATGAAAAAAAATTTTGAACAAATTTACATGGATGTATGTTCATTGCTTTTATACAAATAAGCATGATAAACCATAACTCTGAAATTTTATTTTTTATTTAAACAAAATTGTATTCATTGATTACACTTTTTTAGGTATCGAGGTCCTGTTGAAACTAGTGACTATGCAAGATTTCCACGTATTTGGTCATGTCGCGCTGCCCATACAATACCTCTCTAGAGCCATGATCACCGCAAAGAGAGCACCGCAAGAGGTAATGTTCCCTCATTCCACCTCGTATCTCGGTTTATTTCTATGTAGATACCTTTCTCAAACACTATTTTCCAAAGTATAGATAATAACAAATTATGTCATCAAAAACCAAGAGATGAATACAGAATTTACTCGGAAGTAAATTACTTGGAAGTTTTTACTAGGTTAGTCGCGGCCTAGTCAACTTTGATCGTGCAGTCGTTCTAACCTTCCGTCTAAAAATGATAAACTCATATAACTTTTACTCTATCCTGAATAGAAACTTAAAAGTAAAAACTATCCTTATATAATATGTGATTGTATATTGTGGAAATAAACATTTTCTTTCTTTATTTCTTATTTCAAAAGCTTTGTCTGCGACTGACTTCACGTGGACCTAAAAATATTTTAAATTTTTTCCCTATTTTTATTACTATTTTATTAGAGCTTTGCTCCTATTGGTAGTAGCGTGAATGTTAAATAGCTTAAAGCCTGCCTTTATAATTGCTCTACCAAATATATATTTTTTTTAAACCAACTGGTAATTCCTAAGACTAGCACGTTCAAACAATCGAACAAACTATTCCGTTTTCTAATATTAGTAGGTATACATAATCTATTAAAAACATGTTTTTATATATAAACGGCTTTAGTTTTTATCTTTTTAATAATAGATAATATTTCGCCTTTTCCAGGTTGATTTCAGAGTCGGATGGGGTTCCATGGATTTCGGGTTCACAGGAATCTGGCATTGGAAGTCTCCACTCGATTTTGTGTACTTGTACAAATTGTATACTCCGCTCGATGGTTTCGAAGAGAACGGGCTCGTTTTGAAGAACATCTACGGAAACGGGCTCGATACTGAACTGTCGATACGCTTGTCCAAACATAAGGTACGAAATCACTACACGGAAAATTTGCGTTATCGAAAGAAACACAGAACATTTATTTCAATGATACACAATGTAAATACACAAATATGGTCTTACTAACTAATATCATCACAAAACATCTAAAAAGGACCCAAACTCAGCATATGATATGGCCAACTGCTATGGCGCTGGTTTTCAGCTGGACATTACATTACTACTGGTCGTGGCCTTAGATCGAAAGAAGTTATTAGTTAAAGGAGTAGGATAACCTGGCGTTCTACTATAAAATAGTCTTTTAAAATTTTAAAAATTAAGAGAAGTTATCATTATGTTGGCTATTGCACACCTCATAACCGAAGCGTTGAGGTGAGTACTACTGTCACTTCTCGCAAAACAACAGATTTTTAAACTTAAAATGTCCTTATTTATAGTATACTGAACGTGTAAAATAATATATACACACACATATCAAGAAAAAACACTGTTTTTAACACTCATGATATTTTTGATGCCATTTTTGTTATTTAAACTAGTTAAAAAACTGTTTAAAAAAGTTCTGTCTTGGACGTTCGTGTGCCTGTATGTGCGGATTCTGTATGTTATCACGATAACGACCGAAATACTTTACTAATCGAGTCGTTTTTTGTCTTACGCTTTAGTATAATTAGGAATAGGACCCTATTACTTTTCATGGTCAGATTCGATGTGGTTTAAATGTTATTAAATAAACAAAGAAAAATAATATAATGAGGCGTGCACTTTTGGATTTTCCAAACTTTTATGATTTAGAAGCGATGATGGTTCAGTTGGTATTGTTTACGAACGCTACGCCAATGAATGAATAAATAGTTTAATCTCTTCAGTGAGCCTAAGCTTTTGGAAAAACATTATAATGTAAGTATAGCATGGTGGTAGGGTTTTTTCTAATGCCTGCCTGGCTAAATGACTGATATATTATTTGGATAAAAAATATATAATGAATTATTTTCCAGATCGGTGTAGCAATACTTCTAATGGACTCGGGTAAAGGTCTTCTGGAGGTACTACAGGAACGGATTAAGAACAACTTTAAGTTCAACCCGAACACGTTCGTGGACAACTTCGACACGACCGCGCGCGTCGTGCTCGACACGCTCTACTATCCCACTATCACCTTCCACTGCCATCTTATGAAGGTAATCACGTGATACTATATATTTCGCTCTACTTCTCTTTGTCACTCTCTTTACATCTAACTCACTCGCTATATTTTTCTCCCTTTCACTACATCTCTTTGTTACACTCTGTACCTCCAACTCTCTGTCTCTTTTTCCCTCTCTCTACTTAATTCTCTAACTCTGTATAGAGAGTTACATACAGAGCTACACCTCTACCTCTGTCTCTCTATCTGTATGTATCTCTGTGCAGTGTATAGTCGTATTTCTTGTCACTATATATTGGTAGAAATAGACTACTGTATCGTGATGCATTATAAAGTGTACATTTTACACATTGAATATGGTTAAACGACACATTGTAGTATTGCGTAGTGACACTGGTAATTGGTGAGTGTCGCCAGATAATAAAAGAAGTATGAAATCTTGATTGGTGGCAACCCATTATGAATGTGTTTTAGGAGATATTTCACGAGGAGTCTCTCCACATGTCCCCACCGCCTAGTCCTGAGCCCGGGTAATGCGTTTAGGTATTGTGGGAGAAAGCCCGTACACAATTTTTTTCAACATTTTATAAAGAAAAACGTCATTCGGTATCAAGCATTTAATAGAAATGAAGTCTTTAAACATGCCGTGACACATAAACTAAATTTTCGACGTTTTAACTTAACTTGTAACTGAAAACTTTAAGTGCTAAATATACAATATAGTAGGTACTACTTTTCGATAAGAAAGCTAAAGAATATAAATAAACCACCTTTTATGCTTTCTTATGAATAAAATAAAATTATATGATTATCTAGACCGCAATGTGTATAATTTATTTATATGTAAAAAAAAAAATATCGGAACAAAGAGATGTGAAAATCGTTATCTAGAAGGAGACATATAATTCCAAAAGATATTAAAACATACATTTACAGTTTGTCGGTGTTGACGAAGAGGACATATTGGAGGCGAACGCGACGCTACATCTACCGGACAAACCACCGATCGTACTAACCGACGTGTTTATTTTGGAGGTAAAATTTCTTACACAGAAATATCTAAAAACTAATTCCATTGAGTTTGTTCGAACGCTCTAATCTCGTCTGCTATTAATTGGGCTTGCAAACTTGTTTTTGTACTTGGCCGTTTAGTTTTTAAGGACGGGTGTAGATGAATACTAT
Organism: Actias luna; assembly: GCA_039707435.1. Classification (NCBI taxonomy): domain Eukaryota; kingdom Metazoa; phylum Arthropoda; class Insecta; order Lepidoptera; family Saturniidae; genus Actias; species Actias luna. Next base: position 7,747,947 of record JAZHAC010000018.1, on the reverse strand, counting down.
CAAGTGTAAATTTTTTATATGGAATAGTGGGCAAACGAACAAGCCTGTCACCTGATAGTAAGTGATTACCGCCGCCCACGGACACCCACAACACCAGAGGAATCGCACGTGATTTGCCGGCCTTTATAGGAGGGACTGGCTCTCAAGTATAACTGCCGGAACACACCTAATGGTATTTGGCGGTAGATTTTCAAATTGAGTGTGGTAACTAGCCAGACGGGCATAAGAAAAAGCCCTACCACCATGCTATGGTTTCCTCACGATGTTCTCCTTCACCGAAAGCTCAAGCTCATTCTAGGTAGTCGGATTCGAAGTCACGTCCCATAACACGGTATTCCTACACGCTACCACTAAGCTATCATCGTTTCATTCTTTCGCTATTGTTTTTTTAAACATGCTAATCTTAGATAGAGCGATCAATGTGGATGCTTAAGGATATGTAATATCACTTTACAAAAACGGACATTTTTAAATAGTTTTTAGATCTACGCGAACGAAGTCGCAGGTACATCACGCTACAGCCCTTAGGAATCGCAGAAAATAAGGTTGTTGCAATGTTATGCAATGGGTGTGGGCGTTCACCCGACGTTAGCCGAGCAATGCCGCGTAGACCCGAAATGTGTATGGGTATGTCCGTAATAGGAAAAGCGATTCTTTCTGAAAAAGATCGATTCAAGTCCAAATCAAATGAACCGATTCACAAAAAGCGATTATTTTATTCGATTCGTTGTTCGTGTCTATATTCTTATTATAAAATATAAAACTAATAATGGAAAAAAAAGAACACCACAATATTCGAGTTTATCATTCTATATATGTGAAAATAATCATTTCCATATATGTTTAGATTAAACAATCAAATAAATAGATAAGAATCGAAAATTTGTTTTAAGGGTGAAATATCGAGTTACTGGATCGATTCGAAGCTGTGAAACGTTTAAAAAAATCGATTTCATTCTCCCAAAAACTCAATTCTTCGATTAATAGATCTCCATCATGTCGTGTCATGCTTTTGTAGGATTTCTACATTACACTAAATACTTGGCAGTTAAGTTTAAAACCTGTATACGTCACACTTGACATTGACGAAAACGATTACATAGTCAGATGCCATAATAAAAAAAATATTTGTTTGCATGGAGGATATTTTCCGTATGGTTTGGCGATTACAAAGTAATGTATGTATCCCCAGGAATACACGGTGATGCGCAACACGCTGAACCTGGTGACGCCGTTCCCGGCGGTGTCGGAGCTCAAGTCCGTGTACACGGTCGACATTACTCTCGGACAGAAGTTCAACGTAACTTGCCTCATTTTGCTCTACAATGGAACCTTCTGGCATGAGGTTTATATCAATTTTATTATTTACTTATTAATACTGTCAGCGTTAGTTTTTTATTAATATTTTATGTATGCAAATGTTTTTTACATATTTACTTAAAATAAATATCGTCAAAAATTTACGAATTAAATAAATAATACAATTTTTTGTTATACCTTATTATTATTTATTTATCGGTATGGATCTGTAGTAAGGGCTGTTTTATATACATGATTAGCGTAAACATTAGGTTTAGTTTGTCTACCAAATTGTGCCGTATCGTCACTTAAGATAAGGTGAGATTATAGACATAACGCTATACCTTAACTTAAAAAAAGTGTCAAGCTTAAGTTCGAGGGGAATCGACTTATATTTGAATGGTTTAGAGTTGATAAGTAAGTAAGTTGAGATAGAGTATTGACTGTAATGTCTGTAGATATCGTACAAAGTATACTACGAGTACGAGACGGGCGAGGACGACACGTACCAGTCGCACGTGGCGGCGGTGAGCGTGGCGACCCCGCTGGGCGTGCTGCCCGCGCTGCACAGCACCGTCACCGCGCGACTCGATGACGCCTTGTGGAAGATGGCAGCCGACATCGCCATGCCCTCCTTCACTATCAACGCACAAGCTAACCTAGAGGTACCTAACCAACCACTCTGTTTTTCTGTACAATCCCCGATATGACACGTTGTAAAGCGGAAAAGTTTCTTTATTTGTTTCAACGCGCTAATCGTACTGTTATACCCGAACCGTGCACCCTAATATGCCAACCTTTCTCCAACATCACAAAACCATATCCTTTAGCACTTTACCCAGTCCACTCAGGATCCACGAGACCGCCTTAGAGTCCTCTCGCAGACTCAGTCCGCGGCACTCACAGTCCATATAATTATTAATCTTGTATTAAATAATAAATGTATACATTTATTACAACAAACCGTTATATATTTTTTTTCATTTTCATAAAAAGAGATTTGGTAAAATAACGTATAGTAATAGTACGAACCGTAAAATGAAACACGGCAAATATAGTCCTCTGTATTCAAACGTAGCGTGTCAAAATATACATCGAATATATGTAATAGACAGATCGTTAAGGAATACCTTTCTCGAGATACACCATAAAAAAATATCTTTTGATGAGTATACACTACTTTTTTTAAATTAAATCAACACGTGCCTCAAAAAGTATAGAAAACTTAAAAAATATCATGACAATCAAGACAACATGGGCATTGGGCTATATTTTTTAATAAAGTGTCCAAACTATTATAACGCTATTATTTAAAATTGATCAATTAGAATAGCAGTAACAACAATACTCCTTCTCAATTATTTTAGATTATAAAAGAAAAATAAAATTACATATTTAATTAAATAAATGTAAAGAAAACATTATGTCACCAAAAATCAACAGTAATTTTTTTTTCAATACATGTTTGTTTCTTCTGGTGGTAGCGTGATGTTAAATAGTCTTAAGCTTTCCTCAATGATTGCTCTATCATACATAAAGATATTTTTTAAAATCCGACTTCTTGTTCTTAAGGTTACTCGCTTTGTAACAAACTTTTACACTATATAGTATTAAAATAGTTAATCTTTATTATGAACAGCAGAAATTTGGTATCAATGGTACAATAGACTACTCTATAATTACTTAAAAATTTAAATAAATTGCAAAGATAATAGAAAAGCAAGCTTAAGAAAGATTCGTTATTTTCCCAACAGCTGGACGACCCGTTCGTAGAAACATCTGGTAGTCTTAACTTAACCTCGGATTATTTGGAAGATTACTTCATCAAGATGCAATTTAAAAAGGATTTCTCCGACGTGGAAAATGTTGTCGGTGGCGGTATACAGATACAGCAAGGGAATCAAAATAACTATGTAAGTTATCTTTATTAATTCATATACTAACATATTACAAGTAACTTGAAGTTGACTCCAGTATTGAGAATAAATCTTTTATAAATCAACCCTCGTCTCTAGCTGGCGGCACCGGTTGCTACATTTTTATTTTTTATCTATTTCTCATAAGTAAATTTGTCATTGTACTGTGAAATACTTCAAATCAATTGTAATAACATTTCACGTTCATATAAAACTTAACTAGTCCTTTCATACATTGCTAGCTAATTGAATATGTGATGTTTTTATCGTTAATTCGATGACTAGTCGTATAACAGACTAATGAAACGTGAAATATTCCATATTTAGTACCTAGCAAATTTAATGGTATTTTTTTTTCACATAATATTAATTTATTGTGCATTTAAAAAAATTTAAAAGTTTTCAAAAAGTTATTAATGTAATGGTTAATCGATAAAAAATCAATAAAATGTAAGTGTGGTGTAAGTATTATCTTGATGTTTGGTTGAGGGTAGTTGGTGAGGGTATGTAACGGTTGTTGTCAGGTATTTGCGGACGCGGTGTGGCACGAGGCGCCCTCCCGGTACATCCGGTTCGTGTCGCGGTGCGCGCTGGCGCCGGTGCTGGCCCCCGCGGAGCTGGCGCTGCAGTACGCCGAGGGCGAGCAGCGCTCCCTCACGCTGGACTTCAGCTCCGAGAACAGCACCTACTCGCTGCAGGCGAACCAGCGCCCCGCCTCCCTCAGCGTCGCACTCACCACTCCGCATAAAGGATTCCGGTACACTCAAACACAAACAATTTTCATTTTTATAGTTAAAACTTCTATAGGAATGTTAGGATACAGAGTAAACTCATGTAAGTCGTCGTCGGTATGGTCACTTTAACGTACACACTATATCTGTTACTATTAGTATACATTTATTGAGCTGTAAACAGTTTGAAATTGCAAGTTTAAATTTAAAATCAAACTGTTAATTTGGATATATAAGAATAACAACTGTTTGTTTATAATTTTAAGTGTCCATTTCTGTCGGCAGTCCTCATGACTGCTTTAATTTTTTTGTTATAGTTACCTACCACCCTCAGATTCACAATTTCTTGCCTATGGGTACCTATGGGTGTGTTCCTGCAGTTGCACTTGAGTGTCAGTCCCTCCACTAGTCTTAGCGTGTCCACTATCTTAGGCCATATCGTCGTTTAACATTAGGTGATATTGTGGTCATAACGCTAAAACCTAGTAACTATAACAAAAAAACATAAAACTTTATCACCATTTACATTAAAATTACTTTTAAATGTATATTATTTTGCGTACGTAATTTAAGAACTTCCTGTTTTATTTGCAAATGCCTTAGTTAACACTGTAATCAAATATTTATCGAAAAAATAATATTCTATTATCTTGCTAATTAATGTATATATTTGAATTTTAATTGCAGGGCCATGAAAATAATCGGTCAAGTTGAAAATGACGATGTAAGGGGCTCCTTTGTCACCGACCATAACGAGTATAGTATATCTGGAAAAGTGCTAAATAAAAAACCACTCGAGGTAAGTTTATACTTTTGCCTATTTATTTGGGATTTGTGTTAGCTGTATGAATAGTTTGTACCCTTGGTACTACTCAAAAGCTACTTCATCGTCATATCCTATGAGATTATTTTTAAATGAAATATGGATACAGATCCTGCTTCCCGGCACAACTTGCGATAGAAGAACACTGTGGAGTTTTAGAGGGTAATACTACCGACTCATTTGTCGGTTGAGTCCCATATACCCCTCCTAGCTAATCAGGGAAGGGAAGTCTTAATGCATTTCCACACGTAAAATAAAAACTTACAAATGAAGGTCAACCTATCTTACCTAACAATAAGCAAAACGAAACAAGTGTGTATATATGTAAAAAAAATGTTGTTAATTATTGCACATCCTATAGTTTTTTTAAGAAATCTATATTTAACATGTTTAGTTATTTTTATTTTTGTAGTTATATGTATTTGGTTGAATTAACATGGTGTATCGTCAGATGTCACTGGTACTGGTTCCGAAAGGGGACGGGGACGCGATGAACATTCGGATAAAGTACGAGTGGACGGCGACTACGTACGCGGCGTCGGCGCACGTGGCGGGCCCGCTGCTCGCGACGCTGCACGCTAAAGCAGAAATACAAGATGCATTCACTGATATTCATTTCAAGGTATACTCTTTCATTATTTCTAATTACACGCGTTCCTTTTCCAGGCAAATAACAATTTGAAATCATATGATTCAGTTGGAAGTGTGCACGGACGCCGCGTCAATGACCGTGAGTTTGACTCCACTTGCAATGAGCCTAAGTGTTCGGTGAAAGAAAAACATCGTGAAGAAATTATATCACGCTGGTTGGGCTTTTTCTAACGTTCAACTGGCTAGTTGCTACCCTCAAATCGACCATATTCCGCCAAATACATATAGATGTGTTCCGGCAGTTGTACATACGAGCTAGTCCTCAATATATATATTAGGGTGGCGCAAAAAAACCGACTACTTTTTTTTTCAGTCTCGAGTGAAAAAATGTTTGTTTTTGACTGCTTTAAGAGCCCTCTCCAAAGAACAACTAAAAAAAAATTATAAGAGGTCGCTCCAAATTTTTTTAAATTTCAAAAATCGTCAAAAAACTTCTTTTTTTTAATTTTTTTAATTTTTATCTATTATTGTAATAAATAAAAGAAAAAACATGTATGGAATTTAAATTTAAATATTAAAAGGTCGCTCGAAAAAATTCTAAAGTAATGAACTAATAATTAAAAAAAAATAATTTGAGCGACCTTTCAAAACTTAAATTTTGAACTGAAACTTATTGTTTTTTGGTCTATAAATTTTTACTGTAACGAGAAAAAAAATTAAAAAAAAAATCGACTTTTGACAATTTTTGAAATTAAAAAAAATTTGGAGCGACCTCTTAAATTTTTTTTTAGTTCTTCTTTGGAGAGGGCTCTTAAAACATCAAAAACTAACATTTTTTCACTCGAGACTGAAAAAAAAATTAGTATATATATATATATTTTAATTAACATTCTCTTGCTCTTTATACACGAAATTTCAGTGCCAGAATGTTCATTCACGCTAATCTCGGAAACCTCGGAAATAAAAATCCTTACGCGAGATTATAGAATGTGATATTTCAAATTATAACAGTTTATGATTGTTGACAGACACCACTGTGAACACTTAATAACAATTTTTAAGCTGTTCATTATCAATTTCGATGTTTTTAGACTGTTGCGATAAATATGCGCCAATTTTTAACTTGTCCTAAAATCTAGTAATACTGAGACCCTATTGCCTAATCTCTTAAGTACTGTTTTAACTATACTTATAGTCTCTATTTCAGTTAACATAAAGTGCGTTTTATTGTTTGATTTGGTATTCAGTAAAATTTGCAATGTATATGTTAAAAATATATTTTAATGGAACTGTTGTAATAAAACAAAATTAAAACATAAGACTGGTTTACAGTTTTAGAATATTTTTACTATAAATACAAATACTGATAATAGAGTAATGATATATAAATTATTTCAATATTCAATTTTTCCAGGTCGACATGCCAAAGTCTAAATATAAAGATATATACTTGAAGTCGCGCGTCGACAACTATCCAGACCTCCGTAAAGTCGTGAGTGTACAGGCGGCTACGCCCTTCCAGAGGCTCAGCTTTATAAAGGGCGATACCGATTTTGTGTAAGCTTTGTTCAATTTTGTATCTCAACTGTTAGATTTAGATTTTCGCTTTAACAAACGAGAATATTAGAATACGAGATTATATCGAATGAAACCTATTTCAAAAGCCATCAAAATATCTAAAAAAAACCTAGTTCAGAATCATAATAAGTTAATATCTTCAGTAAAGTTAGTCTTAGTAAGTCTTCAATGTAACAGTATCACTAACAAGGAGACTATGCTTTAGTGTTCCTAGCATTTACTAACATCACTACTGCAGACTTATTTGATACGAAACATAATGAAATTAGTACCTGTTACTTGGTTAATGCATTTCGATATTATTAGGATTTTGAATATAAAGCCACAATGCATTATTTGCATAGCTAATATACCGGGGTACTATGAAAAATTGAGAATCGCCAGTTTATTGAAAATGTATTGTCATTCTCTTGTTACAGATTTGCACCAAAAACGGGATATTTACTATGCAAATATGAATTACCTGACATGAAAGGAGAAGGAGATCTCAAATGGAGTTTCCTTATCGGCGATCTGTTTATAAAAGTAAGTTCATCTCTATAGGGGTTGATATCTACGAACTTTTGATTGTTGTATTTTTTTTTGTTTGTCAATTGGTTAGTATTTGAATCAGCATAAATCGAAGTAAATTCATCAAATGTATAACAAGCCCTAATTATCAGACACTATTATATTAAAAGTTAATTATTATTTGTAAAAAAATAGGCTGATAAACATTTACTTATCTTTTCCACTCTGTATTTTGTATTATGCACTCTTGTTAATCGATTTTTATTATGGGACCGTCACCCTCTTCGATATACATATCTATTTTGCATACATTGTTGAAATGCTTTCATATAGATATTTTACCTTTACTGTGTAAGGTTTCGGCTACCGTCGGTGTATTTGTAATATATATATACTAAAATGTTATTTTTGCTATATGTTGTGTCACCGCAGTGCTTTCTTATTTACCTACATATTTTTTTTCGTAAGCTTGAATATATCCATTAATTTATTTATAACTTTGTGGGCGAATCCCTCATATTACAAGAGATTGTAGTTACATGGCATGAGGGAAGACGCCAAATCTAGCTTAAGACTTCATATTCCAGGCTTTAGGACACCAAAATGTGAAGAGCATAAAGAAAAGCGTCGATCTTGATATATATTTAGGAAACAGCACAACACCAGATCTCTTCCCGATAACTAACGCTGGATTCAGAATGGACCTAGATCATATTTGGCAGTAAGTATAATATTTACATTTTTGTCGTTTGATTAGAACAGTGTCATTAATAGATAGTACTAATTAATTGTTTTGTATTCACTATATAATAGTAACAGAACTAAAGATTATAAGACATATTTTTTTGCAGTACATTTAAATTGACAGTGTTATGCTAGATGGTGATCACAATGCAATCCAAATACAGCGGCATCTATTTGGAGATCTTCAATTCATTCTTCCGCCTGAAACCGATACCTGATAAAACAACGACAATCACTTTGACTTCTCATCTATATAATACTATATAGTATACATTGTGTAACTCGATAGTTCGTTAAAAACTTAAATGTTTCATAGCAAAACACGGACTCACTTTGATTATAAAGAAAACAATGCTATTGGTGCGATCTAGATAGCGATCACAACGCTCAAAACATACCTTCAGCCGTTCCACAAGACCACCACAGCCACTGTAGTTGCGAAAACGTCACTAAGAACTGATTATGACGTCAGTAAATCAAGTGGAATTGAACGTTAGCGTTGTGATCGCTATCTGGGTCGCAGTCCATGGTGTACACACTACGAGAAATTAATGACCTATAAAATCTACAACCTACAAATAATGACCTATACGTGTCTAAAATAAGTCGCAAACAATCTATTAGAGACTAGCTGACCTGGCAAACTTTGTTCTTCCTTTTCGAGTAATCAATCATATCGACTACAGTGTCGTCACCTATCGCGTTATGATCACTTATGGAGATAAACAGTATCCTATCTCTCAAGTGGGATCGAACTGCGCACAGTCTTCAAAATTTGATTAAAACTGGTTCAGTAGTTTAGGAGTTCATTACGGACAATCGTGACATGTAATTTTTATATATAAAAATTACATCAATCACTGCTTTGCATCATCTGCTATATTTTTTATATTGTTAAGGTTTAACGCTATGGCCATAGTCTCACCTGACCTTAAGTGACGACGTCAAGGAGGGTGGTAGCTAGCCAGGCGGGCATTAGGAAAAGCCCTACTTCCATGCTATAGTTTCCTCATGACGTTTTCCTTTACCGAAAGCTCAAGCTCATTGTAGGAGGATTCGAACTTGCGTCCTTTGACGCGTAGTCGGTACACACTACCACTGAGCTATTATCCTAATAAAACGATGTGATTTATTTATAACAGGATCGGTGCAAATTCATCTTTCGGCATCATGATGACCCAGCGGATCGATCTCATCGTGAACGTGATACTGCCGAAGCCGAACGTGGATGTCCACACGCTGGTGATCCTGGGTAACGCCGGCTCCGACACCAACCCTGTCAAGACACTACATGCCGAGTACCGGACTGATGTTACTAAGATCGTCACTGGAATTAAAGGAAATGTAAGTTATTTTGATACTATTACTACATTGGGTCCTTCAAAAGAGACGTGAAGCGGTAACTAAGCAGGCCAGCATGACAGCGGTGACTGGCAGGGAATTTTGGTTCCATGTCAGTCGCCGCTGATTAGGATTTCATTGCTCTTAACATCAGGTGCAGTGCAGTCACTATGCTGTGCAATATAAACAAATAACTAATAAGACAATGGTCTACCATATAGTGTTTATCATTTTAATTCATACATTTTTGCTCGTAGTAATAAGTTAGGTGTAATTTTGATGGTATATTTCCCGAATATATAGAATATATATTCAGAATATATAGGAAATATGCATCTAAAGTTATCACAAAAACGCCCTGAAGAATTTAACACAGCAACTGTCATCTTCTTTTTATATTAAATAGGTTAATTTTTACTAATTTCACCTAATGTTAAGTGATGATGTGGTCCAAGATGGTGTACATTGCAGGTATACTCCCATTTAGGCATTTAGCGGCAGATTTCCAAATCTAGTCAAGAGATAGGTTTCAAAATTATGCACTTGAAAAGAGTATCCCTTCAGCGGTAGGCAGCGGCTTGGCTGTGCCCCTGGCATTGCGGAAGTCCATGAGCGGCGGTGACCGCTTACCATCAGGCGGGCCGCTTGCTCGTCTGCCTATCAAGGCAATAAAAAAAAAAAAAAAACTTGACATATTATCTTCACAGTAAAAGCCATAAAAATTTAGAAGTTTTCTGTGCTTATAGTTTCTTTAAAATTAACAAAAGTATACCATAGGATTGATATCATAAAGTTAACACATACTATATGTTATACAAATATATTGTAAGATTTATCAATAATAATTATTCCAGATTCTAAAACTAGACGATAGCTTCGACTCAAACTCGACAATAACGTGGACATCGAACTCTGTATCCAAGAACATAGACAACTCAATAAACTACAAGTGGGACAACAACGGGTCACATCTCGTGGACTATACGCTGGTATCACCGCTATATGAATCCGATGACACTCTCAAAGTGAAGGGATCCTTCCAGAAGGACGTGGTGCATGGCTATCAGATCGTCAAGTAAGAAACTGGAATTGTTAACCGTAATCCGAGTAATCTATGGACAAACGCGAAGTAATGATAGCTCAGTGGGAAAACATCGTGAGGAAACCATAGCATAGTGGTAGGGATTTTTCCAATACCCGCCTGGCTAGCTACCAAACTCAGGTTGAAAACCAAGCGCCTATAGATGTGTTCTGGCAGTTGCACTTGAGAGCCAGTCGCTCCACAGGCTCAGCGTGTTCACTAACTTGGGCCCTATCGTCATAGATTATGACCATAACGCGAAGCCTATAGTTTATAAAAACAAACTCTTTGATCGTACTTATACATTTTTTGAAGCCACCACGAGTATCTATTACGTTTTAAACACTTATAAGTAGAGACAAAATTAACTACAGTATTTGTTTGTTCAGTATTATTCAGTAAATAAGTATCAACTAAGTGACCTAGCAGACTTTGCTCTATCTGTTCCAACACTCAATAACTCAATCAACTCGCGAACTTCCACTTTTTTTGTTTGATAACTTTCTAATTTATACAAAACACAACATGAAGTATTGCTTTTTTTTTTATCATTAATCCATAATGATTTCTTATGTTTACGCGAATATTATTCATTGAAATAAAAGTAATTTAAACGGATTTTATTGCGGCTATTTATTAATTTTGGTCCCGACGTTGTAGGGTAAGTTGTTTTCTGGACAACCTACACCTCAGTCCGCCCCGTGACCACGAAGGCTGAAAAGCTTTCGAAACGTCGGAATCAAAATTAATAAACAACCGCAATAAAATCCGTTTAAATTAGTTTTTTTTCAATCATAATCTATTTGTAAAAACACTAAAGTTTTCTTTCCGTAAAAACCTTATTCAATCTATTCTTTAAATAAATTATGCTAAACTTACCAACAAATAACATTGAATATATCAGTATTGTAAGATCTAGTGTTTTTTTTCCTCCTAATTTTTATTTTTTTTCACTTAAAGTACCTTTTTTTAGGTGTTTTTTTTTTCAATAGTGACAATATTTATATCGTGTTAAATTACAGTGTATTTTAGTAAGCTATCGGTTAACCCGAATTGACCTTTAAAGGATTTACTAAATTATTTTTTCCCCAGAGGTCGAATGCACAGTCCCGGAAAATCACAAATCGGCGAATTGGACCTGCGCTACGGGGGCGTCAAACACACAGACGGACATTTTAATTTTTCAACTCCTTTCCAGAAACTTAAATGGCTTAAATCAATATTCAATGTAAGTAAATATTCAGCTATATTTTACATTGTTCTCATCAAGTAATGACCCCCAGGTGTAAATAATACTTTTTATAGAATCTATTTTATATTATATAATTAGCTGAAACATCCCATGTGCGCAAAAAACAACATTGAATGAAAGGAAGAGTGTGGTTTGTAACTAAATAATGATTTATCATATGGTAGCTTTTATTTTAATTAATAAACTTAAGACCTGTGAAACTATAATAGGTATATAGATAATATTTTACTTGATGACATCTGGTTATTGGAATACATGTAGTGCGTCTATAAATAATGGCTATTAAAACGCATTTATGTTGCCACAAAAACTGCATGGTCAAGTTTCATCAAAGAACCACCATCATCTGTCAGGATGTAATGAGCTTTGAAAGAGTTTTATCTGCATATATATTGAATATAGTTTACCAAGAAAATATATCATTTAATGAAGTCATAAGTTAAGAGCCCCTTAAGAGATCAAATGAGATTGACAAATTTAATTGTCAAAACTTAACATTTTCATGTAGACAAAATGTAGATTGTTTCTAGGGCCCTTCACAGCAATTAGGTAAAGGTGTAATGTTCGATATAAATAAAACTGTATTAACAATCGGTCGTCTTTTTTTATTGGTTATAATTACTTCAGAAGTAGTACTTGTACTTGAGAAGTTCTTGAGAAGTTTAGTGGTAGCTAATGTAAAAACCAATGTAAGATTATAAAAAAATACTTTTAAATAGTCTCTATAGTCACAATCTCATCTGGTGTTAAGTTACGCTGTGACCCAAGATGGTGGGCACGATAAGCCTAGTTTAGGGTCTGGAGTGAAGATAGTATACCTAAAAATTTCGAAGCTACTACTTTAACATCGAATATATCTTATAAGGAAAAAAAATACTTTTACGTTATTTTCAGATAAATAACTTAGAAGAGCATTCCGACAACAAAGTCGATATTTTCTGGCCGAACAAAACAGCGTCCGTGAACACGACCCACCACTACATTAAACAATCTCAGGGTTTCACGCAAACCGGTGTAATATCACTGTCCGTTCCATTGAGCAGTCAACATTTGGTCAACACAGAATACTACTACCTTCAAGGCGACAAAACGAGTAATGGAAACGCGACTATCGATTTCGATCACGAGAGATTCGTCAAGGGCTCATTTAACCAGATACTGAGTAAGAGTGAAAGGGATTTGGACCTCGCGACTATGGACATAGAGGTGGAAAATGTTCACACTCCTGTCGGTGTGAAATATATACACGAATATGACACCACCGGGAATATAGTAAGTACAGAATTATCTTAAACGTTTACTTAGAATACCTTCTCGTTCTTGCCTTGCAAGTTCTCGTGTCACACACATCAATATTAGTATGTCATAGACCTTATTTTTCTCCTTTATATTTTATATTCTTCGTCTCAATGCAACTGGACGCTGGATGGTAGGACACGAGAATTGCGTCCTGTTGAACGTTGACCACTATATGCAGAATGAAATAACCGGCAGCATTGCACGCTTGTCTGTATATCTGAATGTGATAAACTTAAAAACTATAAAATGAATTTTTATACAATTATTACTTATAGATGGTCTTTAAAGTTTAAATTAAGTTGATTGAAATATGTCGGTAATTGTTTAAGAAGTCAAATTAAGTTATGCCTTAACTCTGTATGAATCCTATAATCGATACAATTACAGAAAGGGACGTGGCCACGGTACAAATTCTTCTAAACCAGTTCCAATGACTCTTGCTTGGCTGTTCACGTGTTGGAAATCAACTAGTTTGTATACAGTTACAATGAGGATTGACTTTGACATCAAAAGACCCTGGGCAGTCAGTCTCAGTTCCACCACTCGGTTTCACCACGACATGGGGGTACTTTTTTAAAGGCTTGTGTCGACATGAAGAAGGTTTAGAATTGCGATAACAAAAAAAGACATGGCCACCGTACACGTGCTTGTGAACCATATCCTGTGACTCATCGTTTGGTTGGTTATGTGTTGATTTCTACCAGTGTTTATCCAGTTACCAATAGGCTTGTAGGCCGATATCACAATGGCGACATTCAATAGATTCTAGGTAGTTGGATTGTTTATCAGTATATATAAAAACCTTTATTATAGGATGTGAAACAAGCGACGGTGTTCCACCTGCACAATGCCACGAAGTTTAACGTGACGGGTAAACTCGACGTGAACACACACGACATCGGGAAAGACCTCAAACTGACTGCGATACACGGGAACCGAACCTGGACCTTCGATAACCATTACGAAGCCGTCGACAAGGACCTCAAGCAGGGAAGCAAAGTCAAATGGGCGGAGGACGTATGGATCAACTATGACATACACATAACAAATCTGACTGTTGTAAGTTGCGTTTCATTCATTTTTAATTTTTGGCTTACTTCTAGTACTTATGATCCAATACAAATCTTAGTTTAGATGCAGGCATAAAACACATTAGCAATGAATTCTATTATTGAAATATAGATACATATTATTTATATCAGTTAACAATTAGATGTTTAAAGTAAAATCTATAGCATCGTAATGATTTGAAACTCGACGAAACGAAAAAGCGACAGTAATAGGAAACAATCACATACATATTTTGAAGGTTTCACTTCCCATCACTATCCCGCACGAACTGCACATACCCTTAGCTCTTACACTTTTTTCTATCCACTTAAAAATTTCATATGTATTTTCCTGTTTCTTCAATCTGTATGCGTTTAAATAATAAATGTGTCATCTTACTGAGTCATTATAAATATGTTTCATCACACTAAAATGTAAGAAACCGGGTATAAAGTTAAAATACAATAAACTATGAACACTAAAACATTTTTCAATACTTGACTTACCTAAAGCATTTTAAATATCAAGTTTTTAATTAATAAATAATTTGATGCAGCTCCTAATATCTATATAAATAGCTCAACAGTTCTATATACTAATAATATATTTTTAGGGTTTTAAGAGTGTATTTAGTTCGGTAGGGAAACGCTAACTACGACGAGTCGTTTTATTTATTTATTTATATACACTTTATGTTTGGTACATTGGCGGACTTAATGTCATAGGCATCCTCTAACAGTCAACCTTAAGGTGGTACAGAGATAAAAGACAGTAGGTGTAAAGTAAACAACAAATGGAAGAAAAATTTATCTACTAGAATACTAAGACTAACTATGATACATATATAAACGTACATACTATTTATATATAAGGAAATACAATTAATAATATACTAATTAATTTTGTATATAAATACGAGTATATAGATATAATAAATCCAATTCAATATAAAAAATACTAATAAATAATTATGTCAATACTCGTGAAACATAATGAAAGAGTTTAATGAACTAATGATTTCTTAGGTTTACGCGAATATTATTCATTGAAATAAAACTAATTTATACGGATTTTATCGCGGTTATTTATTAAATTTTGATCCTGACGTTTCTTCAAACAACTTTTCTGGACAACCTACACCTCAGTCCGCCCCGTGACCACGAAGGCTGAAAAGCTTTCGAAACGTCGGGATCAAAATTTAATAAATAACCGCGATAAAATCCGTTTAAATTAGTTTTATTTCTATTTAATGAACTAATTCTGCCAAATGAATTATATATAACTGACGTAGCTTGGCTTTGAAGCTCAAGTGATTAAATGTTTACTTTAGGCGATTTATGTTCATACCGATAAATCGTTATACGTATTTACTTTGGTAGAGAAATACTAACAAAGACAAATCTCCATTTGTATTCTGTCTTTTGGGCAAAACCTGCTTGACTATGTTAAAAAGAGGAAAACCTAAAATAATTGTTGTTATATATTATAATATAATATAGACTAATCTTTACGTGACAGAGAGGGGAAGGGCAATAGCTATGCTTACTTGTTGACAACGGGTGGGGAGGATCAAAAACTGACCACAATTTTGGTAATGTGATATTTGAATGGGTTCAAATGCGATGGGTTTTCATTCCAGAACGAGACGGAATCGCAACAGCTAGAGATGAACGTGATGTACCCGCTGCGCACGTTCCGGCTGGTCGCGTTCTACGAGCTGCAGGACACGCTGCTGGACGGCCGCGCGCGCCTGCACTGGGACGTGAAGGCGGAGAACAAGTCCGCGGAGCTGCGCGCGCGCTGGCACAACCCGCCGCTAGCGCACGCCAACATGCACGACGTCGACCTCGCCCTCTCGCACCCCTCCTTCAGAAAGGTTACTAACGCCCCCATATTGCACTCAAAATCAGGGTTCAGCAATGAAATATAAAATTTACAAATAATATACATTTTATTTAAACTAAGAAAATGTTTTTTTCTTTTTTAATAAGTATGGAAAAAAAACTTTGTAGCAAAATAAAGTATTATCAAAACAATAGAAAATCCAGTGACAATTCGATGATTCGCGAACTATTCGTCATTTTTTTAATAATTCGTAATGTTCCAAATATTCGATTCGATGCGAACGACATTCGCACACCCCTATTGAAATTTTTTGTCAGTGTTAAATGGGACTGAGCCTTACGCTCGGCCATGCTCGATATATGTCAGCTTAAATCGATTAAGGTAGCGAGGGGGATATAGATAACACGACAATACTATATTCTCTCGGTATGAGCCGTGACCGTATTTGACAAAGTACAATCAAGAGATTCAAGGCTTAGTTAATTAGGCGTGTCCATATTGATATCTATTTTTAAAAATATTGTTTTCCAGGACGTGAATTTGAAAGCTCAGTACATAAGCACACCGGCGGTGATGTCGAACATATCCCTCGAACTCCAGTACTCCGACTACGAAAACGAATACTTGAAACTGAAATCGATTCTAACGGATAAGTCGAACGGACCGATCCGTGATTATTCATTTGCGCTAACCTGCAAACATCCTGCTACTAACTTAGATCTCGATATGAACTCGGATGTGAACATACACAGCAAATGGTACTACCTGAGCAATTACTACAAGTTCCAAAAGTCTCTTTTCTATGAGAAGCTCAGAGCGAATAAGCTACTAATCGACATGAACAACAGTCTTATAAATTGGGAGGTTAGTATTTAAAATGTTTATTATTTTCAAAGTGGAAGTTTTTATAGTGATCATAGGAAAGTGTCAAAGATCAATTTTCTGTAAAACGTGTTAAAGCAATATGTCTAACAGACATGTACAGAATTTGTCAAAATTAACTTTGTCTATATTAAAATAGAGTAAGTGTGAAGTTATCGCTTTATTCAGTCATCGAGTTTTATTGATGTTCATTTACATAAAATGTACACAAGATTGAAATTCTGCGCGGTGGTGTGTTTCGGCCATAATACCACCTAATGTTAAGATGATGTGACCCTAGATAGTGGTCATGCGAAGTGGAGGGGCGGGCTCTACCGCTATGCTATGGTTTCCTCGCGATGTTTTCCTTTAAAAGACCTACCACCATGCTATGGTTTCCTCGCGATGTTTTCCTTTAAAAGACCTACCACCATGCTATGGTTTCCTCGCGATGTTTTCCTTTAAAAGACCTACCACCATGCTATGGTTTCCTCGCGATGTTTTCCTTTAAAAGACCTAGCACCATGCTATGGTTTCCTCGCGATGTTTTCCTTTAAAAGACCTACCACCATGCTATGGTTTCCTCGCGATGTTTTGCTTTAAAAGACCTACCACCATGCTATGGTTTCCTCGCGATGTTTTCCTTTAAAAGACCTAGCACCATGCTATGGTTTCCTCGCGATGTTTTCCTTTAAAAGACCTACCACCATGCTATGGTTTCCTCGCGATGTTTTCCTTTAAAAGACCTAGCACCATGCTATGGTTTCCTCGCGATGTTTTCCTTTAAAAGACCTACCACCATGCTATGGTTTCCTCGCGATGTTTTCCTTTAAAAGACCTACCACCATGCTATGGTTTCCTCGCGATGTTTTCCTTTAAAAGACCTAGCACCATGCTATGGTTTCCTCGCGATGTTTTCCTTTAAAAGACCTACCACCATGCTATGGTTTCCTCGCGATGTTTTGCTTTAAAAGACCTACCACCATGCTATGGTTTCCTCGCGATGTTTTCCTTTAAAAGACCTAGCACCATGCTATGGTTTCCTCGCGATGTTTTCCTTTAAAAGACCTACCACCATGCTATGGTTTCCTCGCGATGTTTTCCTTTAAAAGACCTACCACCATGCTATGGTTTCCTCGCGATGTTTTCCTTTAAAAGACCTAGCACCATGCTATGGTTTCCTCGCGATGTTTTCCTTTAAAAGACCTACCACCATGCTATGGTTTCCTCGCGATGTTTTGCTTTAAAAGACCTACCACCATGCTATGGTTTCCTCGCGATGTTTTCCTTTAAAAGACCTAGCACCATGCTATGGTTTCCTCGCGATGTTTTCCTTTAAAAGACCTACCACCATGCTATGGTTTCCTCGCGATGTTTTCCTTTAAAAGACCTAGCACCATGCTATGGTTTCCTCGCGATGTTTTCCTTTAAAAGACCTACCACCATGCTATGGTTTCCTCGCGATGTTTTCCTTTAAAAGACCTACCACCATGCTATGGTTTTCTCGCGATGTTTTCCTTTAAAAGACCTAGCACCATGCTATGGTTTCCTCGCGATGTTTTCCTTTAAAAGACCTACCACCATGCTATGGTTTCCTCGCGATGTTTTCCTTTAAAAGACCTAGCACCATGCTATGGTTTCCTCGCGATGTTTTCCTTTAAAAGACCTACCACCATGCTATGGTTTCCTCGCGATGTTTTCCTTTAAAAGACCTACCACCATGCTATGGTTTCCTCGCGATGTTTTCCTTTAAAAGACCTAGCACCATGCTATGGTTTCCTCGCGATGTTTTCCTTTAAAAGACCTACCACCATGCTATGGTTTCCTCGCGATGTTTTCCTTTAAAAGACCTACCACCATGCTATGGTTTCCTCGCGATGTTTTCCTTTAAAAGACCTAGCACCATGCTATGGTTTCCTCGCGATGTTTTCCTTTAAAAGACCTACCACCATGGTATGGTTTCCTCGCGATGTTTTCCTTTAAAAGACCTACGACCATGCTACGGTTTCCTCACGATGTTTTCCTTTACCAAAAAGTCAGGCTCACTGCAGGCGGATTCGAACTCATGCCGCGGCGTTCATACACACTACCAACTGAGTAATCATCGCTTTAAATCGTATTTCCCTTGTAAGGATCAACGATTGTGAGTTGCTTGCAAACTTGCAAGGCAAGTAACTGACCATGGATGCCTATCTCTCAGCGACCGCTGTTGTATTCCTACTGAACTTACAATTTACTTCCGGGGTTGTTAGCTTAGTATGCTAATGTAAGAAAAATATATACCACGGGCATATAGTTACAGGCGCTCTGTATCTTGTTGTATATTAAGCAATAATTGGCGAGCTTTTACATAAGGTTTCGAGACATTATTGCTCTTTTTGGGTTATACATTGAGAATGTGTAATTTTTATAATATATTGTTAATATTATAAATTATTACTTTTTCAAGCGAACAAATGAAACTTACTTCTACAAAGCCAACGGAACTTGGAATCTAACTTATCCGGAGTACACGATTAGAACTGTCGTTAATCGTAAAACTGGCAGCGACACCGGCATCGCCACCTTGTCCATGAACGACAAATCTTTGATAGCACATCTGAACAGCACGGATGGTAAGTTTTTTGATAGATTTTAGTCGATATAAGCAATATATGTATATATATATATATACTGAAAAATAAACTTCTTATTTCGTCAATTTTTAGGTATTCGATTAATAGTATCCAAAAGTGTGAATAATGCTTTTTACTTTTATATGACTTATTTTTATATGATTTCCCATTTTCTGCAGATATCTCATACCACATGATCGGTCGCATTATCGACACGCGCTCCGCAATTTTAGATGCGTGGAGGGACTTTGATGACGTCACAACAGTTGACCTAGCCTCCTACATCCGACTCAACCACTCTCGATTACTAACCAGCTCGTTTATGTGGCGGCCAGAAATATTCAGCGAAGTCAAAGCTCAAGCGGTTTATACACTCAAGCTATTATACAGTCAAATAAACGACACGCTGATAATATTGAAGGAAACGCCAATGGAAGCACATCTAGCACTTAAAAACATATGGGGTGACGCGAAACCGAGGATCCGAGACTTCCTCGATGATCTAAACGACTTGCACGTCATAAAGGATGACCTGGACGAGTTCGAGAGGTTCCTGAATCAGTCGTACAACGATAACGACTTCTACGTCCGGGATATAGTTGAGTTTACGTATTACGTTTTGGACGAGATGGCGATCAGGAACCATTTGGAGAGTTTGCCCGGGATCGTGAACGACATGTGGGGCATGATGGGCAACACCAGCCAGTCGATAAAGCAGAGCTTGACGTACGTTGTCGATACGATAAAGATGGCGTACGCGAACTTCCTCGAATCGGTGAACAAGGTTTTGGAGGCAGATTTTATGGAGTTGGTGTCAGCAAGGCTGGAAGCGATGATATTACAGTACGACAACTTTATAAGGGATTTGCATATGAAGCTGCTGGAGTACTGGGAGGAGACTTGGGTGAACGCGACGAATCGCTTAACCAAATATTGGCACGAACTGCTGAAGTCGATAGAGCCATTGTTCTTCAAAGTGTTGCACTACACTGAATCCTTTGTGTTTACTATATGGAAGGGCTTGATGGATTTCTTCTACAACAGAACTCAAGAGTTGACAGTATCGCCTTACTTTAATTACGTTTCGACATTTGGTCATGAAGTTGATAAGTAAGTTTTTTTTTACTTACCCTTATTAAACACCTGACCTATTTCGTTCAAATTAGACATAAAAATGACCGATATGATATTGAAGTGATGTTAAATTATAATCACGTATTATTTGTAACTTGATAATAAGTTGCTCTAAATGTTTCGGAATTTCTTTGTGATTCTATCATACTAAGCCCAGTAAAGAGAACAAGTCTTGAATGCAGTAACTTCTCGAGCTTATCTATAGGTGCTTGACAACAAATTTAAGTATTAAGACTAGCGGTACCTAGTTTAGTAGATATTGAACTATGCTCCATTAACATTAATTCTACCTGAATGCCCATTTCGATAGTTTAGGAGGCCTCCTATTCTTGGTATTTCGGCTGTAGCACACACCTCACACTTCTAGCACGTGTATACTTGCAATAATGTTCTGGTTAATCACTTAATGTACAAATATGATGCGCCGTAGTCACAATTGCTCACGCGTCGCTCGTATTCATAACGCAACTGACCTTATGTCAAGGTGAGAGGGGTAGGAAAAAAGAGGGGGGGGTGAAGGGTGCATAAACAAGGTATTGTTGTGCATGATTTAGCGTAAACATCTACAGTTCTATATAAATGATAAATCCAAAAAAACATGATATCTAGTTTTTAAAGTATTAACCTTATTTCACAGGATATATAAGGATTTGATGAACAACGATCTGATAACGAACATCAAGAAGTATAGCTATAAAATCTGGAACGCGGTGTGGAACAACATCGAGAAGTACATTCCGTTCAAGGACGAGCTCGGCCAGCTCTACTCCGAGTTCAGGAACGCCTGGCAGAACTTCATGAAGACTCCTCAGGTCGTCTATGTGCGGGACAAAGTCAGTATCCATCTATATTCATAAATCTCTACTTCTTATTGAAGTGAAAACATATATAGCGCGGTTTGGATAGGGAGTAAATTCATGTTAGTCGTTTTGTTTTACAAGTTTTTATTTAAAATTAATCAATTAATTTCGATATCCAAAAATAACAACTGTTTGATTATAGCTTTAAGTTTTCCCTTCTGTCGACAGTTCTCATAACTTGTTAAATTTTTTTATTTTCTATATTCTGGTAATATTGTAAAGCGCAGGGGTTTCCAAACGGTGCGCCATAAAAAGTGAACTTAAATGTTCATGGGTACAGAATTAAGAAATAAAATACGAGCGCTCTCGATACTTGGTTACGTGTTCGGAAACTCTTAACCTTATATTTATTGAAATAAAACTAATTTAAACGGATTTTATCGCGGTTATTTATTAAATTTTGATCCCGACGTTTCGAAAGCTTTTCAGCCTTCGTGGTCACGGGGCGGACTGAGGTGTAGGTTGTCCAGAAAAGTTTATGTTACTGTGTCTACCTTCAATTTAATTTTTATTATTTATAGTGTTCCGATCTACGCAGAAAGAGCTCACAGTGTCTTGAGGTCTGGCAATTGGTTTTTTGGGTTCCGATTTAATTAAATGTATAATTGGATCCCAGGCTTGTGCTAGCTTCCAACCATCTTCTCTATTGAAATTTGGATGTTTTTTAATTTCAATAGCCTCACGAATCATCCTAGGTAGGAATCGGTGTTCTTTTGCAAGGATTTGTGGCTTGTCGAATCGAAGATAATGTTTGGAGCCTTCTTCTGAATGTTCAGCAACTGCAGACTTCGTAGAGCGTCGGTGTTTAACATCAGCTATATGTTCTTTTACGCGGGTCCCTATATTTCTTTTAGTTTGTCCGATATAGGAGAGGCCACAGTCACATTCTATTTTGTATACGCCCTGTTCTTGTAGAGGTATATGACACTTGACAGGTGGTAAAAATTGACTAATCTTCTTGGGCGGCTTGAAGTAAGTTTTAATTGAAGCACGCTTTAGTACATAGCCAATCTTGTCTGTGACCCCTCTTACAAAAGGTAACACAACAGGTACACGTTCTACTGTGGCTGGTTTCACTCGGTTTCCGTGACGGCGGCGTGGAATTTGGAGCTTGTTATCACGCAGTACTTGCTTGACATGTCGCAGCTCAGCAGCCAGATGTTCCTCGTCACAGATTCCTTGTGCTCTCTGAAACAAAGATTTACCCACGGTAGCTAACTGTTTCGGATGGTGGTGAGATTCACCATTCAGGTATTTATCTGTATGGGTCATTTTTCTGTACACAGTATGGCCTAAAGACTGATCAGGATTACGGATAACTAAAACATCTAAGAAAGGAAGAGATTTGTTTTGCTCTAACTCCACAGTGAATTGTATGTTATTGTTAATGGAGTTAAGATGATCTAAAAATGCAGCTACTTTGTCAGATGGTAAAATTGTGAAAGTATCATCTACGTACCGTTTGTAAAACCTGGGGGTGACGGGGGCAGTGCTTAGGGCTGTCTCCTCAAAGTCCTCCATGAAAATATCGGCGACTACTGGAGATACAGGTGAGCCCATAGCTACTCCATTCACTTGTACATAAAACTGATTCCTCCACAACATGTAGCCAGATGTGAGGCAATGTTTAAGTAATGCTGCATACTCTATGGGCATGTTATTATCTGCTAACCTCTTAGACACAATTTCAATGCAGTCTTGTACTGGTAAGCTTGTGAATAGAGACTGGACATCAAAACTAACCATGGTTTCATTGTCAGCTAATTGTAGGTGTTTAATATCACTGACAAATTGGTATGAATCCTTCACAGATGCTCTAGTGTTGCCTCTTAGTGGTGATAACACTTTTGCTACGTGCTGAGCCAATCTGTAGGTTGGTGTGTCGACCTGACTCACGATGGGACGTAGTGGAGCATTTGGCTTGTGTATTTTCGGTAACCCATACAGTTTAGGAGGTTTTGCACACGATGGGACGAGTAAGTTTACGTCAAGATTTAATGTGTCGGAGTGACTGCTTATTAAAGAGCTGGTAGCCTTTAAAACTTTGTTGGTTGGGTCTGTTTTAACCTTCTTGTATGTACTTTCATCCGACAAAAGTTGTTCTATTTTATTATTGTAATCTGACGTATCCATTACTACTGTCGCATTACCTTTATCTGCACGGAGAATAGTTACATCCTTCTGTGAACGCAAGTTCTTTAAAGCGATATATTGTTGTTTTGGAAGATTTGGTTTGGGCGCTTTCACTTGTCGTAATATTGACGAAATGTCTTGACGTATCGCCTCCGAATCCTCCTTTTGCAAATTATTTTTGACGAGACTATTCTCAACGTTACAAATAATGTCTTCATACGGTATCCTTCGTGGTGTTATGGCAAAATTTAATCCTTTTGATAAAACCTGAATTGTGTTATCGTCCAATGTTTGTTTTGACAGATTAATGACAGCGCGTTGTTCATCTGCGCGTGAGTGTTTGTTGTCTATGGTGGGGTGCGTTCCATTCCTACACTCGATGTTACTAAGATCTTTGGCATTCGATTTAGATTGTAATTTTTCATATTTTATGATTTGTTTGTTTTTGCATTCATTCAATTTCGCTATTTCACGTTTATTTAAAGCGTTGATGCAATTTTGAAAATCAAATGCTGATAACTCTGTCTTTAACTCATTGGACTTAATCTCAACACAATTATTTATGTTATGGAGATCGGTTCTTATTTCACGAATGGCAGCTAGTAACAGTTTTGTACTCGCCTGGTTGAGAATTTTAGCGCTTCCTCGTATGTTGTTCTTAGGTGAAATCTTGACACACGTAGGAATGAGATTATGATCACGGCATCTCTTCAAGAAATTTAATGATGTAACATATCTTGCGCGCTTGGTTTTCAAATCCTCCAACCGACGTATTTTGTTTGCAGTTTCCAGTCCGTACTGGTTTACATAATGATTTCTTAGGTTTACGCGAATATTATTCATTGAAATAAAACTAATTTAAACGGATTTTATCGCGGTTATTTATTAAATTTTGATCCCGACGTTTCGAAAGCTTTTCAGCCTTCGTGGTCACGGGGCGGACTGAGGTGTAGGTTGTCCAGAAAAGTTTATGTTACTGTGTCTACCTTCAATTTAATTTTTATTATTTATAGTGTTCCGATCTACGCAGAAAGAGCTCACAGTGTCTTGAGGTCTGGCAATTGGTTTTTTGGGTTCCGATTTAATTAAATGTATAATTGGATCCCAGGCTTGTGCTAGCTTCCAACCATCTTCTCTATTGAAATTTGGATGTTTTTTAATTTCAATAGCCTCACGAATCATCCTAGGTAGGAATCGGTGTTCTTTTGCAAGGATTTGTGGCTTGTCGAATCGAAGATAATGTTTGGAGCCTTCTTCTGAATGTTCAGCAACTGCAGACTTCGTAGAGCGTCGGTGTTTAACATCAGCTATATGTTCTTTTACGCGGGTCCCTATATTTCTTTTAGTTTGTCCGATATAGGAGAGGCCACAGTCACATTCTATTTTGTATACGCCCTGTTCTTGTAGAGGTATATGACACTTGACAGGTGGTAAAAATTGACTAATCTTCTTGGGCGGCTTGAAGTAAGTTTTAATTGAAGCACGCTTTAGTACATAGCCAATCTTGTCTATATTTAATATTTATATTAAACATTTTACATTCATAATGTGAATGTTTTAATTTTTGTGTCTGTCTACCTAACTAGTATAATTGTACCTATCTATTTTAATCTGCTAGATAGTATAGGGCGTTGCGAGAAAATAGTAAACATGTATTTGCACCGCTGACTGATTAAGATCGGGAACCCCAGGTACAGGGTGTACTGTGAAATTTTTGGTGAAACACTTTCATCCTACAAGGTGTACAACACAATAGTTTATATATATCTGATTTTAAAGTTGTAAATGGATAAGCTATTCAGGTGGTTCATACGCTTTTTTGCTAGGCTACTTATATATATATTAGTTCTTTTAGGAAAAACATCGTAACTGACAGATGCACTTTATACAACAGGAGAGAGTTATTTCATTCCTGATTAAGTATTATTTATGATATCTCTATAAAAAAATATGACTTGTTGATCATAATTAACCACTGATATTTTAAATTAGTTGTTATTAACATATTGCTTCTAATTTACAAAGGTACATTTAGGAGGATACAATAAAAATATACATCAAAATTTTTGGCGCTTATGATGTTTTTCCTGAAAAGGCCCGATATAAAAATAGATAAAGATAAAACAACAATTCAGTATATTTTACTTCTTTGATTATCATCCGATATTTGTTTTGTTCAGGAATTATGGACAAAGTTAATTTGTAAAAATTTATTGCTAAATCTTTGCAAGATTCTCTTAACATTTAATCTTGGTCGAATCTCGACTAATGATTTGTTTAAAAAAATGTTTGTAACATATTTTTAATAATAAATGGTTGCAGTACCGCGAGGCGTACGTCCGCTTGAAGTGGTGGTACGACTACTTCCTGATCGGGGAAGCGCTGAACACCGTCGGGGAGATCATATACAACAAGCTCACCGCCATAGCCAAGACCGCCTTACAATATGAAGAACTGTAAGTTGCTCTACTGAATTAATACACTTTATGACGTTACTAGCTTTTAATCGCGACTTCGTTTGCGTTAATATTGATTTTGGATTCGAATTTAAACAAATTGAGTGAAGCAATAAAAAGTTTCATATCAAGTTTATCCCTTCCTTCATTCACTTCATTTTATACAATATGTTTATTGTGTATAATATGTTTGATTCTGTGTGATCGTTTTAATGTATTAAATAAAGTGCCGAAACTACGAATTGTGCGTATGTCAAATATGAGGTAGATTGAAACCCGAAACTATGTGGTGCTATATCACATAAATTAACTCGATCTATGCCTTTATCAGATGTACTATAAGATATATATATATATATATAATTAAAGGACAAAGGATATGACAGTCTCGTCATACCTTGATAGTATTATAAGATAACTAAAGTGTTTTGTTTGGCAATAAATTATTTTATAAATAACTTCTACCCGCGGTTACGCTTACGTTAATACTTATTTTGTCAAATCGGATGACGCATTAAGAAATTTCATACAAAATTTATTCCTCTCCTTATCCCACTTCAAATATGTTTTTCGTCGTAATAAGTAGTAGCCTATCACCGTGTCCAAGGTGCCATCTGTCTATTTACCAAAATTCAACACAATCTATGCAACGTTTTAGGCGTGTAAACCGTAATAAAAAAACAGACTTTCGCATTTATAATATTAGTAAAGACTGACTATAATTTCTGTTTTGAGTAAATTTACTCTACCGCGACTAAACAAGTTTAACTACATAATTAATTTATTGATAACTTTATTCCAGGCATCGAACACCTAAAACCAATTTCATATTCGACCCGCGAGTGGGAGAGATACTCCTGGAGCAGAAGCTGCCGTTCTCGTGGCACGCCTTCAATCGTACCCCGGACTTCACTGAGATATCCGAATACAAAGCCGTCAAGGATTTCCTCGACGACTGGTTAACCACTAACAAGAGCATATGGTCCTATTACTACGATATAAGACCGTACTTGGACTTTGATAACCTAATGCCACCGTTTGCTGGTAAGTTTAAATACTTTTATTATATCACATTCACACACAGCAAATTAAAAAAAAGAAGTGGAGAACCCGTCTTGGTCTCTCAGGTCCACGGTACGATAGAAACAAGATTCAACAGACTTGTTAGTTCAGGATGTGTAGGTTCTGCTGTGGAATGGAGAGGAGACAAGTTCCAATTGCAACGTACAATAAAATCACTCTTTCCATAAAGCCTATGCCCCTTCCTGAGGTCTAGTCTATTCCTATAGCAAATTTCATCAAAATGGGTTAAGTGGTTTAGGCGTGAAAGCGTGACAAACACACAGACAGAGTTACTTTCGGATTTATAATATTAAGTAGGGGTTAGTTATTGAAAGTGAATATCAGTATATCGAGAGTATTAACTAAGAATAAATTGTAATGATTTCTTATGTTTACGCGAATATTATTCATTGAAACAAAACTAATTTAAACGGATATTATCGCGGTAATTTATTGATTTTGATCACGACGTTTCGAAAGCTTTTCAGCCTTCGTGGTCACGGGGCGGACTGAGGTTGTCCAGAAAAGTTCATGTTACTGGGATCATGTCGGGATCAAAATCAATAAATAACCGCGATAAAATCCGTTTAAATTAGTTTTATTTCAATAAGTATAAATAGATTTATTACGTAGGTATAGCAATGATGACGGGCCAGGGTACGCTTGTGACGTACGACAAACGAGTGGTGACGGTGTCGGAGCCGGGCACGTTCCTGCTGACGAAGGACTACAGCCAGAACAACTTCACCGTGCTCATGTCCTCCGGCGAGCGCGGCCGCTACGACCTCATAGTGCTCACGCGCTCCGCTGTTATAACCATCGATCTCTATAAACAAGTAACTATCGCGATAATCGTTTGGGTTACGCTACAATAAATTACAAGGCTATTTCATAACACACAAATATTTGCGTTAAGGTCATTTCTCGGGATACTGAAAACTCTGTGCCATTCTGCACCCAACATTTCAGAGTAACACTAGAAATAATAATAATATACTTACTGATTCTATATATTAATTAATTAATAGTATTCATTAATTGATCATAGCCATTATATAATGTAGAGTATTAAAATGTGAATGTTGAATTAATCAGGAGGTGTCAGTGGGAGAGCGGGTGGTGAGCCTGCCCGCGGCGGTGGAGGGCCTGGTGGTGGACCGGCAGGCCGACCTGCTGGAGGTGCAGGGTCACTCCGCCCTCGACATACAGTGCAACTTGCTCTTCCGGACTTGCAGACTGCAAGTCAGCGGTCAGTTTATATATTTATACCTATTTAAACTTTACCAATTATACCTATTTAAACTTTACCAACAAACCGGTTATAAGGTATACAAGCGGCCACTGGCTTTTGTATGCCTTTTATTGCAAAAAGTAACAATCACTGTCGGTGGTGGTTGTTATTTCAAATTGTATTCGACTGTTTCATATGAAATTGAAATCTGTAAACAACGCTAGTGCAACTCTCATAAGTCACATATTGAGAGAATTGATAAAACTAGTTATGCCCTCTTGAAATAAGTTGCATGTTCCAGATCTCTGAATTACATTACTAATAGGATTGCACAATTTAGCCGTAAATTTTAAAAGAGTTAGCTAAGCTAATTAACTAGCTAACCAATAAACTTAGCTTATTTAACCGGTTTAATAATTTAGCCTAACCAGCTAAATGATTAATTTTTTGGTTGCCATTTAATAATTTCTTATTTATGGACGGGTGTAAAAAATATATTTGTTTTTTTAATGACAAACAAAATGATAACGTAATAATGTATTAGATTAATCAATATTTTACAGTCGTTTTTAGTTTTTATTCAAGCATATTGGTGAGATAGCTAATTAGCTTAGATAACATTTGTAGCCGGTTTGAACGGCTAAATTGTACAGTCCTAATTACTGACACACGTGCAATCACTATAGACGTATGCACCACACAATACACAATACATGAAAACATCATGATGAAACCATAGCATGAGGGTAGGGCTTTTCCTAATGCCTGCCTAGCTAGCTACCACCCTCAAGTCAAAAATATACAGCCGAATCCCTATAGGTGTGTTTTGGCTGTTGCACTTGAGATTCAGTCGCTCCACAGGTTTAACGTGTCCACCAACTTGGGCCTTATCGTCAATAACGATGAGATGAGATTATGGCCATAACTCGAAGTGTATAACACATTGCAACAATGTAAACATGTTCAGGATGGTACTACGCGAGTCTCGGTGGGCTGCTCGGCACGTACAACAACGAGCAGTACGACGACCAGCAGCTGCCCAACGGCACGCTCAGCGAGGACGCGGCGGCGCTCGCCCGCGGCTGGAACCTGCACCCGGGAGCGGCGGGTGCGGGCGCGTCGCCACCGCGCAGCCCCCCCGCGCCCAACGACACGCAGTGCGACAAGTTCTTCCAGAACAAAGTCTCGCCGCTGCACCCTTGCTTCACAGTGGTAACACCACGCTATTCCTTTATCCGCCTTTCCAATTACTATACCACTTACTACACATTTTAGGAACTGTTCATAAAATACGCTCGCACTTTTTAAAGGTATGGCTTACTGCGACAAAATATGCCATGTAGGGCCGGGGACCGTCTAAAAAACGTGACATTTGCAGCTCATAAAACAAATTTATAAATTTTACATGTTATCATTATTATTTATTATTTTATTTTAAAGTTTTTGATATTGCAAGCAATAAATATGTAAACAATTTACATTCATGTACTGCTATTAACTATCATATATAATATGTCATATATGACTAAAAGTATAATTATAATGCGTGACATATTTTATGAGCGGCCCCTTGAGTGTTAATAATTTACTAATTGATAGCTGAAATGTGCCACTAAAATGCACAACTTTACTGAGATTGTCTTATAAAGTGAAATCCTATTTCCTTGCACTGAGCGCGTTTGTATGGTAGGTATTACCGTAGCTATATGCTACGTAATATATACGAAATGCAGTGACATATACTTGCCGTTCTTGGTAGACGGATAAATTAGCTTATCTCTGTCTCCAGGGGCGTATCTATCTCTGTACCGAAATTCATCATAATCGATACATCGACTCGGGCGTAGCGTAACAAATTAAAGTCACTTTCACATTTATAATATTACTAATGAATATGGACAGGGAAAGTACGTATGAGAATAGTACGTGTAAGGATAGTAAGGATAAGGATAGTACGGATAACGTCGCCAAATAATATATTTATGTTAATGTCTGTGTTCAGATCGACGCGGTCCCGTTCCACGCGGAGTGCTCGGGCGGCGAGGACGCGTGCACGCTGGCCAGCGCCTACCTGGAGCTGTGCTCGCAGCAGCACGTGCCCACGCACATGCCGGACCACTGCCACCAGTACGTGCACACACACACGCGCACACACACACACACACACACACACACACACACACACACACACACACACACACACACACACATGTTACAAACACCATTCCATCTGATTCATACCAAAACTTGAAGCGATGATAGCTCAGTGATAGTGTATACGACTTGGCGTCAAGTGACGTTAGTTCGAATTCACATAAAATGATCTTGAGCTTTCGGTGAAGGAAAACAACAGGAAGAAACCATAGCATAGTGGTAGGGCTTTTTATAATGCCCACCTGGCTAGCTGCCACCCTCAAGTTGAAAATATGTCGCCCAATACCTATAGATTTGTTCCGGCAGTTGAACTTTAGAGCCAGTCTCTCCGCTAGACTTGCGTGTCAATCGTCTTAGACCACATGGTCACTTAACATTAGCTGAGCTTGTGGCCATAACTCTAAACCTTCAGATTAAGCAAAAAACACTTAAAACTCATAAACAACACATTGAAAATAATGCATAATACACTAAGAATTTGTAGGTACAAAAGGGTCATGAGAAATGATATGGGACCTTGCTGTGTGGCTGCGTTGGTGTTGGGCAGTGTTGATTGATCTTAAACTGAATTACTGTTCTCGTATACACTTTGTATTGTCTCTATACAGTCCCCACAATCATTGAGCCGGCAACGGTTAATTATATTAACAGCTTGTTGAATTTTTGCAACGTTCGTGTTCACCTTGAACTTGCACACGTCATACCGCCAGTATGACGTGTGCAAGACATTGTAAGATGACAAGCTGTGTATCAATTCCACGGACGCGTTCAGGTCATGACATCCTACCAAGAGCAAAAAATAAATTAAAAATTATGGTCTATTAAATCGTTTCAATTATGGTCAGTCTTTCCTGATATTAGGTGACAATATAGCCCAATGTGGTAAGAGCCTAGTAGACACGCTTTGAAGTACAACTGCTGGAACATACGTATAGGTATTTGACGGCAGATTTTCAACTAGAGTGTGGCAACTAGTCAGGCGGGCATTAAAAAAAGCCTACAACCATGCTATAGTTTCACCACGGTTTTTTTCTTTATCGATATCTCAAAGTATTTAAATATTAAATTTGTTATATTGTACAGATGTACGACTCCGGAAGGTGACGTGGTCGAGGAAGGCTCGTTCTACACGTTGACAAACGTTCCTAACTCAACGGACGTGGTGTTCATTATCGAGTCGCACAACTGCAACAGGAACCTGCGCAAGAACAAGAACATGGAGCTGTTTGTTGAAGCGTTCGACATAATGCTGCAAGCCGGCGGACTCGCTGACAATAGGTTAGATCTATTCTACTGACACTACTCTGGCGTTTAGATAATAATTGAAAGAGTAATTTCTTAAATACATTCGATTTAGCCGCATTGTAATATGAGAGAGAAGAAGAATACAACTTATATTTTTGAGATTCTCTCTCACTTTGTCTTCTGACTTTGATCACGTGTGAGATCTTGCATATGTTTTTTTTTATCATTGTTACATTGTTAAACTCGTTTGGATTCGAATAAATTATTTCCGAAATAGAACTTTGCTGCGAAATTTTAGGAATGCAACATTTCTAACTGATTCATGATGTTAAGTAAGTATTTTGTTAAATACGAGAAAACTAAAAATTTTACTATAAATCAAAAGAAACAGATAAACGTTCTACAGTAATATATATAAGCGAAGACACGCGTGAAATTAAGCAATAGAGACGAATGAAGTATTGGAAAAGAATACCACCAGGTGTTGTTATTTATTATTATTAAGACACCTATGTAGGCAATTGCACCAATGTCAAGTAGAATTATACATAACAGAATGAACGAACACAAAGTATAATCTCTTCTTTATAAAGATTTTACCAAGGTTCACAATATAGATTTCAATGTTCTATCTCTCTCTCCCCCCCCTCTCTCTCTCTCCCTCCCTCTCTCTCCCTCCCTCTCTCTCTCTCTCCCTCCCTCTCTCTCCCTCCCTCTCCCTCTCTCTCTCTCCCCCTCTCCCTCCCTCTCTCTCTCCGTGAGGGATAGGTTAACTATATAGAAACAATTTTATCTCATTCTCTCCCAGCGTAAAACCTATATATACATTTATAGCTATCTCTTTCGTTACACGTTTTCGTTTCATAAATCCAATTAACTCTGTACCAAAAGAAGTTCACTTATAAAAGAAAATCAAAACATCCATGTGGAGACTGTCAACTGAACTTAACTATACTTAAAACTAACTTAACTAACTTAAAACTATAAACAAACAGTTGTTATTTTTAGATATCCACAGTAATTGTTTGACCTCTGAAGACACTTTTTAATTAATAGCTTCATTTAACAAATAAAATAATGAAAATAAATAAATAATAAAAAAAAACTTAAATTAAAACTTGTAAATCAAAACGGTTTAGAGCCCAATAAGTTATACTAATAGAAACAGTTATAATGTGTGTACTAACGTCACGTGATCATGTCGATGACGACCTACATAAATTTACTCCCTATTTAATTATTTTTTTTATAGTTAAGATTATGGCCATAATCTCACCTGATTTTAAGTGACGATACAGCCCAAGTTGGTAGACACGCTAAAATTGTTTTATTTATGTATGTATAAGTTATGTATTGACTCCTAAACAAGTTTTCACATTAAAACATTGTTTTCAAGATATGCTGTTGTGGGCTTCGGGGGACGCGGAGTTTACCGCAAGCCACGCGCTATCTACATCAATAATAAGGTGTTCACCAACTCGATGGACATACTGCAGCACTTCGATAAATTCAACGCCGGTGAGTAACCGTTTTAAAAATCTCTAAAGCAAATACAACGTATCTTTGAAAACTTCCATCTATTTTAATATAAAAGATAACCAAGTAATAGAATTAGCTACAATAATAAAGAATATTATTCTTTATAATGGAGTATATTATGTAGTATGAGAGTGGGAGTCACAAACCCCATAATTTTCTGTTAGACCCATACTTATGTACCCTTAACATGATAATCACAATTAAGTGTGACATTTTATGTTTATAAAGATATAAACATTTAGCGAAAGGGTTTTAAAATAAGCAAAATAACAATATAAAGAAATAATTTAAAGTACCGTTTTTACAACGGATTAAAAAGTGGAAAATAAAAGATTGAAAACGAAGAATATGGGACATATGCAACAATGGATGAAAGTTTGCTATATTCTGTTCATCTGTCTCTTAGATTTATCTACATATTATTATTATTTATACTTAAGGTTTAGCGTTATGGCCATAATCTCACCTAATCTTAAGTGACGATACGGCCCAAGTTAGTAGACACGCTAAACCTGTGGAGGAACTGGCTCTCAAGTGCAGCTGCCGGAACACACCTATTGGTATTTGGCGGCAGGTTTACAACTTGAGGGTGGTAGTTACCCAGGTGGGCATTAGAAAAAGTCCCACCACCATACTATGGTTTCCTCACAATGTTTTCCTTCACCGAAAGCTCAAGCTCATTGTAGGTGCTTGGGTTCGAACCCACGTCCCTTGACGCGAAGTCATGCACATTACCACTGAGCTATCATCGCTCCAATGATACAGATGATAGAGAAGTTATTTTTAATCGAATATAATATTTTTTATACATTTTCATGGACTGTCATCCACTTCTGAGCTATGGTCCAAACTTTATGTATGTAACTCATCGGAAAGTTAATTTAAAATCAATTACAGAATTTCGACCCTGACAGACAGGAAACGAGTTAATCAAAACATGGTAAAAATTCTGTCATTAACCAGGGTCGGATTTACGTGGGGCACCGTGAAAAATACGTTCTACAAAAAATGTCTTTTATGGTTTTCTCACAATCTACTTCTTTAAAAGTTTTCAAGGGCAAAGTTGAACTTCTGTGAAAAATACAATTTTAAATTTTTGAATAATCACCAATAATTGATGGTAATCCAGTACAGATGTAAAGCCATGAGTGATGTTAAAAGTAAAAGGTTATGATATGAAATGATCAGAGAAGCCGGATGTACCGAGCGGCAACAAGACGGTGTCGACGGACATGTTCGCGGCGCTGCGGTTCGCGAGCCGGCTGCCCGCGCGCCCCGCCGCGCCGCGCACCTTCCTGCTGATGCCCTGCACGCTCTGCGACGCCTTCACCGCCAAGGTACACCTTTCCCGAACACATGTCTAATGGCGCGGGTCACTCACACCGTCTGTGCGCTATCTCATACTATATCCACATTTTGCAGGAAGCAAATCGTAAACACCAAAAGTCATCAAAATGTTTTAGCTATATAAAATGTGTGTTGTAAAGTAGAAGCAGTACGTTAATAGCCACTATTTTAATAGATCAGGTTAACTGTGACCAACAAGTATACCATGAATACTTTTTAGTTCGGAATGAAAAGTCTCTCCTGTAAAAAGTGCAAATTGTTGCTTACGATGTTCTTCTTAGAAAGGCTTGATATGTAAACAAGTGACAAATGAGAAGAACCTAGTTGTCCCCATTTCATTTGTGTATTTAATTAATACAACTTCAAAAACGTGTCAATATTTTTGAAATCTTTGATTATGCTATATTTATCACCTTTCATAATTCACATCTGTACAGACATCCCGCACCGGCTCATGTTTTTGTTTTTCATGTCGTGTTGTTCAAAATTATTTACGGACTTCCTCATTGTTACACGTAAACGTATTACCCGGGCTCAAAACAAGGCGAATAACAAGCACCCGACACTATCCAAATCTAAAAAGCACCTCAATGACACTTCACATTACCCGTTTGTTGCCAGAGACCAGTGGTAGCACCTACGCTTGGACTAAAACGCTATACTACTAGGTATGAAGTACAGTGTGAAACAACTAGTAAATAACAAAATTACTGTATAGGGCATGTAGCAGGTCCAAACTCTGAGTGAACAACACTCCACTGCAATCCTCTCTTGCATAAAAAAACACTTTTAATGTAAGATATCTAATGCGGCGAGGCAGAACGTCTATTAGCGTGGCGACTCGACGCTATGCTATGTGATAATATATGTTTAGAAACCACATTGAATGTAACTATTACAGAAGTAACCAATGAGTAGAATCAAGGTCTCTCTATTTCATTTGTTTATTAAATTCATATAAATGTATATAAAATATACAATCATATTTATCTTTAAAAAATCTCAGTACTTTTAATGTATTTGCTTGTATAACAAATGTCGATACTTTTTTTAAATTATAATAGAAAAGTTCATTTTAATAAATCTTATAATCACATTCACACAGGTACACTTAGAATATTTATCATTCTTGAAATATACGCTATCAAAAGTAAACTCTCCATTATCTCCAAAAGAATATGAGTTGTCTATGACATTTATGTTAGATTAAAAACAACACATAAAGTTAATCTGTAATGTGAAATTATTATTCGTCGATTTATTTCTTGTCGTCAATTTCTTACACCTTCCAGTTGGACTATTCTACAATCTATCACAATTTGATGGAAAACTCTGTCACGCTCCACATACTAATGGACGATGATTTCGTTTTGACTAAGAAACGGGCCTCCAAATATTTATTCGGTGAGTCCTAATTTTACATAAAACATTATAAACCTAAAGAAGCACCACTCTGTAACCTACTTTTTTGTTTATAAAACTAACGCAATGGGAATTTGCCTGATGAAGATATCGCAAAAACTAAATATATGTATGAGTTCTAAAAATGATCATAGTATACATTCAAAATTTCAATGCTCAAAATGATTTTTTACCAATTCTGTAACCGTTATAAATTTAGTTCAAGTAGATATTAAATGCTTAACTTAAAATATTACATTTTGTATTTACCTCTAATTGATGCACAGCATTACTGCACTTAATTGGGCATATTATAGTTGTTTTGCTGACAAGTAAATTATTAAATGTATAAACAGACTTACAAAAACATTTTTTTAAACATATCCCACCATGTTTGAAATAGATTCACAACTCAAGCAATAGGCGCTTAAAATATCAGTTTAACTAAAGGATTTCCAGCACGCCAGAGCTCGCGTTGAACAACAATCTCCTGAATAATCTAATTGTAAAATAAAAAATATTTTAACATTTTTATGAGCTGTGGCACTATTCGAGCTTAAATGCGATATGTATTTGACGCACACTTTGTAAGTCGTTAGCAGATAAATTGCCTTCTGTAGCAGGTACACCGGTTTAAATTGCTGCTAATCCGAGACTGAAGAAAACAGAAAATAATAAAATAAAATAATGTTAATTTATCATGATTCTATAACGGACTAAAAAGTAGAAAATAGGTGATTGAAAATGATAGAAATGGGACACATGCAATACATAACTATAAACATACAATTATAAAAACATGGTTTGTTATTTTGTTTAAAACTGTATTATTATTTTCTGCTTTTAAAGGTTATGTGAATGAAATTTCGCTATATTCTGTTCATTTTTCAGTTAGATTTGATATATATTCAAGAATATTGCTGATGGAGCAATTAGTTATAAAATCAAATATCGAAGTATCGAAAAAAACAAGGAAATATATTCTTCACATTTTCATCCACTTCTGAGCTATGGTCTCAATTTCAAGTATCTAGCTCATCGGGAAGTTAGTTTCAAATCAAATACTAAATTCTATCCGGACAGACTTACAAGAAAGCTAGTTAATAATAAACCTATCAAAATAATGAGTGTTTTATCATGTTTATATGACGGCAGGCGTGGACAGTACTCTAGCCTACACAAACAAGGACTACGAGAGGCTGGTGGGCGACGCTGGCCTCAGGAAGCAAGTGAAGCTACCCAAAGAGAAACTCGGCCTCTGCACTTCCCTCGCTATGGAAACTAACGGTACGTGTATTCAGTCGTAATTTTACCTGTAACGTTATTACATGAGAGCCGCTTGCCAGAAATTGTTGATAGACTTGTTAGCAAAGATTTATTTTAGTTAAAAAACTTTCTGGAAAGTTAACTTAGTCATAGCTAGAAAGTGAATCGAATAACATATTCTATAGAAAGTACTCCAAAAATTTTTTAAATTAATATTTAAAAAACAAATTAAATGCTTTTTTATATTAGATTTATACTGAAACCTCGCAGAGGATAAATTGTTCAGGTACTGCCCACATTCGATACAAATTCTCATAGATAATTCCATTAGTTTTAGCTGAGTGATACCTATCAATAAGAGTTCAATTGTTTTATTCAATAAATTTTAACACTTTTTTATGGTCTCAAATTCTCGCAACTTTTAAATCCAATGCAGATACCAAACCTTGTTGTAATAATCATTAGAATTCTGAAATGATAGTACCGAATTGTACTAGACCAGTGTTGACATACCCGTGAAGAACTACTGTTGTACCAGTGCTGTAATATTTAATTTTTACTCTTTACTACTAATTACTTTAAAAAAAACTACTTTAAAAAAAACTTACTCATTTTCAATATTTAATTTTTAACTTAAACTATTATTTATTGATAAATATAGTAATAGATAGTAATTTGGTTGAATACTAGGTGCCAAGTGTAAAGTAATTAATCATATTATGTACTTCTGAAAGTATAGTTTATATTGGCTAATGCTGGTTCATAAAGAGATTGTACGCTTAGGATTGAAGAGATTATGAAACTATTGAAATAAAAACTTCTTTAGCGCCGTTGTGATTTGAAACTCGATTAAACGAAAAAGCGACAGTGCTATCACATACATGTATTGGATACTGCATGCAAGAGAATGAGATAGAAGGCATTATTCAGTGTATCTTACAGGTTACGAGCGTTGTGTTTTAGTATGTATATGTTTTCATCTGCATATTACAAAGCTAGTTTTGGAAAGTTTCACTTCTATCGCATATGAACTGCACACACAATTTTTGAAGCGAAAGCTTCTATAGCACGTTTTGGATAGGGGGAGTAAATTTATGTTAGTCGACATGGACATGGTCACGTGACGTGTTAATGTACACACTATATCTCTGTCCCTATTAGTATAAGTTATTGCACGGCAAACAGTTTTGACTTACAAATCTTAATTTAAGATCAAACAGTTAAATTGGGTATCCAAAAGTAACGACTTGTTCATTTATACTTTTATGTTTTCATTTCTCTCGGCAATCCTCAGGACTGCTTTTTTGTACGGTTGGTAACAGTGTTTGTGGGTGTGTGTATGCAGGTACAATATTCGCGGGTAGAAAGCTGCAAGGAGACCGCGGCACCGCACGGCGCCTCGCTACCGTGGCGGGGGCCCGCGCCGCCCTCTCCGCCCCCGTCGCGCTGCAGTGCGGTGGGGGGCCGGAGGGGCCGGGGGGCCCGCGGTGCGAGTGCCGCGAGGGCCGGCTGCACTGCCGCCCCTGCACTGACGCACAGAGGATGGTAACACACTATACATTACCTCATTTCTTGTATAGTTTCTCTCTCTATGTGGCCCAGACCATGGACACGCTAAGCCTAGTGGAGAGACTGGCTCTCAGGTGCAACTGCCGGAACACATTTGTAGCTATTTGATGCAAGATTTTCAAATTGAGGGTTGTAGTTAGCCATGCGGATATTTGAAAAAGCCCTACTATGCTGTGGTTTCATGACGATGTTTTCCTTTACAAAAAGCTCAATCTCATTGCGGGTAAATTCGAACTCAAATAGTCGCGGCGTCCGTACCGCGAAATATTTATTTATATACTTTTTATGATTTTACTACAGATTACAATTAAAATATTCTTAAAAAATATATTGGAAATTAGAAAAGGGTGTTCAGGACTTACGTAAAATATGTGTTAACTCTGCTTATGCTTTACTCATTGTCGTGTGAAGTGTTATGGTAAATTTATATATATGTATATATATATATATATCAACGCTTAGATACACATAGAAAGGAGGAATAACTGCTGCTTTATTTGCATTTCTTGATTTTGCTGACAAGAGGTAGAGGAGGATCAGAAATTACTAAAATTCTGCTTAAGCGTAAAATTCGAATGAGCTCCGAGACACCACGGCGACACTTATTCCCCTATAGTGCCAGTGACCAGGGACACCTTGCGCACAGTTTCTAGTCTCCGAGGAGAATAACCTATCTCATACGACAGACAACAAACCTATGGACGAAACTGTGGCGCTCGCTAGTCATATTGTACGTCATAACTTATTGATTTTCTTATATTGAATTTTTAACATTTTAGGAGAATTACTAGTTGTATTTATTTATGTTTCCTGAATTGCCTTTCATATACTTCTCTGTTTCTCTTTTAATATAAAAATAGATTTTTGGTGCAGCTTCGCTCGCGTTAATAGTGATTTTATCAAACAAATTTGATAACTCAATAAATACTTTCAGACAAAGTGTATCCCTCTCTTTACCCCACTTCCAATAAGGTTTTCGCAACAAAAAGTAGCCTATCACCGTCTCCAAGTTCTTATCTATCTCTATAACAAAATTTATCAGTATCGGTTCAACGGTTTAGGCGTGAAAGCGTAACAAACCAACAAACTCACTTACGCATATATAATATTATTTGCCTTCGAAGACAAAATCAATTGTATTTTTTTCTTTTTCCAGTTGGAGCTATCATTCATCAACACAGACGACATCAACGACTTAATCGACATGGCAAAAGATTCACCAACTCTGCCATCGTTTAGATGATATAGTTTATTTATAAATTTAATTTTAATCATATTTTCAATAAATATCTATAGGTAATGATTTTTTGATGTTTTATTATTACATATCATCTATTTTCTCTGAAACAGGACTCAGAATTAAAAGTCGAGGCCCAGGCGTTGATATAGAATTTAACAACAATCACCAATTAAAATAACTTAAAGATTATCAAATACGTTACAAAAAATCAATAGTACAATTTGATACAAGATAGTAAATTATTAACTAGTTGGGCTGATAGATGTTTTGTCCTTACTAATATTATGAATTGTTACGCTTTCACGCCTAAACCGCTGAATCCATAATGATGAATTTTGGTATAAAGATAGGAACCTGGAGAAGGTGATGGGTTAAATTTCTGTCGAAAAATTCATAGAAAGGAGACAAACTAACTTATAGAGAGGGAAAAAGCCCTACCACCATGTTTCATCACGATGTTTTTTTTTACCGAAAGCTCATACTCATTGCAGGGAGTCAAACTAGGGATGTTACGGACCTTCCGTACTCCGATTCCGAAAAGTCGGAACTACCAATTGACATTACGCCTGCGACTCCGACTTCGGTTTCGGTACTTTATATCGGAGGTTTTAACAGAGATCAAAACACAAGAAACTACGGCTAGAATAAGTACGTACAAAATTAAATTTTGTTAATCTGGGAATTCTTGATTTCTCAAAGGACTGCTCTACATGACCTTTCCTTAAGTTTTATTATCAAATTTCGTCATCAAAGTATCAGGTTTGAAACCCCTCTAATGAAAAAATTGCGTAAACGAAATTTTAACAAGGATAGAGTTATGCTTTTCAATTCATCGTGTTTGTTTATTATTGTGATGGTATCTGTTATGCACCCATTCAGGTCACTTGAGTAATAAAGCTTAAAAAAACGTAAGATTAAAGATTTAAA
This sequence comes from Actias luna, assembly GCA_039707435.1. NCBI lineage: Eukaryota > Metazoa > Arthropoda > Insecta > Lepidoptera > Saturniidae > Actias > Actias luna. Next base: position 7,706,847 of record JAZHAC010000018.1, on the reverse strand, counting down.
AAAGAGATATGAAAATTGTACTTATCTAAGTCGTTCGTGGTCTTATGAGCTGCGGCTCAAATTGTGCACCATTCATTTCGAGGTAGATTTGGGCTCGTCGTTCCGTCTCCTCATGCAGACGGGGTATCATCGTGTGGTCTTCGACATAGTTCCCATGCAATTTGTCGAAAACATCCACAATCCGTTGCCGCATTTCATTAGTACTATCACACTCACGATTAAAAACACTTTCCTTCACGTAGCCCCACAAAAAGAAGTCTAACGAGTTCAGATCGGATGAACGAGGTAGCCAAGCTTGTGGTCTCAGTCTCCCGATCCAGCTATCACCAAATAGCTTCTTCAACATAATAGCTTTACATGTTGTGGTATCCAAAAATATTACAATAAAAACAACACAAAGTTAATAAGAAACACAAAGCGTAACAACAAAATAATAACGTCAAGTATTTAATAAACACAACGATAGAACGAATATTTGTTCAATCGTTTTGTTAATTAAATTTTTGTCCTTTACTTTTTCGAAAACGAATACCTATTTTGCTTACGCGCAAATGCAAATCAACACGGAGCTAACTAAGCGCTGTCTTACTGGGGGCTCCTGGGGGTGTAGGCGTATCAGATAAAAACCTTAAACTACCGTGTCAGCAGACTAAAATCATGGTGTTTTAAGAATAATAAACTTAAGTTGCAGAATATAATACCGTATCAATGTAAAAGAAAATAGACAACTTTTTAGTATTTTTAACTAGTTTTTTTTTAATTCTACAAAAGCTTCATGTCTTGGTCATAAATAGAAGAAGCATATTTGTTAGTCGTATCTTTCGATCAAGAATCAATAAAATTTTCATGTCAAAGCAAAATGCTTCCTTTAATAGTCCTTGTTATCAGTTTATTTTTTTCTTTGTTTTAGTGTAATTCGCGTTGTGCATTGACCTCCGCCAGCTGTTACAAATTATTTGTGAGAGGGGCATTTAATTGATAAATTGATACTGTTTTATTAAATGATCGTTTCATTTAGTTGTAATGACACGATTGAGCGTGAATAATGGCAATAAAACGTTTTCTAAAAATGTCATTTTTGTGATCGTGAGCGAGTTTTTTTCAAAATCACGTCCATTGACGAAAGTTTACATTACCAACCAAGCCACCATCGCTTAAGCTATTATAAAAAAATAAATATGATAATAAAAAGCTTAAGTGATGATAACTCAATGATAGTGTGTACGACTTCGTGTCAAGGGACGTGTGTTCGAATCCATTCCACCTACAATGAGCTTGAGCTTTCGGTGGAGGAAAACATCGTGAGAAAATCATAGTACGGTGGTAGGACTTTTTCTAATGCCCGCCTGGCTAGCAACTAACCTTAAGTTGAAAATCTGCTACCAAATTCCTATAGGTGTGTTCCGGCAGTTGCACTTGAGAGCCAAATCCTCTACAGGTTTAGCGTGTCTACCAACTTGGGTCACATCGTCACTTAAGATCAGGTGAGAATATGGGCATAACGCTAAACCACAACTATAAAATAAAAAATAAAAAAACAAGTGGGATAATCAGTCTTTATTAAAATAAACAGCCAACTTTCCTACAAAAGAATCCTATATCTACAATAAACAACACCATAACATAACAAACTATAACAGCATATTTGTGCTAAAATACTTTCATATTCATGTCAAATGTCAACCATGTTAAAAAGTTAAACCTACTTATTGTTGTGTCCACATTGAAATTGTTTTCAAATATGTTGCACAGACAAAAATAAACTGGATTATAATTATACAATAAAAGTAAATACATGTAATTTAATAATCAATATTATTTACAACAAAAACATGGTACTCAATTAATTTAGTGATGATATATTTAACTACCATTTTTTTAATTGTCTTATAATTACGATCTATGCTATAATATAGTTGACGTGGACCTTAGGGACCATTCAATAATTACGTAAGGATGATTTTGACGGCTTTTGACGCCCTCCCTTCTCCAATGCAAGCATACATAAGATTTTTTTAACCTTCTCCACTCTTGTTATATGGTACAATCTCGTTTTTCTGATAATAAAATGGTGTTATAAAAAAATCAGTTTCTTATTTCTAATCACTCAACGCTATTGCAGTTAGTAATTAAAAAAAATCACTTGTATAGATTTTGATGACCCCCCTCGCCCTCAGGACTATTTAGTAATTAAAGCTCCATATTATTTGTATGGTCTACTAAATTATTTATCAATCTTCATAACAACTATAAATTTATAGCATAATTTAAAAAAATACTGATGTAGCATTATAGCAATAGTTACAAATACAAGCATTTAAATATGTTAAAAGTTGAATATTGGTCCATTTGTGGGATTTATTTAAATTTCAATAAATTTACTGATTATTCAATTGAATTACATAACATCGTTCATAATTTTAATTACATATAGTAAGACTATAGTTTTTACACATAAACTATGTAACATGTCCAGACATAGACTAGATAATTTAACAATCACAAACAAAATGAAAGCACACAATTAAAAAATAAAACACAAACTGCATAAATCAATAATGTAAAAGGAACACAGTGCAGTATAAAGAAGTTAAAAAATGGATATATTATCCATTGTGGCATCCATCATGGAGTGCTAAATTGAGTCAAAATTTCTTTAAAAGGCATCTCTAAAGTATGAAAAAATCTTGACATTATATATTATAGGGTTAGCATTATTGCCATAATTTATTGTCATGCTTAACCTGTGGAAGGACTGGTGCTCAAGTGCAACTGCCGAAATACACCTATTGGTATTTGGCAGCAGATATTCAACTTGAGGATGACTGGCATTAGAAAAAGCCTTACCACCATACCAAAACCAAACAGATTGGCTAGTACAGCATCACATAAACATTACACAGATGCAGCTGTTTTGTACAAATAAAAAATTGGGCTATTATTTTCATAGGTTTTATTGGTTAGATTTATGCCACATTATTTAAATGACTTAGAAGAGACACTAATTTTTGTAAAAGACATCATGGAGTGCATAAGGCAAGTCAAAACTTGTGCAAAACAAATGCATGTTTGAAATGAGAAAATATTTTGATATTCAAAAATCTAGTACACCATCACTTAAGCAAAAATTTGAGATACAGCTGTTTAGCCATAGATTAAATATTTGGCTATTATGTTCATATAAGGCACGTTTTTTTTTCTCTTTACTTATGCCATTTATATGCTAAAACAACACCAGTGACGAAAAGTATCACTCCAGAAACTTTATACAACAAATTATAAAGTACTTTATTCTGACCCCCCACAGAATTCACTATTAGGTTATTCATTATAAACACTTGATTGCTCTCCTCAATAAACGCATTTTTTTCTTGCTCTGTCATTTTGTCTGCTATCTCATTCATAGCTTCTTTAAAATCTTTTTTCAATTGTCCAATGTCCACTTCACTGAAATCCGTCACTTTGTCAATGTATGTATCATTATCAGGATTTTCTGAAAGAAAAAATTATAAAGAATAGTGTTTAAAAGATATTATCAGTTTTGATTTTATGTAAATAAAAATTGTATTATTCAACCCTATTTTTAAATACCAGGAGGAAGAATGCATATTGTCTCAATAGGAATGTAGTACTTCATAACTTTTAATAAGCCTGTGCTATAAGTGTGTACAATTACGAAAACAAAATAATGGCTTTGATACTCTGTCACTTCTTACTGCTTTTGTACTACTGCTATCAATATCTATTCAAATGAGGATAAATTGAAATTATTTATAAATTTGAAATATTCACAAATAACTAAATTAAAATTAAATTATTTAGCTTACATGAAGCCTGTGCAGTGCCTATCTTTACTTGAAGTTGGCAGGTAATTTGGCCTACAATGTTTATTTTACATTGATAGACCATCAAGAGCTGTTTATAATTGTTTTATAAACCTGTTTCTAATGTATCTTGTAATTATGAAATTCTAAACATGAATATTAGAATATTTTTTTAACCTCAATGTTCTTATTCACTCTTGAAACTACTTACTCTCTCCAAACATTTTCCTCTTCTTAGCTAATATTTGACCTCCACTAAGTAATCCCAAATATAAATGGTAAACATAAGCCATAAGTAACATGGGATCATCATTCTCCAAATCTTGTAAATGTTGTAAGTAGTTCTCTAAAGCCATTGACTTGGGAAGAGTTTTCCAATCAACTCCAAGATAATGTGTTAGGTCATCTTCAAATGCTTTTTTTCTGGAAATTTTCCAAATTATATATTTGTATTCAATATAACTGTGCTTGCAACTAAAATTATTTGTTTCACATCATCATTCAAAATACAATAGATATATTTTCATATAGTTCACTAATTTTAATAAAAGAAGATTGAATGTTGCTCAAGGATTTCCTTTGTGACATTTTATCATAAACATTGTTCTTTAGCAGTGATGCATGCACAAACAAACAGAAACATTTCTAAATCTCAATGATGTAAATGTATTTTATTTGTTATTCTTAGTCACTTGCAATATTTTATATCACATAAATCTAAAAAGTACAGACATGTTAAATTTATATTCTTATTATATGTATTAACTAGTCGTTCCCGCTCGCTTTGCTGGGCGAAGTGTAAACGGAATACGTTATGCTCGAAAATAAGCGAGAAGTTCCAGGAATGGGCTGCAGGGTCAACCGTCAAAAGAAGAGTCAAATTAATTAAAATGAAAATTTATTAACACCATAATATCCATAATATCTATAAATAAATGTTGATATAAACGAAATACAAAATAAATGAATTAATCCATGAATTATACATTCGACGACTCGCCGCTCATACGCCACGTTTTGTGGGACGAAAAACGTAGCCGTTAATTCAACACCGTCGAAACTGAACATCCTAAATTCATAGGGTGAATAGATTCCGTCTACTGCAAAGCAGCGGCCATAATGGCAGACCGCGCGAACCGTGAGCACCTTTAAACATTACAAAAAAAAATATTATTTGAAAAAAGAAATGTAATAATATTTTTTTACGGATATGGTTGGAAATTCGGAAACCACCGAACGGTAAAGAAACAGAATGATTTATTAATTTTATTAACATATCTTGGCTATGATTAATTAATATATCTTATTAAAAAAATAGTATTACTAAAAATATAATAAGTATACTTATGTTCTTTATGAACTGATTATAAACTTCTTTATTCAACTACCCTCAAAATGATATTATGTCATTTTTGTTTTGACAAAACAGTCGAAGAACTAATAGTTCTTTTTTGTTTAAAAAAAAAGACGACCATTTAAATAACAGACTAACATAACCAAAGAAAACAAATGATAAAACAAAAGACTATCTATCAAATGACAGATTGATATAAACTATGAAAAATGAATAATACGATAACATCGTGAACTTAATCATTTATTATTACTCAACCAAATAAGGGATACTTTTAAAGAAGAAATAACAGGTTTAAAAATAATTAAATAGATAATAATAGACACATTACGTAAATTTAAAATTATCGATCCAGTTTTCGCGAATATGTAACGGAAATGTATGGATTTCAAACTTATATAGGAAGAAATTACTATGTATTTACTTTATCAGAAACGCCTTAATATAATTATCTGTTTGCAGTTGACAATGTTCCACTTCGTTATTGTTTAAAAATAAACAGAAATCTAGTAATGTCTAAGCAAAGTTTTGTCGTTATTTAAATTATTTTTATTTTTAATTTCATCGCATCCATTTTGACTTTGTATAAAAAAACTTGATTTTTATAATAGGTCTCAAATGTTGTGAATTTTGTTTATCACTTCCTAACGGTCAGTGATGAATTTTTATCCAATTCAAAATTTCGAATAATGTTCGAACAAATCACTTGCTCAAACAAATTCATAGTTGAAGAAGTACGAATTCTTGCAATCCATAAGATGATTATTGAAGAAGAATATTAAATATTATGGGTTAATCTACCAATAAACTTTTTTATAAATTAATTACGGTATTCATCATGTATCAATGGAACAAAATTTATTTAATTATTTGTATGTATATATTTTGCGGATGTGGACCGACATGTGCTTTATTGTACCGTACCTACCCTGTGCCCAACTACTCGTCGAAACATAGTTACATGAGGAAATCACAGAGAAAAAAGAGAAAAATCACGTCACTACAATCAGTGATAGGCTAATTTTCATTAATCACTAAAATTCTAGTGATTTTAGCGATTAATATAAAGCGAACGCTAAAAAATTTTAGCGATCAATGAGCCTTTAACCTATATCAAACAACAGTGATGTCCAAGCAGGCCAATCGTATTCTTAATGTCACCCATTAAAGTACTAACCACTCTAAAAGCTGCATAGATTTTTTTTTTAATAGAAAAGTTGTTTGAAAATGAACTGGTATTTTCTACGAAAATTTACCTTTCTAATAACTGCAAAGGAAAATTCACTTATGTTATCGTATTCTCCAAAACAACCATACCCTTCATGAATTCCTATATCACTTAAAGTGATTCGAACTGTTGTGAATAATCCAATATAAGACTTCCTCAATTTTATTGACAGTGAATGTTGAATTATTAATAAAAAAAAAACAATTATATATCAATATATTTTACAAATCATTACTTACCTAAAGTTTGAGCTTTTATCTCATGAGACCAGTTATTAGAACCAACCACATAATCAGCACACAAACATAAACTTTCTAAACTTTCTTTGTCAGACCTTTTCCTTCACTTCTCAACCTTTGATAAACTGATGTTTAATCATAAGATTAATTAGTAGGTTATATAAAAACAAATGAAATTAATAAAAAAATACCTGATACCAAATAATTTACTGTACCCATTGCTATAGAAACACTAATAACAGTCATTTGGATTCCATAGAAGTTACAGTGTGAAAATAGAAATTTAACATTCTAGCACCCACCCCCGCAATCTCTAGCGGAAGCAGAATTTCGTAAGATCCTATTCAAAATGATTTCTACATAACAAATAAAAGATTCCTACCAAATTTCGAGTGTGTAGAGGTTACAGTTTGGAAATAGAAATTGAATATTCTAACACCCACCTCCGCAATCCTTATTTGTGGTGGGTTGTTGTAAAATCCACTCTTAAATGATTTTTGCATCACATATAGAACACTCTAGCTAAAATTGGTCTATAGAAGCCATAGCTTATAAATTTAAAAAAATATATTGTTAATACCCACCCCTGCAACCCCCTGTGAGGTAAGCTATCGTAAAATTCGTTCATAGACTATTTCTACATCTCTTACTAAAGATTTCTACTAAATTTAGTGTCTATAGGAGCTTTAGTTTAAAAACAGGAAACTTTCATTGTTAGCGGCCCCATGATCCCCTTTGAGGGATGAATTTCTCAAAATCCGTTTTTAGCTGCTGTCTACATAGCATACAAAGTAAAATTCCTACCAAGTTTCACGTTTCTAAGTGCTATGGTTCCCGAGATTTCGTGACGAGTGACTATATAGATGGGAATCCTTCGATTATCCTTTGAGTCGGTGGGTGACTGGGCGGGAGTGAGCGGGTGGGTGTGTGAGAGTACATTCTTAGCTGAATGTAAAAGAACATAATCCATTTAATACACTCCATTGAAATCCTTGAATAATCAAGAGAAAATACTTGGAACAATGTACTTAAAAGTAAAACAGCAATAAAAAAAATAAGGAATGTTGAAATTCTAAAAATAAGTAACCATAAACAATCTAGGTAAAATTTTGCATCGAACGGTTGTAGTTTCATTTCAATACGATCAGTGGTTTAGGTGTGATTGAGCCTCAAACAAAGACCATTTTCATTATATATATATATATATATATATATATATATATATATATATATATATATATATATATATATATATATATATATATATATATATAGATGTCACTAGAAAGTCAGTATTGTGTACAACATAATGAATATGCAAAAAAAGATGTATGTAAGTAACATATTTGATAATTTATAATGAACCACTGAGTAAACTCACTTGTAAAGACATTTATGCACAAACAATTTGTTCATTTCAGACAAGTTTAGTTTCTCCTTTGCATCTTCTAAAAAAGCAAAGATGTGATAGAACACAAACAGACCTCCGCCCCAAACTTGTTCATCTTGTAAAGCTGAAAAAAGCACTGATTGCCTTAATTACATATAATAAACTTTCTTTTATACTTGTCTGACTAAACTGAGTTTTGACAAGATTGATAATAAGATAGATATGGTAATAACAAAAAGGCTACATACATATAATAATTTTTTTGTATACTTGTTTGATTAAATTGAGTTTTGACAAGATTGATAATAAGATAGATATGGTAATAACAAAAAGGCTGGATATAATATATGTTGAAAAGCATTGTCATTATTGAAAAAAGCCACTACACATTTTGATATACATTAACTAAGCCTGAAAATTCTTAACAAGATTAATTTATAGTATGTAGTATTATTAACTAACAATGGCTTCACATGGGCAACCATATTAATCAGAGAAGGTAAACATATAGCTTAACAACAGTTTGAATAGATTCGTTTAAGAGGAATAATTCCGTAGTACATTTTAATTATATAGATCCATTGACTTAAGCAGCGCACGGCAGTAAAACTCTAGTCGGGTGTTTTACTCTGAGTACGTCAACAATCATTGTCATATTTCAGCCAATTTACACAATACCTACATTAATTCTAAACTTTTCTCATGAATAATTTGTCTATTGGTAAAAACCACATGAAAATCCGTTCTATAGTTTTTGAGTATATCGTGAACAGACGGACGCGGCGGGAACATTGTTGTAGAATATGGAGTAATGAACTAATGACATGTAAATATACTAATATACAAGTTTTTATATCAAAAGTTCGTACACTGAATTTTAAGATTGGTTTGCGTACAAGAATAAACTTACAAATGGCAAACTTTGCATTCACAAGCGCGTCACTAATAGAATGTATTTGACGCGTCGCTTTTCTCATCCGGGTAGTGAACATCTCCACATTTCCAGACATTGCTATACAGATTTTATAGCTCTGTAATAATTACTATACTCTATATTTTATAACAATATTTAATAACAATACAGCTGATTCACTTTAACTTTTTATTTATGTCCAATTGTCCAGTATCCACAGACTACAGACCAGTAAAATTTACCACAGACTACATTTATGTCAATTTCTATATTATTTATTTATTTTTGTCTGCTTTTTATAATGCTTATCTACAATGCTATAATTTATTACTGGTCTCCGGTGCTATGTAATGTAAAGACAAGATATTTCCTATATATGTATTTACAGAAAAAACATTATAAGGATTTCATGAATTACCAAGATGGTGCTAATGTAATAAAAGCTTTAACGGTAGATTACATAAATTGTCAAAATAAATTATTACAATATTAATTAAAGTAGTTTCAAGTGGTTGGAAATTCAGTGTTTATTAATTTAGGTATACTAGTAATTCACTTATGCATGTATTAAGTTAATTGTACAGTTACAATTATAGCTCTAGGTTAAACTATCTGTCCCGGTGATCTTCGTATCACCTAGGACGAAACGTAAGGCCCTCCAACCGCTGCGCTTTGGATTTTAAATCTCTGATATCTTCTAAGATATCCATTTTAATGAAATGCTGTTAACAGTACTTTTGATCTACATAAAAAATATAACGTATGTAATGTATTTAATTGGATTTAATTAGAATATTAATGTATTGTATAAAATAGCTTGGTACATAACACATACCGTAAAGTGGGGGTATTTGGGATTCAATGGGTTAATTTGGACACTCCGAATTAAATTTCAAATATCTTGAATGGCCATTATTAGCAAAATAATATTTATATCTGGACGGACTACATCTAATGTCAAAACGACATGGTAGACATTTGAAATTGTGGTGCCACAGATGTGCTAGATATATTTCGTTCAAAAAAAGTTTAAAATTGTTTATGTATTAGTATCAAATGATAGCAAAGCGATGCTAGCTCAGTGGTAGCGTGTAGGACCGCCGCGTCAATGAGCTTGAGCTTTCGGTGAAGGAAAACATCGTGAGGAAACCATAGCATGGTGGTAGGGTTTTTTCTAATGTCACCAAATACTAATCGGTAAGTTCCGGCAGTTGCACTTGAGAGCCAGTCCCTCCTATAAAGCCCGGCAACACCCCTGCGATTCCTCTAGTATTGTGGGTATCCATGGGCGGCAATGATTACTTACCATCAGGAGACACGCTTGCTCGTTTGCCCCCTATACCAAAAAAAAACCTACTTTCATTGGAGACTTTAAATATATGAATATGAGTGATTATTTTAACATATTATCAAAATAAGTGTTTGTTCTTGTTTTGACTGCTGTATTTGCATCGTCTTTATTTAATTGCACTCTTTTATGTTTTTGTGGAGTGGAGCAACTTGGGACAGCATATGGGGGTTATTTTGGACATTTTATTGGTCGGGTAATCGATGCGTTCAGAAATTGTTTTTTTCGCACGGGCTTTTATTTGCTTTCTTAGATAAACTTGTAAAAATGGTTCGCGAATATAAGTGACCGTATCGCCATATTAGAAAAGGTAAAATGCATATTCCGTACAGAATTTTCTCGAATTATTCTTATAAAAAGCTGTTGCAGAAGTAAAAACAAAAACATTAACAATACGAAAATCATCCGCTAAGTATACAGTTCCTAAAATCATAATAACCACTGTAATATTAATACCAGACCTACTCGAAAACAACCCGGACATCCTACGGTATTCAGCGAAGAAGAGGAATCGATTTTCATAAACTACTGCCTAATGATGTCGAAATGGGTTTTTCCGCTGGACATTTTTAATTTGAGAATATTTGCACAGAAATATATCAATATACTTGGCAAGAATGTTTACATCTGCGTCATACTCGTCAAAAAGTGTGCATACTCAACATTATTTTGTAAATGATACTGTGTTGATTCGTTACTTTTTGAAAGCATGGAAATAACATATTGGTGAAGTATCAGCTTGCATTGATAATAAAGCTATGCCTATCTTTTTACATGACAATGAAAAGGTGATTTAAAGATGAATTCATCAATCAGTAGAATCTGTTAAATCTCAGATAATTTATGTATAGAACATGCACAATGAGTGGAAGTCCATGAAAAATATCGTTCCAAAATAAAATTATATCTCCAAAGACTAAAATTTGATTTGACTGACCAATAAAATAAATACTTTTATTGATTCCAACTCAATGTGAAATATCAATTTAAATATACCTCAAACCAATAATTGAAGTGTCCTTTTTTATTTTCTATGAAATATATGCAATGACAGTCATTTTCTTCGATGCAAAGTAAGTAAACTTTTTAATGATAATAGGTTTGATATTACGTTTTACAACGACTTCAATTTACAAGGGCATCCTGAAAACCAGCGTACCCGAAACCGAAACGAAACCAGTAGTATTAAATACAGTAGCTTAAATACATATATTTCTAAAACTTTTGTGACTGGCAATAAAAATTATTATTATTAATATTTACATTTTCATGAAAGCTGCTGGATTGATATTCTTATAATAATTGGTAACACAACACTATTATAAAGTTTACAACAAAATGAATATTTCAATATTAGATCAGTCAACAAGTCTTAAGTGAAATAATAGACTAGAATATATATTAATTATATTTGCTTATGACAGCACAATTATTAAGAACGGATTTTGGGCATTCAAAGTCACACTACGACCAACAGGACGAAAGCCGTATTGGCAAAATTATACAAATGTAGAATAAGAGTTTCGTCTATAGCATCCGTAGCATGCACTGCATTTAAATTTAAAGTTACATAAGAATATAATGAATAAGGAAAATATTCCTCTCAAAAATTAAAAAATAATAATTTCATGATAGTATGTATTTCTTGTTTGCCACAAAACGTCGAAATAAGACTTTATTTGCGAAAGTATTTTATTGAGATGGTTTTGTCTATCCTTATCGAAATATATTAATAATTCTGAGTATGTTTACATAACCCAAAATTTCACTTGATACCTTTAATTTTAAATTATTATCAAAGGGACTATCACAAATTTAATTAAATAACGCACGCAACTAAATATGTAATGTGTTGAATTGCTTTAGCGCTATTTCAATGGCTATGTAAACAACTATTCAACATAGTTATAGCATTTGTTCAAGGATAATGCATGTAGATGAAACATTTGACCAAATATTCATATTTAAAATTTGTTTTTATACATAACAGTAATATTTATAACTAAATCTTTATTACGCGAAGAAATCCAAGCTGTCAATTTGTGTACTTATAAGGGAGTTGATTAGCGATAATAACGATTTTCTTTAACGACTATTCAACCTTGTAAAGTACTCTATTTTCTTTTCTGCCTCACTGACAAAGTGTATACAAAACTTTTTGATGATCGGTTCTATAGTTGAATCGAAAAACTTCTCAGCATTTCACAGACAACAATATAATACAAAAATTAATGTATTGATGTACTCTCGGGAGTTAACATAGTATTAAATTAAGTGCTATTTCGATTTTAAATGTAAAATTAATCAACATATAGTATGTAGAATAGATTATAAACCGCGATGCATGGGGCTTGTATGTCTTCAGTTGATTAAATTTGTATTTATTTTTATTTGTTCACAGGTCTTTCACGGAGCTGTATTCCAATCTTGACGATTCTGGTACGCACCGAGGACTGGAGTATGAGTAAGAAAGAGCATGTGCATGTGTTTTAATGTGGTTGATGTAGTTTAGTATTTTTGTGTAGTTTATATAGTGCTTAGTATATAGTATGTAGATTCATGTAGTGTGAGTGCGCATATTTTGTAGAATAGACTGTCTTCAGTTGATTACATTTTTAATTTTGTATTTACCTTTATTTGTTCACAGGTCTTTCACGGAGCTGTATTCCACTCATGGTGATTCTCATTTGCACCGGAGGACTGGAGTATGAGTAAGAAAGAGCATGTGCATGTGATTTAGTGTAATTGTAGTGTCGTATTTTTGTTTGGTTCATATACTGTAGAATAGATTATAAACGCGGTATACATGGGGTTGTACGTCTTCAAGTTGATATAAAAATTTTAAATTTGTATTCACTTTTTTATTTGTTTACAGGTCTTTCTCGGAGCTGTATTTTACTCTTGGCGATTCTCGTATGCACCAAGAACTGGAGTATGAGTAAGAAGAGCATGTGCATGTATTTAATATGGTTGATGTAGTTTAGTATTTTTGTGTAGAATAGATTATAAACCGCGATGCACGGGATGCACCAAGAACTGGAGTATGAGTAAGAAAGAGCATGTGCATGTGTTTTAATGTGGTTGATGTAGTTTAGTATTTTTGTGTAGAATAGATTATAAACCGCGATGCAACGGGGCTTGTATGTCTTCAGTTGATTAAATTTGTATTTATTTTTATTTGTTCACAGGTCTTTCTCCGAGCTGTATTCCACTCTTGGCGATTCTCATACGCACCGAGGACTGGAGTATGAGTAAGAAAGAGCATGTGCATGTGTTTTAATATGGTTGATGTAGTTTAGTATTTTTATGTAGTTTATATAGTGTATAGTATGTAGATTCATGTAGTGTGAGTGCGCATAGTTTGTAGAATAGACTTCATCTTGGTTTGATTACATTTTTAAATTTTTATTTACTTTTATTTGTTCACAGGTCTTTCTCGGGCTGTATTGCATTCTTGACGATTCTCGTATGCACCAAGGACTGGAGTATGAGTAAGAAAGAGCATGTGCATGTGTTTTAATATGGTTGATGTAGTTTAGTATTTTTATGTAGTTTATATAGTGTATAGTATGTAGATTCATGTAGTGTGAGTGCGCATAGTTTGTAGAATAGACTTCATCTTGGTTTGATTAAATTTTTAAATTTGTATTTACTTTTATTTGTTCACAGGTCTTTCTCGGGGCTGTATTGCATTCTTGACGATTTTCGTATGCACCAAGGACTGCAGTATGAGTGAGAAAGAGCATGTGCATGTGGTTTTTGTGTGGTTTTTTATATAGTGTTTATTGTATAGTATTTAGTGTATAGTATGTAGATTCTTGTAGTGTGAGTGCGCATAGTATGTAGAATAGACTGTTTTCAGTTGATTAAATTTTTTAATTTGTATTTACTTCTATTTGTTCACAGGTCTTTCTCGGAGCTGTATCCCACTCATGGCGATTCTCATATGCACCGAGGACTGGAGCGCGGTGTGCACGATGTAGACTTAGTCTTCAGTTGATTAAATTTTTAAATTTGTATTCACTTTTTTATTTGTTTACAGGTCTTTCTCGGAGCTGTATTTTACTCTTGGCGATTCTCGTATGCACCAAGAACTGGAGTATGAGTAAGAAGAGCATGTGCATGTATTTAATATGGTTGATGTAGTTTAGTATTTTTGTGTAGAATAGATTATAAACCGCGATGCACGGGATGCACCAAGAACTGGAGTATGAGTAAGAAAGAGCATGTGCATGTGTTTTAATGTGGTTGATGTAGTTTAGTATTTTTGTGTAGAATAGATTATAAACCGCGATGCAACGGGGCTTGTATGTCTTCAGTTGATTAAATTTGTATTTATTTTTATTTGTTCACAGGTCTTTCTCCGAGCTGTATTCCACTCTTGGCGATTCTCATACGCACCGAGGACTGGAGTATGAGTAAGAAAGAGCATGTGCATGTGTTTTAATATGGTTGATGTAGTTTAGTATTTTTATGTAGTTTATATAGTGTATAGTATGTAGATTCATGTAGTGTGAGTGCGCATAGTTTGTAGAATAGACTTCATCTTGGTTTGATTACATTTTTAAATTTTTATTTACTTTTATTTGTTCACAGGTCTTTCTCGGGCTGTATTGCATTCTTGACGATTCTCGTATGCACCAAGGACTGGAGTATGAGTAAGAAAGAGCATGTGCATGTGTTTTAATATGGTTGATGTAGTTTAGTATTTTTATGTAGTTTATATAGTGTATAGTATGTAGATTCATGTAGTGTGAGTGCGCATAGTTTGTAGAATAGACTTCATCTTGGTTTGATTAAATTTTTAAATTTGTATTTACTTTTATTTGTTCACAGGTCTTTCTCGGGGCTGTATTGCATTCTTGACGATTTTCGTATGCACCAAGGACTGCAGTATGAGTGAGAAAGAGCATGTGCATGTGGTTTTTGTGTGGTTTTTTATATAGTGTTTATTGTATAGTATTTAGTGTATAGTATGTAGATTCTTGTAGTGTGAGTGCGCATAGTATGTAGAATAGACTGTTTTCAGTTGATTAAATTTTTTAATTTGTATTTACTTCTATTTGTTCACAGGTCTTTCTCGGAGCTGTATCCCACTCATGGCGATTCTCATATGCACCGAGGACTGGAGCGCGGTGTGCACGATGTAGACTTAGTCTTCAGTTGATTAAATTTTTAAACTTGTATTTACTTTTATTAGTTCACAGGTCTTTCTCCGAGCTGTATTCCAATCTTGGCGATTCTCGTACGCACCGAGGACTGGAGTATGAGTAAGAAAAAGCATGTGCATGTGTTTTAATATGGTTGATGTAGTTTAGTATTTTTGTGTAGTTTATATAGTGTTTAGTGTATAGTGTGAGTGCGCATAGTATGTAGAATAGATTATAAACCGCGATGCACGGGGCTTGTATGTCTTCAGTTGATTAAATTTGTATTTATTTTATTTGTTCACAGGTCTTTCTCGGAGCTGTATTCGACTCTTGGCTCATACGCACCGAGGACTGGAGTATGAGTAAGAAAGACCATGTGCATGTGTTTTAATATAGTTGATGTAGTTTAGTATTTTTGTGTAGTTTATATAGTGTATAGTATGTAGATTCATGTAGTGTGAGTGCGCATAGTTTGTAGAATAGACTGATTACATTTTTAAATTTGTATTTACTTTTATTTGTTCACAGGTCTATCTCGGGGCTGTATTGCATTCTTGACGATTCTCGTATGCACCAAGGACTGGAGTATGAGTGAGAAAGAGCATGTGCATGTGGTTTTTTATATAGTGTTTATTTTACATTTTTAAATTTGTATTTACTTTTATTTGTTCACAGGTCTTTCTCGGGGCTGTATTGCATTCTTGACGATTTTCGTATGCACCAAGGACTGCAGTATGAGTGAGAAAGAGCATGTGCATGTGGTTTTTGTGTGGTTTTTTATATAGTGTTTATTGTATAGTATTTAGTGTATAGTATGTAGATTCTTGTAGTGTGAGTGCGCATAGTATGTAGAATAGACTGTTTTCAGTTGATTAAATTTTTTAATTTGTATTTACTTCTATTTGTTCACAGGTCTTTCTCGGAGCTGTATCCCACTCATGGCGATTCTCATATGCACCGAGGACTGGAGCGCGGTGTGCACGATGTAGACTTAGTCTTCAGTTGATTAAATTTTTAAACTTGTATTTACTTTTATTAGTTCACAGGTCTTTCTCCGAGCTGTATTCCAATCTTGGCGATTCTCGTACGCACCGAGGACTGGAGTATGAGTAAGAAAAAGCATGTGCATGTGTTTTAATATGGTTGATGTAGTTTAGTATTTTTGTGTAGTTTATATAGTGTTTAGTGTATAGTGTGAGTGCGCATAGTATGTAGAATAGATTATAAACCGCGATGCACGGGGCTTGTATGTCTTCAGTTGATTAAATTTGTATTTATTTTATTTGTTCACAGGTCTTTCTCGGAGCTGTATTCGACTCTTGGCTCATACGCACCGAGGACTGGAGTATGAGTAAGAAAGACCATGTGCATGTGTTTTAATATAGTTGATGTAGTTTAGTATTTTTGTGTAGTTTATATAGTGTATAGTATGTAGATTCATGTAGTGTGAGTGCGCATAGTTTGTAGAATAGACTGATTACATTTTTAAATTTGTATTTACTTTTATTTGTTCACAGGTCTATCTCGGGGCTGTATTGCATTCTTGACGATTCTCGTATGCACCAAGGACTGGAGTATGAGTGAGAAAGAGCATGTGCATGTGGTTTTTTATATAGTGTTTATTTTACATTTTTAAATTTGTATTTACTTTTATTTGTTCACAGGTCTATCTCGGGGCTGTATTGCATTCTTGACGATTCTCGTATGCACCAAGGACTGGAGTATGAGTGAGAAAGAGCATGTGCATGTGGTTTTTTATATAGTGTTTATTGTATAGTATTTAGTGTATAGTATGTAGTGTATTCTTGTAGTGTGAGTGCGCATAGTATGTAGAATAGACTAAGTTTTCAGTTGATTAAATTTTTAAATTTGTATTTACTTTTATTTGTTCACAGGTCTTTCTCGGAGCTGTATCCCACTCATGGTGATTCTCATATGCACCGAGGACTGGAGTAGGAGTAGGAGTAAGAAAGAGCATGTGCATGTGATTTCGTGTGATTGTAGTGTCGTATTTTTGTATGGTTCATGTACTTATATAGAATAGATTATAAGCGCGGTGTGCACGATGTAGACTTAGTCTTCAGTTGATTAAATTTTTAAACTTGTTGGTTTATGTATTGTGTAGTATATATAATAGATTATAAGCGCGGTGTGCACGATGTAGACTTAGTCTTATAAATTTTTATTTATTTTTATTTGTTCACAGGTTTTTGTCGGTGCTGTATAGCTATATTTCACTCTTGACGATTCTCGTACGCACCGAGGACAGAGCATGTGCGCCCGGTGCACGGGGCTTGTAGTATGTCTTCAGTTGACATTGTATTTATTTTTATATGTTCACAGGCCTAAAAGTTAGGAATAAACAGATCGAGTTTCTTGCCGGTTCTTCTAGTACTGTTATTTTCCGAACCGGTGGTAACTTTGATATACTTTTCTTTGAAAGCCATTTCAAGTCTGAAATTAAATATTCAGTTAAAAAAACCAATTACTTTTTTATTTTATTTAATGATAATGTTATTTATTATAATTTATTGAAAACTGGTGTCGTTTTTTTATATACTTTCATGAGAACCTTTGTAGGGCTAAAATTAATTAATTAAAAAAATGATTTGAAATAAATCGATAAATTCCTAAATTAAATTATTATTTATTAATGTAGGAACAAGACTTATAGTGTAAATCAAGTTAGTACTACTACTACTAGTTTTTTTTTATATACTTTCTTGAGAACCTTTGTAGGGCTAAATTTAATAAAAAAAAATGACTTGAAATAAATCAATAAATTCTTAAATGCATTTCATTTTACTATTGTTATTTATTAATGTAGGAACAAGACTTATAGTGTAAATCAAGTTCTACTACTACTAAGTTTCTTGCCGGTTCTTCTCGTACTGTTATTTTCCGAACCGGTGGTAACTTTGATTTACTTTAATTTATTGAAGTTTTCGCACCACTGGTAAATTTCATTCTATTATTATTTATTAATGTAGGAACAAGACTATATACTATAGTCATAATTTTACCCCGATTATCATTACAATTAATGATAATGTTATTTTTATTAATTTTAGCCCTACAAAGGTTCTCATGAAAGTATATCAAAAGTTACCACCTAAGCGGGCGAAGTGAAATTTTGCACATACGTTACCAGTGGTGAGAAAACTCCAATAAGTTATAATAATAAATAACGTTTTCTCACCACTGGTAACGTATGTGCAAAATTTCACTTCGCCCGCTTAGGTGGTAACTTTCATATACTTTCATGAGAACCTTTGTAGGACTAAAATTAATAAAAAAAAATGATTTGAAATAAATCGATAAATTCCTAAATGCATTTTATTTTACTATTATTATTTATTAATG
Source organism: Actias luna (assembly GCA_039707435.1). Taxonomy (NCBI): domain Eukaryota; kingdom Metazoa; phylum Arthropoda; class Insecta; order Lepidoptera; family Saturniidae; genus Actias; species Actias luna. The sequence goes on along the minus strand of JAZHAC010000018.1, from coordinate 7,688,038 downwards.
TAGAAACAATACTTATAGTGTAAATCAACACTGTCAAAAATCAATTGTAAAACTTTATTTGTATTCACACTGTCATAAATTTACCCCGATTATCATTTTACAATCAATGAATTTAGTGTGAAAATGTTTGAAATTATTCATATACGTGTAACGGTCACCCGATTGCCAGCCATGCCATGCCGCGTCGTCAAAGCCAAAGCCAAAGCCACAGCCAGAACCACAGCCTCAGCCAAAGCCGTAGCCATGACAACCAGTACGCCACGATAGCCACAGCAAAGAGAAAGTCAATTGACTAGCACGTCACGTCGGCTTGTCAACCTAACGGGCATTGCCGAGCGGCGATCCCCTCCTCGATTTAGAGTGGGGGTAAACTTATAAATAGGTCGCGCAGCGCATTTTGTAAGGAGTTCGGTTCGATCAGCCACAGCGAACGGACGTGTCCGTGAGCTCTGCCGATTGTTCTAAACTATTCGACCGCTGCGCCTTACCGCGCCGCTATTGTTCTCGCACCTGCGACGACGCACCTGCAACAAACCGGCTATTGTTGCTTGTTCGCGATACAGTGTCTTTGTTCTCTAACCATATTGTTTGGTTATCGTGGTATTTAATTTGAGAGATATCTCTCAGTGTTTTTGTGCCGTGATTCCAAATATTGCTTTGTTATCGTGATTAAGTGCAGTGAAATTAGTGTCACCGCCTGTAAGTACGCCGGTCACCGGCTCCCAGATAAGGTAAAATTTAATTAATCCTTTTTACGGGCCAAGGCCCAGTACTTTTTGGAATATTGTTCTTTCTTTTACTATTTTTTTCGATTTTACACGCTATTCCTTCGTGTACATACAAGTTAGATTGCCTAAACGCAGGATAGTTTCTCTATTTTCTTTTAGCCGCGCCCCCCTGCCCTTCAGGCAGGGAGGTTTTTTCTAAAATAAAACCAACATTCTTCTTGGTTTTGAAAGATAATCCATCTCCTCAAGATGGACGATCTTTTAAAATACCTAGAGAAGGAATGCCCAGAGATTCTCAAGGGATATCTCGCGAGCCGACCCGCGCCCATGCAGCGCGCCCGTGCCCCACCCACCGGCGCAAACGCGCCAGCGCGCCGTCCGCCGACCCCGCCCACAATTACCTCCCTACCCGTCCGGGCCCCCGCCACCAAGGCAACCGCCCCGGCGCGTCGTCCGGCGTCGCCGCCTCTACCGCCGCGTTCACGCTCTCGCTCCCGCTCGCCGGTCATCCGGCATGCGGTAGCACCCCCCGCGTCACCTGCTACTACCTCATCGCGGACCCCGTCGCCCTCAGCGACCCCCGCCGCCGCACCCACGCCTCGTCCGTTCGAGGAAAAAAATTTCTTACGCACCCCGACCGATACCCACGGCGAACTCTTTTTCGCCACTATCACCTGATCCGGAAATAGACATGGACACTGCTAATCCTGAAACGGACTTTACGGACTTTACTACAGTCTCAAGGGCGAAGCCCAAACACAAACGGGTGTTATCACCCGAAACCACACCCCCAGCCGCCGCAAAAACAATGCGTGCCGGCAATAACCGCGTCCTCACATCGCGCGACACTCACGCTGCACAAACAGCAGCTCCCACCGAAAGGGCGGTGCGGCCACCGCCCCCAGTCACAATAACTGACAAAGCAGCGTGGCTAAATATTTCCACGCGGCTGAATGCCGCCAAAATTAGATATACTCACGCCCGGAGCACCCCATCCGGTATACAAATCAAAGTCCCCACAATCGCGGACTACAAAAACCTGACAACATTCCTCCGCGAAGGAAAATTCCAATTTTTTACTTACACGCCCGAAGAAGAGCGCCTTCTGCGCGTAGTAATCAGGCGCGTCCCTAAAGAACTTCCCACGGAAGTCATTCTTGCCTCCCTTAAGGAGCAAAACTTACCCGCGCACGAGGTACACCGAATGTACCACTCCTTCACAAAGGAGGTTTACGACCTCGTCCTTGTCACCTTGGACCGCTCCAATGAAGGCAAGGAGGTTTTCAACCTCCAATCGGTCTGCGGCCTCTCCGGAATATCCGTAGAGATCCCGCATAAAAAGCATGCCCCTACGCAGTGTCACAACTGCCAATCTTACGGACACTCGGCGAGAAACTGTCACATCAAGCCGAGATGTGTCAAATGTCTAGGAGATCACTCCACAAAGGAGTGCCCCCGCATGCCGGAAACGGTAGAGCCACCGAGCTGCGTCTTATGCGGCAAGGCCGGTCACCCCGCGAACTATCGCGGGTGTGAACGCGCCCCACGCACTAGGCGCACTCGCACGCGCGTCCCACAGCGCGCTCCTCCAGCGCACGCCGCGTCAACGCGCCCTGCCCCGCCACCGCTCATCTCAACCCAGGCCTTCCCGAGCCTGCCAAGTCCAGCGCGAGTCACTACCGCGCACACACCATCACAAGCCCCGCCTTTCGCGTGGGCCGCTAAAGTACAACCGCCTAGAGTTGTACCTTCGAGCTCGGAAGCTCCGTCCTTCGACTTCCTAGGCCTAACCTGGATCGCAGGTATTCTTAAAGATTTTGACGTCGAAGACATCATCGCCTTCGACAAAATGGCCAGCTCTCCCGTCGGAATAGACCGACTTAAGGCCGTAGCCGCCTACCCTGCCCTCGCACGTGCTGTGCAAGACCTTGCCCGCGCTTCCCCATAAATAGTTTTCGCGATGCAGGATAAAATTAGACCCCGGGGCCTCTCTTTATCCTTTTTTAACGCGAGTAGCTTAACTTCCCAACGCGACTTAGTAGCGAGCGGCAAATCGACGTGTTCCTCGTACAGGAAACACTACTTAAACCGAAGTTCCGCGCCCCTGCGATCGCAAACTACAAAATAATAAGAGACGATCGCACCGGCGCAAGAGGCGGAGGTACACTCATATATTTCAAAAAATCTTTATATTGCACGCGAATAGAACCTCCTAAACTTACTAACCTAGAGGTATCTATATGCAGAGTGGGCATGACCGATCATCCCACGATCCACATCGTTTCAGCGTACCTCTCGCCAAAGAAAACACTTATCAAATCAGATCTAGAAGCGCTCTTCGCGCTCGGTGAATCGGTAATCGTGGCCGGCGATCTTAACTCCGGGCACATTTATTATAATAACCCGCGTACCACTGTCAACGGTAGAATACTTCTCCGCTTAGAACACGAGCTAACTTTCGATGTGATAGCTCCTCCAGAGCCAACACACTTTCAGACCAACTGTCGACCCTCAGTTTTAGATATAGCTATCCTAAAAGGGGTCGCCCTTCAGGTGCGACACATCGAAGTCGCTCACGAACTCGATTCAGACCATCGCCCAGTAATTCTACTCCTCGGCCAGCCCGACGAGCATAACCTGCCTCCCATTAAAGTTGCCGATTATCCCAGACTTAGGCAATACTTGGCTACTAACATCTCCTCTCCCGAGCTTGACAGGATTCCAGACGTGATAGACTCGCCGGCCGACGCCGATCTGGCGGTCGACTCCCTGGTCAGTCACCTCCAGAATGCCGTCGAGGAAACCTCGAAAGAGGTAAAAGTGGCGAACGATCGCCGCTTTATACTCCCCGACGACATTCGGAGGCTGATCACTGAGAAGAACGCCGCGACTCGCGCCCACGACGCCTATCCGACAGTAGAGAACCGCGTCCGGCTACGCGCCCTACAAAGACAGGTCAGATCTCACATCTCTGAATTTCGCTCTCAAAGATGGGACAGCCTCCTGGAGGACCTCAAGCCATCGCACCTGGCCTTCTGGGAGCTCGTCCGCAAACAAAAGAGCAGTTACTCCTCAGCCACACCTCCACTAGACAGAGGCCCCACTCTTCCCCCTGCTTTCGAGAGCAGAGACAAAGCGGAGCTCCTCGCTAACACCCTAGAGGAACAATGCTCCCCCAACCCTTACGAATATCAGGAAATAGATCCCGAACACTGGGAAAGGGTCACCCGAACAATACACACAATAAGGGAGACCCGCCCAGCAGAACTCCTAGACCCGGTCACCACCGACGAAGTCCTCTCAATAATTAAAGGACTCAAACCTAGGAAATCTCCCGGTCCTGATGGTATCAGGAATGAAGTCCTAAAGCTTCTTCCTGACAAACTCATAGCGCTTCTGGTCTGCATCCTCAATGCGGCCATATCTCATTACCACTTTCCAGCCGTCTGGAAAAGGGCCACCGTCATAGGTATCCGGAAACCAGGCAAAAAAGCCTGCTCCCCGGAAAGCTACCGTCCGATCAGCCTACTAAACACCTTAGGCAAAATATACGAGCGGATTATTTTAAACCGCCTCCAAGTCGTCGTAGCCGACAAATATCTGTTTCCGGACCAGCAATTCGGCTTCCGGCCGAAACATTCATGCACCCACCAAGTTCTCCGCCTCACGGAACACGTAGTCTCCAACTTTACGGAGTTACGCCTTCCTAGACGCACTCTCGCTGTTTTCTTCGATGTCGCCAAAGCCTTCGACAGGGTCTGGCACGAAGGACTCATATATAAGCTCCACCAGTTCCAAGTTCCGGACAGACTTGTCCACTTAGTTATACAATACTTATCTAACCGCTCTTTCTGCTACAAAGTAGACGGAGCCCTCTCCTCACCCCATCCTATTCGCTCTGGAGTCCCCCAAGGCTCCATTCTAGCGCCCTGTCTATTTAATCTATATGTCAGCGACATCCCAATCTTCGATAATGTCCAAGTAGGCCTCTACGCCGACGACACAATCATATATAGCTCGGGAAGGCACAGAGCCAATCTCAAAAATCGAGTTCAACAAGCCATCTTCGCCTTCGGATCCTGGTGCCTCAAATGGCGCATAGGATTAAATCCAGATAAAAGCTCGGCTATCATGTTCGATCCCCACAACTTCAAGCCACTCGAAGGCTCATTACACTTATTCGGTGTCGATATCGCCTGGGTAAATAAAACCAAATACCTAGGCGTAGTACTCGACAAACATCTCACCTTCACCCACCCTATCGATTACGTTATCAAAAAGGCCAACACCGCCTCGGCCCTGCTACGTAATCTCACTTCTTCGAAAAGCAAAATGTCACTCAGACATAAGCTTACAATCTATAAGACCTGCATACGCCCAATATTGACTTACAGCTGCCCAGTCTTTGCCCATGCAGCAATAACAAACCTGGAAAAACTTCAAGTCTTCCAGAATAAATTCATTCGGACAATGGTCCAAGCCCCGCCTTACGCACGCAACATAGATCTCCACAAAGATATGAATCTCCCTTCCATATACGCCTACATACGCGAACTCACCAAGAAATTCTTTGAAAAAGCCGAAGCTCATTCGAATCCCGAAATAGTAGAAGCAGTCAACTATACTGCAAATCCTCAAGCCGTTTGGTTCGCACGCCGGCCACGAAACTGCTTCACCGATCCCGTAGACGACATCACTAGGGAAAACGCGCTCCTTCCTGCCGTCTCTTCAAACCGTTCGTGTCCGCGCACACGCCCGCGTAACCGTAGGTCTCGCCGCCGAGGCCTTACGGTTAATTTCACTCCCGCACACCCGACGCGGCCTCCCTCTGCAGACGCTCGAGCCTAGGTCCGATCCTCCGGAAAGGAGCCCTCGAGCGACTCTGCTCGCGCGATACAGTGACACTCTACAACACTGAGAGTACAACATCACACTGCATACCACCCGTGCTCACCCACACGCTAAGTACACGGTTCTGTAAGGGACCAAAAACCTGTGGCCCTGCCAGTTGTTTGGCACTTTTTTTTTTTTCTTTTTGGTTTGATCTTTTGTTCGCTATTGTTGTTAACCTTTCACTGTTCAATTATTTAATTTCTAAGTATTTCAGATATACAAGCACCAGAATACTAGTTAGACCACGGTAGTCCACGGTCGTTTTGATGCGAAGACTACGTCCTTCCAACACCGACAAACTCAATCCAAAACAGTACAGTACAATCCACTCCACCGACTTCCTTGCCTCTCTTAACAATTAGTATATTTAACATTTCACAAATTAGTAATTTATTTAAAGGTCTACTCCAGTAGGCCAGCTCTTATTATTTTATAATATATTTTCTCTTCCGGCAGCAGTCCATGCCAAGGGCCAGCCACAACGGCACCCTTGTGCCCGCTGCCTCGGGGCTGAGTGCCCTCAGCATTCGCCCCAAAAAGTCCTGCCAAGCTGTAAAAGCCCCTCCGGCTAACAGCGTATGTCCAGTCGAAAAAAAAAAAGCATTTTGTAAGATTATTGTGATCTGGAACCTAGCCTAAGCCTATTACTCTGTTCGATTATAACTTATACAATACATATCTACAATCAAGAAAATAATACATATCTACAATCAAGAAAATAGTTATCTCCTGTTTCATACAACTTAAATTTAATTTTAATAGCGCTCTCTTTTAAAAAAAATATTGATAGCGGCATAAACTACTGCATACAAATAATCATTAATCATATGAAATAATCTTGATTACGGATTACAGAATAAAACTTTTGTTACAGCAAAAACTGAGTTTAAGGGGGAACTGCAGCCTTTTGCATTGAAATTGGAAGATCCGTGGGAATTATAGAGATCCAGGCGCCATTACATATTTGCCCTTACTTGTCCCCCATTAAAATAGTGGCACAAACAATATTCCACCGGAGTTGTAACGTCAAGCATTGTTCCGTTACACAAGAGTGACACATCCAAATGTTGATAATCATATTAGTAATTAATGTAAGTATAGATTGTATATATAATAATACAAATGATTTGTGAAATATAGTTGATGAATATAAAATAAATCTCACAAGTAAATATAGATAGAATCTTGATATATTTTTTAATCCATCGCAATCACTTTCATATGTACTGTGGCTTTAAATATGAACAGGAATTCATATGCTTTACCGATAAAAAAAAAAAAAAAACATTTTTCTATCGATTTGTTTATAAAAACTTGACGATATATTTAGAAAATTTGATATTCGATTAAGGTTAACGTAGTTGGATAGGATTTAATCGAAAGTAGAAAGTTATTTAAATTTCCCGGACTTTGCAATAGTTCACTTTTGATCGAAAAGGCTAGTACTGAGCTGTTGTTTGCTTTTTTTTTTAAGCCCGAAGTTACTTTTCTTCTCCGCTAGGAGTATTATTCATAGATTATATCTAATAGTTATTCTGTGTATCCAGTACCCATCAGAGACCAGTAATAAATTAGTACCTTCTTGGGTATATAGTCTATATGGCTGTTTAATTAATAGTTTTTATTCTTGCTGTTACGATTTTAGATTACTTCATGCTTATATTTTGTGATTGTTTTTATACAATCCATCATTATTCATTTACTTTGGTTTTGTATTGTATCTGATATTTCCAGTGTATTCACATTTTCGAGGAAAAACATGGGTGATTCAAAGAAAATAAAGGTATATCAATTATTTATATCTATTTATGATATATGTGTCATTTACGACTTGAAAATATAATTTAATAATTTAGTCGTATTTAAAAGTAGTTCTGAGTAAATTAATAATACAAAGAAAATATCTGGTACTAAAAAGTTCGTCAACGATATTGTTTACAAAATGATAAAAGTCTTATCAATTTGACATTCGTTGATTCGTTGGTTACCTAATTCTAACCTCAGTCGTATTTACAATCGCGTTATTACGAAATCGCAATGGCTTATGACTTAAAACGTGAAGACGAGGTGAAGGAGTACATAGAAAATCTCGGTATCGAGTACCGTTTTGGATGTTACAAAGAGAAGAAACCAGAAGTCTGTCATCTTCTAGGTGATTACTTAGAAGCGATAAAAAAAGACTTCGAGAAAGCCGCTAGAGTGTTCAAAACTAACTGTTTAGATTATCATTTCGGTAAATCATGTTTAAAAATTGGCAATTATACATTAGTAGGTAAAGGTTCCGACAAAGGTGACGCCCAAGAAGCGCTTAAATACTTTGAAAGGGGTTGTGAATTTGGTGAGCCTGGAGCCTGTTTACATGCAGGTATGCTGCTAACAGCCACAGGACCTAACATAAAAATTCAAAGGGATGTCCCTAAAGGTAAGAACCAAATTTACTGTTATTATTTCCTTTGTTATTTTATAACAAAATACTCAGAGTTCTCCAAAATTCATGATGAATTTATTTAATTAATGAACTTATTCATTTTTAATATATTACAGGTTATAACTATTTAAAGAAAAGCTGTGACCAAAATGACAATATGGCATGCCACTATCTGTCTGGGATGTATTTAACAGGTGTTCCAAAGAATATAGCAGAATTCAACCCACACAATCCTGAAAAAAACAAAAATATAGAATATCTCATAAAATCTGATTTAAAAGAGTCATTTAAGTTTGCTTTGAGAGCTTGCGAGTTGGGCAACATGTATGCTTGTGCAAATGTCAGTTTAATGTACAAAAAAGGAGACGGAGTAGAGAAAAATTTAGAACAGTCTAAAAAGTATTTTGAAATTGCACAGAGTATACAAAAAGCAGATGAAACAACAAAAGAGGTGAAATTTCAGCAAGGTTTAGATGGAAAATGAAATGAAACAACAAAAGAGGTGAAATTCTAGCAAGGTTTAAATGGAAAATGAAAATAAATTTAAGAATTTTATAAAGTATAGGAGATAGCAAAAAATATTTTATGTTTGTTAGTGAAATAATGCCGGTATTATGTGAAATAAATTACTACTTTAGAAACATTGCTTTTTTTTATTTAATTTATGTTTTAAGTATGCAAACATTTTAAAATAAGTAATGTTATTGAAAATCTTGTTTATATTATCCAACACCATTGTTTTGTTTCACCTACATAATATTTAATTACTTATATTATCTCTCACAGTTCTTTTGAATAGTGTAATTCTAAAGAGTGTAGAACAAAAACTATAATAATATATAATTATTTGAATCTCTTTCCAGATTTTTTTTGGTAAATTTTACTAGAACTCTGTTTAATTACAAGTAGTGTTATTTTGCATTATATGCAAATAGTTGAACAGCTTTTTATTTCCAGATGTCTTTAATGAATTTTAAATTCTACTAAAAGTCTACTGTTTCAGAACATATAATATCTTATCTGAAATTTTAGAAAATATGTCTCATACATTCAAATTAATTTTTATCTCATATTTACAATTAATAAAAACAAACAGATTGGTATCATCGGTGGATCCGGTTTTGATGATCCAACCCTTTTCGAAAACCAAATCGAAAAGGAAGTGACCACTCCATTCGGTAAACCATCTGATGTACTAATTGAGGGCCAGATCAAAGGCGTGCCTTGTGTATTACTCGCTCGACATGGCAGGAATCACCAATATCAGCCCAGGTACCAACCATTCAATATCTATTTATTTACGATTAGTAGGTGGTGATTTTTATGATTCAATTAAAGCAACCTTATTTGAAGTAAATGAAGATCAATAGTAGTGTTTACAGGATTAATAAACAAGTAATTTAATTTGTGCAATGGGCCTGAGTTTAAACTGTAGCATGTTAAGGCAATGTCCAATGTTAATGTAGCATTGCATGTACTTAGAATGCCTGGGCACTCACAGAGTTTGAGTCTTTGACAAACATACAGGTATCAGGTGAGAAAGCAGAGTTAAACTAAGAGCTATTTTACTCAAATTTGTAGGGGTGATTTATAATGGGGGGTATTTTTTGAGTGCACAAGTTTTCTCTGTGTACATGAAACTTAAAATGTAACGTTTTATATATTTAAAATAATTTGTGTCTAATCGCTCTGAGATCTTCGACTAATTGATATAATGTGAGATTGTAGTCTATTATGTAACACTATCATTATTAATTATGGCACATTAAAACAGTCCCCGCCAACTTAATAACAATTCAAAAACTAGTGAACAAATAAAATACCCATGCGGTTTTCACCAATAGATAAAGTGATTGATGAGAAAGATTTACATATTTGTTAATGTTATATATAATTTCTTTAGTGATGTAAACTATCGCGCCAACATCTGGGCCTTGAAGCAAGTTGGTTGTACACATATCCTCGCGACAACTGCGACTGGATCCCTTGTCGAGAACTATAAACCAGGTGATCTGGTTATTTTGGATGATTTTATTGACAGGTCTGTATTTTTAACCTTAGTTTAGATATGAAACCATTGAGTATCAACATCTTTTTGAAAAAGAGAAGAAATAGATATGTGGATACAATTTCATGTATGTTCGTTTATTTAGATAATATGCAAAGCTCACGGGACTTTCATATATAATAAGCATTTCGTGTTGTCAGTTGTTTGTTAGGAATGAGCTGTTTACGACTAGCAACCAGAGCTCAAAAGTAGGATACCCGGTCATTTTCAAATTATTATTTTTATAGTTAAACCTGTAGAGGAACTGGCTCTCAAGTGCAGCTGCTGGAACACACCAATTGGTATTTCATAAGAAGATCATAACATCAAAACTACCTGCCCTATTTTGACTTTGGCATGCATACTCCTTTTACAATGTAAATATCCATAAAGAATGAATTTAATGACCAAGCGCGGTTGGTAGCAAAAAAGTAAACCCAGACACAGTCCTTAGATAGTAAACTAAATAAAAATAAAAAATATCAAGGTATAAAACTAGAAGAAAATAATATTACAATATTATAAATATAATATTCAAATATTATAAATATATATATTAAAAAAAACTGGTAGAAGATATAGTTGGTATATAATAAAAAAAAACTATATAACCATTGCAGAAAAAAAATTGTCTGGCTACTTCGGTGCAGATAGTATGTTTTATTCTAGGACATGGGATCGAAAATGTACGTTTTATGATAGTACCGAGGGAGGTCCGCGGGGCGTGTGCCACTTGCCCATGAGTCCCGCGTTCTGTGAGTCCGCGAGGCTAGCGCTGATAGGCGCAGCGGCCGCCAGAGGATACACGCACCACGAGACTGGCACTGCTGTTGTTATACAAGGGCCTAGGTAAAATGTCACGTATAATATTAAAATAGCTATAAAAAACAGGGACATAGGTACAGTAAATAAGATATCCAATATATTAGGAGTTTGGTGCTGCTGACTCAGCGGCTAAAAAACAACACAAATACTCTAAATAATAATGAAAATAATAATTATATAAATAAAAAAGCAGACCTTTAATAAGTAAGTTATTTGTGTCGTGCATTTTTTATAAGGAGTACTGTATAAAAAATAATTAAATACAATTAAACGAAAATGGTGCGGACCAAGAGTCTGCAGTGTGAAGAAATAAATAAATAAATTTGACCTTATTATAAAAATTGTTGAACGAAATTAAAATTAAAAACTTAGTTGGAACAGGCGACTTGAGAAAAGGCATTCGAGTAATGTGATGATAGAATTTATGTTAAAGTAAAACATAAATAAAGTGACTCAACAGTATGAATTGTTCTATTTCTTTGTGTACTACTTACTGAATGAGATGACTATTCTGCAGGTTTTCGAGTCGAACAGAAAGTATGATGCATCGACAATGGGGCGGTCATCTTGTCAACATGACCACAGTACCAGAGGTGCTACAAAATTTCTGTATAACTAATCCTCCGTTCTAAGGAAATTTACATATCAAGCTTTTTCAAAAAATACATCGAAAGCGCCAAAAATCTTAAAAATGCTTTTTTACTCTATAAGCTCCTGCTTTTGAAAATTAGAAGCCGTAGAGGGTAATAGAGATAGGTGGTTTATTAAGAACAACAAATCATCATTTTTTATAAAGATATCTTAAATAGTTTTTAATTAGGATTGAAAACTCTCCAATAAAGAGTCCAGTTGTCGCTTACAATGTTTTTCCTGAAAAGGCTCAAAATGTAAATAAATATTACTACCGAAAAAATCATATAAAAATAATAACCAATTCACTGGTTTAATAGAAGTATTCGATTCCCCGCTGATGAAAAAATTACTTCTGTGCACCTATTCAGGTCAGTTCGTACTAAGACATAAAACTGGTTAATAAGATTAAAGATTTAAAAAAGAGATGTTTCATACATTTTACCGATCTTAATCTTCTGTGGCCTTATGAGCCTGTCTGTGGCAATGTAGTTCCCAAACGGATGAACATATTTTTAGATTTTTTTTTGTTTGAATTGTGAAAGTGCTTAGATTTGTTGGATGAATATCGGTCCAAGATGGCAGCCGCCACAATTTTTTTTGTTTACTATTTTATGTTGGGTTTTTTTTATTTATTTATTGGCTTGTTGTCACTTTCAGCTTTAAATACTCTCAAAGCGTCGTATTTCTAGATTTACAAATGAGTTCACGAATTCATTACCATCGATCACATAGACTCATAATTCGATAACGATTATAAGAATAACAATAAATAAAATTCTTACCTTTCAAAATCAGCAGGAAGTTTAAAATACGAAAACTCCGATTTTAAAGAAGCCGAATTCAAAGAGTCGTATACTACGCAATACGCACTTGGCATTTTTAAAAGATCGCGTAGATAAAGTTTTACGGCACTGACGGCACCGCGACAACCAGTTAGGGGTCTCTTCGATGCGCATATTTGTGTGAGTCAGCAGTTTCGAGTGTTTTCGTACTGTCTGTATATTAAAACTGTGACTGGTGTAAGTGAATTGCGAGGGCACTGTAGCGGTAACTGAAATATGTAAATGTTGTAAACTTGACATTTCAAAATAGCCACTTTTACATAAAACTATGATAATAAATGACCTCGATGTCTAATTATAGACTTTTAACATTGTACAACTAGATGTATTAAAATTTAAAATCCAAACATTAACAACTAGCGCATTATATATTACTCTTTTATTGCAATTATATATATCAATTTGATTTTAGGTTGTATTAGCTAAAGAAGCTGGACTCAGTTATGCAGCAGTTGCGCTCGTCACTGATTACGATTGTTGGAGGGAAAATGAGGGCTCTGTGAGTAACAAACAGTGGGCTTTATAGATACACAGTCTCTAAACTGAAAGAAATTCTTTTAATAAATTTACAAATTAGGGCTAATTTTACAAAAAGGTTATAATGAATGCTTCAACATAAAGTAAAATTTTGTTGCTAAAAATTACACCATAATTTCAGCGGCTATAAAAATCAACATTGTTTTCAAATTTATCTAAGAAAGACCAATTTTGTTACATATAAAGAGAGAAAAATATATATATTTTACAGTTACTGTTTGACCATAATATTCTTCTCTTGTCAAATGAAATAAACAATATAATAATAATGGATTTTCGTTTACTATTTGGATTTATTTAATTCAACTAATTCATTTTAAAATGTTCAGGTATCAGTAAGCGAGGTTTTAGCAATGTTCTCAAAAAATGTGAAGAAAGCATCAGACGTCATCATCGATGCCGTCCAGATCATAGCATCCCACACCAATTTCGAATATTTGGATAAGCATCAGGTAACATTTTGAATAATATTATTGTAACCTCTAGAAACTCTTCGGCAACCAGGCCAAGTTTCAAAGCATTAAAATTATAAAATATAAAAAAAAAATACTTTAAAAATATCATATTGTTTTTCATTATTATTTTTAAGCTAAACTACCACAAATTTTATTTTTTCAAGTTAAACGTCATTCATAACAAGTAGTACACGAATTTCAAGGACTATATTTTAACAATAAGTTTTCATTCAAAATACGTTTTCATTTTACAGGAACTGGTGGCCTCCGCAATCATGTTAAAGTAATTAACATTATTTAAAGGAAAGCACAAGAAATAAAAATATATACATTATAATTGATAGTTTCAATTTATTCCATATTCATAAAACATTTACCATACAAAAATGATACTTATTCTAAAACTCACACGAATTGTTCTCTCTGGCAGTGCTATTAGACCAATTCGTAATTATCGAGTTCATTCAATTAAATATTATATTGTCCACTACAGTCGGGAACATCGTATAGATATTAATCTACATCCAAAAAGGCTTAAAAAGTAAATATCCAGTTACCATAATAAATTTATAAAAAATGGATTCCAACTCGCAAGGTGGACAAGTTTTTAGACTAGAGTTTTTGTATTTAAAGTATTCTTCTATTTCATTGATAGATGTGAATATATATATATATATATATATATATATATATATATATATATATATATATTATTTGTTATGATATAAATGAAATAAAGCTAATTTAAATTGAGTATTGGCTAGTTTTTCTTTTTTAATTCATAGATACCCGATCCTTTTAAGCTCAATTTCGATTAATTTACCTACAGTCTAACAAAATGTAGAGTTATTGTAAAAATCAGAATCCACGTTTTCTAATTATAAAATCACTTCATTTGTGCACAATAATTGAATTACATGAATGAATCAATAATAGTATACTAATAAACTGGTGAATAAATCAGCTTAAAAATGGTCAAAATTTTAAGTGCATAGATAGATATTAATGCCCCACTTACGGTCAATAAAACCAATACCACATACGCTATACAGTGCATTCCTTAACTTATCTGTAATTTGATTTAACCGACTGTAGTGGATAGTAATTATTTATATAACCGAATAGCACTGCTCATTTTTTTTATTAAATCTACCTAAGCAAGTTACGTATCTGTTTCATCAATTTTTGTGCATTGTTCGTCTTTTGAAGTGAAACTCCTTTAAGCATACAGGGGGCATATTTAAAACAAATTGCCCATCACCCATTACAAATGTGTATATTTGTGATGCATGAGTATACCACAACTAGTAAGATACAATACAATCCTCTGGCCATACTCGAAGTTGGAGTTTGGTTTTGGTTTTTTAGAGGTGAAGGTGATTTTCCCCTGAAGAAACATATTTTTTAACACAAACAGAAATTATATATAATATAGTTTAATATCATTGTTGTATAAGTATGTTGATTTACATACTTTTATTTATCAGTTATATAAAAATGATATACGACCCAAAGAAATTTCACTTCTTCTTACGCGTGTTCACGCACCACTTAACATTATTCATTAACTCCCACATAAAATCGTCACTGTGTAATCCTAGCTAACAATACCGTTATCGAAGTATTAAAATTGCATTATAATTATCCGAAATCTGAAACAAAAAATATGATACAATGAAAAAACCGTAAATATTTCATGAGGCAATCAGTAATAGTCGAATTCCCACTTGTAATTCTAATACGACCCCTGTTTCAAACGTTATAGAAAGAACACTTTTAAGTAAATTGAGAATTCTAATATAATAAAAAAAGGGAGCAAGACATTGCCTGTGTCAGTTGGCAGAGTAGCTGCCAGTGATAAAATCCAAATCATTTATAAGTCATATTTGCTGACTTGAGAGACAGTTACTCAATTATAGGAACTTCTCTCATACAACTTGTTGGAAATTATAGTGAACTAAGAACATGATAAAAGTATAACTCAGAAACATTAACACATTCATGACCAGCTGTCATGTGAAAAGTGAAATTATTTAAAAAAATATATGGATTTATACCAGTGTGAATACACAACAGGCTTTGTATAATTAATTTCTTTCACTTCATTATTACCTTAATATGAAGTGGAACAGTATTCCAACTAGGGCTTCGATCAATTAATGGCAAATTCAATTTACATAGATAATCTGCTATCTGAAAGATTAGTCTTAATCCAATAATCGGAAATATGAATTTTGTAGGAATTGATCAACATGTCCAACGCTGTGGAACATGGTGACTGAAAAAACTGGTGTAATTGTACCCCCGGGAATTAGCAAATTATCGAATTTAAGGATTATTAAACAAAGTGTAGAAATATGAAATTGATTGGATAAGTTGTTTTGAGAGCTTATACAATAATTAAAAAAAATGTCTATAAAGTGTAGTATGTGATAGGAATTGATATCAAATTGTAGTGCTCTGAAGCAGCAACATTTTGGACTAAAGAGGATAAATGCTTTAAGACCCCTTACATAATATAGATCACAGTGATATGTATACCTGTTGACATAGCCCAAGGTATGGATGTTCAGTTCTTGGTCCACGGGTTCCTGGGATGTTGGCCGGGGATCATGTCGAGCAGGTACTGGCGCTGCGCCTCGGCGACGCGCTGCATCTCAGCCATGGCGGCGCTGTTGCTGGCGGAGGAGCTTCCCTTGCCCGCTGCGGTCAAAACATAAATAACAACATCTGATGTTCTTCACACATCCATATTTACCTTATTAATATAAATAAAATTTCAAAGCAGTCGCGAGGAAATCTCAAAACTATAAACAAACATTGTTATTTTTGGATATCCAAAGTAATTGGTTGATCTTAAATTAAAACTTTATATCAAAACTGTTTGCAGCGAAATAATTTATACTAATAGAAACAAAAATATAGTGTGTACGTTTATAATTCACGGGACCATGTCGTCACGACTTACATGAATTAAGTCCCAATCCAAACCGCGCTATAGAAGTTTTCACTTCAATAATCCAAACACGGATTCAATCAAATACAAAACTGTTTCAAGTATTCAATAATATTCAAAAATCGCAGTCTCATATATTTTACATACATTGAATAATTAGTTTAATATATTTTGTACTGTAATGCTGTTTTTTGTTTTTAAGTAGACTGTTTTTTTGTTTTTAAGTAGACGGATGTATTTTTATGAAGTCTGGTTCCATTTAGCTGTACTAACTAACATGATCGAGCGTGAATAACTCTAATAAAACGTTTTTAAAGGTATCGTTCGCACTATCATCCATTTACGGAAGCGGTTGCCTAACAACACCTATACATTATTTAATTGGGTTTATAAAAAATTAAACATTTCATTTATTGTGCCAAATTGTATTGTCGCCGGTGTTGTATGGGTAATGGGGAGCATGTTGTAATTAGTTAATAATAAATAATAGAGAGTGTGCATACGTACAGCGCTTACCTAGCGCCGAGGCCTGCGCCATGGCCAGCTGGTACGTGTAGAGCAGCGGCGAGAACTGTAGCATCGCCGCCGCCGCCGCCGGGCTCATCGCGCCGCCGCCCGCGCCGCCCACACCGCCCACGCCACCCACACCGCCCACGCCGCTCAGACCTTACACGACAACAAAAACAATGCTAAAAATATTTTCAAAACAGTCATGAGGAATGCCGACAAACGTGAACATTTAAAACTAAAAACAAACAGTTGTTATTTTTGAATATTCGAATTCATTGTTTGATCTTATGATTTTAATATATAAAATGAAATCGTAATGTGGCTCCGAGGTCCCGCAAGGTAGAAAATTATGCCTAGCGATTCGTGGTTATTTTCCAGGAAGATTCCAGGTTCCAGATATATTCCAGGTTCCCCTCTCTGCCCACTAGACAACAGATGGTCCACCGTCATAGTGCGGCTTAATCGGGGTTTTGGTACAGAGTCTGGGGATCATTGGCTGATGTGTGAGGTCTGTGTTTATTTATTTATTTATTTACTCATTGGAAATCCAACAGCGTACATATACATAGTTAACGTTATAAAGCATTATAAAGTGGACCCAGAATGGATCCTTGTGGGACGCCAGAGGGTATTTTAATAAAATCACTCCGAGACCCACCTATTATAACAGCCTGCATTCTGTTTGTAATATATGACTCCAACCACCTATGTAAGTTGCCACGTATACCGAGGAAATGAAGTTTCTGCAGTAAGGATAATATGATCTACTCGGTCAAAGGCTTTTTCAAAGTCAGTATAAATAACATCGACCTGGTAATTGTTATCCATGCTATTTAAAATATAATTTATGTACAAAGAAAGATTAGTAACACTAGAACGTTTTTTCATAAATCCATGTTGCTGGCTCGGTATAGATTTAAAGATTACTGGACTGATACATTTGTAAACTAACTTTTCAAATACCTTCCCCAAGGTGTTTAAAAGAGAAATAGGTCGATAGTTTTTTATTTCAGCCTTCGTTCCACTTTTATGCAGAGGGACAATTAGAGCTTCTTACGATTTATCAGGAAAACAACAGAATTTATTAAGTGAATGATTAAATAAGATGGTTAATGGCTCAGCAAGTTTTTCAGAACATTTAAAAAAAAACAAAGGGGTGAAATTATCGCTCTCAGCACCTTTATTTATTTTGAGGGCAACATGAATTTTAGTAACAGTTTTTTCATCAACAATAAGTTTAGAAACGGAATCTATCGTTTCTAACCGTGATGGAAATCTGTATAGTTCAACTGACGGGGTATTTTTTGTGAACACACTCTCAAAAAATGAATTAAACCCATTGCAAATATCCAGTTTATATGTGTATATTTTTTCTGCTAATGTTAATTTGTTGGGATAGCCTGATTTATTATTTCGTAAAGTTTTAACATATGACCATAAGTGTTTATGATCGGACTTAATAAGTTGTTGTACACGAAATAAATGGTTGTCGTAACATTGTTTTTGTATATGTTTTTGCCTAGCACGCAACAATGAGAATTCATCGTAGTCTCGCGAATTTCGATGCTTTTTGCACTTTCTATGCGCTTTTAATTTATCTTTAATTATATGTGTTAATGATTTGGAATACCATACAGGGAATCTATGTGAATTGTTTTTTACAGTTAGCGGTACACAATTACTTATTATATTATTTAGGATAGTGTAAAAATTATTAAGTGCGTCATTTATAGTATTAGCATGGATAATATCGTTCCAATTCTGTTTTCCCAATAGTTTATTTAATTTAACGAAGTCGGCCTTGTAAAAATTATATACTTTTAGTTGGTTAAGACGCATATTAGATAAGATTAAGTCTTGCATTTCTACAGCCGTGTCACTGAAGACCAGATCAAATGTGTTGCCACTAACGTTGGTAATAATATTATACTGGTCGAGTCCTGCCAAATCGCAAACATGTACTAAACTGGAGGCCGTTTTTTGTAATTCTAACGATCCTTGTTTAAGTAATATGGGACCCTTAGAGGTCCACTTTAAGTTAGCAAGATTAAAGTCACCAGATAGTATGTAGTGGTCCTTTGGATAATCCGTAAATATTTTTGTTAATTTGGCTGTAAGAGCCTCCAGTCGAGCAGCATGTAAGGAATCTGGTGGTATATATACTACACCTATATGAAGATCACGTTTATCATATGTCCTAAGTGATCGCCCTGGTACAGTGATCCACACACACTCAACTTCTGGAACTGCCCATTCAGGTCGCTCCTGTACATTGAGAATATTAAGTGAACAGATCATAACCCCGCCTCCAATTTTTTTTGAGGAGGTGGCTTTATTTCGATCACACCGATGAACAGTGTATTTTTTATCGCATAAATCACTGTCATAGATACCTTCAGTTAACCATGTTTCCGTTAAGACGCACAAGTCAAAATCATTTAATAAAATATTGAGACGAAGCTCCCTAGTTTTAGTCCGTAATCCTCGCACATTTTGATAAACAACGCGTAATGGTTTACTAGTCATAAAGAAGCAATGTAAGAGTTACAACCAATATAGTATGAGGTTTCGTTTTAATAAGTTACATATATAGAAATTATGTGACCGTATATGCAAGTAATGTTTATAATAGTTGACGTTTAATATATTAGCGAGCTTTTTATGTACTTTTATCCGACAGTTAAACAAGTAATTATGTGTAATTTGTGAGAGCACAACAAAAGGTACTTCTATAATTTTATATAATGAGTGTATGCTGGTGGTGTGCATTAAGAGTAAGGTAATGATGACATTAAAATATGGGACACTTGCTGTGAAATTAGTTGGTAGGTGTTTGCGCCAGGTTATAAGCATAATTGATATTAGAAAATAACAATATAAAGCAATATCAATGCATAACAATACTGATCCATACAACGTGAGTTTACCCACTGTAAAATTATATTTCATACTTAAGTAATAATTTATACTATTTTTGATAAGTCCTTTTGATAGTTTATAGTGAGTACTGGAGACGTTTCGTTTTTTCGTAAAAAAAATGCAGCAGTTCCTAACCCAGATAAACTTGTATGCTTTTTCTTTAGCGAGAAGTTTCGCCATGTTTAATAAACTTTTATTTTCTGGGATGAGATGTTCATTGACAAAAATATTTTTGGATGGACCTGGTAAACCAATATCATCAGTAGATATTCCCTTCATCCCGCGCACCCCAGATATAATATTGTCTTTAATGTTCCTTTCCTTGAATTTAACTACAATTGGTTTAGGTCTATCATTTAGTTTCTGTAGCAGTTGAACACGATGAGCAAACTCTATTTGGCCGGGCTGTAAATCGACACCGGCGTGCTTGGCAATCTTGGTAACAACGCTTACAAGAGACTCGTTTGATGTTTGGGGTAAGCCAACTATTTCTATATTGGTTAATCGTGCCCATTGTTGTTGTTTGCTAATGTAAGTGCGAAGTTCTATAATATGATTCTCAAATTCTGTAACAGTTTTTTTTACAGTATCAAGTTCACTCTGAAGGCCTGTGTTTTCATTAAGTAAATCGTTGTGTGACTTGCGCAGTTCTTTTAATTCTCCCAACATACCTGCGATATCTTCTTTTAGTTCCACAACAAAAGTGGATCGAAGCTCATCGACAATTTCATTTTTTATTGCCCTTAATTTATTGTCTAGCAAGACTTCAAGTTGTTGAAATAACATTGTCTGAACTTCCGCCATACCTGTCGGAGCCACTAAGATCTCGCTTTGTTGTTCGGGTTGCGCTTGTATTTCTTCTTTTTTGTTTGCTATCTTTGTGCCTCGTACAGGTGTTGCACTGTTATCGCCACCTTTTCTCTGACTCGCAGTACAGACGGGACAAATCCAAACAGATCTCGTCGTTGTTGAATCGCCCGCAAAGTTAACGCATTCTGAATGATAGTTTTTTTGACATTGTACACATTTAATTCGTTTCTGTGTTACTGCAATATTTCCATTGCATGCCTCGCATTGCACAGCCATTGTATGAACAAAGGGCGGAAGCACTGGTTAATAAAATAAATCAATTTTACTGATAAATTACTTGAGTTTATACGCTAGTTTTAGGGTAAGCTTTTAAAGCGGGTATCGCTGTACTTATGGTAACACTGACTGCGTATGTATATAGGGCGGTTTATGTATGTATAAATATCAAATTGCAATGTATATTATCCCATATGTTCCGTCAAATACAACAACAACAGTGCGTTACAAACTTCGATTCTATGAAATCTTCGAGACTTTTTTTAGTTTACGTAGTTCAGGATACTTGATAAATATAGAATAAGTTATTTAAAAGTGATCAGAAAAATTGTTCTTTTTTTTATTTTTTATTTCAGTGTGAATATATGTTCACTTCAGTTAATATTTCTTCATTAATAACTTTCCAAATGCTTTCTTCATACTAGAAACACAATATTCTTCCTATTGACACTACTTTTGCACTATTAGATTAAGAAAAAGTATTTTTAAAGAGATTTAGATACGGAGCTAGTGTATAAGCGTATTTATCCTCCGACTACCCGCCGAGTTTTTATCTAGTGTTGCCGAGTGTTTATATACACAATAAATTTTACAATGATATATATTAATATATATTAAAATATATATTACGGTATAGCAAGCTGCCACAGATAGTGGTTATTTTATAACATATATTTCTGCACTAATTAGACTAAGCACGCACAATAATGAACTTGCAATTCAAGTACAGTCAGCCAAGTTTGAAATGTAAAAATAAAATACATTGTAAAAAAAATATTAATCATTTATGATTATTTTAACAATACTTATTTAAATATTTATTATAATTATATATCTATTATGCCTAATGCGCCTGAAACAAAACTAATTTATTAAACTTTTGTCATTTGTTTTTATTTATATTTTATGTGATTTCACGTTGCTAATTGTTCCAAGGAATGGTCGTTTAGTATGGTAAACACTTTCATTTGCTGAAGCAATTCCAGTATTTTTACGTGAAACAGTTTAAATTGTAACATTTTGATTGTTGTAATTTTATATTATACTTTTATCAATCAGAAGCAGAAATTCTTAATAAAAAGAAACCACTTTGCTACGGCCTAACGCTAACGCAACACAAGTGATGTGCACGCGACGAACGCTCGGAACTAAGTGAATGCATCGGCGGTCTAGCTGCCCTTTTATAGGCAGTGACTATAAGCAGTGATGAGGGTAGTTGTGTCGTCGTGGAGGACAATTGCTAACACGGCCTCTCCTGACCAAGTGTCGCCCTCGACACAAGCTCCGTGGCTGAAGCCTGGTCTGGTGCCGTTTTCATTGACTGACCAAGTCTCTGCCTCCAGTGACAGTGGACAGTGAATCACTAACAGTGATTCCTGAGCCTGGAATCAAACTGCTTGGACCGACAACAACGGCAGCTCCAAGATCTTGGTCTACATTTAGGGAAGGCACAGAGTAACCGGCCCCAAAGCGTGATGCGCTATTCTGTGGCTCGTGTGCAACCGTATTTTCATCAAGCCCAGGCATTTTTCTTCGTAGATTCAGAGCTTTTATTGAGCTTCCAGTTGTTGTCACTATCCAGGCTCTGTATGAAAGTAAAACGCCAAGGCAGATATGCCTGAAGTCTAATGAACGCCAAGACCATGTAAGGTCTGTAGTTCAATGAACGCCAGGGCAATATGCCCGAAGTTCGGATAATGGAACGCCAACGCTTTACGCCTGTAGTTCAGATAATGAACGCCAAGACCATGTTAGGTCTGTAGTTCAACGAACGCCAGGGCAATATGCCCGAAGTTCGGATAATTGAACGCCAAGGCCTTAAGCCTGTAGTTCAGATAATGGAACGCCAAGGCTAGATAAGCCTGTAGTTCAGATAATGGAACGCCAAGGCTAGATAAGCCTGTAGTTCCGATAACAAAAGCTTTTACATACCCTCAAAGAAGGCTGCACATAACTCAGGGCACCACTCGCCACGGCAAGGCACCATATACTGCGCCGCTGCTTGTGTAGTTTTTTTTAAGCTCATATTGTTCATTTCGTAGAACCTTCACAACTCTGCCGAACGTTCTCAGGAACCGGTGAATTTACAAAGGCCTCGACCTTATGTGGGCTCGGCCTCACCTGACCCTGACTCA
Organism: Actias luna; assembly: GCA_039707435.1. Lineage (NCBI taxonomy): Eukaryota > Metazoa > Arthropoda > Insecta > Lepidoptera > Saturniidae > Actias > Actias luna. The sequence goes on along the minus strand of JAZHAC010000018.1, from coordinate 7,665,044 downwards.
AAACCCGTCTTCATCACGTCTAGGGTTTCGGTGTGTAGTGTGGGAACGACGCTGTAGCCGACAATTCCGCGTTGAAACACTCGATCGGCTAGGCTACGTGACCGATACCGCGACCTATTATTACTAGAACGACGTTGCGATCTACGACTGGATCCGCCAGTCATATTTACTAAAACTACTTTGATCTGTGGGCTAGAAGTTACTTATCCCACTTCTGATTTTATCAATCAGAAGCAGAAATTCTTAATAAAAAGAAACCACTTTGCTACGGCCTAACGCTAACGCAACACAAGTGATGTGCACGCGACGAACGCTCGGAACTAAGTGAATGCATCGGCGGTCTAGCTGCCCTTTTATAGGCAGTGACTATAAGCAGTGATGAGGGTAGTTGTGTCGTCGTGGAGGACAATTGCTAACAATACACATTGTTGTAATTAAACAGTGTACAGGTAGTGACACCTTGTCGGAAAGTGGGCGCCACTATCAACAATTAGCTCCGGGTCTAAAAATTATAAATCTCAGGCTTGTATGTAATGAGTCAATTCACGTCAAGTGGACCCCCCTTTTTCCACTTGATGATAGAAAACTTAATAAAATATAATTATCGAAAGTAGTCATACCTAAAAATCATCCCTTAAAACAGTTTTTGAAAATTTTGTATTTAACAACAATTTTTTTAACAATAAAAATTTTTGGTACTTTTAATTAAAAAATAGATTGTGAAAAAACTATTGAAGATAACTTAACGAAATTTTCAGGAAATTATAGTAAAATATCTATATTTTCACATAAAATTCTTTTGCAAATTTAATTTGTTTATTATCATATTTTTTATTAACTTTTAAATAAACAAATTAAAATTTTAATGACTTCTCAGTACGATAATCGAATTTTTTTTTTAGTAATACGCGTTATACATTTAAGTACTTTATTTCAAAATAAAATTTCACAGCCCGGTATTAGTTTAAATAATATGAATTTTTATATGATGCAGCGGCGAGCGGTACAAGTACTGCGCGCTACTGAGCTTAGCTGTTAAGACTATAGATTGCTACATATTACACAATTATTTAATAAATAATTTTTACAATTTAATTTTTCTTATATTCATTTATATTTTTAACAATATTTACACAGAGTAATTAAGATATATTAATTAAAGTATTATTTAGATCCAATAGTTAAATAAAATTATTTATTAAATAATTGTGTAAAAGTACCAAAAATTTTTAATGTTAAAAAAATTGTTAAATACAAAATTTTCAAAAACTGTTTTAAGGGATGATTTTTAGGTATGACTACTTCCGATAATTATATTTTATTAAGTTTTCTATCATCAAGTGGAAAAAGGGGGGTCCACTTGACGTGAATTTACTCAATGTTATTAATTACCATATCTCAATTACGGGGGAGGGTTTATCATTTATGACAAAATATTCATAGAAAGGTCTCAGAAAATGTGACATAACTTTCGCATATAGATCATCAGTGTTGTGGCACGTTGCCTTGAAGTGTTGTCAATTTCTTACAAATAATCCAACAGGTATGGTTAATAGAAGAATAAATGTTAGACAATTGCCATGATTTGGATGAAAACGAATTACATTTTTTTAATACTTTATAATTAATTGTATTTCTTATCATTTATCTCGCAGTGATAAAGTTTTCAAGTACGTATGGTTTTAACTACACACTGTTTTTGTTTTAAAATACTCATTTAAATTAAATAAACATATACGTATATATTTAATGTTACATGATAAAAGTTGTGTCGCTTAAGCAGGGTACAGTGGATTTCATTAATAATGAGCTCGGTTTTAACGACATTTCGGCTATAGCGACGTCAAATTTATGTCCTTTGAATTTAAAGCGTACTTTCGTTGGAAATTTATTCAGCAATAACAACTTCGAATATAGCGCCTATTTCGGGTATAGCGACTTGTTGTTATGAACCATTTATGACAGATACTTAAAAATTTCATGTGCATATTGCGACCGAGTCGACAAAGACTCATGCATAAAGTTATTAAAGCTTTCTTATTCTTTTCTTACATTTACAAGGATTACTTACTTAGCACGTTCATTAGATATGAATAGTAATACTCCAGATATACTTTTTTCACTTATATCGCAATTTTGAGTGTGTGAACAGAGTTTGGTAAACTTGTGAATATGGCTCCTAGACGTACATTTACTTTTAAAGAAAAAGTAAATATATTTAATATAAGCACATGACTTTCTGCTGTTTTGGATATAACGACAACATTAAAGTGGTCCCTCCAACATCGTTCTAGTCAAATCAAATTAAATCAAAAATCTAAATTCAAATTAGGCCCTAAAAAGGCACTCATAATAGTCAAAACTACTACCAGTTCGGAACTCAATCAATCTAAGTTTTTCTTTTTTAAGTCTTATTCTTATCTTTTTATATAATAATTTAATATGATACAGTAGTTATTAGCGGATGTACAGACAGGGGTGTCAATTCCAGACATCACGATCGCTCACATATTGATCCACTAGCCTTTTGAAATCAAAACCCGTTTCACATGGTTCTTGAACCTACTGTCCGGTATACAGAATAATGTACTTAAGGATTTTATTATAAAACTTGACACTATTACCTAAAAAAAAAACCGTTTTTTTAGGTAAAACTTGTCTTACTCAGTGTAAAATAGGGAATGACCAGTTAGTCGCGATTTCTACTATTCAAATTATGTCAGTCTTTAACGAAATCTAGCTTTTGTAAGCTCTTGCGGATGTGCATTAAATTATCAAGAATATATTGGGAGGGCAAAGTTAACCAAATTCCGAAAACTTTTCCTTTAATGATGCTCGTTTTTGTAAAAGAAATACGATTTCTACCTCAGCTGCTGTATCCCCCCCCGCCCCGCACAGCAAAATACCATTAAGAAATTAAGCTAAATATCTGTCAGCTGTCGAATCTTACGAACAGCAACTGCAGCAGAACTTAACCTTCCCGCCAATTTTTTTTATGTGTGGAGCCCGTTGTAGTTTGCAATCAAATCCAAGAACACATAGTACTATCAACTAAGCCTACTAAATCTCCTTCGATTTTGACTCTAGTGTCAACCCATGGAACATTAGGCAAGGTAAATCTAATATATATTTAGTTATGTCTGCATTTAGCACTAAATTATTTAATGTACAAAATTAGAAATTTTATTTCAAGTATTTTTTACATACCTAACCTCTAAATATGTCCTTATCACTTTAAATATAAGTGAAGTATCGTCGTCATAAAGAACCATGCCAGCGCAGTTGTGAACCATATTAGTGGTAGGTCATTAGGATTCACTATTAGTCTGTGATCTTCTTATAATATAGATCATATAAAATGATCTCTACTTCTTTTAATGCGTGTGGTTGCCCATTCACTAAAACTCCTTTTTTTTTGGTATACTAATAATCTTTCTTGGGCAATGTTTACTAAATCCTGTGTTTATGATATTAATTAAGTAAGCTGGCATAGTCCCTGTCTAGATCTTGATTATTAAAACTTATGGAAAACAATTGTTGTCCAACATTTAATTTAATAGATTTAGTTTACTTTTGGATAAAAAAGTTAGCCATCGCTTATTAATAAACTAAAAATCTCTAAACTAAAAACATAAATTTGTCACTATGACGACCTGTTAGATTGTATAAATCGTTATTACATACCTCTAAGTAACTGATGCTGTAGGGCTTGCATGGCAGCTGCACTCTGCTGCTCGAAGGCCATCTGGGCTGCGGCAGCCGCGGCCAGTTGCTGTATACACAAATATATACATTAATCATTAGAAACTACATAAAGAATACCGTATTCTAGATCGCGAAAGAATTATATAGAACATTCTAAGAGCATCCAGTATAACTTTGTAAATAAACATGTAACGATCGCGCGGATCCCGCACACACCATAAATGTATCACTATAAATACTGTGAATAAATTATTTCTAAAGGTAATCTTAATTAAAAAAAAAAAATACTTTCAATTTTTCAATATTACCAACAAGTAAAGACATTTTACAAAACTCATGTCAGTGGTTTGCAATATTTAGTCAAATATCCAAATAAAAGTTTTAAGTTGTCAATTTTAAAATCGAACAAGATATTAAATCTGTTTTCTTAATAGTATATGTTGCTAGAGTTACTCACCTGATGTTGTTTACTGCTGCTCCCCTGACTGTTACTGCTTGACGATGAACCTAGAAAATCAAAAACGATACGTAACTTATGTTTCGCTTAGAGTAATATTTTTCAACATTTTAAGTGTACGACACTTTTTGGTATATAAAAATAATTCGATATCCATTATCCTCCACTATTTTCACCTTGTATGTTATCATCATATTACAACCTATAAATCTGTACAACTTTCTAATAATTTGATTTCAGTTAAATTCATAACAACGAGCTTAAAATAAACATATTTTTGCATCGATTACGTATTAAAGAAGGTTTAAAAAATAATATAAGTACTTCCAATTTTTTTCAATTTGCATACAAGGCAGACTTAATGCCTGATGCATTATCTTCTAGTCAACCAGGTTTCACTTCGCAAAACATTCACTTAAATAATATATTCCATATTATTAAAATCCTTGGAAAAATCAGTGAAAAATCTGGAATGTTCATGTATGAGAGATTTAATCAACACTAGCAAAGTATTTGGTAGTTGTTATTTGGAACCAAAAGAACTTAGTGTAATAATAACGGAACTATGGCATCTTACTTTTGCTTTTCTTCGCTGCCACCTCAGTCGAATCCCTATTCCGTTCTGAATGATGATTGCGTAGGGAATCTCCTGACACCATGGGTCTGTAAAATGATCACATAGATGAAAATATAAAGAGGTCAATTTAATTCATCTATTGCATGTAGTTGCGGAGTCTAATTGCGGAGTAGGGTTAAGTGAAAAATTACAAATAGGTTCATAAACTCACATAATAACTATATTTTTATAGTTAAGGTTTAGCGTTATGACTCCAATTCCACCTGATGTTAAGTGACGGTATTCGACGGCAGATTATCAACTTGAGGGTGGTAGCTAGCCAGGCGGGTATTTGAAGAAACTCTACCACGAATTATTTATTACGGACTAGCTGTGATCGCGACTTCGTTCGCGTGGTTGTCGAAAACCAAAAAGCGTCGCTTAGATAAGAGTACAGTCAATATCCGTGTTACATGATGACGGTATATGCGCAACGCCATCTATAGAATATGGAGTTGAACTATCAACACTTTAAATCCATATTGTCTAATATATCCTTATATCGAAAACCGATTACGATGAAACAAAAACTTATAGTACATGTACACTTCAAGTTGCGTACAATTTTTACGTATAAAAGTTATCTACATTGGTATCATATATTTTACTTGATTTGTTTGAAACACAGACAACAAAACGGTACTGGATTTTACCCATTTATATGTAGCTTAATCAGTTCTTGGTTTGATGTTAATAGGCTAATATATGTTTACTTTATCTTTTTTATCAATGTATGGTTTTGAAGTTTTTACTGAAACATAATTCTGGTTATACATAATAGAAACATTTTTTATGCGTACAGACATAATTTTAAATAAAACGATAGTGGGCTGAGTTAAGATTGTAGTTAAGTAGTACCTGGGCGGAGGCGGCACGGGCGTGAGCGGCGGCGCGGGCGAGGGCGGGGCGGGCGCGACGGATGCGGCGCCGGGGACTCCCCCGCTACTGCTGCGGGACAAACTGCGCGATCCCTGACAACAAACATACCAATTTAGGGGCCGTACAAGTATTACGGTAACGCAATTTTTGAAGATTTCTGTACCTCCCTCGACCTCCTCAAACTTTACATAACACTCCAGTGAGCATTTTTACCTACGAAAGAAGTTGCAAACATGGGAAAATTTACTTACTTAATTTTTTATTTAAATACAAAAACAGTGTTACGTAACACGTGTTGTTAGAAATCCTCTCCCGCCCTTGTAAAGTATTACAAATATGTAAAACCTATGTGGACCTCGGTTAAGTGAGCATTCAACCATAATATGACATCCCTCTGCACTTTCACGTACATCAAAATATGGCGACTACGTCATTTTTCATTAAATAATACATAATAATAATTACAAACATAAATAAGAGTAATTGTAGGCAAAAACCTGTAGTGGTCGGTGTGTATGCGCCGCGTGCGTATTGTGCGGCCCGTGCGTGCTGTGCGAGTGCGCCGGCGGCGGCGCGGGCTGTACGGCGGTCGGGGGCGGGGCCTGTGTGGTGGGCGTGGCTTGTGCGGCGGCGGGAGGGGGGGACGCGGCTGCGGGGGCGGCGAGCCGTCGCTCTATCTCCTGCTCCTGTTGCAGCGCGCGCACGAATGCTGTCTTCAGCCGCGCAGTGTGCTCCGCCTGCATGCAACAACAATCAATATTACTTTTTATCTATTGCTTGATAATGTAATTCTTAAAAAATAATTTCCATTTCATTAACACAACATAAATGTATTTTCCTTCTTGTAATATCATAAAAAACATATACCATAGCGGTGGTTTTTCAGCTTGGCTTAAAAATATGTTTGACTACATTACTACTGTTGGTCTAGGACAAAAAAAAGGAGTGGATAAGTGAAGGTTTAAATCAAAATAAAGTCAGGTAGAAAAAAAAATTTTTCGTGTGCGCGTACGTGCATGGGTGTGTGTAGTCTCGTGTGTGGGTGGATGTGGGTGTGTACCTTGAGTGCCCGCTTGACGTTCCCGGAGACGCAGAGCTCGCAGAGACGACGCGCGGCGGGCGCGTGGCTGAAGGTCGCGTCCTGGCGGCGGGCGGGCGCGCGCTCCCAGCGCCACACCGCCGTGAAGTCGCAGCCGCACTGCGCGCACACAGCCGGCACCGACGACCGCGGCATCCTGAACACACACTCTCACACATCGAGTCACATACACGAAGCCGTAACTCAGGGGTCTCCAAACTACCGCCCGCGACAGCTTGATACTAGGTTCATCAATCCGGCCAGCGACAGCCAATGTCTTATTGTTATTGTTGTTACTATTATATATAAATACTAGCTGACCCGACAGACATAGTTGTCTTATAAATTATTTCTAATGAATACTTTGGTGGCATTAAAAAATGAGAGGATGAGAATAAGAGGGTGAAAATTTAAGGTTGTATGTATTTTTAATGCCACATGATAGGAAACAAAATTATTTTATTTGTCAACAAATTTAATAAAATGTTTGGGGTAGACCACCCTTGTCACTTAGAGGTATAAAAATAGATTACGACCGATTCTCAGACCTACTGAATATACATGAAGTTGAAGTTGAAGCGATGATAGCTCAGTGGTAGTGTGCACGACTTCGCGTCAAGGGACGTGGGTTCGAACCCAAGCACCTACAATGAGCTTGAGCTTTCGGTGAAGGAAAACATCGTGAGGAAACCATAGCATGGTGGTAGGGCTTTTTCTAATGCCCGCCTGGCTAGCTACCACCCTCTAGTTGTGAACCTGCCGCCAAATACCAATAGGTGTGTTCCGGCAGTAGCACTTGAGAGCCAGTTCCTCCACAGGTTTAGCGTGTCTACCAACTTGGGCCGTATCGTCACTTAAGATCAGGTGAGATTACGGCCATAACGGTAAACCATAAGTATAAAAAAAAAAAAAAAAAAATACATATAAAATTTCATAAAATCGGTCAAGCCGATTCGAAGACGTGTTGCAACTAATATTGTGACACGAGAATTCCATATATAAGAAAGATATAGGTACGGGCAGAACAATTAAAACTGTTATGACTCTTAGAACATACTAAAAAAAACATTATGGCCCTAAAGTTTCAAGGTTCGGAGACTCCTAGCATCATCAACAAACCATACACACTGACTCATTACCTAATCATTATGAATCATTACAGTTATGTATACTAACACAAAAAAAATAGTATATATAAAGAGTTGCACGTACTCTTTTTCAATGCATATTTAAACAATAAATACAAAATTATAACAGTCTACAAATCATTTTCGAATTACTCGTTGGTGTCTGCCGAATGTTGTGTTTACCTAATGTTATCTACACTTAGTTGTAGAGTTAACACTTCTCCAAACCGAGAAAATTAGATTTTTTGTTTATTTATATACTTGGAGTTTGATGACAAATTAACCATGATACCCCAGTGATAACTTCCGAAAATCTAGTATGTACCCTTCATAAATTTATATTATCTATTTTAATCGGCCTTAAATTATACACATAATCAACCTGTAAAGCATTCTTGCTTTTCTATGGATGTCGGGAAAGCTAGAAGGCTATTACATAAACCGACAGATCTCTATTTTTTAAACCCAGAAAAACTAACAATAACACCCCTTTTAGTTTGAGTAAAATTTGGGTCATAAATTATAATTAATCATAGAATTTGTATGTGGAATCGTATATTGGATCGTTAAAATCTCGTTTTACAAATGATTTGAAGGATTAAAGTAGGCGCGGATGACATCCAATCTGACGTCCTTTATGTTCAACCTTAAAAGAAAGTATTTAACAGTTCTAGTCGCGACAGGTACTCCCCTGGCAGAGTTAACATGCACGCTTTATGCAAACGCTCATAAATGAACGTAATATTTGTTCAGAAAGCTAATAAATATGTATCTTAAATCTCAAATTTTTTTATATAGTTAGTTCTAGCGTTATGGCCGCAATCTCAATTGATTTTAAGTTACGATGTGGCCCGATCGCGTGAACATGCTAAACCTATGGAAGAACTGGCACTCAAGTGCAACTACCGGAATACAGCTATAGATATTTGGAATCAGATCCTCAACTTGAGGGTGGTAGCTAGCCAGACGAGGATTGGAAAATGCCCTATCACCATGCAAAGCTAACCTTAAATCCTAGTTCAATGGTTGAATGCTTTATTTATGTTAAGCTCTGAGTTGAGTACTTGAAAAAATATAGTAACCATAAAAGAGGGTTAGCAAAAAAAAAAGTTTATAAATATAAATATTTTTTCTACAAACCCTTGTCTTCAATATACAGCATAAACACAAAAAAATATATATTATTAAGTTGTGCTTAAGATATTCAACATCTATATATTTTTGGGATCTTATTCGTATTTATTTTATAGAATATTTAAAAAGGATTGAAACGCACACTGACCTATCTTCATTAGTGAGGTAATCGACGACATGCTCGAGCCCAACCAGGTATACAAAGTCGGTGTTGCTCGGTGACGGTATGAAGTTCATCTCTGGCGGTGGAGGTTTAGGTGGAGGTATCTGAAATATATTTTGTTTGTATACTACAAAACAATTAACATCACTAGCTCCCTCTCAATTACAACTACAATTTAATTCAAAATGTAATATAGACTGCAACATAGAATGTTTAATTATTATCAAGATCTAATTAAATATGTCTCAAAACAAAATCTCACTCCTTCCTAATTAATACTTATCCTTAATGCTTTCTTAGGTTTACGCGAATATTATTCATTGAAATAAAACTAATTTAAAGGATTTTATCGCAGTTATTTATTAAATTTTGATCCCGACGTTTCGAAAGCTTTTCAGCCTTCGTGGTCACGGGGCGGACTGAGGTGTAGGTTGTCCAGAAAAGTTTATGTTACTGTGTCTACCTGCAATTTTCAAACGTCGGGATCAAAATTTAATAAATAACCGCGATATAATCAGTTTAAATTAGTTTTATTTCAAAAATCCTTATCCTTACTAATAATAAAAATGCGATAGTGAATTTGTTACGCTTTTACGCCTAAACAGTTGAATTGATTATGATGAATATGGTACAGAGATAGATAAGGACTTTGAGACAGTGATAGGCTATCTTTTGTCGAGAAAAACTTGTAGGAAGGTAGGGTAAAGCTAGGGATAAACTTTGTAGGAAACTTTTTATTGCGTCATAATAATTGCTTGTAATTTCGAATTTTGGTTAGTACATATCTACTAATATTAGCCAACGTCTCGTAATCAATAACTTAATGGCATTTAATAGATAAAATTATAACTATATGTATCTATATTATTATGTAATTTCTTTACATTACACATTACATTACTACATAATTGTATGACATTAAGTCTTTCTGCAAGCAATTATATGTTTTCATTGTTAACAATATCTTTTGCATTTTTAATTGAAATTAAACAAAGTACAATGTAATTAAAAGTAACAAAATTGAATTAGACATGGGAATGATTAATATGAGCTCTATATGCCACAGCATACAGTCATAAAAACCTGTAAAACCAAGAGAAAGGGGCATATGTATATAAATATATTGAGTTCAAATTAGAACCTGTAATAGTGTCTTTTCGAGCTGTTTCCTGAGTGCTAGTTTCGCAGCCGCCTGCCTCTGAGCCGGGGTCTGTGTGTCTTCAGAGCTACGAGTGCTGGTCTGTGAAATTGTATAAAACAATATTAGTCTACAAAACGATCCTTGCGAAACAAAAAAATTTGTTTGCTTGAACGCGCTAATCTTAGGATCTATTAGGAACTTGGGAGCAAATTTTTTTTTGTACTTGATAATGCAATCATCGAGGAAGATTTTAGGTTATTTTAACATAGCGCTATCACCAATAGAAGTAAAAGTTACAAAAACTTTACTTACTGCCTACTATATACAAATGCAGCTCTAAATAATTATAGGTATGTATTTTTAAACTATCCTATACAATCATCTGCATCCCGAGCTACCAACCAGTAGGAAACGTAACGTAACGGGATAAATATGAGAGTCTTGTATAAATATAATATAATACAAAGCTCTTAACACAATATTATCAAATATAGTTGTAAACATAATATGTATACGACTCTTGCATCAATTATTTAAAAATCAGTATGAAATTGTTCTTGTAAATAAAATAAATATGAAATCACATTTCCATACTCACTGCATCGCTAGTGCTACTCGTGACTGACGAGTTGTCCTGAGCGGGCTTGTTAACAAATAATGATATTGAGAAATAATTACTTTAATCGATATATAATAAAAGCTTTAAAGCGATTGCAATATTGTTCTATAATAAGAATTAAAATAACATAAAAATTAGAATATTTCTAAATTTGTAAACCTACTGAATCCACTATTTCCCGTAAGAAGTATGTTCAGTATTGAATTTTGAAGTAAAAAGGATTAAACTAAAAAGAATGTAATTAAAAATGCTAGTGTCTTTACCTTAGACGAGGCAAGCTGCGAAGCCGGTGGTGGTGCCGGAGTGATTGTCACCGATGGAGTTATATTTGCCCCACTGCTACTTGAACTCTGTGTACCAAAATAACATTCTTATTATATCTGTAAATATGAAATTAAATATTCATCCTAACTATTACTATAAATGCGAAAGTGAGTTTTTTGTTCGGTATACTTTCACGACTAAACCTCTGAATAGATGATGGGTAATTTTAATATAGGGATAGATGGAAACCCGTAGACGGTAATAGACTACTGTTCCTTGCGAAAACCTTATTGGAAGTGTGGTAAAGATAGCGATAAAAAGCATTTGTGATTGACTCAACAGAAAAATTGAATAATATGCATGGAAAAAATAGTTTTGAAAATTTTTTTTTTACTTTACTTGAATCAAACTATTTAAACGATTTGTTCTCTCTCGAGAACTCTACGTGTAAAGAGCAAAATAATAATAATAACAATAATATTACATAAATTATTCATCCACTCATGTATTAAACTGTTCTACGCTGATAAATCGAGTTAATCGAGTAAAGGTTACATTCTTAATTATTTTTACAAGAAATTATCTAAAATTATTTGAACGTTTTACTCAAACACATATGTAGTAACTTTAATTACTATAAGAATTGCAAAATATCGATTATTCAGTTATCGATATCGATTATTATGCCGTTTTCAAATAATCGATCTTTTGGGTCGCGAAATTTTTTGTAAATTGATTTCGAATTAAAGTGATTCAATAATCGATCTTTTTCAGAAAACTCGCCATCCCTACCTGTGACTCTATAAAACCAGTACATACTTGTGAACGATACGGGCCAGGGGTCAGGGTGGCGCCTCCAGGCAGGCTCGCGGTGCGGCGACCAGCTCCACCTGAGCTGCTCATGAGTGAACTGCTGCCTCCCGATCCCGTGGTGGCACTCACGCGCTACATATCACATCAATATTTTTAAACACCCCTTGCATTTTGCACCAGTATTGTAGATAAATAATATTGAACTCTAATATAATTGGCAGTGACAGTAAACCCTTTTTTATACAGTTAAATTTTAGCGTTATGACCACAATCTCTAATAATGTTAACTGACGATGTGGCCCAAGATGGTGGACACGCTAAGCTTAGTGGACAGACTGGCTTTGAAGTGCAATTGCAGGAACACACCTTTACGTAGTTGGCAGCAAATTTTCAACTTCAGGGGGTTAGCTAGCTAGTAGAAGAATTGCGAAAGCTGTCCCTGGTCTCTGGCAACACGGGAGTTTTAAGTGTCGCCGTGGTGCGTTTTAATGGGTAGAGTCGGGTGATTAGCACCCGATTAGTCACCACACGCCCCTCACTTCTTTGACCTGAGCCCGGGTATTCCTTTTGCTGATGCAATGAGGAACTCCATAAAGACTGGGATTTTAAACACCCAGTTAATAAAAAAAAGGATGGTAACTCAGACGGGCATTAGAAAGAGCAACTACTACGCAACTATAGTTTAATCACAATATATATATATTTTTTATTTTTTTTTATACTTAAGGTTTACCGTTATGGCCGTAATCTCACCTAATCTTAATTGACGATACGGCCCAAGTTGGTAGACACGCTAAACCTGTGGAGGAACTGGCTCTCAAGTGCTGCTGCCGGAACACACCCATTGGTATTTGCCGCCAGGTTCACAACTAGAGGGTGGTAGCTAGCCAGGCGGGCATTAGAAAAAGCCCTACCACCATGCTATGGTTTCCTCACGATGTTTTCCTTCACCGAAAGCTCAAGCTCATTGTAGGTGTTTGGGTTCGAACCCACGTCCCTTGACGCGAAGTCGTGCACACTACCACTGAGCTATCATCGCTTCGAATTCCTGCAACGGACGGTGAGGCTCACGTGTATTGGTTCTATTTACCTTATGTTGATGTGCGGGCGGAGGCGCCGGGGTGACGGTGACGCCGGGCGGCACGACGCAGCCGCTGCCGGCCAGCGCGCTCGCCGCGCCGCTACTGCAATCCTGATCCATCAAAGCGATACTCATATGCGAACCGTTCCCTCATATTTCACACTACTTTTGTTGCTGCGTTTCAATGCCTTTACACTATATACATCAATAATATTATGGAATACCATAAACACAACGATAACGAAATTAAAAAATAAAACAAAATCGGACAAGTCGAATACGGGCATTAAAATATCAAAAATAATTTTGAAATTTAAATAGTCATAATCTCTAAATTAATTTCTAACACCAAAACGGTTGAAATACTACTTAATTGCTTATAAATATAATACTTACCTAAGTATATTAATTATTATTAATAATCAATATAAATACGCACATAAAATCTAGTACTCTGAATACATTTAAATGGGCATGTATAATTTTATGTCAGTAAGTACTTCCATACCTACTAATAAAAAAGTATAGTTAGAAATTAAATCATAATTTTTTTTTTTCAATTTCGACATGAAAAAGAACTACGCATACTGCAACTCACACATGAAATAAAAACTTCGAAAGACCATACAAAAGGGAGACGCGAATAATCTTAACTGTACATTATATAAGCAATGTTCAACTCTATTTCTTCTCCTATCTACTTTATCTCTTTCTTTCTCATGTAACAAAATATGCCTAAATGTGACGCATCTTTGAGATTTCACTCTCACTCTTTTGGTGTTGCCCCTCGGCCCGCAAACAAATCAAAACAATAACGTATGACAAGAAACTCCATTCCAACAGTCTTATATATATACCTTAGTCGGTGGTATTCCTGTAGTTTGTTGCGACTGCCGTATCTTTCTCAATAATACCAGTCGAGTTTCTTCCGCACGTAGTTTCTCCCGTAGAGCACGCAAGCGACGCTCGCGTTCCCATATCTCGGCACTCGATAGTTCCTACAAATGTATACATTCTTTGTAAGTAAATAATAATGAATCCGAATCACAAATAATAAAAAGAAATACAAGTCAATAGAAAAAAAATAAAAATACTTGAGAACTCTAAAAATCAGAAATTATTTGATTACTAAAGTACTCGAGTATTTTTAAATTTTCATATTTTAAAAATTTATAATTAAACGTGGAGGGTAGACTTTTATAAAATGTATAGATTATTTATAAATTATCACAGAGAAGAGTACTTGGCTCCTTCATATTCGGATTATTTTTTTACCGGAAAACTTAAACAAGTCACCCAGCATTATGTGGTTTGTGTGATTTTAAACAATGTTTTCAGTATTCTTCTAATGGTCCAAATGCTTATAGTTACTTCATGAAAGTCTGTCAATAGTGAAAATAAAACAATCTTGTTTTTGCCACTTCTAGCCAACATAGCCGCCAATATTGGTTATACCAATTGAGTAGAAGAAGTACGAAAGCTATCCCTGGACTCTGGCAACACGGGAACTTGCATTGTTGGCTTGCCTTTGGCCTGAGCCAGGGTAATGTGTTCGCGCGTTGTGACGAGAAAAGAATATAATTTTAAACACAATGAAATAAAAAATACCATATTTATAATAGAATAGTTAATATCAGATTGTGCCACTGTACCATCGCTTATTCAACACTTACTGAGTACTTAAACTGCAGAATACTGTAGGTATAGTATGTATCATTCATTTTATTAACGAAACCAATTAACATGGCAAAAGTAAATGTAAATGCAACTGTAAATGCAATTGATTGTTTGATCTTAATTAAAACTTGTAAATCAAAACTGTTAACAATGCAATAAGTTATACTAATAGGAACAGATACATAGTGTATACGTTAACACGTCACATGACCATGTTGATGATGACTTACGTGAATTTGCTCCCTATCCAAACCTTACTATAGAAGTTTTCACTTTAATAACTCACTCTATGTCCGGGTATGGGTAGGGGGGGTTCATTTTCGTCATCCTCGGAGTCTTCGTCGTCGCGTGGGTCCCGCGGCGAATCGGGCGCTGGCGCTGGCAGAGAGCTCGGAGTTATCGACACGTTCACTGCCGTCGCATTTATTTTACTGCTCACATCTGTCAACATTAAATATATACTTTTACGGGGCGCAGTACTTATTCTTTTTAAAACTGCATTAGACTGATTATATCGAACCTTATGAGGCTCAATTAAGCACGAAATGGACCAGCCCACAAAGAAAAAGAAACATCGGTACACCACAAAACGATTAGCGGACGATATAGTATCAGTGACGGGGGAAATTGGAGAAAAATTGTACAGGACAGAACAAATGGAAGAATTTGGAAGAGTCCTACACGCTATTTAGGGATCTTACAAAAAAAAAATACATTAAATCATATAAATTACATTTAAGGTTGCCATTTATCCAGGTTTCCCGGGTTTATGTAATAGTTGGTATGTATGGTATGGTAATAATGTATAGTATACGAGCAAGCGTGTCACCTAATGGTAAAAGATCACCGCCGTCTATGAACACCCGCAACACCAGGGGAATTGCAGGTGCGTTGCCGACCTTTATTGTAGGGACTGGCTCTCAAGTGCAACTACACGAACACACCTTTTGGTATTTGGCGGCAGATTTTCAACTTGAGTATGGAAGCTAGCCCCAGTAGGGCATTAGAAAAAGCTCCACTACCATGCTATGGTTTCCTCACAATGTTTGCCTTCACCAAAAGCTCAAGCTCATTGTAGGGGGTTTGATTCGAACTCACGTCTCATAGCGCGACGTTCCTACAACTACCACTGAGCTATCATCGCTTCAATCCTATCTGTCTAGTTTAGAGAGCATCTGGAGAGCACCCGGGCGGAGCTTCATTTGTAGCCCGGGTTAATTAACGAGTCGGCGCATTTAAAGGCTTTTACCGAAAACCTAGTTGAACAAGGTAAACTTTAAATTCAAATCAACTTTGGATAAAAAAAATTAAAACAGAAAATGCAAACTTATATTCGAAATTGCTGAAAATTGCACAGTATTTTTTTGCAAACCGGCTCATATAGGCAAAGTGGGGAGAATATTCTCATTAAATACGCAACAATGGACAAAAGAAAGAAATTTACTCCGCTAGAAACAATTAAATTAAAATTCAAAAATAAAAAATAAAAAACAAAATTCAATTCAATTTCCAAGAATACAGCTGCATTGATTTTTAAAAATTGCTTTTAAATTTAAAATTGCGTTTAATGGCTGCTGATAAAAAATTAAAGATAATTATTATTGAGTAAAAATAATTACTTCAAAAATTGTAAAACTGAATACTATGTGTGATGATTACTGAACACTATGAATGATCTCACTACTTTTAAGATTTTTGTTTAAATATTTAATAGAATTTTGTTAATATTTTAATAAGATTTTGTTT
Organism: Actias luna; assembly: GCA_039707435.1. Lineage (NCBI taxonomy): Eukaryota > Metazoa > Arthropoda > Insecta > Lepidoptera > Saturniidae > Actias > Actias luna. The sequence continues at coordinate 7,648,544 of JAZHAC010000018.1, read as the reverse complement.
TCATAACAGATTATATTAATGATTTGTTTTCAATTTAAATAAAAATGGTTAACTAAACAATTTGTAGCAAACTGTAATAAGGTTCTGCTTTGTTAGGTACATTGAAATGATGATAAAAGATGACTAATTTTACCTTTCATGTCTGAAAATAAATAAAAAAGTGAGATTTACGACTTTATCAAATGTTTTTAACTTAAACTGGCTATGTTTAAAAACCTATTGACATGTCCGGGCTCTGGGCACTAAAATCCGAGGTTTTCACGCGTCTTGTCCTGGTTACTAAATTTTAGAGAAGGCAACCCTACTTACATTTAGAGTTACTAACATAGAATTATGTAATATGTAAATATATTGTAACTACATACTTCTATTTATAAGAAAAAAAAAGTCATATTATTATTATCGAGCCTTTTTAGGAAAAACATCGTAAGCGACAATTGTACTTTGTACAGAAGAGTTTTTGCATTGCTTATAAAAAAATATGCATTTATGATAACTTTATAAAAAATATGCCTTATTGTTCATAACTAACCCCCGATCTATTAAAATAGAGGTTATTAACATACTCCTTCTAATTTACAAAGACAATTTTAAGGACAATGATTTTTGGTGCTTATGATGTTTTTCCTGAAAAAGCTCGATATTTTATATAAATAATGAGCCTGGTTATATTTGGGCCACCTTTTCAGACAGGAAACAGCTTATGCAAATCATTCTTAAGAGTATAATGTAGAAAATCACTGGAATAAATAATGCTATAGGGGTCGTTCAAGTATTACGTAATGCAATTATCCCAGACCCATCTTCCTCAAACGTTACCAAACACCCAAGTGTCTATTATTATCTATATTCAAAATTACGATGTATCTCATTCTACTAAATAAACTCATAAACAAACATAAATAATGTAATACAACATAAATATAGAATAACGTAACGTTTTACTAGCAGTTTGCCCTCCAAATTGCGTTACATAACACTTGAAATAAGGTTTGGAAGTCAGGAAATGAGGTTTAAAATATCTCTTTTTGATTGACAAATACATGAAACGCTTTTTGACAGAGAAGTTAGGATGTAATATAATAGCGTAGTATGCCCATATTATAATGAGAGATTAAAAACAAGTAACCAGAAGAATCTTACATATGAAGAGAGTTGCAAGATTAGAGGAAGACCGAAGATGTTAAACATGGAATGAGAATAGAATTTATTATGGTGCATTACATGATTGACCTGTTTGTTTTTATGCTAAACAGGCTGCCTTTATAACTGGTTCAGCTAATCATAACATTATTTTTACCTAATGTAAGAGAGGTTTAGCCCAAAGTGGTAACCAAATCTAAAATAAACTGGTTCTCAAATACAATGGATATAGATGCTTGCTGTAATATTGTTCTATTTGAGGATTTTAATTGTGCATTTCATACAATATTCCTTTGAATTTATATTTAAAGTTAAAGTTTAGCGTTATGGGCACATGCTCACCTGATGTTAAGTGATAATGTGTCTCAAAACACACTAAGTCTAGCGGAGGGATTGGCTCTCAAATGCAACTGCTGGATAACACCTTTAGGTAATTAGCGGCAGATTTTCAACACGAACGTAGTCAGTACCTAGCCAGGCAGACATTAGAAATGACTCTACCACCATGGAAAATGATGTGTAATATTGTTTGTTGTAGTGTGTATATAGTTACCGGAAAATGGTGCGATATTTGGTACAGATGGCTTGCGGTGCGGCGGCGCGGCTGGCAGTAACACAATATCTGGACTCTCTGCATAGCTTCTTTGGTCAGAACGTGGTCGCAAAACGCGTTTACCGCTCGCTCCCTTTATAAACAGAAGAAATTAAACAAATATAAAAATGATTAATCCAATAGCGGATATATACATTTAAGTCACCAGTAGACTATTCAAATTTTGGTGTCCATACCTACTTTTACAACTAGATTCCACATAAGACTATGTAAATTATAGAAATAAAATCGAAATTTAAAGGCTTAGGATTCTAAGGGGCGAAACATATTATTTAAAAACATTTAAGTATATGTATGAATCATTTCAGTTTCTAAAAAAACAAAACAAAAATACCTCAAAATTGCCATTTATAAAATCTATTATCCTAGGCTACAGCCTACTCAGCCTACTGATGAATCCACCACATTCTAATTTTATTCATCTAATTTTAGTTAATGTGAGAACTGATTTTAGTTACTCTGAATCACTAAAGTATTATCTGCATTTAACATTTTAATACAGATGCAGATTTAGACTTTTACTCAGAAGAAAAGGGGCTCATAGATTGATAAATCTCAAAAATACAGCATCAAACAAAATATAAAAACATTGCAGATATAATGATTTGAAATTATAATTAATGTTAAGAAAGGTTGTCATTGTTTTTACCACCATAAATCTCTTTCATATCCATTAATAATTATTATCCAATAATTTATTAAAAACAAAAAACATTACTAACCTTCTCAATCTTTCCATAGATAGCACAACAAATAAATATATTATTTAAATGACCTATATTATATTATCTAAATAAAATTCAAATTATAATAAACAAATTTCAATCTAAAAACAACTTTAAACATTATCATTCAAACCTATACAGCTTACAGGTTACTACAGTACAGAAGTACTAGTACAGAGTTTTCAGTAGCAGTACAATACCTAAGTGTAACTAACATTATCAGTTATTTGAAATAATAATAATCTGAAACCACACTGGTCTTCAATAAAGTCAGAAACAATAACCAAAATTGATATCTATGTTAATATTGTAATAAAGCGGAAATGTCTGTGTTGTGTTTGAACATGCTAATCTTATGAACTGCCTGTAAAATTTCAAATGATATTTTTGTATTTGATACAGCAATCATTGAGGAAGACTTCAGGATATTTAACATCACACTACTACTTATAGAAGTAAAGTTGTATTGAAAAAAGTTACAAAATTGAGTAAAAATTACTAAATTATTTTTAGTCTCTTGTGAATGTAGTTGCCGACACAATTAGTACATCATATATATTATATACTATTTGATTCATAATATTAAAGATGGAAGTATATATAAACAAATAATAACAATGCCAAAATAAAAATGCTAGTGAAGCCAATACTAGCACTATAGACACATTTTGATACACAATTAAATAATAACACATGTCCTTAATATTATGTTATTAAATATTCTTTTGTTTGGGACAGATGTTTTAACATAGTAATTTTATAAATTGTCAAAATACTACAACCAACTGAACTTAATTTGCATACTTGAATTTGGGTGACAAACCAGCCAAAAAGCAATGTAACATTTAATATGTAGATTTGTAACAGTTTATTTATTACCTGTACTTTAAAATATAGGTAAACAAATAAAAATAATCTCCCAGTATTACTTATAAGGTAAAAAGAACAAGTTTTGGTAACTTAAAATTGGTAAAAACCAAACCAAATTTTAATTCAAATAAAATATTTCTAAAACATATTTCATGTAACAAGAACCAGTTAGTAGGGAACAAATTAGAAAAAAATAAAATTTATAAGATGTTAAAAGCATGAATAATATATTATGTCTACATGAAACTGCAAAATTATTTATTAAACATATTTAAATAAACCATAATTGAAATATCACTTATGTTAATATAAACAAATGACTGCTTTAGTAATATTGAAAAGATCTAAAGAGGAAATATATGAACGAGGAAAATTAAAATAATATTGGGTTGTAATACTTATTAAGGAAATAATAATACAATTTAGAGAAATCATATTTTTGGTTGTAAAAAAAAAACAAATTGCTATTGTTACAAACATATGCAAGAATTAATATTAACTCACAACACAATTGTGTGATGATTTAAAATTAAAATTCGAAAGGCTCAAGGATTTCAGTTATTCAACTTTGTATTCAAGGCTTGTTACAGGTTGTTCAGTTTTTTATTGTTTTTTATTTTGTGTTATGATAATACAAGTAGATATTAGAATTAACATTGAAAGTGTGAAGTCTATTGCAGAATATCTTTACTTACACTAAAACTTTATTTAGAATCTAAATATATTATACTTATTATATTCTCTGAACTAAAAGAACAATAATAAGTACTGATATAAAAAAGAAAATTACAAAAAGATAAAAAAAAAATATTACACAGATAGAATAAATCGAATTTAAAAATACTTACATGTGGGGGTGGTTGTGCTGGTGTTATTGTTAATCCACTAGCCGTAAGAGCTCTAAGTTCACTTAATTCGGGTGGTAAAGACCTAAAATTACAAATAAGGGTTAATGTAAACATTGAATTAAATCAACATCTTCGAATTGACGTAAATGTTTAAAAAAAATTACCTGACGCTTAGGTCGACGGCTGAATCGTCAACGTCCATTGTGTTACTCTGCAAAGATTATGTAAATGTACTAATATTAATTACAGAATAATATTACAAATATATTTTATCAATACAAGTTAAACATCAATAAATTAAAACTCTTTTACACAACATATCAATACTACGTTGTGACAATTGTTTTAGTGTGACGTTTCAGAAAGATTAGTGAATAATTAGATCGATTTTATGTGATTTCGGTTGCACACGCACGCATCAACCGGGGATGACAATTGCCCAAATTAAAATATATAAACAACATCATATTTATAAGTTAAGATATATTTACCTATAAATCAAAAGTACATATAAAACACATAGCTTCTCTTATGACTAGGATACCAAAAAAATTGTTAAAATACTAGTAAATTAAGAAAAACAATAATATTCATAACATAATGTACCAGTCGCCATTGATAATTGTAATGTTGCCAATTTTAGTTAAAGAATTTAGGTTTCGTTTTTTTAATTTTTTATTATATTTATTTTAATGTTTGATTGCATTGTACTGGCAAATATAAACGTAATTTATAATCAGTTTTATATAATTATTGCTACTCCATTTTTTTTTTCAAATGCTTTAGAAAGATTTTCAGTTGCCTCCAATGTTTAGCCGAAAATATGAAATTTGAGTAAATAAATTAGTTATAGTTAAATACTAACTTACGGTAGAAATAATCACATTATTCATTTGAAATAAATTAAATGAGTTGACACATCCAGAAGGATAAACTGAGTTGGCGCTTGTGTTATGTTAACATATCTATTATCACATTTATTATGATCTGGTAGCACTGATTTGGTTATTTCAATAAAATTGAAAACAATTACATGCTTTACTGTATTTCGTAGGTAGATTTTTGTTTAAAATATATAATATCTATAATATGCCTGGACCAGATTTACTATCAAGTCAAGGACTACGTTTAGACGGCCGTAGGCCTAACGAGTTACGTCGAATTCGCTGCAAGCTGGGTGTTTTCACACAGCCTGACGGTAGTGCATACTTAGAACAAGGGAATACGAAAGTTTTAGCCGCTGTATATGGACCACATCAGGTAATTATAACCATAGATAGATTTTTATTTTATTTTAACCCAATCTCCTATGTTATCTAACATTTTATAGGAAATAGATTGTATATAAATAATTAGATTAAAATGTTTATTTGGGTTTAAAATACAAAACTTGTGTTTTCATAAGTTCAGAAAAAAGAAATAACACACAATTATTTTTTTATTCCAAAATAAGCTACTCACAATTAAATATTAGGATTGTCGTACAAAATTCAATCACTAGCAAGGGTAACTTACAATAATTTTACTTACACACAAATACAAAATTCTCATAAATTCCTTTTTTATTAGCATTTAGGGCTTACATTTGAAATTCTATCTTAACTTATTCTATAGTTCTTGACTGCCTTAATTTTTTTTACTTATTATTTTTTTTATTCAACTGTTTCCAAATATCCAATCTTATGTAATAAACTCAGCCTTGCCTCTAATCAATTTCACTGTCATAGTAATATTCTGGTGTATTTATAACAATAATATATATTCATAACATTCTAGTAATATTAGCCTATTAATAACCTACTGCTAAGTGTAAGCCTCATCCTGAAAGAAGCCAGGAATATAATTGCTATACTAACCTACACCTTTTTAAAAAATACTAATGACAAACAATCCATTTGTAAATTTTTATTTAAAAATCATTTTTCCTGTGTTCAGGTATGGCACACAGGTTTCCTTCATGATTTGCCAATAATGTTCTGAATTAAAATAAGTAAAAGTAAATTAATTTTAAAATATTTTTGTAAATCCCATGCATTTATAAATATAAAGTGTGAAAGCAGTTTTTGACCTCTGGTAAGCAAGTAGGCAATAATCACTATGGGGTTTAAAGAAGGAACATCTGGATATTCACATCATGTGAATGCCACATACCTCTCTCATTATCTACCCTAGCAAATGCTGGATTGAGATTTGTAAACTAGTTTAATTGCTTTAAAAAGATTTTGCTTAAACCAATTTCATCTAGCTTTGACTATCACAATCTCTTATTATTTCAGGCATCCAAGCCAAAAATGTCAACTGATGGTGTTGTTGTGAATTGCCAGTACAGTATGGCTACATTTTCTACAGGTATCAAATTATATTATGATATTCATTTAGTCAGTCATTAGTAATACTGTGATTATGAAGAATATATTTAATTATTTTAAATTCATCAGTCATTAATAGAGTTGAGCTTTTTAGTAAAAAATATGATATCTCTTGTTTACAGATGAAATTTAACAAGCTGTGAACATTTTTTTTAATGCATTTTTCATATGTATAGCTACATCAGAAAACTGTAATAAAGAAGTAACTTTTATATTTTTATATATAAAATAGTTGTGCCACAATGTTAGTTGCCATACTCCTCTGAAATAACTTGACTGATTTTTATGAAATTTTATATGTGTATTCGGTAGGTCTGACAATCCGTTGTAATCTATTTTTCATATCCCTAAGTGATAAGGGGGTCAAACCCAAACATATTTTTTTTCTTAACAAAATTTTTAATTTTTATTTCTTTATGATGTGGCATTAAAAATACATACAACCCTAAATTTTCACCCTCCTACCTGAAACTTCTCATTTTAATACAACCAAAGTATTCATTAGAAATAATTTATAAAACAGACCAATGTTTGTCAGATCAGCTAGTATATTAATAAATGAGGCAATCATATGTTATGTTATGTTTAAAATTACTATTGTATTTCTGGTAACAAAAGAAAACTATGTGCTTTGAATAGTATTACAATCATTTGAAATAATTCAAGACTTTCTTTATTAAAATCTGTACACCAATGACATTGCAAAAACAATGTAAAGAAACACTACTTTGTGCTTTCTCTTGTTTCTGCTACACGGCTACACTGTTTATGATTGTTTACTTGAAGGTTTTTCTGTTTAAATCTATTGACTTCCATGTAATACAGAATTATCTTAACTTCTATGTTTTTTTTATTTACTTCTTCTATTTACTTTGTTCTGATCACAGAAGGCAGTCAGTCAAAATTATAGCACATGAATACCAAAGTGGCCACATCTCAGCTTAGCATGTTGCTAGTGAATAATAATGTCACTGTATCACATGAGTATGTCTGCTCTAAACGTCCACAGTTGCATCTGCGGATGCTAACAGATATATCAGCTGATAGATCACCACGAGCCTTCCACATGTTTGTAGGTCGGACAGTCTATGTTCATTCGCAACAGTTGCAACTCATAATTAATATTTAAAAAAAATTGTTATTGTAATTGTAGCTGCCGCAGTTATTTCTTTATTTAATACTTGTAACTAATACTTGAGTCTGCAAACTGATACGTCGCCAGACGTGTGGCCAGACGCCGGACATTCGTCCCGAAACTCTAATCCGTGCTAAAAAACTGACAACAATGGGATTCGATGCGGACGTTGAATACTTATAACAGACGTGCACTATCCCTTATCCCTTCTATACGTCGGGGGATGCATCCAAAGATGAGGTCTGCAGGGGCATATGTTGACGCGTAGTTGAGACTTTATATGCAATAAAATCGAGTGCAAAGGCCAAACGCCGATAGGCACAGTAAATCGACCCCAGACGGATATCTGGATCATCATTTAAGTGTATGTGCGTCCTATTAACAAAACGTTGATCCAGCAAGTTTCAGATCTTTATCTACTTTGGTTTTTGAATAAACGAAGTTCTTTTTATAATGAGGTTCTTTTTTTTTTTTTCTGGACCCGAATATCTTTCTGGGGCCGATTCACTATGCTTATCGTCCTATGGCCTTTCTACAGTAGACATGATGTATTTCTAGATTTACTCATTGTTAAAAAAGTAAAGAAAGTAAAGTATTAGTATATCTTGAATTACCATGGCCTAAGTTTGATTCATCATATTACATTATAATATTTACAGGTGAGAGAAAAAATCGTCCTCGCGGCGACCGTAAATCTCAAGAGATGTCTTTCCATTTACGTCAAGCTCTGACAGCAGCTATCAAGACAGAACTGTATCCTCGGTCACAAATAGACATATATGTCGAAGTATTGCAGGTATAATAAAAAATACAGTTTATAGAATATATGATAAGGTGTAAATAAGGCTACCAGTCTGCCTTATTATTCACTGGATGACAGGGCACTAGCAGTTGGGTGAGACTGAATATATATGTTTATACATGTTAATTTTTAAGTATATTAAGAATATATGTTGAGGCGTTTTGTGTTTCTGAATCAGCTGTTATGTATCCAATAATCAACGGGGTGATGAAGATCTGTAATCCTTCAGGTCGCTATTACTGCACAAGTGATGATAAACTTGATGTGGTGAATTTGTCGCCTTCTGAATCTATCAATGTGTATTCAGCTGCCAATAAGCTTACAGGCCGTAAGGCAGCGATTGTCGATAATGGGTTACCGATCTATCGGTGGTCATGAGGTAGAGAGACTTAGGTGGAATCTGAACACATGTCGTTCTAGTAATTATATTTCTAAAACTCTAGATCTAGGGTGAATTTAATCCGTCTGCTTTGCAGGGGAAGTATAAGGGTTAGGTTTGGGCAGAAACAATGATCATCTGGTATCACTGATGTGTTGTGTAGGCAGACGGGAGCGCGTACTGTGCGTGCGTGAATGTTGCCACGTTAGCGCTGATCGACGCGGGCATCCCGCTGCGGGCGTACGTGTGCGCGTGCTCCGCCTCCATGGCGGGGCAGAGCGCGGAACCGGAGCCCCTGCTCGATGTTAGCCACGTCGAGGAAGCAGCCGGAGGAGTCTGTCTCACAGTTGCAAGCTTACCCAGTACTGGTAAGCCTCTATGCTTATTTACGTTTAATGCCACTATCTTTATTAATATAAATATCCAAAAAACATATCTAATGTTTAGATCAAATTTTTTCAACCGTTACTTTTCACGATATTAATTCTATTCATATTTTCAAGAATTGCTCTGATTAATACTATTATATTAGATTTAGTATTCTAGTTCCAAGTTATATAATTTAACAAAAATCTTATTTTGCATATTTTAAAAAATGGAATAATTTTATCAAATTAGTGTATTGTCATCGGTCCTCGATAAATCTACAAAGTTTGAACGAAATCTGGCCGTTTAAAGTGGGTCAAAATCGACTACAAACATCTAGGTGAAGTTAATAAAAATCGTGTAAAAAGGGTTAAATTAGTTACAATTATATAACTCGTGTGTGCATGTTTATGCGATATAGAAAATGTTGTAGAAAACTACGAGTATACACTCGAAAGAAGTAAGCTTGAAACAATTATTTTACAGGTAGTATAGCGCTGTTGGAAATGTCTCACAGATTGCATATGGATTATTTCGATGCTGTACTAAGCAGAGCCATGCAGGGCTGCCGCGACATAGAGGTATGTCATTTTAAACAACTGAATTGCTTTAACAGTGGGCTATCCGAATTACTTATTCTAGCTTCTATCACACCTAAATAGAGTTGGCACGACGTGTTTTCTCTTTCATTCTCTTCCATAAATAATGATTTCAGTAATCACTTTTTATACACATACCGGACGACTTTACTGTCATACAGCATATATTATTGTTGACATTATAGTGATTTTCCTACTATACAAGGTGTTAGGCAACCGCTCCCGAAAACATAGTATTAGTGATACCTTTGATGATGGGACAGAAAAATACGTGATCACTAAATTGACATTTTTAGAAAACGTTTTATTACCCTTATTCATGCTGTATCATGTCAGTACTATTAAATAAAACGATTGTTTTTTAAAAAAATACATCAATTTATTAATTAAAAATACCTATCAACAATAATTTGTACCAGCTGGTGGAGGTCAATGCACAACGCGGAGTGCGCGGTCCGCGCTTGGTCCCGAGCTCCGCCCGACAATATTTATTCAAATACCTAGTTTAATCTACTATTAAAAACTACTGTACTAGTCTACCTAGCCGCTTTCATTCGAATTCACTGGTTGAATAGACCAAGTATCGGGTTCGATTCCTCGCTAATAGTAAAATTACGTAAGTTAAATTTTAAAAAGGATAAAATTATGCTTTTCATTTCATCCTGTTTATTTATTATAATCTCTGATGTATTCTGTAATGTACCCATTCAGGGGAGTTTAGTACTAAGACTTAATTTAAAAAATGCAGTAGGTATGTATTGAAATCCTCCGTGGCCTTATGAAATAATGTACAAATAGTAATTACATGCATCTAGAAGCACATTTGGGCTCAACGTTGAGAAAACCATGTTTTGGATTTTTCATTCTCTACTAAGTACGCAATGTCGAAGTGCGAAAGTTAATTCTAAAGGAACCTTGTGACTTAGAACGTATTGCTTACTAAATTTAAATAATTGTCACTACTGTGCAGATTAAACTAAAAAATATGAAGTGTGATATTCGCATGTATCGTATCTACCTTTAACCTATTTACTAGAACAAACTCTATCGTAAATTAATGAAGACTTAAATAATACGTTATATTTATTGTAACATCATTGCAATAACAAATTACTATATTTAAACTCGATTAGACCTGTGAAAAAAGTTCACATCCCTTCATCACCTAAAAAAAGGATTCTTTTCAAACGATAAAATTTATTTTTTAACTCGGTCAACCAGAGAATTCTAATGAAAGCCGCTACGTAAGAGTAGCACAGTGGTTTTTCATTGTAGAATAAGGGCGTTTTCAATTTATACGTTTCGTGTCGGACCGCTGTCGCACGTTTACCGTGCCGCTGGTTGTTCCCGTTGCTGAGCCGCTGCAGTGCGCCAGCCGTCCGACACGAAACGCATAATTTGAAAGCGTATCTGTCTGCTATGCATTTGTATACCAATGATGTGATATCAGACTAATCACAACTCTGACGAAAAAAACATTACTGTTGGTGCTATTGTTGAAAGTCATCAAAAAGCACGATGCACCTGTAAAAGAGCAGCACCGATGTTTTCGTTAACATGTATTTCTGGTGATTTCCATAATCTTTACCCAAAGTTAAAACAAGATCCAAACATTTCTTTTAATTATCTAAGAATGTCTAGAAAACGTTTCTACGAATTACTCGAATTAGTTAAAAATAAAATTCAGCGGCAAAAACTGTTTTCAAACATACTATATCAGCTGAAGAAAGACTGGTGATAACATTGGGGTAAGTAAAATAAACAATTTATATTTTAAATTTGAGACATTATTTATTACTACAATAATTTTTATGATTATTTTTTGGAAAATCTTTTAGTAAAAAAGATAATTATTAAAAAGAAGCACTATAATCAATGTATAATTAGTACAGTTAGTATTATCAGTAATTACATATAATCTACAAATCTTTAAGAAACAAGCCTACTCCTACCTCAAAGGGCGGTAACGTATCTGTGATGCCTGTTCATCTGCCAACAATAATATTCAAAAATAATCAACATACCATAGATTTAAAATAGGTAGATATGTGCAGACATATTTTTTTTTGTTTTGACAGATATTTCATAAATAAATTTGTTCGCAGAGTAATTAAAGTCTGTAAAAAGATCAGTATATATAAAAGTATGCGAATCCCCACTTAAATTAAAAGACAAAAATATATATATAGATAGCTTCATTTGATTTTTTTTGTTTTGCAATCTTTCAGCGAGTATTTTTAAAAGCGTGCTAATTTCATTTTTATCATCAGCCAATGAACTTGTGGTTTTTGATGTCGACGCAGTAGAACCGTCACTAGTCTTTATTTTTATCGTTTGAATCTGGTTTTGTTTCATAAAGTTCCGACAAAAATTACAGCCGATCAAAATAAACATATGTTTGGAATATTTTTGCTGCAGATCAGCTTTTTGATTCTCTCTGTTTTTTTTAACTGTCTTGCAAATTAATCTCTTATGTGACTCTATATTTTTTAAGTGCCATTGCTGAAATAAAAATATATAATAATTCCTATCAACATGGAATTTCAACTATTACTGAAATTGTGAAAGATACGAAATAGATTTACAGAACCCAACGAGAAGTTTGTTTACAGGAACTGTAAAAGGAAGATTGATTAAGGATTGCACACGGTTTTGCAATAGATTTCCCAAGTCATAGTTCCCTAATTGTTTGGGCGCCATAGATGGTAAATATATAGGGATAATTAGGACCCCTAAAAGCGGTTCGCTTTACTGCAACTATAAAAACATTTTCTCTATTGTATTGTTGGCCATTTGTGATTCAAATTACAAATATATTTTCATTGATGTGGGTTCATATAAAAAATCTTCTGATTCACAAGTGTTTTTTCAAGAAAAACAACAAGAAGGCAACAGTCTAAATTCTATCTATATTTTTTATATAGTTTTGATAGTTTTTGTCGGTGATGAAGCATTCGGTATCAGTAATTTGTCACGTGCATGAAAATACATAAGAGTGTACATGCGGAATTATTACTAACAAATGGCGAATATTACATAGACTAATGAATATGGATATATCATTGGCGACAGATATTGTTTAAACTATCTGTGTTTTACATAATTTCTTACTACGTGATTGTGACGAAATTTCTAATAGTAACCTATTAATTCATAACAACCAGATACATCAAGGAGTTCAAAATGAACATAAATTTGCCAGCAACATAAATTCGCGATAAATTTGCAGAATACTTTGTTAACGAAGGACAACTATCATGGTAAAATAATAAAATTTAATCTAAATAAATAATTATCTGCTGAGTTTTCTCAATAGTAGTTTTATTTTTAAAATCCTTCACAATCTTTTTACAGATACCTTCGCAAGCATTTTTTGTTTCTGTTCGACTATTTTGTTTGTCGTTTTAGGAGTTCCATATAGCAGGACGTATTTCTATTTCATTAATAAAATCTTCCACGTTTATGTCATCCATTTTAAGCTAATAAATAGATTAAAATTGAATTGAAGCGTTGATAGCTCAGTGGTAATGTGTAATCCACTCACAATGGGCTTGAGCTTTCGTTGAAGGAAACCTTAGCATGGTAGTAGGGCTTTTTCTTAATGTTCGTCTGGGTAGCAACCTCAAGTCCAAAATCTGCCGCCAAATACCAATAGGTGTGATCCGGCAGTTAACCTTGAGAGCCAGTTCAACCACAGGTTTAGCGTGTCTATCAACTTGGGCCGTATCATCTCTTAAAATCAGGTAAGCTTATGGTCATAACGCAAAAACCTTAACTATAAAAAGAAAATAGCTTTGTCGTCTAATTACAGCACTATTGTGATCCTGTTGTCGAGCGTTCGTGGTACCGGTGCCGCGTTGTAGCCTCACTGCGAGCTTTGTATGAAAAAAAGGATAGTCCATGTGCAGCACGACTAACGCACCGTTTCGATACCACAGCAGGTCGTTAGCAAACGCATAACTTGCAAGCGCCCTGAGTAAAGTATTTGGATAAATATTGTCGCGCGGGACTAAGGACCAAGCGCTCGACGTCGGCCACGCGCACTCCGCGTTGTGCATTGGCCTCCGCTAGCTGTTACAAATTATTTTTGATAGTTATTTTTAATTTTTTAAAGTGATATATTTTTAAATTTAAATTATCAATTTATTTAGTTGTACTAACGTATGAAGCGTGAATAATGGTAATAAAACGTTTTCTCTAAATGGTATTTTTGTGATCGTGACCGAGAATTTTTCTGTTCCATCATCAAAGGTATCATTAGTACTATCACCTGTCCTCGTTTTCGGGAGCGGTTGCCTAACAGCCTATATAGTATTATAAAGGCGAAAGGTTGTATGTTTTTGGTTTGTAACATTTTCACGCTCAAACGGCTGGACCAATTTTGATGAAATCTTGTATGATAGCTGACATTCTGGATTAACACATAAGTTACATATCTTCATCAACGTACTTCTGAAATGCAAGTGGCCCGTCTAAATATAGTTACGAGCACAAATGTTCTTATGCCAATTTATTTTGGTATAGTTTATGTAAAACAGCGGGTAACATTATAAATATAATTGCTACCCGATCAGCTGATGCTCGTATGGGCGCCGAAATTTGGGTCTTGGCTGCTCTGTCGAGCGCCGCCCACTGCCATCCCTACTCCGCGGCCCCCTGTAATGTGAGATGCGATAGGTGGAAGGAAAAATATGAGGCGATCTAATAAAAGTTTCACTTTATAAAACAAAATATGTATGATATTTTTTTATATTTTACAGGTAATATTAGACAAGTCTGTAAGGGAATATTTAGCTGAGGGTTGGACTAAAGAAGATTTGGTAACGATATAAAATAAATTACATTTTAATTATTTATGTGTATTAATTTGCAAACGTCAAAAATCCTAATAAAATAAATATAATTTATTAGGTACTTAAGAAGTCAAGCACCATTATTGATAGTATGAAATAACTATGAAACATATTCTAATGAAGGAAATCATGATATTATACTAAATTGTATAGTAAAAACTGCTTAGCATACAAGTTCACGCTATGCACATAGGTTTTGGTGTAAGCAACAATGTACGGTAGGTAGTTGTACCGTACAAACAAAATACCTACCATTATTCGTGCCTACATTTTTTTAATAACTTTTTATAGCTACTGAACTGAATTGCAAAGCATGACTTTCCTTGTTATAATTTTATTTAAGTAATTTTTGCATTAGCAGCGAATCGAACCCGGAACTTTGTCTATTTAACCGGTGAATTCGATTAAAAGCGGCTAGATAGAGACTAGCACAGCCAAAAAATAGTAGATTTAAGTTAGGTATTTGGACAAATATTGTACATAGGCTCGCGGACGGTGTTACATAGGCATTTTTGCTTATCCTAGGCGTTATCGTTCACCGAAATCTCAAGCTCATTGCAGGGATGCGAATTCATGTCCATTAACGCAGTGTCCGTAGCTATCATCGCTTTTTTTTATATAGTTTTAGTTTTTAACGTTATGGCTATAATCTCACCTTATCTTAAGTGGCGATATGGCCCAAGTTGGTAGATACGCTAAAGCTGCGGAGGAACTGGCTCTCAAATACAGCTGCCGGAACACATCTACTGGTATTTGGCGACAGATTTTCAACTTGAGGGTGTTAGCTAAGCCAGGCGGGCATTAGAATAAGCCCTACCACTATGTATAGTTTCCTCATGATGTATTCCTTCACCGAAAGCTCAAGCTCATTATAGGCGGATTTGAACTCACGTCCCTCGCCGCGAACTCGTACACAAGCTTCTAAGTACCCAGCTTAAATCATGATATACACAATATATTCCCAATAAAACAACATAAATATAGACTTACATATTTATTAGAGATCTGAACAAAATAAGAAATTAAATTATATGTACAGTCTATGTTAAAAACTAACTAAAATTAGAGGTAAGTTAAAAGGTACACACTTGTTTTATTATATAGCTTATATTCATATGGTAAAGAGTAAATTAAAAAGTATAGCCGGGCGAAATGTTATATTAGCATGTATTATCAGCGAAAATAGGTAAAGATAAAAACACTTTGAAATGTACAGTTTGTTTCTTTTTTAATTCATTATTTAATCATTCATAAGTGCTGCTCGTGTAATCCATTCTATACAGCTTACATTGAGCGTATTCTCTAGATTCAGTAGAAATTAAGTAAATGGAAGTACAAAATTATGCATTACATTTCTAAGTATCAGATACCTCTGTCTGACTAAACAACTTTTAAAACTTTTTGATCAATATGAAATGACTGTTGTGTAACTTAATCCATTGATATCATATCCTATATTGACATTGACTCATCCACTGATCACAAATATTTAGAAAATAAAACCTTCAAAGAAGAGTACATTGTAATATGCATTCGTATGTAAATAAATTGTGATATGAAAGTATATTTGCGTAATATAAATTATTTTTATAAATTTCATCTAAGTTTTTTAAATAGATTTGATATATAGACAGTTATACACACGGACATTTAATTTCGAAGTTAATAAAATTTGTATTATGGTAACTAAGGTACTCCATTTAGTACTATCAGATATAGCTGAATACTACTGACTACAACTGATTATGCGTATCCTGCAAGTAAGCCGTGAATGGGAATCGAACGCACGGCCTGTCGGTTCAATAATACGATATGCTCTCAATAAAATCTTTTTGATTTCTGTCTTTGTTTCAAATTCAATTGTACCTGATTAATTTCGACATGAAATTGTATTCAGACTTTAACGAAGTAAAGCACTTTCAATGAACGACTAACTAATTATTGCACTCTATAAGAATTTTTCTCCTCAAGTATTTCAAAAATTATGATTTTAAAACACGAAAATAAATAGAAAATTTCATTAGCAGTAATCAAATACTATACTTTGCAAAGTGTCTTTATGCGATGCAGTTATAAAAAAAAACTAAACAAGATTAAAAAAAATATAAATATATTTACTGTTTTAAAATATCGGATGTAAAAAACATCAGTCCATCCGTTTCCGTGATTGCACATAGTTGAAACTAATAAATAAATAGGCCACGCACAGAAGATACGTGCGAGGCTAAAAATAAATATTGCTCTCTCTTTCCCTTGTAACAGTATTTTTTTTTTGTAAAAATAAAAACAATCTTTTCATTTCTGTACCCACTCGATAAAATTCCTTCTCTATTAAACACATAATTGCGCAACTCTCCCACGTTAAAAAAGACTGTATTAAATAAATATTGCAAAGGACATACCATCACGCTTCTCTCGTATTCATTTTTTTCCTTGACATAAAAAATATTATTATGACAATACAAAAATCTTATTACCACTGAGTTGCTAAGGCACTCAACTACATACCTATGTATAATATAAAAATGCAAGAAGCAAAAATATAACGTAACTGGGCTTTGAGAAAAATTAAAATGATTAAAAACAAAAAAAAAATGAATAGTAATCTCGTTCACCGATGCATGCAAAATAAAATGTTCAATTCCAAAGGAGACTTAACCTAGTTGGTATAATACGAATAAATGTTTGTTTGTCACATCCCTATGACTTGTTTGTTAACTAAACGACAGTTATGTGGTAGAGAAAGTCAAACATATTGCTCCGGTGAACCCATGTTAGTTGACGGTCGCCGTCGCCGCTGTTTGACTGTTACCACCTTGTGCCGCATCTGTAACACGATACAAATACATTAATAAAAACTATTGATCTACCTATACTAATATTATAAATGCGAAAGTGAGTTTTTGGTGACTTATTGTAAGTTGGGTAAAGAGAGGTATAAACTTTGTATAAAAATAAATTATGGAGTCATCATCCAACTTGTTTGATAAATTCAATATTACCACGAGTGAAGCCATAGATGAAAAATAGTGTATATTAAATTTATATTAATAATATTATACAGTAGAAAAGATTGAATGTGGTAATTTTAGGAACTACAAGTAGGATTTTAAAAATTATTTTTGTACTTGATAGAGCAATCATTGAGGAAGGCTTTAGGCTATATAAGAACACGCCACTATCAATAGGGACAAAGTTGTATTGAAAAAAGTAACTAAAACAACATATCTCAATACTAAGAATATCTATACATGCCCTTATTGGAGGGGATAAAATCTCAGTCTTACGTACAATTTTACAAGCCGAAATTGAATAATAAATATCTACTTCTATTTAGGATACTGAATGGTTTTCTTCATCGTATATTTACCTTCTATATAAAATAAGATACCTTTCAAATCTTAAATGTATTAATTTTAATCCATTTTAAATATTATAAATAATAATCATACTATAGTACATTCTTGAATTATTTAGAAACTAAAGAATGATTCCTTTATTTTCGATCAGTAACAGCGTTGAATGATTAGTATTTTTATTCTATAATAATTCCAGTTTCTACAGCATTTATTTTATATTATCTTTCTAACTACATTTTTCTAACAATTTATTGTTCAGAAAAACGAGATTGAATCTTACGTCAAAAGGTGTATCGAGAAATATTATGTGTTCTTACATGAGGGCAGGGCGGTCAAAACCGCAAAATTCTTAAGCAGTTAATTAATGGCCCCTAAGTGAAATGTAGTCTATATTGTATGTACCATTCGTTGTATGGTATACACGATCAAACTGGACACGATTATCCTGTCCTACCATACCGGTTAACAATATCACAATTTAAATAACATTTATTGTTATGTTATCAAGCATGGCACAGAGAATATTATTAAAATGGATGATTAACTACAAAATCTTGGTTATTTCTTCGTTTTAAGTAGTTTTTACCAATGTCAACTTGCAAATCTGACTGTCTCTAAATATCTACAGATTTTGAAGCGATAATAGATGACTGGTAGTGTGTACGGACGGCGTGTCAAAAGACCTGAGTTCGAATCTACCTACAATGAGTTTGAGCTTTCGATTAAAGAAAACATAGCAATGAATCTATAGCATGGTTGTAAAGCTTTTTCTATTACCCGCTTGGCTAGCTACCACCCTCAAGTTAAAAGTCTCCCGCCAAATAGCAATAGGTTTGTTCAGGCAGATGCACTTGAGAGCCAGTCCTTCCACAAGTTTAGTGTGTCCAATAACTTGGGCAGTATTGTCACTAGATATTAGGCTTAGTATCTGAGTCTTGGGCTACATTATTGCTTAACATGAAGTGGGAAGTTAAATCTATAAAATATATACAAAAGCTCACCATTAGTCTTGCTTGGTGAGTTCTGTGGTGAACTATTCTGAGACTCGCTGGTGCTACCCTCCGCTTCACCAGTAGCATTTGCAGATGACCGTGGCTGAAATATAATCTTATTTATTTTAATTAACTATTATTACGAATAAACTATATTTCGTAAATTTTTTATTAAGATATCCTATTTTGTTAATTAGAAATTTCACTATACTGTTCATACTTCATCGAAAAACATAAAATCCGAAGAACAAAGAACAGAAGAAAAGTGCTCATGGAAGACTATGATTACATAGACAGATGGGCCAAACTTTATTACTTTACCAAGAATACTCGATAAAGTACACATAAAATATGATATTTCTGTTTCTGAGCCATTATTTTGTGATAGAATATGAAAAATTGTAAAAGTCATCATTAACCATTTGAGGTTGAACATTATATTAACACTAGAGATATTAACCTCTAGAGCTGACTAACCAAGAAATCATATTACATCTTTTTTGTAGATTGTTTAATTTCCTACAAATATATATTTTTAATTTCACTGGACGAAAATTCGTTCGATCTCACTCAAATTCCAAATAAAATATTTAAAAAATCCTTATTTAAATGTAAAACTAAATATCACATAGAGACAACTCTCTTAGTATTAATATTAAGAACTCAAACTTTACTACATTTTTTTTCCGTCATCTTGGACGATATTTTCATGGTAACTAAATAAAGTTTTTTATTGTCCCACTCTACTAAATATTCCTCATTTATATTTATTAATATTTTTAACACATGAAGAATAGAATCTATACTTTGCAAAAAAATTGAGTGATTTTTTATGATTAGCTATATTTTTATGCTTCTAACATAAGATTTTGTATTCACCTGAACTGATTTAGGTCCTTTAGGCTCTTTGGCAGGATCAAAATGGCAGTAGAATATTTCAATTAACTCCTTTATGTCATCTTCCTTGGCTGACACAGATAATGCTGATAACTGCTTCTCTAAGCCTGTTTGAACAGAAATAACACTTTAATAATAAAGCAAGGCAATATTTATATAAAGTAAACTTACAACTTATTGAAATAATAAAAAAATAGAGTGTCAAAGTGAAAATGAAATATATTTATTGAAAATGTTTACACAATATAGTTTATACAATAATGTGTTTCATAATATTATGTGTTTTACTGCCCAGCATAGCATATAGGTAACACAACTTAAATATTATAAGATTAATATTTTTATCTGTTCACTGGTGTACCTATAATGGGGGGAGTGACTGGACCAATTTGCATAACTTTTTCTCTGACAATGGTTATTCCAATACTTTATCCAGTATCACTAAGTATTCTATTATAAAAAATGTAATATTTCAAAGGATTTTGAAAGATACTTATAAGAAATCACACATATAAATAATACTGTTATGAAAAAAGATATATAGATTATAATCTAGTCAATAAGTTTAAAATAGTCTAAAATAGAAATACTGCTCTTAAAATGATGTGTGACAACCCATTGGATCCGGTACGATGCATAAATGCGTCGAAAGTACACATTAGCACATAAAAATTGCAAAAGTTATAAACCATTAAAGATGAAAAAAAAAAGAGATTTCGTTTTCGCCAATATTGCCTACACTATTATTATTTAAGAAATAAAAAAAAACATTCTTAAAGAGGAGCAAAATTTCCCATAAAAACACTCCCCACCCTTGAAACTGTACAACCATTATTTATAATTTTATATTTAAGGATGAATCGAAGCGATAATACATCAGTGCTAGTCTGTACGAATTCGCGTCCAGGGACGTGAGTTCGAATCTAACTAGCTAAAATGAGCTTAAGCTTTCGGTGAAGGAAAACATGATGAAGAAATCATGGCATGGTGGTAGGGCTTTTTCTAATGCCCGACTGGGTAGCTACCACACTCTAGTTGAAAATCTGCCTGCAAATACCAATAGGTGTGTTCCGGGAGCTACACTTGAGAGCCAGTCCCTACACAGATTTAGCATGTCTAACAACTTGGGCCGTATAGTCACTTAAAATCAGGTGAGATCATGGCCATAACGCTAAACCTTAAATATATTAAAAAAGAAATTGGGTTCCGACCGTAATTTTTAGGTTGCGTGCGGCCGTCAAAAGAGATTACGACACATTGATTAATTTTTTTAGGTAACATTTTTATTTAAATTTGAAAAAAAAAAGTAGTGTATATTCTGAACGCTTTAAAGAGTTTATTCCCGTTGGAAATTTTACTTAAAGTTCATTTTCAACAAGTTAAACGATTGTTAACTAAGAAAATTTTCTCGAGCTTGTCTTCATTGTAAATAAAAAGAAAATATTTAAATAATTACTATTTTAGACCATTTTCAACTTGTCGACTAGACTAATATAACAGGAATCAATTACTACATGTTTTATATATGACACTAAATATAAAATTTAAATTATATATATTATTTACATAGGAATCTGGACCAACCGGCAGCATTTTGACATGGTAATTAGCTAACCAATATTGTTTTGGTGTGCTAGTGATACTGCGATATTCCATACACTTTAGGTATTTAAAGTAAGTGGAAGTTAGTTATTAATAAGATTAAGATTAAAAGCGCGATTTTAATACTCCAAATCGAATAATTTTCCGAATTTTTTCAGTTAAATGCCCAAGATCCCAAAAAATAGTTTCGTTTCATAAAAACACAATGTATTTTATTATTTATATCTTCAACCATCCAAATATTATCATATATATTTTTATTACGCGTGCCTTTGTACTTTGAAGACATTTTTGCCTATTTAAGCAAAATATTGGTTGTGCAAGTAGGTATGAGACATGGGTACTGTGAACAGTATAAGAGTATGTGTGTGTGTGACCTGCGAGCTGTTGGTCCTGCCAGGCGGTCTTCAGCTGGTCGTAGAGCAGGCCCGCGTCGGCGAGCAGGCGCCGCAGCTGCGTGACCCGCTTGCGCTCCGGCCGCGCGCTCCGCAGCAGCGGCGCGAACACCGGCCGGAACGTGTTCTGTCTGTTATCCATACATCAAACCATATATTTTAATATCAATATCGTTTTTGTATTTTTTTAAGACAAATTATTTGAGCCACCACCGATTGACTCATTGCTAATACTATCGCTGATTCATTCTCTACACGAAGGCATCGCTATCGACGCATCATAAATAGAAGTCAATGTATACAAGTAAATATAGAGAGTACCCCTAAGAGTGTGCTATTGACAGTCGTTACTGTTGCCTCTTGTGGTGGCACTTAAACAATACTGTTTGCCATCCCTAAAGTCCTGTTTTCTCTTCTTTTATTTATTTTATATTAAAGAGCGGGACTTACTGTTGTTAGATCGAGATGGCAATAACCCTTGTTTGCGTACTCTCTGCCATATTTATTTATTGAACACTTGCATACATTTACAACCAATAATTCTATACTATAACTGATAATTCTATACTATACTATACACACACTATATAGTCTCCATTTATTTTGCTAAACTATTACACATGCACATATCTACGAATACAGGTAGAGGACACGAACAAATAAGATTTGTTAACTCAAATTAAGTTAAAACAATTCCAGGACTTAGCCTGGTGTAAATCAATTGATGTAATGTTCCATAAATGTAATTCTTAAATACTTGATTTCTTAATTTTACGAAAAGAATAATTTAAACTGCCCTTTGCTAGACAATGGGACAGTGCCCACACTTATCTACCCTGAAGTTTATAATCTACCCCCAAATACTTATAGGGGGAGTTCCGGGAGTTGCATTTGAGAGCTAGTCAATCCACTAGGTATGTCATAACTCACTATGTATACAAAGCATGTCCACCATTTTTAATCATAATGCTAAACCTATAAAAGTATAAAAAGCTCTTTACGTAACTAAAATAATTATATTAATATCAAAAAGGTTTTTTCATATATTTTTTACACTGATTACTATCCATTTTAAATATGTTTGTAACGTAAACAACACACA
Organism: Actias luna; assembly: GCA_039707435.1. Lineage (NCBI taxonomy): Eukaryota > Metazoa > Arthropoda > Insecta > Lepidoptera > Saturniidae > Actias > Actias luna. The sequence goes on along the minus strand of JAZHAC010000018.1, from coordinate 7,625,495 downwards.
AACTCAAAATAAGCAAAAAAATTACCCAACAAAAAACCGCTTTTCATTAAAAGGTTAATTTTAATAATATATTTTCATACAAAGTTTATTTCTCTATTTACCCCACATCCGATAAAGATTTCGCGAGAATAAGTAGCATATCTCCGTCTCCTGGGTCCCATCTATCTCTGTAGCAAAATTCATCACAATCGGTTCAGCGGTTTAGGAGTCAAAATGTAACAAACAAACATACTCGCTTTCGCATTTATAATATTAGTATGATTATATAATCTAACAATTCAAATAACTGATTCAATATTCAAATTTTGTTGTCTTTATGCCAAATATATCTAAGTTTTTATATCTATTATGTAATTTACTTATTCTGAATACAGGAAAATTTGTACCTAATACGGTTATTCTAAAAAATGTGAATGAAAAACAAACACACCTTTCGAGTATTTGTTTGAGGTTAGCTAAAGCTTCTAGCTCTGTCTCAACTGGTCTGGCCCAAACTCGTGCCGTCTCTACCATGTCTTTACTCGCTGATAGGCCTTCGCCACCAGCGCCCACCTCCTGTTGTTCTCCTATAAATAAATAATCAATTACTCATCAAAATCGTGTGTGTGTAAGCTCCGACGCACGAATGAGTTTACTCCTTAACAACTATTATTGTGTAGGTTATGTAAAAAGAGGGTAAATTAAAGCATTTTAAAAAATAATCAAAGCATATATAAATATTTATTCATATTATTTACATCATTCCAATGAAATATATAACATATCCTAAGTATACTTTGTTAAGATTTTAAGTATACACACATAAAAAATATCGAAGTAAGAGGTATGTTGATACATAATTATGAATGTATGTTAATAGATGATATTTTTAACATATATAGATACTAACTTAGCCAGCGACTTCGTGCGCGTGTAGCAATAAATTATTTAATACATTTATTTCGCAGATTTAATCATTATGCCGAACCCATAATTTTATGATCATTACTTCTAACGTGCAGCAAAAAATTAGGAATAAACTGTCGCTCATTCGTAGATTCGATATCAAATGATTTGCCTTGATTCCTTATATTTGCAAACGTTACAAGCAACAAAATCGTCACTTTGGTAGTTACCAAATTGATAATTAATTAATTAACAACACATTTTGCGTCATATCATTATACTTTATAGAAAAAAACAGTGTTCCATAACTAATTAGCGACATATCTTGTTGCATTTTTCATTGAATGTTGCTAATTTTGTGTATTAAATAATTTCAGTCGTGGCTTCCCATGAGCTCATATATTATAGAAACAGCAGAGTTCTATGAAATGTATTGTATGTATGCAATATTACCTTGTGCGAGATGTTCAACAATCTTGTAGGCAGCAGTGGCTCGCTCTATAGCGCTGTCGACGGAGGACTCTGCGTCCAGCAAGACTCGCGCCAGCACCCGTAACGACACGGACTTTACGGTAGCCTTGCACATGAACGCGGCGAGAGCGTAACTGTCCGTGAAACCAGCCACTATGGACTTGAACCGGTCCAACAACTTGTGCCTGTAATAAACAAAAAATTTGTAAAATTTCATACATTCACTTCAATTATAAAGTTGCCAAATCATGAATAAAGTGCTTTCATTTTAATTCATGAACAGTGTTAGATGTATGGCTTCATATTTTCGAAGTAAATATACCCGTTTTATAATACTGTATTTAAGGACTTGTATACTTCATGTAAGATATTGTATACTGAAGAATACTTGTAGGAGGATTTGTAGTAGATTTTTGACCTCAAAAAGTGATATTATTATAGTATTTTGAGAAATAGACGATTTGATTTGACATGAGTTAACAAATTAAATATATATTACTTTACACTCCCCCTTGCAATTAATTGGCCGCGAAAAACGGATCAAGCAACCTACGCTGTCAACGGCCAATAAATTCCATATGGAGATACAATGTAGTACTACTACAATATTTAATGATGAATGTCCACAAAATAACGCCTGTAGTAATACAAAATTAGTTAACAACACAATCTATTCCTTAAACTAGCAGGGGGGAATGGAGGCGACTAGGTATAATAAATATTAGAAGAAATTCCTATCTATATAAAAAAATACCGTAAATATAACATAGATTGAACATCTGACACCAGTCTATGGTAAGCTTTTATAACGAGGAAGGTCTCAATAGATCCTCAGGGAATATATATATTCTAGTCAGAGTGCTAATAATGTTATTGCTATTATTATCAAAAGGGCGTGATAACTTCCCATAAGGTAAGCTCTGTATGTATTTGACACTTTGATTTGATAAGAAAGAGGAAACCATAAATAATATCCAGTATTTATACAAGTTAGTTATTGCAAAACTGACATTTTACCTGGTGAGAGCCTCGAGAAGCATTGTAGGGCTAAAACGCCTTGGTTCATGGTAGATAAGTATGACACTACCATCCCCTTTCTCTTTTTCCAGCCAGTCGAGGAAATCTGAGAGCGCAGATATCTCAGATTTTGTCTTCAGTATCTATTAAAAAATATATTTTTTTATTATTAATTTAACTAAAGATAGAGAAGTTCTCAAGAAATTATTAATTTTATGGATTACCACCATGGGCCATATTAACATGAAATTAGATTAATATAAAATAAATGTTAAAAGTAAACTCACAAATTGAATTTTTTTACAATTTATATATACAGAAAACATTGAATGTCTGATTCATTAAATTACAACTGAAACTACCACAGCTAAAACCATGTAATTTGGACAGTGGTTTCCATTTATAATGTAGAGGTTCAACAAGAACTGATTTCTTGAAATTTATCTTCTAAGGCAATAAACAGTGGTGGTAAAGTTTGTATAGGAAGAAAAAAACCTTAACCTATAGACTTGAAATTTAGCATGAAGTGTTCTTAATTAAAATAAATAATAGTGTTTCGGCATTGTTAAAATTTTATACCCTAAGTGTGTAAAATAGGTAATGAAATTTTTCATTCATTTTATTTTTTTATTTATTACACTTTTATATACAATTAGTATACAAGGTGGACTTAATGCCTGTTGCATTGACTACCAGTCAACCTGAGATATCTCAGAAACTGCCAGGCCTATTAACTTCAAATTTGACATGAATATCCATAACAGGATATAGACAACCACTAAGAAGAAATAAAACGATTACGTGTTATTGATGGAAATAATGCGAAGTTACGCAAACACCAACCAGTGTTGACATATATGACAGTAATTTTTTTTAACATGGAGAATTAATACTACCAACACTAAATCGCAATAAAAGAAAGAATGGTCCGCCGGATCCGTCGTTCTGTGCCTATGAATTTTAAGGTGAGAATAAGAACATGTAATTTTGTGTGTCAATCGTCAAAAGTGACAAAAGGATAATATATTCTATACTAATTGGACCCTTTGATTTAGTTCGTGTTTTTCTCCTTAACCGTGTGATAGTCTTATGAGTTGTCAGCTGGGGACTAGATTGTATAAGGCATACATACGCATGGCAACATTTAATAGTTCAGGTAGGTTTAAAGATCTGGTTATTAGGTAATGAACGTCTCACACTCTCTCGTCTATACACAGTGACGGATTTTCAGATAATACTTGCGGTTGCGTTTTTCGCGCCACTAAAAACGGAGTATCAATTTTTAATTTTTGTAAGAAATATAGCATAGGTGATGTTTTTTTTTTATGTAAGGCTTAGCGTTATGGCCATAATCTCACCTGATCTTAAGTGACGATACAGCCCAAGTTGGTGAAAAACTTGTGTAGGGGCTGGCTCTCAAGTGTAATTGCCGGAACACTTATTGGTATTTGGCGGCAGATTTTCAACTTAAGGGTGGTAACTAACCAGGCGAACATTAGAAAAAGGCCTACAACCATGCTGTGGTATCCTCACCATCGCTTCCTTCAGCGGAAGCTCAAGCTCATTGTAGGTGGGTTCAAAATCACGCTAGGATTCGAACTCACACTAACAACTGATGTAGGTCAATCACCAGCGGCGCGTTACAGCACGCGTCTCATTGCTCCCACGCCCGCCCGATCACGCAAGCGTCTATGAGCGATAGCTTATGTACAACATTTGTCTAAATACCTAACTTAACCTTTTACTTTATGTTGTGCTAGTCTCTACCTAGCCGCATTTATTCGAATTCACTGGTTGAATAGACAAAGTTCCGGGTTCGATTCGCCTCTAATGACAAATTGTACTGAACAATTTGTAAGATCAAATTAATCGCAATGATGATCGATACATAACTAATTTACCAGAGTTAATTTAAAATAAAATTGTTAGATTTTATTTAAATAAACTTCCATAGCTCCATAGACCTGGAACAGCTGTTTGTATTATTTTGCTAATTATTCATAATTAGTAAATTGTTGTCTTTTTAAGAAATTCTCATTTGATTTAGCGGTACTACCATGATGAAATGTGAATAATGCTAAAAAAACGTTTTCAAAAAGTCATTGTTTTTTTATCGTAATCGCGTTTTTTTCTGACACATTATCAAAAGTATCATTAGTAGTATCATCTGGCTTCGTTTTCGGGAGCGGTTGCCTAACACCCTGTATATAGATAAAAATAAACAAACGAAAATAATATTTTAAGCAAATTTAAAATGTGTACATACCTTTTGGTTAGTCGTGTCTTTTAGCATACGATAACGACCAACTGTGACGACTCGCACGTTGTGACGGCGACGTGCGCCCGGGTTCAAATCCCCATATGGCATTATATACTGAGAGTACGTTTGTTGCGGTGTATATGCAGCTATTTGACATATCTGCAATTATACAAAAATATTTTATAGATTTATTAATGCTTCTACGATAACTTGTGAATTGAATTACATAATTTCAAAATTAAAGACAAACAACCTTACTTTTGACACTTTTCAAGTTAATGAAGCATATTTTAGTGATATTCATATCAACATATAACTACTGTGAAATGTAAAAAAAAAATATTCAACTTATACGTCGCAGATTTAATTTTCGATAACATCAGTTACATATAAACAACGTTAAAGAAAGTTTTTTCAAACTTTAGTATAATGTTAATATAAAATGTTTACTACCTAGAATATAAATTTGTATGTCATATAGGCTACTACAACAAAATGTGTATAGTACATCGACAAATGAAGAATCAACCTAATTAGAATACTGTGTAATAAAAGCATTGACAAAATAAGATGGATGTAGGTCAGTGGTGTAAAGAAAAAGCCATATAGTACAGACAGGAAAGAAAAATATTCCGATTTTTCAAGTGTAATTAATAATATTATATATAAATTAGAACCCATTTATTTAAATATACAAATACTTTAAAAAAATATGTTAGCTACTACATTCGCATGAACTTGATTAATTATAATCATCTGATATTGTATTAATTTAAGATATATTTAAAAAAACAACACTTCATGTTGTAGGTATTTTCATACGACTTATATAAGAAATTATGGGGGTTTTTCTTACAAACTTTCGTTCCTTACTTCCCACATAAAATTTTACTTTCGCAATAGTTGATCGCCTATACCTAATCAAGAACCTAATCTATTTCTATACCAAAATTAATAGAAATTTGCTAGAAAATACGTAACATATAGGCATTTTTTCATAATTTTAATATTTGTTTGGATAATTAATGAAGTATTCTAAACTGACAAATTAAATGAGCGGAACTCATCTCAAAAATAATTAATGCAGTTTCATAGAAGAATATGTATAAAGTAGTTAATATGATGGAATAAATTATTGCATATATTATAAAATACATAGTGGGCAAACGCCTTGCTCGAACAGTATTGGACACAATATTTGTTAAATATTTCACATTTTTACTAGCGAAATAAGCAACGTAATTATGGCTTACCTCATCTATAAGCCTGCGCCCAGTTGTATCCATATCCCAGCCGACAAGCGAGTATTTGCCTGGAGGTAGTCCAGCGGGTTTGTCGGGCAACGGAGCCTGGACCTCAGTGGTGGCTTCCATCTCTCCACCGTTCACTTTAGCTTCAGATACCATAGCCATTAACACTGTTTATCTATAGAAGATACATAAGTATTACTGTACATCGTTTTAACATTACATTTACGATTATACGTTGTATCAATATACTTCCTATTTTTTTTTATAGTTAAGGTTTAGCCTTATGGCCATAATCTCACCTGATCTTAAGTGACGATATGGCCCTAGTTGGTAGGCACGCTAAACCTGTGGAGGAACTGGCTCTCAAGTGCAGCTGCCGGAACACACTTATTGGTATTTGGCGGCAGGTTTTTAACTTGAGGGTGGTTGCTAGCCAGGCGGGCATTGGAAAATGCCCTACCACTATGCTATGGTTTCCTCACGATGTTTTCCTTCACCGAAAGCTCAAACTCATTGTAGGTGCTTGGATTCGAACTCATGTCCCTTGACGTAAAGTCGTACACACTACCACTGAGCTATCATCGCTTCCTATTGTTTGATATTGTGTATTATATTTTTATTTTATACTATATTTTGCACGAATGTTTACATGTTTTTAATTTAAATCGTATTATTTTGTTTTATTTATACGCATAAAATAGCCCTTATTGTGCTATATGGAACTTATCCATTAAAAGGCTCCCTGGAAGAGATTACTATCAGAAATAAGACCGCCCTTTCTACTAACTAAATAATTTGAAATATCTAATAGTATATATTGATATAGGAATACAACAGAGATTAGATAAATAAAAATGAACAAGTAGTCTATATCTATACTAGTCTTATAAAGCAAAAAAGTTTATTTGAACGTTTATCTTAGCAACTACCAGTCAGATTTCAAATTTATTTTGTATTTGATAGAGCAATTATTGAGGAAGGCTTTAGGCTTTTTAAGATCACGTTACCACCAAATGGAGTAAAAACTTAGAAAAGTGAGCAAAAAATATTAAATAAAATGTTAGTTCCACGCGAACGAACAGCTAGTAGGCGAATAATAAGAAACTATATGAAAGTCAATGCTGCTAAAGCTCCAGAGGAGCACAGACTTTAAGGGAACATAACCCGCCTTATCTATATTAAGTGAAGGTGTATCCTTACTAATATTATAAATGCGAAAGTGACTTTGTTTGCTACACGTTCACGCCTAAACAGCTTAATCAATTATAATATATTTTCGTATAGAGATAAATGGGACCCCAGAGACAGTGATAGACTACTTTTTCTCGTGAAAAACTAATGGGGTAAAGAGAGGAATAAACTTTGTATGAAACTTTTTATTGCGGCATCATATTTGCTTTAAACTTTAGAAAATAAATGCTTAGATTTTAATTAATTTTAACGGGGTATTATCGGTAATAACGATATTAACTGCGGGTAAACACTAGTTTCTTATAAAAAAATATTTGTCTGCTTATAAAAGGGCTGCTAGTAGGTTACGCACAGCTGTATCTTAGTCGTTAAGTTAGACTATAACAATATAACTATTACTAATGTTCCCTAGCGGTCGAAAATTCGAGAAAATTGTAGTATATATGAAAAGAAAAATCCCACAATCTTACATAAATAAGAATAAATTAGTCAAAAGGTAATAAAAAAAAGAAAATGGTTAATAAATAAATATGAAAAAGGTATTTGTTCTGTATATGTCAATTTTTGTATAGAATTATAACATTCCTCCATGATATACTTTGCATGCTGGTTATTATGCACACAAGGACTAGATGTAAGAACATATAAAAAAAAAAAAGAAGTTTCTTTATGTATTATTAGGAATATGTGTAGGTAGGTAGATAAGTACATATATTTTTTAATATCACGCAATTTTGAGATTTCTTTTTTAATAGCATCCTTGTTTTTTCGGTATCCAGATAAGCAAGGATGCTTTACAGACTAGTCATGTTATGAAGCAATGATAGCTCTCAGTGGCAGTGTGTACGGACTCCGCGTTAAAAGACTAATTCACCTACAATGAGCTTGAGCTTTCGATGAAAGAAAACATAGCAAAGAAACTATAGCATGGTTGTAGAGCTATTTCTAATACCGGCTTGGCTAGCTACCACCTTCAAGTTGAAACTATGTCGCCAAATACCAATATGTGGGTTCCGGCAGTTGCAATGGAGAGCCAGGCCCTCCACAGGTTAACTTGGGTCGTATCGTCACTTAAGATCATGTTAGATTATGTTCATAACGCTAAACTTTAACTATAAAAAAATTTGAGGCATTCCAGACCGATAAAAATAGATAATAAATTAAAAGATACATGCTTTACTTCGATAGTTATAAATGAAGTGGCATACTCAATTAGTGCCGGAACCTCAACTATAAAAAAAAATCATTGGTATAACCGTAAACGATACATAAATACCTATTTACTTACTAGCAAGTGATATGGAAATATAATATAAAATTGATTCAACAAAGTATCTGAAGTATAAAGCAATCCATAAATACATTACTGACCACTTTAAAGGCTGAGTCACTACTGCAGACTTCAAATATGATTATATTGTTTCAAACAATTAATAAAAATACTACAGGAATTCACTTAAATATCAAAATCCTGTAAGTGTTGAATCATATTTATTTCCTGGTTATAGAGATTGGAAGGCAATCAGTATTCATAATAGATAAAATAATTTGTACATCAATTCTGTTTTTAATTAATTATATTATCTTTTAATTTAATTTTCCTGAATAAAGAAAATGCAGTAATTGCTCAGAGGTGGCATATACGGCCACAGCGACGATGGACGTGTGTTTTAGCATTGAAGAAAAGCATCATAATAAAACTATTGAATGGTAATAGAGCAATTTCTAGTGCCCTAAAACCTAATTGTTGAATATCTGACGTTAACTTTGTGGGTTAGTCTCTCCACTGGGCTCACTTTATTCACTATCATGGGCTACATCATCGCCTTAACAATAGGCGATATTGTTGCCTAATCTTAACCTACGGCGAAACCTATGAAGTGTAAATGATAAGACCTCCCTTCATTTAAACCGCATTTGCAGTTTCAGCAGGTTCATTTATTGCTAACATTTTTTGCGTAATACTAATAAAGGAATAAAAAAAGGATTACTTAGAGAGTATATATATATATATATATATATATATAGATACTTTAATATGATTATTATAATTTTCATTTTAATCTTATGTGCTAATAATATTGCCTCCTAAATGTAAAACACTTAAAAATGTCAGTAATCATGAGCTAACCACAATTCTCAAAATTCTTAATGATCAACACTCAAAAAGTTCAAAATCACTAATGGATCTATAGTAATGAGAACTTGCTTCATTAAGTCATTTTATATGGTAAGGTAAAGAAACATATTTAATCATAATGTCTATCATTTAGTACATGGTTTATAAAGGATTGTTCCTTTTGTTTTGAAGCACCTTATCAGTTTATTTTAGAATGCAAGGCCATCGTATGTCGAGGTCAGTATTAGGGGAAGCCTCTTGTCATCTGTCAGCCTCAAAAGCTGAAGTGAAGGGGTAAAAACCTTCAGATCCGAAAAACTCATAAGTTTGGTGAATAGTTGTGATTTCATACAATGTCTTATTTCATTTCATTGTTCAGTAACTTATAATAATAATAAAAACAATGACTTGTCTAAATTCGGGAATTTACATTGTTCATATAAATAAAAAAATTTAAGACTATCACGTAATACCATAATTTATACTTATCTATACACAATTTTACAAAATAATATTAAATTTAAAAACTCTAAAAGGCCTACATGTAAAACTATACTATTACTCATATAAGACCTTGTATTATAAAGTCACTATTCAAGTATTATATCATGTATATAACTGTAACAACATACTTTTGTAGGGTAGTAAATAATATTTCAGCTTTATACATAATAAGAAATCTAGAAATCCTTTAAACATTACAGTTCATTGACATTAAAATATGATAATAAGGTCAAAAGACTGAAAACAAAAAAGGGACAAAGCATATAATCTAAATAAAAAATGTAATAGGTAGAAATTTACTATATTAAGAATTGCAGGTTACTAATTCTTTTTTTCTACTTTATAGGTTTAGGGTTTTGGCAAGCGATGTAAAGGGATGATATGGTCCAATAAGGTGGAACACACTAAGCCTAGTAGAGAGGCTGGCTCTCTAGTACTGCTACTGGAACACACCTATACATATTTACTGACAGATTTTCAACTTCAGGAAATTAGCTAGCCAGCTGGGCATATAGTAAGTACCCTACCACCAGGCTGTATTTTATCATATTTTACTTCACCAGCAAACTCCAGATTATTTCACGCATTCAAACTAACATGTTTCCATACTAAGTTTGTAGGTTCTACCATTGAGCCATCTAAATAGCATAAAGAATAAAATAAAAGACCCTTATATTCCAATAAAGTTGAATATGTAGTTATCATAATATGAACAAATTGAATGTCCAAAAGTAATTGTTTTAATGTGCGAGACTAATTTGAATTTATTGGATCAAGTAATGTTTAATATAGTTCAAGGCTTGTTATTACAGAAATACAGGTATGTTGATAATCTATTAGTCTAGGGTAATATTTTCTTTATATAAGAAACATTCTTAATTGATTATTTCTACTAAGTCAGAAACTTTACACTTTAGAAAGGAATATCTCTAGTCACATTTAAATGTTCTTGAAGTTCGATTAACACTAAATGTTAATATTATTCTTGTTTGCAGCATTAAATATTTAATAGAGTCCTGACTAAAATTGTAATCATAGGACTTTGGTTGCAGTTCCTCACTGTAACGGCTCAATAGATCATGAAATTTTGTATGCACATTGTTATGAGTACAGACAAGAACATAGGCTATACTGTTCAGCCAGATAAAAAGTATAGTCTCTGAAGTATTCAAAAAATAATTTTAGCTTGCAAAAACTACATTAAAGTTAGAAGTAATTTATTTTAACATTTTTGGTCAAATAATGTAAATGTTATACAAGTGTATCCTTTGGAACCACATCATCTTTTGCCATGATTTGTTATATTTCTCACAATGGAAGTCTTTATAATAGGCATTAAAAGAAAGGTCACAGTCATTCATGAGGGAAGAAGCCATGCTTGTTTCTCTAGTTATAAAATCAGAAAGATGTCCTAAGATTGATGAGCGTAATGACAGTAGGAGAAACATGTTGCTTGTAAAACTGGTGATGCCTAAGAGTTCTCAAGTCACAGCTTAGTATCAGATGATGTAGTGTGAACATACCAGTTACAAAGTAAATAAGGCTGTTATGTAAAGTAAAGATAGCAATGTATGTATGTATGTATGTAAAGTTTCAATTGTAAAGATAGCAATGTTCATAACACTATGAATCTTATAACAATTTCAGCATTTGTGGGTATATTTATAAATACCTAATAGCTAGAACACAAAAAATCAACTTATTATAGCAATTTGTTAATATTTTTTATACATATAAACACCTACACACTAAAAATGCATGGTATCTAAACTGAATATTAATCTCTGTGTATGTAGCATATCAAATCACTAGAAGATATGGAAAGCATTATGTCTCTAAGCACACATAACATTAGTTTGGGATAGTATTGTGTCATTTAATAAAATTTGATTAGGAAAGCAGTTCTGGGCTGAACATGATTACAAAGAAACAATATGTTAGAATATTAGTGCATAATTGTATGAGAAATTTATCTAATTACCCTCTGCACTTTGTATTTAAAACTAGTCACATAATTCAATCATAAATAATTAGTTATGCTAATAACTACTTACAATAATAATAATAATAAGGTAATTATTAAATCCACGCAAGTAATTTGTTAAAAAGCATTAGTAGATCATTCACTCCAAGTATAAAGCAGAACATTTTATGTTAGAAATGTGATTTTATTCTACTGTAGGAACCCATTTATATCAATATTCTATAAACAGTTACAGGTGACACGCGCAATTGACTTTCCCCAAATAAAGGTACATAAATATAAAGCTCAAAGAATCTCATAAAACAATAAATTTGTATATTTTTATGCACACCATAATATAAATAGACTTGTCAATAATACCGGCAAAGAAAAACAATCGATCATGTAAAAACAAATTAATTAGTGACATATACAAACACAAAGTTAATAATACCAATACAAAAGTGGAATTTCATATTTAAAAAATAATTTGGATAAATTAACCTATACTAAGAAAAATAAGCAAAATCTAAAATATAGGACACGTGGCGGCCTTTTTCGAGAGACAATTTGCCCCACCCCTGATTCCCATATTTTATAAATTCACTCACAATGCAGTATTCACGACGATCAAATGTTGACAAACAATATTAATGAAATAAAGATGCTCCGTGACGAATAAACGATGCAAAATAAAATAAATTTAAAAATATCACAAAATTTCAGCACGTGTGCGGTAATTTTGGCAAACCGCAATAGTGAGGCTCAATGTTGTATTGTATAAATATTGAATAGATTGTATATTTTTTAATCGATTAGAAATATTTGAAATTTTACTTAGTAAATACTTTAACTTAATTTTACAATGTTCTGTATTAAAAAAATCTTTGTAATATATTAAAATACACAAATACATTAATAAATTAATACTATATGAAAGCGTCAATTGCAAATATGTTTGACTCTAAATTACTAGATTGTTAATTCTGTAAGAGATTATATAAATATAATATCTTTCAATACCCAGTCGTCAAAAGATTATGATGGATTATTTTTAAAATACTTAAGTTTATTTAGAAATAACTGTCTCTTTGGTATTCTATATACAATATTATTCGAACCCTATTTGTACTGAACTTGTACTCATATCTACTGTATTAAGAAGGGTACCATATAACGCTCATTTTATTCATGTAATTCACAAATACAGAAATACGATTGCACAAAAATTAAAACTTATTATGAGGAATAACCAATGATTGACATTATAAATTTAAAGATACGTTATCTTCATACGTATGGGAATCACAAGTATTGTGCTAACGCGCCCGTAATAATATTTCTGTGAATGGGGATTAAAGGATTATGACTGACATGCAAGAATTACTAATATGTTCTTAACAAACCAACAACGCGTCGCTTATTAACCTACGTATTTTTCTCATTGTCACAATGTACTTGGTACACAGTATAATGACGGTAAAGTATTTTATTAGATTTTATTAGAAGTGAAAAATTATTTGTGTAATACAAAACACTCGTTCGAGTAAAGTCGCCTCGAGGCGAGTAAGGAAGCGAATGTTGATGCGTAGTGATGTTTCATTTTTATGGTGTGATCTTAAGCACACACTAAGTTTTGATGTCCAGCACGTTCTGACGGAACAGAATTCAGAACACACAGAACCAATATTTTAAATTATTTTTTTTTGCACGGTCTTGTTCAGCACAACTAGTTCTTCGATTATATGTCTGAGAAATAATATTCTAACAGTATTTTTGTTTGGTCCTAATATTTTTAAGAGGCCACTAAATTCTAATATAAAATATATGTAATATACTAATTTGAGTTATTCTATATGTAAAAATCATGGCACGTGTAAATAAAATATACGATTTAAAAAGAAAATGTAAGTTTTGCATGTGTGGCGTCTTCATTGCCTCCGATAGCAAACTCTTTTGATAACCCGCTAATATTACTAATAAGGTTCAATTCGAATTCAAATAATAGAATGTGTTCGGAGTTGACGTTCCGACACGCTTCTTTGAATACGGGGATTTTACCCCGACCGCTAATAGTAAAACATGTACATTTAATTATAAATAAATACAGCAACCATATCATCTATCATGATGGTTTAATTTACTAAGACGTACTTCTGCAAACTGAGTGGTCTCACTATATAACGATCCTCAAACACGAATATGTAACCTTTTAGAAAACAAAAAGTGATATTCCAATTTTGGGAGTTTGCAACATTGCTTGGTTAAAAAAATGAAAAATATGTTGTCAGACATGAAATGATCAATATTTATTTTATTATTGTAAATCACTGTTAACGCAATAATGGATCACAGTATAGACCATATGCGAAATCAAATCACACTTGCTAGAACGGAAATAAAGAACTTGAGGTAGGATACCATGTCGCTACAACAGTTGTTGATTTTTTTGCTTAATAACTATTTACTATTTATAGGCAACAGTTAACTGCTCTTAAACATGAACATCTGAAGGAGATAAAATTTATTAAAGCTGTGTTTAAAGATCTACGTTGTTCCACGTGCGGGGACACAGGTACGTATTTTATCTTTGTAATAAATTGCTTCCCAATGCGATTTATGACTTATGAGGCTTTTGGGCATCACAACGATTACAGGGCTTATGAGAATCGATCATCACTACGATTACAAGAAACAAGCCTTTGAAATAAGTCACTGGTTTGTATCCCTACCTAATTTTAAGATTTAAATCTCTACGTGTCTCAATATTTAGTATGCATGTAACATTCATGTTAAAACCAGGTGGTCCGGTAGAAGTTGTTTTGCTCCTTTCGGTAATTAGTAAGTTGATCACAATTTAATCTATTCTGTCATGGAATAGTTATGAAACAAAAAAAATATATTAGATGATTTTATCTTCTATCTATTGTATGATCACAAACTGATGTACACACAATTTTTATATATAACAATGAAACTGATTTTTTACTGATAAGAAATATCAGTGAAGGTATATATGAATTATATCCGAGGTATTTTATATTTTTTATGGATATGAGAAGAAATTTTCTGTTATTATAATAATGTCTGGTACACTTGATTGAAGAAGGCATTACTTTGTAGAATTCCATCATTAAATATTGAAATACTTTGCACTTCTGCTTGGAATTGATTGGACCACTGAAGTTATTGGTTGTTGGTTGACAGACAGTGAAACCAAATGTGCGTATATGACACTATCAATTATACATGTTTTCCTACATCACAACATTCTCAGCTTCAGCTCGCATGACATTATCAACAGTGATCAAGTAATCCCGAGTAGAAGTGCAATAAATGTAAATAATGTCTGGTAAAGTAAATTAAGTAACTACCTACATTCAAGTGCTGTGAGTGCTAAGTGCCAGCACTTGAATGCATCTGCTGGTTCACATGATTGGTTGTTGTCACACCAAAGACATCACTAATGATGTAATTATTTTCAGTCAGGCCAAGCACTCAATGATCCATCTGCACTGGTTTCCCATTCTCCTATCTCTATACCATTTTGGTGAAAGATTGTAACAAGTGAAACAAGAAAAATCACACTTAATGAGCATTAGTTTTTTTTTTTTTTTTATACTTAAGGTTTAGCATTATGGCCATGATCTCACCTGATCTTAAGTGACGATATGGCCCAAGTTGGTAGACAAGCTAAACCTGTGGAAGAACTAGCTCTCAAGTGCAGCTGCCGGAACACACCTATTGGTATTTGGCAGCAGGTATTACAACTTGAGGGTGGTAGCTAGCCAGGGGGGCATTAGAAAAAGCCCTACCACCTACCACCACTACCGCCATGCTAGTGTTAGGAATGGAGCTAATCTGCACATGTTACTATATAATACTGACAAAAAAAATTGTTTATTTCAGCTACAGTTTTACATAGCAATGAAATTAATGAACATGCCAGCATTTCTGCGGAAAATAATGAACTGATTTCTTATCGGCCTATTGGTGTGATAGAAACACCATTTCAGAATAAGAGAGGAGTACCTAGACAACCAACTGTAGCATCTAAATCAAAAGGCACAGTGGTGATTGATGTGGAAGTTTTTAATAATCCTGAACATGCTTTGAGTGGTTTGGAGGAGTTTTCCCATATGTGGTAAGACTTTCTCCCGGAGTTTAACATATTTATGTTTCTTTTTTTTTCTATAAGATAAAGTTTTTTTTGTTGTGGCCATAAACTCACCTAGTATTAAGTGATAATACCGCCTAAGTTGGTGGACACACTAAACTAATGGAGAGACTGGCTCTCAAGTGCAACTGCCGGAACACACCTATTCATATTTGGTGGCAGATTTTCAATTTGAGGGTGGTAACTAGCCAGGCAGTCACTAAAAAAAACCTAACCACCAACCACCATGCTATCATGTGCTCCTACCATGTTTTCCTTAACCAAAAGCTCAAGCTTATTGTAGGTGAATTTGAACTTGCATCTCTTGACATGGTATATGTACACACTACCTCTGAAATATCATCACTTAAATTTGTCTGTAATGTAATGTTATTTAGTTGATATTTTTAAACTCAGATACATTTTTACTTATTGGCTTTTTTAAATCAATATAGTTATGCTATGTGTATTTTATAGAGATTTTCATTATTATGACTAGTTTATTGAACAAATTTTCATATAAAAATACTGCTGTGGGACTTGTAAAGTCTAAGTGGTATACATTGTGGTTACTAAAAAATATGTTACATGTATGAGCCAAACTGCTGTCAAATAAAAGCTACTATTTAGTGAAACATGTTCATTCCAAATAGCTGGTATTGATTTGA
Organism: Actias luna; assembly: GCA_039707435.1. NCBI lineage: Eukaryota > Metazoa > Arthropoda > Insecta > Lepidoptera > Saturniidae > Actias > Actias luna. Next base: position 7,609,011 of record JAZHAC010000018.1, on the reverse strand, counting down.
TATTTGATTGGCTGTACAATTCTATAGAACTACTGCAGAGTTATCACTGCGCCAATTAATAAGCATACTACAATCCAAAACAAGTGTCCCCAAGGAGAAATCATACCTGTCTGGAAGCTTATAGCCAACTCAAAATGTACCAGCTGAACCTGAAACATGATAAACCAGAAGGGAAACACATCAAGGACATATCACCATGTGCCTGGAGATTGTGACTCCTAGTTGTTTTTTTTATGTAATAGTGTGCAAACAAGCAAGAACACTAGAGGAATCTCAAGTGTATTGCCGGCCTTTATTTTGGAGCGACTGGCTTTTAAGTACAACGGCCGGAACACACCTATAGGAATTTGGCAGCAGACTTTGAACTTGAGAGTGGTAGCTAATCAGGCGTGTAATAAGTAAAGCTATGGTTTCGTCAAGACGTTTCCCTTCGCTGAAATCTCAGGCTTTTGAGGCTCAGAGATTTGAGGTCATGTTATAAATTACATACTAAACAAAATTATTTTCCAGGATAATATTTCATTTTCATGCAACTGAGAGTACAAATGTACCTGCTAAAGTGGCTCCACCAAGGCTTGGAGGCGAACGGCGTGGCGTGTTTTCCACAAGATCCCCTCACAGACCATGCCCAATTGGACTGTCTCTTGTACAGATAGACAGCATTGAAGGTATACATATCTTCTCTATGTAAAGTAATACCTCGATTTATGGTAATTTGAAAGTTACATGATTTATTTTCACATTTTTATTCCTCTTGTACAATTACTTGTACTTGTACTTATCCAACTTGTACTTTTAAATCTAGTGTTAAGTATGAAAAATTATTATTTTATATTAAAAACTATCTATCGCTCACATTTGATTTGCATAGTCTTGTGTGTTAACTAGTATGACTCTCATTCACTGTATGTATTGCAGAGTTATGTAAAAATACAGTTGTAATTTTTAAGTCTCACCTTGAAGATGTTGTAATTGACATTTAAAAATGTAATGTAATTTTGTAGTGACATTTGTTTAAGTGTTTATCTTGCCCTGCTGTCTTATTTTGAAATAAATCCATGCTATGTTGTTGCTACAAACAACTTCTGAGATTTTTGAAATATACAAATTTATGTAAACAGTCGAATGACACTACTCTATGTTATGTATGCTATTTGCTATTCACTGTTATATATATATGTTGCATGTTTTGAAGTAATGATAGTGCAGTTGTAGTATATACAGACCCTGCATCAATGGACTTGTGTTCGAATCCCTGCAATCAGACTAAGCTTTTTCAGTGAAGAAAAAACATTGACATTAAATTATAGCATAGTCGTAGGACTTCTTGAATAATCACTCGGTTAACTATAACCTTCAAGCTGAATATCTGCTGCCAAATAGCTATACGTTTGTCGCGGCAGTTACACTTGAGAGGTAGTCTCTCCACTAGGCTTAGCGTTCATCCAGCCGTAGCGTAAGCCATATCATCATACAACATCAGATAAGATTACGGCCATAACTCTAATCCTATAAAGTAAAAAAACTAGCTTTTTAAATTATGATCTTTCAGTGGCCATACATGATTAATAAATTAATTTATTAAAAATGCATATTACAGGTAACAAAATACACTTCCTAGGTGTAGATATGGTCAATGGGACGCCGGTAATGGACATTAAGCCGTACATTCCGCAATATGACTACCCAGTTTCGTTTGGGGAGAATCCACTGCCGTTATTAATTCGACCACCAACAGAAGGAATAAGCGACGCAACAGAGGCTCTTGCGAATGTGGGCCTCGATGACCCGTTCCATGCTGCTAGGTAAGTTAGAATTATATTTTTATTTGTGTTTTATTTACAAAACTGAAATCGTTACTAAACAAGAGCCTTTTTTTATATATGTCATCGCGAGGTCCGAATTTTCAGTACAAGTAACAACTAAAATAATGAGAATTATTAATAGTTCATTAAGACATTGAAAATTTCATTAAGAAATTGAAAATTTCATTAAGAAATTGAAAATTTCATTAAGAAGCGATGATAGCTGAATAGTAATGTCTACGGATTCCGCGTCAAGGGGCGTGAGTTCAAATCCACCTGCAATGGGCTGGAGTTTTCGATGAAGGATAGCATCGTGAGGAAACCATTGCATATAATAGGACTTTTTCTAATGCCCACTTGGCTAGCAACCACCCTGAAGTTGAAATTCTGCTGCCAAATACCAATAAGTGTGTTGCGGCAGTTGCACTTGAGAGCCAGATCCTCCACAGGTTTAGTGGGTCTACCAACTTAGGCCATATCGTCACTTAAGATCAGGTGAGGTTATTATGGCCATAATGTTTACCGAAAAAAATAAAAAAAAGGAGAGGTTAGTAATAATTACGAAATGAAACTATAAGGTATTAAATAAAACACCTGGGCACGACACATATTGTGTTTATGTCGATACTGAATACAACTGAAGTATCATGTAACGCTCGCCGAGCGAGTATAGCAGTAACGCGTTGACTATATAACTCTCGCTCCATTAGTCGACTCGAGCCCACTTTACCCAAACAATCTTTAGATATCCGAGCGTTTGAGCTCGGTCTCATACAATGCCAATAAAATAAACTGTTCCGTGCGCCTAAATCAGTCTACACATCAAACTCGCCGACCCACCGACATGAGTCGTCGATATTTTTGTCAGCAGCTTCACATCTCGTTCAAGCAGAAAAACTTTGCCGGCTTCACGAAATCAGTAACATTTTTATTACAAAACAAAATTGAAAAAAAAAATACTAACACGTCACTATAGCTTGAGTGTCGAGTGTCGAGTGTCAAATGAGCGCATACGCAAGTCGCCCACATAAATCTTTTGAAACAAAGCCGCCGAGCTGTGTCGGTGTATTTAATGTATAGACTGTTTAAAGAAGATTTCACTTAAAAGAAACGACTATATCTCGACCAAATTACTGTACCAGCTCCTGATGGTAAATACTTTAGTTCACAGAAAAGATGACCGTCGGCTACAAACGTAGAAATACATTGAAAGTCGAATAATCTTGTGACAGAACAGTTAAAAATATAATGAATAAGATTGTGAGGTTTACTATTTCTTAGTACACTTTTATGACAGTTAGGTCTCGTAATTTTTAACCACTTGTCGTATAAACGTCGCGAAGGTCCATGCACTAAGGTTACACCTTAGTAACAACTGTAATACATACTTTCATAAATAATTAACACCCATATATATAACTGAGAATAATGCTGATGACACAGTGTGGTTTCTAGTGAGTAGATTAAGTGGGACTTTCTATCACTGCCTCATAAATAAATATTTACCCATTAAATGTTAAAATCAATTCATTTTTTTTAATATTTCAGCTTTTTTGTTAGTTTATTTACTGGTAATTTATTTACAAATATACTTTAATTTACTTATTCTTTCTGTTCCAGTTCTTATGCAACACCAATCAGTATAAACACTAATGGTTCACCTTCAAATTCACAATTCGAAGATGATTTGCCTTCATCAGTATTGAATCAAAGCAATTACATGACACCTATATCTCCATCACCTGATGAATCTCCATCTAATATTGACATAGTGGATGGTAACTTTAATGCCCAGTCACCTATCCGAAGATCTGATACAGAACGAGGTTCACCGGATGGCCAAGAAAGGTTTACACCTCCACAAACAGCACATATAGCCCATATAAGAAATGATGGGATAAGAGTAGCCTCTTGGATTTCAAATCCGCCGGTGCAAACATATGAAGTAACATTTACTGAGGAGGCATTTAACAGATTGCATGAATTAATCGGTGACAGAGCTCAGACATTTAAAAATAACATAGAAAGCTTGCTCTCTGAAGATCCGAGGTCTAATTACGTCAGAAATCGATATCCAAATCACGAATACTGTTGTGTGTTAGAAGATTTGTCGATAAGTTGCGTGTTTGATGAAGGTTCCAAACTTTGTACTATAATAGCCGTGAGGAATTCTGAAGATTTGCAGCAAACATAAAGACTATTACTTAATTAAATATTTATTGAGATAAAAATGCAATTTTCTTAAAAATGAACGTCACTATAAAACGTACGGTACAAAACAACCGGTAGATTAATTATTTTTATAAAATAGTACATTCTTTCCTGAACCAAATCCACCCACGGTGTCTGAAACTAGTAACTCCATATATCTAAATTTTATTCCGTGTAGTTTAATCGTTTTAGTGCTATTATCTCGTAACCAATCTATACGACCGGAAAGTGGAGTCCAATTTTTTCCATCTGTAGAAGTTCTATACTGCACTTGTAGGAATGTACCATTTCCAGCATCATCTCGAGGTATGTATTCCATTTTATCAATTTCGTAAACAGATTCTAAATCAAAATTGAGTGTTATTATTTTTCGTATTTCTGGATCAGCTTTACCGAGTTTGCCCCAATTTGTATGCCACATTGTTGTCATATCGCAATCAGTTAAATTGCAGATTTCTTGAGATGGTTGACATGGCAAGTTACAAGTAACTGTAACTCCCTTGACAGTGTGTTTATAAGGGTCCTCTTTAGTTTTAACCGTAACATATGAACTCCATTTCGAAATATTGTTGTTGGTAGCTGAACGAATTCTAAAAACGTGTTCGGTATCGTATTTGAAACCCTCAAACTGGAACGTGTTTCCGATAATATTGCTAAATATGTATCCATCTCTTTCAATTTCATAATAATAAGCGTTGTCAACTTCGTTCCATTGCAGTGATATAGAAGTGGCAGTTATTTTATCACTTACCTCAGCTAAGTTTGATGGTGCATCTAGGGATATATCAAGATTTGAAGCACTTCCAAATATTTCACTTTCGTTAGTATAACCATTGACCTTTAATTGGATTTCATTCAATGTTACATCAATTTTCTTAATTTTAACTAATACAAATTGCTGCAATAATGCATCTCGTCCCATATCACTAAGATAAGGGTTTACAATAAAATCTTTTTTGAAGAAATAAACATTCACATTTTCTTCGTATTCTTCATCTGTATTAACCCTCTTTATAGGTATCGAAGATCCATTTATAGCAAGTTTTAGATCTTTTACGTTATCAGAGGCCATTATTTGCAAAATAGTTACTTTCTCTTTAGTCATAACATCATAAGAACCGGTAGTTTTTTCTATATGAATGTACAAATTTTCGTAATCATTCGATGCAGGTCCAACAACCGAAACTTTAGTCTGTGCATAAAAGCCGTCGAGATAACCAGTAGATATGCCATCGTCTTCATACACCGTAAAATTACTTTCCCCATTTGGGTAAATAAGAAACATTCTTTTATCTCTTTTTATTTCGTAAATGTTGTTATTAGGTTCGGTTATAGGTATTACGGCACCATCTTTAATAAAGACCGGTATTTTCCAAAGTGGCGCAATGAAATTATTGTAAATCTTCCCGCCTTGATATTTGTCACCCGTAAATAAATCGATCCAAATTTGGTTTTGGTCTGGTAGATAAATACCATGACGTAATGAATTTCCAGGTGTAGATTCCAATTGGTCATAAATAGGTGCAACTAATATATTCGGACCCCACATAAACTGATACTGAGAATCTCTAGTATAAGCTAATGTTTCTTTTGGGAATTCTAATAATATGGCTCTTACCATAGGTAAACCGTGTGTGACTTCATAGCCAATAGTATAGTTATAAGGCATTAACATTGATTTCAGTTTCAAATAAGCCCTGTTGATATTTGTTGCTTCGCTGTCGAAACTAAAAGGATATTTTGGAATATTTCCCCAGCCATCCATATTTAACTGCAACGGCGTAAATGTTTTCCATTGGTAGTCGCGAACATTTACATTTTTCAACTTACCACCATATATTCCATCCATATCAGATCCTACTATAGGTTGTCCTGAAAGGCCAGAACCTATGTATGTGGGAATATGAAATCTTATGTATTCCCACTCACCGCCTGTCTGATCACCACTCCAAATTCCTGAATATCGTTGCGTACCGGCCCATCCATCCACCATTATTATTACAGGTCGCGAACATAACTTTGTACTTTTATTAAATATACTTGTTGCATTTTCAACAGCATTCAATCCAAACGAGTAACCACTGCCTATCCAAGCCACATCACATTTGAGTGCAACAACATTAGCTACGCCTACTTCTTTAGAAAGATCTCTTTCCCCCTTTTTTGGATGTGTAGGATCTGAAGGTTCTAATGTTGATTCAGTCCAAAGTGCAACTTGCACTCCATTGTCATTAGCATAATCTGTAAAACTCTTCAAATTCGCTATATCACCATCTAAAGAATCCGTTTGTCCGTAGCCCGAACCGTAACCGTCGTTTGGTATAAACCAACCAAGTGGCATGTCGTATTTTTTATACCTGTCTATCATCGCGCGTGCAGAAAACTGGTAGTTATTCTTTTCACCGTTTAACGATTCCAAAATTCCTACTTTATTATCCATTTCATTGGGTTTGTAACTTTTGTAATAAAATCCGTCTTCAAATTGGATAGCACGTGGTGTTCCTGCATCTACTTTTACCCAATAGTCTCGATTGAACGCATTTAAATGCGCTTCGTAAAATATAAATTCAGGTATAAATATTGGTTTTCCAGTAAGTTCATAGTAATCGTTTAAAATATCTTTCGGCTTTGGATTTATGAAGAAAAATGCGTCATAATATTCTCCAGTGTGTGTTGTTTCAGTATTATCTTTAGAACCAAAGTCATAAGTTCCTGGTTGCCATGTATTTCTTAAAATACCGTAACCGTACGAAGACCAATAAAATGGACAAGGAGATGTAACTCCACCATCTGACCAACTATTCGTGTTAACAATTTTTATAATTTCTCCTTTATGACTAAACCTTCCATTTTGCATTCCACCGCCGAAAAAATATTCATCTTTATTATTGTTACACACTTGTGTAATTTTACTATCACCATAAGAAAGTGGTTTTATTTCTTGAAAAACAATTTTATCCGTTCGTTTGTCATGAACTACCATAGTACCGGTATTCTTAAGAAAAATAATTATAATTTTGTGAGTATTAACTTTGTAACATTCATTGTCTTCTTCAAGGATGGAAGCTTCGAAAGCTTTTTTGTTGTAATCACTTGTTTTCTTTATATTGATTTTTGCTTTTTCATCAGGATTATATGGCTCAGGATATTCATGAAACTCTCCAGTTGGTGACATATAATATCTGAAGACATGACAATTTAAAATAAAAAGTTTGCTGGTTTCTCCCGTTTTATATTTTATAACATATTCCGTGTCAGTCTTTGTGATTGATTCGATGTTTCCAACTACTTTATTTACAGACATTTTTTCCTGCTTATTAATAAATATGACCGATGTTTGGAAATCTGTAATTAAAATTTATACATGTTTTTATATTATGAAATTGTATAAGGAAGGAAAAGTCACTACACTACATAACCAAACATTATAAACACATGTATGAAATGTAAAAAAGTTTCAAAACTGTGCCAATTAAAAATCGCATAAAGTGTGATACGAGTTCATAAAAGATTTATTAGTAATATTGGTTTTTGCCGTGACAATCGAAGCATTGACAACTATTTATTCCATTTTATGTAATTAATTTTCCATTTTATAACGTCTTCCTATATGATAGACTAGTCTTTCTTTTTGTCGAGCCGATAAGCAAGAAAAGAGAATTTAAATACTTTTGATTATGCTGTTATCAGATTCGTTAAGGAAAGAACATAGTTTTCTCAATAATAATTGTATTGTCAATTACATATACTTTAAACATAAAAAAAAGGTAGTCCTCCGTTGCAAAAGACATGGCAGGCATAGATTTGAGTATAATTTCTCCCGCATTAGGATTCTAGTCTTGTATGAGTACAATACAAACATATAAGCTGTAGACACAATAACTACCAGACTCGGTATAATAATTTCTCGGTCACAGAAATAGTTTCCTTTTATAATAATCGAATTCACAGCAGCCTGTGCGGTGGCAGCGACGAAGCATATTCATACACTGCTAGGCTAATCGTGTATTTAGGTAATTGTTATTCTACTATTAAAAAAAACTATCTTTTCTAAAGTATATTACATTATGAAGGACTATTATATTATATATTCATAGGTAATTTCTAATCGCCTGAAGTCACCAAGCAAATTCTATTTATTAGTTTGTGTTTCGTATGTTGTACCAATTACCCCTATAAAGCAGTGTACCTTCTAATAGTGATTTTATACCATCTATAGCAAAATTGTAACTTAAAATCAGGTTGTTAAATAATTACATAAATAACAAAATCTCTATTGATTAATTTGTTCGCCCGTTATTATTATTTAGCTTGTGATTCTTTTAGAAATAAATTACATCTTACACATTTACATTTACTGTCATACTAATACTATAAATGCGAAAGTGAGTTTGTTTGTTTGTTACGCTTTCATGCTTAAACCGCTGAATTGACTGTGTTGAATTTTGGCACAGAGATAGATGGGATCCCGGAGACGGAGATAGGTTACTTTTTCTCACAAAAACCTTATTGGAAGTGAGGTAAATGAGAGTAATAACTTTCTATGAAACTTTATTGCGTCATCCGATTTGTTTTAAAAAATCAATAGTAACGCGAGCGAAGCCGCACCTAAAATCTAGTATATAATAAAAAAGAATAAGTTACGCAGTAAATAGTACTTATTATTTTATTGTTACATCGAAACAAAGGTAGTTTTTTATTATATGCAACAGATAACTATTTCTAGAGTAAAAAAATACGCATAAAAATATTAACGATCTCTTAGGACAAGCCTTAGTACAGATATCAAGAGCTGCCACAAATAATCGTTATATCAAACAACATTATTAAAAAAAAATAGGAAAAAAATCGAAACACCTAAATAGATTAGTATAATAAAACGAGTTTAATTATAAATGCTTTCATGAGATCTTGGCAGATTAAAGTTGCTTATAAATGAAGAAAAAAAGTTAAAGATTAAATTAAGAATATGCGCTTTCGGAACTTTAATATATATATTAAATAGTGCGAAGATAAAAAACGTTCAAACATATTTATATCTGACAAAAGACTTCTTTTGTCATTAATGTAATCCTTACATATAAAAACTGACGTATCTGTCTACCAGTTTAGTTACCTAAAATAACCACTGAATTGATAAGCATGTGTTTCTCTTTTAAAGGTAATATATTCGCTGCAAAGTTTTAACTATTAATTTTGTTTATTTAGGCACTATTTGACAGCAAGGAAGGGTGGTCAACCCGAAGATGAATTATAGTAAAAACGCCCCTATCAGTACACAAGTATGTAGCTGTGAGGAAAAAATGTTTTACATACTTACATGATTTAAAAAAAGAGAATATTTGAGTGATAAAAATTGCACTTATATTTGTATTTTTTTTATCTAATGTTTTAATGATATTGAGAGCAATATTACAAGACACGGCCACAGAACCGTGGGCATGTACACGTATTGAGTACACTACCAATACGAGTACAATAAAACAAATGTACTATATGTATACCGACAACAAACAGAAACAATTTAAACGGCATGTAAATGATATTATCACTTATGTATTATTTGCAAGCAAGGACACAAAACTACAAATAACATACAGTTTTTATTAAATTAACGGATAATTTAATATAATACATATTTTTTTAATACAACAAACAAATTTTTGTTTGTCTCTGCCTCGAAGCATATGTTTATAAATAGATATGGGAAAAAAGCTAATGTAGAATATGGAAACGTCTTCACAATGAAATACCTACGATCCATAAGCAAATACGAGTTAGTTTTGACAAACGTCAAGCATTGACAGAATTGTTTTTTTTTTTTCTATTATTGCTTTTATATTTTAATACGAATACTTCAACAAGTGGACCAAAAAATTAAAAGGTATCGTTTTATTGATTTCAAACTTGGTTAGCGTACACAAGTACGAACATTACCGTATTTGAAAAAAAAAAAAACACTTCTTCTACTTTTCTCATATCAATTAATCTACGAAGTTTCTCACAGCATCTTCATTCGCTTCTTCCAGCTTATAAGTAGAATAGTAGTTCTGAGACGCGTCCCAAAGGAAATACCCGTCGAAGAGGTATTTGCATCCATCAAAGAACCGAACTTCCCTGTCCGTGAAGTACATCGTATATACCATACCTTCACCAAACAAAATTATGATATGGTTCTTGTTGGCCTTGATCGCACGCGGGAAGGTAAAGAAATCTCGTTTACCTCAGTCTGCGGTCTCAACGGCGTCACAGTCGAGATGGCGCATAAAAAACACGCCCCGACTCAGTGCCACAACTGCCAGGCATATGGCCATTCCGCTAGGAATTGTCACATAAAGCCTCGATGCGTCAAATGTCTAGGTGATCACTCCATTAGAGAGTGCACACGCATGCCTGAACCAGTCGAACCTCCCAGCTGCGTCTTATGCGGCAAGGCCGGGCACCCAGCGAATTATCGCGGCTGTGAACGTGCTCCAAGCACGACACACGCTCGCGGCCCTCACCGTACACTGCGGCAGGCTCCTACGCAGACGACACAGTTATCTTCAATTCGGGCAGGAATACGATTCACGTATACTACTGCGTCCAAAGGGCCGTCTCTACATTCGGGTCCTGGTGCCTTACATGGCGCATAGGAATTAACCCAGACATAAGCACGGCTATCATGTTTGATCCTCATGCGAGGAAGAGCATAAAAAGAACATTACACCTTTTCGGCATCAATATCCCTTGGACTTAACCAAACTAAAATACCTTGGTGTAGTACTACACAGGCACCTTATCTTTAAAAAACATATAGATTAAGTACAGAAAAAAAGCCTCCAGGGCTATGGTTCCACTACGCAATATAACTTCCTCCAAGAGCAAAATGTCACTCAGGCATAAGCTCATAATATACGAAGTATGTATCCGTCCCATAATTATATATAGTTGTCGTGTATTCGCTCTCGCTTCGCGAACCACCCTTCGCAAACTACAAGTGTTGCAAAACAGATTTAAAATGCCGAACTTCATCCTAACCTCAAAATAGTACACGCAGTTAGCTACACTTCGAATCCGCACGCCAAAGGTTTTGCGCGCCGGCCACGTAATTGGTTCTCCGACCCCGTCGATGAAATAACGAGATTAATCGCGCTGCTCCCTGCCGTCTCCTCCAATCGCACGTGTCCGCGCAGACGCCCGCGTAACCGCCGTCCTCGCCGCCGAGGCCGAGTGCATAATTTCGGCCCCAAAAAGTTCGGTGAAGCTGTCAAATACCTTGGGGCTAATAGCGTATGACAGTTTAAAAAAAAACAGTTGACAGCTAACACTTAGCAATAATCTCAATATTGAAGTAGTGTTCTGTTTTTCAGTAAGGCCTGTGAAAGATGCTCTTTTATGTGATGTGATGAAATTACCGTATTTTAACGTGCGGTAGTCATCACTCGGCCGTATGATATACATTATGTAATATGAAGGCCGTATTACCGTAGGAAACGGTATTTACCGTTCTTTTTGGCAACTCTGCGTTGTGCACAAAACAATTTAGTGATATTCTATATATAACGATGAATCGAATTCACTCGATGTTTATAGTACGATGCATCTAATTCACTCTATGTTTATAGTACGATGTATCAAATGGTTCGATGTTTTGAAAAACTCTCGGTTACTCGTGGAGGGTGTCTTACTAGGGATGTCGACTTAGAAAATACATCGATGTTTCTATTTAATGTAATACATCGATTCGAAACATCAAGTATTTGGTAACATTGCATTACAAAGCTGTAATCATCTCAGACAAATTTATACTATACCCATTTATTATTATACCCATAATTTTTAATCATCTATTACTGCCACAAAAGTACTTTACTTATCCACACGCATGTTTTGTATTAAACCATATTCATAGAATCTAGGTATATAAGAAAAAAAACACTGATAAAGTTATTGTTTATTTGAAAATAGCCAAGTGGCAATATTCTTTGTTTTAATTACAAAACTACAAACATTATGCAAATCTTAGATTTTCGAGAGCACCGTTAAATAAAAGTAAATAAATAAATAATGTTACATAAATACAAATAAATCGTGTTAAACCCGTTAAAGTTATTTATTTTCAAAGTGTAAACAAAATAAAAGTCATCCACAATTATAGACATTTCGGTTCTATACTCAGTGTTTTATTGAAAGACTTTGCAAAAACAAAAGTTGATTTCAACGTTTCTTTATGCTTTAGTAAAAAACGTTCAAATGGTACTGAAGTTCCCACTATCGTCAAGAATTTGTAAACAGTTGCATAAATCTTAGCAAGCTGAATTTTCAAATAATTTCAAATTTCCAATGGGTTCTCATTGAATCTTCCTACTGGACTACGCAAATATATAGACAATTTATGAATAATAGCAACGTCAGACTTCGCAGTTTTCCAGCCCTTGTGGACTAATTTTTGGTAATCATCACACAAAGTTGTCTTCTGGTTTGTCAGCATGATCTGAAGAATCAAATTCCACGGCCTCATTTTTTATTGTTGTTTTCATAAATTAACTCTTTCTTCTTCAAAGTTCTGTATTTTGCGAGATCAATAAGTTGTAATAAATACGTATAATCCTTTGCTGGCTAGCTATCTATTGATCGATGTTTAATGACAATATATCGATAATCGAGTAGATTAACAGTTTTTCAAAATATCGGAGCGTTTCGATGTAAGTATTATAAACGTAGAGTAATTCGATGCATCGATGTATATCGAATATTTTTAGCTGCTATTGTGTTTTTGGTGTACTGTTGTCACATTAATTTTTGTAATATTTGACTAGTCACGGTTCATCTGTGAAAGTTATATTAAAAATTAATCGAATCATTAAACTTTTGCAAGTAAAAGAACATTCACGGTAAAGTTTCGATCAGTTTGAACTATTTATTAAATTTGCTTGGATAAATCGCTTGGTCACTCTAACCTAACGACCGGGTAATTGTTTTCTATTTTAGATGTTTTTAACACGTTCAGAGTATGATCGCGGTGTTAACACCTTTAGTCCTGAAGGCAGGCTGTTCCAAGTTGAATACGCTATCGAAGCTATTAAACTGGGTTCAACAGCTATCGGAATATCAACATCGGAAGGTGTAGTACTGGCGGTAGAGAAAAGAATTACATCTCCGTTGATGGAACCAACTACTATTGAGAAAATTGTGGAAGTGGATCGACACATCGCTTGCGCAGTGTCAGGGCTTATGGCAGATTCTAGGTGCGATAAATATTTTTTAGATTTTTAAATTGTTTTAGGCAGACGGGAACTAGTACCGTGTTAGTAATACTACGTATTGAATGCTAGCATACAATTTGGTCCACTTGGCTGTTTCTTTATTGGCGAAAATATACATTTACATACATTTGCCTACAATATGCAGGGCGTGTGGAACTTTAAGATCAGGGGCACCATCAAATATCCACTAAAAAGATTCTGCAAGGACCCAGAATGCCCCCTATTAACTAGAAATAATTGACTAGTTTTGTACTACTTGGAGTTGGTCCACTTGGTATAGGCAAACATAAGTTCTCTACAGCAATTAATACTAAATGTTTGTTTTAAGTATAAAAACATGTAAAATGATATCTGCAAATGTACCAAAATAATTATGAGATATTTTTCTCTTTGTGACATACATCATTATACTATTATTTTACTCAAGGGTTTTATGTATTTAAAAGAGTTTACAAATTGTTTTGCAATGGGATGTAGTAAAATATTTAATCTTAAATGACAGTGCCATTGGGATAGAGATCTGCTAAATTTACATAATTATACAGGTTTTTGTATTGTAGAGGTTGTTTTTCAAAGATATAAGAGATTACAATCTTTTTGAAAACTATTTCATAATATTTTAAATAAATTATGATTTGTTTGTAAGAAAGAAGGTTGAATCAGTTATATCCAATTGATGTTGATTACCAAGAGTTGATTCAGTAATAGGCTGCATAATTTCATTGATAAAAGTGTTAGATTCAATAGTATTTTTAAGAAATGTTTAATTATATTAAATTGTTTTCTTTCCAGGACATTAGTTGAGCGTGCTCGAGTGGAATGCCAGAACCATTGGTTTGTATACAATGAAAGAATGAGTGTAGAGTCATGTGCACAGGCTGTATCTAATCTCGCTATTCAGTTTGGTGATAGCGACGATGACAGTGGAACTGCTATGTCAAGACCATTTGGCGTAGCTGTTATGTTTGCTGGTAATTTAAATTTGCTATACAATTTTTATAATTGAAAGCATTATTGCTGTTTTGATTTTTAACATAATATCGAGTATTTGAAATCAATTAATTTTGATTGTTGTATACTTAACACAAATGAGGGATTCAAATATCAATTTTAATAGTAATTCATATTAGTTTCAGCGGACTTAGGAAATAATGGGAGTAATCACAGTAACTAGAATTTTGGTGGAAACTTAATCTGGAGGGGTCTGCTTTTAATTTTAACACATAAACTTTATTTGAACTTATACTTTTTATAGTTATTCTGCAGAAGTGAAGTGAATTATATATTTCTGGACCCATTAGCAATCCCCTTGCCTACACCTAAAATATTTTCACATATTTAATATTATCCCACTGTACAAATATGGATAATTTTTCATTTTAGGTATTGATGAGAAGGGTCCCCAGCTCTTCCACATGGATCCAAGTGGTACTTTCGTGCAGTATGATGCTAAAGCAATTGGATCAGGCAGTGAAGGAGCTCAGCAGAGTTTAAAGGTAATATTTTTGATTCAATGACATTCGTAACAACTTAAAAGTCGAACACAAATTTAGTAAGATTACCAATTCATCTTCCGTACAAAGGAAAGGGATATTACCTGAACACAGAATAGTGCATTAGTGTGTAGAGTAGAGTATTTATCTTGGACTACTTAATTTCTAAATTTAACAAACGAAACCTTGATTTTCTTTTGTAAATGTAATTACCATATTTACAGGAAATTTACCACAAATCGATGACTCTGAAGGAAGCAATAAAGTCAGCTCTGACAATCTTGAAGCAGGTTATGGAAGAGAAACTGTCAGAGTTAAATGTTGAATTGGTAACAATGACTCCAGGATCCTTATTCCACATGTTCACCAGAGAGCAACTCGCAGAGGTTATCAAAGATATACCTTAAGTTGTTGTAGGTAGTTGAGGAAGTATATAGCTGCTTTATAACATAATAAATTTGTGAAAAAATTAGAAAAGTTCTATTTTATACAAAATTAAAATAGATGGCACAGGGTTGAGATTTCATACAGATGTTATATACATATAGATTGAGTGGGTATATAAAGTTTATAGCATGAGACTCTGTGTATAATATAATTTAGTTAGCATGTATAAGTGAAATAGGTTAACAGATTTGCCACCATTAAGTTCAGATTAAATAGTATATATCGAAAGTTTAAAATAATTTAAAACAATAAATGACTCATTACAAGGCATTGTGATATCATGCCAGTACTAAATTTCACTGATTAAAATTACAAGTAGGTTTGTTTTATTGTTGAGATTTTTTTTTATAACTATTAGATTATGTTATAAAGCAACTGTAGCATTTTTTAAATCGTTATTTGAAGTAATTTTATAGTATATTTGTCGTATGATTTGGCTTAGCATAACTATCAAGTATGTAATTTGTATAAGAACAATAAAATTTGTGGTTTTGAATACAGTGGTGTATTTAATAGTTTTGAATAATAAATGTATGTATTTAATTTCCTCAGTATATAGATTATTTTAAATATAACCTGTCATTCTTATGCAGTATGTGACGATTTTTAATAAAATAAATCAAATATTTAGAAGGTATTTTAATGAATTCCTACAAATTTTAATTAGTTATTCTTAATGTAGTTACTGCAAAAATTTGTTGTATGAGTAGAATACTATCTATAGTAGGATGAGAGGTGGTAGGACACTGCATTCTTATCTGATTTGATCACTACCACCAGACGTTAGGTGTAACTTAGTAAAAAAAAAAGGTAACATAACATATATAGAGTGAGAAAGCGAGAGTTAGTAACTACTGCAACATAGGTAGACCATAAAACTACAAAATAAGAAATCAGTATGCCTGACCTTTACCTAGGAATTATTTTAGTAATCTTTATTTTCATAAATTAGATAAATACTCACAACTACAATGTGACATCCTTTGCCATAAATAATTATTGTTTCTACTATCCTTACACTTTTTTTATTGAACAGTTAGAAGTAATTATATTACTCTGATTTATTTTACAAAATAAAGAGATAATCTTGCATGGAAGGCTTCATTTTTACACTTCGTACTATTTATTCTACGAAAATAAATAATCATGCAGTTGCGGACTTAAATTATTGTTGTACACCAATCACTAAGGAAGTATAAAATAATTCACCAATAACCCTAATTTACTGTTTTTTTAGTCAAGGCTCAGCGTTATGGCCATAATCTTACCTGATCTTAAGTAACGATGCAGCCGAAGTTGGTAGACACGCTAAACCTATGTATGAACTGGCTCGCAAGTGCAGCTGCCGGAACACTCCTATTTGGTATATGGTGGCAGATTTTCAACTTGAGGGTGGTAGCTAGCCAGGCGGGCATTAGAAAAAACCCTACCAACATGCGATGTACTGGTACGTATACTGTATGTATACGTACGTACACGCTACACTAATATTTCAACGAGTTTTGACTTACATTATCAATATAAATTGCTCTCGATTATAAGATCTGACGTATGAATAATGTTTGCAATGTTTACCACTTTTATTATTTAGTGTCCCCGTAATAAGTTTTCAGGCCCCGCCATTCCTATGTAGCACGAAAACAATTTTATCTTGATTTCCTAAAAACATTGCTATGAAAAGGATATGACGGAATGACAATTCAGACTTTAGCAACAACCATTGTCCTTCACGCAAATTCCATCTTTTTCCTTTCACCTTTCACCTGTCCATATAACAAAATTAAGAATAAGAGACCACTCTATCTGCAAATGTGGATTAGACATACTTTCTTTAGTGGCCCTAACCTGCATTTTTCTCTATATAAATTACTCCCTTCTGATTTTCCTCGACCCACTTGCATGAAAACACTTCTTACCCTAATATTTTCCCCTTTTTATGATGTCATTGGTAAATTTATGTCTAGGAATAATATTAAACATCAGAAGTTATTCACTCCTATTTGTAAGATTTTTTACCTTTGTGCCATGTTTCCGTTTAGTGTTGTTAGTTGTTAACTATCGGTTTTTTATGTCGGTAGTTGTTAACTTTTACGTAAGTACGTTTTGTTTTATTTTGTCCACGCGAAACGTGTTAAGATTTATCATTACTCTATATTGTTTCTGTAAGTGTCTTTCGTACTGGGATTACCCCATAATTATATGCAATTGGCTGAATTGAGCTCAGAGACCACAGGAGTCAATAAATTTAATAATTAAAAAAAAAACATGCTGTCGCATATATTTATATGCGTATATCTACTTTCTGATGTTCACGATAAAGGTCTTTCTTTTTATCCTTGACTTGTTAAAATACTTTTTGCGGCAGAAACGTTTCATTGAAAACGTTGCACTGCAATTAGATGTAGAAATTATAGAGTCAATAGTGGCAAAACCATTATAAAATTTTGCAGTTTTCATATTTTATATGAATTAAGTTTTTAAGAATTGTGTCCACACTGCAGATGATAGCGACGATTCCGGAGCTTCAGTGGAGCGAAACTAGTTCCCGTAATACTATTCAAGACTTGTCGAAGTTAAGAATCGGTCGGCAGAATGAACAAACTGTATAAATTAAAAGATTTATGAACCTTTTGTTTCATTATTTCAGAACTTATAGTATAATTGATGAGTTATTAAATATCTATAACCATTGAAATGAATAGGTATTTGAGAACTTATAATTTGTTTCTTTTGTAACACTAATAAATTATCCGAATTACTTCCCGTGTTTTATTTTTACAGTTATGAATATAGACATATAAGAGGGATGTTATGGAGGTTGTTATGCCGTAGCCAGAGTCGGATCCTGAGGTTTAGAATCTGCTAAATAGAAGTCTAAGTCGTATGCGAAACGGAGATAGAGAAGACAGATGTGTTAAATAAATACATTATATAATAATATTATTCGATACTAGGAGCTGTAACAAGCGACGAAATTAGGTATCTTCCATAAAACTTAAAGGAAAGCCCTGTAGAGTAATTCTTTGAAAAATCAAGCAATTTCCTGAGCTACAAGTTAAATTTTGTAAGTTATTCTGGCTGCAATTACTTGTTGTATGGTGCTCTCCGTTATAACCTCAGATTCAAAAGTAGCGAAGCCGAAGTCGGAGGTGTAGAATCAATCGAAAGTTCCGACCTTTCGGAATCGAAGTTCCATAATATTCCTAATATATATATGTTATTTTTTGTAGCGTCATATATTTTGAATCACTGATATTTCCTAAATTACCTACTTCAATTGAATAGTATAAACTGAAAATTTGGTGTACATTAATTCCCCTGATGATTAACCAATTTATTTACATAAGGATTGATAACATGTTGATAAAACATTTTCGCTAATGAAGAGTTATTTTGGAACAAAATTGTAAATCATAACAATGGTGAGTAAGAAACTAACAAAAATTAGATTTATATACTATCGCAAACTTATTTTCAGAAAATTTTGAGAGGAATATTCCTGTCATATATTATGCTAATGTAATTTTAATAGTTATAGCCAGCGCACGCTAGGGAATGTTCGAGAAAGTACAAATTATTCCCGTCTTCGTAACTTTTTTGAACACTGCTTTGCTCCTATTGATGATAGCATGATGTTACATAGCCTATATTATTTCTAACAAAATGTTCTATGGAACGTAAAAATAATTTTCTAAATCGACTGGTAGTTACAGAGATTAGCCATTATAAAGAAACAAAAAAAAAGTTTTCCTCTTTATAATATAGTATAGATTATGATCGAAAATAAAACACAAATATACAAAAATACGTAAAAAACTTTATTGTCGAGATGATTTATAAAATAATATATTACACAACAAAACAGATTCTCATTGACAATTGATTTACACTATGATTGTATCAAAATATCAGATAACAAAGTTATTTAAATGCATTTTTGTGCTGCTGTTTATTTGATGATACAGTTTGTAAACACGGAGTAGCGATAAATTTTATTTTACATTTAATAATTTAGTAAAGTTTTATTTTTTCTGCATTGAAATTATTAACCGTTAAAATAATTACTGCAGCAACATAAGAATATTATAAAAATGATGCATGTTTTTGCCTTGTACTTATGCTAGAATGTAATTTTATATACGGAATGTCATGGATGTCTTTGAGATATGTAGGTAACTTTTGACATTCGACGATGTCTAACCCAACTTTGACCTTATAAAACATTTATATTCTAAAATGTTTTCAGACATCCTACAGTCTGGGTTTGTAAGTCCCATAACAACCTTGATTTATTTACCATGTGTATGCTCCCCACAAAAATCAATTATCACAAGTATTTTAATAAATATGGCTCAAGATCCAAGGGGTTCACATTTGGCCCAAACCTTCCTACCGGTGTACCGTCTCTATCGACAACAAACTTGGAGAAGTTCCATTTTATGGCGTCGAGTAAGGTGCCACCTTGAGCTTGCTTCAAGAACTCCCACAAGGGATGTGTATTATCACCGTTGACGTCGATTTTCTCGAACAAATCGAACTTAACACCCATTTTTTTGGCGAAGGAATCTATCTCCCTAGCTGTTCCCGGTTCTTGGCCATTGAACTGGTTGCAAGGGAACGCTAGTATACGAAGACCTTTACTGTGATACTTATCGAATAACTTATTCAGTTGTTTATAATTGGTATCGGTGAGACCGCATTGAGATGCAACGTTTACTATAAGTACGACTTGGCCCTTGTATTTATCTAATTTTACCTCATTACCGTTTATATCTTTTGCGCTAAAATCGTAGATGGTTGTGGGTTTGTCTTCGTTAGTTTCTGTTGTGCTTTTTCTGAGATAAAAATATTGAAATACTTGTTAGATGCCTTTACAGTTTTATATGTACGAAAATTGAATACATATTACGAAAATTAAGCACAAACCAACTCTCTGGTTATGGAAATATATCTAAATGTTCAGTTATGTCGTGGTGTATAAAAGCTCTATGAACTAGGTGCGAAATCCCATATGCATGCAAAATATAAAAATTACAAGCTTTCCTTATTACTAGCGTGCAAATGAAATAAATAATAGTTCTTGACTTGAAATATTTGAATATGTTCGACCATTCTTGATTTATTATGAATTGAATTATAGACAATAGTTCAAATTCAAATTGCTCTAATTATTCTAATATTCATAAATATCTATTTGTTTACTAAAAATGATAGTCCACCTGCACCCCAAGGCAGTCTAGAAGTCCACCATAAACATACAAGGTTTTTTAGCTGCATTTACAACATTCTTGATTTGTGAGTCTCTGGTTTGATTCCCGTAAATAATTGAATTTTGGGTGATGTTGCCTTTATATACTTGTATGTTAGTTGTTTAGTTAGTATATAACACATTTTGTTTGGAATTAAATGCGGCATGTGAAATTGGTCCCACAAATGTTAGTGGTTTAGAACAGCGATCTATATTTTAATTTTGAACGATTTTTGCATGTATGATACCTACTTTCCACCAGTCCGGAATTGTCTAAACATGTCGACAGCTTTAAAGACATCATCGGCCATGATGTCAGGATTTTCGAACGCTGCGAAATGTCCACCGTCCTCAACCACTGTGCTATGGAGGTAGTTCTTGTACTTGAGACGGATAACGCAGTCCGGATGGTAAACCAGTTCATGCTTAAACTTGATACCCCAAGTTGGTACGTCAGTTGGTATCCTGAAAATAAAGAAACCTCACGGTTAGCCTCGTTTAGTTTTTTCTGTTCTACGATTTTGCATGCGTAGAATTAAAAATACAAAGTGTACCGAATTTTAGTTCTGGATCACACATATAATTGTACGAGAATCTAATCGACACACCTGAGTGCGACGGCTACTTAACACTTAATTGCATGATTTATTAATATTAACAAAAAAAGTTAAATACACATATAGATTATGAAAAATATATAAATAGCTGTTTATGTAGGTATAGATTTTCATACTTTTATAAGGGTTAATATTTAGTTTAGTTTTAAAGAGTTTCATTTTTTGAACATTTTTATTTATTGTATCTAATATTTGTACACGAAATATAGTTCAACGATTAGTCATTTGGAATTTCTTGTAAGACGCTGTAGGGTACTTGGTTATTAGATTCCATTACCTTCTGGACACTTTTCTTCGATTTACTTTTGTATATATTTTACCGGCCAACGAAAATAAGAGTCTTAGTGCAACATCTAGACAATATATGGACCGTTTATTTTGAAAGTGGTGTAAGTCCATATATTGTTACAAAAACCCAGAAGCGAAGTAATTATAGAAACAATAATCAGACCAATAATAATGAAGGGATGAGATACGAAATTGCTTCCGAGACTTGCGACACGGGTGTAGGTTTAAGGGCCCTTTTTACGTACGTCAACACTCACCATCGCTTGTGTTTCTCTCTCTGTCCAGTATAAATCATTCCCGATAATTATTTACAGCGTTAATACCAAAAGTATCAATAATAGAGAAATATAAATCTTACGTTCCTTTGGTGATGTTTCAGGTACGTACGATAAATGCGCCTCGAGTGCCTCGCTTTACCTGAACTCAAAGCGGCGCTCGCACCGCACTTCTATACTAATCGGTGTTATAACCTACCCTCCTATAACTACATTCCTAGCAATATGTATATATTTAGTATAATGTTATTAATAAAAAAAAATGAGTTTGTTGCGCTTTCACACCTAAGCCGCTGTATCGATTATAACAAAATTTGGTATAGAGATAGAAGGTACCCTAAAGATGGTGATAGGCTAGTTTTTTTTAAGGAAAAACTTATTGAGAATAGGGTAAAGAGAAGGAAAATTAACTTTGTACGAAACGTTTTATTGCGTCATCCCATTTGCATAAAATTTTGAAGAATAATTGTTTATAAATAATAATGGAAGTATGAGTACTTTTTTTTCCTTAAAACTACTCTTAAAAGGGGTGGACGGGGGTTGTAAATGTAAAAATCGTATTCACTAAAACTAAAATATGGCAGGTAGGCAGTTGACAGACAATCAACATTAGTTTAAAAAGGCTAAAATTCACATTTGTATATATATTAATCAACATACTTAAATAAATATATTAACAGCATTTCCTAGAAAGAGGTTTTCTGTATTAATCGACAAACAGAATTGATTGACAAAATTAATATTAACACAAGCGAAGCCGCGGGTATAAGCTAGTATATATACATAAGTACTTAAAATATACTTCTTTACAGTTCATAGATTTAGCGTTATGGCCATAATCTCACCTGAGCTTAAGTAACGAGTAAAGGTATTTGGCGGCCGATTTTCAACATGAGGGTGGTTGCTAGCCAGGCGAGTATTAGAAAAAGCCCTACCACCACGCTATGGTTTCCTATGAGCTGAGGATGAGCTATCATCGCTTCAACTTAAAATATAGTATAGAAAAACAATAAGTAACAAATACTTACATGTCAAATTTAGTAGATATCTGGGCGGAGTTCATTGTCTCCGCATAGACCCTCATACTTGTGGTGA
Organism: Actias luna; assembly: GCA_039707435.1. Taxonomy (NCBI): domain Eukaryota; kingdom Metazoa; phylum Arthropoda; class Insecta; order Lepidoptera; family Saturniidae; genus Actias; species Actias luna. The sequence continues at coordinate 7,586,284 of JAZHAC010000018.1, read as the reverse complement.
TGGTGTTGGAGGCCCAGTACACCATAACGTTATCCAGTAAGTGGGTCAGCTCGTACTTCTGCAGGAGGTTCCCATCTCGGGCCTGCCTGAAACCAGGGTCCGTCCAGGTCGAGAACTTTTCTAAAATATATGCCGCCAAACCAGCCGGGGAATCCGATAAGGCAGTACCTGTAAGAAAAAATCCAAAAGGTAGGACTCATAACGTAATTATAATTGAATGACACAGATTTAAGCATTCATATTATCTGGTAAGTAATCCGATGCTATTCTAAAGCTATTAAAAAAGAAATGGTCTCGATATATTAAGTTTTTCATACAGACGTCTGGACGTTTTTTTTTTTTTTTGTATATAATGAAATTAATGAATTTAAAATCATCTAGTGAGAGTAATTCTGTGTATATAATAAAACGTTTGCATTGCCATAATAACACAGAAGATTTAAAATAATGATCATTGAAGTCTCGAAAACTGTTCGACTTTGGAATTTTTAAGGAATGCACAATCTCAAACACTTCGCTTTATGAGGCAACACATTTTTACCTAACTTGGATGATTATTTCTTACAAACCTCAATATTGAATACATATAAGGTTTAATCTTACCAACAGTATCAGGTTTAGTAGCTTGTATGTGCATATAGCCGGACTCCTCTATAAGTCTGGAAGCGTGCTCCAAGTACGGATACATACGGGCCTGCTCCTCCGGGGTGCCCATCAAGCTCGGCCATAAGGAACCTGGTCAACATTGAGCCGATTACCAACATTAATTGCATTATATTTCCTAAAGAATAAGATGAAAATTATCCCGAATATACATATATATAAATTGTGCATAAGAAACACAGAAAAGTTTTCAATCTACTTCTTGAATTCACCTATATAGTTGTATTTTTAGTAAGAACGCACTTTTTGAAGCAAGCAGCGTAAGTTGCTTGTTTTCTTTTAAATTAAATTAATGAGTTCATACATATGTATAATCGTTAAATATGGATGTTTAATCAATATGTGATTCCTATTTAAAAAAAAAATTTTTGATATGAATAAAAAAAAAAGAGCTTAGCTCCATCACCCAAGTAACGAGCAATTGTTGTACTTATATAAGTTTAACGTATTTAAAAAACGGCTCTAACGATTTGGATGATACTTTGGTTTTTTGGATTCACATAAATAGAGGATTTTGTTTATAAAATCCCATTTGTTAAGCAAATTATTTCTACTGACATAACATGATTAATTATAATCGTGTTTTCTTTTTAATAATCTATTGATACGTATGTAAACTTATAAAATATGGATGACTAGCTTGACTCCGCGACTCCGTTCGCGTGGAACTACAATTTTATTTAATCATTTTGATAAAAAAAATGTTACATAGCCTGAGTAATCTCAGAGCTAATGGAGCATTCTAATGGTGAATGAATTTTCGAAATGGGTCCAGTAGTTCTTGAGTTTATTCGTTAAAAGCAAAAATACAAACCTTCCTCTTTATAATATTAGTATAGATTAATTAGTAGTAGTTCACATCTAAATATACTTGTAGCAATAAACACATTTCTGACAATTAAAAATACTGAACCAAAGCTCAATCATCCAGGTACTCAGTTAGTAAACAAAAGAAAGGAAAGTACAAAAAAAAGTTATTTATACGATTATTATACCATGCTAATAAAAATATATTTGTCTCGGTTTTAAATGTCAAATGTACTCACCGAGTATAATATAAACCGAGCTTAATGGATTGAACATTACAGCGGGGAAGTTTGTATGGAATCCCAGAACATTATCAGGGTAGAGAGTAGCTAATATAGAACCGACCGTGTGGCCCACGTCTCCGCCCTGTACATAATAACGTTCATGGCCAAGTCGCTTCATTAGATTTTGCATTACTACTGCCATGTGTGCAGGACCAAATCCTGGTCTTACTGCACCCTGAAATTAAATAAACCTTCATTAGATTAGTTTGAAAACATTTCAGCACAATATAGAGGAATGTCTATTAAGGAGATAAAACGGTTCCCCTGATAATCTGATCACTCTTACTGACAATGCTCTAAAATGACAGATAAACTTAAATATTCAATTACAATTTAACTTAAAATACTCTATTTGACAATACAATAAAATAAATAAATAAATTGGTTTAAAATCTAGAGGAAGGTCTGTTCAAGCAATAAAATACTTGATTTTCAATGGAAAAAATTGAATACTAAAAACTTAAGAAGTGCTATTTTGTATGCTCAGGGTAAATTTATTTCTATTATTATACCATCAACTTCTATTTCGTGTCATCATAGGCATTCATATTGTCCTATTTTTCAGGGGCCATGCAATATTCGCTTACACCCTATACTTTGAGAAATAGTGATCTAAATATATTCTAGTCAGAGTCTATGAGGGTCTGGAGACATATAGTTCAGATCATTGCACCTTTTTTAGACTCTAAACATAACATCAATTGTAACGATATCTTTATTTCAATTGTATATGCGACAGCTTTTGTCAATAAAAAAGTTGTACTTTTTTCTATAAGTGTGATATAAAAATTTATTATTATTATTATTTTTATATTGTAAAACGCCAAGCTTTTGATAGAATTTGCTTCATGAGGGTGTGCGTTTATATGCTCGTAGGTGAAAATTATTATTTTATTCATATATTTTTTATATGTCTAGATTTATGGCACCTTTTACTTCAAAACTAAATTTTTTATACTACTAAAGTTGTAGTGGCAGTTACATTTCTGCAGTGTTTTATGAAAATAATTGGTATCTACCAAATACTCTTTATAAGCAAGGAGTCTTACTTGAGAAAATCCAAATCCTGGAAGACTGGGAACAATAACTTCAAAGACAAACTTGTATCCTGGTTTTGGTGTAGTCAGTTTTGGGATCATTTCATAGAACTCTCTAAATGACCCTGGCCATCCATGTAGTAATAGAAGAGGAACAACCTACACACAAAAGTAAGGAAATTCAATATTAAAAATATATATTCATTAAAAGTTATTTTAATTAAAAAATATTTTTTTGTATTAATGGTAAAAAAAAGATTAAATAGACTTTTAACATGTTCAGGAATATGTTCACGTATTGGGATAGTGTCATACCATACAAACTAGACCAAAGTATAGATATTTACAAAATTGTATTGAAATCAGATGCATGGTTTCAGAGATTAGTGTTTAACACCTAAAATTTTTATAAGTATATTTGAGTTGTATAAATAGAAACAGTCCATGAAATAAGAATAATATAAAAATTTTGACCTCACTAACTTAATGACATAGCATTATTTAAATGGTACATAACAGATTATTTTTCAAAAATGTCAGTACAGTATAAAGTTTTGTTACATGTTATAAAAATCTTGGAACTAGGGTTACTATTCAAAAGTTTTAAAAGTCCTCATAAAAAACCCTGATATTTTAATAAAAGTCCCGATATTTTAGTCACATAATTCAAATATTACCCAGTTAGCTACAGTGGTATTGTACACAAGATAGCAGATGCTCAGGAGCATACCTATTACTTATATAAGTGGTATTACTCATATATAATCTGGATACAAGTCTAGAAGTCTTGACATTTCCTGACAGATAGTAATCCTAATTAAAACATTTACATATTAATGCCAAAACACCCATCACTCACAATAATTTCAAGGTATTATCTATGAGCAATAATCACAGTATATCTTCTGTTATATTCATCAATTAAGAACATTATACAAAGAAAACATTAAATTGCTCTCTAGTCTCAAATGAATTAACCTTATAAAATAAAATCTTCCATGGATATACTTACTTCTACATTTGTTGTATCCTTAGGTGTGACTCGTAAAAAGTGTATATTCAATCCTTGTATTTTAGTGATATAGTGGTTATATTTATTAAAGAAATTCTCTCGATCCTTAAAATTGTAATTATTCTTCCAATAATTAACAACTTGAGTAAGGAATAAAGAATTAAATCCATATGTGAATCCTGCATTTTCTAATGGCAGTGGAAGGGGGCGTTGATGTAAAAGTCTTTCTCTTAGGTCACTGACCATCTGTAAACAGTATTCAAACAGAAGTATAGAATACATACAATTCACTGCAACAATGTCACTTTTCAACTCTTTTGAGTAATACAGGGAAAAATTAAATATAGTAAAATATTTGTTTTTTGTATGCATACAGAAAAATATTATAAAATTACATTTTTGTCAACATATCTATTTTTTATGTAAATATTTCAATAATATTGTAAATTATGTAAGTCACTAAATTTTATTTCTATTAATTACTACATTCTTGTACAATCTTAAACAAGTAGAGTTAAAATACAATGAACATCAATGAAGCTAAAGTGGTTTCAAGTGTAGATTGATTTATTAATGGTAACAAACTTATCCTATAAAATTATACAGAATTCACAGGATTTTGTATCAGGATCTATCATATAGTCATAGTCTTAATATCTTTTTTCAGAAACTATAATTATTTAACCTTACAATGTACTATGTTGATGGCACCTAATATAGTTAAATTTACAAAAACATGCTGAACAGTGATACTAAGGAAGCTATTTTCTTGGTAAAGTGATGTCTGAAGGTTACATAGTATGAAATTAAGACTTAGAAGGAGTGTATTCAGTAGAATTAATAACAGAAGAAAAAATGGGATACAATGGTCATAAAAACATCTAAAAGCTCTATTAAAAAGCATCATAATAATACATACCGCATCAGAGAATTCAACCTTGTAAGGTCTTACAGATGCATCTGGTTTCTGATCAATTGGATATGGTCCCCACCACTCATTCATATCAAGTTTAGGTACATCTGGAGGTGTTGTCAGTAGCTTGTAGACATAAAAAGATGTTAAAGCTCCAAATATTGTGAAAATGAAGAATACTTTTTTAAGCTGCAAGTTAAAAAATGGTTTAGTTAACAATATTGTTTAAGGTAGGTGTAAATTAAAACTAAACTAGCTTTCAACAGAAATGTTTTATTTATCTTTTAGATCACTAATGACCACATATTTCTGAATTTTACTTTTTTTTTGTACTTTATAGATTTAAAGTTCTAGGCATAATTTCATCTGATATTGGATGAGAATGTGACCAAAGATGGTAGTTACCCTATGCTTAGATTTTCAAACTGAGGGTGGTCATTAGCTACAGTAGTACCACCATGCTATAGTTTCATCAGTTTTCCTTCACCAGAAGCTCAGGTTCTACTCATGCATTAATGGATTAGTTATAAACGAAAATATTAAGTAATAATAATGGGTCGTACTGGTTATACGAACCCAAAGCAATATGTAATACGATAGCTATTTTATCTTTTTTTTGTAGTATCCAACGTAAAAACTTTATCAATTTATTTTATAATACTCACCGGAGACGAAGATGACGCTGGTTTGTTTGTTTTAGCAGCCCTTTCATTTTTACTATTCTGTTTCTTGCTCATTTTGTAACTTTCTGGAAATTATAAATACATATTTTAGTATATAATTTATCAATTCGTAAACTTTGATTTAGGTTAAATTATAAAATACATTAATTCGCTATGTATATTAAAAATATGCTTTTACTTCGCTAAAACATATTACTTGTACTTACAATAATTCAATATCAATTAAAAATATAACTTATAAAGCTAACTAGAGCCTGATCTCGAACGACAAAATGCGGAATCGGTAGAGTTGTACGTAAAATCGGAAGATTTAGATCAAAAATCGATACGAAATGAAAAAAAAATGAGAACGAATATTACACCGTTATTATTTATTTTTATCCATAGCGGCAGTCATTTTTAAACTCATTTCGAAGTCACAACAATTAGTGTAATTAATTAGACGTTTTAGATGTAAAAGATCAGTGATTTACCATGAGTTGCATATTAGAATATGTGCTCAACATTGGTGGGTGAATGGGACAGTTATAAAATAGCAAAGACGGAAAAGAAACAAAAGAAGCCTTTAAGTGTCAACATTAGGTTATCCTAAAAGAGATTTTTTCTAATGTAATGTTAATATTCTTATTGCGACTTTTACAATATGCATATTTTACGCCTTTACGAACCTCTTGTAACCATGCTAAATATTTTGCTACCCATTCTTTTCTATAGAGTTGTAAATTATTTTTTTCGTTTTACGCTCGCGCTAGCTCTTGGTCCCTGTGACGAGAAATAAAAAAAAACACAAATTCTTATTTGTATAAATAAAAAAAAATGCTCGAGAAATCTAAAAAAATCGTTACCTATTAATGTACTAGTAGTAATACATGTAACCAAGGAGTTTCTAGTAAAAGATAAACGAAATGAGAAGCCGACTAGGAGCCGTGAAAATCTGTAGGATTAACTTCTATTCAGTATTTCGGTTGGTCGGTATATCGGTAAAAATACGAAAAATCGGTAGGTTTGAGACATTGAACTAAAGTCTTAAAAATTTACAAAACAATAAATCCGCCGGCCCGCCAGCAATGCTGCCAGAATTAATTTGAAAATATTATATAAAAATTGCTAAAATTATGTGAATCAAGGACAACGTAAGCATTTATTTTTTATTTATAAATAAGTTTATATATATTTGATACTCAGATACAGAGCTAATATATGTACGAATAGCTGTGTCCGCGATTTGGTTCCCGTGAAAATAAAACTTATTTCATCATTTTTGTCCGTTTTTGTAACATTTTTCGATACCCCTTTGCTCCTATTGGTAACAGCGTGGTGTTAAATAGCCTAAAGCCTTCCTCGATGATTACTCTATCAAATACAAAGATCATTTTAAAAATCCAACTGGTAGTTACTAAGATTAGCGCATAAAAAAAAAAACAAATTTTTTCGCGAAATTAATTACGCGGAAACCGGTACTACACGGGGATATTACCTTACAACTTTTCGAACTAAGAAATGAACTTAATGAACTTAAATCATGTAGAAGATTCATAAAATACTAGTCAGACATGTTAGTAATTAGTATATCTGGCAATATCGTGAATCAATCTTTCTTATTTTTTTAACAACGTCGCATAAATATTTCCATGTACTTCCATGTGAGTATATCGAAACCTTTTTTGTCTAACATTATATGCTATGCGATTAAGGTGCATTAAAGTGTAACGTTGCTTATTCTAATTTTTATTTAATATTTTGTGGGGACTTGAAATTCTTATTCCATACTTTTATTCGAATTAATCTTCTGTGCGTAATTTAATAACAACAAAAGTAAATTAATAAGTTTTCATGATTTAAAATTTACAGATCACTATCTTGAATAAGTACCTAAAATGTGTAAGATGTTTATGTTGTATCTCGTATTTAACTTTATTACTGATTTCTTAGTGTTTCGATTATATAAAAAAAGTGCAATTAATTCCTGTCAAAAATAGATAATAATATTCATTTTCATGAAACAATAAAGGAGGTTGTCGATGTGTGAAACGAATGCGGTGAATAAATCCAAATGGATGGAATATGTCACAATGAAAGCCGCAGTATGGCCCGTCGGCGTTAATTGAACTTGCGGGGCCAATATCGTTCACTTTTTTATTTAATTTTTCACTCAACCACGGAAGCTCTGCATACCCTTTTAGGGCTGTCGACGTGTAAAAGTTTATCATGTTATTTAAATATTTGATTACTACTGATGTAATTAATAATATTATACAGAACATAGGAATGTTTGAGGCATCTTGTTAGTTAAATAATGAATTGTATATTAATAAATGGTAAATTTAGAAAACATTTACTAGATAATATTTTGTAGCATTTCATTTGTTGTACCCTAGTTATTATGCACAAGTGTAGTAAATGACAACAAAAACTAGAAACATGTGTTTTCAGTTAAGCACCACAAATTTCCAGGTATGATACAATATCTGTATTTTTTAAGAGGGTTGTTTATATTTTTAATTTTAGAAAAAGAAGATAATTTCGATAATTATGCAATTAAAGAGTACGCAAATAAATCTGTTTGTAATAAATATATTAGGTTTAAATATCAGTTACAGATTGTTTAACATACATGAGGTTTAATTTGGTATTAGCTGAAAACTTTCAGAAGGCATTAAATGCCTTGTTCGATATATACCTTAATTAAAATAAATACTATTGTGTATCTAAGGAACTGCTATATTTGCTGAATATATATTTTTTTAATTATAATTTATGAAATTGCTCAAAATAAGTTGATAACCCTTTTATATGTATAGGTATAGACCCACCACACCGGTCGCTATCACGGCTCTGCTCCCTGTCACCGTTTTCCCGTTTTTCCCTCTCATTGTTAATCTCTCGCGTTTCATTTCAAACCGAAATCGCTTTTATTTATATCGAAAATACGTCATATAACTGTTAATATAAAATTTAATTTAATATTGACTTACCACGTTACGGCTTAGCGATGCGGTTTTTCGAATGAAAACCTCTTTTGTGGAATTGACGGGCGAATATAATGGCGGTTTTATTTTGTTAAATTTATATTTCGTATCCGCGCACACCTGTGGTCGGACTGTTAATGTGATAATATTCTTCGATATGACCTTTGTACGAACACCGCTGAATGTTTCGAACAGAATTTTGTTTTCATATTACGTAATCTCATAGGCAGCGTTGTGATTGTGATACTTTTTTGATAACCAAAAACTGTATCGTCATTATGACTATTAACGTATGTATACCTACATCCTCTCTTAATCCACGTCATTTTGTTCGATTCGTTCAACGCTTGTATTAACAAAAGTTTTTTTAGTGCATTATTATCGATATCTTCCGCAAATTGTTTTATTTTTATTTTAGTAGACAGCCAGGGAATCGACTCTATGAATATATATATATATATATATATATAAAACATAGTCACGTTTGTTAGAATACGTATTACTCTGAAGAACGGCTGTACCGATCTTAATAGTTTTTGATTTGTTGTATTTGTCTCCATCACGAATAGTAGAATAACTATTAAAACCATTGAAATATTGACGAAATAAATTAATAAAAGATAAAACGTTTTTCCATACAAAATGTTCATGGGTTTCGTAACTGTCATACCTTTATTGTTCATCTCGTCGATAAGGTAAACTCTTCCCTCAAATTAAAGAACATATTTAAATAAAGGAACATATTTCAAATCGACAAGATATCTGCATAATATTCGGATAATTGCTTATATTAGATTTTAAAAATTTATAATGTCAGTAATGAAAAAGGATTGACATATTTATCGGTTGTCAAATATTTATGCGTGCGTTCGCAATTTACAATGAGATGGGAAGTGATTCTAACCATTTCTTAGCCAACATTAAAAAATAACAATTTTATAACAAGGTAAATAACCGCCACAATTCAGAAAGTACAAGCAATTATGGCGGCAAAAATGAAAATATCTATCTCAATGCGACTATGCAGAATTTTCTTCGAGGTGAGTTATTATTCTTAAAATAAGTCAACACAGTTTTCAACTACAATGAAATAGTTAATTATTACACAAAAAAAAAAACTGACATTGTCTGTACTGCCACCTTACAATTTTTGCTAATGAAAGTAGATTTTGTTGGATGTAAAACTCTGTTGAATGATAAAATGTGGTTTCCCACATGCGCATATTTTATTCTGGTTAGTTGATAACATAAAACCAGATGAAATTTATTCCATTAACTGAACTCATTGTACCATGGGAAACAAATTTACAAATTACCACACTATAAAATAAATATAAAGCAGGTACTACGAGCTACTAAATAACCTGAACATAAATGGCTATGGTAGATAAGTTATACGCGGTTGAAGTGGAAGCAAGTGCTATACCAGCAATTTTTTATAACCTACTAAAAGATCTTAGCCTGTATAGGACAGCAAAAAATTATATATTACGCGTCTCTGAAGCGGCGCTAGCAGGCTCCGACCAATTTGACTGGGCGGGGAGAGAAACACGAGTAATGAAGATGAGTGTTGACGTGCGTCGGAAAGGGGCCCCTTTAACCTACATCCGTATTACAAGTCTGAGGAACTGTTCGGAATATCACTCTCTGTCATACGATGGACCAACCACCCGCACGGGTAATGCATGGGTAGCTAAGAAGTTACTCTTATTTTATATGAAATCCCAGGTGAAAAAGTTGTTCAAAAATTACATGCAATAATAATTTAATAAAAGATAAATGAACCTTGCGGAGTTTTCAACAATAACTCGCCCTTTATGATTGAAGGTAAGGGTTCCAAGCGATACCCAAAAAGTAATGATGGATACCCAATATAGGCGATCAGTTGCAGACAATAGTAGTGAAGTTAAAAGGACAATATGTTCATGTAAGCAATAGCCTGGTTTGTTCCAAGTATAGTACCCAAATATAGTCCAAGGCTTATGAGGGTCACATTAATGTGAAATACTTTCCCTCCGTCAAGTCAATGAAGTAGAAATGTAAATAAGTATAAATGTTCGCTGGAACAAATACAAATGACGAAGAATCTCAGTATCAACCAACACTCTTAATAAGACGATGTAATGTAACGAGACTGACTGTAAAAAAGGCTAATGAATTACGTCAATGACTCAACGATCAAGGTAAAATACAAAGGAACGGTTATTTTGATTCTGCGTATACCGATGATTCCAATGGATTTGCCATTAGATTTTAAGCGACTACAACATTCCGGGCGACTGTCTATTGCTTAGACAATTAACAAATAACAAAACCAGTCGTTGGAAGTTTGTGTACGATTTGTACAAATACATATATGTCGCGTGTTCGAGCGTCCGCCAGTAATATATTTACGCACTACAAAAAGAAACTAAAACATAGTTTATCAATAAGCGTTATATTAATTAAATATATTTAAATTGCATATTTTTAAAATACATTTAATTCATTTATAGACAAGTTTCATTCAATAAACAAATGAAATTAAAAACGGAAGCGATATTAGATCCAGTCAATTCTATTGATCTTAACGAATTGATGTACAAGATTGATTAGAATTGATGACAGTTAATCAAAATTTAACTTAAAAAATACAAATCGGTAAAATCGTTATTGAATTTTAGTGAAAACAGAGAAAATCGACTATAGGTGATACGACGTTCACTGAGTCAGCTAGTAAGTATATAAAGAGACCTTTTTTCATATATCCAAATGTACTATCCTGATGAAAACACATTTCCTTCGATATATGCAATCGTTTCTTCGATTTCAATTAAATTGTATTGTATTTTTGTGATTGCTATAATTCGGGGTTTCATTGAAAGATCTCTAAACAAACTGAAATATAACAGTATACAATTCAAGCCATTTAGTTAAAAAAGGTTCGTTTTTATATAGATACTCGTTCTATTAGGACGAAAGTGGCCATATATAATGAACTATATGGCATTAATAAAAAAAAAACGGTATGTGCTGTAGACCATTATAACTCCCTTGCTTCTTTAGTCGACTCAAACCAACTTGACCGTAACGAGCGTTATCAGTGTTAATCAAAAGCCATAAAGTAAAGTACTTAACCCACCTAAAGAAAATTTTACATCCTTACTAATATTATAAATGCGAAAGTGAATTTGTTTGTTACGCTTTTACGCCCAAATCACAAAGTCGATTATCATGAATTATGGTATAGCAATAGATGGGAACCTGGAGACGGTGATAGACTACTTTTTTCCCCGAAAAACTTATTGGAAGTGGAGTAAAGAGAGGGATAGCTTTGTTTTGTATACTTCTTACTGCGTTATCCGATTTATTTGACAAAACCAATATAAACGCGAGTGAAGCCGCAGGTAAAATCTAGTCAAAAGTATAATTGAGTAGGGCTAACTGTCCGCTTACCCGTTGCGTTCGAAATTGTCACATTAGTAAACCGGTGTAAGACTCCACGCGTGCGTCTCAGAGATAAGTACAGATGTCACCCTGGCTCGAGAGTACACACAGCTCCCACGGTTCTCTGTAATGTACCTTAATAAAGGATCACCAATAACATTTTGAAGCGATGATATCTCAGTTGGTAGTGTATACGAACATCGCATCGATGGACGTGAGTATCGAATCCATCTGTGAAGGAAAACAGCGTGGTGACACCATAGTATGATATTCGTGCTTTTACTAATGTTCGCCTGGCTTGTCACCATCCTCAAGATGAAAATCTTTTGCCTAACACTAGAGGTGTGTTCCGACAGCTGCACTTGAGAGCCAGTCCCTCCATTAGGTTTAGCGTGTCGACCATCCTGGGCCACATCGTCACCTTTCATCAGATGAGATAGTATTGAAATAAAACTAATTTAAACGGATTTTATCGCGGTTATTTATTAAATTTTTTAAATTTTGATCCCGACGTTTCGAAAGCTTTTCAGCCTTCGTGGTCACGGGGCGGACTGAGGTGTAGGTTGTCCAGAAAAGTTTATGTTACTGTGTCTACCTTCAATTTAATTTTTATTATTGATATTGTTCCGATCTACGCAGAAAGAGCTCACAGTGTCTTGAGGTCTGGCAATTGGTCTTTTGGGTTCCGATTTGATTAAATGTATAATTGGATCCCAGGCTTGTGCTAGCTTCCAACCATCTTCTCTATTGAAATTTGGATGTTTTTTAATTTCAATAGCCTCACGAATCATCCTAGGTAGGAATCGGTGTTCTTTTGCAAGGATTTGTGGCTTGTCGAATCGAAGATAATGTTTGGAGCCTTCTTCTGAATGTTCAGCAACTGCAGACTTCGTAGAGCGTCGGTGTTTAACATCAGCTATATGTTCTTTTACGCCGGTCCCAATATTTCTTTTAGTTTGTCCGATATAGGAGAGGCCACAGTCACATTCTATTTTGTATACGCCCTGTTCTTGTAGAGGTATATGACACTTGACAGGTGGTAAAAATTGACTAATCTTTTTGGGCGGCTTGAAGTAAGTTTTAATTGAAGCACGCTTCAGTACATAGCCAATCTTGTCTGTGACCCCTCTTACAAAAGGTAACACAACAGGTACACGTTCTACTGTGGCTGGTTTCACTCGGTTTCCGTGACGGCGGCGTGGAATTTGGAGCTTGTTATCACGCAGTACTTGCTTGACATGTCGCAGCTCAGCAGCCAGATGTTCCTCGTCACAGATTCCTTGTGCTCTCTGAAACAAAGATTTACCCACGGTAGCTAACTGTTTCGGATGGTGGTGAGATTCACCATTCAGGTATTTATCTGTATGGGTCATTTTTCTGTACACAGTATGGCCTAAAGACTGATCAGGATTACGGATAACTAAAACATCTAAGAAAGGAAGAGATTTCTTTTGCTCTAACTCCACAGTGAATTGTATGTTATTGTTAATGGAGTTAGGATGATCTAAAAATGCAGCTACTTTGTCAGATGGTAAAATTATGAAAGTATCATCTACGTACCGTTTGTAAAACCTGGGGGTGACGGGGGCAGTGCTTAGGGCTATCTCCTCGAAGTCCTCCATGAAAATATCGGCGACTACTGGAGATACAGGTGAGCCCATAGCTACTCCATTCACTTGTACATAAAACTGATTCCTCCACAACATGTAGCCAGATGTGAGGCAATGTTTAAGTAATGCTGCATACTCTATGGGCATGTTATTATCTGCTAACCTCTTAGACACAATTTCAATGCAGTCTTGTACTGGTAAGCTTGTGAATAGAGACTGGACATCAAAACTAACCATGGTTTCATTGTCAGCTAATTGTAGATGTTTAATATCACTGACAAATTGGTATGAATCCTTCACAGATGCTCTAGTGTTGCCTCTTAGTGGTGATAACACTTTTGCTACGTGCTGAGTCAATCTGTAGGTTGGTGTGTCGACCTGACTCACGATGGGACGTAGTGGAGCATTGGGCTTGTGTATTTTCGGTAACCCATACAGTTTAGGAGGTTTTGCACACGATGGGACGAGTAAGGAGGAATCAGTTTTATGTACAAGTGAATGGAGTAGCTATGGGCTCACCTGTATCTCCAGTAGTCGCCGATATTTTCATGGAGGACTTCGAGGAGATAGCCCTAAGCACTGCCCCCGTCACCCCCAGGTTTTACAAACGGTACGTAGATGATACTTTCACAATTTTACCATCTGACAAAGTAGCTGCATTTTTAGATCATCTTAACTCCATTAACAATAACATACAATTCACTGTGGAGTTAGAGCAAAAGAAATCTCTTCCTTTCTTAGATGTTTTAGTTATCCGTAATCCTGATCAGTCTTTAGGCCATACTGTGTACAGAAAAATGACCCATACAGATAAATACCTGAATGGTGAATCTCACCACCATCCGAAACAGTTAGCTACCGTGGGTAAATCTTTGTTTCAGAGAGCACAAGGAATCTGTGACGAGGAACATCTGGCTGCTGAGCTGCGACATGTCAAGCAAGTACTGCGTGATAACAAGCTCCAAATTCCACGCCGCCGTCACGGAAACCGAGTGAAACCAGCCACAGTAGAACGTGTACCTGTTGTGTTACCTTTTGTAAGAGGGGTCACAGACAAGATTGGCTATGTACTGAAGCGTGCTTCAATTAAAATTTACTTCAAGCCGCCCAAAAAGATTAGTCAATTTTTACCACCTGTCAAGTGTCATATACCTCTACAAGAACAGGGCGTATACAAAATAGAATGTGACTGTGGCCTCTCCTATATCGGACAAACTAAAAGAAATATAGGGACCCGCGTAAAAGAACATATAGCTGATGTTAAACACCGACGCTCTACGAAGTCTGCAGTTGCTGAACATTCAGAAGAAGGCTCCAAACATTATCTTCGATTCGACAAGCCACAAATCCTTGCAAAAGAACACCGATTCCTACCTAGGATGATTCGTGAGGCTATTGAAATTAAAAAACATCCAAATTTCAATAGAGAAGATGGTTGGAAGCTAGCACAAGCCTGGGATCCAATTATACATTTAATCAAATCGGAACCCAAAAGACCAATTGCCAGACCTCAAGACACTGTGAGCTCTTTCTGCGTAGATCGGAACAATATCAATAATAAAAATTAAATTGAAGGTAGACACAGTAACATAAACTTTTCTGGACAACCTACACCTCAGTCCGCCCCGTGACCACGAAGGCTGAAAAGCTTTCGAAACGTCGGGATCAAAATTAAAAAAATTTAATAAATAACCGCGATAAAATCCGTTTAAATTAGTTTTATTTCAATGAATAATATTCGCGTAAACCTAAGAAATCATTATGAGATAGTATTTTTAAACTTTATCTTATATTTAATATTTCGTTCGCATGGAACTGAAAATTATTTAACTAATTTAAAGACTATGTTACTTTGGGATAATATAGCATTCTTATAGTGAAAGATTTTTTGAAACCGGTCGGTGAGTTTATTCGTTACAAACAAAAGTATAAATATTTCCTCCTTATAACATTAGTATAGATAAAAAACTTTGTCTTCGTATTGATTTCTAAATCTCTAACTTAAAACGATCAGTTTTTCTAAACAAAGTTTCACAGTCACTTCTCTTAGGTGATAAACAGTGGTATGAAATTTAAATTTTCGTCGCCTCGATTATATACACTTCAACTATATATTAAAAACTGGTTAAAATGCGTCGTATTTTTCTCAGGTCGTGGTCACGTGTCGACTGATGTGTTTCGGTATTTTCCTTAAAGAGAGGAATTCTCTCATACTATTTTCTAGAAAAGTTACAATAATTTTGCAAGCCGCAGGTTTTCTTTTTGTAGTAGTACAAATGTCCAACGTCCTTTTTATATGAGCCAAATAAAGGCAGATATTAATTGCTATTTAAATTTTTAAGGGTTCAGTTTTTTTATCAATACATAAAAGAAGACCCGCTATGTTCAGTTTTATTTTTTCAAAACTTAGGATAGTTTTTTTTTAACTTTGAACTTATATAAAACTAGCTGATACCATGGACTCAATTTCTGTTATTATCTTTATTATCTTTAATCTTTCTTTTATCATAAAATCAGTTCTATGTGAAAATTTTAAAGCAAATTTAAAATTCTGAAGCAAAGAAAGCTCAGTGGTAGCGTCTACGGACTCCGCGTCATTAGATATTACTTCGAAACCCTGTAATGAACTTGACCTGTCAGTTAAAGAAAACATTGTCATAAAACCATAGCATGATGGTAGGGCTTTTTAAGTAAGTAGGGTAATGCCCGTCTGCTTAACTTTAGTTAAAAAGTTAAAAACCCTTAAGTTAAAAATCTGCCGCAAAATACCTATAGGTTTGTTCTGACAGTTGCACTTGAGCGCCAATCCATCCACTAGGCTTGCCGTATTCTTTATCTTAATCCACATGGTCACTTAACATCAGGTGATGTTAATTGTAGATGGAAGCCATAACGTTAAACCTATTTATGTATATAAAAATGAATCGCCCAAATGAATGTACGCGCATATCTTCCGAACGACTGTACCAAACTGAGTAATTATTTTTTATTGTGTTTGTTATTGACAGGACAAGGTTTGTATATAAAAAAACGAACGGATTGTTTAAAAATCTTATAATTTGACAAGTAATGAAGCGATGATAGCTCAGATGGTAGTGTGTAGGAACGCCGCCCAAGGGACGTAGGTTCGAATCCACTTATATTTATATTTCATATAATGAAAAGATATTGAATTCATTGGATTTATAATTTTCATTCAATAAACAAAAAAAATGAAAAACGGAGACGATATTAAAAATAGCCAGTACTATTGATCTTAACGAATTGAAATTGGTAGATTTACTAGGACTTAGCTATTAGCTAATCAAAACGTAAAAAAAAGTATTCAATAGTCAGTCTGCTTTTGAGTTTAAGAGAGAATAAAGAAGATCGATTTTATGTGATAGGAAATGTGTTGTTTTGCGATGATAGCGCAGTGGTAGTGTGCACGACTTCGCGTCAAGGGACGTGGGTTCGAATCCAAGCACCTACAATGAGCTTGAGCTTTCGGTGAAGGAAAACATCGTGAGGAAACCATAGCATGGTGATAGGGCTTTTTCTAATGCCCGCCTGGCTAGCTACCACCCTCTAGTTGTGAACCTGCCGCCAAATACCAATAGGTGTGTTCCGGCAGCAGCACTTGAGAGCCAGTTCCTCCACAGGTTTAGCGTGTCTACCAACTTGGGCCGTATGGTCACTTAAGATTAGGTGAGATTATGGCCATAACGCTAAACCATAAGTATAAAAAAAAAAAAGTGTGTGAAAAACATCTAACATCAATAACCGAAATTACGAATCACAAAATATAAATTTGTGAATTTGCTAATTATTTGATAATATAATTGACTAAATTTATTTGATTAATATGGATCGATGTTATATTAACAACGTTTAGGACTTGGTTTAAGCGAAGTACTCGTAGGCAGGACGATAAAGTTGAAGGGCGGGATAACGTGACAGAAAGCTTAGCGGTCACGAAGTGAGTTTCGCTTGACGCGTCGCTTGCTCCGGATGGGAGTTAGATGATATTGGCTATACGATTTAGGGTTCGCAGTTGGATTGTTTCTACTTTTTTTACTATAAATAGATCTGTTTTTGCTTAACGTATGCAATACAGGTTTTACGTAGCAATAGCAAGTGAGAATACGTAAAAACATTGTAAAAATTATATTTAGTTCAGAAGAGAGTGAAAAGATCATAACCTCTATGACTTTCCTCAAAGATTGGTACTTCAGCAACACTTACATGTTTCTACCTTGGTAAATATCCGAGTAATGGATATACGTAATGTATTTATTTATTTACAAAGGCAGAGCCAACAGTGCGAATATTATATATATTCACTATCACCCTTTTCAATTTATGATATGCGAACTAATTACATATGCTTACTACATTCATAAAGAACAAATAAATAATTACAATTAAGAATAATATAGGCGATAAAAAATATAAAAAACTATAAAATATTAAAGAAGATATTAGTTAAGAGTTAGGCCATATAAGTAGAATTTATAAAGATAATCGTTATTAAAATAAGTCTGTAATAACGTGATTAAGGAATATATCATTTCTATCAAGATCTTTAGTGTAGTAATTTTCAATTTTGTTCGTAAATGTAGTAGAATTTAATGCAAATACATCTAAATCTTTTAATATAATAGTAATTTCCTTGTTTAACCTGAACCATAATGGGCATGGAAGGCCGATGTTAGCATGTTTTCAACAGTGCAGTAATATTTTCTTTTGTTTTCCAGTACATTTATCAAATATTAAATTTTTTTGTTTGCACTTGTAATTTTGATGGTGTAAATTATATAATTACTATTTATAAACTATCCATAATGAACTGGATGCATTAAATAGTGTGGACGTATCCGCGTTTACCATATATATTAAAGTTAACAGAATAGTGGAACGGGTTCAGCTCTCACCTGATTTTATATCGTATAGGTATTCCGAAGCTGTTATGGATTTTCTCGATTTATTAAATGCATAATATGCGACACTGCATTTTTACCGCAGTGCTGACATTCTCACGGTTTAGTGAAATTTCTCTTTCAAGATATATATACGCGAACTAATATTATATGTAATTCATCAGATTACAAGTCATATATTACTATCTTTAGTAATAATTACAAATGCGAAAGTGAATTTGTCTGTTTGTTACACTTTCACGCCTAAACAGCTGAATCGATTACGAACAATTTTGGTATAGAGATAGACGGGGACCTGGAGACAGCGATTGGCTACTTTTCTCACTGAAAATTTATAGGAAGTGGTGTAAAGAGAAAAAGAAACTTTCTATTGCGTCACCCGATATTAACGCGAGCGTAGCCGCGGGTAATATCAAGTAGTGTATAAATTTAATACTATTGTAGAAACTTTGTTTCGAACCTTTTATTACATTTATTTTTTGTGGTACACCGACGTAGATATGCCACTGTATCTTATAGTGAACACATTATACCGATTACATTTTTGTAGATAGTATAATTGTGTTTATTATTTAACCTATATAGAAAATTCTTAATCATTTTCTGTAGCTTAGAAGTCATAAGGTAAACCGTAATAATATATGTACGAATTTTAGTAAGCATTCTCATGTGCCATTCATTATGTAGGTATTAAAAGAAGTTTGTGATCGGATCTTAATCTGCAAATATGTATACGAGTTAGCTGCCATTTCGTTCGAGTAAAACTTTCAAATTATTTAACCATTTTTGCGTTTTATAGTTTTCGTAACTTTTTTGTATATAGCTTTGCATGATGTTTAGCAACCTACTTCCCCAAACATTGTTCTATCAAATAAAATAAAAAAGAGCCGAATGGTTAGTTCCTATGATTAGCGCATTCAAACAAACAAACTTTTCTACTTTATAATAAAGATTAATATAGAAACAATCATTCATACGCTTATGTATGTTATTTGACCATATATAGTATATAGATATTCAGCATAAATAAATAATCTATATATATATATATATATATATATATATATATATATATATATATATATATAAATAAAATTGGAGTGTTTATTTGTAATATTGAAATAACCGTTTTTTACTACATGTATATGAATATATACGGTACATACACCAAAATAACATTTTTTTAAAATTTTTGCCTGTCTGTCTGTTTGTTCTGCCTAATCTCTGAAATGGCTGGACCGATTTTGACAGGACTTTTATTGGCAGGTAGCTGATGTAATAAGGAATAACTTAGGCTACGTTTATATTAGAAAAAATCTTTTATTTTAGAAAAATTAAGTAATATTGCAATGTCCAAGTACTGTCTCACGCGCATGCCACTGGGCTTCCAACCTTCCAACCGGGCGCCCTCCAACAGCGAATTAATATTAGTTAAATATATTCATAGTTAAGACCGGACAAAGTCTGTCGGGTTAGCTAGTATATAATAAGAAGCGATGATAGCTCAGCGGCATTGTGTACGCATTCAGCGTGAAGGGACGTGAGTTCGAATCCACCTACAATAAGCTAGAACTTTCGGTGAAGGATGCTTTTGCTAATGCCCGCCTGGCTAGCAACTACCCTAAAGTTGAAAATCTGCCGCCAAATACCAATAGATGTGTTCCGACAGTTGCACTTGAGAGCTAGTCCCTCTACAGGTGACTACCAATTTGGGCCGTATCGTCACTTAACATCGGCTGAGATTATGGCCATAATGCTAAAACCTTAAATATAAAAATTGAGAAATATGCTTTTCACATTCTCAATAGAGTTTTTTCTAGTTTCAAAGATCAAACAAGGCTCTATCAAGATGATATTTCCTTTTTTAGAATCAACCACGAAGTTTCTATCTAAATAATCAGTTAATAAAAACGATTTCAAGTATAATGTCAATCTATATAACTACATATAGATATGTACTGAAATATCAGACTGACTCAGAGATTCATTATGAGATTACCTCTTTCACAATGTTTTTTTTATCACTTTTTGATTTATCGCTATGGCTACAATCTCATTTGATGTTTAGTGATGATGTGGCCCAAAATGATGGACATGCTAAGCCTCGTGGAAGGACTGGCTCTTAAGTGCAACTGCTGGAACACACCTATAGATATTTGTCGGTAGATTTTCAACATAAGGATGGTAACTAGCAAATTGGGCATTAGAAAACGCCCTATCACCATGCTATGGTTTCCTCACCATGTTTTCCCTCATTAAAAGCTAATACTCATTGCAGGTATATTCAAACTCACGTCTATTGACGCAGCGTCCGTACATATTACAAACTAAGCCATCATCGCTTCAAAAATGTAGATGCTCACTAAGAACGAATTTTACAATGACGCAAAGATGACGATTTAAGGAACGAAGTCGAAGACACCAGCTAGTAATATCATATAGTAAATTGTTGACAAATTATGTTTGCGAATTGAAACAAAAACCACAATATGGTATATCAAAATTCTGTCAACAATTCGTGTCAATATTTTTCATTGATAGGTTAATCTATAAATGAAGTTTTACAAATTATTTTTCATTATGTAAACATAACTCTAGCAGTTTCATATTTAAAACGGTGACAGCCCTACGTGATCTCGTTACGTAGCAGACCTCTCCACGGAGTCATCAGATAAGGGCAGGCGCTCAAGTTTAATTGAATTTCCTCGCAAAGTTTCCGCTGCCACCCCTAGGCGTCGCGCGCTGTGATTGGTGCGCCTCCCGGCCTAGTCAAAGACATTGTTCCCGGCCGTGCGGCAGGGCTTAGCTTATGTATTTAGTTTGTGAGATGAATCGTTCGACGTACATGAATGGTTTCATTACCTATAGCTACGCTTAGAACAAGGAATGACGTATTTATAACTTGTTATCGGCAGCGATTCACCACGCTTTAAGTTTATTATTATACAAAGTTTTAAAATTAAATCACAAATAAAAACATTTCGCATAACCAGAGTTAAGGATACACTCCATAAAACGTTGAAATCACTTGATTTCGAAGTGATGATAGCTCAGGGGTAGTGTACCGACGTCGCGTCAATGCACGTGTGTTCGAATCTACTTGTAATGAGTTTGAGCTTTCAGTGAAGGAAAACAGTGTTGAAACCATAGTATCGTGGTAGAACTTTTTCTAATGCCCGCTTTCCTCATGTTGAAAATCTGCCGCCAAATACCTGTAGTTGTGTTCCGGCAGTTGCATTTGACAGCCAATCCCTTCACTAGACATAGCGTGTCCACCGTCTCAGGTCAAGTTGTCATTAATATCAGGTGAGATTGTGGCCATAACGCTAAGCCTATAACCTGTAAAAAAAGGCTGAATGTTTCACCTTTTTCCATGCAAAGAGAAAAACGGTTCATTAAATTTAACTGTCAATAACGTCGCAACTTCGCAGTCTCTTAAATATTGCTATTTAGAATTCAGTGTGTTTAGAGACATTAAACAAATATTTTTATTTATTTATTATATAAGCGATTACAGGTGTAGATTATTTGGAGGAAATTTCTGTATATATAAATAAGGCTAGCTTATTTGCCAAAAGACGTTCCATCTGTGCACTATCTATATACCATATACCATTTTTTCCATGAGAAAACATTATTGAGGTAAATATTCGATGGTTTTTTGAGGCTTGAAACGTTATGATTTTCGTATATATAACATCATCTATTTTTGCGTATATTGTCGCGTGGACGGTGAAATTAATTTAGATTAAGGTATTATATAAATGATAATGCAATGAAAATATAATTTGAGATAAAATACGTATATTCCCGAAGGTTTCCTTTGCTTAGATCTATAAAAAGTTACATGTTTAAATAAACCTGCTAAGTTGGACAAGGTAAGGTCCTCTCTGGCCAGGCGCTTGTCCGATATCAGGTACGTCCTTCTGCTGGTGGGTATAATTAGATGATTGTTAATTCCACTTCTTATGACATCATGGGTGCAGTTGCAGCTTCCTCGTCATCCGGGATATATTATGTTGATAATATTAATGTATATTTTACTACTGTATAGTATTCTCAGGCTGTACGATACTATAATTTTTTACACGTCCGTTCATCTCGGATTCCTGATTTTGATTAACAATGAAAATTCTTTTATCGATTTACGACGTTCGAATCTATGTTCGAAATATTAAATTTAGACATCGTTCATGTACGGCCTTCTCAATAAATCCAGTAAAAGACATGTTGTATATGAAAAGCGCATGCGTTAGTTAAAATATTTTATAAAATTCTATGATATTTAACAAAACTAAATAACTAACCTTCGGGTTGTCTTTCTGAAATAATATAAGAAATACATACGTGAAATTATGTAACGTAAATAATAATAATATAATAAATAGTTTATTTGCATATAACAAATTATATTAAAGTAATATAAAAGCAAACATAAAATACAAATTACATGAAATTTGATTAAAAGTAGTGGGTAATTCGTGTATGTTAAAATTTTGTATTGGGATAATATTTAACTTACCAAATTTAGATGGATAGGTGTTTTCTTTGAAAGACACTGAGTAAAACGCGAACATCTAGAACTTAGTAAAGTTTATAGTATTGATTATTACCAGCTATAAAATATTACTAAAGTTTTGTAATCGTTTTGTTTTGAGGCGCAGATAACTGAGTGGCAATATGATCAGACATTGCGTTTTTTGAACCACGTGAACGAAATTGCAGTCAATACTTAGTCTTGTAGTTGTTTTTGTATATTCCGTTAATATATTTCGAATCAGTGGCCATGGATGAATTTGATCCAAATAAAAATTCCGATAATGTCTTCTGAACTCTATTCGAAACTATTATTCAGAATTAAGGAAAGTCGTAGCGATCGACTTAAAATTCACGACAAATGTTAACTACGTAATCCGTACACTTTCTAGGTATCTATTTACATATATGCCACTTATTGTACACGTATAGGTGCTATAATTTGATCACTTCTAAAACCGTCAATAATTGTTTTATTCTGATATTTAATATTCCGGTCCTTCTTTGAATTAAGTAAAGACGTCCCATAAACACAAAAATAGAAGCGAGATCAGTCCTGTTCATTTCTCACTGTAAAATATTTTTGAGTAAGACTTACTCAGCTATTATTCTACTTGGTCATTGTATATATATATACTTTGAATGATCTTTAAATCCGACATTCGTGTGCTTGTAAGTTCAGCAAAAAACCTGCACAGTACTGAAAAGGACAATGAAATCCAAAATAACGTCAAGAAATTGTGACAAGATCCATTGACAATCGTTATTGTCATACCTTGCTACGCTTCACTTGAAGGACTTGGCATTGTAGAACGGAAGGACAACTCTGGATAAAAGTCGATGATAAGAATTTTGCAAATTCTGTATTCTTGTTTAGATGTAGGTATCAGTGGCGAAAATTCAAATCGATTCCCGTCGAGTTCCATTTAGGAATTGGCATATAACATAAGTAATAACTATATAGTATATAGTAATATTTATACTGTGTAAGTTCTTAGTGCCATATATAGGCCAAAGGTCATTAAGTATTTTCGATTGTCATGCATTCTACGTAGTGTTCTAAATCAAATGTATGTAATTGGAAGTTATAAGCCGTGAATTTCGGGCTTATCTCGTAGCATCCCGTCTCTTTCATTTTCTTAGGAAGAGAACAAAGTTTGTCTCGTTCTCATCCTGGATACCACCAATTTAATCTGGACCAGTAGTGAATACGAATTAGCAAGATAACGGCAGCTCTAAGAGTTCAGATAAATTTGACCTTTATAACATGCAAATCACCGGCTTATGATAATGATAAAGATATTGCACTTTAACAGGTACTTATTTCTATCTTTTTTTATATAGTATTTTATAAGGTGGTGTGATACATTTGTTTACGTGAAGCATACATGCGTGCACGATTTTGAAGTTTTGTCATTGTTTTATTGTGATATAATAAACGGGGGTTAGTGATTAATATCTAATAAGTGTAAGTTAACGGTAATTTTGTTTCAATTCGGTAAGTCTACATAAGAGATAGCATTAATTCACTTAGAATGTAATAGTTTAACAGATTTCTTTTTGAAAATAAAAAACATGTAATCCAATTAAGTCGTTCTTTTCGAGATATGACAAGCGATGTGGAGGCGGGAGTGATTTGTTAAACATTTCCTGTGTATTTTTATTCATATGTCTTTATAGTAAAACTAACTTCGTTCACTGGGAGTACTAAACTAAATAAAATGTTTTGTTTTATTGGGATTATGGGTCTCTAATCACTATAAAAACATTGGTGACGGTGGTGAAAGGCTGATATTCTGTTCCGGCTTCTCTTTTCCAAACTACCACCTTTCTCCACTGGTAGGTACAGTTGTGATTTTGTATGTCATAATGATAGGCCCCGTTAATTTTCCTATCGACCCTTCTTGGCGTGTTGTTTGAATTGATAACTGACAACTGTGTCTTCTCACAGCCTAAAGGAAATAAAGTTTAAGTGATAATAGATTTGCTTTTTATTAAATAGCGATTTCAAAAATAAGCATTTTTTATTCATAAGAACATACTAGTCTCATTATACCCTATCCTATCTAGTGTTAAATCAATGAGTTACTGATGAGCTCTCTACAAGATCTTACTAATTTTTAAGAAAATGCATTGATAAACATCGATATTATGACCATGTTCATGCTTCGCATTTGGGGTTCTCTTCTGGCTATGCTCCAGATTTCACTGTTATTTCTACAAGCAATGCAGTTGTTTAATTTCGTTGTTCCATAAAAAAAGGAAAGCTTCTTAATGAATAGTCTATAAGGCAACGATTTAAGTTATATTTGCTAAATCATAGTTTATGAAGAGTCTGACATTGTATTGTATTTTATACCAAATTCGTTTTTTGACTTCTGTCATCAAAATCTTCTTTCTTTTGCCATAACAGCTTACCTTCAGTTTAGAATAAAATGTAACTTTACAATTCTCTCTTAATTCCTCTTGATTTTGTTTCTATTTGGTTCACAAACCAAACAAAACACAGTTTCAGTATAGATAACTTTTAAAGTAAAAATAAAAACGTGACGTGTGCTTTAAAAGTAAACACAACTTATATATATAGTAAATAGATACGAACATTAATTAGAGCAGTTTATACATCAAAAAACGAGTTGCTGCTAATATGAGAAGTATTACATCGTAATATCAGGTGTTTGTTAAATCGTTTTTGGAAAGGATTTTTAAGATAGCATAACCTACTGATGCATCTCTATATCCTAATATGCATTGGACCAGATGTTAAATACTTGCTTCTTTTCCTTTAAATATGTCAAATCTTCCCTGAGCTACTTGAGACAGTATCAGTGAAGTTATTTTATTTATAATAATGAAATGTAGTTTCAAGTCCGCTTCAAACTCTAAGTATAAAATAAAGTGGAACTAAATTACCTTTCTATACGTACTCATTGTTCTAATACTAATTTCCTGTGTTGCTCGTTACAAAACTGTAACAAATCGAGAAGCCATCGCAACCTTGCTAACCATTACAAACATACGGTGACACATAACATTATGGTTATAGCTCTTAATTTGAAAGTGCGAAGATTGAAAATACTATCGATTTCAATTAAAAAAAAGTAAAGTATAATTTGTTTTTATTACAAAAGAAATTCTTCGTCACAGCAGTTGCTCTTGATGACTGGTGAAGATATATTGTTATGTGGAGTAAAAATCAGGTTTAAACAAAATATAATATTATTGTTTGTCCCTTGACACAGTTTTAATAATGGCGGATTGTTGCGACGTTCATAATTCGGTTCATATTTAACTTAGGCTTATCAAATTAATTTACTCAAAAAATTGTTTCTGTAGTTTGTGAATAGATATATTACAATTATAAGTTTTAATAGAACTATCGAGACGGTGGTGTTTTGGTCTATATTTCATAAGTGGAAATATAATTCTTTAAGTATACTTATATATTTTTAATATAATTTTTAAAAATGTTACATATTGACAATAATAAAACAAAAAACACTACTAGTCAAATAGTAAGCAAAACTTTTCATAAATCAAGTAATTCATTTTATTAAGACTAATTATTCTATTAAAATATATACTTGAAGATTTTAAATATATGATACATTTGTATATGTATTACCAGCTATGCCTGCGACAGCGTTCGCGTGGAGCTAAAATTTTATTAAATCATTTTTGCTCCTTGATGATGGCTTGATATTCAATAGCTTAAAGCTTTCCTCAATGATGAAAGAAAGAAACAAACAAACTTTTCCGCTTTATAATATTAATATATATATGATATCTCGCAATCGATTCATGTTAATAAATACTTAAATTTAAAGAGAAGAATTTTAATCTGTCATGATGTTATTTTTATTCATAAATTTATTTTGCCCCATAATATGTAATATTTGGTAATATTTTGCACGATATAGTTTGTTTTCTATGTACTAGCTTTTATTCGCGGCTTCGCTCACGTTAATATTGATTATATTAAATCGCATGACGCAGTAAAAAGTTTCATATAAAGTTTATCTCTCATTTTAGCCCACTTTTAATAAGTTTTTCGCGAGAAAGAGTAGCCTATCACCGCCTTCAAGGTCCCATCTATCTTTATACCAAAATTCATCATAATCAATTCAGCGGTCTAGCTGTAAAAAGGTAACAAACAAACAGACAAGCAAACTCACTTTCACATTTATTATATTAATATGGATAAGTGAATTGTAAATAATAAATTGCGTCGCCACTCATCACTTGTTAGTAGCTAGAAACTGTCTAGACAGTTTCAATAAGAGAGTCCCACCTTGTTAAGTCTGAAGATTTGGAAGATACTTATCCATGCTTCATGCCATTAGCATGTTAGTGTACACATATCTTGGTTCTAAAAGTAACTAAAACTGTAAAAATTTCATGGTAATTGTTTTTTTAGTCTTTGCCACATATAGACAATGTTCAGGCTAGCACCGCCTTTGATACGACCCTTACAAAATGTGACTGGTAAATTTAGGAGCACATGTAAACCAATAGGTTACTGTCTTCTATGATGGTTAAATTGAATAAATTATAATACATACATACAAATTCATAAATAAGACAATGGCAGATGCGTTATCACGCCTTACCAAAAAGAAAAAAATATTAAACCAAAGTATGAACATTACAATTATATTTGAGAAAACTCTATGGATATACACTACTGACAATGACCCCCCTTAAGACATGGCTATAGCCTTTTAACTTGAATATAGATTTAATGAAAAACAATATCTGACTAAGCTGCATGATCTAGATACCTTTGCCTTTTCCTTTCACAATTGAAAGGGGTAAAACTTTATAAAAAAATACAATGATCCCATTATAGATTATCTCAAAACTCAAGTTCTTGATCAAGGTTCACAATAAACGATAATTCAACTATTATACTAGACTTTTTTCAAATACTCGTAATCTATGATGCAATAATTTGTTAATTATATTAAAATTTAAGTGTTGGTAAGTAAGTATACTGTAGGTTGTCAATACTTGATCTATACTTATATCTGACTGCTTTAGATTACAATTTTGCGTCGTTGTGTTTGACTAATTTGATAGTATTGTTTTTACGAAATGTAGGTTACTTAAAATCCTTTCACACTATAAATTTAATAGACGTAATTCTATATTTAAGCATATCAAATATTTATGTATTTTTTACATAACGTCACTTTTACGAAATATGTATTTAGAAATTATATTCTTCTTTTTAATTTATAGTTTCTGCTTATATTACTAGCTAGTTTGGCTAATATGAATTTAGAAATGTAATATTGAAATCTGCCTTATACAAGATGGCGGTTCCACTTTGAGAATTGTTTAGGACGTTTTAAGGGCACGTTCCTAGTTATTATCTGTTATTCACTTTTCTTATACATAATGCACATCGCCAAATTATGTTATGCAAAGTAATGCTCAAGTTACATAATATAGGCCCAAATGCCGTAAGTTTGAGTTACCTACCGCTATATGACATATCAAGTCAAAAACTGCCTCTACCCGAACAACATACCTTTGAAGTTAATCATGAGGTCTTTTCGACTTACTAACATATATACTGCAGCACTATGAGTTAAAATAAATCTTATGTATGTGTAGTGTATTTTTTTCTGATCAATAAAGCTATTATTATATTATTATTACATTAGAAAATTAAGCTTCTAAATAGTCGGCGTAGTGAACACAATAATTGGATCGGTTAATTATTGTATGCTATAACAGTTCTTTTAAATCTGTTAATATTACAGCTCACTCAACCGATTTAGCGCATCCGCCATTACTGCCTAATTAAATAGTCTAATAATGCGAACATCAATTACGTAATTAGATAACAAATTACAGCATGCATCAGACGATCTCGTAACTGGATTACACAGACGGTGGTTATTGATAACTATTTGTAAGTTAATTGTGATATTATTGAGTCGAATTATTCAAATTGTTACAAGTTTCTGTCAGGAAATAAATTTTATTTGACCCAGACATTCTAGATTACAGTGATTCAGAATTGTTCTAGTAATGTGGAAACATGTATTGGAAAATAGTATCATTGATATCAACTTACGAAATATATATTTATATTATATTATATTTATATATTATATTTATATTTAAATATACATACATGTATACATATCTACATATATACTAGTAATATCAAACGGTTAAATTTCTGAGGCAATTTCTACAAATACATATCTGATTCTGAAAATTATTACATTTATAAAAACACATAATTTTTGAATGAAATAGAATATTATAAATTCGTAGTGAAATTTTACGTTAGTATTTAAATATAGGAAGCCCCGAGTGGTTCATAATTTTTCTAGGAAAAGCAAAACAATTTATAAATCAAATAGTGTATGGTACTTCTTTTTGTTTTAATAATTTGTAATATATATATGTTATCTATTAGAGCTGCCTGAAGGATTTGATGTAATTATAAGTAATCTCAAATGCAGCTTTACTTGCAGAATTATTTGATATTTACCTAGCGACAGACTTACAACTTGCGTTAGAAAATTATCAAGGTATATGGTTATGTTACTGTATCTATTGGTAGCATTGTAATCTTGGCTCCACACTGAGACTTACAGAATTTGCCCTCGCTCTCATTTCTTCTTATTTTCTGTGGGTTAACCACACTTCTTGGTAGTATTCTTGTAGCGTTGTTCGCCACCAATTGTACTTGCAGAGTGTATTTACATGAGTACCATACTATTCATGACGAGGGCTCCTAAATCATATCTTGTCTGGAATAATCTTCCTATCTACTCGTTATATTTCGTTATATTATTTAATAGGGCGTACTCGTTAAAAAACTAATAATCCGATTGTGCAGGCCTTCGTTCGATTTAAACCCTAAAAGCTAATGGCGAAACCGAAAGTATTGTAATATAAATTTTACGATGCTTTCAATGCAAACTATTGTGTTACTTAACTGTGTATTAATCCAAATAGCGTACATTCTTAAACGAATTGAATGCGATATGAATGGAAGCGATGAGAGTGTAATTATAACTGTGAAGGTCACTTCCGAAGAATTTTGATGAAAGGATATAACAGGCTTCGAGAATGTTAACTGTTTTATGTTTTTAAAAGATATTTCTTTCTTGACATGTACAGTTTTTTATTAAAAATACTCTTATGGTCAATTTATGATGATCTCTATAACTATTATAGTCGTTATTGTTCAACTTACGAATATAGTTAATGCTTTTAGATTTAACATAACACACAGTGTAAGTTCGTCAAAACACTTTATGGCAAATTTCTGGTTCAGCTAGATGAAATATGAAGTAAAAATCTTTAAGGCTTTTACAGAGTATCAAGTATCAAGGAATTATATTATAAATTTAATTTGTTTTTTTACCTATAATGTTCATCTCTTCAGACAAGGTGTGAAAGATATTTGATCATTCTGGAATACCTGCGACCTTGTCGGTGAGATCTGTTACCGGAAGTCATTGTTCTTTTTAATCTTTGATTTATATAGACTTGTATTTTAAATATATATCGTAGATTTGTTGGATAGAATTATGAATCATGCAGATGTTCTTGTTTGTTTTAGAAATTACTGTAACGTCTTCAGTCTCGTTCTTATTCTTCGTGTTGGTACAAGAAGTATTTTAAAAAATACGCTCGTGGTTTTGGGTAACTAAGTAGTATATTATATTTAACTATATCATAATAATTAGCTAGCTGAGTACTACATTACTTTGTTTTTACTAGATTTTACATGCGGCTTCGCTCGCATTAGTATTGATTTTGTGAAATAAATCGGATGACGCGATAAAAAGTTTCATACAAAGTTTATCCCTATCTTTACCACATTTTTCGCGAGTCAAAGTAGTCTATCACCGTCTCCAGGTTCCCATTTATCTCTATACCAAAATTTATAATAATCTATTCAGCGGTTAAGGTTTGAAAGCGTAACCAACAAATAAACTCACTTTCGCATTTATAATATTAGTAAGTACTTCTTTGCTAGAATGTAATAACAATATTCTATTTAATCGGAGAGCTAGGATATCAAAATCCAATGTTTACCGACTAACCTACTGGGTTTTTAAGGAAAAGCCCGGTCAATTGAGACATCAAAAAGCTGAAAGTCGGTAAAATCGTTCAATACAGAATTATAAATAGAACTAAAAAAGTTCTCATCGATCCGGTACCTGGAAGAAAATTTACTCGAGGTTAAAGGTATGGGTAAAATGTAAAATGGGTAAAATGTAAAATTTCACGATTTTCTGCAAAACGAGGCATTGAGTAAAAATTTTTCCAGGTAGCGGATCGATAAGGACTTCTTAACTTTTATTTATAATAATTTTTTGAACAATTTTATCAACTTTCAGCTTTTTGTGAATTTATGTAACTTCAGTCCTACTTTAGGTGCTAAATAGACCGGGATATAAGTATTATATGCTTGTTTGTTTTCTATGACCGCACCGTTTTCTTACATTGAGAACGTCAATATGAATCTAAGTGAAACAAAGTAGAAATATTTCGTCATCGATCGTATCGTGTGATGGTATCTATTAGATACACGCGAGGCCTATCAATGATCTGCTATACTGTTACCGAGCAGTATAACTTGTAACATATTGCGATGCGTAACTTTGCATTCCCATCAGTTTACCTCTATTAGTTGTGTATGTGTATTTATTACCTAATCGATTACATTGATAAATTTTAATATTTATTCTTAGCATTTAATAATGTTGCTTCGCCGGTTTTTTTATATAGTTTTGCATTTTTTTTAAAGAATATTGCGTGGAGCAAGCGGTGGAAGAGTGAATTTGTCTATTTTATTACTACATTCACGTAGAGCTAAAATTTTATTTAATAATTTTTACCCACTTTTGTAACATTTTTCAATGCACCTTTGCTCTTATTGGTGGTAGCCTGATCTTAAATAGCTGTAAGCCTTCTTCGATGATTGCTCTATCTCAAATACAATAAGAATTTTTAAAATAAGTTCCTAAAATAAGCGCGTTTAAGAAAGCTAACAAACTTTTTCGCTATAAAGTATTAATATAGATAAAGTCATAATCAGTAACTAGAAGTTAGAGTTCACAGGTATTTGTTAGTTGATTTATTTCTATTCAGAGTAAGTCCACTGTTAAAATACCTTCAATCTACAGAAGATTACAGCATAATAGTATTGCGTTTCTAGAGATCCGTAGATGGAGAGAGTATATATTAAGGTGTATTAAGTGAAGCGTTGTTATACCTCAAGTGCTCGAAGGGGCAATAGGCTATGCTAAATAAAAGAAAGAAATCATTTAATAATGGTGACTAATAAAAGGCAAGCGAGCAACAAAGGAAACTATCAAAAATGCTAATATCCCCTATATATTAATACGTGAAGCAAAAACTTTGTACTCCTAAAAAGCATTATACAGACTACCATATATTTGACACTCATACACATATATACTTTTGTTTATTGTTAAAGTCTGTGGACAAATTGGGAATAGATTATAGATTAATATTTTTTGCTTTTACTGAATGTCAAACATAACCATAATAAATTCGTTTATTACAATGTATATATTAGTTATTATTATTATTTAAATTTCATATAATTTGTTTGAAAAAATAGGCAAATTAACATGATTATAGATATATGAATCTTTGACATCAGAACCTTAATAATGTTCAAACTTATAATTTAAATTAATTTTAGTCGAATTTCAACCACTGGGCAACCACTAGTAAAAATAAATGCTTACAATCAGGCGAGCCGTACGCTTGTTTACAATCTTTGTTATATAAGAAAAAATTGGCGTAAGATTTGCAGATATGTAAACTTTTTTATTTTGTTTTAGGCTGACCAGTGTTTTCTTAGCCAAACGTTTGCTAAGTGCTACTTCAAGAATATGTTATACTTTAGAAATACTGTGAAATTGGACAGAATTGTGTAAGTTGTTGACTAAATTGTCGACAGGGGCCGTTCCCAAAGTTGGAAGTGATGATATTCGTATTGTATATTGAGGGCTTCACCGTACTTATAATTCTGATTTATATCAAAACTAATTCTCACGTGCATTAGCTAAGTTAGGATAGGTCTTTTAATACATTTTCAAATTAAATGTTTAGTGTTATGGCCAAAATCTCACCTGATGTTAAGTGACGATGTAACCCACTATAGTGTACACGCTAAACCTAGTAGAGGGACTGGTTCTCAGTGCAATAGCCGGAATTCACCTATAACTATTTAGCGGCAAATTTTCAACTCGCTGCTTGTAACTAATCAGGTGGGCATTAGAAAAGTACTACCACCATGCTATGATATCCCTCACCGAAAGCTCAAGTTCATGGTAACAGTTGGTACACACTACCAACTGAGTTATTATTGCTTTAAAGGTATCTCGTACAAACAAAATTAGAGAAAACATAGTACAATAGAGTAACTTATTACTTTACAGTAATTTTTTTGCCGCCAAAATACCAATAGGTGTGTTCCAGCAGTTGCACTTTAGAGCCAGTCCTTAGTCCAGGTTTAGCGTGACTACCTACTTGGGTCGTATCGTCACTTAAGATCAGGTGAGATTATGGTCATAACACTAAAGCAAAAAAAAAATTAATATACGATTCCTCAATCAAAGAATTTTAAAATCAATTAGATAAACATATGTAGCAAGTACGGACAATTTGGCGCCTACAGTACAGTACAAGACTGGGTCAAGGAATTTCCTGCATTAATAAAAGTATGTGTGAAAATTTACTTGTAATCCTATATTAAACAGTTTACGGCTTGCAACACTATCGTATGCAAGTTGTTCACGTAAAGTATTCCAATTGCTATTTCTTAATTGCGCCTTAAGTTGACTTCTATAACTAAGTTTCGTTATATTTCAATTAATGAAAAAAAAAATCACTGTATATAATATTACTGAGTTAAATTATTTAAAATGATGGAATTAAATTAAAAATGGTAGCTCATTAGTTGTGTGTATAATATAATAAAATAATAAAATAAATATCACGGTGATGGACGTAAATTCGAGTCATCACAATGAGTTTGAGGTTTATGAGTTGGATTTTTATTTATAATCTCTGATGGTAAATGACAATGTGGTCCTAGCTGGTGGACACGCTAAGTCTAATGGAGGAACTAGCTTTTTAGCGCAACTTCATGTATTTAGCGGTAGATTTTTAATATATCTATCTAGATGAACATCAGAAAAGACCCTACCGCCATACTATGGTTTCATTGCAATGTTTTCCTTCACCGAAAACTCAAGCTCATTGCATGGATTCGAACTCGTCGACCCGTCTATTGACACTGACTCCGTATATACTACAAACTGAGCTATCATCGCTTCAAAATCATTAGATTTAAATCATAGCAGGATTGGATGATATTTTCTAATGATATCTTTAACTTGCAAATCTATTACCGAACACTTTTGTGTCTTTCAGCAATTGTACCAGATCACAAATCTCTAGGCTCTAGAATGCAATTTTAACAGGCTCATCCAATTAACAGCTACAACATGAAGATGGCCATAAAACCCGTGACTTGCCAACAGTTACAACCATTACCAACACGACAGAAGAGGAGTTTATCACAGATGACTCAGCAAGTCAAACGTTCTAAAAATAATATATATAGTATAATAATAATTATAATAATAGTATAGTACATATAGTAGAGTGCTTGGGGAGTTTGACCTCGGACTCCAATTACTGTCAATGTATTAATGTGAGACCTTCTGCATTATGTTTTATACATAAATTACTAAAAAGTTTACCAATTTTTTTTCGTTGCTTTTTTGTTTTTCTTAATTTGACACTAATTTCAAGAAATTGTCAATTTTTCCATTTTAAATCAAAATATTTTTATAAAATATTCATAATTTAAGTAAAATACATTTTAGAAAACATCTTTCATAGATACCAGATAGTCAAAAAGGGCCGTAAAAGCAAGGAGCAGGTAGAAAAAAGGTGAAGGGGAAGGGCAGCGTTTGAAGAAGGATTGAAGAATATGAAAAAAACGGAGGGGCAAAATTTAAAACTACTGAAATTATCCCATAAAGACAAAGTCCATTCGTTATTGATTGCAAAAAAAAATAAAATAAAAGTTAATGATGATTTGGTTGCAGTTGATCCGTTGCTAATGTTCCAGCGTATTTGTATTTTGAAAAAACCAGATGAAGAGCTAAAAAGTTACATGAGTTATGAACTAGCACCGTATCCTCTCGCTCTCTTTGAAGATGGTCTGATTCGAAAAACGAAGAAATCAACATTATATGAATTATTTCCAGAAGTTTCAATAACTATTAATGGTGCACATGATTGTAATTATGTAATTGATGGAGGTATGTTATTACATTGATGTAAATGGCAACTAGATGAAAAAATGGATGAAATATGCAATCACTATGTTCGATATTTAAATAATAATTACGGCAGAAACGTATACGTAGTATTTGATGGTTATAAAAAAAAATGTATAAAATTAATGGAAAGAAACCGTCGTGCACTCAAAAATACATGTGCAGATGTCGAATTTAATGAAAATACGCCCCTCAAAATTGAAATTTCTTTCAAATAGTAAAAATAAAAGCAGACTCATAGACATGCTGAGGAAGAAACTATCTAACAATAATATTTTTACATGTCAAGCGGAAAGTGATGCGGACAGATTGATTGTTGAAACAGCAATTAATTTACAGTCAACAAATGTTACTGTAGTTTCTGAAGATATTGATGTACTAGTTCTATTAACTGCACTAACTCCAAACGACCGTGAAATTTATTTTCAAAAGCCACCTCGAGGAAATGTTGTACAGAATTTTTTTTCATCAAAAAGCTTAGAAAATACATTACCGAAATGTAAAGAGCATATTCTTTTCGTACACGCTTTCACTGGTTGCGATACAACGTCTGCTTTTTGCAATAGAGGCAAAAACAAGTTCGCTAAAAATTTCGAAAAATGCAAGAATTTACATGGCGCTGCTGAAGTATTTAAAAATATTGATGCAGATCCTGACAGAATTTTTGAAGCTGGCGTTGCATGTATTTTGGAATTATACAGTGCTCCCAAAAAAGTTAAAGATTTGAATATATTGAGGTTTAATTCTTTTCTAAAGGGCACAGCCAAAAAAACGGGTGTTCAATTGGCATCTCTACCACCTACGTCTGATGCAGCGTTTGAACATTTGAAAAGAGTATATTTACAAGTGCAGATATGGTTAGGTAATAATATTTCTGTTGAAAATTGGAGTTGGAGGTACGTTTCTGATAAACTTGAACCAATACTGATGAAACAATCGCCAGCTCCAGATAATTTACTTAAAATGCTATTTTGTAATTGTAAAAAAGGATGTGGTAATGCTTGCGGATGTCGAAAAAGTGGCTTATACTGCACTTCAGCGTGTTCACAGTGCAATGGTGATAGTTGTTTTAATGCATCTCCTGTCTTAAAAATAAGTGAAGTAGAAGAAAGTGATGAAAACGGAATAATTGAAGTTTAATCATTTTTAAGCATGTATGAGAGGCGAACTAAATAAATATTTTTTATAAACTTTTTTTTTTTACACTTATTGTTTCATACTATTACTTTTTAATATTATATGATAGAAATGTATTTATAACACGATTTTGACACTACATTACTTAGTTAAGCTCGTAATGTCTTATATTATATGCCTTAATTTATTTATTTTATTATTAAATAAAAAGCAACGATTTTTAATTGGTAAACATTTTAATATACCTTATCAACAATACAATCCAACAGGTCTCATAATAATTCGTTAACGGTAATTGGATTCCGAGCTTTTTCAATTCTAGATGCTTAAGGCACTCTACTAATAAGCCACTAAGTAGAATATAAATCATTTTTATTAAGAGCACAA
Source organism: Actias luna (assembly GCA_039707435.1). Classification (NCBI taxonomy): domain Eukaryota; kingdom Metazoa; phylum Arthropoda; class Insecta; order Lepidoptera; family Saturniidae; genus Actias; species Actias luna. The sequence goes on along the minus strand of JAZHAC010000018.1, from coordinate 7,549,536 downwards.
TACTCAATGCAAATTAGATGTCAATGGTGCGGAACAAAAGTTTGCAGTGTAGAAAATAAAGTAAACTTTAATTCCACGCAAGCAAATTCACAATCACAGCTATTATGTATTCGTATATGTTAATAATGCCACTCTAGTATGAATATACTACATATGTAATTATCCTCAGTATAGTCGTAATTGGTCCTATGTTTTGAATGTATTCAAAAAGTAATTATGAAAAAAAAAACTAGCAAAGTGATTAATACGGATCGCTTCATACTCACATTTTATTATGCGTAAATTTACATCTAGTTGCGATGATGACTTCTGGAATAAAGGTCAAGTTTGTCGATTGTGGTGTGAGATGGTGTAGACGTGCACCTATAGGCTGAATGTGTACGATTGCATGGGGTAGGAATGCCCATCTGGCTAACTACTACACTTAAGTGGAAAATCAGCCGGCAAATACCTATAGGTATGTTCTAGCAGTTGTACTTGAGAACTAGTCTCTCCACTAGGCTTAGCTTGTCTATCGTCTTGGGCCACATCGTAACTTACCATAAGGTGAAATTGAGACCATAAAGCTAGACTTATGAACTTTAAAAAATGCTCATTCAAGGTGGAGACGATACCATAGAGTTAATATAGACGTCAGACAGAGATAAATTAATCTTTACTGTTTATTTCTTTTTTCAATACCTGCTGAAAACATTCATTTACGGACTATCTCCCGCATTATGTAAATTCACTGAGCTCATAAAAAGGCGAGAGGGGCGTATGGAACGACTAATCATCATCAAACACCGTCAAAAAGTCATTAAAAAACACTAAAAATGAATGGATTAAGATTTTACATTATTTTAAATTTGTTAGAATTATTTGATACAATTACAGGGATACGAAGATGTCTTGGTGATAGATTATAAAGTCTACAATAAAAGGTGGAGAAACAATTTTATTCATTGAAAATTCACACTAGTCTAGACTCTAAACTAAAACATATACCTAAATGTTTCTAGATAATATGTTTCACCACTTAACATCAAATTTTTATATCGTTTTTTTTTTAAAGTTTATGTAGTCTTATGTAGAATCTAATTGTAGAGGTAGGTAGAGACGGCAAAATTTGAATAACCTGCGAACGGTAAAATTGTAAATTCGTCACTGAATTCGCCTGAGCTGGAGAGCATCCATAAATAGATTTAAAGCACAAAAAAAAAACCTAACCCTGGTTAGCTCGAAGAAAATCCCTTATGGCATTAAACTCGCCAGTTTAATGGCATAACACATTTAAAGTGCAAGTGAATTCATTCATTAATTAACCCTAAGTCTCTTAACTTCTTGTTTGGCAAAAGATTGACAACGATCAATGAGAGTTTCATAGATTGCAATTAACTAAGATGGAATATGTTATTGCGATGTGTTCGTTCAATCTATCTTTCATGATAGGGCATTTATTTGACCCCTTGTTCTCAAAATTTTGTATTACACAGTGATTACGTATTATCAACGCGTTTGTTAACTACTTGGTTTTTTAAACGTTTTTACGCATTTTTATTTCGTAATACGGGATTGCACATGTCAGGTATTCATTCGAATGTACTATTACATGTAAATGGTGAAATTGTGTGTTTGTTGTAATGATATGCGCTTTTATTTAGTTACAATTTTATCGTGTTTTATGCCAGTCATTTATGGTTTTAACTCGATTATGAAAGTATAGTTATATTTATTTTCTTAAATTCGTACTCATAAAAATTATACATAATTACTACGTCATTGCCAACAGAAGAGAAACAACATATGGACCGTTTAGTTTGAAAGTGGTGTAAGTCCATTTTCTTTTGTTTCGAGAAAATTAAAATATTTGTTGATAATGCAATTTCATTTACCGACTCATTTTAAGTTGTACAAAACATGGGATTTTTTTGAGAAATGAAACACGGACTAGTTATATACAAAAAATTTACATTAAATTAAGCATGAATTACGTGATAGCTCAATTTTCTCAAAATTGGACTTACACCACTTTCAAAATAAACGGTCTATATGACGTCTGTGTATATAGTTCTATATATACCATTGTGGCAATATTGCTATTACCTTATAGGTACTAATAAACAGCCGATAGGTAGAATACAATAATGTTAACTTTTCCATACCTACGGAATGTACCGTCTGGTACAAAAATTAACAAACCACACGGAATAAATATGACTTGAAATATATTATTTCCTTATAAACTTGTTGCAAGTTTACATACTCTTACGAGTTTCGAGAAGTCTCTTTTAGACGATTTATTAAGGTAAAATTAATATTCTCCTTTAATTTAAATTTATTAGATAATTATATAAGGCAATAATGAATCATTGACATTATTTTTTTTATAAATGTTTTATAAGTATCTGTTGCATTTTAATTTTTTTATATACATGTATAAAGAATTCATTTCTGTATTTAAAATAATTTAATTTATTTGTAAAATGTCTGTAAAAAACTGAATGAATTAAATAGATAATAAAAATGTTAAAATATTACATATTTAGAATATTAGGATGATTATTATTTATATAACTGTGTACCATTGACGCAGGCTTAATTAAATCGATAGTTTTAAAAGTTTTGTCATTTTGAAATATCGCCAACTTGTATGAATGATACTATAAGAATACAATTTCTTTATGACATTTTCGTTCAGTATCAACTGAGAACAAATTCAAATTAATAATTGCATTACCTCGGGATAAAGACTTTACATATAAATTAAAAGTATATTAAAGATAAATGTGAAATTTCATTAAATAAATATTCTTTTGTATATAATTCATGATTATAATTTTATTTCCCTAAATAATTATTTACGTAAATATATACGCATACTATGATGGTAACGCGCTACACTAAGTAGCAATTTCTTTGCTATTACAAGGTATAATGAGAGCAGAACATTAAAATCTAATTCAAGCATTCCAATATAATTTTATATACATAAGCTGTTATGCAACAAGCACTGTTACGAAGCCTAAGCTCTATCGAAGTATGATAGGCTATAACAAGCTATATTAAATATTCTTACATTACTTATGCGATATATACTTATCTAAAAGCTGTATTGGGACTAGAGTAATAATTATGTGTTTCTTTTCTATTTGATTGATATCAGTTAAGCATAATAATAGAAATAACTATGTGAATTAATAAATATTGAGTCATTCTTAATCGATTTATACCCACCGCCGAATGATATCAGAGTCGAACATCAAAGCTAACTTATACCTGCTATTACTCGATTTATTTTTGGGATTCCGAAAATACCGTAAGCTCAATAGAAAAAATAAAGATTGAAATTATCATGTGAAATTCAAGGGATGGTAGCAAAAAGTAGCCAAATAGGTCGTGATATAAAAAATCTTGCGTATATTTTTTTAGTTTTGATTTCACACATTTAGGATTAATTTGTGTATATCCAATTCGGGATCGATAACTGATCCCTCAGTGGCTATTGTCTCTGGTTAGTATTGTGCTTACCACAGCCACCAGTTAAGTAAACAAAAGAAAAACCCCAAAGAGGTTTTTAGCAATGATTCTACGTACACTGAAGTCATGTTTTCGCATCGCCTCGTTTATAACGTCTGGGACGCATTCACCCAATCTGGGTTAGTGATAGGCGTTCGCCAACATACGCACAAGCAAAATAAGACAATGACAAAATGAATTACATAAAGCGATTCGTAATTAAGAGACGTTGGATATTATAATATTATAAGAAAGTACGCGAAGTAATATGATTTCATAATTATAATAAATGACAAACTCGGTTTCCTTCTTGAGATATTATATTATAAATATAAATAGTTTTACTAACTCAAGAACTACACCTAGAATGATAACTGCACACACATTTTTTTCCACGAAAGGACTATCCCTGTTAGGCTTGGAATTTTGACAGATTCACCGAATATTGTGGGCGAGTGCTGAGGGCACTCAGCCCTAGGGTTAATTTGTACAAGAATGTCACTAGGTGACTGAACCACGGCTTGAGCCATTGCCGGGATTAAGAGCCGCCGTGGTCACTTTTCTGTGGGGATTTGAAGGTGCTAATCAACTGATGAATCTTACTTACCACAAGCCGTTCTCGAGGCCTGCATGGGCAATGCGATTACGTGGAAGCCCGTAAATGATTTTTGTCACCAAGATAATAAAAAATGAGAACTGGATGTGATTAGGCCGCGATCTACACATGGTAATAATGCAATTATGTGCCTATTCTGGTTTAGTGGCTTCGATCGGTCATTTTAAATTCAACTGTCAAAAGACCAAGGTCACTGTGACAGATAACTGTTATGAAGTTCTGTCGACGGACGAAGTCATTTTTTGATTAAATTACGCTACTAAAAAATATCGTTGTAGTGTAGTATACTTTTGTTCTTAGATTTACATTTTTTATGTAGATATTAATAAATATTTAATATGCAAAGCACAATACTTTTTGATTAATTCACTGTCTTATTGAAAGTATATTACCACAGCTGTTACATGATACTTAAAGTAAAAAATTAGGACTCAAAATCCGCCGCTCTCTTGGTATCGTTAGCCAGATTCGTAGCAAAACCTTGACTCGAGTAAAGTAGGATTGTATGCTAAATTATTGTGATGGAACGCGGGTAGTATGTCGAAATTTCTAGAAAACCACCTGTTCACGATTGTGTATTGTGTGTTGTGGATTGTGTACTTAACGGTTGTATTTGTAAAGATAATATTTTTTGTTTAGTATATTATTACACTGTTTACCATCTATATTAATATTATAATGCGGTTTTTTTTGTGTTTTTGTTTGTACGCGCTAAGCTTAGAAAGTACCAGTCGGATTTTTAAAAATTCTTTGTTTTTTTTACTAAGCAATTACTGAGAAAGATTATAAACTATTCAAAATTATGCTACTACAAATAAATAAAAAAGAACAATACTTTATTTAAAATGTAAAATCGACACATCAAAGTACTCCTTCATTATAGGTTTAGTTTTTTTAAAGAACTTTAAAAAACAAAAAAAAATACCGTGTTCTTATATGTATATAGATATAAAAATAGAAATTTGTTGGTCACACAAACAATTTTCCAGTGTGGGATTCGAACCTGTAGCACTCGGCATGACGACACTGGCGATGCGAATTGCTTGTACCGCTGTGCTGAACTTCGAATAAATTATACTAGATTTCAATAAACACGTGTTAATTAATTCTATTTGATTAACATAATGTTTGTTTAACGATGTTCACAATTAGTATTGCGTGAGTTGTGAATTAATTCTCAATTGGGTGACTATCAACCTATATTATACATAGATGCTAATAATAGTATAAAATAACTAGCTTTTATCCACGGCCTCGCTCGCTTTAACACAGATTTTGTCAACTAATTCTTTACCCCAGTTTCTATAAGTTTGTCGAGAGAAAAAGTAGCCTACCACCGTCTCCAGGGTCTCATTTATATCTATCCAAAATGCATCATAATTGAATCAGCAGTTTAGGCGTGAAATCGTAACAAACATACAAACTCACTTTAGCATTTATAATATTATTAAGGATAAGGATGTCCCTCGACTCATCTGTCTGTATGTTTGTTCACGATAAACACAAAAATCACTGAACGGATTTTAGATGGTTTACGTCAATAGACAGATTGCTTCAAGATGAAGGTTTACATGTAGAATCTGTTAAGATTTTGTATAAATTGATTGAAATATGGCGATAATAGTTAAAAATTTACGACTACTAATATCAAAGATGCCTAGCGTAGCGTGCGGGTGACAGTTAACCTAATATAATATACACTAGTTTATTGTGTTTAATAGATAGTTTGTAAATATGGTTTAGGTGGAAAATACTACTTTAGTTCTAAAAATCTAAGGACAGACTGACTGTTCAACGGAATTTTACATTCAATTTTATTCTGTATGTTACGAATATATACTTGGAGGTTGTTACTAATTATTACAATATGACAGTTTTTTACCATTAGAAAAAAATATATTCATTTGTTATGTATAAAAAGCTTTACTTTTCTTTTTCGTTATTCTCCTATGTTAAATAACGCCGTGAAACGAGGTAGCATTGTGCTGAATTTGTTATATCCCATTATATGTGTAGTATGACGGCTTTCCTTTTTAATGAATTTCTGAATATTTATTTCTGCTAACGATTTGATAATATTAAAGATATTGTTTGTTTTGTTCATGTATTATGAACTCGTATATTTCATATATACTATAATAAAATATGAAAGGGAAAGGTTAATCACCATGAGCAAATTGTATAAATGTGTAACGCTTCGTAAATTATTAACCATCTTCAGTTAAGATTAATGGATTTTTGTGATTTGTTTTTAGAAACGACAATCGATGAATTTCAGAGGGAGCGTCAAATTTAATTTCCTTTTAATAAAAAATGAAACACACAGACCACTAACTGTTCCTGTAGAGAGTTCAAACATCTGATAGAATCATACTAATATTATAAATGCGAAAGTGAGATTGTTTGTTACGCTTTCACGCCTAAATCGCTGAATCGATTGTGTTGAAAATTGGTATAGAGATCGATGGGATCCTGGAGACTGAGATATGCTACTTTTGTCTCGAAAAACGATATACTGGGGTATAGAGAGCGATAAACTTAGTATGTATTTTTTTATTGCGTCATTCGATTTTTTGACAAAATCAGTATTACCCGAGCGAAGCCGCAAGAAAAATATAGTTTTTTATAAATCGTATGCGGAAATGGGAAAGTCTTTCGAATGTGAAACATTATGACATGCGTTCGTCACGTTAATGAGCCATACTACAAATGGTTACATTAAAAGTCGTTCGACTTATATGTTGGTTTGTTACGAAACTATGTTAAGGTATTGACCCAGTTTAAGATACTTCAGTGTACTGCAATTGATTTTATCGGTAGGTGATAGCTAATAACTAACCGTGAGAGTAATGCTTTTTACAGGAAAAGTAAAACTTAGTTTTATGTATTAGTCATTATTTTTGGTATACGTTCTTTATTAAGAATACTATTAGTACGGTAAAGTGTTGTTTATGGAATAGTTATAAAAATTAACATGAGAAACAAATAAGTGAATATGTTAATAAATATCGACAGACATTTTAAATACAACTGGACTGGTGGTCTAGCGGTTAAAGCAGTTGCCCCGCAGGATATATATTTCTTCGATCCTTAGATAATTGTTGTAAATTTGGTTGTTACTTTGAATTCATTAATTGTGTTTCTATCATTCTCTACACTTGACATTGGTTAAATTACCTTCATAGGCAGATACCATAAATAACTATTTATTTTTAGTTGCCCTGTTTTGATTATCTGCCATACAAAGTGACTACATTGTAACTTGTCATCTGCAAATTTCATCCAAACCATAACGACTATATAGATTCGGCAACCAATCGATGATTATCGATGTGATGCCGGTTTGTCAACCTTTGAGCAGCTTGACATACGGTGACTGATTCTAAAATAAGATTAACCAAAATATAGCCTCTGTGACAATGTTAATTACCATCTCTGTTGATTAATAGATATACACCTGGTGATAAAAAACCTATTGTGAAGTGCCAATAACTTCTCACAATAGAGTCCTTTGCACAAGATAGGAGATATTCCGATAAATAAATACGCCGGGTTAGTTAGGAGACATTCCTAATTCATATTTTATACGATTGTAGTATAAATACACTATAGAAATTCTACTATATTGTATTTATTGTCTATATTGACCAATAAAAAGAGATTTTCTCAAAAAAATCAAATAAAAGGTATTAGTACTTTGCTGTCGAAATGCACTTTTATCATAGTACAGCTCTGAAGCCGATTTTAAGCTCAGTAGAATTTAACATTAACGAAATCTATTGACAAATTAGCATTTATTGTCATATGGACCTGCAAGCTTGTCATTGCATCTTGTGCTTGGTGGCCGGAATAATGTCAGACATCATTATATCCTACTAACCAACGATAACAAAATTAAACCACCGTCATTTGTATTTAATTCAAACGAGTCAAGTATTAACGATTATAAAAAGTTTCTAGATAAGTTCGCTACCGGTATTATTGCACTCGTTTATTTTTACAAATAAACTCTCTTACGTAATTTATTTTTGTAGATATCTGTTTATCCTTACTACACTTGTTGTAACTTGTTTTCGTGTGAATTAAGTATATTTTTTCATTTTTAACACTAAGTACTATGTACATGAAATAATTATAAATCTTTAATCGTTTTTGTTTTTGTTTAGCGTTTGATAGTAGCGTTACAATTAGTCTTGATTTTTAAGTTTATTTAAACCTAAACAGATTAGCTCTTAATTGCAATTACCGTAACACAATCGTCGGTCTTAAGTAATAATAAATTTTCAAAGTGAAGGTAATTATAAGTTAAAAGAAAACCTTAACCCTACCACTATGCAAATAGATTAGCAGGATCTTCTAATGTACACTCTATATATTATACTCTTTCAATATATTATATATTTTTTAATTTTTTTAATAATATGTATTAATTGAGCTCAGTAACACCTGATGTTACGAGATAATGTGTTTTAAAAGGTAACACTGTAATCCTAGTGAAGAACTTTCTCTCAAATGCTACAGCTTGAGCACACTTATGGGCGCTTAGCGATAAATTTATCACTCGATGATGGTAACTAGCCAGATAGGAATCAGAAAATTCCTTACCACCATGATATGTTTTCACAGCGATGCTTTCCTACACTAAACGCTCAATAATAGGATTGGAAATTACATCTATCGCTGGGGTATCCATACCTGCTAACACTAAGCCATCATGCTAAAGATACATCACTGGATACAATTTAATCTTTTGTGAGGGACTGGGCAAGCTGGTAAGGGTCGACCTAGGCGAACTTATCTCAACCAGATCGAGGACGTTCTGGAGACAGGCCAGGTTAAAAATTCCCGTAACTGAAGAGCATATATGAAGGTGCTTATGAAGAAGATTAGATTAGAAGAAGGGAAAGATGTGTGTAAGGATCGTAGGAAGTGGAAGGACGTGGTCTCTGCCTACTCTTATGGGAGAGTGGTGTAATATTATGTATGTATGTATCATCATCATACTAATATTATAAAAATTTTGTTACGCTTACACGCCTAAACCACTGATTCGAGTATTGGGTATAGAGATAGATAGGAACCAGATGGGAACCTGGAGGCGGTGATAGCCTACTTACTTTTCTAGAGATAACCTTATTGGAAACGGGCTAAAGAAAAAGATAAACTTTGTATGAAACTCTTTATTGCGTCATTCGATTTGTTTGACAAAATTAATATTAACGCGAGTGAAGCTACACGTAAAATCTAGTAAACTAATAATCTAATAACATATTAGCCAATCACTTACATACTGATGCATATGTTATTTTGAAGCCACGTACCGTAAATCAGGTTTTTATTTCAAATGCCAAGAGCACACACACCGACGAATCTTGATTATAAATTAAATTACCTGTTATTAGAACAAGAATTAAAATCAACGGCAATAGATATAATTAATTAAAATGGATTATAATAGCTGCTATTCGTATCCTGGCAAAACTATTTTTATACTCTTCTTCTGTATATAAGAGCTTACTCTCCACACTAGCCAACAAATTGAAACAATACATTTTTAGGATTTTGTATTGTAATTTGTAATTGTATTGTAATGCATAATACATATAAAAACATCATACGACTGTCTCGTTTGTATTTAAGATTTTTTTTTAAATGAAATTACAAAAGTATATATAAGGTTTTATATACTTATGTTTTTATTAATGAGTAGATTTTACGTGCGGTTTCGCTCGCGTTAATATTGATTTTTGTCAAACAAATCAGATGACGCAATAAATCTTTATCCCACTTCCAATAAGGTTTTCACAAGCACAAGTAGCCTTTCATCGTTTCCAGGTTCTCATCTATCTCTATACCAAAATTCATCATAATTGACTCAGCGGTTTAGACGTGAAAGCGTAACAAACAAACAAACTCAATTTCGCATTTATGATTTTGGTATGATGAAGTATGATGATTGGTTGTGACGATGACTTCAAAAAAGTAGACTGGTTTACCCACAATGCATTTTACAGAGTTACTAGCTGTACACGACTTCGTTCGCGTGGAATTAACAATTAATAACTTTTGCCTCCTTTTTTTTTAAATAGCTTTTTTCCTTTTAGTGTTTGTTTGATGTTATATAGCCCAAAGCCGAGCTTAATTATTACTCTATCCACAACAATAGTTTTTGAAATCCGACTGGTAGTTTCTAAGATTAGCGCGTTCAAACAAACAAACAAACTTTCCGTTTTTTTATTTAGTATAGATATAGATATCTTTCTTAGTGTGGGCATGAACACGGTGAGAACAATTTAAAAGCTCTGCAATATATCATTTACTGCGTTGGAAGTATTCAAGCTTTAATATATTTAATTTGTTTTGGTTTGTAGCAACTATTGCGTTGTTGCAACGTGTTAGAACACGATGATGTTAGGTGGATATTATTCTGCAGTGAGCCTGAACTTTTGATGATGGAAAATATTTTATTGAATTCATTGCATGATAGTAAATAAATAATTCAATCACAATGTATCCTTATCCTTACAAATATTATAAATAGGAAAGTTTGTTACGTTTTTACACTTAAACCGTCAAATCGATTGTGATGAATTTTGGTACAGAGATAGATGGGAACTTGGAGACGGTGATAGGCTACTTCTATTATGAAAAACTCATTGGAAGTGAGGTAACGAGAAGGATAAACTTTGTATTAAACTTTTTCTTGCGTCATCCGATTTGTTTGACAAAATCAATATTCACGCGAGTAAAGCCGAGGGCAAAAGCTAGTACGTCTATAAATTAGATTTGACAACTGAACTTGATATTCAGTCACATTGACATAATGTCATAAGATCGATTGTGGTCAGAAATGAAATTCATAGATAAATTTAAATAAGCATCCATAACATAAGTTATAAACGGACCCACAGGCTAAATATAATGAAACATGAGATGCACAGTTCAAGGATTTTGAAAGTTGTTTCATTTCGCACTGATCTGGTCTGTGCGATCTATCATGGAAGTGCACTTTACACTAATTTCATACGTTGATGCTGTCTTAATGTGAGACGGATGATTTACATTCAATATTCCAATTGCGATAAAGACGTTCTGGCATTTATAAGATTTTATTTCGTAAGAGTAGACATTGATTTTTAAAAAATAATACTGGTTATTCACTATTGTTCTACGCTCGTTTAAATCGAAATTTTTTGATAAAATTTTGTCTAAACTTAAATCGGTTGTTTTTTAAAACTATTTTATATAATTGCAGTATTAAACAAGTGTATAACCGCCGGATAACAAATGGTTACTCAAGTCTACGGAGGTTTGACTATCAGAATATTACGAGCAAAAAGATAGCATAAAACGAACTTTGAATATCCTTCTCAAAGAAGTTAAAAAAAAAAAGGTTACTAAGAAACTACGTACGTGAAGTCATATTTTTTCACGGTTTCATCACGAGGTTTTTCATTACCGCCAGCTCATGTTTATTACAGGGATTCGAACTCACGTCCATTGACCTAGTGTTTGTACACACACTATCTACTGAGCCCTTACCGTTTCAAAATATATAACTTTAAAAACATAGCTCCGGTCAACCTTAAATATTCACGTATAATTAAATACCCACATCAGTAGTACTAGGGCAAGCTTTTACTGCTATGAAAGTTCTATACTATGAACCCTACAAAAAAATATTGAAGTTCATGTGTATATAATAAATAAATCATCATAAGTTAGTGACTGAAAACGGTTAATATAGAAATGTAATGTTTTTTCGCTTTAACGCAAAAAGTTGTATGAAAAATAACAACACAATTTCTATAAGATTGTTTTTTATTCGTAGTAAATTCTGAACCCAATGTCATATACAAAATAATAATAGCGTATATGTATAAAGTTAACGTGACTCGCGAGTCGCGACTGACATTGGACCAAATTAGGATTGCGATAAGGATTATTTTCTGATAAATTTATTGATGCAAAACATCTAATGCGGCGGGTCAGACTGTCAATTGACGTGGCGATGCGCCACCATGTCATGCGATGCCACGTTATGTGATAGTTGAAGTGACTAATGAGAAGTACCAAGTGAACTCGATTTAAATTAAGTATTAAACTTATATAAATGTATCTTACTAATAATATTATAAAAGCGAAAGTGAGTTTTTATTTTTGTTACACTTTCACCCCTAAACCGCTGAACGATTCAGATGAATTTTGGTGTAGAGATAGATGGAACCCTGGAGACAATGATAGGTTAATTTTTTTGGGAAAAGCTTATTGGAAGTGGGATAAAGAGAGGAATAAACTTTGTATGCTTTTGTAACTAAATAGTCAGTCGACTATTTAAAAAATATTCAAAAATATGGAACAAATTTAGAAATGACATAAAGCCTTGATGCAAGATGTGTATCTTAATTAGCATTTTAATATTTCATAAAACGATTTATGAAAATTATATATTAAGAATACCTTGGCATTATATTTGATGCATTATTATAGATGCAATCCGTGTATTAAGACCATATATTGTAGATTAATTTAATACGGTATTTATATTATATATAATGTCCATATGGTATAAGGTGAATACTATAACCTATATATACCATCAAAAACATAAATGTGAAATGAGAGCCCAGTCCAATATTATTATATATGCATTGGTTGTTGACTTCAACGACATAAGAAATAGGATCTAAATGAGTGCCAAGGTCTATGGTCAGTCCTGAAATTTATTTCTTACTACATAAAATATTTTATAACAATTTGAAATATATTTTATTTATAACTTAGGGTAATATATTAACTCCTAAGGTCTGACTTGGCAAGTTTGAAGATACAAATTATTATTCAGTACCTACTAAAACAGTCATGAAACAGCTCTCTGTTCGATGGCTAGTTTCTATCAGTAAACCAAATTTTTGGAAGAATAAAATAAGAACTTACAACTTTAAAACCCGCGAATACTATAATACAATTAATATATTCGAACTAGCCAAATCAGAACTTAGACTTAATGTATTATTCTGTTATCAAAGCAAATTATATTTTAAGTTGTTACAAAATATTTTATGTCATTATTAATACATTTCAGGACTGACCATTGAACTTGGCTTTCATTTCACATTTATGTTTTTGATGGGGTATAATTAGTTTTTGTACAAAAATTACTAGTATATATAATAAAATTAATACCAACTGGTTTTTGTTAATCTACTGTATTTTCCTACGTTTACGGGGTATAAATGTTTTTTTTTGTGTTATTTTCTATATTTTCTTGTACTATAAGTAAGTGTTCCTAATAGAATGAATTAATTGAAAAATTATTATAAAGTAAAGTGATAAAAATTTATTAGTTTCTGATTTATTCCTTTGTACCCAACTAACTATCTGGATGCCAAATTTGAACTTTGTAGATCAGCTGGAACTGGGATCGAATTTTGATCTATAGATCAGTGATAAAAATGACGATTTTCGGATGTTAATATTTAAAAAATTGTTTGAGGTGTATTGATAAAATTTGAAGCATATATGTATCTCGCTAGTCTCAATATATGAGCCAAGTTTGACATTTTTATGTGAAATAGTTTTTGAGTTACGGGGGTATCAAAATTTGGTCCAAATGGTTCATGTAATATTACACACGATGCTGTTTATCAGTTATGTTAGCTTGAAGTTAGTTTGACATGCTACCGCATGTCTAGTTAGTCTATCATAACATAGGACTATAAAAATATATCACATATTATCCATGTAGTGTAGTGGAACTGTTTTTTGGGCTAGTGTGTTACATCCTTCGAACTGTATGGAAACCTTCAAAAATCACGTGAAAAGACATTAGACGAAGTCAGTCTAATACCGTCGATATTGTGTTACCGATCCCGCAGTGCTCGCTGAATTAATTAGGTTGCACTGTACTTACTGTTATGACAGATATCAGTACAGACAAACGATAATGATTATGATAAAATCTCCGATTATTATAGAAATGTTTATTACATTACATTACATTAAGTTCATTAAATATTGTAGCATTAAATCAGGCCAGATACTCGGTTATTTTTCTTCTGGATTATGTGGGAACTTTTCACTTTTCGCTGATTATTGCCATCACATCATTCGGACTGGAACAAGGTAGTGTGAGTATTGATGATTTTCGGATGAAATAACTATGATTTTGGGTATTAATCAGGCATACCGTCATACCTATATCTTTGTAAACCTATACACAAGTGTATGAACTGACTCTATAATCTTCTAAAGATATTTGCCTATCTAGGTTTACAGTTTGTTATATATAGCTATACTTGATTCTATAAATGTGAAATCTAAAATAGATTGAATAGATAGTCGGTATTACTTATACTTAACATTAGCGAAAATGCCTAATGACATGATATAAAAAGGCATATGACATAATATAATAAATGTATAATGTAACAAACGCAAAAAAGACGTGCAAAAACCCTTTTTATTACTTAACTACGGGTTAACTTACTTAACTTAGGCTTATTTATATGAAATAGGTAACTGGTTGATGTTATTATAAAGATAATAAATGAAACTCGGGCTCGATACGTAATTTTATTCAAGAGTTATCGTGATCACCTCGTATAAAAAATCAGGACGTCCACGTATAATTTTTTAAACCGCCTATTTTTCAAGGTAGTAATATAAAATAGTTATTTACAAAATATGAGATAAATTATTTGAAGTATTTTCTTGAAATACATCTAGTCATGTTATTGTATAAATGCAAATTGGTTGTGGTAGAAACAGTTTAAGAGTAAAAAATTGCTTGACGTGTCGAGAGTAAAGGACTACCTCACCCGCTTTGCGGTATGAGGCATGTAATCACCTTTTTTATTATATTTGTTTGTAGTGTGATTACCACTAGACACAGTCACTTAGCTAAGTTACTATAAACAATATAAACCATTCGATTATAAAATAACAAACACTAAACAAAACAATATGTCATTTGTTAAGTTTAAGTTGGTTATGCTTTTAATTTATGAGGGTGACGTAACATCGTCAGCGCTAAGTTTGGAAGTAGAAAAGTGGGGCATGCGTTCATCAACTATTATTATTTGATTGTGAGGTTTTGTTAACGATTTTACGAATTGCGTCTCGATTGATGCAAATGATGTTCTTTCATATTTTGTTTACATTTTGAAAGATAATTAAACTGTTGTTTTATTATATAATATTCTTAGTTTTTATGATCCGTACGTTTCAAATATATTTATGACCCCGCGCTAATACGTCTTGGTGTTGTATGGGACTGCACTATGATTTTAATAACGAACTTAAAGTACGCAAAGTAAATAATCTGTATACCATACAAATTTTCTTTTCCTGAGAGGAATTCGAACCCATAAATCTCAGTTCGGCAGTGACGGTGAAGTGACTGTTTGAGTCACAACGATATCTGTACGACGCTTCTTTCTTTCTTTATTTGTCACAATTTTAATGTTAAATTCAAATATTCCGAAGCAAAAAAAGATGTTTGTAAATGACTTTATTAAAAACTAAGTAATAAAATAGGATAAAATACCTATTGCGAATTTTATAACTTACAGAAAAAGTACAAAGTAAATCGATTAGTCTTAATTTTTTTGTATCATGAGGTACAAGCTTTAAATATATTGAAATTAAACAAATCGAATTGGTCGTGAATCCTACAATATACCTGAGTTCTGGATGAAGGAAAACATTGTGATGAAACTGCAGCATGCAAAAATTATGTGTGTGTGAATTCCTCTGTAACTACTGAACGAATCTGACACTATGTTAGTAACATTATAGATTCATATTAAGTTATATATACCCCATAAAACGGGAGGATTCTTCCAGGATTGGAGACTATAGTTTTTTTATTTAATAAGTTATGACAAGGTAATAGAATATAAATAGGTATAGAAAAATGTTTTAATAGTGAGAGTTATACTTAGAAGAATAAGTTAAAAAATAAGCATTGAAATTATAAGATACTTAGCCTTACGTATAATTATTTCAACCTACGTGAACGAAGTTTCGAGTACCGCGAATGAGAAAATATATTTAATAGTTCACCAAATTATATTTTATGGAACTCACTAAATCCTGGACGAATCATCTTTAAAAGCATCCTGAATTTGTTAAATAACTAACGAGGAATCAACAAAATGCCACTGCGGTCGTTAAACGCATTCAAACGTCTACGGCAGGATAACTGGTAGTTATCTTTTGACGATTCGTTTATTGGAGAGTCTTCGGTATTGTGTTACTTAATATGTAAATATTTAAGGAATTAATTATAAACTGCAAATATTTATATTTGCTAAGTTTTTGTTTTACGGCTAAAGTTGTTTTTACTGGCTTTGCGCAATGAATTACCGTAATAGTTATTTTCTTATAGGTTTTAAGATGTGCTCATATACTATTCCGATTCTAACTGACGGTGTGGTCCAAGATGGTGGACACGCTAAGCCTACGGAGAGTTGTATTTTAAGTAGTGGTTGTTAGAATACACCTATACCTATAGAGGTACTTGGTGTAAAATTTTCAACTTGAGGACGCTTATCTTATCAGGCAAGCATTACAAAATACCCAACCAGTATGCTATGGTTTCATTATGGTATTTTCTTTCACCGAAAACAAAAAGCTCATTGCGGAGATTCAAACTCACGGCCAGCGACACGGTATCCGTACACTATACTATATTTTATAACTGAATTATAAAAGAAGAACAAAAAAAATTATTTATAAAGTAAATCATTTCAATACTAAGATGGTCTGTAAAAAATGTTACTATATATTTTTATTTTTGTAAAAAGGAGTAGTGTTCTTGAAAAATCTAGGTAAACATACTGGTTTTTATTAATATTTTCTTCACAATTTTGTTTAATATTAATGTATATGATGAGTGAAAGAACAAAATATTTTAAATCAACCTACGTAAATGGGGTAGAAGCAATAATAAGATTTAAGTATTTTAATTGACCGAATTTTGTCCTTTTTGGAGTACATTTAAATATATATTTATTTCACAGCTTTCTTTGAATTTATTAATTATTAAAATACAATTTCCAAATGAATATGATTAAATATGTAGGAATGTGAAATTGGTAAATTATATGAATATAATATATTTTTTTATATATTGACTACAACAATCCAAAAACATAAAATTATTCATAAATTCATTCGGGTTTACAAATACAATGATTATGTTTGAAAATATGTTTATCCTCTCAATAAATGCAATAAATTGAAACTATTTGGTAATGAATAAGGAAATAAAATATGTTAATAATTTAACATAGTATTATTTATTCAGTTAATATATTATTACATATGACAACGGATTTCAAGCAAATTAAAGTTTATAGTAAATTTACTATTATGCGTAATTATAATAAACATATTACATTCCAGTTTCCTTAAATAAAAGAAATCAGTGTAGACACATACACAAACTAAAATCTATACAGCATCTTTAAATAATTAAAACATATCTATTAGCTTTGGTATACTCGTGTAGTTTCACTTCAACAAACAGTAATCGTAAAGGGCAATCATATCGTTTTCAAAACTATTTAAATTTTTACTCAAACCAACCAAAGAATTTCCACTTCAAAAACAAAAAATATATCTATTTTTTTCGTAAGCAATATAGTAGTTCCTTCGGACGTCTATTATTTTAATCCAGTTTATTTTGCAAATAAACGTAAGATACAATTAAATTCATGTCATTACCCGCAAGTGTTCACCCTTCTCAAGTGTATCTCGGAGTGAACGGTTAGTGGGAGGGTATGTATATAACATGATGTTAACATTGCCCATACACACAACCAGTCTTCGGCAACGAACGGAGACTTACAACGATGAAGTTTACGGTGAGTTGAATATATGTGAAGTGATCATAGTGTCGTGTTATAAGTGAATTTAAAATTATCCCCTATCTACGTGCGTATTTGTTAGGATAGGTTAAATTCATTTTTCGATGCGCGTGTATTTTATTTAAATGATTTTTCTTAATTGCTGTATTATTAAAATAAATCATGATTTAATTAGTATATTCATTGAAAAAAAAAACTAATCATCTATTTTCGTATAAAAATAAAAATTGCTCGTAATAGTAAAACATAATAAAAATAAATCGGATATATGGCTATACCACATTAAGGAGCTTTTTTGCATAAGGTCCACAAATTAATTTTAGTATAAAATTTTAAAAACAATATATTTCATCTTTAATACAATAAACGTACAAAAACCTTATATCATTTTGAAAAAGTAATTACATTTTATGTTTTCGATTTTTTTTAAAAATAAACGGTTTACTCAACTTTAGGCTACCTTTATGGAAATATAATAAAATTAGTAACGGTATAATGGTATCTGTTGTATTAATTATAGATTAATAAGTGCTTTTACGTTTACAGCGTATATAAAGAACGAGTAACTAAGGTTTGCATAATTATATGAGCATTGTAGTGTATAAGACTTCAACGCGCTGTTACGGATGATTTGCACACTTACAATAATAATTAAATGAAGATTTATTATTATAGTATTAAGTTTAAGAAATATAAAACCTAGTTACTTATTAAATAACTGAAAACGCTGTTTTAATTAAGGTAGTTATATAACTTCAATTAACCGTTTAATTATAGATACAAGTTATAAAGCAATTTTAAGAATTTCGAGTATGTATTTCACGGTTATTAATAAAAAGATAACTATATGCTATTATCACTTATTCAACTTCTGAAGCTTATAAAGATCTTATAATATTTATGAAATATATTCATCGCGACAAACATATGTATAGTACATTTTATTATAATAATATGATTTGTATGTGGTTCTTAGGTACTGTAGATTAATGTAAAATATGAAGTTGCTTATGTCTTTAAATTTTAATCATCGTTATAAATATGCAACAATACAGAATAGTTTATTTTATTGCCAGTCTCTGTATGTAATTATGTATTATATTAAACTATTTATATAAAATATTTTATATATTGATAATTGGTTTAAAAGAAATATAATGGATTATATGACAGACACAAAGAATAATAATTTCAAGTTATACAACTACCAATTGTCGTACTGTATACAATAGATTGTTTATAAATTAAACTAAATTTCATTTCCTTTTTGTTATTTTCAGTCTTCCATACTTTCGCGCTATTGCCAGTTACTCTTTCCAGTTTTTTTTTAATTCATTACTGAAGAAGCATTTATAAACGTTATGGCATATTATTTAGTTAAATTGAGAACAAGATAGTAAAAAAATATTTTACACGCTTATACGTTGTGTGATTGCTACTATAATATCTTAAACGATCAAATTTGCATAATAATTTACCGACCGGCGTACAAATTTATAATTTTCTGTCGTAATTTTCTTCCTCGTTTAACGAGTATAAGTAAGTTTTCACTTTTATATCTTAGATGGAGAAATCCCAGAAATTATTACTATAGGAAATTGTGTTAGGTAATGATTATTATGTTCGTAGAGGTTTTGATTAATTTGATAAATTAATATAACTCCACATGATTAATGGAATTTATACTTTAGTGTTACCTTATAAGTTAAACAAAAATAATATACACTTTAAAATTATTCATTATCGCTTTTATTCTTTTTATTGAATACATATTCATTATCCTTGTAAATCAAAGAATCAATCTAAAATGTTATTATTTTATTCTGTAGACTAGTACAAGGAAAGCATAATTATTTTTCACTTCATTAAGGGCATTGCGGTTATTAAGATCGTGAGTTAGAATGTAGCCTCTACTACTATGATAGTGAGATATTAGCAAGAAAATTATTATGAAAAACTCGTGACCAGTTCTAAGACTAGAAATGATATTTAACTTATACCTATAGATTCAATGCCTGTTGATAACCAATAATAGAAGTTGACAGGCACTATCAATAATCACTGATAGGTACTGGTGGATATACTTAAAATTTAGTTAATACTAAATCTAAACACTCATTCACTATCAAAAATGTTACAATATTAAACCACATTATTATTTTTATTGGGATTGTGGTCAAACACAAATATATATGTGATCAAAATGATGTATGTCTAATTTGAATCACATGTTTAGATATGAAATATGGGAAGTCATTTCATTTCGTGTCACGGTTACATTAATTATATATATATATATATATATATATCTCCAAATATTTGTCTTTTAATTTACCTGTTTTGTGACATGTCAAAAAACAAGCGCGTGTAGCGTGTGTTGATTTGAAATTCAAATTGGGACAAGATTTTTTCTGTCTACTCTTCAGTGTGATTTCTGCGTGATAATATCGATGTAATAAATCTCTAATTAACTAATAAAGTTGCGTAGAAATTATGATTAGATGAAGTGTTACTTTAAAAGTATTATACACTTGTTACTTTGTACAAGATCTAATATTGACATAAGTAACTAGGTTACTAGGTTAATTACCTAATAAGGTTTAGAAGTTACGATGATACTTATAATACATATTTATATTGTGTATCACGAAATGCTTATAACAATTTATAGACTAATGAAACATTCTTCTAGTTAGTTTATTACAAGTCATGAGAGTAAATAACACTAATGTTAATATTTATTGTATAAAGTTTATAGTATTGTATATAGTAGAGTATTTATTATAAGATAGTTCTGTTATGTTGAGTTAATAATTATAATCCTTGATCTATTATGAAGATTGCTAACCCTAACTAGATTATAGTGATCAACAGTTTATAGCATTACGGAATATCTGCAAGCTAAATTTGCAAGTAATGCAAAACTTATCGCTTGCTAGTAACATTAAGCAGTCTTATTTCTTATTAAACACGATGATGTTTAGAAAGGTAGTGTTTAAATATGAGATAGGTTTCGTCTTCAAAATCATGTCTGATGTATATTAATGCAATTTTGTTACGCAACGTGAGTAATAACAGTTTTTATGACGTTTCAACGTATAAAATATAGTGTGCAAAAACTGATAGAACTTAAAGCGCTATTTATTATTTTTAATTGAAAGTACTGTTGTAAACCAGTATATCTGAATGTGGTTGGCTATCACCATACACTAAGAAAATACGTTTATTAATGGCAGGATTCAGTATGAGCCAGTGTGTAATCAGTGATGAAGTAGAGAGTTAGGGCTTCGATACTCAAATGGATCGCGACGACTGTATATATGGTGATAAACCCATTAGAAACTATTTTGTTTAAGAGTGTTGCAGTCAATGCATATTCAACTGCCGAGCATTACAGATCGGCTAACAGTGACGATCGTCGATCTCTCAGTGATCGTTTTTGTTTTTTTGATTGACTTATATTTATCATTGACACAGTACAGTTACTTTGTTATGTTATTATAAAAAACAACCTCATGTGTAATATACACATGAAAGTACGTGTGTTTGAAAGTTTGTTGCATGATAATCACAGTCAAAACGTTGAACCAATTTCATTGTTTTTTTTTTTTATAAAAGTTCAATATATTAAGAAATAAAGATTGGCAAAATAAAAAAAAGTAAAAGCTTAAGCAATTTCATATTAGAAGGGCCGTAAGAGTCAAGTGACGGTAACCATTCGAGGTCTTTCGAAAGTCAGCAGGCTATCGTGGCGCAATATGTTTCGAAACTAATTTTATACGATAAATTAAATAATTCACCAATTATAAACAGGACGATGCCGATTATATTAATATATGCAGAAAACTGAACAGAATTGTGTGTCGTGAATGCTAGCGAGTAAGGACGATTCGACTGTATAAGCGTTCGAATACTCTAGCCAACAATTCGGTTGTTTGATAATAATTTGCAATGCTATAGAGCATTTTCAATCCCCTTTCTGTGTAATTAACACCCTCTAGTTAGAAACTGATGTTTGAGCTTCTAGAGGCATATTCCAACAGGTGCAGTTGAGCCAGTCCTATCTAAGTCCATTTTACCACTTAAAACCAGTGTATAGCTTTTCTCGATTTATGTTATATGATGCGAAGAATTATTATTTTATTTATACTTCGTTTCTAATTTTCTATTTTAGAAGTGGCAAAAAATGATAGTTAAAGTTTACAAAACTATGTATGTAGGGTCTGGTTCAAAATATTCATAATAAGTTTGTACTACTAAATTACTTTTATAATCTCTCTTTTTTTTCGATAAAATAATTTAAGTATAATACATTCGTTCAAAACTACTATGTAAAAATGTACTATAAATATAAAAATATATGCATCCTTCTTAAACTAGAAAGTAATATTTTTTTTTTGGATGTTCAAACATTTATATAATTATATAGAGATGTTAAGATGATGGTATTAATTCATGATGAATAGTAATAATATATAAATATTGTGCCATACATGGCCATGTCATACTAGGCCATGGTTTTAGTTTTGCACGCAAAGTGGACCAGCTGATTTCTCTGCACTGTGGGTGTGATATATCTCACTCATTTCACTTTCACTGTACGGATGGTGGTGTAATTAAATATAAACCAGCGGACATTGAGCGTAAAGCCTTGGTGACTCATTGCGTTGATTGATAGTTGTTTTATTTTTAAGTTTTTTATGTCTCTTGTAGATAATATACATTAATTTTAATTTATTTGGTAGTTACAGATAATTAATGAAATTGGTACAGGGTTACTAAATAAGATGAATGAAGAAATTACTATCTTGCCACGTAATAATCGGGGACATGTTTTTAATTAAGCTTTTAATAACTTCTTCACATGGTCATTAAATATTTTAACAAATCTTGAAAATTTTAAATATTCGTAATAAAAAGTCAAAGTGTTTATTTTTTTCTATCACGGATAATTTACATTAAAATATATTGAAATCAATATCGTTAAAAATACTTTATAAATATCGCACAAAAATTTGCATGTGTTTAAAATTCCTTGAAATGTATTTTGCAATATTTATTAGGAAATATGAAATTCGACTTTTCAACCGTTATAGTAAATATTTTATGGTGTATGTCAAAATATTATTATAATTTTAATAAAGTCATTTTTATATCTTTATTAAGAACAGTTTATAAATCTATAAATATAAAAGTCTCAGCTTGGCTTGCACTAGGAAACACCATAATATAATACTATCTATGAAAAAGTATCACCTTCTTATCCTGTTCTAAGTCATTCGGGGATAGCGTAGCATGTTTTCTTCTTCCACAAATCTCGATCAGCCGCCATCTCTTCCTTTCCATCCTTCAATATTAATATTTTTTCTCTTTTTCTGATTACTTTTCTCACCACATGTGTTTCCTCTATATATCAACAATAATTAATTATCGATTGAGCGGTTTTAATTACATAATCAATACTTAATTAGTTTACTTTCTTTACAATATAATCATAAAGAGGTTATTATGTAATATTTTACATTCCCTCTCAAAGTTTTTTCCCAAACGTATAAATTAGTAGTTATGAACATACGAGTATCCTTTCTGAGAAACCAAACCAGGTGTTACTTAGAAATATATAAAATATTATAGTTGATACAAAAATTAACTTGAAATAAATTGTATTGCGCAAATTCATCATACAATAAAAACTTTAAAACAATTAGAATTACGAAAAAAAAATTCAATTCGTAATGGTATTTTGTGTGCATGTCTACGCATTGAGAAAGTTTAGTCACAACCTACGATTGCAATCATTTACAGAGTAATTTATAAAATTTATCAACTAGGAACTTGTTATTGCACAAGTCTTCACAATGGAATTTTAAGACAATGCGTTGAGAATAAGATTCTTTTATATTACGTCGGTGAGGTGTTAGAAAGTATTTTAGTATTCTAAACTTGATATCACTATTTGTTAGTTCGAAACTGGATCAACTTTTACTTCGTGTTCAATATTCAGTTAACGTTGAAAGATGATCATGTATCAGAGGTTTAGAATTTCATCATCTTTATCTTTGTTCCGTCATCATTTTGTATTACGTAATATTGTTACATTATTTTATTACTAGGTATGCTTGCGATTTCTTTCCCATAAGAGCAGTACTTTTTTCTAGTTGCAAAGCACCCTTTACTTTTTATAGTTAAGGTTTAGCGTTATGGCCAACATCTCACCTGATGTTACGTGATGATGGGCCTCAAGATAATAGACACGCTAAGCCTAAGGGACTGGCTCTCAAGTGCAATTGCCGGTACACAGATATAGGTATTTGGAGGCAGATTTTCAACTTGAGAGAGGTAGCTAGCCAGGCGGGTATTAAAAAGGCCTACTACCATGCTATGGTTTCATCTCGATGTTTTCCTTCACGGAAAGCTAAAGCTCATTGTATGCGGATTCAAACTCACGTCCTTTGTCGTGGCAAAAAAAACTTCGGGTTCATTGCATTAATCCAGATTTACTTCCAGTTTATTATAATTAATTTAATAATTGTAATTAGTAGATTTGTAAGTAGTTTTCCTAGTATATCGGTACTGTGTATTACCATTGAGTCGATAAGTTGAAGTGTGCCATTACTCTAATTGGCAGTTACTATTTGGTTCCCATTACATTAGCTTCGAGGGATTTGGAACTGATTGAACATGAGTTTGTGTCGGTCTGTTTGTTTAATAAACATTACAGTACAATACAATACAATTCAACATAACGTATCTTAAGTATAAATTAATAACTTAAATATTTTTTTGTATTTATAATGACTACACATATTTATGCTTTCGTAATCTGTTACCCTTTTTTTTTGCACCAAAACTGTTTTCGTTTTATTTGAAACTAAGTATTTATTTTTTATTAACAGGTTATTTTGGTTGCATCGTTGGCCGTGGTGGCCTTTGCCAAAGAGGAGAAAGGCGCATCAAAGGCAGTCGAAGAGAAGAAACAGGACAAACGAGGGATTTACGAGTTGGGCAATTACGGCCATGGCGGTTACGGAGGTGATGAAGGCCATAGCTTCGGAGGTCAGGAAGGTATCAATTTTGGCGGTCACGAAGGAGGTCATGACTTCGGCAGTTCTGAAGGTTTAAGCTCTGGTGGTCATGGACACGAGTTCGCAAACTTCGGTGGTTACGGAGGTGGTGGCGATTGGAAACCAATCGAAGACCACGGTCACCATGGACACCATGAACACCATGAGCATGTTAAAACAATTGAAGTAATTAAGAAAGTACCTGTACCTTACACTGTCGAGAAACACGTACCCTACACCATTGAAAAGAAAGTCCCTTATGAAGTGAAAGTGCCATATCCTCAGCCCTACACCGTTGAAAAGAAGGTCCCAGTCACCGTTAAAGAGTACGTGAAGTACCCCGTGTACGTCCCTGAACCTTACACCGTTGAGAAGAAAGTTCCTTACGAAGTCAAGGTTCCCGTTGACAAACCCTACGAAGTTAAGGTTAAAGTGCCCACACCTTACACTGTTGAGAAGAAAGTGCCTTATGAAGTTAAAGTTCCAGTTCCTCAGCCCTACACCGTCGAGAAGAAGTACCCAGTTCCTGTGAAATACGAAGTTAAAGTACCCCAACCCTACGAAGTCATTAAGAAAGTGCCTTATGAAGTTAAAGTTCCAGTTGACAAACCCTACAACGTATACGTCCCTAAACCTTACCCAGTGCCCGTTGAGAAGCCTTACCCTGTAACCGTCCATAAGCATGTGCCTTATGAAGTCAAAGTACCCGTCGACAAACCTTACAAAGTTGAGGTAGAAAAACCTTACCCAGTTCCAGTTAAAGTACCAGTGCCGAAACCTTATGAGGTTATCAAAAAGGTACCCTACACCGTAGAAAAGAAGGTGCCTTATGAAGTTAAAGTACCAATTGACAAGCCCTATCCTGTCTACAAGGAAGTGCAGGTACCTCTAGTAAAGGAGGTCCCGTACCCAGTCAAGGTTCACGTTCCTTTCTACATCAAGAAGGAGGAGGAGCACCAACATCACGGTTGGCATTGAGTCATTGAGTAGTTCGGTAGCAAAAGTCCAGTACCTTATAGGCTAAGTTCAAAAATGTGATCATTTTAGTATTTTTTTAGTGCGTATAATTTTGCAAAAATTTTTGTTCGGTTACTAAACGCTCACGTTTGTAAGGTTGTGATAATATGATTTGCTGTTACCATCTCATTGGGTAATGAAGTCTGGTTATGTGGCCGCAAAGCATTAGGTGCGTTGTACGTCTGTTGTAATAGTTTTAATAATCTGTTAATATTTGTTTAGCTTTTACTTGCTTTGTTATTGTAATTATGTATTTTGTCGGAGTACGTAAGTTGAGGCTGATATAATAAAAAGGAATAAATATTCATCAATTTCTTTTATTCTATTCTTACCATCATAAGAAATTTCATGTTTTAAAAGCGATATTTACTTTGAAATAAGTTAATTATCTAGAGATTAAAAAAACACGGCCTTCACGGCCTACTTCAAGGAAATTAACTAGTATTTAAGATTATAAAAAAAAACGATATATTGTTTCATTTTTTTTGTACTGGAAAACACAGTAAAATATGTCTTACTTCTAAAAATTATTAGGCTTCAACATATTTAGTGACTTAGACTTAGATTTGAGATTTAGACTTTTTTAGTGAAAACTTTAGGTATGCTAGGCTTTTGTTGGATGGAGAAAAGCTCTTCTGACGTGAATTTTTACGTCAGTTGACATCTTTAAATAAATATTAATTTATGAAATTTATTTTACTTGTATTTTGTTTCCCCAATCGCATAGAAGGAAGGCAACTTTTTTCATATGTATGGTTGTATGGCTATATCTTTGACAAATTCTAGAGTCTGTACGACATCAAGAATTTTAACATTTGAGGTGTTCTAAGGAATCATATAACTTGGTGGTGGTAGCTTTTTATTACAAAAAATTGTACAGGTTTTAAGTGACGATGGAGTCAAATAACATTTATTATTAAGCTAATTTAATAATATATAGTCTATAAAATTATCACATCTTTACGAATAATATAAAGAAAAAAGACTTCATTTTTGTTTGTTATAATTTAACTCAACAACTACTTGACAGATTTTAAATAATTCTTTAACCATTAGAAATCTACATATTTACTGAGTAACATAGGTTATATTTTATTTCCGTAAAATCAGAGATCCCTACCTATAATGGAATAATGTAACCCAAGGTATGAAAATGTTGTCAATAAAAGTCATTATTTTGCGTGCGCTGCGAAAACTATTTACGATTTATAAAATAATGTACTTTATATTAATAGTGCTCATGAATGCTCACAAAAAAGTCTGATACGGTATATGCCTAACTAATATAGTTAAGCCACAGTAACAGTTTTTGTTTAAATTATTAAGCTTAAATACGGGTGGAATGGAATAGTGATGATATTAGTATCATCATAATTATCCTTATCCAATTAAATGGTTTGATAGTTAAGGTTGATTATGTACGTGTAAATTTAACTTTAAATTATTTAGATTAGATTTTTGGTTTACATGTTATTACGGGTGTAAAATATCTCTAATCAACAGAAATGTTACCGTATGAATAAACTGGAACAGTCCTATGTTTAGTCTATTAACAAATACCAATTTACTTATTTACGTTAAATAATAGTTTTAAATTTAAAACTTTAATTAGTAATGTAACGATAAAATTACTACTGATTTGTAGAGCATATAACAAAATAATTCTATGCAGATGAAGTCATGGGCACCAAACTGTATATTTATTAATTGGGTCACGTACTCGGGGGTACAAAAAATTTACTGCTCACCTTTTATTCAGAAAATAAGTACATAAACAATTTTCGGTTTCAAGCAAACGAAGTCGCGGGCACTGCTTTGAATTACACACTTAAACTTTACTCAGGTATTACACCATCTAAATAAAAATCGATAGGTTTTGTGTTTATCGTGTTCAGACCGACAGAAAGATATTTTATGATATAATGCAATGATTGCTCACAGGGTTGACATGATTAAAACAAGTTATTTTAAAACACAGGTTTAAATCAGTGTTTAAAACAGTTTCAATTAAATCCTTGTTTTTTATTATGTGTCTAAAAACAAAGATTTAAACTAGTTTAAAATAATGTATAAAACTTTAAGAAAGAAACAAACTTTCAAACTACTTTTCATTGCAAATGAATGAAAAAAAATGAATATTTAGGACTCTAAATAGCTTGACGTAAAAACAGTTGAATCTATACTAATTTTTTTTTGTACTTAAATCTTTTGTAATTGTGGTTAAATGAAAACATATTACTTTTATGACAAGTAATTTATTCAATCAAACAAAGATCAAAGTACCATTCATTAACAAACAATATTTGGTGCCTTCATTTATAGGACAAGATAACACGTATTTATAAAACATACATTATAATATTCAGTTCGAATCAATCAAAGTTATAATGATAACAATTTCAATTAATAAACAATAAACTAGTTATTATAAAATCAAAATTGTGTGCTATAAGGTCAGTGTGAGGCAGACAGTATGACAAGACAGCAATTATTATTTTTTATTTACTTATTTAAAAACTGTGACAAGTTATGCAGTTTTCTCAGTACCCAGTTTATTTCGTACGTCAGAATGAAAAAATCCAAATATTGAAAACAGTCTTTTGATTCCAGCACTTGAAGCTACAGCAGTATGAAGCTGAGTTACTAAGACCATTGTTTGGCCATTCTTTTTTTTTTTTTTATATTGACGGGCACCGTCTTTTAGTACGGCTAAGAGATAGGTACGCACGGAACATCAAAATACATGTTTATCCATTGATCGAATGTTGTAAATACTTAATTTACTATAGTGAAATTGAAAAAATCTAGTCTAGAAATGAATTATATAGGTCTATTTGATCTGAAATTAATAGCCTAAAGTGAAAAGAAAAAAAAAACATAAAAAGGACTCGTTTAAAACAATCTGAACTGTTTGTTTTATAAAACTTAAATAAAACGATATTTTTCCAACCCTGATTGCTCAGTTGGTAGTTAGTACAGACGCAGAATCATTGGACGAGAGTTAGAATCCACCTGCATTGTGCCTAAGCTTTCGGTGAGACAAAAACATCACGAGGAAACCATAGTATGTTGGTAAGATTATCTAATGTCCAACTAGTTAGATATCACCCTAAAGTTGAAAATCTGCCATCAAATACCGATAGGTGTGTTTCGGCAGTTGCTGTTGAGAGATAGTCCTTCCACTACGCTAAGCGTGTCCACTATCTTGGCCCACGCGTCCCATCTTGGCGTATAACGCTAAACCTATATAGTATTAAAAATAATCAGTGTTATACGCTCAATGATGTAGTACGAACAATGGATATATGTTTAGAAAGTTCACGCGACGCGAAAAGATGGCGCCACTGGCTATTTGAATCGCATCTATGTTTTGTACTACTAACAAACTCGATATTGCAATATGGGAAACTAATAGCTTAACCTGTGGAGGTTGGATTTTTGATAAGGCAACTGCTAGTTATGCGGTTGCTTTTCTAGACGTCATCTTACTGTTTTGACGTTTGAAAATGCTTAATTATGCTGTTATACCCAGAATTATAAAGCGGCTTACACTTGCAATAGAAGGTGAATAAGCATTTTGATTGCCTTACCATTCGTACATGATGTTTTCATGTATGTCCTCGACTCCCATACCTACGATTAGTCTGTTCGTGCGTTTCTGCCAGTGGTTGTCTCCGTTAAAATAATATTTTTATAAGGTATAAATGTCTAATTTTGCAGTGAAAGCTTGTGAATATCATTAGGGAAACCAAAACTTAAAATCCAATGATATCTCTTTGCATGTGTAAGTACTGATAGAGTTTCATTCTATATAAAATAAAATATTAACTGAACTGTCATGGTAGCGCAACATATGTTTAAGACGCTGTAGTGTTGTGCCTACTCTGATTGCATCGTTAAATGGTAAATAAGTTTTATGATAGTTTAGTATTTACTATAGTAGATTATTTAGTAGATACCTTATTTACTTCATATTGTTTATAAAAAATTATTAATAAAAAATATTACACGCAATAATTATTTTATTTATTATCAACTGATACACTTTTGATTATTGTAGCCAATATTTGATTTGCCATTTAAGCTATGAAATATTAGTTTAATTATATATTTTTGAAGATATTTTCAAACAAATATCATAATGTTACAGCTATTCCAAGAACCCGATGACCAAAGAAAAATGATCAAATTTATTTAGTAAAGATGGCCTCGATGAGAAGCGTGTCGAAAGCTCATATACAAGAATGTTTTTTTTTTATTTCTCGAATGCGTTTTGTTATGTCTTTGTAGGATCAATTTGGTCAACATGCTATATATACCTAATTAAAGCTGTTATTGAAATATATTTATATTTATTATAATAACTTAATATATTTATACACCATATTTTACTAAATTGTTAAAACTTAAAAGATAAAGTAAATTCAAAGAATTAGATTTAAAATAATCTTATTTTTTTTTAATTGAAGGTTATTAACTGTGTAATATTTAATTTCATATAATTTTATTAAGAATTTTAGTGATTAAGATAACAAGTTAATATTATTATTATAATAAATAAAATGAATAATTTTTGCCGAACTTTTTTCAAGATAATCAAAATGTCGATACGGAACCCGTAGCAGCGGTCCGCATGCACATCGCTTTACAAATATTGAACGAACCCTTACTATCATCCCCTCGCCCCTCCTTACACCTGCGCCCCCGTATCGTACTGTTTCTATACTTAAAACCGATTTTACACTCTCTACGAACTACTTTGTTACTCTATGTTGTTATACCTGTTGAGAATCCAACTTGTCCATAATTTTAGTAATATTATTTTTATTAATATTTTTATTCTTTCTGTTAAATATTTGAATTATTTTTCTGTCAAGCTTCATATTTTCATTAAAACATATACACCAAAATTATCGTATTATTCTTGTTTTACCTTTAAATAGCCAAATCTGACATTTTGATTAATTTTGCATTTTCTATCGAATTTACCATGGGGAGTGTTCCAAGAAATTGCACTTGCAGCTGGATTCCACCACTGTACAACGCGCCATACTTAAATTCCAGCCCCACCGTCTGGATCAATTGTGATCCACGACGGTATGTTTCGCACGGTTTTTTTTCCTGGCAGGACTACCTTGTAGAAGTAACTTGCGTCGACGATGTTTCCGGACCGATACAACTTGGGAATCTTCAAGAAGAGAGCTTACTCTTACCTTTAAGGTCAACAACGCATCTGCGATTCCTCTGGTGTTGTGGGTGTCCATAGGCGGCGGTGATCACTTACTATCAGATAACTTGTTTCGCCCTATTACATAAAAAAACCTAATCTGAGCTATCGGCAACAATACCTATAGTACATTTTAAACATGTTATGATTTGCAGCTGTTCTCGAGTATCACTCGTGCTCCGCCAACGTTCATACCATATTGAAAATGTAATGTATATCATAATAGTGATATTTACGATGTAGGTAGTTATAAGTTATGTCAGAATATAATAAACTGGTTAACAGAGAGACAGTTTTTTACTATGACACTCCTTAAATACATCAGTAACGCTAGAAATAAGTGTAAAATATATCAATTGGCAACGAGTTTGAACACACGTGTGTGTTTTGTTAATATAATTACCATGTCAGTTGGAAAGATCGAGCCCTTTCAAGTAGGACACGATAGTTGGAATATGTACATCGAACGGTTGGTACTATACTTCGTGGTGAATATTGTAAAAGATCGTTATGCTAAAACAAGTTTTGATAAGGCAGCTGATTATCAGATCGTCTCTTCGGGAGAACGATATTCAGCGGGAAAAGGTTTGGAAGCATGGCGTATTAGTGAAACAAAGCAGGCGATAAATGTACGAATGTCTCACGAGACACAGGTAAATAGGCCAATTACGGCATCCAATCTAAATGAGTATCTTAGAAAATACTACAGATTTAAACAAGATCACACGAAAATTATTATGTAGCTATTCTATACATCTAAACTAATATTATTTGAGAGAGAAAAAGTTTTTTTAACTCGCTAATTTTAGAAATAAACAGTCAAATTAAAATTTTATTTTTTATTTGATATTGCAATTATGAGGAAAGCTTTTTAATATCTTGCTGTTTTTTTTTCGACTTTACGTACGCTGTTAGCTTTAAGGACTTTGAACGCTTCACCAAACTTTTTGGGGCGAGTGCTGAGGGCACTCAGCTCCGAGGCAGTGAGCCCAAGGGTACCAGAATTGCCAAACCTCGGCTTGGGCTGCTGGCGGACAGAATATCTCGCTGCCACAAATAGGAGTAGTATTGAAAGTTCAAAAAACGGGCATGTGTTCTTTCTTAAATTTGTGTAAAAATAATATTTGAGGAAACTGTTATTCTTATAAAGAGCGCCCTCTTTCGGCTAATCTTGGAGTTTTTTTTTATGCGTAGATATCATTTCTTAAACATATTTTGGTTTTTATAAATGAATATTACAAACAATAAACACATTACAATACCATATAAATATAAAGCTCCTAAAATAGAGTCTTTTTACTTTGGGAGTTCAAGACAACGGGTGCCACTCGCACTTTTGTTATTTATTATCTTCACTTGTTTTTTTTAGTATTAATTATATGAATTAATCGTTGTTAAAATTAAACCACGAACTTATGTAACCAAAAAGCCATTTAATTTGAATAAAGTTGATTCATTTATTAAATAATAAAAAATATTTTGATTCCCCTACCGTTTTTATGATTCCCTGCCTATAAAAATGGAAATTGATGTAACATTGCAATGATTGGGTCCAAATTGATGCATATTTGATAAATAAAATAATAAATAAATAAAATTTCACGTTCTGTTGTTATTTATAAAATATCTTTAAGAAGAAAACGCGCCAAGTGAATCAACCGAATACGCCGATATTCAAGATTCACCCTTGTAAGTTGTAAGCATGACTGTATATTTATTAACAGCTTCACTGATCATCATAAATCAAAAATGATACTGCTCAGAAAATAAATAATTTTCAGAAAATAATTACTTTAATAGTTTTTACACCCAAGTGAATGAATTCTCGGGTATAACTAGTATATTAGAAACGTAAAAAAAGCCCTATAACCCTGCTCTTCAACACTAAAATGACTTATCAGTGTAGCAGTTACTTACCTATACATTTTTGCTACTTTTTTTCGGTATCTCTTGTCAAAATACTTGTTCAGTGGCACTAAATGTAATACTACTGAGTAAAATTAGGCTAATAATAGAGAATTATGTAGCACTTTCATTAGTGTTGTGTTTAAACGAGCAGTTTGTGCGTAACGTGACGTAAGACGCGGCTGTGGTACTTTACGGGACAACATAAAATGCAAATTAGGTGATAATGTATAGATTAACTGCTTAATCAAAAGGAAAACCGTATATAAACGTCATATGATGTTTGTATTTTGAAACACAATTTACATATTTGACCAATCTACTAATTTTTTTTACGTTTTAGGTTATTTACTGTAATTTAAGTCTTGTATGAGCATATTAAAGCCTAAAATTTATATTTTACTTTATCGTATATCAAAATTATTCTTAGACTTTTATCATCGCGTTATAATCCTTTTATATTTTAAAAGTAACGTCGGCCAGTCATTCTGTTAATTTGCCTATAACAGGTGAATTATTAAAGAGATTTAGAAGCAATGATAACTTAGTAATGGCGTGTACGGACGTTCCATCAATAGATGTAAGTTTGGGTTCCTGCAATGAGCATGATTTCGGTGAAGGAAAACATCATCAATGTTTTTTGTAATTACCACCACCCTTAAGTTGAAAATCTGCCACCAAGTATGTAGATATAGTATGTTCCGGCAGTTGCAGCTGAGGTCCAGTCCCTTCACTAAGTTTAGCGTGTCCACTATCTTGGACCACTTCGTTACATAACATTGTGGCCATAATGATTTATAGAATCTTAGACGTACTTTGTGGTCAGAATTTATTATAAATTTTGTTACGTTATGTAATCAAGTAATAATTACAATAAAAAATTAAGACAAAAAAAATTCTACGCGAGCATAGTGGCGGGTACAGTTAAGTATATATATAGTAATAAAGCTGTAGTTCTGACTGTACATATATTTTTTCAAAATTTTGCCAACTTCAAGTATGACGGACTTTATTATACAAGGAAAGGACACAGTAACTTTGAAGAATTAGTAGTGAATCATAGAAACAATTGTAATGCGCGGCAATCGAACCCACAGCGCTTCAGCGCAGCGGTTGCAACAAGACAACTGCTTTATCCGTTAGGCGAACGAAGCAGCATAATCTATATATTAATACGTGAAGCAAAAACTTTGTACCACTTTATACGAAAGTTGCGCGGATGAAGAAGTATAAAATTTCGCAAACTTATAGTTTATTTAGAGAAGAAGTTCAGAGTATTATTATTTTCGTTTTTATTATGCATAAAACATACATTAAATCAATAAGAAAACAATACACACACTACCATGTATTTGATACAGACAGACACGCATATATACTCTTTTGTTTATTGTTCAAGTCTGTGGTCAAATTAAAAATAGATTATAGATTAATATTGTTTGCCTTTACTGAATGTCAAACACAATAAATTAATTTATTACAATGTATAATAGTAATGTTCAAACTTAAAATTTAAATTAATTATAGTAGAATTTTGACCACTAGTAAAGGTTAAATATTGTATAAGTTGATGACTCGTTGAGAACCTGTTACCAACTACTAATAGACGTCTTACGGCTATTCTATTGGACATGCGGGCTCTGATCGAGATTTAATTGTAATTTTCGATACATATTTAACACTGAAATGAATAACCAACGGATGATCAAAACGCTTTCAATGATATATCACTTATTGAATTCCGATAAGTACTTTAGAAGTTATGAGGGAACAGATGAACATTCATACATACATACCTGTCAAACTGATAACCCTCCTTTTGCTTCCCTGTAGTCAGACAAAAGGTGCGTGTGTATATAAGTGCAGACACCTTAGATATGAAGAGTAAAAGTAACGGCTTTTAATTTTAATTTTATCTGTAAAATTAGCAAGATAAATAGTGGTATGTGGAAAATATTTCTTTGAAAAAAAATATTTTTCAGAGAAATATTTTTAATTTTTTGGGTACTCGTTAACAATGTATACTCCCTCATACATTATACTAATATTATAAATGTGAAAATGAGTTTCTTTGTTTGTTACGCTTTCACGTCTCAACCACTGAATCATTTGTGATGAATTTTAGTACAGACATAGATGAGACCCTGGATACGGAGATAGGTTACTTTTTCTCGCGAAAAACTTATAGGGAGTGGAGTAAAAAGAGGGACAAACTTTGTATGAAACTTTTTATTGCGTCATCCAATTTGTTTGACAAATGTTACGATAGACATTTTTTCAATATCGCACAAAATTTTGCTGCTTATGTGAGTAAAGTAATTCCCCTTCAATTATATAACATTTATGGGTTACAAGATGGAAAAATTAACGATAAAAGAGAAACATAACGTCTTTTAATTTACTTTTTATTGTTACTCCTTATTGCACCTAGGTAGGATCAGCACAATATGTCTTCTTCCACTTTACTTAATTAGCTGTCGTCTCATTTACACCTTTATACATGCCATTTCTAACACATCCCATCTATATCTTCTTCGGTCTTCCTTCATTCAGCTACCCTCATACTTAGCATTCTTCTTCATATATGACTTACCAGAAGAATCCAAAAGGAGCTCGTCTTTTATCATTATCAGCATTATTTTCATTTCTTATCAATAAAAAAGTTTCAAACTATAAATTTTGGTGGAAACATTTAAAACAATTTAGATTTCTGTATCTGTTAAAGCAGCAAATGATTGTATGTATATTATATTGAAAACAAAAGTGATCGTTGCAAGCAAGGCCTTACTAACTAGTTACACATACAAATATCATATAAGTGTTTTAAATTTTTAAACATATATCGCCGACATCAGTTGTGTAAGATTATCTCGCAATTGGAATGGTTTCGGTATTAATTGCTACACTATACGACCAAATATATACCTTGGTTTGATTATCGACTTGGTTCCGATCATGTAGAGATAATTAGCAATCATTAACCCATTTCTTATACTGACTAGTATTAACCCATATATACGCGACAGAAATCATTCTCAAGATAAGTATATTCAAAAGAATTAGGACATATCGAATAATATCTTAGGAAATTCATCTCTAGTTGTTGCTGCAAAAGACCCCGACCAAATAACTTTTTAATGCGGTGAGTAGTTTTCGGAGTTCCTTGAGGCTAGGGAATTAAATATCAGCAACGCTCAAATAATAAGCTTAGAATTCTTATTATTTTTTAATATTAGCGCAAAGTATATTTATATATATTTTTCTACCAAAGTTGATTTTCAACAATTGCTAACGTAAATAAAAAAAAATGTCAAATTTGCTTTGAAAAGTATCATCCCATACATTGTGTTTTACGTTTATCATTTTTTGAGAACATTGTTTAGACAACATGGCTATGAGCACTGATGGTAGTACATCGGTACAACCCAAAAACAGTGACAACCATCAAAAGCTAAACCATCCATTGTGGGTAGAATCCAATCCAATCTTGATCTTTAGGTTGTAAATTTGTTGCCAAGAATATAAATGCTATAGTCCTATAGAGCTGTGCTCCGGCAGTTGTACTTTCAGAGCCACTCCACACATTAAGTTTAACTTATTTAGCAGTTTGGTCAACATCGTTATTTACCATTAAGTGAGATTGTGGTCAAACATTAAACCTCTAATAAATAAAAAAAGTCAACCACATTTTATTATGAGGATGATGCAATATAGGAATCCGACTGTCAATTTACTGAAAAAATATTAACGTTAAAATATCACTGACTGGTATATCAATGTCCTGACTAAAATTATGAATATGAATGTTGGTTTATTAGTAATTTTTTAGGCTTCAACCGATCATCATGAAAATTTGCGTACACGTTATCAGGGGTATAGAATACCTGGGTCGCCCCAGCAACGCGACAGAAAACCGTGGGGTTTTAGTGGCTATTTCCGGCCTTTAGTGCCGAAATAGTTTTTTTATTGATATTTATAGGAGACAAACGAGCGAGCAGTACACCTGATGGTAAGTGATCACCGCCGCTCATGAACACCAACAACACTAGAGGAATCGCACGTGCGATGCCGGTCTTAAAGGTACGTGCAAGCTCTATTCTTAAAGATTTTAAAAGTCGTATCAATTCGGAAACACCGCCAACGTAAGTTGGTCCGACAAGGTGTTTGTGCAGGCACCCAGATGGTAAGGATGGAATTTAGGTTTATGGCACGTTGTACGGTGTTGAAGTCCGACATAACCCTCTCAGTCTCCCCGGAGTTAGATGCATATATAAATTATTTAAGTAAATAATTAATTAAATAAGTAAATAAATAAATGCATTTTCCGACGTTAAAGTCAGGAGGTATACATAACGACAGGGTACCTTGTATCCAAAAATATCTTTTAGGTTAAAAATAAATGTACTAGCGTAAGTGAAGCCGCAAAAAAGCTAATGTTAAACAAAATAGAGATGATAAAATGGAATAATTTTGCGACCCATTGGCTCATACCATGTATAATTATTGGTTATATTTAGGTACGTGTATTCTTTCACGGTGATTTCTGAAGTCATAACATTAAGTTAGTGCTTAGATTTCAAAACTCAATAATACTAACGAGGTAGGTGAACTGGTAAGCTAGACAGCATGCCAATTATCTAATAGAGTGGAACAGTAGATTGTTCTTTATAAGTTGTTTTTTACATGTACACGTATACTTTATTGTTATGTAATGTATTTATTTATATAAGTGAGTAGATGAAATGGATCAGTTATAATAAGATATAACCATAAAATATCTAGAGTATTCTTTCTTCAGTCTTATTAATTAGTTATCTACTTTTTGGGGAAGCTAAAAATATATCCTAAATATATCCTAGACGCTGTCAGCTAATTACAAAAAATCGTGGATGTATTTTGACTATATACGACATTGAGGCTAACGATTGCTGTATAGCTAATTGGCTAGGACCATCGCATAAAGTCTATAGAAATCCTTTGTTCAATTATATGTACACAATAAGGCTTTATTGAATTTATTGAGAATCCAATTTTTTTCCTATTATTTTAATTATAAATGACTTTTTTATTCCTTTTGACTTTTACTACTATATTTAAATTAAAATAAAATAAATATATTGTCAGTACTCACATACTCGTTATAAGATATACATCAAAAAATCGTATTACTCCTGTTTCCCATAAAATTGATCTACACCTAATCTTAGCTAACCACAACAAGGCGCTTCTCAAAATTCAAATTTGATGATAATGCATCTATCAGACAATAACTGCCTTATTTTAATTAATATTATAAATTGGAAAAGTTTGTTAGTTTATTAGTTTGTTTGTTTGAACGCAATAATCTTAGGAACTACCAGTCGGACAGAGTAATCATCGATAACGGCTTTAGAATTACGCTACCACCAATAGAAATAAAGCTGTATTGAAAAAAATTACAAAAGTTCCCATACAATATACAAAATGATTAAATAAAATTTTAGTTGCACGCGAACGAAGTTGCAGGCACAGCTAATCTATATAAATTAATACATAATATATAGATTGATTCCGTATTATGTATTGTACGAGTGGAATCTCTAATAGCGTAAAATAAAAAGTCTCCTATTTAGCATTACACAGTATTATTATAATTAATTTCACAAGTAATGTGTAAAAAGGTTTTTGTAACGTTTTATTCAAAAAATAAAAATAATGAGGTCACCCACCATTCATGGCCGTCGACATGTAACCTCAGGTAGAACTGGAACTGTGTTCAAAATTAGTTTACTTTTCAGTTCATGAGGACAAGGTTGCATAAATGAATGTCTGTTTCCAAGCACATCGATCACAAAACTCAATATCGGCATTTATCATGTTCGCATAGAATCACTTTCATTCACATAGAATGTGCTAAAATATGATTTATTTCGCCTTTTTATTATAATCATACGAATAGCATTATGGCCACAATCTTA
This sequence comes from Actias luna, assembly GCA_039707435.1. NCBI lineage: Eukaryota > Metazoa > Arthropoda > Insecta > Lepidoptera > Saturniidae > Actias > Actias luna. The sequence goes on along the minus strand of JAZHAC010000018.1, from coordinate 7,510,378 downwards.
CCTGATATTAAGTAACGATGTGGAGATAGTGGATACGCTAGGCCTAGTGGAAGAACTGTCTCTCAAGCGTAACTGCTGGAACACACCTATAGATATTTGGTGGTAGATTTTTAAATTGAGGCAGGTAGCTAGCTCATGCCAGAGATTAGAAGAAGTGTAGGCGTTTTCCCTGGTTTCTGGCAACACGGGATTTTGAAGTATCGTCGTGGCTCGTTTTATTGGGTAGTGTTGGGTGATTATCCCCCGATGAGTCGCCGCACGCCCTTCTCATCTTGGTCTTCGTTAGTAGAGAGTTCGTAAGGCATAGGATTCTAACACTGCGTTTATAAAAAATAAATTAATAAAAAGAGTTTGAGTTTCAAAGCCAAGGTACGTCAGTTTTATAAGAATGTTTTGGTAGAATTAGTTCAATAAACTCTTTTATTATCTTTCAGGAGTATTTACATTATTATTTATTTGTATTTATGTACAAAATTAAATAGTGTATTATTTATTTTATTTCCTTATATATACGACGTGGCGTACATACGTACACGATACTGAGTTAGTCATCATTAATTTAAAATAGTACAACTTGATCGTGACTGACATACACCAATAATAAATGCCATACACGCTCACGAATATCATATCCCGAGATCAGCCAGTAGGTATCCAGTAAAAAAGCAGGATAATGATGACTGGTTACAGATTCGCAACAACCGAAAATGTAATGATAATCCCATCTGTGACACTACATCATAACTCTAAATGGTCACTGTTGTTTTTTGAATTATATTGAGCTTATCCTTAGAAAAAATCCAGTCACATTGCTATGTTACTATATAAAAAAAGGTACATTTCTCAGTGTGAATTCTTAAAAGGGAAACATTTATATCTATACTAAGTAACATTATAATGAGAAAAGATTTGTAATTTTGATTGTAATGAATAAACTCAATAACTACTGCACCGATTTCAAAAATTATTTCACACTTAGATTGCTATACTAGCGTTGAACAACATACGCTATAAGATTTTTTTAATGACAATGAATAAACAAAATTTTAGATCACGGGAACGGAGTCGCGGTCACAGCTGGTTTGTAATAAATATGTTATACGTATATTCAGTTTCAATTTCATATAGCAGTGATTTTAATCTGTATATTTACTGGTGTTATTATAATTATGTGTCACATATATTCATACATGAATACAAATTTGTCCCCTGAACGTGGGGAAAAGCATTTACCTACCTGTCCGGAGGGACTGAGAGGGTTATGTGAGACTCGCCCGGTATTAAACGCCGGAAATACTTTCTAAAACCCACAGTCATCTGTCACCTTCGGAAGATGAAGCAGGTTCGAACTTCCAATTATCGCGTCGCGTGATGATAAACCGGGCCTCCATCCGGCTCGCCTGGTGAACTTCCCCAACGAAGGCTGGACTGGTGCAATGAGAGCAGGTCCTCCAAACCTTTTCTCTCTATTCGGATTATACAAATTTGTTCTTGTGACGGGTTAATTTGACGTTTTTTCAATGTTGTGGTTTATGACCCTAACCTGCCTAAACAAGTTTTTCTTCGAAACCGTTACAAAACAAATTCCATCGCCGGTAGTTCAATTATTACATGCTACAAACGTTACTAACGTAAAAGTTACGTTTAGCAATCGTATGAACTTTTAAACAATTTCAACTTGCAAGTCACTTCGTATTTGGGTAATGCATTACTTAACTGTTAGCAGTCGATCAACGATACTCTTTATTTTGTGTCCATTTCTACATAATTTATTTAACACTCGCTTTGCTGGTGATTTATTTCATCTGTTATCATAAAATAAGTATTGAAGATTTCCAAATCTGCTAGATGATTAAATAAAGTGAATTTAAAACATTGTTAAATAGATTTACCAAGGTATCTGTGTATTTGTAAGTTACATGGCGTTATAGTTGCGCAGGCGATGAATGGAAAGAAAAAGAAAAGAAATATAAAAAAAAACAAGCACTAGGATATGATTCAAAGCATCTTTGCCATATACCGTAGAAGAGTTTTGTGATGTTGCTTCAAACCACTTTAGTACTCCAAAATTAAGACGTATTAAAAATCTAATTAGTTTTTTGGTTCAGCTATCAAACCGAGTATTTCGCGTCAAAATTCATAATAAAATTCATATGGTATACTTATGTTTATTATTTTAACACCTTTCCCGGACAAACGCTATTATTTTATGAAATACTAGCCATTACATGTGAATTTGGCGGCCATTTAACGCTAGGCGAAAGTGCAAAGTAACGTCTACTGTAATATTCAGTTTTATCACTACAAAAGCTTCTTTGGTTTCCGCATTTGAGGACCAGTGGACCATCAGTAAGTTTACAGAAAGTCATAAAAATGATGACAAGTGAAGAATTCCTGATCTTGCTGTGGTCATAATTGTGCCTATCATCAAATATAATAACATTACGTTTTTATGCCATTGTAAAAAAAAATCCGTTAGTGCTTCGACTTTTCAAAAATTACACTATCGATGTATAAAATTCTTGCAGTTCATACTTTTGTGAAAATTAAGGTAGAGGTGTAAATTATTTTAGTATGGTTTTTTTATGTACAATTTTAAAAATAGACTAAAAGGGGTTATTGATAATATCAAATTTACTCAGTTTATTTCAACAAAATCTGTGTGTAAACTGTGTTAAATTTATAATGGCTTTCTTCATAGCGAGAGCAAACGCAATCTACAAGTACATTGGGCTACTTGCTATGAGTTAATTACTGGAGAATTATGTAGTATGTAAAACATTGGCATATACTGTACAGCCTTTTAAAGAATAAATGTTATTCATACATATTCAATTCAGTAGAAGTTTTATTGAGGATTAATAAAATACAGGTAAGATAAGGTATTGTTTTATTATACAAAAACAGTACAGTACTTCTGATGGTAACTAATTACCATGACATATGAACGCCTGTAATACCAAGCAAACTAGCAACTTCAAACTCACTTTCTCAAAGAGTAGTCTTTGTGAGAGTCTAGAGAGTCTGAATACTCTCTGAAAACATAGTAAAATTTTATTTGGTTGCGATTTTTTGTAGGACTGAAGTATTGTATCTGTCAAATCTCCCTAGAACAATATTTTCCAAAGTATGGGTCGCGAATTAGCGAATATTGGATGGATTCTGAAAAATAGAATAATACGTTCGGCCCGATTACCGAATGCTCCTTTTTACTTCATGAAGTTGAAAAGATGAGTCTCAAATTTATAAGTTTTTATAAGGCCAGTCGCGGCCCAATCAACTTTGGGAAAGTAGAAGCCTTAGAAATTTATCTGAAATCTAAATTTCTTATTACAATTGTTTTATTTTCTACATAACTGCGGTTAAATTATAGCACTTTACATGTATTTAGAACCTTCTAAATTATGGAGTAACACTAGCGATAAACTGTCGATTGCGCATTTCAACAATAATACTGCATTAATCTGAATCGATTGCACAAAGCCAGGAAGTTATATACTAACTTACATTATTATACACTTGGGTGACTAATGAAATATATTTTTCCATTGCTCAATGCGTACACGAATAAAATACTTTCTAATAAATATATGCTATAACTGCAATTAACGTCGTTAATAGTAACATTTTATGTTCATTGTCATTACACCGCATCGTGATAGAACTTTTTCTAATCCCCGCACAGGCTAACTACCACTCTCAAGTTCAAAAGTTTCTTCCCTTACCCTCAAAATAAAAATACACTCAAAAATAATATTTTAATTCTAATCTCACCTATAATATCACCTGATGTTAAGTGGTGGACAAGCTAAGCCTAGTGGAGGACCTGGCTGTCAAGTGCAATTGCCGAAACACACCTATAGGTATTTGGCGGCAGATTTATCAACTTGAGGCTGGCAGCTAGCCAGGCAGACATTAGAAAAAGCCCTACCACCATGCTATGGTTTCTTAATGATATTTCTTCCACAGAAAGTTAAGGCTTGTTTGGTGGATTCGAATTCACGTCCATTGACGCAGCGTCCTCACAAACTACCAACTGAGACATTATCGTTTCAACTGTATCCGGCTATGTTTAAAATGAATATAAAAGTTAATTATAATTAAGAAGAAGTACTCATTTTTTTTGCAATATAAGTAATATTACGTTATTGAAAGTCAAGGATGTTTATCTCTCACTAGATTTCTATCGCATTGAGCGTATCACTAAATAACAGGCCACACTGCGAAATCTCGCCGCGCGATTTTAAGTCGATCTGTTCACACATATATTGCGTTGTGAATGTCAGGTGTCAAATGTTGATTTGTCTTTTACAGTTGTGTAAAGATGCTTGAAAACATTCTAGCGTACCTGATTTCACTGACTTATTGCTTTAACACAAATGTTGTGAATGTTCTGCCAACACTGCCCAGGTAGGATAATGGGTAAGAAAAACAAGTCTGCTTTAATATCAATGCAAGGACTTTTGTTAATGAAATATCAAGCCTTACGAAACGCAATGCAACATTTTTTAGATGCCACAAAATAGTAGTCAATTTGATAATTTGTTATGTGTGGTTGCTCTAATTTTAATACTGCGCTTGTGAATTAATTTTGTAATGCCATAATCGACATAGAACTCTTTGTACCGAACAAAATATTATTGAAATAAAAAAAACTACCGAAGACTATGCCTGGAAAAGTTGTTATAACTAATAACATCAATAGTCTAAATTGTTTTATAACATTCACGATTTCATATGGTATAATATATCATAGAATATTAAAATTACTACTACTAAAATATTTTCACTGATTTATAATAACAAACTACTGTAAATTTGTCATAATGAAATATTTTTTTTACCGCGTCTATTTGATTTTATAGCAAAAATCGCGCGACTTATAGCGATGTATGATACTATTCATATAGCGCAAATAATTTGTTAAGTATAAAGTTTTACGTCTTTAATCGCACTGCAAAATAAAATCGCGATCGTTTGAGAAATTACGGGCTGTAGTAAAAAACAACAAATTTTAGATATTTGCCCCTGAAAAACATCGTCTAGTAAAAATAAAAAACATAAGGAAATTTATATTCAATGCAAGTTAACGAGAATATAAATCGCGCAGCGATACGGTGCAGTGTAGCTTTACCATGAACAAAGTATTAACTTTGTAGGTGTGTGAAGGGTAAGAATATTATCTGTTGTATCCATGCCAATTTACTGCACGCGATACTGCCTACTGAAAAAACTAACGAACAAATAGTGAGTTTAGTACCAAATTGTTCATATCGTGCATCATAACAAGTGAAATTCTTTAAGTTAAGTGAAAGTTTTTAAGTTGTTATAGTATTTATGGGTTGTTGTAGGTGATGGGCTATGCATGGATATTTGGATGGATATTTGTAAGATTAAATATACTTCTTGCAGCAAATAAGTGTATTTTATAAATTGATACATTTTTCTATCTATACAAATAAATAAAATTGAAGTGTCCGTAATATTATACAGTTTTTTACTAAATGCATAAGAAAGTTTATACGGAACTAATCTGAAAAAAAAATCTACCTGCCGTTTTTTTCGGCTAATCTCTGAAATGCTGGACCGATTTTGACCGTAGAAAGCTGATGTTATAAGGAGTAACTGAAACCACTTTTGTTTTAGAACAAAACAATTTTTATTTCCACGCGAACGAAATCGTGAGCACAACTACTTTTAAAATAAAATTCCAGCGTTCTTGCCCTCGTGCCTCCTCTCCTAGGTGACCTAACAGAGTTTGGTGTGTTGGTTTGTGTACTTGCAGGATCACCTGGTTTACTCTAAATTATAGTTGGCCCCATTAGGTATTGCTGTTATTAATACTTACATATTTTTCTTTGGCATTCATGGTTACATTAAATGGTTATTTATTATTTCGATATTTTATCGATGTATAAATCAATTTCCAATATGATTGATAGCATTGTAGATTTTTTACTGGAAACACGATGGAACTATACAATCTTGATTATAGGAAGTTAGCTATTGGTTCACTCGAGGCAGATCCGAGTTGCGATTATTTTAAAACCTACCACTCACTCCCTGATTAAGTTTACATGACAAAATTTTAATATATTATTAAAGTTAAATTGTTGTGTTTTCAAGAGATATAATAGAATAATACGAAGAAGTAGATTTTTTAATATCGCCATCGAATCACACGACTTAAATTTGACAACTAAACACACACGAACGCGATATTTTATTTTAATATTTTATAGGTTTATGTTCAGTGAAGATGTGGCCAACGATGGTGCCCACGCTAAGCCTAGTGGAGGGACTGGCTCTCAAGTGCAACTGCCGGAACACCTATACATACTTGACGATTTGATATGGTTGCCTATCTTTATATATAAAATTTTGTTTCACGTTATTTGTCTTGTACTTTTTATCTCTATAAGTGATCATAACGCGATAGATGTTGCTGTAGTCGATGTTTCTCGAAAAAGGTCTGCCAGGTCATCTAGTACAGTTATAAATTAACATACTTAGTAGAATATCATAGTTATTAATTTGTGTGATAATTATCTAGACATCGATTCTAAAATCTATTGATTATATTTCTTCATATATATCTTTATAACTTTACCTATATGTACATGTTGTAAAGCAATAAAAGTTTTTACAAAGTCATGCTATTGAAAAGAAAGTAGCCCCCGATTATAATCAACAAAAAATATTGAATGTACTTATGTATTTGGATCACGTAAGTTTTTCAAATCTTTGGTGAGTGATTGATAAAGGAGGCGTGGCGTAACTAAACTTATTTGCCAATTCTAAAAGGTTATAAAAGATCTAAAATTTCCCTGTAAAAGTTATTTTATGAAAACAATATACAGAAACTAGCAATGTTAGTTATATAATAGATTGTACAGTATACAGTATCTTTACGTTATTTGTATACATTAACAATAAAATGAAATTAAAAATAGTTCCGGCATTAGTACGTTGAATGGTACGCCTTATAGACTAATGTTAGCTGCAACTATAAACAGTTGTACCGAGTAAAATCTCCACTTCCACGTGTTACGAGATATTTACGCAACACGCTCGCTTCGCTTCCACGACGATATGCACTAATGTGAACCTTATAAAACTCGTTCGTTTAATACGGTGTAGTTTTTTATGGCATTTTTAAGTATGCAAATGCTATTGTTATTAGTATTTATATTTGAATTAGGGTATAAGGAGATAATAAAAGTTTGAGTTCGCAATAATTGATTATTTTGCTTGGAGCAAAGCGTTTAAAATTAGAATGTAAGGTGAATTTAAATTTTGTATGCAAAGCAAATTTTGTTTTGAATATTAAACATATTAAACATAATATATATGATATCCATAATTAAGTAATCTATGTATTGTGTTATCTTTCTCTTGTAGCTGTAGCACCCAGTAGATAAGATAGAAATAACAGGTTTGTCCTTCATGTTATGAGTTGACATTAGTTTCAATAGGTAGGCTTTGAAATTTAGGATCGGCAGCTGTCTTAATACCAACCTCCTTGGGATTACTTTATCTATGTTTAGTCGATGATAGTAAAATACCTACTATTGTAGGGCTTTTACTAATGCTTTATAAATGTAGAAATATTGGAATGTTGAAAATTAAGTTACTGTCAGCCCACTATTGAGCCTTTCCTCGTAATACTTATGCATCTTCGTTTCTTTTGCGAACCGCCAAGGAGTGGAACTTACTACCAGCGTATGTGTTTCCGGATTCCTATAACATCGGGGTCTTCAAACGAAGAGTGAATCAGTTCCCACTGCACGAACGTGCTACGTCTTCAGCTTCCTCTTTACTTTCAATCAGGTAGGACTGAAGCCAAACGTCATACACTGTACAGTCAATTTAACAAAATATAGCAGTGAAATAAATTTATAAAGTTTGGGCCATGTATAATGATGGCCCAAGACCATAAACCCTCTATGCAAAATATCTATAGATGCATGGTGGTAGGGTTTTTTCAAAAGCCCACCTAGCTAGCTACCACCCTCAAGTTGTAAACCTAATCTCTATAGATGCATGGTGGTAGGGCTTTTTCAAATGCCCACCTACCTAGCTACCACCCTCAAGTTGTAAACCTGCCGCCAAATACCAAGAGGTGTGTTCCGGCAGCTGGACTTGAGAGCCATTTCCCCCACAGGTCTAGCGTGTCTACCAACTTGGGCCGTATCGTCACTTAAGATCAGGTGAGATTATGGCCATAACGCTAAACCTTAACTCTAAAAAAAAAACTGCATATTATATATTTTAAGATAATTTTAGAATATGAAGCTATTAATTAATCTTTTTTAAAATACTAAAGCAAAATGTATAACATTTTAATAAATTCATTTTCGTAGCACAGTAGGTATGTCGGCTCAAAAAGACGCTTAAAAATCAAGTATTGCGTTACATACGTAACAGTGAATAGAATAATAAGAGTAAAAATTGTACCAAATAGAAATTGAAACAAAATCTCACGTATCTATTAGAAACCGTGTGCGACCGTAAAGATGCCATCGTTTGTTTTGTTTCAATATATTCAAAATGTCTCTACGTGGGTATTAACGTTGTACATTTTTGGACAAAAATAAACCTACATCGAACGTATTCAGAGTCGTCAATCGAAGGAATGAAAGACCAGAGTACGTGAAAAAAAGTTTAATTATATCCGCCGAAATGAAACGAAAATTAATGAGAAGATAGTAAAAGTGGAAATTTTGTTTACCTAATATGTGACTTGTTTGAGATGAATTCAAAGAAACGTTTTGCATACTGTATTAAATGAATAAGTTAGTTTCTATGCAAAAAATACTATGAAGCCAAATAATTGAACGCTCAACATAACCTCGGAAACAGTTTAAAACTGTATCTGTCCGTCTATTGCCGATACATTTTGTGTTCTTGTAAGTAAATACCTAATAAAGCGATATATGTGATAGTTTCCGTACTTTTAAGTGAGAAATTATTGTATATGAATATATACAAAGAAAATACAATACAAATACATATATTCTAATAAATGCAGTAAATATATATACAAATATAATATATTCTTGTATATGTATATACATTTCGTATATCTCGGACACCGCTCATACAATATGAATGAAATTTTGTATTTAGACTGATTCTTGTATTTTGTATTCATCTACAAGGTTGTGATTCTCGTAAAACAGCCGTTTTAAGCAAATTATTTGTATGAAAATGATTAATTACATTCGTGTTTTTTATTTCTATATTAGTTTGATACGTATGTTAATTCATAAATTACGCATGTTAATCGGTATATGGTTTGTGTTTAAATGTATTGTTTGAAATAAACACAATTTTGAAAAGAATTCTGTTTAGATCGAGGCGCAGAATATATAAGTCCATTATAAGACATGCCATATTATGGCATATATGGCTAATAAGAAGATGGATAAGTGTCTATTGTATGCAGCTGAAATACGAATATTGAGATGGATGTGTGATATTACAAATATGAACAAAGTCAGGAATGAGTATGTTAGTGGCAGTTTGAAAGTGGCGCCAATGGTAGAAATATTTAAAGGGAATTGTTGGTTTAGGTTTGTACTTATCATGAGAAGAGAGGAAATACATGTGGTGAGAAAAGTAATAGAATGAATTGTTGAAAAATAGAAAGGCAGAGGAAGGTCAAAAAAGGTAGATATATTGTGTGAAGAGTAATTTGAAAGAATAGAAAGTGAACGAAGGGATAGCGAATGGTAGAGATTTGGTAACAGGACAAGAAGATGATGGATATGAACAGAATAATAAATCAAAAGTATGTTTGCTTACAATATTGTTACTAGCTAATCAATATAATGCAATGAAATATTATTCAGAATAGAAAGATAATAAAATCGGCAACGACATGAATTTAACTTTAATGTAGAATTGGTATTGAATAATTATACGAAATAAAAAGAATAAAGTGTTGAATACTATATTAACGTCATGAATTATAATAAATTGTTCTAACTTTATTAGAGTAATTAAATATACTTGCCTTTTACAGATTTCAATTGGGTTTACTCGTGTATTACGTAAGAGGTTTTCATTTGTTAGGTTTGAGGTGTTTTTTGTTTTACTGAGGTGTAATTTTGAAAACTAATGTCATAACTTATATATGACCAACAATATTCGATTTAAATGTCGCTACTCGCAACATTGTTCCAGAATATGTCCATTATACATACATGTATTTCAATACATTATTTTTCCTTTGTCTCGTTACCCTAATTATATATTTAACTTAGGTAAGATCCGCTTATAGATTTGTGTTTCTAGTTTGCTCGAGTAGGATACGACAGCGGTATGTAAAACGCAACTAGCGCAATTAGTTATATCTATTAATAACATCACCCGTTATCAAATCAAAAATCTTTATTCAGTTAAGGCCCTAAGTAGGCGCTTATGAACGTCAAAACTACTACCGGTTCGGAAAGTAACGCGGTCATCGAGAAACACCGACAAGAAATACGAGCTACATCTTTTTTTTAAGTCTTATTCTTATCTTTTTTTATGTAATAGTTTAATATGATACAGTAGTTATTAGCCAATGTACAGAGAGGGGTGTCAATTTCAGATATCACGATCGCTCACATATTGAGCCACCCTATAATAGCCTTTTGACATTAAAACCCGTTTGACATGGCCCTTGAACTTACTGTCTGGCAATTCAGTATTGTGCTTTGGGGTTGTATTATAAAACCTAACACTATTACCTAAAAAACTGTTACTTTTCTTATTACTCTAAAATAGGGTATAACCAGAATGTCTCGATTTGTAGTACTCAAATCATGCCAGTCTTTACCGAAATCTAGCTTTTGTAAGTTTTTGCGGACACACTTTAAATTATTAAGAATATATTGGGAGGGAAAAGTTAAACTACCAAATTCCGAAAACCTATCCTTTATTGATGCGCGACGTCTCATATTGTATATTGCACAAAGTGCTTGTTTTTGTAAAATAAATACGGTATCTACCTCAGCTGCTGTCCCCCTCAGCAATATACAATAAGACATTAAGCTATGAAAGTAAGTGAAGTAGACTAACCTAGCAGTGGTAATATCTGTCAGCTGTCAAATATTACGAACAACGAATGTAGCAGAACTTCAATGAGAATGCAGCACTCCATTCAATAATAAATTCCCACACGAAATAACCAAATTTGGTCTGATGGCAGACCCCTGCGTCTTTGAGAAATAGATGAAGCACGTGTTGCTCATATGCAATACGCCAAGGACCCGTTGCATTGCTACAAAATGAAGGACTGCCTGAGAGTCAGGTACAGGATTCACATGCTCTAACCCTAACACTCTAAATAGAACGGTCATAACTACTAAGTGTAGCATAAGTGACATAAAAATATCTGATGTCTGTATTTGCCAAATTGATTGCATATAAATTTAGTTGTGGTTTTAAGGAAAATATAAACGTGTTTTAATGCTAAAATATAAATGTAAAATGCTAAAATGTAGTTAAATATATATATTTTTAATAACGTGGTGTTTAAAATATTGTTCTTTACGCACCTTATCATAGTAACGTGCAAACGTATTATGCGGGTTCAGGCCAAAGGCTAGAGAGACATGTGGCCAGACTCGTCGGGGGTTAAGCACCGAACACTACCCACTAAAACGCACCACGGCAATACTGCAAACTCCCGTATTGTCAGAATAGGGACTACTTTCGCACTTTTTCTAGTAGTGTAAAATATTACAGTATATACCCTAAATCTACAGTGTAACTTATACTCGTATCCATCGACGTAATAATGTCCGTATCCGTTTCTATATAGCCATAATTATTTCAACAAATGTGAAGTGTGTGCGTATTCCTGCGCACACCTGATGTGAATTTAACCAATGATGAGATCTCAAATTTAGTTGTTTCATTGACTTTATATCCATTTTCGTTTATTTTATTAACTTCGTCTATTAGCAATCATATTTTTTTACTTAATTCCGACTAATAATTGTTACGTATATCCTTAAACAAAAAAAACAGATCGTTTACGCTAACCACCCATTTTTAATCACTATCAGAAACAATAAATCCATCCGAATTTAAAAGAGATCATTGAAAAATTATACATTATCTTTGGACATATCGGTGGCAGTCGGGCATTCGTCCCTGTGGTCGCCTTATCGGAACCATTTAATCAGATAGATTAGGGGTTGAAACGGCGCACCACTCGGGGGCGGAAACTTGAAGGGATGCTTTACAAATAAAAGGTTTTTTTTTTGTTATTTTATTGCACCAGTTTACGGTTCGTTTAGCCGACACCTGTGTTATAATGATTAGTCAATTGAGATATTTGTCAGTGGGCTTGATAAAACTTTTAATATTATCTGAAATGATTTGTTTCGAATTACTAATTTGAAGTGTATTAGCGAGCATTATAGTTTTATATACAATTTTATGGTATCCTACCTAGATATTGATGTACATCATGAATATAAAAATAAATAAATTACGTAATATTTAGACGTAGTGATAAAAAAAATTATGTGAGAAATCCAAGTAAACAATAAACTTTTTTTTTGATGTGACCAAGAATCTACGCTTGTTATAAACCATTCAGGTGTATTTATAAGTGCTCACAAAGAAATTCATTAAAAACGGCAAATAATGTATGAAGGTTTAAGTCACATTTGCAAATGGTTTAAATCTGTTGAAGAACAAATGCAAAATTTGGAGAGTATTAATCTGTTATTTAATTGCATTCATTATCTTCACATATTAGCTTGAAACGGATCACAAAGGCTCATTAATAAAAATAAAATAAAACTTGTTTCAGTCTTTTTAAAATTCCATCCTCTACGTATGTAAAATTGGGAACACATCTTACTCCACCTGGCTTATTAACTTCAAATTTGCCGTGAATATTCCTATCATCATAGAAGGGATATTACATTTAAAGTCGCGAGGTACCAGCTAGCATATTATACGGAAATATGACAACAAATTATTTCGGTATGTTGGTTCAAAATACGTTTAGACAAATGGTCCATCTGTTCTTAAATGTAGTTACCTTAGCTGGATTCTAGTGATGTATATACAATAGTTTAAGAATATTTGCATTTGGAAACTGTAATAAACTTGAAATATAGAAGAATTTCGATAAGACGGTTTCATATTATTTTCAATTTCGAGCCTAATTCTGCTCATAAAAATATAGTCACCTAGATAAGAATAATCGTAGTAATATATGTATCTGTCGTTCCACTGACTTCACCTATATCAAGACGTTTATGTGTGATAGCTTCGTTATCGATAATTGTTTTGGTTTGAATATTTATTTTATCTGTTGTTATTATAATTATCTATTTTGTTCACTTTCACTACTTCACTTCAGCCTCACTCACTGCCAGCACACACAGCCAGCATTCACTACAGCCTCTCTGTAATAATATACTCCATGGCTTTCTTCGTTGATGATTTTTAAACTTGCCTCGGCTGACAGAGAAAGAATAAATTCCGTATATGAACCTAAGAATCATCCATTAGAAATACAGATCCGTTTACGTACATTTATATGCTTACATATGTACTAGACTTTCTCACTTAATCTATAAAAAAAGCGAAAACCCTTGATATAAAATAACATTTTCTTTTCTGTTTATCTACTGATTTTTTTTCTTTAAAAACTAATGACACAGCTTACTGTTTTCAATAAAAAAATTGAAACAGTACATTACCTTTATTTAAAAGAATTTGCTTAAGTTTTCTGTAAAGAATACGGTCAATTCTCTGTTAGAAAATGTTGAGAAAGAATGTTCAATTTTGTTTTATATATATGTAAATTAGTGTTACTTTATCTATAGTGTAAAAAGTACCAATTTAATTTGTGTATGTGGGCGTAATGTTCTTTATGTCATTTTTTATTCGCGGTATGTTGATTAGGTGATAGAATAGCACCTGTTGGATTTCCAAACAGACCTATATATTTAAAGAAATGGCATATAATTTTATATATAAGAAATGGCATATATTTTCAAGCGATGATAGCTCAGTGGTAGTGTGTCCGACTTCACGTCAAGGGACGTGAGTTCGAATCCAAGCACCTACAATGAGTTTGAACTTTCGGTGAAGTAAAACATCGTGAGGAGACCATAGCATGGTGGCAGGGCTTTTTCCAATGCCCGCCTGGCTAGCAACCACCCTCAAGTTAAAAACCTGCCGCCAAATAGCAATAGGTGTGTTCCGGCAGCTGCACTTGAGAGCCAGTTCCTCCACAGGTTTAGCGTGCCTATCAACTAGGGCCGTATCGTCACTTAAGATGAGGTGAGATTATGGCCATAACGCTAAACCTTAACTATAAAAAAAAAAACGATATAAAGCTGTCTTTTATTTAATAAAATGAATGTTGTCAATTAGTGGTCATAACAAATAAATGAATAACAAGTAATATTCGCGGGTTATACACTTAATATGTTTATCGCACGAATTTAAATATAACTACACTATATATTTTAAAATTAATCTTAGCGTTGACTAAACATGTTATCACTAGGTCAACATTTATTCCAATTCAATAATTACAGTTGCAGTAAGAAAAATAACAATGGGGAGCTGGCAAGCATCACATATTTTTTTCAACTAAATATGAAGACATAGTAACTACAGAATTTAAACCTTCATAACTCGTCGTGTTACGAAAATAATTGATACTAGTGAAGCGATGTTAGTTCCGTGGTAGTGTGTACGGGCTCCGCGTCAAGGGACGTGAGTTCAAATCCACCTACAATGAGATTGAGTTTTCGGTGAAGGAAAACATCGTGAGGAAACCATAGCTTGTTGGTAAGACTTGTTCTAATGCTCACCTGGCTAAGACCCAATTGGGCCGTATCGTAACTTAAGATCAGATGATATTACTGTCATAACGCTAAACCTTAACTATAAAAAGGTGCTTTTATTACACACTAGGGGCGCCTGCGACTTTGTTCGCGTGGAACTAAAAATTATATAATATTTGTAGCCCGTTTATGTAATTTTGCCAATACAGTTTTGCTCTTATTAGTTTTAGCGTGATGTTAAATAGCCTATAGCCCTCTACAATGATTACTTTATAAAGTAAAAAAAAAACGCCTCTGACAGGTAGTTTCTAAAAATAGCGTGTTCTAACACACAAAAACCTTTTTAGTTTTATAATATTAATAATTTACATTCTTACCCATTGCTACATCCCTTTCTACATTGCTTTATTAATATTTCATAATGTAATATGAAGGTAATACTAATGAAATTAAAACAAGGTCAAATTATTAAAGGCATGCCCTTTCTACAGGATTAATAATTCTATGAATAACCATAAGTTTCACATGAATACACTTTGTCTACACGTTTACATTTAAAAGTCTAACCAAATTGGGAGGTTTATCAAAATGGGATCTTTTGATCAAATACCAAGTTTTATTAAATTGATTTTTTTTTGTTAGATTAAATTTTGTTTGTTGATATTAATTCGATCTTTGTTTGGTTTATAATATAACAAATAATAATTAATTACCATGTACACAATAAATTAGTATTCCGGTCATACTGTGATCTTTAATATTATAATGGAGTAAAAAAGGTCAATAAGTATGAATATTAGGGTGTTTAAAAAAAAGCAACTTTTGTTGTTATTTATTTTAAGTCAAACTTTAATTTTCATCGAATTTTAAGGTTATTTTTTTTACTTTTAACATTATGTAATTAAAAAAAAAAAACATATTTATACCTAATACAGAGGTAATGTAAAAAAAAACAAAATCAAATATTTTAACAACAAATTATATATTATATTCTAAAATACTGTGAAAATTGAAGGTTATTGATTGCGTAACTTTTACTTAAGGCTGTTTTATTGCAATTAGGATACATCTCTCTATGTTTTTTACCAACATGTAATTAATACTGAGAATCTTTTTCATTTTTATTAAGAGTTACATTATACTCACCTATTAAAGATACACCACGGATGTATCATTTATAACTTGGAGTTTACTTAAAAACAAGATAGCTTTCTGGTAGCTCTCATTACTTGACCATAATGAAATGTCATCATCTAGAAAGATATATGGTAAATTAAATTTTTCTAACAAAAATAAAGATTGTTCTCAGGCAAATTTGTCACTAATTTATTACGGCCATTATCGTAATCAATGTCTGAATTTAAGCATGAAATGTACTAAAATTTCCAGTTAATGCAAATAAACGAATGCGTTCAGTGCAGTTTCCTTAAATGGAAATTTCTAAGCAAATTGTTGTTGCAAACAAGCAAATAATGCCAATGATTCCGGCGAATTTCAGTTTTTCACATTTGTAGATATGTGTGAATATGAAATTGTTGTGGAAGATATATTATGTGTTCCATTATTGACCACACATATACTATCGGTGAGTCAATTGATTGTAAAGGGTAACAGTGATAGTTGCCAAATATACAACTGAGCAGGAGATCTAGTGGCTAGTGCTTCATCAATGGTATGTATGAGTTGAAAATGTCACATTGTTTGTCGGCTGCTATGGTGGTTTCAAGTAAAGTTTGGCATCGCAGGCTTGGACATATTAATATGTTTTACTTGAACAAAATAACAGTTGCCGTAGAGGGCTTAACACTAGACCGAAAGACAGATATATTGAAGTCGTCTTGTGTTGTTTGTTGTGAAGGCAAACAGAGTCGTTTACCATTACCATTTGTGAAAAGTAGCAACAGAAGTAACGAATTATTACAATTAGTTCATACAGATTCATGCGGTTCTATGGAGAAGGTTTCCATACGAGAGTCAAAACTTTCTGAAAAATAAATATGAAGTGTTAAACTATTTTCATCAATATAATGTAGAGTTGAGGAGAATCAGCTAACAAAAGAGTCAATTGTTTGCGCAGATATAATGGAATGGAGTTCTGTAATATACAGTTCCAGGATTTTCTACAGAGAGAAGGAAGTGTTCATCAAAAAAGCAATCCTTACACTCTGGAGCAAAACGGCTTAGCCGAACGCTTAAATCGGACAATGCTGGATTGGGCAAACAATTTTGGACTGAGGCTGCCACTACATGGTCTATTTTTATTTATACACAAGTCTATAGATATTATATGCATCAATTTTGACTTCGAATATCTCGGGAAGCAATCTCTGGAAAAATGATAAGAGACCTTTTTTGTGAAGCGTTAAATTTTAAATAAGATTTCGATATGATCATTGCCATAAGTTGATTTAATCCAAAGATATAAAATTCTACATATTCTTAATTATCCTATAATTCTATAATTTACAATTTGCGCCCTGTTGATCTTCAAATCAAGAACTCATACTTTCACGAGGTTTTATTTTGGCCGTCTCTTTAAGAATTTGTAGGCTATTTGAAGAAATAACAAAATTTGATTTTTTGAAACAACCTAAATTGTATAGTAATTATTATTATATCTACTATACTGTATAGATAGATAGATAGATAGGCTGGTATAAAGGTATGTTGGTATAACAAAGAGGCTCTACAGAGACCTTAATATGAAACACTTATTTAGTAAATTATTTATTAAATATAATAAAATATCGAAAGTAAATATGAATTTTATAAATAAACGTACAAAAGGAACACAATCTAATTCGTCAAAAAGATATGCGGGTAATACGGTGACTAAATAGCAGAAAAACGGTGTTATAATTATAGTAAGTAATATATATGCATATATATTAATTTAATTAAATTCAAAAACAATTACTATAATCTTCTAAAAGAACTTGGCCTACCTAGGACTACGCTAGCAGGCTCCTATCAAATTTGTCTGAGCAGGGACACAAACACCAGTAGTGAAGGTGAGTGTTGACGCGCGTCGAAAAGGGGCTTTTTAAACCTACATCCGTGTCACAATTCTCGGAAAGTACCCGGAGTTTCCCTCTCTGCCACACGATGGACCCGGAATGAGCACGATGAATCCATCGTTTGCTAAGAAGTTCGTCATTCATAAACAGTTATTACGAATTATAAACAGTTATTAATAAAAATACATAAAGTCAAAGCCTTCTTAAAAGATTATAGCAATTCCATGAACATCTGTTTCATAATTGTATCTAAACAACAGTTAGCGTAAGCTTACTTGTGTGATTACTTAAGGATAAAGGGCTGAATTACTAAGATAAAATTGTTAAAGTATTTAAACTCCGCCAAACAAATTTCAAGTAAACAAGTTACGTAATTTAGATATGTAGTGATTAATATCTGAATGTATAGCTTAACATTATTGAGAGAATAAGAAAGAATATAAAACAAAGATATTTACGTATTAAAAACAGGAAATTAGCTTTATTTATTAAACTCTTTTTTCTCGACAAACGCTCTATTTTATTCATATTTCTAAATCCTTTGTTCATATTTTTCCGTGTTGTTCAAAGCCATTTTCGTTAATATAATTTTGTCAACTTTTATACCTACTTCTGTGTGTATAGTGTGAAGGCACACCCAGTGTTCGATTTACAAATGTTCTGTCTATAGGCTGAATTAAATCGCCACTTTGCTACAGTTCTTACAAAATAAAACAATTATACTCCATTTTCGGTGGCGCCCAAAAATTTGCATCTATCCACAACTGTTATTTCACATTGATTCTGAAGTATTCCATCACATTATAAACAATAATAGTAGTAAATACTTTATTTAGACACTTATAGACCGTTTATCAGAATTAATACTATTGAAATAGCAATGAATACACTTATGAATAACAATAAACGTATGTAAACTATTTTTTTTTTAATCCTACAGAGTAATTAAACCACCCCTAATGTCCAAGTTGAAAATAGTGGTGCTAAATTTTTTAATATTCTCTTTTTATATTTTATAATTTATCGTAGACAAATAGATTAGAATCGTCAAACTTTTAATATTGCATATACGACTTATTAATTTAAACATTTGGTTATATGTTTAATAATTAATAATTATAATTCATTCATTATTTCAGGGCCCAAATTGTTTTTTTTTTATTGATCTGAACAAAAAAAACTTACGTGGATGTTTTTTTTATGGTTAATAAATTTACCGTTAGGGCCGCTATCTCAACTGATGTTAAATGACGATGTGGGTCAAGATGTTGGACACGCTAAGACTAGTGAAAGGGCTGGCTTTCAAGTGTAACTGCCGGAACACACCTATATGTATTTGGTGGCTGATTTTCCACTAGAGGGTGGTAGCTAACCAGGCGAGAATTAGAAAACGTCCCACCACCACACAGTTCTAAGCTACTTCGTTTGTTTTTCGGTTTACTTTTCAATACCCAGCATGATTCGTGGTTTACGAGGTAATTATTAAATAAATATGAAGCCAACATAGGTAATAAGTGTATGGTGACCCGAAATAAATAAAAAAAACTATAACCGTTATACAAGGCTCCAACATTTCAAAAGCTTTAGCAAAAAAGCATTTTTTATTGTTCTAAAGTTAAATGGTTTGTAAATCTTCACTAGGAATTCGACTGACGCTTATTGGTGCCGCCTATTGATTTAGACGTGTCGATTTCAAATACGATAAGGTGCGGTGACAGATTTTTTGCGTTTCTCATATCATTATCTAACCTCCAACGGGGAAGTAACAGAGGGTTAATTAAATTGGTGTTTTAATACATTATATTTCATATTATTATTTAACTTTACTTATTATATGTGATAATAAAAAAAGTTTATCCTATTGTTGCATTTTTCTTTATATATAAAAATTTCGTGTCACGTTGTTTGTCCGCGATGAACTCCTAAACTACTGAACCAATTTTAATGAAATTTTGCACACTGTGTGCAGTTGTAGCCAACTTTAAGATAGGATACTTTTTATTTCGATAAGTAATCATAACGCGATAGATAACGCTATAGTCGATGTGATTGACTACTCGAAAAGGCAGAACAAGGTCTGCCAGGTCAGTTAGTATGTGTATATATTCTATATATGCGTATTTTGTAATAGCAACGGAATGATGTATTAAATTATATAGTTTTGCAAACGAATGCGATGTTACGAACTACGAAGTATTACTTAATTTTTAACTAGTAATTATCCAAAACAAATTTTTGTTTAAACATGTGACTTTAATGCCCCCAATGCTTTCCACCTAGTCTTTTTATACAATCGATAGGGTAAAGAAATACAAAAAAAGTGTATGGAATGGCATATTAGGGACTAAATTGACAACATATCCTAACGTTAAAATTCACGTACATTTGAAACACCATTCATATTTATTTCATTGCTGCTAGTCAAGACGCAGTGTTTTTAACATGTTTGTTTTGTCTTTACTTTAACTAGTGTATAAAAAAGGCAACAAGAGGAAATATTTTTGATATGTTCGTTACAATAATTCTCAGTAGAACTATAAAGATTTAATTAATTAAGAAAATAGCGATACCAATTCATACGAAATAAAACATTGCTATTAGCTTAAGAAATGGCGTATTTATAATTAGATAAGTTACTAGTTATATACAAAAATACTGGTATGCCATTGTAACTATTATTAATTAACAAAATATATAATCACAATTTAGTGAAACGACATGTTAAGTTTTACTATTCATACGTTGTTACAACACTATGGATTGTTACGTGAATATAGATGAAGTGTGGAAAAGACTCCATCTCATTCGCTAAATTATAGAATATATATTTTTGTTTATACTTGTTACTAGTTTGTTATAAGTGTCTTCTAAGATCTTAAATTAAAAAATACATATAGAATTTTCTAAAAATATCATTATTTAAATAATATTTAATTTTAATGAGAAATTAGATTTACTGTAATACAGGAAGTAACGTCTATTGGCATAAGCCCATCAGCATTTTTTATGTAAAAGGTATTATTAATGAATAATAAAAAAGGCTAAAAACATTGTTCCGGTCGGTATCTTGCATAAAGTTTCTGACGTCCATAATGTATGTTATTTATCTGGTAGCTAATAACGTCATCACATTAGAAATTTGTGATGATACTTGCACAGCGTGTCACCGGATTCCCGCAGCGAATAAAAAGTAAAGCGAATCCTCTGGCAGAAACCACCCTGGTAGCGCTAAAAGTCTATCGTAACTTTAACATCAGTTAAATTTCTGTTATGTTTAGTTTTTTTATTATATGTAGTATGAAATAGGTGAGCAGACTACCTTTTTGCTTTTTTGTATAAGGGAAAGTGGTAGCAGTTTATTTGTTTATTTGTGAAACATACAATTTATTCTTATAAAAACGTACGCAACCAATTACTACAATCCAATAAAGTTTGTACATGTATATATTGCTATTGTATGTACGCTCATAACTTCCGAACGGCTGCATCAAATTGAATAATTCTTTTTTATTCTGTTCGATATTGTCACGACAACATTATATGAAAGAAAATAAAAAAGAATGTATAAAAAATAAAGCAAATCGGATTAGGACTTTTAGCAAGGCTAAAGAACAACGATTATAGGTGATACGAAGTTCACTGGGTCAGCTAGTATATTATTAAAACATACAATGTCAAACGTTTTATTTAATTTCAATCTATTTAACAACATTAGAATGAAATTCAAAATAAATAAAAATGTAAGCTACAGTAATAGAATAAAATATGAAAATTAAATAAATTACAGATACAAAACTATTTGAACACTTATGTTTCTAATTGTAGTATAATATTGCTAATATTCCTATCTGTAAGTGTAGTATAATCCGCCCCCTATTACGTATTTTGTAAAAGTCAGTCGATAGCAATAGTCCCAAATAATAGTCAATAAATTGACAAATTAAGTACACTTAACCTGATGTATAATACGAAAATACTCTTTTCCTCTAGTTCAAAGAAACTGTTTAATTTCATGGTATTATATTGGTTACCACTTTAATTAAAATATACTTATCAGTAGTTTTAGAGTGACAGTGGGTTTGATAAACAAAAAAAAAAAATTATGGCTTCTATATCGAGAACAAAATACACTCCGATTGTATGTTTCAAAAAAGATTTTTACGGTTGTAAGGTTTTATTATATGGATAAATAATATTGAAAATATTATGAGGATAAGTACAATAAATATATAAAATATATGTCAAAATAGATCTATTAGAAAATATCTATAGGTCAGTTGGTATTGTGTACAGACGCCGTGTCAAGGGACGTGAGTTCGAATACACCTACAATGAGCTTGAGCTTTCGGCGAAGGAAAACATCGTGATGAAACCATCGCATGGTGGTAGCGTTTTTTTCTAATGTCCACTTGGCTAGCTTCTACTATCAAGTTGAAAAATCTACTGCCAATATCTATAGGTGTGTTCTGGCAGTTGCACTTGAGAGCCAGTTCCTCCACAAGGCTTAGCGTATCCACCACCTAGGGTAAACCTATACCTAGCGTATACACTTAAAATTAAGTGATACTGTAACCATGACGCTAAACTTTAACTAAAAACAACCTTGTAGGTCTATGTCGTGCCGTTATGTTTTCAAAAATGTTTGTAATCAATTCAAACGGCTAACTATAACATTCATTGTTGTGGAAAACGTCTGTTTAGCAGATAAGGGCGTATGCACATCTGTGCTGTGAACTGGAAAATCCCTATACTTTCACACGTCGTCTGTTTAGTCAGACACTTTGTCACGTGTCACTTGTTTGTGTAAGTCTCCGAGGGCGTTGAAATCTGTTATGATACTGATGGGATAGTTGCAACTGTATAAGTTGTATTTAGTTTTTTCAATTTAATTTTTTAGGACAATCGAATATAATTTAGTATATTTTTTATAGTTAAGGAATATTGTTATGGCCATAATCTTATCCGATCTTAAGGGACGGTACGGCGCCAGTTTGTAGACACGCTAAACCTGTGGAGGATATAATATATGCTCTAATTACTGTAACTTTAAGCTATCTTTAATTTTTTTTTAAATGTCTGTATGTTTTTAACTATCGTGGTTTGGTAATAACTTAATTTTTCAATTCGTAGACTATAAAACTGTGTACTACTGTATAATATGTATGTGTAATACTTATGTAAATTGTAATAAAAACATTTTATTTTATAATTAACTAGCTAGCCCGATATACGTTATCCTGTCTTAACTATGAATATTGAATTAGAGTTGATATAAATTTTTTTTAAAGTATTATTAAAAACTGCATAATTACTATTGCAATTTTCTATGACAACTGCCAGTTATGTAAAATAATATTGGCGTTAAGTTTTTATATATTTTCGTAAATTTTCTAATATAACACTCAACTCCATAATTTTTTCTTTCATAAGAACCTTCTCCCGATAATAATTAACAAAACAAAAAAAGGATTAGCGAAATTGTTCCAGCCGTTCTCGCGTGACGCGATGACCTAGGGAAATAGAGATTCATTTTTATATATAATTTCGAATTAGAATCTATATTCTAAATTGGTTTTTTGTTAGCACTTGTGTATTTAGGAAATATCTGTAATATCTCAGTCCATAAGTTTAAGAATAAAAAAACTTGTGAAATTAGCAAGAAAAAAACGTTTTTTAATTTTATAGAAAAAGCCGTTGGTCTTAATTTCACTTAATGTTAAGTGGTTGTGTGGTGCAAGATTGTAGTGGCTCTCAAGTATAGATACTGGAACACACCTATAGGTATTTGATAAGAAATTTGCAAGTTAATGGTGTTAGCTGGTATTCGTCAGAAATTAGAAGCATTACAAAAACAGTCTGTTCTAATAAAGGACCGAATGTGCAGTTATCTTGGAGTAGTTTAATTCGTATTTCTCGAGATTTGCACCAGGTAAGCCCCGGATATTTTTTTCACATCTATTTGGCTATTTGCAGGAGGGAACACATAAATGTGTCTTATCCTAGCGGTACCAACAAAAATGTGCTTGTCAATCTGATTTTAGAAAACAAGCTAACATTATGCTGTTCTTACGATGTTTTCCTTCAACGAAACTTAGTTTTAGTTCAGTGATTCAACTCACGTATATCGACTGATATTGTATGAAGATAAAAATTACTGTTAACTATATAAATGTGACATATGTGGTTTCAATCAATTCATATCGTAATTCGGTCATATCACATGCTATGAAATTGCATTTATAATTTATTAAATGAAAAACAATAAATAAAAATTTCATACACAACATAGTAACTGGTTATTTAATTCTTTGAATGTTTCGAATGGAATTATCGAATATGGACTACGTTATGTCAACTGCCTATATTATACAATCCCGTACCTGCAGGCTCATGTAATTTATTTTAAAAACCAAACGAATAACAAGGTTTGCGCTCCTGTATGTACATTTAAGTATTATAGTAATCACTGTACATGTATCCTGAATCACTGGATTTTTTAAAATGTATTTTAAATATTTATTTACAAAACTAACAATTTTTAGCATGCCTATTTATGATACAATATAGACATATAGGTAGCTCTACAGTTTAATAGATCTGTATAAGATAAATAATTCCGCAAATACAATGTTTTTATTCAACTACGTATCTTGAGTCAGTAAAGTTCCGAGTCGGCATGATTTTTTTCCCGACTTCTTCAACAATCGCTGTCATATTTCAGGCAATTTAATAAAAAGTTCCCACTCCATATATTGGTGAGAATTGTATGAAAATCCGTTTGATAATTTATGATTTATTGCTCAGTTTTGTGGATTTTTAGAATTAGGAATTGTAAGTGTATATCTAGTTCAATACTTTGATGTAATACTACCAGATGTGCGTTATTCGTCTGACAATTATTAATAAATTAATAAATTAATTTGTTAATTAAGTTTATGGTATTAAAAAATGTGGCCATGGCTTAGAGATCATTTGCGAAATATGCAAAAAGCACACTTTTGCACTTTATATATCCTAGTCAGGGGTAATGAAGCTTCCAATGACATTTTATTTTGTTTAATTACCTGTATCATTTAAAAAAGGTTCAAAAAATTACTACAAGTATGGGCTTGTTGCTGAAACCATAATTGGGGTTTAATTGAGGTCTAATTGAGCATGGATTTGATTTTCGTTTGAAATTATTACAGATGGCAGTTGGTTGTAGTAATGGACTGCGTGTTATTTTAGTTAAGCATAATAAAAAAGAACCCGCAATCGTAAAGGTATTTAGTGTTCAAATCAAACGTTTTAAAGAAGCGATTAAAATGCAAATGGACGAGTGCTTGGCCACCCTGTATGATTAGTTGATAATTTGGGTGAGTTGGCAGCACTGCGCTTGGGGCGCATGGCGCAGAGCGGCGTGCGCACGCGACGGTTGAGGCGCGCGACCAATTACATGCATGCGATTGTCGCACTTGTCTCCGGCTTCAGAATGTATGCCAACTTTTACTCTAAACTTTTGGATGTTTGTACGAGGAATTACATAAGATTTCGAATTTAGTATTATTAGGTTATGTTGGTGCTGATATAGCTGCTGTTAAAAGCCCCTAAAATAAGCAATTCTTTTGGGATTTTCCTTTTAACAAAATAACTATAATTTTAAAAGCATTTGATAATAAAGACGTGTATTCAATGCGTATGTGATACTTTTTATATTGCAAGCGTATATAGACTGCGCTATGGACTTAACCTTAGATGGATTGTAAGTTTTTTTATAACCATGATTGTGTAAGAAAGTTGTATATTTAGTAGCTTAAAATAATTAAAGTTTAATGTTTTTTAATGAAAGTTTGTCCGCACATGCAAGTCTGAAAATTATATAATAATATACGTAATTAGCTCCAGTACTATTATATTCCACTCGAATTCTAAACTCTACAATAGTTTAACAAATGATAAGGATTTATAATAAGTTTAAGATGAGAAGAAGATAAGATAAGAAAGATATCATATACCAAATTCGTGAACCGCTATTGTTGATAATACTAATGAAATGTATTAGATTATTATTACAGGAGAAGTAACTGTGAAGGACCTCATAATATTTAGAAAAACAATTAAAAATATTTATATACATAAAATTATCTAACAAATAATTCCACACATGAATTCATTTCCATAATATTTTACTTCTGAGAGGTGCAGATGATTAAAAATACTTTTTCGACACAAACTCCTCATTATCTTGACATCTGAAAATCGTTTGCGTCCTCGACACGCGTCACAGGAGCAAAATTCGGTGCAATTTGATTGCGGTCGAGACACGCGCTCGCCTTGCTCGGCTTTTGCCTGAGGTTCAATTAACTTCTATAACATTTATTTGGCTTAAGCCATCGCTTCCTAAACTTTACATCGTATGTCTCTATATTTTTAGAAATATATATTTAGAACGTTTTGTAACCTAAATTTTTTTTGTTGAATGCTGATATAACATTCAATATATAGTAAACCACTTTTTTCACAAAAATAGTAATACAGAAAGAATTATATTACCAACAAAAAAAAAATGAACGGGAGACGCAGAAAGGGCTTTTTATAGTTAATGTTTTAGCGTTATAGCCATAATCTCAGCAGATCTGAAGTTATAATACGGCCCAAGTTGGTACACACGCTAAACAAGTGGAGGGACTAGCTCACAAGTACAACTGCCCGAACACATTTATTGATATTTGGCTGCAAATTTGCAACTTGAGCTAGCCAGGTGGGCATTAGAAAAAGCCCTACCACCATGCTATGGTTTCCTCACAATGGTTTGCTTCCCCGAAAGCTTAAGCTTATTGTAGGTGGATACGAACTCACGTCTCTTGACGCGGAGTCCGACTCATTACCACTGAACTATCATCGCTTCCACCATGCTGCTTGTTGCTTGTGAGTGCTGTGGATTTCAATCGCATTCTATATAATCATTTTACATACACTATGTTTCGAATTCGGTTTATTTGCAAACTACTCCTTCATATAGAAGTTAATATGTACCTAGCACTACAGTTATGTTTTAAAGAAATAATTAATTTTGATTTGTTGTTAAATATTTCACATCTGTTAATATACATATGTATTAGCTTCGTTATCGAGATTCAAAGTTAAAACATATGCATACATTAAGGCTCCTCAATAGCTAATAAAAATATATTGAAGATCATTTTAAAAACGGGGTAGGTTTGTTTGTTTATGCGTATATGAATAGAATAGCACCTAAATGAGTTATTTAATTTTATCAGTTATTAAATATATTTTCTATGTTAAATAAGGGCCGTCATAAAAATGTTGAACTTCACTAACATTTAAAAATTCACACCTATCTGTTATATTAATTTATAAAATTATCAAAAATGACGTAAAGGTGCTTTGAACATGTTCATAGAAAGGTAATCATTGAGGTGATTAAAAGAGCAATCGTTAATCACAGTTACTATAACTTTTTTACTAATCTAATTACACAATTTATTCGTGTGCTTTATATGGACTGGCGGGTAATCTTTTATGATAAAGTTTTTTGTTTTTATGAAATAGGGGTAAACAAGCAAGCGTGTCACTTGATGGTAAGTGCTCACCGCCGCCTATGGACACCCACAACACCAGAACAATCGTAAGTGCGTTGTCGGCCTTTATAGACGGGACTGGCTCTCAAGTGCAACTGCCGGAACATACCTAATGGTATTTGGCGGCAGATTTTCAACTTACATACTTCTTATACTAGTAAGGTACAATAAGTGTACGGCTCACTTGATATTAAACTGTTACTATATGTAGCCTAAGGCAAATCGTAACACCGGAGTTATTATTAGTACACTGAGTATTTTGACTCCTTTTATCCGAGCTTAGGAACTGCAGGAGCCCAAGGTAAGGTTATTTGAGAGTATAATTATTTTTTAACTATTCCACCTACATTAGTTAAGTTTAATGTTTGAAAACAACGCAACCATCGAGATATCAGCTATTCATCGACGGTCCCGATTGTCGTTCGGGCCTGCATACCTCCCGGCAATCCATATAGTATGTTATGGTATGGTTGATGTGTAGGTTTATCATTATTTAAAAACAATAGATACCCAAAAGAAGTTTCACTTGCGCGTACACACTGATACATGAAAATTTGAAAGTGAGTTTATTTGTTTGTTACGCGTTCACGCCTAAACTGCGTAATCAATTGTGATGAATTTCGGCATAGAGATATATGGGACCCAGTAGACGGAGATAGGCTTCTTTTTGTCGCGAGATCTTTATTGGAAGAAGGGCAAATAAAACGATCAATTTTGTATGAAACTTTTTTATTACGTCATCTTATTTGTTTGACAAAATCGATATTAAGACGAGCGAAACAGCACGTAAAATTTAGTAATATATAATATTATAAAGATGAAAGATTTATATTTTTGTTTGTAACGAATAAACTCAAGAACTACTGGACTTATTTAAAAAATTCTTTCACCATTAGAATACTACGTTAGCCCTGAGTAATATAGGCTATATCATTTTTTGTAATGAAAATAACGGAGTCGCGGACACAGATAGTCTTATATATAAATAGTTATTGCCATCATTAAGCCAAAAGCAATTATATATGTGATGTAACGAAGCGACATCATATAAATTTTAAGCCTATGCCTATATCATCTCTTTCATTCAGTTGAAGGTATAATATTAAGATAAGCAAATTCTCGTCGCAAACCCATTCGTTATAATTAGTTAAGCGATGAGTGTAAGATATAAATTAATTTATCGGTTATTAAAATATTTTGATTTTTTCAACTAAAATCACTGTAGGTCAGTTCACACGGTAGGACGTTTATTAATATTTTGATTTTTTAGTATATCGAACGTAACTAAAATACATATTATTAATAATTATTGGCAAAACTGATAACAACGCAATCCATCCATACATATATTATAAATACGAAAGTGACTTCATTCGTTTATTTTTTACGCTTTCACACCTAAACATACTGCTGAATAGATTATAGTGAATTTTGGTGTAGATAATAGATAAGACCATAAAAGTGATTATAGGCGGGGCCATATTATAGGGAGCGAGGTAAACTTTGTATGCAACTTTTTATTGCGTCATCAGATTTGCTTCAAACTTAAAGAATAATTGTTTATAATTAATATTAGATAGTATAAAAGTATTCGTAAAAAGGGTGGAATGGGTTGTAAATATCGTATAGAGAAAAGCATTCACGAAACCAAAATTTTGAGGGTAGGCAGTCGATAGTACATAGCAATAGACAACAAAAGAGTTTTCTAAACTTAACATTTACCTGTATTGACTAACATCCTCAAATAAACCAGTTAATAGCATTTGATAGAAAAATTATTTATGTAGCGATCGACAACCAGAATTGGTTGACAAAACCAAATTTTCACGCGAGTGGAGCCGCAGGTAAAAGCTAGTCATTCAATAAAGGTAACTGATATAAAATTGACACTTTTTGGGAGCAGAATTCATATTACTTTGTAATATAAGGTTGATCTTATACTTAATATCTAATTTTACCAACACAAAAAGGATAACAATAAATATAAAAATATAGATAAAACGTTTATAGAATAATATAATAATTACATTTTATTTACTAGCTTCTTTTTTGCAACGAAAAACTATTTAGATTAAATACAAACATTCTTAATTTAAATCTACAATTTTATTACGAATAAACATTCTTTAAGATTTTTTCATAATTACATATATATATACGTGTGTATATGAATAAAAATAAACACATTTTAAACATTAGTATCGATACAATGTCATAATTTAAATAAATATACATATGACTCCATCTAAATAATTTGTTCCAGTTATACACATGCGGAAATTATATACATTAATCCGACTCTTTAATCTTCGAGTGTGAACGTCCTCGTATAAATCTCGCGAGCCACAATTGACACCACGTTCCTTTCTCAATCGGACATCGTCCGTGTTTTTACGTTTTCTCTCCACAATCGGTATTCCTGGTTAGCAAAAACTATCGAATCAAAATTCCATGATGGCCGCATGTTTTATTTATGCGCTCCGTTTCGGCTAACAGGCGTAATTTTTTCCGGTAAACAATCAGTTTTGCCAGAAAAATGCGAGACGGAAAGAAGTCATAAAAACGTCGAGCGTATTGTCGACTGAATTTTTCCATTTTATGCCTCATAAACATTAGAATTATGGAGATCGTATCGATTACTGAATTTATAGAATTGATTCGTCAATTGAATCGAATAAGTATTTTATTATTTCAATAAAATTATCGTAACCAAATTAATTTTGACGTAAAAACGTTTATTTAAAACCATACAATTATATAAAAAATAGATTAAAAAATCTAATCGTTTTATTGTGTTTATTGTAGGTACAGTATTTTATTCTGTCTTATTTTGAATATAATTATTAGAATAGTTAGAAAAAATTAATATTGATATATGGAGACTAGAATCGATTGAAAGTGGCGTATCCCTAATGTAGATATAGATGATCGGTGGAATGATCGAATCCTGTTCGGTTTTAATGCGTATTGTACTTACTTGGTTCGTGTTAGAAAAAATGGAGTCGATTGTGTTCCGATGATCTTTTGTTCCTCCGGCCCGTGGAACATGCGATGTGCGCGATGGTATTGTGTAAAAGAAACGGAATTTCACCTACCACACGACTGCTTAAATCGCAAAATAATGAGAACATCGAAATGTAGTTTATTGTTATCACGTAATTTATTTCGCTTTATGATCGCGCGAGCTCATTGTGAGGTTCAAGGCGACGTAAAATTTCGCTATAGGTAATGAATTGATGTTAACTTAGATGGAGGCCAGTCTGACGCTTCAACTGATGAAATATAACGTGTCTTTAAATACAGCGAAGATTTATAGTAATGATAGCTAAGTTGGTAGTGCGTACGGACGTGACGTCAAACGACGTCAGTTCGAATCCACCTGCAATGAGCTTGATCTTTCGGGAAAGGAAAAATATCGTGATAAAACCATATGATGGTGGTAGGGCTTTCTCTAATGCCCGCTGACAAGTCCACGTACTCGCAACATCGTATTGAACTAATTATTAGGTTAAAATCTAATTCCGCCATAATAAAACTGAGTATGATCCGATATATCCGCAATGATAATAGATTAACTAAAAGTACGATATTATATATATAAATGAATCGCCGTAATGTTTGTACGCGCATAACTTCCGAACGACTGTAGCAAATTGAATAATTATTTTTGTATAGTATTTGTTATTGTCAGTACAATGATTGTGTAAATAAAAAGAGACGAACAGATTTTTTTTCAATCTTATAACATGAAAAGTAATAAAGCGATGATAGCAAATTGGGTAGTGTATACGGACGCCGCGGCAAGAGACGTGGGTTAAATCTCACATAATTTAAAAATATATATATTTCATTGGAGTTATAAACAAGTTTCATGCAATAACCAAAACAAATGAAAAATAATATTAGATATAGCCAGTTCTATTGATCTTAATAAATTGAAGTTGCAAGGTTTAGTAGGATTGATTATAGCTAATCAAAATGTAAAAAAAATACAAGTCGGTTAAACCATTGTTGAGTTTTAGCGAGAATAAAGAACATTGACCTTGAGGTCATACGAAGTTCACCGGGTCAGTTAGTATTTTTATAATATTAAAGGAAATTTACAATATAAGAAGTATCTAAAACACGCAAACAATGCTCACCGAACTACTTCAGAGTCCAATATGATACCCTTTCACAGCGAACAAAGATCAAAATCGACTTGAATACTGTTCACTTTTTACTAACGTAAGATGAGTCTCCATTCTTCATACATTTTTCATGGGGTAAACTCGACCGGCCACATTAAAATTACTATTAAACCATACGATTTTAAAACGTATTTCTATTACTTTGGAGTTGTATGTAAATTCAATGAACGCAAATGATTGTTTGTTTTTCTCTTTGATGGCAATTATAGCGCAGAAACGCAGGTCATTAGCGCACACGGTAATATTCCACGCTATTTCTTGCAGGAGCGACCAGTATCGTAATTTTCCCCCATCACGCGCCATATTCACAGCGATATGATACCTTGATTGGTATTTTGATGAGTTGACATTATTTTACCGTTTTGAGATCTTGCGAATAAATAAATACGTAATAATTTGAAAATCAATAGCATTTTTTAAAGGAATACTTTATGTAAATGTTTGATGAAAATCTCCCGCCAAATACACATACCTAAGTATGTTCTGGCAGTTCCTCTTATGAACCAGTCTTAACGCTTAGCGTATACACCATCTCGGGCCACATCGTCAATTAAAATCATGTGAAATTGCAGCCAACACGCTAAACGTACAAACTATAAAATATATATTTTGCAGTTTAATTGGTAATTTAATATTTACAGTAAAAAGGTATATACAAACATACAACAAACTCTAAATATACTTTTCGAACTAGACCGCAATTATTTATAAATATACTAGCTGACCTGGCAGACCTTGTTCTGCCTTTTTGAGTAGTCAACCACATCGACTACAGCGTCATCTATCTCGTTAACACCACTTATCGAGATAAAAAGTATCATATCTCTCAAGTTGGATCAAACTGCACACAGTGTGCAAAATTAAAATAAAATTCGTTCAGTAGTTTAGTTTATCACGGACAATCAACGGTACACGAAATTTTATATATATATAAAGATGTATATAATTAGAAAAGTGATTAGGTGTTTATAAGAAGTGGAAGAATCAATTGGAGTCACATTGCAAGTTGTATTAGCAATGTCTACAGTATATACATGAATAGTAACATTAAATTCTTCATTTATCGTTTCAAAGAACAAATTACAGTTTTTATTCCAATTTAAAAAAATGCTATCATTAAGGATCGACAGTAATAATTACATGTAGTAATCTATACTAGTAATATTATTGTAGTATACGTATATACAAACAAAAAAAGCTCTCTTTATTTTCCCAATGCACTATCGCCTAAATAATTCTAAATAACACGATATCACACAAATCATCCTAAATGTAATTCGCTAACAAATTGAACCCCCTGTTTAGGTACATACGTTATTAGTATACAATAAAGTTCGTTCAGGCTAACTGGTGTATACTATGATGGTTCGTAATAATCATAATTCACTAACCTTCAATTTGTAGAGAAATAATTATAAGATAAGGTTGTTGTTTTCAAACATTCTCAACTGTTACTGCTACATTTAGTGCTAAGAGTCAGATCCGTTATGGCCACAATCTCACCTGATGTTAAATGACGATGTGGCCAAATATGGTGGACACGCTAAACCTAGAAGCGATGATAGCTCAGTGATTATGTGTACGGATACTACGTCAAGGGACGTGAGTTCGAATCCACCAATAATAAGCTTGAGCTTTCGGTGAAGGAAAATAAAGTCAGGAAACCATACCTTGGTAGTAGGGATTTTCTAATTCTCGCCAGGATAGCTACCACCCTCATGTTGAAAATCAGCCGCCAAATACCAATAGGTGTGTTCCGGCAGTTGCACTTAAGAGCCACTCCCTCCACAGATTTAGCGTGACTAAACTTGGGCCGTATCGTCACTTAAGAGCAGATGAGATTATGCCCATAACGATAATATCTATAAACTATTTAAAAAAAGGAATAGCTTACTAAAACTTAACATATCTGACTACAATGTAAAATTGACTCTCTTGACTTATTCCTTGTCGGTTATTAATATAGTTAATAGTTATTCCTTATCAGCATTAGGCTATAGACTAATCCATTGTTGAATGACGACATGGCCTAAGAGAGTAAGAAACCTAGAGATAGGAGTAAGGAATAAATCTCAAGTGTAGCTACTGCAACATATTAATAGGTGCGTGACGACAGATTTCCAAATTGATAGTGATATATAACTAGCAAGGTGAGCATTAGAAAATACTCTGACCATTCTATAAATACACTATGCCTGAGACTTTGTTCCCGTCAAATTAAAAATTATTTAATAGTTTTTGCCTATTACTGTAACTTTTTTCTATTTAGCTTTGCACATATTAGTGGCAACGTGATGTTAAATAACCTAAAACCTTCGTCAGTGATTATTCTATCTAATACGAATTATTGTTTTTGAAACTCGTCTGGTATTTCCTAAGATTAGTGTATTTTAGCAAACATAAAGCTTTTCTGCTTTATTATACTAATATTATAAATGCGAAAGTGAGTCTGTTTGTTTGTTACGCTTACATGCCTAACCGCAGAACCGATTATGATGAATATTTGATTTCTAAAAAAAAAATAGATAGGTTATTTTTTCAGTCGTAAACCTTACTGCAAGTGCGGTAAAGAGAGAGACAAAAATTTTATATGAAACTTTTTATTGCATTATCCGATTTGCTTGACAAAATCAATATTAGCACGAGCAGACCTGTACGTAAAATCTAGTATTATTAATATAGATGACATTTTCCTTTACCGAAAGTATAGGTTAGTTGTAGAATTCGAACGAACATGCAGTTCAAACTCGGGCATCATTGCTTGAAAACAGTAAATATGGCTCCGAAATTTCCCTTTAAGAATTATTACCAGGTTTATTTAATAAAACTCAGGCGTAATATCCAACACGTTTTACTGTCAGGGACATAATCGCCGGACTAATGACAGGACGGCGTTAAGTAATGACTGTAATGACCTAATTGAACTTCATTGTTGTTCGTCGATGATGACCAAATTTAGTAGCGATATGAGCCGAGAGCTGACCGTCAAATTCATTATTGTAAAGAGATATTTCATTTATAGTAAATGCATAAACTTTTTTTTTCATTATGCATTCTCTCTCAGCCCGAATAGAAAGGCCATTCAGCTATCTATGACTGGTCTCTTTGAGTTTTTCGAATTTTGTCAAAAGTTCTAACACTTGAAGACTGACTTCAAATTCTCCGCGTGTTTGTTCAAGTCCCTAACCAACTTTTCTTTAACCCCTAACACAGAAGATAGAACACATTTTTGTGTCAGAAATAAATTAACCAATGATAATATTGTTGTTAAAGTTAGAACGGGTTTTCATCTAGGAGTTTCCTCTCTTTATAACTAATGTCAAATTAAATTTATTTATATTAAGATATTAGAAATTAACAGAAACTTTATTAAAATCAATTATTGAACTCAATAAATTTTTAAACCAACTGGCCATAAGAATGTAATATCTTCATAGTTATGTTAGTATATCTACGAAAAATTCTGAATTACAGAATACAATAAAAAATACTTAAGTTGTTTGTGTGGTACGGCCCACTTTATATTAAATGGTTATTACAGCCAACAGAACTAATGACAAATAGTGTAACATAAGATTTCAGTATCTCGGACTAATGTTAGCCATTCATAGGTTTTTATAATTATATCTATCATATCGTATTTACGTACACTACCCACAATATTTTATTTTGTTTCATGTTTTTTATTTTACTATTAATGTAGTTAATATATCCTATTCCAAAATATACAATGTTAACAATATTCTTTCATAGGATATATGCTGTTAGGCTTAAGGGCTTTTACAGTTTCACCGAGCTTTAGAGGCAAGTACTAAGACACTCACCCTGAAAATTCTATAAAGGTTTAATATTTCATATATATTATAAGAAGCCTAAGACGGGGACGGGAGGAAAAAGTGACGTTCGCAGCTCATAAAACAATTTTGTAAATTTTACATATTGATAGAGATATTAATTAATTTATTAAAGTGTTATACAATAAATATTTTAAAATATTAAACATTGTGTACTGTTCTTGGTTGCCATTTATCATAATGGGAAATGTCTATCATTTTCGACGTAATATTGATAAGAGGGTTACAGAAAATGTGACATAACGTAAAGAAGAGAGGGAGGTGGAGGGTGTCTATGTCATGTCAAAATATATTACGATAACATAAATGATATTCGTGCTCTATAGATTTATAGTATCTAGAAGACTACGTATAACTGCAAATTACTACATTGATTTAAAAGTAAAATTTCTGCTATTATTCAAGAGAAAATATTTTTCTAATCAGAATGTCATGTTACCATATACGAGCGGGCGAATGTAAGGGATGCAATTCGCTTGCGAGAAACGCGACAGAAGAACTCAACGCGTCTTGATGTAGAGATAAACGGATCTCATAATGGTCGGGCCCGCATTACTCGTATAATATCGTTCCTCGTCAAATTTTTAATTAGTGAATTTATAATCAAGTTATGATTTTTGTAACTCGTATTTGGCGTGCAAAAATATTAATCGAAGCGTTTCGAGAATTCGCATTAAGCCAACGGCGGCTTCGGTTTGGTAATGTATATATTTTCTTATAGTGTCCGATCGTCGCGTAAGTTGAATGTTTTAAATTTAGAAGGTGCTAGGACTTCGTGCAGGCTTCGCAATGACTACGTATAAAATGTTTTATGGCATAAAGTTTTAATACGTGAGCTGATGTGTTTTGCTGAACTTAACTCTGCCTATCGGAGACTGGTTTGAGCAGAGAATTATTACTTTTTTCATGTTCATTAAAGATAACCATATATGTATAAAAATATGTAAGTACTTAATACATTGATAAATATAATTGACGTGAATTCGTTACTTACAATCAACAGCTTTCAGTAAAGTAAAATATTTCAAAGATATTAGAGCAGTTTCTAATACTCGCTATTTTAGCTATTTCCCTTAAGAAAAAAGATTGACATCAGACAATTGTTAATTCAATTACACCTGCATTTGAATTTGGACTACTTAAAGTGATACATCTTGGACAAAATTCATACAAAACATTGGATGAGATTTGGACATACGTTACATCTACAAAGAATAAGAAACGCAAGCAAATGGCTCACTTGAAAGCAAAGGAGCAAACATAATGTAAACATACATAAATATAATACATCATGACACTGTAGTGAAGCGTTTACTATAGCTTGACTAGCTATCTACAATGATAAGGATCAAAATATATCTTCCTAATTAACTAACAGTAACAGCCTTATTTATTATCATAATACAACGATACTCTGTGTCTTATCGTACGTTAGTGTACTTATAATATAAACACCAATAATTAATATATGATAATTTATAAATTCTGTGAGTTTATTATCGTGTGCGAGATTTAATAATAAGAATTTATAAAAATTAGTAAAATAGTAAATTTATTATAGATTATAGGATTTAGTTTTAATTTAATCATGTTTTGCAGTATATAGGAACGTAGCCGGCAAGATTAATGGTAACAATTTCTTTTTCATAGCTGGGGTATAAATGTTATGTTATACTAATGTTATGACCATAATCTCACCCGATGTTTAGTGACGATGTAACCCAAGATGGTGGACAGGTTAAGACTAGTGGTAGGAGTGACTCTCAAGTGCAACTGCTGGAACACAACTATAGATATTTAGCGGCAGATTTTCAACTTGAGGATGGTAGCTACGTAGGAGAACAACAAAAAAAAGCCTTACCATCATCATATACTTCTATCAGGACATTTTATTTCACCAAAAGCTCAAGATCATTGTAGGTGGATTCGAACTCACGTCCCTTGACGCGGCATCCGTACACACTACCAACTGAGTTATCATCGCTTTAATCTATCAGGTGGGATTATCATAAGCGAGAAAAACAAAAATAAAATATTAAATACTCTAGCTCCTGTCCTATGTTGAAATGTTGCCAAAAGAGTAGCAATCAACAAATAAAATTTTTACCCAAATTATTTCATGCCGTCTTATTACTTCGAAATCTTGATTTCCTTTGTTTTTTTTTTATCATTACTTTATGACGTGAAATTTATTGTTGTTACAATGTAATATTCCTTTGTAATTTTTGAGATTAAAAATACCTTCGGCAGTTTTTATGACTCACGTTAATTAAATGCGGATGTTTGCAACGATTATTTTATATCATAAATAATTAACAGAAAACTATTAATTATTAGCAATGATTAATACATTGAACGCTAAAGAATTATAACATTTTTAGTTTCAATAGAAAGGTATTATAGAAACCTGAAGTTGTGTTTAAAAAATATTTAGAAATAATAGTAATACTTGAAGGTGTACAGAAATTGTAAAAACAGATACCGGTTCCATATAATTTAACTTCTTGCAACCTTTGACGTTTGAATCCGATGAAATGGAATCGAACGCTTTTTACTAATACACCTCATATTATTATACCAAAATGATACGTAGTTTGTCTCTATAATTTACTGTTCAGACTCGTTTAATAAACGCTTTATAACTCCTGAAGAGGTGGTAGTTTAGTGGTAGCGTGTACGAACACCACGTCAAAAGACATAAGTTCGAATCCCTGCAATGAGTTTGAGCTTTCGGTGAAGGCAAACATTGTGATGAAACTATAGCATGATTGTATGACTTTTTCTAATGCCTGACTGACTAGCTGCCACCCTTAAGTTGAAAATCTGCCGCCAAATACCTATGGGTGTATTTTGGCAGTAGTACATTGATAACTAGTCCCTTCACTAGGCTTAGCTTGCCCACCAACTTTGATATATCTTAGATAGGCATAAATATGTACAGTATTTGTCGATTTCACAATAGTGAAATGAAATGAAGAGAAAAAATTTGAGACTAATATATATGACTTACATTTTTTTAGTCTGTATATGCGTGCACATAGGCGTGTATGTATTTGTGTGTGTGTGCCTGTGTGTGGGCGAGTGATTGAGAGAATGTATGCATATGTGAAACGAAAGTGTACATTATATCGAGTTATGTTCATTCTACAGTTTTGAATAGCTCCCCCGTTAATTCGTACGACTTATACATAAGCTATCTTATTGTTATTTTTTTATATTTCATATTTTTTCCCGAGATAAAGATTTCACGATTAATGATATTATATAGGTCGTATCCAAGAAAACAGAAAAATCGATATGAAAATGCTGTGAAAACTAACTTAGTTTTACAAACGTGCTAAAGATAAATGTCACCTAAAATGTTATAATAAAACTAAATTTAAATCCAATAAACATTATCACAATAACCCTCGACTGCAAGCGTGATCCCTTCAACCTGTCGCCGGCCCCGTGGGGAGCAACCCTCGGCGGTTCCTCGCGAACAGCGTTCGTCCCGGCCGTCTCAATCACCCCACCGACCACCCGTGGGACATTATCTAATCCGAATTAACTATTATAAAAACGGTTTTCTATTTAGCGAATGCACCCCGAGATTACGGTATCCGTCAATGATTGGGATTACATAAAGTTAATTTGGTCACGTGGCTGGCGACCCCAATCTATGGAGTGTTTTTTTTTGTTTATTGTAAAAATGCGCTGTCAATCGTGGTGTATCCGAGCGGAAGGTTTAGCATGTCGGTTTTTTATTTAGAAGTGGGAGTTGTAATTTAGTTTCATTATCGAGATGTAAAAATTGTATGGCAAATTATAAGAGTTGTGAGAAAGATAAGTGATAAAGTGAAACCGTAATTAACTTATAGATTAAATAGTTGTAATCTATCTATACGACTACGTATTATAAAATAATCTCCCTTACTAAGTCTGTCTGTTTAAAGAAATTAACTTTAAAACTACCAAATAGATTTTCATACGGAGTTCTTAAAAGTTACAGTAAGTACATAGTTCTTACAAGTTTTGTGTAAATTGGCTGAAATGTGTGATTGATTGTTGAAGATGTCGGAAAAAATATGCCGGATTAAGACCTTTTCTGGCGCGCGCCGCATAAATCAATGAAATTATGTGAAAACAATGTAATACAGAATAATTCTTCTTAAAACGATCTACTTAACCTTAGTAATGATAAATATCTATATTAAAACATTTGCCCATACGAAATAGGAGTCGGGGAATGAAGAGAAATATCCAAAACTCACAGTCATCAGAATTTCTTCAAAAATTCCATGTCCATTGATTTCAAATTTGGCCCTGATATTTTTTAGTGACATCGATTACGAACGGACGTTACGATCAGGCGCGGTTGACGAGAAAAATATGACTAAAGTCGCAGGGACCATATAGTGTGAATTATTCCTTAATTTCATCGTACTTTTAACATGGCTGATAGTACAAATTTTTATTATTATATACAAAGTCATTTCGCTAACAGTTATTTAAGTAGATCATTTTGATTACATATGAAAATTGCTGTTATTTTTTATTTATAGCGTCTGCTTATGTAAGCAATTTCAACACTATTAAGTGTGAGAGGCTTTATAAACTAAAGGTCACAAAGTATAAGTCGGTTAGTTTCTCAGCATAGGTTTCTCCATGGTTTTGCGTCCACGGCAATAGCTCAACACGAGGATCGGCGACTTCATAGCTCCCATAGGCTGAGTGTCTTAGTACTCGTCCCAAGAGCTCTGTGAAGCTCTAAACCCCCCTGGGGCTCACAGTATATGTCCAAAATATTAAAAAAAATATCAACCTAACTCAAAACCTTTTGTTGTAGATCACACATTTCTTATTTATAATTTCTAAACAAACACATGATAAAGATTAAATTAAATTATCATTCAAGTGCGGGCTGTTCCCCTGCGGTTAATAAAATTAAATCAAAAAGTATAATATTTATACGACTATCATCCGCACATTTGCGATCCTCGTAAAACTATAAACACTCGTCGAACAACAATAGGGTACAAGCAAACATTGTGTTGTCCTGTCACCGCATCTGTTAGCAAATAAACAAGCTATTAAATCATCCAGTTTAAAGAGAACCGTCTCTCCCCTTTCAAGTGTAATGTAAAACTGTAGAATGAAAATGATAGTCAGGGGTCAAAGACTGGTTGTGGTTGGAACAAGTGTTAAAAGTATATTAGCTTGTTGCACATAAATAATGACGTAATTGGGCTGTGGAATCACAATATTGCGGTTTGTGACTCCTCTAAATGAAACATACTGTTGCATCTTCCTATGCTTACGAATATTCTGTACTATTGCAAATAGTACCCTTATAGTCTTCCTTAGTTGCCCATCTACCTGTCTTCTCGAAAACTGTATGTGTTATAAAATTGACATGAATACCAACTACTATTCTTTCTCTATTGTCATAAAAATCAAGATTCTAGGTTAACGCTATACAGAGTTACGACTTTTTCTATAAGACCGTTTCGCCAAACGATTAGCAAAATTTAAATGACGCTTCCGGAAGGCCGTTACTATAAATGAGGAATAGGTGAGGCGGTAACAGTTCTGCAATCCAACTTTAGGCAGATCTCACTTTGTGTAATATCAGCTATTAAAACCTCACGTTTCGACGCCACTAATTTATTGTAATATATGTTTTAAAATTGTTTTTCTTCTCTTTTACTTTTTAATTATCATTATTATTAATAATATATACTATATACTAATAATAATAATAATATTATAATGAGGATAGATTTGTATTTTTGTTTGTAACAAATAAACTCAATAACTAGTGGACCGATTTTAAAAATTCTTTCACCATTAGAATGCTAAATTAGCCCCGAGTAACCTAGGCCATATATCGTTTTTTTGTGAAAATGATTAAATAAAATTTTGGTTTCAAGCGATAAAGAGTCGCGGATACAGCTAATTATTAACAAGTAAGTGATAGGAAGTGGCATATAATTTGAACATGGAATTACAGTGGTTTTGTCTCGTGTCCTGTACAGACGGGCAGGTGCCCGGCTGTGGCCACGCGCACCCTCAAAGCACGCGCGCGAGCATCCGCTGTTTTAGCCTTAGGACCTACCAATGTTACTATAACAATTTGAAAACATTAAATTTGCGAAATATCTTACAGATTATACATTTTCATAAAGTAGATAAAGCATTTTTGTTGATAGTTACTAATATAAAGTATGTTTACAAAAATAATACGGTGGTTTCTAATGCCCGCCTGGCTGTACTAATATACATAATGTTATGATGGTAAGTACGATAAATAATAATATACGAAATATATAAACAGACCAACATAATTGATCTATTACAAAAAAAAAAACGCTTACATTTACTTCATGTATGCATGGCATACCTAGCATGGTGGTAAGGCTTTTCCTAATGTCCGCCAAGCTAGCTACCACCCTCAAATTAAAAATCTGCCGCCAAATACCTACAGGTGTGTTCCAACAGTTGCACTTGAGAGCCAATCTCTCCACTAGGCTTAGTGTATCCACGATCATGAGCCAAATCGTCTCTTAACATCAGGTGATATTGTGGCTATAACGTTAAACCTATTTACTAATTACAAAAATTTTAGTTTGAATTTTGATAGTTACTAAGATAAAGTTAGTAATCAGCCAATAAGTTTCAGTGTATACTAAAATATTAAACAAAGTTCCGTAGGTACGTCTACTCATTTCCATTTAGGTATAATATTCTTCGAAATATTAATAGTAGTTTTGCAAAAACTCACTATGTAAAATCTATATTTATCGCGCACTAAGAGCCCATATGTGCTTGTATAAAAATTGTAGGTTTATGATTGTGTTTTGTTAAAAATGTTGATCGATACATACAATATACTAGCTAACCTGACAGAACTTGTTCTGCCTTTTCGAGTAGTCAATGACACGACTACAGCGTCATCTGTCGCGTTATGATCACTTATCGAGATAAAAAGTATCCTATCTCAATTTGGATTTGAAACGGATTTGGATCAAACTGTACACAGTGTGCAAAATTTGGTTAAAATCGGTTCAGTAGTTTAGGAGTTCATCGCAGACAAACAACGTAACACGAAATTTTTATATATAAAGATATATTTATAACTAAAAACCAACTAAAACCTTATAAGTAGGTACCATCACATAACCACGACGTTTAAGAGAACAGTAATATGAACACTGGGATTTTATATGTAAAAATATTGTAAATAAAATATATATTTTTGTCATTAAAACTAGCTTCTTAGCGTATAGTCAAAGAAGGCAACGTTCTTGCTACATAACTTAATGAAGGGTCACAGATTACATTTTGCACTGCACACCCTTTGGGCGCATTTGTTTGAACATGTCTTTAAGTACGACCTTATAATTATCTTATTACAATATCGAATTCTACGTAATACTAAAATAAGGTAGACTAAATCATTTGCCCGGAGCAAGTAATCGATTGTGTTTTATGACCGACCAATTTTAAGAATTTTATGTCTCAAATGTTCGGTCGTTTTTTATATTACATAATACATTTTCCTGCACTCTTGCTCAAATTAAAAAGCTTACACACACACTCTCACAATCACAATTGTCATTTCAGTACTTATTAAATAAATGGATCATAGGTTTAATGTTAGTTGCTTTGACTTGTAAAGTACAATTGAATGAATCTTAAGACTATTTTTAATTAAATAGAGAAAATATTTTCTTTTGTGGTATGTAACCAATGGTGAATTAAATATATAAACATTGAGGCTAGCCAGCTTAGAATATTATAAGGGAAAAAATCCGGAATAATTTATACAGATAAAAATTGCAAAATTAAAAAAAAATCTGAAATTTCAAAATATTTTATAACTAAAAAAATACCATCTCTAATTTACGTCACCATATACACTTTGTAAAATACCTGTCACGGTAATTCAATGTAATGTACTATACTTCTTTATCAGATACCAATAATTTAACTACCAACATTCGGTGAAACACATCTCACAGATTACCCGGTATTCGTCGATTGTACCTATAGTATTTTCATTACATAACTACTCATTTTGCTTAATCACTATAACAATAACTCACACATGTATTTATAGCAGTGAAATATAGTAACAATCTAAATAAATTTACAAACTCTTTACTTGTTGTACTGCGGAAAGAATAGTCGCCTAGATGATTTATATTCTTTTTCCTAAGATATTGTTTTCTTCAAGTGAAATGAGGAGAGACGTTGCGTACATAACAG
Organism: Actias luna; assembly: GCA_039707435.1. Classification (NCBI taxonomy): domain Eukaryota; kingdom Metazoa; phylum Arthropoda; class Insecta; order Lepidoptera; family Saturniidae; genus Actias; species Actias luna. Next base: position 7,466,673 of record JAZHAC010000018.1, on the reverse strand, counting down.
AGGGAACTGCTTGTAAAATCAATCACAATTGACTCAGTTGTTAGACTGTACCATACATATCATCACATGCTATAATGTCATTGACAAAATTGCAGCTCTCTAACAGGTTCGAAGAGAGACAGATAACTAAAAATTAAAGAAAAGTGATAATTATTATTATTTAAAAGAACAACCATTAGACTCAATGTAACACCTTCAGGAATAAGAAGCAACGAAACTTGTTGATAAATTAACAATTTTTATCTCCGGAACATATGCTTCCATGTATGAGAAACAAAAAAAGTTACTGATTATCGCCATTATTACATAAGTGTATGTCGTGTATTCGACTAATTCGGACTTCAATTGAACAAATAAGTCCGTTAAAAGGTATTAACTCGTGTTGAGTTACAGGTGTTTCAAATGCTTTTTTTTCACTAATTATTTCAAATTATCGTAAGTACATGACAATTACTGTAAAAATAAAATTCGAGTAAGACTTATGCTTTAAGAACTGATACCGAGTAAAGAGAAACAAATATTTTTAGGAACTAAAAGGGAGGACTTTTTTGACGTGTAACTTGTTCAGCTGACAAATGATGTTCTGCCCTTTCTTAAGAACAATAATATATGCGTTCAGGATTAACATAAAAACTTTATTGATGAAAAACTATGTTTTTTTATTCTTCTTCTTCACAACTCTTATTCCATCTCAGTGTTTACACTTTATTACAAATATCACTTCTCACACTGTTCATTCATATTTTCTTCAGACTTCACCTTCATACTTAAAATAATTCTAGATTTTATGTATAGCTTTGATATTTTCTTAAAACATGCCTATACTATGCTAACCTATTACTAAAAACTATTAACCTTTCATTGTGATCATTAATGTGGTTCTCAAGCTTATCAATCTTGTATATATCAGCATACATAGTTCGTCCGATGTTCAAATATCCACCATATTAAATATTGGAAATTTGAAGAAGTTTTTGTAAAAATTAAACTTATTTGACATAGATATTGCTGCAGCTCGTTAATAGCTACTAAGTACAAATAGAAGAAATGTAGAATAAAATCAAATCAGAAAAACGTACTCAACTGTTTCAGGTATATGCGTATTTATATACTTAATCTCTCTTTTTTTTGTATGTTTGTCATTGTACCTATAACTGTAAAACCACAAATATTATAAAGAGGATGATTTGCAATTTTGTTTGTTACGAATAAACTCGAGAACTACTGGAGCGATTTTAAAAATTCTTTCATCATTATATTAAATAATATTACATATTAGCCCTAAGTAACATAAGTTATATAATATTTTTAAAGAAAATGATTAAATAAAATTATAGTTTCACGCGAACGGAGTCGCGCACGCAGCTAGTATGCAATATTTGACTCTATCTTCATATATTTATAACTTGAACCGGCTATGAAGCTGATGCTTTGTTAGTAACTTTTTATTGTCAAGGCGTTTTTCTCATTTAGATATTAATCAAGGTTAGATAAGGTTATGTAACGGCTTTTTGTTTTATATCGTGAAATATAAAAAAAATCACCGGGTAGGGCTTTTTTAATGCCCGTTTGACTAGCTACTACCTTCAAGTTGAAAATCTGCTGCCAAATATCTATAGATGTGTTCCGGCCGTTGCAATTGGAAGCCAGTTCGTTCTCTAGGCTTAGCGTGTTTATCTTGAGCTATATCATTACTTAACATTAGGTAAGATTGTGGCAATAACACTAAATTATATAAAGTATAAAAAAGTAATAAAATATTATTTTTAATTTCCGCCATATCGGAAAGTAGACGTCAGAGCATGAGAGTCATGAACATGTTACCGGCTAAAAACCACGAATTAAAATCGCAGAAACGTCGGCCTGACAGGTGACAGCATTTGACAGATGATCTGCAGGGATAACGTGTTTTTGTACAAACTGATTTAGCTTTTATTGCGTCTTAATAAGTCGGAAGACGTTATACAAAAACTGAACGGCTTAATGTTATTCGTACATACATAATATGATTTGTACGGACCAAAAATGATATTGTTTCTTAATGATTATAGTATGTTTTTTCATAGGTTTAGCGTTATAGCCATAATTCCAGCCAAGATAAGTAACGATGTGAACCATTTTGGTGGACATGCTAAGCCTAGTAGAAGGACTGGCTCTCAAATACAAATACTGGAATACATGTATAGGTAGTTAGTGACAGATTTTCAACTTGAGGGTGCTAAATAACCAGTCGGACATTAAAAAAGTCCTACCACCATGCAAATATTTCAGCCCATTTACACAATCCCGTAAATGACTATACACCTAAACCTGCCTCAGCTTCAAAACACCTCTGAGTGACACCATCGTCGTGGTGGCCTGGTGCACTAAAATCATGCTAGATGAAAGATCATCGAGAAGGTGAAAAGCGTATCGAGGTCCTTCAACCCTACAGTAGCGAACAGCACCGAGGTAATACCCTCGATCGAGTGGACAAACGGGGTCCCAGGCTGCAGAAAAATGACGTGAATGGTGAATAACTATGATGTGGAGAGGGATGCAGTCGTGACCACCACAACCGAAGCGGCTAAGGGTCTCCAGGAGAAACTGGTGCAGATGCATGGCAGCAACGCTGAAAAGAGAGCACGCACCATGACCTCGATCCTCATAACTGGTTTGAAAGAGTCTTAGAAACGTACGCGTTTAATAGTGGACAAGGCTCTTATGAACAATTTCAGGGCGATCGTGACTGCTGCCCGGTTGGCGGAAGCATACGAAATCCTCCTCATTGGGGACTTCAACAAGCTACCCTTCATCGACCGGGAGAACCTCTTCGAGATGTATTACTACCGATCAACTGCAGTCGCCGGAATCATCAAACAACTTCTCTGCACTCACAGGAACCCGATGGACGTGGCCTATGCGTTCAATGAGCTATACAACGGTATATACGCATCCAAATCAATAGTGAGATCCTTGAGACTCGATGGTTATTCAGGATCGCAGTTCCCCCACACCATCCGATACTCTCTACCTGGTACATATTCAGGCAGAGAAAAAAAGCCCTTATTTATAAGGGCTACGGGATTGTGGAGGGGTCACGCGTCCTGACGATCCATGAGCTCCAGGGGTTGATCATCAAAACGGTAGTGATCCTCCAGACCAAGGGAAGGAAGCTACAGATCCACGACAGTGTATCCCACGCTAGCGTGGCCGTGTCGAGGCACACGGAGACCTGTGTGAACTATATCGACGTGGCCGACGACGCAATAGGCCGCTTCTTTTGTCGAGAGGTGAGCGCCCCGGCGAAGGACATTGTGGACTACAACCTCAAGATGGCCATAAAACACGGTGACCAAATGGTCACACAAGCTATAATTGCCCAACCCCCAACCACAAGGCAATTATAGAAATAAGTAAAAAATTTTAATAATTCCATAAGTGAAAAAATAAAATATAAATAACTCACTATTTAGTTTTTAGTGTAATGCCTAGATACTGTTGTAAAGCTATTTTTAGCGCCTACTAAGTCACGCTTACCTAAAAAAAGGTGCGTACCAAGAGTCCACGGATTGTGTATATAATAATAAAAAAAACCTTCCGCAGCATTAACTCCGTTTGAGAATCCATTTGATAGTTTTTGAGTTAATTTCGTTTAAATAGATATACAGACGCAGTGAAGTACTGTATTTTATAATAGATATGTATAGATACATTACAACAATTTAAACTATAAATAAGCTAATTACAGATTCACGTTATTACTTATCTTTCTCACAATAAAGAATATTATTACAGAGGTTTGATGCGGATTTTCTAGTTACCTGTAGGTGGAACTACATGTCAGTCAGTACAAGTCAGTGTTGAAAATACCCGTAAGCAAAATTGTCAGTATGCTGACTCCCGTCATTTTTATTCGTAGAAATGTCACCGTTTTTTTTTCCAAGACACGTGCTCGACCCGACGGTTGCCGGGAGTCAGAAAAAGTTACATTAACAACACACCTTGACTTACTGGACGTGTGCTAATTGATTATAAATTACTATTGTTGGTACATCTCGGTCGGTGTGTTTTTTTTTTAGGTTTTTTTTAATTTTGTAGGTCGATTCGGGTGTACTATGCTTGGTGAGTTTTGAAGTCACTTTTTTTTCGAACATTTATGTCGTTGTTAGATTGTATTAGGTCTTTGACTTGTTTCAAACATGTATATATTAAGAAAAAGACTTTAAATTTATAATTATTTAAAATATCATTAAAAAATGTATCATTAATATTTTAATTAAATAGTCGTGTTATATGTTTCACTTAAAGGACGGTTTTCAACTTTGTAGATTATTATTTTGTTGGCATTATACTTTTTAATTAGGAAAAAATTATAAGAAGGAGTTTTTACGATGTGCGCGCTTACTGACACATCATAAAGTTAGTCGTTATTACGTGTTCGAGAGAACTGATAACTATATACATGGTAATTTATAGAGTTATTTTTGTTTTAATACATTAAAAAAGTATAACTTCTTACATAAGTACACAGAAACTTTCTTTTAATAAAATTTAGGTAGTAATGAAATGTACGGCGTGCCATAGGCAGTTACTGTAGCTTGCAAACGCATGTAACACTAAAAAAGTCACTAATGTATTGCTATTATTTAATTTCTCGTATGCATGAAGCTGTGGAAGCTCTGTTTATTGCAGGAATATATTACAAGGTTATTTAGCTACGATTTTCTATAAGATGGACGTATGCCACCTGTCGAGCAGCCTTAAGTAACAATTGTTAATAGAGATTTCCTTATGCCATAAGCCACATTACCGTTATCTTTATAATACATTTCTTAACGATGTAGACATATTCTATAATAGCTTATTATCTTACAAAAAGAAAGTTGGTGTTGTATTATTTATAGGCCCCCATTAAGAAATTATGTATTTTTCAGTTTTATTTCAAAATTTTTCAGAATTTTTCAGGAACTTCTAGAATTCACTTATAATTGCTTGATTATAGATATATGACTTTAGAAGGTATCTATGGTTGAAAAATTTAATACCACACTATGGTTTCATTAGGTATTATATTTTCCTTCAAACAAATCCTAAACTAAATACAGAGTTCAAATACATCATAGTATTTACAAATTGTTCTTACATATTGTGATCAGTAACGTATGCCTGGTAGTCCCTTAGCGTGCTTATGACTACAGAAACACTGTAGTCATGATCTTTATTTAAAACTATAAGTGTTTACTTTTATTCAGTTTTATAATATGGCTTAATTTCTTATTACATGAAGTAAGCATCCGCACACACTACCAACGAGCTATCATTTCTTCAAAAGCTTTAAAATCGCCTCTTTTTTGCAATGGAATAAGTATATGTCTGATTGTTCCGCAAATATTCGTAATGCCCGTCTACCACAGAAGTTTCAACGCATGATTATATACGGCTAATAAAATAAAAATTTATTGTAATCTTAAGCGATTAATTATAGTTTTTGCCGCCGTAGAAATGACATTTGAATAAAAAACACGTTTGAGTGCGAATCCGAACCGTCAGGAAGTTATCTATCCAGTCACGCCCTCCGTATAAAGACGTAATTTCTGATATATACGCCTCTCATTCACTGACGTTCATATCTTATGCTTTGTTTCACTCTAACAGACTAATATAGCTGCATTTCGGAAAAAGCGTAAGTGAATAGGTTAGGATTGATGAAATGAGTCTTTATTGTTTCAAATAATTCAATTATCATGCTTATTATTTATTGGTATTTTTGGAGCGACAATATTATGTGTATAAATAGTTAAAAATATTAATAAAGGAATCTTATAAAATACATTACATACATTGATTTTCTATTAAGTTACAACATACAAACAATACTCGCATATTGCTTTCCTATCGCTGGTTGAAGTTCTTCTTTCGAGGAAAGGTTCGCTACCGTTTATGATGTACTGGTGGTTTAAAATTCAAGAAATATCTTTAATTTATTCCACATACAATTACGTTGTAAACTATTCTAAACCATTTACGTTTCTTCATTGCCAGTTGATACTGTTACGAACATACCTGTTAACAAATGATTGGTAATTGCTAGAGTTCGAATCCACAGACATCGAATCGATATTAGTCCAAATCGCTCAACCACCACGACTAATTCGCTAAAGTATATTATTGTATAGGTTCTATTATATCCAATCATATACAAAGTCACTCCAATTTGAAAATCATAAATTATCATCGATGAAAACCATTATTAACTACTTATATTCGTTAATTTTGATGGATGGGAAAATGTTTTTTTTTTTTGTTTATGGCCACAATCTCATCTATAATTAAATGACGATTTGACCCAAGACTTTGGAAACGGTAAGCCTAGCAGAGGAACTGGTTCTCAAAAGCAACTGTTGGAAAACAACTAAAGGTATTTGGCGGCAGATTTTTCTTGAGGGTGGTAGCTAGCCAGGCAGTCATTAGAAAAAGCTTTACCATCATACTATGGTTTCATCATGATGTTCTCCTTCAGCGAAAGCTCGATCTCATTGCAGTTGGATTCGAACTCACGTCTATTAATTCAGTGTCCGTACACACTACTAATTGAGCTATCATTCACATAAAATATACCTATAGAGTATAAATAATTATTAATATGTTTTAGATCTCACAAGACCCGCTATCAGAAGTCGAAATTAGTACATTTTTTAATAATGTACTCGAAGCGACAATGATGTCAATTAAGCTACCATAAAAGTGAAATGAAACAGGTAATCTAATAGAAACATTACATTCAACAAATAAGGCTGTTAAGAGATTCTTAAATTATCTCTTAAATGGATATATAATTGGAGCGCAGATCAATAACGAATCGTTCAATTTTTTATAAACATCGCAAGGACAACCGCGAGTTAAGTACCTACGTGAGAATTTGACGCAGATAATATCGTACCAAGTGAGTAGTAAAATAATTAGCAATAATTATGTTTAAACGAGTAATGACGTTTTAAGTACGTCTAGGTGAATGGTACCTACTGTGTTCGGATGTTCTATCTACATTCGTGGATTTGAACTGCACAGTCATCTTGAACTTTTGGTAAAGGTAAACAATGTAATGAACAAATAGGATGGTGTTACAAAATTTTCAACGCTTTCCGGTTAGCTACCACCATCAAAATTTTGTCTTCAAATACTTATAATTAGACCGCTCCCAGCAGTTATTCTTGCAAGTTAGTCTTTGATATGATAAACTCATTAACGTCTTGGGGCACATTATCACTACGCTATCAATAGGCTAAACAAGGTAACGAAAAAATAATTTAACGGCAACATTTAATATTTTTGAGTTATCTATGAGCGTAAAAGTACTATGCAGATAGATGCCTCAACTATTTGCTTCGTGTAAATGAAGCCAGTGAAAATAACAAAGTGTTCGAATATTAAATGACAAATAGTAGCGAATATAACATTTTGTGGATAATTTTCCGCATTAAAATTTAACGCACTGTACATATATGGTGCCAGAGGAAAGTAGTTAAAATGGATACGTTTTTCTTGTTATTTTGTTGTTGTAATTGCCACCTCGAGACGGAAGGCAGATGCGTGTGACTTCGTTTCAAATTTCACTTGTACAATTAGTTCGACATAGTTTAGTGTGAACTTAAACATTTTTTTAAATATTACGCGTCAATGCAAACATTAGTAACATTTTTATTACCTTGACTTTTACATTACCTGTAACTATTACAACAGAGTTATAATATCTTTCTTATTATAGTTACGATCTTGTTGTGATCATCTGATAATATCCTGTAATACTAAGGAACATCTGTAATAGGTTCACATATTTCAATTTAATTTCCTATAGATACCTACTTAAATTATACTCCGATAAAATGCGAGATATCTCCAAATTGAACTTGCTAAATAAATAAAAGCGATAGGGCCTTTACTTTGCACATTTGTAGTAAATTACCTTTGAATTTTTGTCCTATTTATTTGATATCTTAATTTAATTAATAAGGCCTTTGGCCGAAACCTTTTACACGTTCACGTACCGTACGTAACACGATCTTAAGTTAGCAGGTAGCTAGAAGAATTATTTTTGAAATTAAATTTATTTAAAAGCGATAAGATAAAAAATGTGTGGTTGGTTTATAGTAGTTACCAAGATTCTCAAAGTAATATTAGTAAAGAAGAATCACGTAATATAGTACCAACATATACGATGAGAGAAAAAGGAAGAAGAATCCTACAAACATAGAAGTATTGAGAGAGACGGGTATTACAAAAAGGCCAAATGTATTTATGATTCATTTATAATTATTTATAATTACCAATAAAGAGTGACTTGAGTTGTATTGAATATAACGCTTTTTTATATTTTACTACCGCAAAATATGTTAATATGTTAATATAAATATGTTAATTTTTTTGTATATATATAACTGTATGATAATAAAACATCTGCATTATTGTAAAAAATGTCTAAGTTTATAGTTTATGTAGAATCAGTCCGCAAAGTCCAGTAATACCCCTATAATTTGAGGGTGCCCACAAACGCAGATTGTTCTTCAGATAGAGGAAGGAAAGACGGACAGACGAACATACATGTCGTTCTGTTTCAAACACTTTGGTGCACTAATTGCCGACACCTGGACCCATGAGTTACATTATTATATTATTTTTACTTACTTATTTTTGCTGACAATCGTTATTATTATAACTGTTATATTGACAGCTTTTATTTTAAGAAAATATGTATATCTTATATATAATAATATAAATATCTTATATTTATAGATAAATAGCATAAAACCAAAACGACACAAAGAACAAATATAGAAATATAACAGGTATAATTAAAAAAATATAGTCTATATTTTTGTCTTAGTGTTTCTATGCGGATTTCCCGACAAAGTAATTTGATGGTATTTAATGAACTGGTTATATCGTTCGCACTATTTCTAAATAATGTAAAATTAAACATATAGGGATATTGACCGAGAAATAGATGCGTAATGACCGCGAACCCCTGTTTAAGCACCGTGATAGTCGTTCTTCATATACTACTGCCTAAAACTTTGGCCTAATTCATGACCTGAAACAGTCTAATTCTATATTTTAGAACAAAGGACATCTTTTAACTTTCTTGCGATTCTGCTTTATATATATTTTAGGTATTTAAATTAATAAAATTCATCTCCGTTGTGTTTGGTTCACAGAAAACCAATAATGAATATAAGATTTTGATTCCAATGCTTTTTCTTGTATAACTGCTTTAAAAGGGATATCTAGTTAAAATGTATATTTTATAATTATAATAAAGTGAATCGACAGATTATTTTTTTAAATAAATAGATAAACAACCAACAGGTTTTGTGGAACAACCGACAGGTAAATGCTTACCTGATATAATGGTTCTTATATTGTATAACGTTCAATGATTAATTCATAAGTTTGAATTAAAATACAATATTTTAAGATACATAAAAATACAATGTGTTTATTTATATTGGAATAAGCTTCGTTAACATTTCACTTAGTTTGAATTAGATATTCATCTCAAAAATATTGCTATATGAAAAATATTCAATAGTTACTCGAAAATCATTCATAATTATTATGTAAAATTTGTTGTTTTAGATTGCGTTTAGTATATACTTCGGAAACTACTGATTTTTACGGCTAAAAGGTCATTTGCATTTTATGTAAAGAAAAACTTCATGATGCAAAAGAGCATAAATTTTATCAATTTTTAATTTTGTTGTCTAACTATTTAAGTTGGAAAACTTTTATCAAATGACTAATATTCGATTAGAAGGTAACTCAAGATTGTAACGTTGCACAAAAATTGGATATCTTTTCATTAAACTAGACGTGAGATTCAAAACGCTTTTAAATTGTTTCTTGGACCACATCAATGCAATCAGACGGACGAATGTGCCCTTCCACGACCGTGTGGACTTTCCGAGTGTAATTAGAAGTTTACACACGATAAAACAAATGCAATGTTTCATGTCACCGACGGATGATGATGCGATAGTGACAGGCGGGTAGACGTTAATATTTTTTAAAATACGTTAAATGTTGCTGATATTACAGTTACAACATGAATTTTCCTAATATTGAATTTATTAAAAAAATTAAGTGACAGTAAATACAATGCTACCTTGAAGTTTACTTGAATATTTACTTTTTCTTTACATACCCACTAGAACTGGTATCCATCTCAGCAAAAACAATGATCTTTGAAGAAGCTAAGGCGCTGTGCTGGTTATCCAATAAATATAGATGTTAATAGAAAATAAATATATTATGTTATATATATTGTGTTTTGTTTCATTTCTATACTTACAAATAGAAACAGCATGGTTGCTCCGTTAACAAACTTAATACATATATAAAGTAAGAATATCAACTTTTATTTTCCGTAGATAAAAATGTCGGGTAGCCATTGTGCCCGCGTAAACTTCCTGCATGGTGTGCTGGTGACAAGTGTTGATGGAATTTATCACTAGTGGTTGATTTTAGTTTCGACCGCACTTTATATAAAAAACTTCAGACAGTGGTTTTGGCGGAAGTATATAAGTTCATAACAATATGATTTTCTTATGTGTATTTTATTATATTATCACAAATTTAATGAGAACCAAGTATATGGTATTTAATATAAGTTCTAAGAAATTAATATTAAATATATTAAAAAGAAATATTTAAAAGAAATTAACTTACAATCAAAGAAAACTCAACGCTCATATCGTCTGAGACGTGAAGAATGTTTAAATTATTTTGTTTTTCAAAAATAATCGTAACGTAACGTTAATAACATTATTACAGTTGACAACATTGTCAAATATTTTTAAGATATAATTAGCTATCACTCTGTCACCCAATTTTGCAACGCTGTAAAATCAAGAAATAATCAATAAATTGTAAATATCGACTTACTGTTAAAAAAAATGCCAATCGAATAAAACTAACAAAAATTAGATCGAAAATATAAATACTTATTCAGTTCTATAACTTAATTAACATTTCTATCCCAACTATATTACATTTTAATTGTCTTCTAAACTAAAGGCCTTGTTGCATAAATTAATCTCTTTGTAAGCTAACTTTATGTAAATAAAGTACTGATAATGTATTTGAATTGAAGACACGCGCTTTATACTCGTATATATATAGGGATGTGCGAGAGGTCAAACAACAGTAGTCGATCTAGTAGGTAAGAGGGAAGTGTGAAAAGGCTAAGAGGTGTAGCATCTTCCCCACCGCAGGGCCTACGGGTGGGCGGGGCCGGACGAGCGCCGCCGCCACGGTCCGCTCACCGTTACAACCGTTCCGCGCATCGCGACGAGCTTACGCTCAATGCTCGACGTAGAAACGGTTTTGCTTCTGGAACGCGATTCACTTGTTTTTCACTACACATTTTTAGTGACCAGTGCGGTTTTAAAAAAATATTATTCATGTGTTGGAACTTTTAAAAATTTATTGAATTTTGGAAGTGTAATATTATCGTATGATGGTATTAATTTATTTATTGTTTTGGCTTTGAATTAGGTTGTGTTAGATTCCTTGAAGTGGAAAGGTAAGGTTTTATTATAGTTTATATGTTTATAATTTGATAAATAAACCATTTTATAGTAGAGGGTTATTTAACATCTACAAAAATATATACAAATATTATATATATATAAAACAATAGTGCTCATTTATTATTATCACTCAATACATATCAATTATTAATAATTTTATGTTTTAAAAGTAATGTACAAATAAGCATTTGAATTAGAAAATGTGCAATTAGCAGATGGACGTACATATTATATGTAAAAATTCATAAACTATTTTTAAGAAAAGACATCAACGCGCGCTTCAGATTAACTTCTTTCAAAAAGATTTTACTGCTCAGTTAGAAAGTGTTAAGGCCTAAAGAATTCAATTATCAATATTTATTATGAACAGAAAAAATAATACATGTTGTATTTTCAGATATATTTTATGTGACATGTAACACTACTGATAGGCCAGTATACAGGTGGAGAAACATTGTCACCTTAAAATAAATCAATATTAATTAAACAAAATTAAATATTGCTATTCCTTAATTTTACTGTTCATTTGGCTCATATACCCTATTCACTGCTAAAAAAGCATTGTTGATATTACGGTATTCCAATAATAAGATATAATATATACATATGAATTTAGACAATTTATACTCAAAAATATTTATCACATTTTCTGCCTGGACCGAACATGCAAGCTTTCAACTTAATAACAGGAATTACTAGAATTATAACGTCTATATACGATGTTATATTTAAAAATTACAATAAAAACTCTTTATATAAGCGCTAAAATAATTGTCAAGTTAACACAGTTTTAAAAATTACAGAGTTCTAACTCCTAAAAGCTAGGTTTATTTGCTTGACCAAGAAAAATACATTCTAATCAAATATTATTGTAATTATTTGTGTCTAAATATGTTGAACTAATACATCTATATTATTGTATATTTAAAAGAAATATTTTATTAAGGTACATTTAAACGAAAATATAACAAAGAACAATAATATTATTAATATGTTGTGACGCGGTAGAAATTTGTATTAATAACTATTTCAGCTGATCAATCTACCAATGTAGAATTTTAATAGGGTATAAAACCGATAATACTTTTTATGTTGGTTTATGATGCTTAAAATAAACTTAAATTACTTTCGATGGTATTAAAGTATATTAGTGAATGTTTGTCATCGAGCGCTGATTAGTGTATTCCGGTAACTATACATAACAAATAAAATTATATAGGTTTATTATTTTATTACCTATCAACAACAAAAAAACATGTAGTTAGAACGGGAGATGGGCCACTTTAACCGTACTATAGGAAAACTGCGCGACGTGCTTTTCAGAATAGTGAAAAATCTAGGTCACCGCTTTGAGGGTACAAGGCATGTCATAAAAAACTAAAAAATAATATAATAATGAACTACGCTGATGGGAGTGAAACTAAATATGCAGTTTATTCATGTACATATATTCGGTCTTACTTATAAAATATTTCACTTAAAGTTTTAATAACTAGTACCCGTGCAAAATCAGTTATCAAGAAAAACATTAATGAATTATTTTATAAATTCAAAATTATGAAATTTAGGAAAGAGTATTACTATGATTTAATCTGGTTGTCATTATGCTGTAAATTATTACAATGGCTATTTTATATACTGTTAAGCCTATTACATTATTAAAAAACAACGGCGATCAATGAGAGATCGATCTATCGTCGGTCGCCGCTATTTAGATTTCTCAGCAACTAGAAATGTATATTAACCCATCCCAAATTCTTAAACTCAACTAAAGAACAGAGTGCATCTGTGGTGGATTAACAATGTGCATATTAGTTCCAACATAGATAAGTCTAAACCACCTAACTATATATTCATCAATCACGCTGGCGTATTAATTTTATTTAAAATTAGCATGCCTATTATATGTAATAAGTGATTTAACACTCAGTAACTCACCACAATATCACCAAAACTACTAAAACCTTTAAATTTTCCATGGATATTCCCTTTCGGGACGTAGAGACCCACTTAGAACGGTTTTACGATCACACGCGATTGACACGAAAAACGCGAGCGATATCCGGAAGCAAATTAGGATTAGAATACATTTTTATACGCCTACATAAATAGTGGGCAACCACTCAAATAAACAAACAGAAGATATACATAAACAAATTGTTTATATGGTTTGTTCATCTAGTACAATTTAACTTGCATGTCGGTCACGGTGTACCAACAGCGTGGGATTTTGTAATTATCCATTAAAGTACTCACTTCCTAACTGATTTATGTATTTACATTTTAAATGCTAAACTTTAAGTAATAAAGTGTATAATGTAATAACATAAGGATTTTAAGTTGCAAACTTAAAAGAACATAAATTAATGTCTGATAAACTTTTTATATACACGCATATTTTAAAATGTGTTTGTATATATTAAGAGGATATTGAGTAAGATTCCATTTAGAAAATTGCACGATGCCATTTTGGTTGAATACCTACTTCCAATAATTTTACTAAGCCAATGAAGCTATAAGGACTCTTTAGGTTGAAAATTAGAAAAATTAATAAGAACAACAGAAAACATAATTTAAAATAAATAAAAAAATAAGAACTTTAAAGAAACTACATATATTGATATTTAGTGTTTAGCTTCGGTTTATTTGACATTAAGTGACGAGGTAGTAGAAAACAGTAACATGCTAAGTTTACTTAAGTAGGATAAAATCTTAAATGCAACTACTGGAATTACAGGCGCTTCTTGGCTGACTATTATCTAAGGATACTAACAAATTAGGCAGATATTACAAAACAATTTTATTTCATCACAATATTTTCTTTTGTCGAAAAAGAAGACTCATTGTAGGGACTTGAAATATCTGCTATTTGAATTTGATCTGTGCTACTATCTAAACAATGCTATTTTTATAAACTTATAGAAAATAAATAATAGAGAAATTTTACTGATATACAAAAAATGGCGATATATGTATATTTTATATATAACTGTAAAGGATGTGGTACCTACTCTCCTTCTGTATTTTCTCTCCTTTCTATGATATCAGATTTGGATAAAAGGTCGAGAGATATTTACGCAAGCTCGCATGACCATGACCATTCTTGATCTTTCTATTGTCGCTATTGTTTTGGATTGCTCCATGTTCATCACCGGTCACAGTTCAGAACTTTGCAATTTAAAAAAGTTACCATTGTACATTATATGTAGGCAAAAAATCAAAAAACATTGTTTTGAAAGACATTAACAAGCATTAATGTAAACTCTTCTTCTCTCTGTGTACCATTCTTAAACTATGCTGTCATTTATTACGAGTTCTGTAGACAGGTTCAAAGCGAAAAAAAATAAATTTCTTATAAACATCGCATGTTTAAGGCTTAGTATCATTATAACACCTTCATAATAAGTCTTTTTTTTGTTTTAACACCCAATTTTCGCACTTCACCGCTTCACACTCTGTAATTCAGCGTAATTAGTAGCACACAAGGTATCGGGACACAAATTATTATCAGTTTCATCGCGGCATCCAAAGAACGAGCGGCAACAAAATCATTCACGAATTTGTGAAGACGTTAAAGTGGACTAAAGATGTTAATTTTCAAATAAATACCGCGATCATTTTGCAGTTAAAGAATTAGGTTTTCAGTTTTGTTGGTGGTGAAATTTATTTTTATGAGTGCAAAATTATATTTGCCGGAATAGCCGGAGGCGGCGAGACCCGCCGGTATACCAGTCACTATCAACTAACAACGGTTGTTGTAAAATTGGCGGAATTAAAGTGCGGCGGCAATTTATTAGAATTAACTGTAAATTAGGCGAAAACATGTATAGTGGTCATCGCCAATACCTTCAAGGTAAATTTTAACGGATGCAATAAAAAAAGAAAATAGTATAGCATGAAGCCTTTTAGAAGAAACTTTTTACCTTCGTAATACAGAAGTTACTTATATAAAACATTTCTATAAGCTTATTTTCATAGTTTATTATTTAAACAAAATCAATTATTTTAATTTAGGAACATTAAAATAATAGTTTTGGGAAAAACGAGTTATTTTAGAATAAAATTTCTCAACTTAGGTATAATAGAAAAACATATTTTTAATTAACAAATTTTGAGATAACAAAATTAAATATGAGTGTGTTTAAAACGTAGGCTTATGTAAAATGCAAGTAGGTGAGTTTGTTTAAAAATATTGAAAAAATATATTTTTATTATTTCATTTACAAGTTGCCTAAATTATATATTTAATTTTTTATTTGACCTATGTTATTACTATAACTTATACAACTTTATATTGATTTTTATCTCGTCAAATTTTCGTCGATTATCTGTAAGCAATGCATGTCGAAGGCTCTACCGCATAATTTCTGTGCCTTTCTGCATTGTTTCCCAAAATTATGAATCTCTAAATAACTATCCCGTAGTAATTGCAGTGTCATCACAAGATTAATTTTCTTATTATCTCTATGGCAAGGTATAATAAGAAATCTTTCGCTACTGGCAAATATGAATTGGCGTATATCGCGACACAATGCACTTACGAACAGTAAGCCCATTAGTCCTTATGAATAAACTTTAAATGTTCTTCGTTGGTAATCGTATAACGTGAACGTTGCTGGGCTATTTGAATATTATTTTTAATTTTTTGTGATGAGCCAAATTATTTTTTTAGAAAAAGAAACATTAGAAAACTTGACCCAAAGTTTGGGTAGTTCTAGAAAGTATGTGGTTGTACTTTTTCTATGACACCTTGGCATGAAGACACGAAAGTACTTAGGATGGAGATTTGTAACTCTTTTTTAGTTGTTTATTATTATACTGGAAAGTTGTTAAGTTGAGATAGGCAGCGATCTGGGATTTAGTAAAGAACAGATCATACTGTGCTCACTCATTATAATTAAATGTTACTATTTTTTTTAAATATATATATATTTATATATATATACAACTTTATAGTAAAAACATATTGGGTATCTGAATAAGTGTACATGATATGAATAATTATCATTTATTAATTTTCAATAGTAAATACAATTACAATGCAGTGGCTCTAATAAAATCAGGAGGTCATTAGGTGCCATTTACTCGCGACAATAGATATAGATCCAATAATTACCTAGAGTTTGTTTTAATAATATGAACTACTATCGTGTGAGTTCTGTTGTTCGTGACGAGTTTCCACGCCTAGTCAGCATTGCATTTTTGATATATTTAAGCAATACGTGCCATACAATGGACCTAAAAGTTCCAATGCACCACAAAGCCAATGCAAAGTTGATAAGAAAATTACGTATTTCTGATAAACCCTTATCCTTTTAAATTTTATTATCAATTATTGAGGTCAAAAAGTGCCCGGATCTGACAGTTACATCCACATTGTTGGAACCGGGATTGTATGTATTCGGGATCGGTAGTAGATCGGGCTCGTGGAGATGGTAATAAACCAGTCATAGTGACTGTCTTATGATCCCACCACGTTTCACTATCAACTTAGTGTATATTAAGGTACCGAAAGACTTGCAGGTCAGAATGACACTGACGAAATTTGATGAATTGCTGATTCGTTCTTGGTAGCATGGTTGGTTTTAATTGTAAAATAGTTGCCATGAAGTGAAAATACACGTAGCAAGCCAGTGATATAGCCGTATACTAGGACTAATATTGAGATTAGACATATCCGTTATAATTAAATCTAATACATGTCAGTTTTGAACAAGTATGGATTATGATGGAAGGATGGTTAGTACATTCGTGGTCATGGAATGTGTATGTACTGTAATTAAAATCAGGTGCAGCTTAGTCGTTTTTTGAAGTGCATTTACAATGTAATTTGAAATAATTGATGTACTCAAATAATTAGTGACAGCTTGTGTTTGATCAGATGTTACTAAATTTGAAAAATACTTGATATATTATTTATTGTTCAGTACCACTTCATATAGTCATCTTATATCCGTTATACAAATTAATAAATCTGTAATTCTATGTGTATGTTTTTTCATTATTTTCTAATATATATTATTATATTAGATATAATATTATTATTATTATTATTATATGCAAATGTTATAGAGCAGTTGGTCAGGAATTGAAATATTTACAGACCTTGCTTTCGGGCCCAATATGATTAAGAACACCATGGGATTGAAGTGGATATTACTGGCGTTTTATTTGCTGATTAAGTCCCACATACCCTTCCCAACCCATCAGGGAGGGGATGCCTAAATGAGTTTCCCTCATTGGTTTCATTTGTTGTAAATATGTTTAACAGAAAATAAAGTAAACATTTATTAACTAAATTTAATGAATTTTTATTTCCAAAAAAGTATATGGTATTCAACAATGGGTAGGCTATATAAGCTTTTAAAATTGGTATTTTTTTTTAACTAATGTTGATAACATTTTGTACAGAGACTTGTATAGGTATGTCATTATAGGGAGAAAAGTTATAAATATATCCAAAAGTTAAGTCCAAAAGAAGTATAAAAATGAATTAAAAAATACAAAAGTTACTAGATGACAGAAGGTTAAGCGTAAAGAACACGTGCAAAGCCACGGGCGCTACTAACTATTTAATAAAGGCATCATATAATGTGTACGTATATATAGTTTGCAACTATGGAATTAAATTCAGGTCCATTAATACTGAGCCTACATCTAAAGTTTAGAATTGTTTTATAAACTGACAAACGATTGTCGCTTATTCATGTTTAAAATAATAATACGTAGTAACTGTCATATAAAAAAATCACAGTATCATGCGATTTAAGACACAATCTAAATTATATCTGTTACTGTTTGGGCTACTATTTCCTTGTCACAAAATTACAAAAAGTAACACGTCACTAGAGATAAAAGCAGTTTCATATTACGTTGTATACAAAATCATAAATAATACATAATGTATCTGTCATAATAATATGAAAAACAAATTATTATGCAAAGCGTCTTCTAATTATGTCTAAATTGAATATTTAGGTCACTATAAACGCTAAGTCGCCTCACTGTTCTTACATTACCGTCTTGTTTAAATAATTGGTAATGATGATAGCCGTAGGGTGCCGAATTGATCATGATTACCCACCCTTTTATGCACAAATTACATGATCGTAAATAATGAGTTACGTCAAATGCGAGTTCGTGATGAGGCAGTAAGTACTCTTTAATTTATCACAAACATACTTACTACTTATGAATTTTAAGTAGATAATTAGTATCTGATACAGTAATTATTATATTTATTTTTTATACCACTAAGGAGGCAAACAAAGTACGACCCATCTGATATTAAGCGGCTATTGTAGCCTATGGACGCTACAAACACCAGAAACATGACTTACACAGTAGAAGCGTAGATATGCCTACCTAGTATAGAGCCAAAATGTTCAAAGTCCAAAAAACTTTTTTGGCTGCAAACTTCTTTAGGATGGATGAACTTTTTTTGAAGTAATGGCACGTTCAATCTATGTGACTTCGTATCCCGGCAGTGAGTTTGAGGTTTCGATGAAGGAAAACGTTATGATAAAACTATAGCATAGTGGTGGAGATTTTCTAACCTGAATCACTACTACTACTTTATTTTTAGTAATGTGGTGTTTAAAATCCTTTTCTTTATGGACTTCCTCATCGCAACGCACAAACGCATTACCCAGGCTCAGGCCATAGGCAAGTAGGGCATATGCCAAGACTCGTCGGGTGATAAGCACTGGATAATAACCACTAAAACGCACCGTGGCGTCAATTCAAACTCCTGTGTTGCTAGAGATCAGGCACAGTTATAACACTACTTAACTAGCTACCCCTCTAGAGTTGAAAATATGCGACCAAATACCTATAGGAATGTTACGACAGTTGCATTTGAGAGCTAGTCCTTCCACTAAGCTGAGTGTGCCTACCCCCTTGGACTATATCGTCACTTAACATCAGATGAAGCTGAGGCCATATCACTAAATCTATAAAGTATTAAAAAACGTATTTTATCATTCTGACTACTCCAAGTAAAGAAAAATTTCCAGAGTGATTTATCTGTACTCTACCTCTTCTAGATTAATATTATAATAGTAGTTAATTTGATAGTAATACTCAGTAGTCAATCAGCCTTATTTACATTTAGAAGTATGAAGGTTAACTACAATAGTCTCTGAATGGATATATACAATTTTTTTTTAATTATCGTTCATTACTTTTACAATAAAGTGCAAAGAAAAAATACACAGCCTATATTCATTATCAATAAGGTCTTAAACCATTAATGATTATTATAAAATTCCAGGGGGATCTAATAAACCTAATTTTTTTATTACTACAGGTAATATTATAAAAGAGATTGGTGATATAGTTAATCGAGATCGATCAATTCATAAGGCCTATATGTTTTCCAGTGCCTAAAAGTATGATCCTATACTTTCACTTGAAGACCAGACTCACGATTGGGTTTAGCGTATTACGGATCTTAAGCTACACTAATATATTTATAAAAATATCTTTGGTGACTCGTTGGATACCTTCAAGGAGAAATCATTATTGTTGCTGAAAGAAATAGATTTTAGATCCTAAGAATTTATAACTTTATTGTGCTTGTTTTGATTTTGTGTTTCTGATTCTTTATATTGAGTCTTTTCATTGTGCGATATTTCGTTATGTAATAGTTCTATATGATATAAATAGTATATTTTTGTTTATATTCTATCTTCCTTTGTAATTTTTTAATTGAAACTGTCTACCACATATCGCATGCTATGGCGGCTTTTAAAGCCCAATACGTCTATAGATTGTTTGTATATAGTGTTAATTCATGTTTGGTGTATTGGTCATAAGCTGTCATAAATAAATAAATGATTACTAAATAGCTAGTGAGGTTATGGCCAAACGGTCAAGTGATAAAAAATAAACAGATTATGTAGATCCCCCTCCAGAGATTTGATCTAGTGTATAAGTAACCCAATCTCTGATTTTATAGGTGGCTGGAGGTTGTGGATCATGGTTTTAGGTTTGACACCGACTAATCCAGCGGGCATAAAGCGAGAGGAAGTATGAAAATTTATTTTTTCATTGCAACTTATAGTTATCGTTAACCAACATCGAAAAGACAGCAACCTCGAAGCTAATCGCACTATTCAGAACCTAGATAGAAGGGTTTATGCTCAAATGTGTATAAAAGATTCAATGAAACGAAATAAAGTATTATATGTAATCGTTTTTAAAATCTGATCCAGTTTAAAATCATAAAGTAAGTCAGAGTAGGAACACTTGCGTATTAATTACTAAAGTGGAACACAGTAAGGCGATATTAAAAAACATTTTTAAAGGGGTCGAAGCATGTAAATTTGTGTGCGAATTCATTAAAATTTTGTTGTTTAAAACTGTGGCCGCGTGGAATCGAGTTTCATGTCACACGAAAATGCAAATAACTTTGTTGTACATTTTTCCCGATGTCAAACCGAATAATGAGCTGTTTCTTTGGTTCCGTAATGTATAGCCAAGACATAAAAACTACTTTGTAATAATATTAATATTATCATTTTTATCTAGTGACGTGTCCTACAACTTAGCATTGTAGGCAAATTCGTTGATGAAGTGGGAGTCTTTCGTTAATGAACAAAGAGATTCGCTCTCTACCCATGACTGATTTCTGTGTAATAAACATTATCGCTAATTGTCATACAAACTTTGTTCAATAATGTGTAGCAGTTTCTATTGGAAAGCACTCCTCGAGAAACGATTTTCATATGAGATCCCCGGTATGGAAATTTTATGAGGAGTGAAATTAATACAAGCGTTATCTCAAACTCGCTTTTCCTTGTATAACATAATCGTACTTCAGGAAGAAACTGGCATGGTGGTAGAACTTTTTCTAATGTCTGCCTGGCTAGCTACCATACACAAGTTGATATACCAATAGGTGTATTCCGGCAGTTGCACTTGAGAGCCAGTCACTGCACAATACTTAGCGTACCCACAGTCTTGCGCCACATCGTCACTTAATATCACAATTTTTAGAGTTATGTGAATGATATTTTGATATACTCTGTTCATCTATTAATATTAAAATACATTCATCTGTTATATCTGTATCTCTTCCTTTTAATTTTTCTTTTATTTCACATTTTCATACATTTTCATTCACTTCTGAATTATGGTTCAAATTTCAAGTATCTAGCTCATCGGAAAGTTAGTTTAAAATGAATTACAAAATTCCAGCCGGACAGATAAACATGAAACAGAGTTAATAAAAACATGGTAAAATACGGAACCCTGTAATCTACCAGGCAGTATTAAGAGCATTATAGCTTTTGCTACTAGGCGCAACTTACTGTAATGTACTTAATTAGGTCTACGGTATTAAGTAGCGTCTCATTACATGAACATTCTGCACGCGTGAGTTTCCACGGTAGATGAAACTAGCCCGCTTCTTTACATTGTAAAAGCTCATACTTTTACATCGTATAAGTGTGTTTTACGATTCATTATTTAGCATTAGAAGGTGTTACTTTAAGTTTATTAAATTTCTGATATTTTGTATGCCGAGTATATAATTTATCTACAACATAATGATAGTAGACCCGATTGCTGTGTCCAAGAAAATGAGCTTTCGGTAAAAGAAAACAAACAGCATGATGAGAAATACGCTTTTTTAAGTGAAAGTTCTTAGACAGTGATTCCGAAGTTGGACCAATATCGAGAATTAAATTCCAAGAACGCGGTAAATTTCGCATTACACGAAAGGGACAATGGAATGTAGGCAAAGGAAATGAATTGTGGTTCAATGTCAGTCACCGCTGATTTGGATTGTACTGTATGTAACACCTAGGTGCAGTGCAGTCACTGCGTTGCGCAACATAAAAAAAGAAGAAATACAGCTTTATATTGTTTTATGTATATTTTATATTGTACTAATTCTATTAAGATGCTGATATTTTTGTCTTTCAAACTATTTCTTTTTTTAATATAGCTTTGTCGCCAATGTTAAATGTGAACGAATTTATAAAAATACTAATAACGGTCATAAAGTAAAAACAAAACTCAGAACAGTTGTTTGTGCAATCACACAAATAATTTGAACTCGAACCCACATAACCTCGGTACGGTGGTTGCAGCGAGGTAACTGTTTTAACCGCTAGGCCAACTAAGTAGTTAAGCTCTTCTTTATTTTTAAGGAAGCTTAATTTATATTATTTACTATATTTTATTTATTTACTAGCTTTTACCCGCTGCTTCACTCACGTTAATATTGATTTGTCAAATCAGATGACGTAATCAAAAGTTTCATACAAACTTTATTCCTCTATCTACCCCTCTTCTAATAATAATTTTCACAAGAAAAAGTAGCCTATCACCGTCTGTAATGTACCATCAACCTCTACACCAAAATTCATCACAATTGATTCAGCTGTTTAGTCGTGAAAGCATAACAAACTTCCCATTTATAATATTAGTAAGGACTAAATTTTAAGTGCGGCTTCGCTCGCGGTATTTTTTATTTTGTTAAACGAATTGGACGACGCTATACAGAGTTTCATAAAAAGTTTGTTCCTCTCTTTACTCCACTTCCTATGAATTTTTACCAAGACAAAGCAGCTTATCTCCGTCTTTAGGGTTCCATCTATCTGTATACCAACATTCATCACAATCGATTCAGTGGTTTAGACGTGAAAGTGTGACTTTTGCATTTATAACATTAGTAAGGAATACATATCCGCAGAGATGAATCTACACGCTTTTTTTTATACAACACTACATACATTCATTACATGTTGGTATTATTATTCCAGTATCGATGTCGTTAGCTAACTAACCAAAAAAATTGTTATCAAGTGCCAATGGAGATTTTCATTCATTGCGAGGGCCAATATGTAAGCCATTGGGGGCCACGACATTTTATAATCAGATTCGATTGAGACTGACCTTGTAGGCACTTAGGTGTGCCGCATCCGAGATCAGTCGCTGTATACCCTCTTTTACTAAGATGGCAGCTTCACAGTAAAGACTGGCAATGGATTCCGATGGGACGATATCATTCGATATAATCGTTGATTATTTCTGCTTTGTACTACATTTAACTAGTTTCGTTATTATCGTGTGTTCTTATAAAACCATTAACAATAAGGTTAAGTTAATTTTAGCCTTTTTTTAGATTGAATTGCTCGATCAAAATTGTAAATAAATATAATATCACCTAATAATAAAAAAATATATCAATACTAAATTATCACTGAAATTGGTGGGAGAAAACGTGTTAACAGTTAGATTAAGCGCAGGACTTTATGATTGTAATATGTGTTAGTGTAATATGGTTGAAACGTGTTTAAGGAATTTTTTGCTGTTCAGTTTTTTTCTTCAACTGAAAGACCTAAGTAATAGACCACGAATTATTTCTGTATAAAGAACGATAAAGAGCCTGTACCAGAATTCAATTAGTAAAAATAGATTTTATAACGTTGACAAGACATAACTTATTAATTTCTAACCTAAATTTTGTTAGTAGGGTAATATTAAAGAATCCTTACTAAAATTATCGTTTTTTTTTTGTTTTTATATAGTTAAGGTTTAGCATTTTGGCCATAACCTCACCTTATCTTAAGTGACGATATAGCCCAAGTTGGTAGACACGCTAAACCTGTAGAGGAACTGACTCTCAAGTGCAGCTGCCGGAACACACTTATTGGTATTTGGCGGCTGGTTTTCAATTTGAGGGTGGTAGATAGCCAGGCGGGCATTAGAAAAAGCTCTACCACCATGCTATGGTTTCCTCACGGTGTTTTCCGTCACCGAAAGCTCAAGCTCATTGTAGGTGGTTGGATTCGAACTCACGTCCCTTGACGCAAAGTCGTACACACTACCACTGAGCTATCATCGCTTCAAAAGATGCGTAAGTGTGTTTGTTTGTTTGTTACGCTTGCACGCCTAGAATCATTAACGATGAATTTTGGTATAGAGATAGGTGGGATACTGGAGTAGGTGATAGGCTACTTATTTTCGCGAAAAAATATATAAAGTGGGGTAAAGGGAAGAATAAACTTTCTATGAAACTACGTTTTCTGATATTAATGCGAGTCGAGCTGCGGGTAAAAGTTAGTATTTTATAGATAAACATTAAATCGTCGTCCTCTTTAATATAGGATGAAAATTGTGTAGAAATAATACCAAGTTACTAGATGATAGTAACGCTCAGTATTGCTACCACAATTCAGGGGACAACACAAGCAAGGGCCTTTTAGGGATTATACCCAACAAGGAAGGAAACTATGGTGGACCAAAAACAATATATTCAGGTATCGCTTCATCCAATGTTGAGTTCAAATTCTTCAACGAGTATAAGTTATCTTAAGATAACATCATGATAAAAGCATATCACGATCGTAAGGTGTTCGCTAATCCTCGCTTGGTTAGTTTCCATATTCAACTTGACCCATAAGTATGTTTCGGTAATTGCACTTGAATATCAATCTTCCCTCTAGGTATGTTAGCATCATCATTTAACATCCGATAAACGTATAGATGAAATGCTAGACCTATAGTGAATAAATACCATTTATTTCCTGTATGAGATTGCACTGTAGGGCTTTTAACGTAATCTCGTTTAGTCCGCATTATAGTCTAGAGTGTTATGAAATCAATACATTGTCAGTTTAAGAAACACGCCGTCTAAAATAGAAAATGGTATCTACTGGAGAGCGAAGTAAAACGATAGAAAAGTTAATGGCACTTATCTAAAAAGGTGAAAATTGCACGAAGATGAATCAAACGGCAATGGGGTGGTCTCGCTGTGTGGCGAGGATATGCAAATGTGGGGACGTTGCCGGAGCTATCTATATCTCTGGCACACCACGAGCGCTTCACACCGCCTGCCGTAATGGCGCGCTGTGTAATTGAGACAGAATGTTTTAATTAACACATGATTGCTTACTCGAGTACATCGGCGTGGGCTCAACACTGTCCGGTGATCGTATGAACGATTACTTTATGAATATTTATATCAGTTCATTTGTTATATATTACTTTTAGATTGGATCGAGACAACGTAATATTACAAGATGGAAAATCACGATACAATTTTTCCTAGTAGCTTGTAAAAATTTATTAGCGCCTAGTTACGTTAATATTAGAAATCAAATTTGTTTGACATTAATATCGTACCAAGTATAACTGTTATTATCACAGTTTTTATATTGCCGTTCATGCTCAATTACTAAATTTCAGTCTGAAATTTTAAAGTTTGTTATATACTACACGTATATAGTATTCTTAAATATTTTAAAAGTGATACAAACTGTGTAAAATCTGAGCTCTCAAATTCTGATGGGCAACATGATCTGCTCAGAAGTATTCAGCTAGTATACTTAGGAGTAACAATCAATCTCTCATAAATATTTTTTTTTTAGAAGTGTTTATAAAATGAAATAATCTACAATGACTCTAACATCACGTGAACTGCGTGCTGTTTACTATAGTATACATAAATACGGTCCAAAAGCTCAAAACAGCTAAAATGTTCCTATAATTTTGACATTATATTCTAAAATTTACTTGATATATTTCATATTGGTGCATATTTGAATTTATGAATTTTGTCATTCAGCTATATATAACGCAGTTTTGGTGGTATTTTGCGTATTACAGTTTACAAGTAAATTATAAATATTTACTAGTGATATTCATTTGAAGTTTCCACAAAAGTTTGTGGGTACTTAAAAAAAGAGTTGCCATCTTGTTAGAGTTAAAGAAAAGTCGATATTACACTTAAAAATGCCTTCATGGATAGAGACCTTAATTAAATAATTTAATGATTTCTTAGGTTTACGTGAATATTATTCATTGAAATAAAACTAATTTAAACTGATTTTATCGCGGTTATTTATTAAATTTTGATCCCGACGTTTCGAAAGCTTTTCAGCCTTCGTGGTCACGGGGCGGACTGAGGTGTATGTTGTCCAGAAAATTGTAAATTGAAGGTAGACACAGTATCATAAACTTTTCTGGACAACCTACACCTCAGTCCGCCCCGTGACCACGAAGGCTGAAAAGCTTTCGAAACGTCGGGATCAAAATTTAATAAATAACCGCGATAAAATCAGTTTAAATTAGTTTTATTTCAATAAATAATTTAATGAAAAAGCAGAACTACAGTTCGAGTTAACCATGCCCACGAATATAACACAAAATAAAGAGAGTAAAATAATACATTCAAACTAAACGATTGACGAATTTTACAGAGGCCTACTTCAATCTAGAATTATCAATAATGTAGCGATGATAGCTCAGACGGTAGTAGATATGTACGGTCGCCGCTTCAATGGACGTGAGTTCGAATCCACCTACAATGAATTTTCAGTAAAATAAAACATCCTGATGAAACCTTACAGGTAGGGCTTTTTGTAATAACGTCTGGTCAGCCACCACTCTTAAGTTTAAATTTTTCCACCAAATATGTATACATGTGTTCCGGTAGTTGCACTTGAGAGCCAGCCCTTCCAAGAGGCTTAGCATGCCCACCATTTTGGGCCACATTGCCACATAATATCAGGTGATAGTGGTATATGGGTTTCTTAATGAGAATACTATATAATTGTAGAAAACTTATTTTATTCACTTTGGTACACAGAACAGTGCAAGAAAACTTACTGACAATGACATAACAAAAAATCATAGACAATGGTGCCATCTATACTAAACGTAGATATATTCATTAGCTTAAATTACATTTTTTTTTCTATATATCCAGTAGGTAAGATTGTAACCATAACGCTAAACTTATAAACTATAAAAAAACAATAGTTTTTCAAGTTTTAGCAACTTACGCACCCACCATTGAACATTTAAACTTGATGAAGGCGGAGTCAAAAATGCAAATAAAAACGAAATTAAAATGGTTTCCAATACCTGTATAGGCAATAAGATGACGCCCACCATCAAGGTCACCAGATAAACATCTACGGATTCAAACTGAGTTTTAAGATAAATTCCTTTTGCATATTTTACCCGAATTATATTATTGATCCAATATAGGTAGAAGAATTTATAAATACGTGCATTTTTAAATGGCAAACTTTATTTAACAATGTCCTCTTTTTCTAATTGTTTATACTATTTTAATCTAAAAAGCCAATCAAAGGACGAGACGTTATTGTTCACAAACTAATTTACTACTTTTGAAAAACATAACAGACACAGAATAGATTTTAAATCAAAAGCGATGAACTTAATATATACTATTAAAAAAAATTAATACTATAAAAAAGAGATACAGTTTTAATTTACTCAAGTGAGATATTTTAAAAAAGAACCTTTTTCTGTCACTTTTAAAGTAAACAGAATCGAAACAGACATTTATTTCAATATATTCAATTGTTTTACCTGTTTAACACAAAAGTGTCAAGAAGTAAGATTACTCATTTCGCTTTTTACGACACACTTTATTAACACGCTTATTTTTTATATTCTGTACAGCTAAATAAAATTTGGTAGTTTATCAAAAGAAATTCATTATTTTTTAATGACTTGTCATAGCTAAATTGTAGACATGAACATTTTTTGTCACTCATTAAACAGTGTCCATTGGTTTCCCTTTTAAATGTAAACATATACATGGTAGTAGAGCTTTTTTTAATGCCCATCTAGTTAGCTACCACGCTCAAGTAGAAAATCTGCCACCAAATACCAATAGGTGTGTTTCGGCTGTTGCACTTGAGACCCAGTTCCTTCACAGGTTTAGCCTGCCTATCAAATTGGGCCATATCGTCACTTAAGATCAGATGAGATTACCTAACCTTAAGATAATAAAAAAAATGTGTTACTTATTTAGATCGAATGAAAAATAACCACAATAATAATAGAAATGTTTAGTTTGTATTTCAGCTATTCTGAAGCGATGATAGCTCAGTTGATTATTGCGTGTACGGACTTCACGTCAATTAACGTGAATTCGAATCCACCTACGATAAGCTTGAGATTTCGGTGTAGGTAAACGTCGTGATGAAACCATAGCATGTTGGTAGACTACCATTCTTAAGTTGAAAATCTGTCGCCAAATACCTATAGGTGTATTCCGACAGTCGCACTTGTGAGCCAATCCCTCCATTAGGCTTAACATACCCACCATCTTGACCACATCGCGATTTAACATCAGGTGAAATTGTGGTCATAACGTGAAACCTTAACTGCAAAAAAAGATGTAGAAAAAGATTTTGACATGAATATCACAACTGCATTATGAAAAAAAGTCATTGCAAAAAACGAGGAATATCACAGTCATGTTACAAAAGAGTGAAATAAAAAACCCAGAAAATAAAGTCAGCGAGTTGATCGTGATAAAGCGCGGTCGCACAACGCGCGCGAAAAGACAAGTAGCTTAATTGAGAGCTGACCCGTGGGAGGTCTCCTGCCTCGGTTTTATGCTAATCAATTCACAACTAGTTTGTTTTTTACCAAACGCCGGTGAACGCGTTCTTTTTGCCCTTTTATTTGGGTTCCTTGAAACATTTAATTTTGAAATGTTGCAGACGAATACATCTAACTTCAGTTTACATGCACTACTCTTACTGAAGCTGTCAAAGCCCTTAAGGCTAACAGCGTACGTCAGGTCGAAAAAAAAAACTCTTACTGTTAGGAACAGTGCAGTCACTTTGTTATGGTACAGTAAAAACACTGATAAACATCGAGTTCTCGCGTATAGTCGTATTCTCATTCATAATATCATTAAGAAGGTATATTATTTAAATATAGTTTTATATAGACTATATTTGGTACCATTTAAAAATATTCATAGTATCTAAAGTTAAAATATCTTCCTAAACAAGAAGTTTACACACATAGGATATCAAAAATATCTCTGCCATTGTTTAATTAACTATTATCAAATCACAATGACAATTTTCTATTATATGTACAGACTCCATCACAATTTCAACATACCTACTCTTGCCTTCAAAATTGATATTTATATTCTTTATAAGTTTAGCATCAATCTTCTCTGGTATTAAGTGTAATATAGCCCAAGATGATAATACGCTGAGCCTAGTAGGGAAATCGAGTCTCACTTGAAACTGTTAGCACAAATTAATAGGTGCTCGTGGACTGATATTCAACTGACCGGTAGCCGATCAAAAGGACTTCAGAAAATGTACTAAAACCATGCAGTATTTTGTATGTTTCTTTCTAACAAAGAAGCAGTGAATAGATGCCTTATGTACCTCAGGGTCATCATTTTTTCATGTTATTCAATTAAATATTTGTAATCATTTGTTGCCGATTAGATCTATACGTGTCTACATCATACGACGACGTGCTTCGTTTATTATGGTAACTTGTATTGGAACATTTAGCCATTCTCAGCCCCGTTTAGCTACCTATACTTCAATGATCTAGAATTATACCGCAATTTAGTACATACATAAGAGTTGGGGAACTTTTTTATATATGCGGAATAAATATTAAAACGCATTTTTGTCTAACATCTGGTGTGCCGTGAAATAGTATTTTTAGTAATGAATTAACTGTCAACTTATGTAATCAGATCAAATGCATTGATTTAAATATTGATCTCATTTAATCCGAAATAAGTATTTTAATAAATCACAAAATAATATTGAATGAAATATTTTCCACATAAATGTCTACAATAAAGAATAATTTTTATAATGATTTTTTGCTGTATATCTAATTTAAGATAATTAAAGAAAAGTACTACTAATTAAATGATATTTCTTTGGATCGTGTATTATACGATTCTGAGCTTTATACAATTTCAGTTTAAAAAAGTATATATATTCTCTCGTAATGTCAACATTTTTCAAATCTATAACGTATATAATGAACAATACGAAAATCTGTAACATACCAACTTTGTGATATATTCATGCGATAGATGTATTATACAACTAATCTAGTTAATATAATTCCATGATAGCGTTTTTCACTTCGCCATATAGTAGAAGTAACAAAAAGTAATGCCCTTATGAAAATCAATACATAATGAAATTAATAATTAAGGTACTTCGTAACATTTGCCTTTTTGCAGTATACATAAAAATAAAGTTCGCCTTGAAAAAATGATTACTAAACAAATTGAGCAACATACTTTCATATAGAGAGAAAGAAAGACATGTTAAAAAGATCTAAGAGTTAACAATGAAACATTTTAAAATCGTACGATTAAGAAAAGATCTCTTAAGCCATTACATCCTCAGTGCGACGAAAAATTCAAATACCTGCCAAATAATATAATGAATACGGAACCATAACAATTGGGAGCGAGTCGACAATATTTGTTTTTATTAAGAGCGTATAATTTAACCCTGTCGCCGCGGGTTAAGATATCTCAGAGTGCTCTTTAATCACTGACGGGTTAACGCTGAACTAAAATACCATTCCCAGAACACAAATGTTTAATTTAATTCATTAGCTATCAAAACTCACTGCCTTTGCGGTGGCACTTACAAAGTGTCCGTACGTTTATTTAGCAAATAATTATATCTATTATTTTAGGTTTTTATGTCGTATCAGACTTATATTTCCTTTTTAATAGAGTTTTAATTTAAGTGAATTGTTTTATTTTATTATTTTATATACGACGTAACTACGGTTTAGTAGTAGTGTGTTCTGATACCGTGACAGTGGATATAGGTTCGAATCCGAAAACGAACCAGAGAGTTCGGTTAAGTATATTGTATTAATGAGATAATGATGATAAGGCTTTTTTAATGCTTTTCTAGCTACCACCCTCAAGTTAAAAATCTGTCGCCAAATACCTATAGGTATGATCTCACAGTCGCACTTGAGAGCCAGTCCCTCCACAAGGTATAGAGTGTTCAACATCTTGAGGCACATCGTCACTTAACATCAGATGAGATTGTGGCCATAGCGTTAAAATAACCGTATAAACGACAGACACGGTGATTGTTTAACTGAAGTATTCAACCCTAATGCGGTTTGCTTACAAACCGTTACTATGAGGAATTTGAACCCGTTAAATATGCACAAATTATAGAAAGCACGCACATACAGTTCACGCGAAAGGGTGATAGTGAGATTTTTTTATTAAATTCTAAAAAATTAAGGTAATATTGCTTTATTCATTACTTATCTTTAACATACTATAAACAAAAATTTCACTGTCTAAATTTATCCTTACTATAATTATAAATGCGAAATCGAGTTTGTTTTCAAATATTGTATTAATGAGTCTAAAATAAGCTAAAAAGGGTTTTTGAAAGATCATGTCTAACCAACATCCTGAAATAAATAATTTGATACAAAAATAATTTCTGTATCAATCGAAAACCTGAATTGGTTGACAAAATAAATATTAGCGCAAACGGATTCGCGGCTAGAAGCTAGTACTTATATAATAGTATATTCGACAGAATTTAGATGATATACTTTAGACGGAACAAAACTTATTTCAAATTTCCCGATATCTATTCCATGGCGATATTACGATGACATCTAATAATAATGGTTTCAAATCTTATATAGGTACATATAATAACACATACTGCATACAGTTTTTATTCGGTAATTTTGTCTGATATATTCGATGATTTTATTGATACCTACGTTGTAAGGAAAATATAAAAAAGGGATTTCCGCAAATTAACGCCTTCAACAATCAAGAATTTTACACTGTTTATCTATACATATAATAAATCTGTAGAAAAATCGTTTTTGTACATTGAAAATATTTCCAACTAAAAGTAGCTAGGGTGTTAAATGATAACTAACTGAACCCCTTTCCAGCCGTTTTGTTAGTTTTTGTCTGTCTATTTGTCTATGCACGCATCACGTAAAATGTACAAAACCAATGTCAAATTTGTACACAATTTGAAATATTATTCAGTTTTTGTTTCATCGCAATCAGTTTACTCTATCAAGAGATATATTAGATAATATATGTTCTTACAAAAGCAAATCAGTTACTAGCAACGCCTAAATAGAACTAATGTTGACAGTTGAACTTCTTATTCGATAGATGGAGTTGTGCATATGACGTCATCATGTAATACGGATATTGACTGCACTCTTACATAAGCGACGCGTTTAAGTTTTCGACAATCACGCGAACGAAGTCACGGGCACAGCTAGTCCCAAATAAGTTTTATTTGTTATGCGTATACACAAGTACATTATTTTCTCTTATATTTTTTAAAATATTTTTTATACTAGATATAAATTAAATACCCCTGTACTGAATATAAGATCTCGCTGGGAAGACGGATTCATTGATATCACATTCATCACGTCGGCGTAGAAATACCGACATAAAAACTATTATCGAAAACTCCGAACGAAGGTAAACAATTTTCGGATTCCGAAAACTGTCTCAAATACGAAAGATCACAGAAAGGAATTCCGAATAAAAAAGTTCCGAACAGTATAACAGAATATAATGTGCACCGCCTTACTTTAGCGTGGCACCTACGCGTTTATAATTTAAGTATTTTGTCGTTCGGTGTTATGCTAATCTGTTTTAATAATATTTCTCGATACGGTCAACCGTGGCCCGCACTCGTTAAACCCCGGATTTTGAATAAAAACTTTTATACGCGCTTGTTAATTTGATGGTCTACTAAACCGCTACAAGTCTGTGCAGGGTTGTGAGTTCATTCATTTGTGATTCGAAGTTATTATCAAAACATTGCAAAATATAAATAGAATTATCTATATAACATGTATATTGACAATATAATACTTATGCGCATAACCTTTGCGTTTGTAGGTTTATCTTTACGGTTATAATTTCAACTGACGTTAATTGATGATGTGGCCCGAGATGGTGTACAAGCTAACCCTAATGACCGACTGGCTCTCAAGTGCAACTACCGAGACATAACTATCGGTATTTGTCTCTAGAATTTCAGCATGATGGTAGCTAACCAAGTAGGCATTAGAAAAAGCTCTTCCATATACTATGGTTTTTCATAATGTTTCCTACACCGAAAGCTCAGGCACATTGCAGAGATCGAACTCACGTCAATTGACGCGGGGTCTGTACATACTACCAACTGAACCATCATCACTTCACTGCTTGCTAAGTGCTTGCAGATAACAACTTCGTAAATAAGTCTAAATAACCAAATAAATGCGGTGTTTTGAAACCAGTAAACAATCGTTCAACGTCACCCCATAAAATAGTACGAAGGTCAAAACAACGACGATAACTAACATCACATTTTATTAACCTAGTAAATTATCATCATTAATTTACAAAAAAGGGGTAAAAATGAGAAAAACCAGATATCGATCTATAAAGGTTACAGTACGTCACTAAATGACGGTGTTATGCAAAACAGGCGCTCGGGGAACTATATCTGATTGACCCTGATTAACCGTGGTCACTTTAATGTTGTCCTAAAGTATTTACCTATATAATATAATATATCGTGTGGATAAGCGTGAAAAACATTGTTAACAATAGGCGATTTCAGAAAATTAATATATTTGATATGCAAAATAGAGCAGTAGAAAGAGTGCAGAGATATCGGCACACAAGCAATTATTGAGAGTTTAAAAAATATGGATAGCCAATCATGGAGATCTGTAACCAGAAGTGGAAACAAGAAGCCATAATAGCTCAGTGTCAAAGTACGTGAGTTTCAATCTCTCTGCAATGAGCTTCAGCTTTCGGTGAAAGAAACATCGTAATGAAATTTAGCCTGGTTAGCAACTACCATCAAGTTAAAAATCTGCCGCCAAATACCTAGATGTGTTCCAACAGTTGCACTTGAGAGTCAGTACGTCCACAGGTTTAGTGTGTTCACCAGCTTGGGCCACATCGTCACTTAACATCAGGTGAGATTGTGGCCATAACGCTAAACCTATAAACTATGAAGAAGACTATGAAGTAACAGTGTAAGTAAGTAAGTTTAGTATAATGTTTGGAATGTAAATGTAACTGAAGTATTAAATATTGCAATTTTTTAAATTTTTTAATTCAAATCGTTTTTAACATTAGTCTGGTTTTCATATATACGGGTACTCCGTGTAACAATTATATTCATTTTTGTGTGGTTTATT
Organism: Actias luna; assembly: GCA_039707435.1. Taxonomy (NCBI): domain Eukaryota; kingdom Metazoa; phylum Arthropoda; class Insecta; order Lepidoptera; family Saturniidae; genus Actias; species Actias luna. Next base: position 7,432,096 of record JAZHAC010000018.1, on the reverse strand, counting down.
TATAAATCGAACTATGGTAAATCGCTGGGAATTGGTGGGTGTCCATGAGTGGCGATGATCACTTACCATCAGCTGACCCGTTTGCTCGTTTGCCTCCTATTCCATAAAATAACTTCAAACTATATTATCTAATATATTCTTTAAATGATAAGGTATTAAATAGGTTAAGTATTATTATGGTATAGCTAGTTATAGTGTGTGCAGTAGTTGCACTTGAGAGCCAGTCTCTTCACAAGGCTTGGCGTGTCCACCGTCTTGAGTCATATAGTCACTTAACATCAAGTGAGTTGTAGCCAATACGCTTAACCTTAACTAGAAAACAATAATCGAAAAATCATATTCGGTCGCATTAGTTTATGACATCAGGCGATGTTATGATCCGTAACGTATAGAAATGGGAAAATAAACGTAGAACGTATAATCGTGTCGCTAAAATCCTGTATAAAGCGCATTTCCATAACATTTCACGCAATCGAAAACTGATAGGCTCGAGTGACCGCCGCGACTGCCTCCTTGTTCATATTTTTTTCGGATTTTCACGGTGATCGGGCGCCCGATACCATCGATTTTCGGCGCGCACACGCACCCGCTCACTTAATTCTTGATTTAGTACCGCATCACATTCTGATAAGTATTTTTAATTTGAATAAATTATGATTTAAGCGTGTTATCGGTGGTTAATGGGTGGTTATAATCATAACCGTGGTGCTTTTTGTGCTGTATTCAGAACTGCGGCGTGGGGGACAGGTTTTGTATAAAACTTTGTTGAAGTAAAAACTACTTAAGCGGTGATTCGGTAATTGGATAACAATTGAGAATACATTTTAAAGGTCGTATCACGTTTAGGTACATTTCATTATATAACATAGAGAAAAGAAGAGAGGTATTTATTGTATTCTTTTTAGTTTCACTTTTATCAAATAATGCACGCACAAAAATATAACTGGTACTAAAATCAGACAATACAAAAAAGTTCCACTATAACTGATTTATCGTCACATACGTGATGGCTGTAATCAAATCTCTATACAGATTCTTATTTTTATCATTCCATTTGTTTGCTGTATACACATCAGTTATATATCAATAACTAAAAAAAACAGCAGGAAACATTGTTGGCAACTGTAAGCTTTCTTAACATTTTTCTCTAACTCTTTAAAGTTTAGCTAGAAAATACAAATAACCGTAAATTTAAACTTCAAAGCTTTATAACAAATCAAATATTGATAATATAAATTCGACTCAATGGAACTTTTTGTACTAAAATAAATAGTAAAAAAGGTCCATTTATTCATTTCCTTGAAAAATATTTTTCACAGTTTACAGTACAATAAAGTATTAAAAACCGTGTTATTTAAACGGGAAAACTTAAAATTTGATGGAGAACTTCTTAGAATTGGAATTTTATGTTATTGACATTTTCTGAGATATTTTGGGTTGAGAGCAAAGAAACAAAAATATCATCGTTTAAGTTTGTATTGTATTGTTTGTATTCTATTCCACAAAGCAAATGAATTCAAACTTACTTGCTTACTCAAGCTGCAACTACTCTTGCCACTTACACTAATGTATCGCAACATTGTTTAGTCTTGGAACAATAAAATCAAGCTCTATTATAGACCACGGATGTCAATGCCTCAATTCGGCCCTGTGTTTATAATGTCACTGTTGAATTGTGGGCTTTTTGTACACGACAAGTATCGTGAAGGGAAAAGAGGGCCGATAAAGATGTCACGTGGTTTTATATTTTCGGGTGCCTCGCACCGATCCCCGGTCTCGATTAGCCATTTTTAAGGGACAAAAGTAAATTATTAGCACAGAAAAAAAATATAATTTCTATTTTAAATCCGGTTTATTGCCACTTTTATCGTTCTATTTTTTTTCAGGGTAATTTTTATTACACATATATTTTTAAGGTAAGTTATTGCCAAGGGAATGCGGGATATTATATATATATACATATTTTATATTCTTTTTAACAACGCTGTGGTTACTTTAAATTTTTGTGTGTGTTTTATTAACTTAAGTTTCATAAAAGCAAACAGCAGGTAGTAACTTAAAGAAGCTCAAATGGAACACAAAGCTTTTTATTTAGTATTTTCATTTTAGATTTTAAATTTGCCGTATATTTACTAACATTTATTTTTTATATTTCAGAATTCAACATACTTCATCATGCCTCATACAGGTAAGTAAAAACAGTATTGATCTGAAGTGCATGTACAGTTTCACTAGATTCTGTGACGAGTGCGGCAGGCATTAAGGTGACATAGCAGTTTGGCAAAGACGCCAAAGTGGTGTAACTTCGACTTAGGACTGTTATCGTATATTTCTAGACAATATTTAATATATTTGTACAATACCGAACCGATGATAGCTCATTGGTAGTGTATAGAGATGCCGCGTCAAAGGACGTGAGTTCGAATCCACCTGTAATATGGTTGATCTTTCGGTAAAAGAAAACATCGTGATGAAATTTGAATTTCATCAATTTGAATTTGAATTGAGCTTGGCGGAAACGATTTTTGTAATGCCCGTCAGGCTAGCTAGCATCCTTAAGTTGAAAATCTGCCGTCAAATACCTTTGGGAGTATTCCGGCAGCTACATTTAAGAGCCAGTACCTTCACTAAGTTTAGCCACATCGTCACTTAACATCTAGTGAAATTCTAGTCATAACGCTAACCCTATAGAGTATTAAAAAACCTAACCATCTTCTATTCCTGTAAACACTCTTCTTCAAATCTAACATTCTTCTGGTTATCCAACTTTTCATCTGTGTTTGTAACATACCCATACTACCCTGATCTGTTACTCCATAATTTCTCTATCACTGGTGCCACTTTCATACTTCCTACAGTATACTAATTGCTAATCTCTCTATTTTATATACAATATATATCCTACCATTCGCATCTCTGGTACGTATATTCTTCTTTCATTCATCTCTTCCATTGGCCAAATAGATCAATTAAACGAAATCTAGTATGATTTAAATATTAAATGCCTAAACACAAAAATAAAAATAAAATGTAATGCATTAGTTAGCCGTACGTAGGAATCAAACCAATACTCCGTAACGCTCGTAAAGATATACTACTATCCTTTTCTAAATACCGCATGTTCAACTGTTTTAATTTAATAAGAAATTCAAGATCTCTTAAAATGCCTCTGGGGCGATCTTAATCAGTTTTGTGTTGGTTTCTGTTTAAATTCATAACGTGTATTACTTAACTCTGTATAATGTAATATTAATGGCATTTTACGTGATGAAGTTCAGCTTACACAAGTGACATACATTATACATAATAACTGGAACTACCTATGCATTTTAAATTATTGCACAAATCCCGTTATTCTGTTAGTACTTTTAAAATATTCCATAATCAATATATTCCACGGAAGTGATCTTAGCAGAAGTACGTATTGCCGGTATATATACTTTGCCGGTAAATAATAATACAGGTGTGTAATCAATAGTGAATACAGGAAGATTTTTGATGTTTGCTTGTTCAGCTCTCTGTTTTTGATTAATCACGTGTGAGTCATACTATTTGTTCAAATCCAAGTTATTTCGTTTGTAATACCATTTTATTATGGAAAGTTTTTCCCACGAACAACGCCTGCAAATCATTGAATTTTAGTATTAATATTAATGCTCTGTAAAAATGTCTTTACGCACTTACAACATTACTGTCAATGGTAATCGCTATTGTGCCTTAATTACAACTTTTTACTTCCCAAAATACACGAGCTAAATCTAGTTGATATGTGATGTCAAGAATATGGTATTACATGCCAAACAGCACAAGAAACTATGCACCTATTGTGCAATAAAACTGGTAAGCAATTAGTCTCTTGCTTTGGAGCAGTGAATTGGCCTCCTAGATCGTATGATTTTATTATCTTATTGGGGTTACGTCAAATGTCTTGTTTATGCTGATAAACCACCATCGATTCAAGCACTAGAAGACAATATCGTATGAGTATTCGGTAAGATACCAGCCGATATGCTTGAAAAAGTAACTAACAACTGGCCTTCTCGTATGGATTACCTAAAACGTAGTCGTGATCAACATTTACAAGAAAAACCTTTTAAAATATTAAATGCAAGGATTGATTTTGAATCCCCGATATATAGTATTTTTTTTCCAAATTTCCTGTTTTTTTTTTAAATTTAATCAATCTATACTAGTTTTGTTAAGACTATGAAACAATGAACCGATAATGGATCAGTAATAGCGTGCTTAGATAATATGCGAATTTCTTTCATACGACGTGATACTTCCGCTAAAGAATATGTCTTATGAGACCAAGAAAAAAGCTGTATAAATAAAGTAAAGCTGTTGAAATGCTGACTTAACTAACTACAAATGTAAAATTAAAACCTGTTACAAATCGACTATGAGCGTGAGTGGTAACAAACATAAAAAATGCGACTAATATACTACATAGATCTGTGTCACTTATACAAAGTGCAGTAGCTAAACAAAATAAATGTTCACACTGGGATTAAAAATTAAAAATCAAAACTAGACTTAATTTATAAGTTCTTTCGCCCACCCACTGCCCGAACGACAGGCGTGAACAAAAAAACATATGCCCAACAAGAAATCAAGTAAGCCGAGTAGCCGATAAATGCATTTAAATACGAAAAGACTTAGATGTTAATTAAGTTAAACGTATGACATTAAAGGTAAGAAGCCGACCGCAGCGCGTTATCAGTTCGAAAAGAATTTACCTCACGCATTGAAATCATAAGCGTTTCAAAGAACCCTTAGATAATGTAACCTGCTATTTGTGCATTCATGGGATAATCCTTCCATTTTGTTCATTTACTAACCACGTTACACGACCACACGTTATAACAATTATAATAATGTGCTTATAATTAACCCTTTATAAATTTCTAACTGAATTGAAATTGCATTTTAGCACCCCTATTTTACATAGTTTTGTGATTTCAATCAACGTTCTGGCTTAATTATCTTACTCATGTATCAGGGTTAATATATATAAAGTTTAATGATACAAATAATTTCTTGGGTAAAAAAATCGATGCAGTGAGAGATAGACATTGAAGTACATTTGTAGTTATTTGTAGTGGTAGTGTATACGGATATCGTGTTAGTCAACGTGAGTTCGAATACTTGTAAAAATAATAAACTTGTTGTTAAGGGAAACATCGTTATGAAACCATAGGATGGTGCCTAAATTAACTTCTAATGCACTTTAGGCTGTGTATTGCAATAAGAAAAGAACTACTCACGAGGGAGAGAAAAATAACAGCTAGATTGATAGAATTAACGCGAGCGAAATAAAAATAAAAATATGAGAATCACCCACAATCATTTGATTTTAAATTAAGCACAGCTTACATTTTGTAATAAAACATATTATAAAATGTATGCTGTTGTAATATCATACCAATATACAAAACTAATAATTATATTCATCAAATAAAATGTCATATTCCTTGCAGTTATTAGATTCGTTTAGTAACAAAAATTGATGAATATATTGAAGTATCAAAGATTGGGATGTCTATAATCAGTGGTGTATTTACCAATAGGCTGAGGTGGGTGGAACCTAGGCCAGTAGATTTTAGTGCTGGAAAATTTGGGGTATTTTTGATTTGTTTTTTAGAAACTGAAATGTTTCATATACCTAAAAATGTTGCTAGATAATATATTTCACCACTTAGAATCTAAGTCTTATATAGATTTTTTTTGACGTAGTCCTATATGGAATCGAATTGTAGAGGTAAGTTGGGAAAAAGTGTAAATATCCCACTGTCTATAATAAAAAAAGGAAACCATGGCCACTGCCGTGCCTTACTACCGTCCCAAGAACCATTAACGGTAATTAAGGAAATCGAGAGCCGAATCTTTGTATCGAGATAGCATCGGGCAAGCCCACCCGCGGCACTCCGAATAGCTCCCCAATATATTATACATGCTTAACTTTGAGATAGTAAAAAAGAGCTACTAAGAAAATATATAAATATATACTAATATAATTATCAACCTTATTCCACCTATAATATGGACAAATAAAAATTTAGAATTAGATTATATTAGCAATAAAATATAATTTTCATCGTGGGATATATCACAAATCTGGCAATAATTTTATTAACATGATGATATCGGAACATAAAAGAAGTATTTGATAGTTTTTTTTTCTACTTCTACTACATAAAACGTTACCAAAGATCACACACGTTGTTTCCGGGTATTAATTTTCTTATACCCGTATACGTAACGTATACGCGAGATTGGATTCCTATTTCTGTTGTAATTTAAATAACATTTTTATGATACATTAAAATTAATTTTATTATCAAACGTAGAGATACACACAATATTATGTTTCTAATAACTGAATAGATTAACGTTGTCCTGTTCAAATTTTAATAATTTCATTTGAGATCGTTATAAACAAATTTGTGAAAATATGTTGGAAATCTTACATAGTGATAAGGCTTGTTCTGATACCCATCTGATTCCCACAAATTAAAAACTTCTAGTCAAATGCCTATAGGTGTGTTAGTCAGTTACACTTAAGAGCCAGTCCTTTCACAAGGCTTGATGTGTCCACCATCTTGGACCACATCGTCACTTAACATTAAGTGAAATTGTGGTTATAACGCTGAACTCATAAACTATGAAAATTAATGATTAAATTGTAACTGAACGGTGTCTAATGATTCAGTCATTAATGTATTTTCAGGTTTTTCCCTATATTTTTTTTGTTGTTGAAAATATTCTATTCTTTTCTTCCTGACAATATAGCAAACCAAACCAAAAAAAAACCTATCACATATGGCTTTCCTATAGTCTAAACGAGAATGAATAATAAGATTATGATTTAGCGGGTTGTTCCAAATTTTAAATTTCGCTTTACAAAATCTGCTATTTTATTGCTGAAATAATTTTCAGAATAACAGCGAATAAAATAAATATACCTTTAATTGTCATTTTGAACTATGGTGTTGAGGCCATACCAAAACTACATAGAAAACACTCTTGATTTCTCCGAACTTTAATTTTTAACAGAATTTTTGTTTCTCTAAATTCTTATTCGCAATATTCCTTATGAATAGCTTAAAATAAAATAAAAAGACAGGCAAGCCGTTAAATTCAGTTACAATAGAACAGTATTTAATTATTTTTCATGTGGATAGAGCCCTAAAATATATTTTTGCTACAGCAGAGCCTTAAGAGTTAATAAGTAATTTTTCTGAATCATCTCACGTAGTATCAGTTATTATAAATGACTAATTGATTGAGAATTTTGAAAATTTCTATGCGAGATGCCAACAATCAAACTCTCAAACAAACGTGGACCCACCCTTGTGGGCACGACCTGCATGTCCACAACCCTTATAGATTTGTGAAGTAACACTTTCACGGTTAGTGTTTAGCCCACGATTTTGCCTACGCTCATAAATCTTACAAAGATCTCCTTATAAATAATATATAACTGCTTGTTGATAATTAACCACTAATCTATTAAAATGATTAACATACTGTTCCTAATTTACAAAAATATTTTTTAGAACGTTACAATATAAATTTTTTTGCTGATAAGGCTCGATTTGTATTATGCAATTTTTGTTACTTAAGCGAAACTACAGGTATAGCCTGTCTTTCATGTACAGGTTCTAAATTAACCCTTATCCTTACTAATATTATAAATCCGAAAGTGAGTTTGTTTGTTTGTTACGCTTACACGCCTAAACCGTTGAACCATGATGGATTTTGGTATAGAGACAGAAAGGAGCTTGGAGATGGTGATAGGGTACTTTTTGTAACGAAAAATTTATTGAAAGTGAGGTATAGAGCGGAATAAACTTAGAATGAGGCTTTTTACTGCGTGGTCCGATTTGACAAAATCAAGATTAACGTTAGCGAAGTCGCGGGTAAAAGTTAGTATCGTTAATAAATATTTGAAAGTGCAAAGCGGGGCTTGGATCGGTGGTACCCCACACCGTAAGCATATACGTAGCTCCGATGCGATCTAATCTACATTAAATAACGATTTTATTAGATTATACAAATTAGTCCGCCTTTAAGTGCATAATTGAATTCGTCACAGACTATGATCGTTTTAATTTCATATCACACCTCGCGTAGGTGTTAGAAAAATGTATCCAAATCTATAACATATTTCCTGTTTATTCAATAGTTTTGCTATATTTTAATTATACAAATGAGAAATAACGAAACACGGTAAGTTTTTCAACGTCTTACCTCTAAATATTATCATTTATTATACCACCTAAGAGTTATAAATATTGAATGCAATAAAACTGATGTTTCGGCTTGATACTGGTTATGCTGTGATTATGGAGTTCGACTTTCAAGTATTTTTACGTATTTTTAGATAAACAATTTAAGCTACTTTACACCACAAAATTAATTTATTTATACTAACTATCAATAACTCGACCATAGTGCTACCTATCGTATCCAACGACAACTTATTTATCTATAAAAACCACTTAGATTTACTTTTACGACGATCAGCCAAAGGGTTTTTTTTTTATACTTAAGGTTTAGCATTATGTCCATAATCACACCTGATCTTAAGTGAAGATATGGCCCAAGTTGGTAGACACGCTAAACCTGTGGAGGAACTGGCTCCCAAGTGCAGCTGCCGGAACACGCCTATTGGTATTTGGCGGCAGATTTTAAACTTGAGGGTGGTAGCTAGCCAAGAAAAAGCCCTACCATCATGCTATGGTTTCCTTACGGTGTTTTCCTTCACCGAAAGCTCAAGTTCATTGTAGGTGCTTGGATTCGAACTCAGGTCCCTTGACGCGAAGTTGTACACAGTACCACTGAGCTATCATCGCTTCTACTAGTGTTTATATACATCTAACTAGAAGATCTATTTAGAAAAAAATAAGCTTGTGTTCGGCACAATACTTTAGGTTTTTAGTTCTAATGTCAGCTATCAAATAAAGAAAATTACAGTGAAATCGGGCAATAATTTAACCTACTATAATAGGTTGGGTGGAGTCTCTAAGAAAAGGAAGTTGCCGTTTCGGTTTCTAGGCTAAATAGTATCCTAAACGTGTATCTTTTATATATAATAAAATCAGCAAAATCGTGGATGACAATAATTTTAAACGATGTTCACTTAAAAACCGGTACCGAAAAGATGGCTCCGTAGTATTTCTTTCAAAACAGAAAACATACTTAGTGTGATCAGTTAACATGTTAAAGTCAGTCACGAATCTCTTAAACATATTCATTGACATACATACACACGCACATGCACCCAACACTCCCACACAAGTATGCATACAGACGCGTTTATGTATACAAATACACAAAACAATATATATGTACACTTCAACACAGTAGCTAACAAAAGTAGCCTATCACCGTCTCCACGTTCCCATGTATCTCTATGAAAATTCATCATAATCGATTCAGCGGTTTAGGCGTGCAAGGATAACAAACTTCCGCATTTATAATATTAGTAAGGATAAGAATATGGCATTTAATCAATTCGCAATAACGATACTCATAATAAATGATTTTCTGTATTAAAATATATTTAAAGTACATTTAATTCGATAATTTAATATATTATACGAAGATGCGAGTACAGGGCATAGATCACTCAAGTGTAAATCAAGTAAAGAGGCGACACTTCTATTTATCTGTTAAATGAATCTCGGACTAAAGTGTGTCCAGTCGTTTAGCGTTTATCTAACACGGCATGCGACGTCGAGACGTGAACGGTTTTTGACGGTGAATTAACTTATTGAGCGGTAAGCTTGGGCGGTCGGGTCAGGTGTTGCCGTGAAGTATTATGAGGATACGCCTCTCACTTTTGATTATCATATTATTAACTATTTGTGCCTGCGACTTCGTTCGTTAAACTAAAATTATTTAATTTCGCGCCGTCATTCAAAGTGCAATAACTTTTGTTAACCGATTTTAATGAAACAAAGACTAAATGTTACTCGAGGATACGCTTTATGATTTCCTTGGAGACGTTTTATCGTAAACATTGTACTTTAGCAGTGATGCGTGTACAAACAAACAGATAGACATGTCTAAAATGATATAAATGTATTTCATTACTTATTATTAATAATTTGTAATAATTTTATTTCACATAAATCTAAAACGTTATATTAATTTTGTGTTCTTATAGCATTGAATGAATAACTAACTTTTCTGCACTTCACTTTGTACATTAGTGGGTTTAACTTGGCACATTTTCTGTCGGCTAACCATAGGCATTCTATAAAACGAGAATTGTAGACAGCGTCAATAAGTTTTATTATAAAATGATATTAAATTACAACGATAAGTTAATTTAGTATAATGCCTACATATATAAACATACGTACTACATAATTAGAATAAATATGTATTAAAATATACATACGTAATAATAATTACTATGTTGGAAAAAAGTACTTCAACAAACCTAATTTGTAAATATAAATTATAAAAACTATCAAATGCATTGGATGCATTTCACTTGACTACTGGTAGATACTGCAGTTTTTTATAATTGTGTTAAAAAAAACTTACTTTTGACATCAACCCTAATAATATTTCTAATGATTGAATCAGCAGTTCACAATTTAAATATTGAATAATTAAGGTTGCTGCATATTAGAAACTCCATAATTATATTTTTATTAAAATTTATTTTGAATTCGATATCATGAAGAGAAACTAATATACGAGATGATTTATTTATTTATTTATGGAAAATACATTTCGTTGAAACGTGATATACTGGACCATATGGACTATGTGCATTATTTAAATGGGCGGGTTTTAGATCTATTACTAAGGGTAGTGGATTAGTCAGTTACTCATCTTAAAATGGGTGTCGCTAAAGATTACCTACAAATTCAACATTTTGTGGGTTCTCCAAGACTTATGTATAAGTTTGTATTACAATTTTATGTATTTTTGCCACCAATTCTTATCCTTCCACCATCGTACCAGTAATATAAGGATTTAAATAAATGTGTAAGTAAGCGACAAAAGTTTACTATCTATAAAGTATTTTTTTTTAGATCTGGCTGAAAACCAGCATTGTTTCTTTGATTTCGGTCACAAACTGCATATTAGCTGATGTCAATTTCATTGCCACGTGTTACTTTTTTGGATTTCTAATTTCTAATCTTTTAATCTGTATATATCTGTCCAAGCATGCAATAAAATCATATCATTTATTTAATTATTCTATTATACATATTTATATTAGATAATATTTACTAATAATCACGACAACATAAAACTTATTTAACTAAATACTCTTTCTATACTCTAATTATAGAGTATAATTAATACAAATTCGTTGACTATTAGCTGTTTTCTAATACACAATAAATTTACCAAAACATAGGTGGTCATATCCACCCTAACATATCCTTAGGTACGACTCGGTGTGTCCAGTTTCATATCAAATTAAATCTAAAACATCAGATTCGATTTTCTACTTGAATGTTTACAACTGTGTTACAATTTTACATCATAAAAATTTATTTCTTTTTATTATTGTTAATTAATTTAAGTTTTAAAAACTCGTTCGCGGCTCGTACGATGTAGTGAAGATAAAAATAAGTAATGTACTTAAAAAATTAAGATCGGAAATTGTATAAACTTCATGTTTGATTTCATTCTATCCATAATAAAATTTACAAAATCGTTTCCAACTAGTTAAAATAAAGCTATTTATTCTAATGTAGCATACAAACAGAGATGGTGAAAGATTTATTCCTTCCATTTTTTAATATACTCTATAGGTTAATATTTGGTTTTAATAGCACCTGATATTAAATGACGACGTGGTCCAAGATGGTAACGTATATAATCTAGTGGTAGAACTGGCTCCAAAGTGATGCTATTGGATCACACTTATAATTGGTCAGGGATATATTTTCATCTTAATTTGTGTGATTGTGTAACAAACAACCAAACATTCAAACATACGAACTTTCACATTTGAATGGTGGTAGAGCTTTATCTAATAGCCGCCGGACTAGCTACCACTCTAAAGTTGATAATCTGCCACCAAATACCATAAGATCTATTCAGGCAGTGGTATTTAAGAGCGATACCCTCCTATAAAGGCCGGCAACGCACCTCCGATTCCCCTGTTGTTGTGGGTGTCCATGGGCGACGGTGTTCATTTACCATCAGGTGACATGGTTGCTCGTTTGCCGTCTATTTCATGGGAAAAAAATAATATTAGTACAGATTGTAATGAAGTATTACAGAAAGACGAACTTCTTAATAATCTATGAATTCACTGTGTAGGTACCGAATTCATCGAGTGACAGAGTGGGAAACCCCGAGCACATCCCGGGTCTTGTGACACGAATATAGGTTTAAATGGCACTTTAGAATGTGCATCGACATTCATCTTCACTCTTCATGTGTCTCTCTCTGCCCTGCTAAATTTGATACAAACCAGCTAGTTTAGAGGTACATTCTAGTATAGAACTTACTGCAGTATGAGCCAGGCTACGATATAGATATTTTGCTGGTTAACCTCTCGCTCTAACTCCGACCGCATATGATTTAACCATATAGCCATTCCTACTCAAGTCATTTAGTTGCTCGTAGAAATATTTCCAAAACTATAATCGTAAATAAATAAAACACATTTGATTAAATATTTTAATCCAAATTTAACGCGCTAATAACAAGCTTACATAAAAGTTACTCGTACAAATTTGTCTGGTATATTACTATATTGTTCAAATATAAATCCTTTACATAAAATTTATTTTCATGATGCAAACATATTATTACTACTTTTTTTTTACTATTTATTCACCTTGTTTTACTGGTGTCATGAAGGGGCACCACATTTGTTTTATCTCGCGGCACTCTTTAGGCAAACTGTTATCGGGTAGCTCGTGCCATTTCAGTGCCTTTCTCGCTTTAGGTTTACTGAACTTCATATCGTCATAATCGACTCCATGCTTGATCCAAGCAACGTCAAACCCCTTTCCTAAAATTTATATAAAATATTGAATACACAACTACTGATAAAATATAATAAATAGTTTTGTAACAGACACATATATGAGGAAGAAAAGACATATATTCGTATATAGACGAAAAAAAGATTAAGTTAGTGTTCTCCTCACCTAATAGGAAGCAGGTATCGTAACTTCTTTTATAGGTTTAGCGTTATGGCCACGATGTTAAGTGACAATATTGTTCAAAATGGTGCACCCGCTAAGTCTAACCGAGAATCTGGCTCTCAATTGCGAATACCGAAAAACAGCTACAGGTATTTGGGGGCAGATTTTCAACTTGAGAGTGGTAGCTAGCCAGGTGAGCATTAGAGGCATCATGCGCTTACGGATTAACTTACGGATGCGCATAATAACAGATGTATCATTAATGCGTTGGTGAACTTGAACCCCTCTTAGCCGAGGAGATATGGAAACCTATTATAAAGAATAGTTTATAATAGTTTATTTGACTCGGTTTTTCTGGAAATATCCTATAATTACTATATTCCTAACCTCTGTTGTAACGAATTCTAAAAGAATTCTATCTTACTGTCATAACTATCAATTATATCCGGCCTGAATGTTCCGACAGTGTAAATTCTAAGTTTTTCCACAGCAGCTCTGTAGTCGCCACATCGGCATCTGTCCATTGTATTTAATATTACAGTAACGAATAGAACGCAAATTTATCACCGATTTTATAAAAATCATTCAGATCTTGTCAAATAACCTCATGGCTATTTTACTTTGACGGTTACAAATTATTAAAAAATTGAATACTCAAAGAGGTTAATGAAAAAGTTTGTTATAATATCATTCTCACTATACAAAGACATATATGTGGCGTTTATATTTTTTATAACAACTTCTTTTTCCTTGCCAATTTGAGTAAATATATTGACTTTTAATTAAGTATATTGATATAAAAAATAAGAAGTTCCCATTGTTCAAAACAATGAAGGTTTGATTTATTCGATTTCCAAAAAACACTTTACTATCATGAAAATATATGGATATTGCATTATTATGTATATTAGTATGTGTATTATGTGAGACTAACGTTTATCATAGTAAAAGTTATTTCTATAATATTAGTTCTTTGTTCTTAGCCCTTACTTTGTGCACTTTTCTGTACTCTTGACAACGTGTATGCAGAATTCAATAATGATCGCTTTAATAGTAATATAGCTAGCTAGTAATAGCTAATTGAAAAAATTAACAATCGGCCCTATAATGTTATCTTAATTTTGTGGAATTTATGTAACGAATGCAAATTATTCCGAAATATCACAATACTCGAATATACGGCCAAACCTGTTCTGCAACATTTTGTTTGCAACTTCTAACAAAACATGTAATTACACGCGTATTAACTCAAGTCAGTTAAGACATTAAATTATTATCGCATAATCGTAGTGTAGTAAAGATTCTAGTAAGTGGCATTGCGTGTAATTACACTAATTTTTTTTTTTGGTTCTATTCCTAGTTTGCTATTTAGATAAATGTGGCCAGCAATGCGCATTTACATTATGGTTGAAAGGCATTATCAGTGGTTATATAGATATCCACCAACTTGAAGTTGGAAACATAGATTTATAGCTATAGATATGCTCTACCCATAGATTCTCGAGAACAAGTCACTTTCTAAACTTATCATGTTAGTATTAGGACTCTATTGTGACTGCAATCAAATTCGACATCGTATTAAATCCATAAAATATATCGACTATCGACGTACGGGTCTATAATAGATTGGAGCGCGAATACTACCTACGTGATAGTAAACCCAATACACTAACTTTTCTTGGCTTCTTTGGTTTTGTTACATTTCAAAATTAACGTAAAATTAGTTGCCCAAAACCATACAGACTGGCCTATCAACAATGACCCCGAAATAATAATAATTTTACTGATGTCCGTAACGTCGTCTTCAGAGGGTCCAGTCAGAATACCAGTGCTGTACTATATCAGTATAGCTGTTATGCTAGGACTGGTACTAATGTACCCACACATTACGTTGTTTGAGTTTATGTTGTTATGTTTTGTTGCTTTTTTATGCTTGTATTGTTTTTTGTAATTATCATGTGCTGTGTGGTCGATAAATAAAACTTTATATATTAAATAAATATTTCTTTCATTCAAACACAGCTGATTTGTTAGTGGTCACCGTTGTTGAGGATTGCTCTCTGCTTAATAACAGATACAGCATCGTCACATTACCGGGACACATCAAAAATTCTCTAAATATATTCCGTGTTTTACCTCTCTTAAAGAATGCCAGCATAAAGTCCTAATAGTTATTATAGTAAATCAAATAAAATGAAGTTAAAAACGACTACGTTTTTTAATTAATTTTATAACTCAATCAACCGGTTCTTTGATATAATATTTTTATTAATGAAAGTATCAACATATTAAAACATTTTCGTGGGATCTGTATAAAATTGTATATATTTTAGCGTTACGACCATAATTTCACCTGATTTTAAGTTACGATACGGTCCAAGTTGGTCGACACACTAAAGCTGCGAAGGGAGTGGCTCTTAAGGGCAACTGCTAGAGCACACCTTTTTATTACCTCTGGTTTCCTCAGGATGTTTTTACCTCACCAAAAGGTCAAGCTCATTGTAGTTGGATTCGAAGTCACGTCCGTTGCTCTGAGCTATCACCACTTCAAAATTTTCATCGATATAATGACAAATATTCTAGACTCTATTGTATCTATTATTTACTCCTTGTATACTGTTTCTCGTCATGACGTTCAACTTAGCTGCAAGAGGTTAGATACCTGTGTCTTTTCCTTCAAAAAGAAGGATTACAATTTTTTTTTTGTTCTATAGATGAAAGTATATACAACAATTTAAACTTGGTATTTCAAAGCTGGTATGGCTGAACAAACGAATAAAATAACAAAATGGATAACAAACAAACACTGCAGGAATTATATTTTCAACCTTCTTTCTGTGCTCAGTATTCTTATTACTGAAGACTTATCTAAAAGATATATAAAAAAAAAATTCAAATTTCCTTCACCCAGAGTATAACATAAGTTTTGTTGTAGTAGTAAATTAAGTAATATAGATGATAGTAAATTAATACGTAAAAAAAAAATGCACAATTCCGGTGCAGCGTAGATAATATTATAGTATACAAAACAAACTAAGTCTGATTTTGGATTCATTCAGACCAGGCGGGTTACAATTAAGAAACTGTAAAACAATTACAAAAAAAAACAACATCAATATCGTACGTGATATTAACACCAGCAACTCGCTCCTGGACGTACCCTAATATCGTAGCAGTCGTCGGCGTTGTAAAATCGGTCACAAGCTGTAAAATTTGCTATAACTTAAGCGATATACAG
Organism: Actias luna; assembly: GCA_039707435.1. Taxonomy (NCBI): domain Eukaryota; kingdom Metazoa; phylum Arthropoda; class Insecta; order Lepidoptera; family Saturniidae; genus Actias; species Actias luna. The sequence continues at coordinate 7,415,719 of JAZHAC010000018.1, read as the reverse complement.
CCAATATTGGTCAGAAGAGAGAAGCAAAAAAAATCGCAAAGGTTTTACGGCCGACCGATTGTAAAACTGGGAGCGTATTAGCGTCATAACACCATATACCAAATGAACATTGTGAAAACAGTAGCTTGATTTTTTTTAGTTATATAATATTTATGTATATGGTGTATATTTCATCACATCCATAAAGTTTCGGTATCAACTGTGCGTACTCAATTTTTATTTAACCGCATCGTCATAATAAAGGTAGAAGGGGTTGAATTGTATATAATTAGATATTAATAAAAACAATTCATTTAACAGATATTAATTGTAAAAATTATACTTACTATAATAAAATTAATTAAATACCCAAATAAAAAATATGATTGAGATTCCATATATTCATTAAAATAAATAACGCAGACATATATAAATTATATACAAAATAGACGACCATATATTTATCGAAATACGACCGTAATTAAATTTGTAAAGAAATTGTATTGCTTTGAAGTTCTTTGGTGACAATGCTAGCAGTTGCATTACAAACATAAAGAATTTAATTATTTACTTAATTTGTAACAGATATAAATTTTATCTGTCTACATCTACAGTTGTTCTCAATATTACTTTAACTAAACCGAATCTCATATTCATCCATGCAAGACGCATTCCTTAAATGGAATCCTAAGTTTTCTTTTCACATGTTAAAATATAGGATATAAAATATTTACTAACAGTGCAAGACAGTATCACTTACACAAACAAAATATGGTTATCAATAATTTTATATCAAGTCGTGGTACTGTTAATTTCTATATTATGACGGTATTATCTCGTGAAATATATATAAAGAAATTTTAAATTTTCTTTGAAAGTTTTACGATAAAATACAAATGAATGTACCAGTTAGACAATCTCCCACACGAGTATAGCCGGTAATCGAAGCCTATGCAACATTGTAAACTAAGTTATAATGGTTAACACTCACAAAATCATCAAATACCTGTGATCTTCTATCTATACATATAATAATAATATAATTTTAACGTGTCTGTACTGTTTAGATTTATGTGAAAAAAAAATATATTACTATATATATATATATATATATATAATTTTTAGATATCTCTATCTGTTTGTTTATTCACGCATCACTGCTAAAGTACAACATTTATGATAAAACGTCTCCAAGGAAATCATAAAATGTATCCTCGAGTAACAATTATTAATCATTGTTTCAATAAAATCGGTTAACTCTATCAAAGGTTATTGAAATTTGAATGACGGTGCGAGATTAAATAATTTTAGTTCCACGTGAACTGAGTCGCAGGGACAGCTAGTATTATATAGTTATGATAAAAGAGTGAATAGTAAGAATTATCTAGAATGTTCTTCAGACGGTATAACTTTAGACAGCTTTTACCGCGGTTCCGTTTATATAGACAAAAAATTCTTAATAAACCTTTGACTTCATTTTACATTTCATTAATATATTCCGTATATATAATAAAAAAAATACTCTTTTCTTACAATACACACATGATGAAAATGTAAGTTTTAGTGAGAGCTAAGAAGGTACGATATCTGACGATGTGGCCCTAGATTGTGGACATGCTACGCCTAATGGGGGGACTGGCTCTCAAGTACAACTGCCGTAACACACGGTATTTGGAATAGTTAGCTAGCCAGGGGGGCATTACAAAAAGCCCTACCACCATTTTAGCGTACAAAATACCTTCACTTATGTTGCATACAAAAAGTATTTGTTATTGTTATTATATAATGATTACACACACTGTTCATAGAATTTGTTTATTTCTTCCAGTACGAATACTAAATATTTAAAATAAATTATTAATTAAATAAAAAAATTAAAATAATAAATTATTTAAAAGTATTTTCACTTTTCCAACATCAATATAATTTCGGGTTCAATAACGGTATGTTAGATGTATATTGCACGATGGTAGGGCATTTTTAGTACCGGTTAGTTATCGACAACATTCTACTTGATAAATTGTAAAAACATCTATCAGTATATTCTGTCAGTTCAGTTATACTTTACAACCATTTCCTCACTGAACTTAGCGTATACATTACACTACTGTTATCAAAAACTTATTTCTAAACTATTTGAGTCAGAAACACTTCCTTGAAGAACGTTGCAATACAGTTTAAACTTAGAATTGGTTTCTCGCTGCACTAAATAATAACGTCTAAAATATTCTTCCATAAAATTTGTTTTTTTTTTTCATATTCTATGAAGTACTTGGTGTGACTTCTAGATCAGTTAGAAGTGGCTTGTCATTATTTGTTTAAGACAAATGATACTGAATTACGTAGGTACCGAATCAGCTATTCAGGACAAAACATAAGTATCTTCTTCGCCTCTTTTCTAACGTATCGTGTTAATGCAATGAAAAACGACACATGTAATTAGTTTTATAAAAAGAAGTATTATATTTTTATAGGATTTTATTGTAATTTATTATTCAATTAAATTACCACTAATATAGTATTTTAATTAAAAAAGGTTTATTAAGTTTTATATTTTTTTTTTTAATTTATTTATTAACTCCGTTAAGTATTGCTTTGAAACTATATTCAGATAGACCGGAGTAATTTTACCGCTAATTCAATCGACCTTATTTATATCAAATGGACATAATTATCTGTTCTTGGCGTAGCATCAGATGACATAAGTCCACAAGCAACAGTGACCGTTGGTAACACAATTTTCATCGGTAGTCGTCAATATCATGCAGGCCTACTCGAATACTTCTACTGAAAAATTCGTTACTTCATAAATATGAATTGGAAACAAATAACAAAATATGACAATTTTAATTGTTGTTAACCATATAAAAATACTGATCGGGAGCTAAATCTACACATGAAATTTTGTGTGAAGATCAAAATTTTAATGTACTTAGTTATCTTTATAGAGGTCAAAAATATATTTTTTAAATTTATCTGTCTGTCTTCTTGTATGCGCATGATTAGAAAATCACTGGATAAATTTATAGGAACCTTTGACACAGTGATAACTAATATTATCGTCCAAAATATACGATACTTTTATTCCATAAAAGGAAAGAACTTCTTTCAAACGCTAAACTCAATTGACGCCTGCATGCGCTTTTCCATGGACAATGTTCATATTTTACTCAATGTAGAAAAAGGTAGAACAAAGTATGCCAGGTCAGTTAACGTTTAAAATAAGCAAAATACAATAAAACATCAGTGTTGTTTTGTAATCATAACTTAATTTACGTTTCATGGATATACATAAAGTTAACACCATGGTTTAGCACACAGTGCTCAGTCGTAAAACTTTAAAATATAAAACATTACTACATAGTAGGTATTTCATATTTTAAACCCTATGTGTAAGCATAACAACATAACGTTTAATATTTATTCCGCACTCGAGTGTTGTTGGTGTGAATTTGCGGAAGAAACGACACTGCGTCGGGCAACTTTCTAAAGGATGCGAATATTAACAGATTACTTTGTAAATCTTAATTATAGTATAAAAACTACATTAACTTATAATCATAAGTGATTATTCCAACTGTACATCGTAGTCGTAAATAGGATAATATATTACAACTAGCTTTCACCTGCGGCTTCACTCACAATAATAAAATAAAATGTTTCATACGAAGTTTATCCCTCACTTCACCTAACTTCCAATAAGTCTTTTCCGTGTAAAAGTAGACTATCACTATCTCCAAGGTTCCATCTATCTCTGTACAAAAATTCATCATACTTGTTTTAGTGGTTTAGGCGTGAAAGCGTAACAAACAAACAAATTCACTTTCGCATTTATAATATTAGTAAGGATAGTATAGTATAGTAAGGGTTTGGTAACAGACTTGTCTTGTTTGAGATACAGTTATATATTATACAGTCTTGGTATCTGAGAATTTCGTAACACTTGTAAATAACAATCAGGAGTTCGAAGTGACCAGATTTTAATGGAAGAATATATTTTGATTTATTTGAACTAGTTCTTGTTATGATGATAAAAAATAGGTTTCTGTACTACTTCTCGTAGTATACCGGATGGGGTATGAGTAGAACGTGTGGGAATCACTTGGTACGAAAAGCAAAAAATAAAACGACGATTGTCCTAACCCCCTTGTTGGCAGAGAAAAGATTGTTATTGCACTGCTTCTAGTCTCTAGTGAGTTATTTTCCTGATTTTGCCAGAAAACACACATTAAAAACCCGAATGACTCATATAACTCGTAATTTAAAATAACCCGAAGAAAAATCAAAAATTTGATGACTCAACCATCTTTATTCGGAGATCTCCGCCACTGGACTACAGAAGCCGACAAAGGTATACAGAATTATATAAATCAAGGCGTATAAGGCGTAATAAAGATCGTTCGAGTAATTTTCTTCATGGCGAGCATGAAATCCGATCATATGAACACGTATTTCAACACGCCTCGTACAAAATTTAACGAGAGATTACATAGATTTGATTATATATTCTTATTTTAATTATTAGCCAACACTCACAATAGGAAAGAGCTTTATATCATCGAGCATTTACATACATACAATTACCAGACATATATAGGTCATAAAAATCATCGTCCTTTGTCGGATTCACATCCACAAAACATCTTGGCGACATAGGCGAGACGACTGCTTAATTTGACATGATAACTTTGCTTGACTACAAGAAGAACTGAGGAAGAACTAGCAAGATGGAAGTGTCAACGTAGCGTTCTAGTAAGATTTGATGGCGTTTGTCAGCCGATGAGTCGCAATAAGGAAATGTGTTTCACACGTTTCACGAGGAAATCAGTTAATTGATTTTCACCATGAAAAAGGCTTACCTGGATAGTTAGAAGTAGTGCCAAAGCAGGTCCTGGACTCTGGGAAGAAAGGAAAATGTGTAGTTGTAGGAGAGTTTTTTAGTGTATATTTATTAATTTATTATAGTGTATATTAATTATAAGCGAATTGAATTGAAGCAATGATAGCTTAGTTGATACAGTGTATAGGCTCCGCGTCAAGGGACGTGAGTTCGAATCCACCTAAAATGAGCTTGAGCTTTCGGTGAAGGAAAACATCGTGGTGAAACCATAGCATGGTGTTAAGGTTTTCTCTAATACCCGCATGGCTAGCTAGTCCTCAAGATAAAAATCTGCCTAATAATTAAAGGTGTTTAATTAAGAGCCAGTCCCTCCACTATACTTAGCTTTTCCACTACCTTGGAGTTAACATCAGGTGAGATTGTGTCCATAACGCTACACTTTAACTATAAAAAAATACGTTCTTCTCTTAGCCAGACCGTAACACTGCCAGAGAAGGTGCGAAAAAGTTTTTTTTTCCACATTAACAAAAACATAAGAGTAATTGTGTTCATGACAGGGACTCTGGTATAATTAAGTAAAAGTATAGTTTATATATGGATTAATAATTGAAATACACCTACAATGTATTTAACATACAAAAAATAACTCCAAAACTCGATATACTAAACGGATTACAACTTGAAAAGCTTACCAGCGCATGGATAAAGCGTACTAATTATCAGTAAAGCCGCAATCAATCCAAGATTAACACTCTTCGTAGAAACATAGGTCTCAAACAGCTATACTGGATTATTTTATTAACACCGAATGACAGGAACGGTGGAAAGGTAATTTGTACTTAATTTATAAAGAAAATAAAGTCGATTTTTTCTTGCCTATAGAAGGTATCACTTGAACCA